>OX459030.1:116002758-118402758 GCA_949775025.1 Tricholauxania praeusta | reverse complement strand
GAGATAACGCAAAAATTAAAATTTTTCCAAAAATTTTTGAAATTTAAAAATATTCTAAGCCATTATGCATTCAATTCAAAATATATTCCTGTATTATGATTTTTTTTGAATATTTTACAGAAATTTTACTTGTCCTTTTCCGATGTGGATGCAATCTTGAGCCACACGGCATTGTAAAGTAATTGTTTCAACAAAAAAGGTTAGAAGGTTGGAGTGTTCCACTTGACAATTAATGCCCCCAATATTTAATACTTTATTCAAAAATAAATTTTCGTGAATGTGATTCACATTAATTTTTTCTTTTGTTAACTCGATTAGTGAGAATAAAAATCGAGATGGTATGCCTGTGGTCTATTTATTTTTCTTTAGAATGAAAGGGACTTCCAACTGAGCCAGCGAGTTAGCTTAGTTTAGAAATACGTTTTTCTCTTATTTTCTCCTCAACAACCCTTACGTTGAAGTTAATAAAAGTGCACAACCCTTTTGCATATATCATGCAATTGAATAATCTTGTGAAAATATTTTAACTATGAAATTAGTCTACAAAAAAATATTTTTTGATATATTACTTTGGAAAAGTTTTTTTTGATAAAAAAATTATTCTTTCAGATAAAATGGAACCTAAGTAAAAACAACCGAGTATATTTTTTAAATCTTTTTGGTGATATAATTCACAATACCTTTGTGAGCTGTTGGTAATTTCAACGAACAATCAATGCATAATTCTGTTGGTTCCTAGAATACCATACGCAGAAATGCGACCATATTATCAATATGGCACGCAATTGCTTCGCATACATTTCAAGAGCAAGAAGGCTACCTCAACTGTGGAGTTACATACAAGTCGACAGTTTGATTTTTTGAAGCGTTTGGTTTTTGAAAATTGAAAAAAAAAAACAGAAAATTTTCAATGGTGAATAAAATATTTATTTGGAGTGATACGTCAATTCCTGCTATTTATTTTTCAAAGATTATTTTATGTAAATGTTGCCCACGGCGACGCCTGAGGTGGCCTATCCATAAACTCCAATTTTGGCATTCTTTTTTCAGCATTTTACAATTTTGGCTGGCTTGTTCCTGTATATAAGAGACTTCACGTAGCCCCACAAAAAAAGTCTAATGGGGTCAAATCACATGATCTTGGCGGCCAATGGACTACTCCAAAACGTGAGATTAATTGCTCACCAAACTCGCCTTTCAATAGGTCCATGGTATCACTTGCCGTGTGACATATGGTCTTATTGAAACCATGTCAACCAAGTTCAATTCTTCCATTTTGGGCAAAAAAAAAGTCGGTGGTCAGCGCTCCATTGACTGTATCGTTGCGATTTTCATTATTTTTGAAAAAGTACGGTCCAATGATGCCGCATACAAACTGCACCAACAGTACATTTTTTAGGGTGCATTGGTAGCTCTTGAACTGCCTCTGGCTGCTTTTCAGAAAAAAAAACGACAATTCTATTTGTTGACGTACCCATTGAGCCAAAAATAACCTTCGTCTCTGAGGAAAATTTTTTTATAAAAAAAAACATTTCCCACAAAGCACGAATTTTGGTAACAAAATTCAATGATTTGCAAGCGCTGTTTGTTTGTTAGTCTATTCATGGTGAAATGGCAAGCATTTTTGGCGTTGACACATGCTACAAAACACGCGTGAGGTGTCAAAAAATTTACACTGAAAAAGCAAATAGCCCGTTATGAAGTAGCAATTTTTTATAAAAATAAATTTTTGACGATATGATTCCCAATGATTTTTTCGATATTTAACTTTTTGTAATACACTCGTAAGACGGGAAAAGAAAATTTTAATGAAAAATTGAAAAGTTATAGAAATTGATATGTAGTGAGTAAGAAAAATGCATGGAAAATATAAAATTAAAAGAAAATTATGCCTCGGTCCTTTCATCCAAAAATTGCTGCTACCGACCAAATATTGATTTTTTGCTCCAACCAAAAATTCATATTGAAATTATTGCTCTTTAATTACCACTTCAGCACTTAAAACCATTACACTTTATACAATAAAATTTAATTCATAGCGGACCTCACCACAAACACACACCTGACACCATTCAGTTTGCTTATCTGGCATTTAACTACAAATTAATCGCATATATCTCAATTTTATATCCATACGACATGCTTTTGTCTTGTACATTTCGTTGAACACATTTGTTACGGTGTGCATGCATGCGTGCTTGTAAGTGTGTTTGACACTCCATGTGTGTGTGTGTGTGTGTGTCAGTGTCAGCTAACGGTCTGCGAGTCTTTAATTGTAGCAATTAATGTGTGTGTATTTGCTATTTGAAGAGGTGGAGCTATAACAAGAGCAATGCTGATGACCTTGTGGTCAATGGTTTAAGCATTTGGCTCATATTACACACACACACGACTGCTCAAGTTACCAATTGTGTGTGACTTTATGAGAGCATGCGAGGGTGTTTCTCTGTGTGTTTGTTTCCAGTTTATGTATCAGTAGTCAAATGCGAGTACCGTGTACTAGCATTTCCGCCCTTAAGCCAAATCGATTGGCACCTTTGTTGGTCATTTGTAGTCTGACACTTTTTGACCGTTTGCTTTTACTCTACAAAAATTAAAGAGATATGGCACGTCTGATTGTAATACATGGAGGGAATTGTCAAGTGAAATATTTTTTTTTTTTAGTTTAGTTTGACCTATTGGAAACTAGTCTAAGCTATATTTGGGATACTCACATTAAGTGATTTTATAAATTGCCAAACTTACACGCCCATTTATTAGCGGTCTTAAATTAGTGCGATTAGTTCTAGAAACGTTGCCCTCTGAGTTGCAGTTTGATTAAAATTATTTGTATTAAAATTTCTTAAAAAAATTTTCTTAAACGAAATGTTAAGCGAAGTTAACTACAAAACATCAGTGCTAAATTTGTCCGTATTTTATTGCAGCCAAGTTTTGTGCCTAGAAATTTTTGCAAAATATTTATAAACGAACAAGATCGTGATCAAAAATATCTATGAAATTGCATCGGTATGTAGATACGCAACTTTTGAATTTTACTATCTAATCAGCCTTCTCAGCTTTAATATACCTATAGCAAAATATTAATACTAAGCATTAAAATATTAAAATTTGCTGAAAAATAAAAACGAACGTTTCATTTTAGGGCCGATAGTTGAAGTCAGTATTTTTCTGCTCAGCATTTTCTATGAAGACTTGAACCTAAAACGTTATATTTTGGCTATTAAACTTCTTTTGGCGAAACCAAAAAAATATTTATGTTATCAAATATCTTACTTACACGACATGTTAAGCAAAATGATTTACATGAAATCGGCTCTTTTAAAACCATAAGAAAGTTCCCTTTATTGAAAGGAGGCCATTTATTAAATGAGGAAATTATTTTAAAGCATTTGACAAGGCTCTAGACCGTGGTCAAAAATACCCATATTATTACATCGAAATAAAGTTATAAGGCAATGAATTTTTAAAATAAATTTGAGTTTCTTATTATTTCAAATATATGATTTGGCTTTAATACTAGTTATATTTTTTAATGCAAAGCAATTATTTGGTAGTATTAAGAGCTTAGATAGCAAAAACTTATGTAGTCTATTATAAGATCGCTCGACTTGTACGTTTTTTGAAATAGTACAGAAGAAACCATTTTTGCAGCTTTAAAATTTTGTATCAAATATGCAGAAAATACAAAAGAATTGAAAGCAAATTTGATTCGTTGTGGGAGTTTAATTTTGAGCAAAAAATTTCGTTTCATATGTACATGCTGAAGCGGTTTTTGAGCAAGAAGTGCTCCCCTAACTTTTTCACTTTTAGAGTATAAAATTATGAAATTTGGAATAAAAAGTGCCAAACATAATTTACAGAAATATTTTAAGTTTAAATAAGAACTTAAGGTTCTTAAGGCAACAGCATATTAGCAATAAACTGTTCACTATTGGTCTTATCTTTCATTCATTATACAGTGAAAGCTCCCGTAGGCGGACACCGACGGTTCCAACAAAATCGTCCGCCTACGGGAGATGTCCGCTTGCGGGAGCTGTCGAAGAAAGTACATTTTTACAATTCAAATACAATTCAATTAAAACAAAAAAACTATCCAAATTTTTACTATCGGATAGTTTGTAGGAGTAAAATTGCCACAGTGGCGGCACTTAAACATTCGTAACTTTTTTATTTACAAAATGTACTAAAATTTTATTTCATGAAAATTTTGTGTAGACTTTTCAGAACAATTCTGTGGAAAAATGTTGTTTCTGAACATATGAGAAGTTGGTTTAAATTCTGTTTGTTTAATAAAAACTTAATTTTTTATAAATAATAAATACAATTTTTATAAAACCTTTATTTTATATAAATTGTAAAACATTTTTTGTCCTATCAAGAAAATTTCATTAACTTTTTCCCAATATTTACTGAGAAATCGCAATTTAAAAAAACACCCACATAAAATTCACTTTTTCGTAACTTTTTAAAAAATCCAAATTTTGCCAAAAAGAAAAAAAAATATAAGGTGTTGATCAATAAGTCTTCAAAGTTATGCAAAAAAAAAGTTTAAGTACAACAAGTTGGTTTTTTCTGTGCCCACTTGAGAAAACTTTACTCTCAACAACACACAAAGGAATAGATTTTAAAGAATAACAATCGACAACCTGAATGACAGCAAATCAATGAAAGAATTGCGAAAGAGTTTTTTCGTTAGAATGTCTTTTTTGTCCGCCAGCAGAGATGAATTGTATGAAATGTGTATAAATGTAGTGTCCGCGTCCGGCCAAGGGAGCGTCCGCCCACCGGAATGTATTTTGTTCTAAAAACATAACGAAAAACTTGGGACCAAGAAATTCGTCCGGCTACGAGAGATGTCCGCCTGCGGGAGCTGTCCGCGACGGGAGCTTTCACTGTAATGTAGTGATTTCAATATTTTCTCCCGAAATAAAAATAATACTTAGAAATTTTCAATAAAGGCTCAGACCAAAGATAAAGAAAAAAAAATAAAATATTTTTCAGTAAAAAGAAGCATTTGCTTATGAAAAGTAAAGTCTAAGAGCCTTTAAATAAGGTGACCCTAGACTAGAATTTAGTGCCATTGATAACATTTTTCTTTTGTCTGGCTGTCATGTATAGAATAAAAACATATAGTAAAAATTTTTATTAATATTTTGATTGATACAAATAAAGTCTTAAAAGCTTAAGCTAATTTATTGTCTATTTAATCTGTATCGATGCAATTTAATAGTTATTTGTAATTCTAGTTTAGTACCTTCACGACTTCTTGTAATAAATTTCAAATTTGATAAGTGGCCACAATAAAATAATTGTATCTTTAGGTAGCAATATTTTTTGCTCAACATGTCGTATAAATTACATTAATTTATGGCAACATAGCAGTCAGTAGGTGATGCTATAAATCAGATCAGTTTGGAGCCATTTGTGCTCACAATGTTTCTTAATTTTAATGTGTTCTGCGAAAATGTGTAGTATTTATAAAGAATACTAATTTTTATGCTTTGGGCAGTTTAAGTGCTAAAAATTATGTATGTTTTTAAACTACTACGACAACTATTTAACATGTGCTAATGTTGCTTTCATTATTACCATATGTTACTTTTGAGTTTAGGTATGTATTTTTTTGCGTATACTTGCGTAGCTGAAGAACTCCATGAAATTTGTTATGAAATGCTTACAAATCTACAAACAAATATATCTCTAATAGAATTTAAAATTCATCTAACATTTTTTTTTTTTAAGTGTAACTGTCTACACTTTTGTGCTTAAGGCACGACATAACTATTTTTTAATTGTTTTTTATTCCCACATGCATAATAATATTCACATTTTTTTCTATTTAACTAAATGAAGTGTATATTTTTTGATATACTAATTCATGTCATTAGAAATAATTTATGGTGCATGTGTGGCGATATGTTAAGTGAATTATTAGTAAATGCCATAGTTTGATGGTGTTACGGATATAGAAACATTAACATGTTCTTTATGACGTGAATCTGATACTAAATTTACAAATTTTATAGCCAATTTATTATGGGGAAAATAAGCGCTTAACACAAAAATCAATATTATTCAACCCTCGAGGGCTACACACATAACTTGTGAAATGTAAAAACAATTGAAGTAAATCCTATAACATTTTCGACTTAAGAGTTTTATTGCCGAAACATTTATATTTGCATTGACTTCAAATAGCAAAGTGAGCGGCTAAGCCGTTACAAATACCAGCGGCAATAACAGCACAATAAAAAAAAAACGTTAAGTTAAACCAACACTGACTTCTAATACGCTTCGTGCCCTTCATGAGCTTAGGGAAAAATTTTGACAAGTAAATCCAATGCAATCAGCTACATCTTAAGCATCATCATCAGCAGCATCAACTTTAGTATGAATGATGTTAAGGAATGCTGCAATGTTTCGAAGCTCAGGCCGTATTTTTCAAATGCTTCTTGAATTATCATTATAACGCGTTTGTTGGCATTTAGCCAACCAACTAGCTCAGTTGGGCGATGTACAATATTCATAATGCGAAATGTGCTTGGAACATGTAGGCGTAACGTCTGCAATGGGTGTAACGTACAAAGATGATAAATAAATGAAAATGTTTATTGAACAAATAACAGTAGCACCAAATTTAAGTTTAAATGCAGCTTAGGAACTTAACAAGAAATTCACTACTTTAAGCAACGACAGTGGAGTGAAATTTCAGCTGGTGGGTATGGAAATTTGTCCGTAAGCCATAATTTTTTTGGATATCTATGGCTGAGGGTATTATGTTTTTAATACTCTCAGTGTTAAATTTAGAATACTGACTAAGGCAAGAAATCTACATACAGCTGTTGATAACTAATAGGAAACGAAATCATTCGTTCTGTTATTGACAGTTTTTCACATTTATTTTTCCATGTGTACCAGAAAATGTATACGGAATATAAATGTGGAACATATAAGCTTAAGAAAAAGAACATAACTGAATTCAAATTCATAGCATAAAAAAGTTTTATGAGAGATTGTCTACTCAAGCCTGAGATTTGACTAAGTCAACTAATTGGAAACAAATAAAAATATTTGCAAAAAGTAAAATAAAAACTTGATAAAAGATTCCAGAAACGATATTGTGATATCGTCATTGCTTGTAAGAACACTTTTTGAACGAATTCGCTTATTAGCATATTCTAAATCATGGGTACTGAGCAAAAGTTGTATACCGGTCATGCCTAAGTCAATTGTTGAGCTTCAAAGGATGGGCATCAGTTATCAGGCGATGTTAACAGGGCTAAATTGCTCCGAAAAGTTGGTATTCAATCCAATTAATCATTTCGATAATTATGACACATCAAAAAATGTTCCTCGGAAAAAGAGAACTTGTAAGACTTCTGGGTACAAGGATCGTCAGATTGTGCGCAAGGAAAAATTGGATCCTCGTAAGACTGCTGCAGACATCCAGCGCGAAATAATTGATCAATACGATGCACAAATATCCAAACGAACTGTCGCTTGTTGATTGGTTAAGGTTGGACTCCAACGACGAATTTCGGTTAACTAGGCGACATTTTTTAACTAAGAAATTAATGTTGCTCATACGACATGTTGAACAAATGCAATTTATTGTACCAAATCTATAAACATGGAGTGAAATATAATTTTATTTTCGTGTAAAATATTCGTGTAAGTTTCGTGTATAATATTGGTTTGGTCAAATCGCTGAAATAAAAATAATAAAAAGATATAAGTTTGTATCACAGGCCGACAAAATTTTAGACCCAGAGCAGTGACTTTTTTTTCCAAATATTTCTGAAGCGCTGAATTCAAATTTGACTTGCAATTTGGCCCATCAGCCCTGTTTTTTGAAATTTCTTAACTTAAACAAGACCCATTCAGAGTCGTTTCAAAATAATTTTTTCTCTTTGAGATGTCGCTTGTGGAAATTTATGGTTTGGCTAACCCTTCACAGATTGACTACGGAACATAATACTTTTGTGCGTGTTATAGTGCCTTTCTTCATTCATGGCTTCAATTTTGAAAAAAACTGTTACTTTCTTAAAAATAATCATTAGTTTTTCATGAATTTTGGGTTGTTTAATGTGATCCAATGAATAATTTAATTGTATTAAATATAAATGTCAATGAAAAAGGAAAGAAAAAATATATTCCGATTTAATTTTTCTTATCTCTACAACAGGAACGATATGAAAATATGAAAAAATTTTTTTATTCTTAATTTTTCGGTGAAAATTAATATATTGAAGTACCAATAGCAAGATTAAACTTTCTTTAATTTCTTTTTTAAGAATTGTTTCATATGTTCGGTAAATTTTTCAAATTTTAAGCGTTCCCTTAAAATGCTTTTTTTAATGAATTTTAGTTCCTAAATCGCAACAAATTTTAGATTCCGTGATAAGGAGTCGTCCATAAAAGTCGTCCGCAGTAGACGGGAGGTAAAGGGGGTCATAAAAATAGTCTAAAGAGTTCAAGCAGGGGAAGCAGTCAATTTTTTAGTTTATACGTATTTTGGTTCATAGAAACGAAAAAAAAATAAATGAGGAGGTAACATAATCCTATATGGACGTCCTTTACGAGGAGGTTGCAAAGTCTATAATGGAGATGGTTTAAATTCCAGAAATTTTGCGAACGTCTTTTAGAGACGATCCCTGACCACCAAACCAGCATACATATCAATATATCACAATAAAGATTAATCATACGACATGTTAAGCAAATATACATTTTTACACTGTGATTAAATTTGTTATGTAGCATATTGTTATGTACTTACATTTTTTTTTGTTATCAATTTTGCGCCACTGTCAAAATTTGCGCCTTTAAATCTACTGCAACTTTCACCATAGACACAGACTACATGGGTGCGAAAGCAAAAAAAAAAAAAATCGAGTATATGAAAAAAGACTGCCAGTTAATTGCTTTTATTGATACTTTTAATGGATCGTTGGACTTGCGCTGGCGCTGGCTTGACTCCAAGTTAACGGATTGTATACTCTATGCGTAAAGCGATGATGATGGGTCAGTTGGTTGGATGGTGTGCAATTGGATTTGGTGCTTAAATGCAAAAAAAAAGGGATGCTATACAGTATTGCTGTTCATTTTGATTGAAAACATTAAATTCAGTGCTTTTTTTGCTGCTTCTTAAATGCGCACAGACGTACATATATGCCCGATAGCCGAAAAATTCAACTGGCTATGTTTTGTTATATTTTTTTGATTTCTCCGCATGTATCGCATTACGTGGCGGCAATGTATTGCAATAAATTTAAGTGCTTCTGGTTAAATATTTGCCAGACACTTGTATTGCAGGGTAATGAAAGTTTGTGAAAATTTAAATATGTGGGAAAATTCAAGCTTAAATGAGAAATCCAAGTTTAAATTTTCTTTGCTTTGATTTTTCTTTAATTTGGCGATAACTAAAATTGAGATCGTAAAAATATGTAATGTATTTGGCGAGGTTTTCGTGATGTGGGCTTATGAAAGTATGAGATTATAGGTATAAAAATCGACAATAATAAAACCTAATGTAACCAGTGAACTAAGTAGTTTTATAAAAGGTGAACCCATCATAGTAAAATTAGATATTTTCACTTATTTAGCCAGCGAAATAACACCTGAAGGCTGTACCAGTAAGAACATCAATCTATGCCAGAATGAGCAATGCGAAAAGTACATTCGTTCAGCTTCAAAGTTGCTCACTAAATACTGTCAAAACTCACTTTCCATTCAAATCAAACAGCGAAAATGAAAATTGACACACATTGCAGAAATCGATAATGAAGTCTGGCGCAATGAATTGAAGTGGAATCCTCAGGGTAGTGGAAGAAGCGATCATCAAAAAGTATTGTGGAAACGATAATTAAAACAGGAAAAACATAAATCGTTGAAATTTTGAATTTTAAGGCACTCAATATTGATCGAGCACGTTGAAAGAGTTTTTTGGAGGTAGTGCCTCAGTGTTTTTAACATTGAAAGGCACAAAACCAAATCCTTTTTATACCTTTTAATCCATTTTGCATGCTGAAGTTCATGTGCTGATTCTAAGAACTCTAAGTTCCAGCAATTAATTTTATATTACCTTTCGTCACACGATTATATTTCGCTTAAAATTTCCCAATCTTGGTCCAAATTCATTCCCTCAGTACTTTGAGGTGGAAAGTAATTGTAGATGAATAAATTTAACATTGACTTATGGTATGAACAAAAATCTAAACCTTATTTATTGTTTACCCAAAAGTCATTAAAAAATCATCCAAAAACTCAGTCAATAAAAATCATAGCAAAAACCAAATCAAACTTTTAAATAAAATTCAAAAATCCAGCAAAAACGTGACAAAATTACTTATTTTTATTTTATATGCTATATCCTTTATTTTTATTGACTTACTCATTTGAAATGTAGCCCAAAAAAGGTCGCAATATAGGAAAAAGAAAAATTACCCAGTTTTTATTGACAAAATTTGTGGCCACTTTCAATTTAATTGCAAATTTGTACAAAAGAAAAAGAGTCCCAAATAACAAAAAATTCCTAAGGAGTAACAGCGTGCGCTACACAACCCTTTTACTTCGTAAAAAAAAAATCTCAGCGAAAATTCGTGAAAATTATAATTAGCATCCTTTGGTGTTGTATTCTTGCCCATATTTCCTTTTGCATTTCAAATGAAGTGTGAATAACAATTCAACATCTGCTGCGCAGCATTGACAAAAGACGTTTGTTTGAGTTGGTATTGGACGATGGTGTTGTAAAAAGTGTCCTTAGCGACGCTATTAAAAGTTAACTGTTTTGTTTTTCCTTATGACTAGAATGACTTCAATTTGATGTTTTTTTTTTTTTGATTTTTATTTGCTTTACTTTCTTTTTATGGGAGTATTTTTTTTTCTTTGGTTATATTTATTTAATGTCCAACAGAAAAGTTGCATAATTTGTACTTTCATTTTTATCCTTTTTTCTAGTCCTTTTGGCTGATTTTATACGCCTAGGCCATTTAGTAGAAAAGTTTTTTATGAGCTGTATTTTTTTTTACTTTGCTTTCTTGTCTAAGTTGTCCTCTGGCAATGCCAGGACATTTCATTTGCTGTTGTTTAACTTAATGTTTTTTTTACTTACTCTTTTCTTGGCAGTTTGGTGTTGAAATTGCGCTGAAAATTTTATGGTCGGTCTGGCACACATACGGAAAATGTAATTTATTTCTAAGAAAATAAAAAAAATTTCGTTTCGTTTTAGAAAATATAAAAAAAAAAGATTTATTACTAAGCAAAAATTTTAAAAATTTTCTAACAATTGCTTGTATTTTTCTTTCATTTCAGGTAATAAGCTGAATTGTATGATTTTTATAGCATGACTGTAAGTACCAAAAGTATTTCTTGGAACACGTGAAATTTAAAACTCAACTTAATTCTGGATGTTTAAAAAAGTGACCAATGTAGGAAAAAAAAAACTTTATCAGCTATCAACAAACTTTGCTTGCATTTAACAAAAATTCTATATGCGGCCATTTCTTGTATTTTAATTTTTTGAAGTGTCGCTCAAAATAAGTTAATAGGTACTTCTAAATTAACTTCAAACTACATCGAATAAAAAATATTAGATTTTGAAACTAAGAAAAATTTTACGTTATCTTATAAATGAATATTACTCATACGATATAACAATATATTAGTCGGTGGTGTGTTGACCTACTAAACTAATAGAAAAGAAAATAATTGAAAAGCCAAATTATAACAATTTTTTTACTCTTATTCCGTTTCTGAGCTCCTCATAAAAGCCAGTTTTCAAAACATGTGGAGTAACCTAATTCGATTTCATTTATTTTTGACATAATACTTTATTTCCAATCACATTAATGGATTCCTAAGAAACAACATTCGACCCAAAGTTATGTAGCGCACTCAAAAAGGACATTTTCTTATCTAAAACAAAAGTGACAATATTGCTTTAGTAATATCATAGCAACAGCAAATACTATACAACAATAACGAAAAAATTACAAAATATTGTGCGCTCAACTGTAAACTTAAATTAAAATGTTGAAAACGTTGAATTATTCAAAAGAGTTTTTTTTTCTTTTTTTCCCAACTAAAGCCACCCACTCAATGAGCTATTGAAACGCGGCGAGGTAAGAAAATAATATGCTTTGGTCTGGCTTAAGAGTTTTTTGGACAGTAGTCAGAGCATGTTAAAAATTTTCGTAATTAAAAACTAACAAAAAAAATTGTCATTATTTAGACATTTTCTTTATTCAACATTCGTTGAAATTTTTTGTATCAAAATTTGAAAGCTTTCTTGGCACAAAGCATTGTTTGACTTTAGAGTCTGATGGTGCATTGTTGCTTTGACTTTCATTCAACAAATTGAAGATGCATTTAGTTGTATGCGCTTAGTTTTAGCTTTAAGATTTTGTCAAACAACATCAATTCAATTGATGTTAGAAAATTTGTTTTCTTAAAAAAATTTTAAGCTAAATTGCTAAAGATTTGTGAATATAAAAGTTACTCATACGACATGTTGCACTTAAGTTTTCCTTCAAAGTTAGAGCTTAATAAATTCAATTTTCAAACTCATTGCACATAGACTCAAACATGTGCTGCCATTTTTTGCCTATTACCAAAACACAAAGCGTATTGAAGCAAAAGAAAGATGAAATAATTTCCCATGCAACTGACATTTGTATAGTTTTTCTACATCAATGCCATTCGATACGGATTTCAATATTTCATTTCTTCATTTCAATTCATTTGCACTAATTACTTCTGCCATAGCATATATCACAGAGTCAATGGATAAAGAAATAAATTATTCGTGACTTTTTTCCAGAAACTTATAGAGTTTTTCAGAAGTTTTTTTTTTTGCTCTTTTTTCTTTATTGTTGTTTGTTATTGCTTTTTTTCTGTTGTTTGGTAGCCCAACAGGATATAAATTGAAACAACAAAATTTTCTTACATGCCATGTGGCTAAGTTTTTGGAGTAGTTCTATAGAAAGATTAACAATTTGTAAAGAGGAAAAAACGTTTTGAAAGAAACAGAAACAAAGTATTGAAAAATATCAAGCAGGCCTGTACTGAATGGAATTAAAGTTCGAAGTTGAACGTCAATAGCACTTCTAAATCTAAAAGTCAGAACTTGCTAGCTAAATTTTTTTGTATTTGGAACTTGAGGTATAAAAGATCTGATAATTTGATGGATTTCCCTGTTTTCTATGATCTTAAAATAAACTTCGAATTTCAGTTTCGTTTCCGATAGGGAATCAGAACAGGCTACTATGCTATGCTGTATCTATTGTGTTTTTAAGCGGCCACTTATTAAAATTAGTGTGGCTACAGTGAACAGTAAGTTGGACACATATATTAACCTAAATAAGAATCAAATACATCGAATTCAAAATATTTGGTCTTGAATGAACTTCAAAATGTTCCTATATTATATAAAAACATAAAATTACTCATGTGAACAACTTATAAAAGTGTATAAAATACTAAAAATAATAAATTGAAAAAAACTTGCAAATTCAATGTTGAACTTTGTTTAGACATTACAAGTGTGTTATTATGCGGCCACTTATTAAATTCAAAATAAATATTCTAAGTCTCAAAATTATAGATCCCGTCCTTTGGAATGAGCCCCAAATATAGCATAGTTCTGTAGCATATCGGCACATACGATAGCTAATATAGGGAATATTTCAGGTGAGGCTTACTTTACTTTATTTTGTTAAGTTACGAATTCATGTAGGGTCAAAAGTCAATACCTAACTTTGAATACTTATTGTAAGAAAATGTTCAAGCAGCCATTAATCATATTTGAAATTTTAATAACGCATCTCAAAATTAAGCAAACCATGCGTTCAAATAGTTTCCAAAATGCATCGAGCTAGCAACGTAAGCCTTAAAAGTTTAATGAATTTTCGATTTTATCTTATATGTTAATAAAAGTTACTCACACGACATGTTTAAAAAATTAACCGTGCTCCATTTTTGATTATTATTAAAAATCAACTTTTATACGAAATTGCATAAGTCACATATGAAACCGCTCCTTCGTGGAAAAAAAGCAACACTGTAGAAACCAATGAATTGTGACCATTGGTTAACATTGAAATTGTCTAAATGATTGACGGACAAACTGACATCTGGGCAGAGACAACCTGGCAGAGCAGCCTACAACGCTTGAAGTTGAATAGCGTAGGATGAGTCTTCTACAGCTATTCCATGCCACAGACTTAACAATGTAGCAACCTAAACATACTGTGGAAACACTCAAACACAACCATAAAAATATCAATCTTAATTAAGATTTTACTTTACGTTTAGCGAGAAATGTAAGTTTACGAACGTAAACTGGCAGCAGCTGCTCTTTCTGCAAAAATTGTGTAGGTGGTGGGTATGGCATATTGAATGTTTGTGCGATTGTTGCATGTGAGCGTTAAAAAAAAAACTTAAACTCAAAAGTTAACGAGCAGTGGAAAAGTTCATTATATCGATTTGTACAGCAACGGCGCTTGCATGGCTTACGATAATGTACATGTACTACGAATGTGCATGTGTGTTTGTGTATAGCGAAGTCACGAGTTTTTGTGTTGTGTTTTGATTTAATTTAAGGCTTCCGCTTCCGCCTTCGCTGTTCAAATGTCTAAATTAACGTCTACGCTAACAGTTGTTGATTGTAAATTTTGTTTTTATGGTTTTTCTTATTTATTATTTTATATATGTATGTGCTGTTCAATAATATTGCACAATATATTCAAGCAAAGTTATTTCAATTTATATCAATAGTATTGCACAATTTATTGAATACTAATATTGCAATGCAATCTAAACTCTTAGAAATTACTTTCATTTTAAAATTAAAAAATAGTGAAGATATTATTCGTGCTGTGTAATAAAAGTAGTTTTGCACAATTTATTGATACAAAAATATTGCATATCTATTGAACAACTTTATTGACTCAGAATTATTTTCATTTAGCAAATAATCTTTGATTTGTCAAAGTTATGTTACTAAACTTTGTAAAATAAAATAAAGTTTTGTTTTTACTTTAATATTGCGCAATGTTATGACAAACAGTATGGATGATTCAAGAAACAGGTTAAGTTTTTTTTTAATGCATACCAATAAAATTGTGTAATAAGCAATATAATGCGTAGTTGAATAACTTATATATGTGTTTTAAAAATATAAACTGATTTTTCACAAAGAAAATGTTAGCTCAAAAATGTCCATTGCTTTTAACAGTAATTTTTAATTTATTGCTCAATATATTGTTACTGCACAATATGTTAAAAATTTTGTCAGATTTTCAGATAATACAAAAACTTTTTATTGTTTGAATATCAATAAAATTATGCAAAAATTGTACAAAAAGTTGTACAGACCATTCCATAGTAACTTAATCAAACTTAAGGCTGATTTTTGATTAAATATGCAAGGACTTTGTAATATAAGTAATTTTTTCCATGTGCTATTGAAAAAAATAACATTTTCATTTTCATACAGTAATTAGTCGAAACATATTGCACAATAATATTAACTTGTATAGAATATATCGTTAAGGACCTCCGGGAGTTTTTCGTTTTTTTTTAATTTTTTTTTTTTTTGAAACTAGATTTTATTTAATACCAAAATTTGTTTTTACATTATTAAAGTATAACTATTCAAGATTTATCGCTGACATTTTTGTCAAAAAGAATAACAAAAGATAAACAAATCAAAAAATTGTATGTCTTGCCGCTGCAAGGGTAAGTCTAAGTGAAATATTCAAGTTCATTTGAAACATGGTATTATGCATATTTTAAGCTCTACTTATTTCTATTTCAACTTTGAATCTCTAAGCTGTATAATAAAATTCTAAGCCTTCTGATCCATTCTAATTCCCCCTCGCAAATATCTCGAGAACTATGTAAGGTAGTGGTAAATGTCTTAGGCAAGAGTTGTAATATAGATGACCCAAAAACAGTGAATTTGTCTTAGTCATTGTAAACATTCTTAAGGTCAACTAAAGGTCAAGTTTGATTTTTTTCCATTACATTTGACATTACATTTTTTTATTGTAGATTTGTATTCTATGGGAAAAAATAGGTCTGTATTGTGACCGATGTTTTTCTCTAGGACCTAATTAATTAACAAAAATTTCAAATTTAAAAATTACTGTTGACCTTGAAAATTGAATTCAAGGTCAATTGCAAGATCACTGCTCTTTGGTCTCCTAGAAACTTTATAACATTTGTTAAAATATTTATCTCTAACTTACTTAGTTCTCGAGGAATTGGCCTTGGGAAATTAAAACTGATCACTATATATTAACGGTCGTACCTTACGCTAGACAGTAGGTGAACGATATTGTTGAAGAAGTCATATTATCATAAGTCATATTGGTTGACCAATTACCCATGCAAGCATATTGGCATGGAAATATTTAGCGATATGCATTAAAATAGAAAAAAAGTAGGTGTGACACCTCCTCAGCTTGCAAAAGCTTTAAATCGCTACATTTAAGCAAATGATACTAAAACTTAGGTAAAATAAAAACTGGGCGTGGTCGAAAAAGTAGGTGTGCTTGGAAAATTTTGCGTGGTTGAAAAATGGGTGGGACTGGAAAAGTGGATGTGGCTGAAAATTGGGCGTGACTGTTAAGTGAGTGGATCTAAAAAAGTAGGCGTGAAATAAGTTTGAGGTCGATCGGAAAAAATTTTTAGCCAACATTTTTTTTCAATTTTTCAGTGGTTGACCTAATCGGAAAATGTTATTTCTACAAGATTTTGACATATAATATATAATTGAGTCATTTTGGTTTGGGCCTGCATGCTAGCTGCTAGTATCTGATATTTGGCTTTTATGGAAAATACCATGAGTATGGATATGTGTCTTCAGGTTATAAATGACAGTTTGCTGCAGAGTGTCGAAAATTTGGGCATACAGAGACATTTACGGTTTTACCAGTATAAAAGTTCAAAACTGAGAGCGGACATAGTTCAATCCTGGTTAATATATTATTGCCTGAATTTGATGGAACCGCCAGCATAGTCGCCAGATCTAAGTGTGATTGTAAATTTATCGACGATTTAAAAAAAAATTGTCCGAAAATACAACATTTCAAACAAAAAAGGCCTAAACGAGGCACTTTTAATTGAATGGCGTAATATCCCGCCATATACCACTAAAAAACTTGCTGCTTCGATGCCAAACCACTTATAAGCCGTAGTTGACCAAACAAGCTACCAAACTAACTATAGTATAAAAAATTACAAAATCATTTTTTTTGACAATGTTTTTACAGTTTAACATATCCGCATACAATAAGCTATGTTTAAAATTTCAGATAATATTTCTTAACAATAAAAGAAATTATTTTTTAAACTTCAATTCTTACTCTTTCAAATGACATCAACATTTTTTTTCACATTCCATTTAGTTTCGGAAGTTAAGAGTATGCACTGCATACAATATGCTGTGAGCCACTGTGTATCAGCTTTTGGGTGTTGTCAACCGCAATAATTTATTAGATGCAGCAAGTCAGTGGACATGTAAAACTAATGCTTTCCTGTATAATGTGAACACATGAAGTACTTTTCAAGAAATGCTCTCAAAAAATATTATCGCAATCTGTTGCTTTAAAGTAGTAAATTTCATAGTTTAGTGAACACTTGATTATCACTGATAAACAGCTAAGTCCGCCTCCAGCAAGTAGTTTTGTGGCTTTACACGACAAGCTGCTCTCATCGCTTAAAAGTTTTGTGAGCATCTAAAAAATATCACCTTTTTCAAATCGTATTTAGCAAGTGTACGTCTTATAACTCTCTAAATAAACTATGTAGACAAAAAATTGCACAGACAAGCATTTAAGTCGTAATTCAATAGGATGGAAAGAAAAAATTTGTTTCTTTTTATTTTTTTCCTTACTACCAACACCCTATTTGCGCACATTGTTACTATAACACTAAAATTAAATTTATACCACTGACACTAAACTGGACATAAAATACATACAGCAAGTTGTTTGTCTACTACTTGTTTTTATTTTTATTTTTAAATTGCTCTTCTGCCAAATCGCAAATCTTGACAGTGCAAAATCAGTAAAATCCTTTCAGCAAAGCTATCAGCTTACAGCAGCAACTTTTTTACTCAAATGCAGCATAGACTTTTTTATGTTTGGAAAATCTCAGTTGTTGTTATCGTTTTTTATGGAGTGAAAAAAACTTGAACTTGAGTATTTGAAAATACAAACTTCACGAAGAAACAATTTTCGCAAGCGTCAGTTTGAATTGAATACTTGAGCACGGTTTTAGCAGATAAAAGGAACAACAGCAAATGCACATGAGACATAAAAATTGCGCTATTTATGGTATATATCATTAAATTTACAAGCGAGGCTCACTTTTTTGTTGAAACTATTGAGCTCAAATATTTTGGGAAAACATAAGTGAATTTTTAAAATATTATTTGTTAAAACACGCATATAAAGATCGCCACAAAAAAAAGTGAATCACAAGTTTGTAAATAATTGAAAAATGCAAACGTAAACGAATTTTTTGTTAAATATTTAATTGCATGTAAATTGAAATATGCAAAAATATTCAGCAAAACAAAAAAAAAAAAACAACAACGCAACAAAAATCAAAAGCTGAAAAAACATTTCAACATACGCTCCCCACTGACATTTTTGTTATAAATAATTTAGGTGTGAAGATTATGTGCCGCGATATGGTTAAATTGTTGACAGCTTAATTTGTATTGCATGGCAGGAAGGCACAGACCAGCAAGCAAGCAACCAAGGAAGCAAGCAGTCCTGCTGACAGCAAAGCATGTAGGCAGCAAATTTCAAAGTGGGCTATTTTACAAGCGGCATGAGTCGGATGCCGCGGCGAAAAATGCCAAACAGGAAGTTTATAAACATTTTTACGCTGCTAAGGAGTGGCATGGAGGCAATTTGAAAAAGTTAAATAAAAATAGAAATCAAGAAATGACATAGGTACACAGAAAAAGTTGTATGATTTAACCCTTTTGTAGACAATGTCCAGCTGTTGCCAATGAGTTTGTCTAAGTGAACATTGGTTTTAATGGGGTATTAAAGGATGATAGAGAATAATTTAAGGATTAAATATTATTAGATTAAATTAATCATTAGATTTGTATATGGTGACTTCCGCCAAAAAGCCAACTGTGACAGAAAAATTAAAAGTTATTATAAAAGCGTTACTATCTGATATTATCTAAGGAAAATATTCAAATTTTGTTAATATAAACAATTTACACCAGAATTCATTTATCACACTGAGCAAACCACCTGCAAACTTGCATAAATGCAGTTCCTCTTTTTTTGTAATATTGAATAGTATCTTGCCTTAAATATTTAAGTGTGTAAGAGAGGTGATACATGATGATAGTCTTTCCGAAAAATCTCTCTTCCAACGTCAATTAGCTAAAAACAATGCAAGAACATCAAACCAATCCCTATTAACTGACAAATTTTAATTTGCTTAAGTTCATGTTCTAAAGTCACAAGTAACATAGAAAAACGTCATATGTTCTCATTTCGAATTTGATAACAGCTGCAAGTATGTCAAAATTTGTGCACGAACAGAGTTTCATGTGCATAATTAAAAAAAAAAAATGAGTGCAAAAAAAAATAAAACTTTAAATTTTTGGAGCTGTTTGAAGTTGGTCATGTTCGCAAACATAAGTGTAATAAATAGGCAGTTGAAAACGGTCAAACCAGTTATTAACTGCCATAACACAACATAATCGCATAATTTTTTTTTGTTGGAAAGGTTGTGAACAGAAGGAGGGACATGTATATTTTTTTTTTCAATAGTAGGCGGTGCCACGCCCCTAACAGGATAAAACGTTTCCACGGCTAAACTAATGGACCGATGTTGATGAAATTTTGCTTAAAGATAGATTGAATCCTAAGAAAGGAACTCTTATTCTTTAAAGGGGGCGTGGCATCGCTCTTAATGGGAAAAACCGGTATCACGGCTGAGCCACTACACCAATTTTGATGTAATTTGGTATGTAGATAAATTGGAACTTGAGTAAAAATATTTTTTGTAACTGGGCGGTGCCACGTCTCTTACAGGGGAAACGTTTTAACAGCAAAAAGACAAGTTTTATATTCTTTTAAGAAAAATATCTACTGCTTCCTCTTTTCTTTGTTAAAATTGATCTCACTAATTAATTTGATAAATATAAACATTAAATTTGTTGTTTTAATTACTATATATATCTTGAATATTATTATTTATATAAATATTAAAGATGTTTTGAAAAATTGCCCAAGTGCACATAAACGATAAAATATGTCCCATTCGAATGTCCCGTTCGAATGTCCCGATCGAATGGATTATTATGCCTTGTAAGAAAAAATTAAATAAGATTTTTCATTCAAACGAAATCTATTAAAAAGTAATATAATTCCATAAAATTTCAAAATTAGTCGCATCAAAAAATATTGCCAGATTTCGCTGACTTCTGCTTTTCTATAGATGGCCACGAAAAACACTTCCGTTTTTTGTCGCGTTCGAATGGCTTTTTAATTGCCTCGTCTGGCATCAACTCTACCACTCAATATAATGCTACCAAAGGGCTATTCTTTTAAGTAACATAAAAAATAAAAGAGTTTTACTTTGACTTTTATTTCATTACTCCATACCTAAAAAAACGTCGTTGTAATCTAGTACTTGTAAAAAAGTTGCGGCAAGTTTAAAGATATTACTCAAATTTGAGCACCCTTTAAATAAGAAAAAATTGGTGTCACTAAAAAAGCAAATGCATAGAGTTGTGGAAAAACTAAAATTTCATAATATGTAAGACAATATTAAATATGTGTAAGAGATAATTTGTCGTGAGTATGAAATTTTTGTATTAAAAAGCCAAAGCTCCGAAGGATAACTTCATTTATCAGAGACTTCTTTGGCCACTGCCTTGTAAGTTCTAAATAAAAATTATCTTAAGCTTAAAAGAAAAATCATATGAAATTTTGTGAGATTTTTTGTTATTAAATATTCAACAAAATTTCATTTATTGTAAGCCAAATATTGACTGCTCCTTACAAAAGAATAAATGAAGAATTGCAACTTCTACAGACTACTTACTGCTGTTGTAGGCAAATCCGTTTGTAAGGGGGTGAAGTAACCTTAGATACTTTGATCTTACAATACCAGTATATGCGATGGCCTGTTTTATAAGTTTTGTGAGTGCACATTTCTTCAAAATGTCATAAAGACCTTAACCTCGCTCAAAATTATGCACACACTTGTCCACAAAACATAACGAGGCACACGTTAAGCAGCATGCAGCGCAATTTATACCTCTACTGCTGCTGATGTTGCTGCTTTCACCTCATTCACTTGCATTTTTCAGGCTGTAATTATTTATAAACGCAGTAAATGAAGGCATTACAGTGAAGAGCAGAAAAATAGTACATGTACCCATGAAAAAAAAAGTATATGTGAGTTGAAAAATTTATGAAAAATACCTTCATGCCAGTGTTGACACGACATATTGGAACTTTGTAAGTAGATTTGCTACGACCAGCGCACTTTGTACAGTTTGACAGTGGTAAAAATGTTGCTGAATATTTAAGTTTTTTTTGTTTTCGTGCGCTCAAAAAATGTAAAGCTTCTGAAGAGAAAATGGGGGAAAAAGTTTTTTTTTATTGAATTACTGAAATTAATGCAACCTTGGCAGATCGCCCTTCGAAGTGAAGGATTATATTTAGTTGTAGACAATTGTTGCATACTTGTGTTTGAAGTTCCTTTAATGTCACTGTGACAAATTTGCATAAGAACTTTCCATTTCAAATTAAGTGATGAAATAAAAGTGATAAGAAATGTAAATTTTGTACCACTATTAAATTTTTTAAGTAAATAAATATTGGGATATGTTGGATTAGGTATGATCCGAGAGCTGGCCAGTATGCTTAGACTACTGAAAGACCTAATTTTATACCCGACAGTATAAACTCCAAGCAAAACTGAAAGCCATTTGGAACTATATATGTACTTCTATATAGATTTTGGACGAACTGCAGAAAGTAGGTTAAGTCTATTCTAAGTTCGTTGCTGATTTTTTTTTATAATTTCAGTTGAGGTAATAGTTTTGTCCACTTAAGGCCATATGAAGGTCATATTCTGACTGCGATTTTCAATATTTGACCTGAAAAAGTCACTGCAAAACTGCATCAAAAGTTCACCATTTTCATTTCTGGTGACGACGCCATGTCAACCCATAATACTTTTATCACTTTAATGTTGAATTCACCGATTACCATAAGTATGTCATGTGTGAGGAGTTTACTATAGCCATTACTTGACTATAAAATGCTTCTTTCGTTTGTAATGTCAGCGACCTCAGTTGGAGCATATATCTACACTATTGTCACGTGCACAACTTTACGCTTGAAGTGAACCCAATTGATTCTATCACAGAGAGGTTACCAATTCATTAATGATATTGCCACAAGTTTGCTGAGAAAGAGGCTGACGAAGTGTATGTATCGACCCGAGTACAAAATACTTTCACCAGCGCTGCCTGTGAGTTCACCTGAACCTTTTTATCGAATACAAATGGAATATTTTGATATTGAGTTTTTTTCCAAATCGTTTGCCGTTTATTACAACTTTCGACTATCGTTTAGTGTTTCATCGGGAAGATATTGTTTTCGAGTTTTAAATTTATGAATTTGCTGTGATTTATATCTAAAAAATTAAAAATAATCGTTATTTTGTAATAAAATTTTTTTTGATCAAAAATAATCGTTATTTTGATTTTTATTTTTTTCGATCAAAAATAATCGTTATTTGATTTTAATTTTTTTCGATCAAAAGTAATCGTTATTTTGATTTTTATTTTTTTCTATCAAAAATAAACGTTATTTTGAAGTTTTTTTTTTATTTTTATTTCAAAAATAATTGTAAATATGGATTCTTATATCAAATATATTCGTTATTTTGTATATTTATCATTATTTTTTACTGTTTGTCGAAGCTACTTCAAACTTTCGGAAAGCATGTAAGCTTATCGAAATTGTCAATAATTGTCGAAAATTGCACTTTACGGAAATAGCATTGAAAAAATCGAAAATAAACAAAATCTATCGAACAACTCCGAAAAAGTCGAAACTTATGGAAAAATATTAAAAAAAATTTAAACTTATAAAAAAACTCTAATGTTCGCAAGCTATCGAAAAAGTCAAAGAAAGTCAAAAACTTTCGAAATTCATGGACAAAAGTTAAAAGTTTCCAAAAAAATATGGCTTGTGATAGAAAAATCCAAAATGTCGGTCATTTTGTTTAAAAACCAAAGCAACGATTAATTTTGCTCTAAAAAAGAATAGATACAACGAGTATGCTGCGATTATATTATAAAATTCATAATCGTTACGGTCTCTGTTTTGATGTTCTATTTGAGAAATAAAGTCGACAATCGTTATGTTTGCTTAGCGACCAATTTTCTTATTAAATTTTACTTAGCTAAAAGTTAGTGGGATAAGCATCTTAAGGTTAGTGTTGCATAAGACAATTCTTTTTTTAATTTCAATTCTAATTTTAATCAAAGCATCATAATGAAAACCCAAGTAATGGTAAATTTTATGGTACTATTTCTTAAAAAAAAATAAAAAATTAATTCAAATAAATGCCATTAAACTTAACATAGGTACCCTGTGGTGAAACAGATTAGCAATGCACTAAAGGTGGGCATATTAATAGAAATTGGCGTGGTACTCTCTTATGTCTTTTTTATTGTTTTCCATGAAAGCCAAAATTTAAAAATATACGAAAAAAAAAATAATGAAAATTCCAGATATCATGAATTAACACAGCAATGTGTCGGTTTGAACAAGTGGGCTTTACTTTGTCTCTAGTTATACTGTAGAATATATACGAAGCTTGTTAAAGGAATGTTTCGTAAGTAAGCGCTTACTTAATATAAGTGGGTTGTATTAGAAAAGTAGACATAGTGGGCTTAACATGATGAAAATTTATAAATACTTCAAGAGAACCATTAAGGAAAATGCATTGTTTATTAAAGAGTGTCCAGACAAAATTGTATAATATAATAAAAATAATAACTCCTTTTTTATTGTTTGAGGCATTTTATATAATAATGACTAACATGCAGAATATAAGTAATCTTAAAATTATAAACAAATATTTATTTTCAATAAAATTTTTATAATTTTTTCTTAAGTTCATTCATTAAGTTTTGTATCGTCAGTAGTACCTAACGACTTTCTGCATTTATTTCTGAAATCTTGCAAGTTTTTTTTGCAGTCTTATTACTCGTTCGAAGATCTTTTTTTATTTAATGCTCAATATAGTTATCTCAGTTGGTCGTAGCTTTGAGTAGTAAGGTGGATGTGCTGTTTTTGCTACCAAATTTTACTTTTGTCATTTGTACAATTTCTTGGTGACTTTTGAGTAATGAGATGTTACCAAATAAGGCCAAAAACATCACTGTACTCTCATGTGCGCGAATTAATGGCGCAAAATGTTTTTCGAGGCAACCTTTTTGGGATTTATTGCGCACTTTGTCCCAAAATGCTGTTTCTCAGCCCACAGTTGCACATGGCTCGGCAAAACATATGCTGCTTCGGAAATTTGGTGTGTACCTACAATTTCTTCGTAGAAGTATTGAATTTGTGCACAGCTAGCTGGGTGAAATTTGCCTAAGCGAATGTTTTGTCATCCATAACGCTAAAGTCAAATTTAATTTTCGGGTTTGCTTCTGTGCCTTCAACTGCTTTTCATCGGAATCATCTGGAACTTTTTCAACCCTGTAAGTCTTCAAGGTATTTCCACAACAGCCTATTTCTTTTACGGTATGTAGAGCATAATCCAAGCTACCACCTCTAGCCGCCATTTTTTGTTCAGATGTTTTGGGATTCTGCTTGAAAAGTCGCTTGACTTTCGTCACTAACTTTGAGACTGAAAATTCGGGTTTTATGACTAACTCATTTTTCCATAGAACAGTTCTTTTTGCTCCACATATTTTTTCGCTATATCTGAATATATCGACTTATCCAGATAAGTGAACAAAATCTGTTCGCGAACTTTATGTTCACTCATTTGAAGAAATAAGCGTTATTTATTGTGATGAACGTCACTTTCAATATAATATATATATTATATAATTATAACAAAAATAGCACCCTCATTTCGATCAATAAGATGATCAGGTAAAACATATTTCTAACAAATAAATGAGCCTATTTTTTCTTGAACATTTCTTATTGAAAGATTTTTCAAATATTATGAACTACAAATTGAATAGGCTTATACAAATAAAAGGCGTCTGAAAAAGCAGACACGTTCTAAATAATAAAAAAATGTTGTGTTAAAAGCTTAGTAAAGAAAACTTTAATGTTAATAACATACAGTAAATCTCATAAAATATTTTGCTTTTACGGGACTTATGTTATCATCTATTTTAAGAACTAATGACTAAATATTAAATGCTGAATGAGGTATGATACTTTCAAAAATCATTTTGTTTAAGCACAACATATGACATGCAGTTTAATATTTTTCAAAAGCAACATAAGATCTTTAATTCAATATAAAACCTACGTAGCCTTAGAGTATACTACAATTTTAAAGAGTCTTTCCAAAAATGGTGTTAATGCCTCTGTTTAATTTATATAGTTTTTTCATCAGCAGCTCTTAAATTGATGTAGAAACAATCACAACTAAACGTTACCTACATAAGTATTATTCTATAAGGCTTATTATGACGTAAAATAAAGTACGCCAAGATATTTTAGCTGCTGCTTAAAAATGTTCCCAAGTCTTAAAGAGAACCTCGAATAGTAAAATTGCTAGAGCACTTAAATAAGCACTTTAATATAAATCATAATTTCTTCAATGAAAATTCACCAAACATAACTTTAATTATAGCTAATACCATTAAAACAAACTACCAACTTAACAATATTTGTGCCACAACAAAAAAAATGGCTAAATCATCTTTCGTTTAACCACACAACAATGCCACAAAAGAAATGGTGTGCGTCTACAAATATGTTTGCCAAATAATAACATTGGGTATGTGAGGGTTTGTGGATATGTCTGTCTTTGTGCTGAACTGTAAACAAGGCTACTTAACTTATGAGTTTCACTTCAACCTCTCAGTTACGTAAAATAAAGGAAAAAAACTCCTAACACAGTGGGAGTTAAGCGTAAAGGAGCTGAAGGCATTTCGAGTGTAACACAGACACAAAGAAAAGCAAAGCTGGACCACCATAAACAATTTATGGAATTTATTAAATTGGCCAAGAGGCACTCATTTTGCCGCAAAATATTGAGGTTTTTTTTTTTTTGTTTTTGGTGATGACTGGGACAAACTTGTATATCAACAGAAATATTATAAAAGGACAAAAAGTTTTACCTTTACACTGTGGAAAAGAGTGTTTGATTTTTTTACAAAAAAAAAAAAAAAAAAAAAAAAAAACCTTCAACTTTATAGTGTAAAGTGCTGCTATATAAAACTATAATTTTGAGAGCGGACAGTAAGAAAGTTGTGTGAAATAGCTGCTAATAAGCCTCTTTTGTATTTGGCTCAATGTTTAAAGCCAAATAGCCAAGAAGGCTAAAAGCTGTAGTAGCTAAACAATATTATTTTTATCATGCTTCAGTTGTAGAAATCTGCTCCCAATACTTGATGGTCACAAAAGTCGAGAAAGTTCCATTAAAATAGTGCAATTTTTTTAGCAAAATCATTGCTCTTTTTAAATAAAAGATATACGATGCTTTACTGTACTTCAAAGTATGACTGTAAAGCTACCACTTAAAGTCAAAACTTTAACTACCATCGATACCGATTGTCACAAAAATATTGCCTTAAATCATATAAATAATTTCCAGCACAAAAACTCTCCGCGTGTATTCTCAAGAGATGTTAAACTGTAAGATTTACCACAAAAGTGAAACTCACATAAATTTATGACAACAACGACAAGAACAGCAGCAACAGAAACAATAGCAACAGCAACAACAATGACGTAAAATAATGTTAAGGACATTAAGGAAACATAGGATATGTGAGTAACTGTAACTGGGTTGGTTATTTTTGGTTGAAAGTGTAATCAAGCTGCAGCAATTCAGAAATTAGACCCAAAGGGCAACAATGAAAGCAGCAGCAGCATAGTGAGGAAGTGAAAACAAAATGAGAAAGGCCATCCTGCCAACAGTTTACGGCAATCAGAAGCATCGTGTTAACTTTTGTCCTTTAGTTGAGTGCCTTAAGCTGCTGTGCCTAAGCCATGGTACGCGCTTTTGCTTAAGTATTTGTGTGTGCGCTTGAATATTTGCGTCTTTTACTTTGTAATCTTGTGGGATTTTTATGCGGCATTTAAGTACTTATACGCCTACACAAAAAGTTAAAAAAAAAATTGAAGATTTAACTGCGTTAAATTTTAGGGTAATTTAAGTTAAACGGTACACTTTGCCTTGCCGTAAACTTTTTATGTGAATGTTTTCTTTTTCTAAGAGAATTTTTTGCTTTGCTTGGGTATATAAAAAAAAGTTTTGTAATATTGTGAAAAAAAAAAACAATGGGAACTGAAATTTGAAAAAAAATAATTTAATTGTGTATAAGACAAGAGTTTTAAGTTCAGTCACTCTCCGAATATTTAAGTTTTTGGAGTCAAATGTGTCTGTACTAAATGTTTCTTAAAGAATCTATTTTTTGATGAAATGCGTTCCAAAAAAGTATCAAAATGACAGGCCAAATATGATCACCGAAGAGTAACAGCTCAAGAAAAAAAAAAATTATTTTCTATTAAAATAATTTTTAAGCTTTATAGTTAGCAAACCAATTAAATCCTAAATATGAAAGTTTTTGATATTAAAATTTAGACAAAGTAGCTCATTCTGTCATCATATGTCCCATTTTTAATAGAAAATACCAAAACTAGAAAGAAATTTATTTATTCCACAAGAAAATTAACGATTCCATTAAAATGCGCATTGATTTCTTAGAACGTACATTGATTGACAGAAGGATATGGAAAGCGATTTGCGGCTTTAACCGCAAAAACAACAATATGGGAGCAAACAAAAAACAGCAACAGCACTAGAAATCAAAAGCAGCAGGTAAAGTTTTGCGGAGAGGTAGATGTAAGTGTCAATCCATATCAACAACAAGTTAAATGACAGACACACGATGTATGAAACTCGAACTGTGAGCCAAAAAAAAAACGAAAAGTTGAAAAACAAATCAGCAAAGTAAATTCAACATAAAAATGAGTGCGCTAGTGAAAAAATTTAGTACGCTGCGTAAAAAAAACTCTTCACTTAAAGACGTAGTAAAATCTATGCGTCAAAAAATACTTCTCTTGGCCGCAAACAAATTTCTAAGCTTACCACATTTTCTCACATGCACACATATGCAACAACACACAAAAATGCATGCACATACATTTATACATTCGTATGTGTATATGTATGAGGTTACATGCATGCAGCATGCTGTGCTCACATTGTGTTTTGAAAATTGCCGGAAGACGACTTTTACGAGGCAGCACAAGTAGCATAAGAAAAGGAAGCAGTAGTAGCATCATCGTCATTATAACGAGTAAATTGCAAAAGTTTTTGCATCCCAGTTAGAGATGTAACGATAATTTAGTGATTATATGGTGCTATTTGACTTTTGACTTTAAGTAAAAAATATTTTGCTAAACTCGTCACTGGCATGATGGTTTTTTGTAGCTAAAAACATGTCATTTCTGCTAGTGAAAGGATTAGTTTTTGGTATTTTTTTTTGTTACACTAAAAACACAAAATTAGTATAGAACATTCTCGAATATTTGAATGTATATAAAATTGTTTGAAATACACAATGTATATTGCTGTTAAGAAAATAGTTGGCAGTGTCTTCAAGTCAAAAACTACAACACAAAAAACAATATCTGCAAAAAAATTTCAAACGATCATAAGACACCTTTTTTTATTTGTCTCAAACTTTAAAACTATGCGTATTTTTGCCGATGTAATTCTGGATCAAAATATTTTAAGATACTCGTAAGCCATATTTACTTTGCATTATTTGAAACTTTTTCCAATGGCCGCCTCAAAATCCAAATGCTAGAGGCATATATAACAACTATGCAAATAAATTATGATTAAATGTTATTCATACGTCATGTTAACTTAAGATTTGTAAAACAATCATGTTTATTGGAAAAATCACTTCTACAAGTTATAGTATTTATCGATATTAAATTCAAAATTCTTCCCCATTTAGCATCGAATTTTTGTTCTTGAATAATTTTGCAACAACGATAAATGTAAGATTAAAATTAAAGCTAGCAGCTGCAAGTGTTAGACAAAACCAACAAAAAATCTAAAGAAAAATAAATTTTCCTAACACAGACACATACCAGCAGTAAGTTTAGCACTCCGGGAATAAAACTTCATTAGGATCACAAGTCTTCTAGAGCATCTACGAACACACTAACACATGCAACCTACTCTAATATACATTTGTAAGTTTCTCTCAACTACTACATACTCGAATATGCTCTTACATAAACACAATTCAAGTGCATGCAAAACCACAGCAATTCTAGTTGCATGGTTGAGTGTTGGTAAACGATGGTGGGGGGTGGGCGGTATGGTGTGTGTTTACTGAACGTCGTTATCAAATTGATCCTTTTAGTTAACCTCAGGGAATTTTAGTACTGGCATAACAAAGGAGTAGTTAGTTAGAGTACAGCAGAGTGTTAACTTTTGAGATGAATTGTAAAATATCTTGAGTTGATAAGTAGTGAATTTTGAATTTATTTAAAGTTTTTTCTTTCAACTTCAACTTAAGATCTTCGTAATTCTTTTAACGTTAATACTTTAACTTAAATACTTTTTTTTTTAAGTCAGCAAAATTTGATACAAGTTATTTTAAATTGTTGCCAAAAAAAGAGCTTTTACTTGAGATATTTTTAACTTTTGGCACTCAAATGTGTTAAATCCCAATATTGCTCTTATGTTGAAGCAAAATGTCGTGTTGTTCTTTTTGAAATTTTTTTGCCAATATATCTTTAAAAGTTTTGTTTTAAGAACTATGCAAGAAAGTATTGTATCCAAAACAACCGTTTTCTGAAGGCGTATTAAATATGGTCATTGTAAAAGTGTTATTTTGTGCGAATTCTTTTATCTGATACCAACAAAAACGAAACAAACAATTTAAAACAAAAACCTTAAAACCTCAAAAATGTTCAAACTATGTAAATATGTATCAAAGTAAATATACTCCGTAAACTTCAGGCGAGTCGGCTCAGTAGTTTCCAAGTTTATAAAATACATACATACATACACACACCACACATACACGCGAAAGTCGGGCGAAACAGTATGGTGGTAAAAAGTAAAATCAGTGAACCATATGTGTTGTTACGCCCAACTATTGCTTCACAGAGTTATGATAAAACCTTTCGTCCACACTAACTACGATTAAAGTTTCTACAAGCTATTAAAGGAAAAGCTATTTCCGGCAGAATACGATGGTATTTTTCTCACTTAAGCTGTTCTTATTAACCCATTAAAGACTGGTACCAGAAGACTCCGTTCATTTTGATAAAATATGGTGTGTGAGGGTAGTGCATCAAAGGAAGTTGCTGATGAAAAAAAAAAAAAATGTTTCCCTATCGGCACACCGGAGATATTGCTTAGATAAATTTTTACCAATAGCCCTCTATGAGACAAAAAAAAAAAAATTATCGTCCAACATTTCAATCAATTAAATCTGTTTTATTATAGCATGCCACAAAGGATCTTTGAATTTGTTTCGAGATTTTTTCTTTAAGTCTTCAAATTTTCCTGGATCGAATTTCCATCAAAATTTTGGAAATTATAAGTTACTTAAATTCAACCTCACAAAAATACAGGTTAATCCAAGCGGTTCAAAAAAATAAAAATATTTATTTCAGACAAATCTATCCTCTACCCAAAAAGGCTTAAAAGTCCACAACACTTCTTATCTGTCGCTTGGTAGAATTTTGTAAAATGCACTCTCTTTTGGGTAAAAATGTACCCAATAGACCTTAATGGGTTAAAAAAGTTTTTGTCATTATAAGAAATGATTTAAATGTCTTGATGTGAAACTTTTTAATTACCTTATCTGCGGTGTCTGTGCATTTCGAAGATAAACAGTAATTAATATATCATGAGATTTTGAGATGTTAGTCCCCACGGTAGAAAATACAGGCTTTAAATATTCGAATATCCGTTATTAATAGACTGCTCTTCATATACTTAATTGTTCAAGATAAAACACACTTCTATATATAAGCTATTATGAAAAATACCTAACAGCTGCTTGTGTTCGATGTTCAAATGGTTCACCTCATAATTAATATAAATATATAAATATTTAAATAATTATAAAACTGACCACCACACAATAAGTTAATCACTACTATAAAATAGAACTCACTAATATCTATGGTAACGAATGTTAATTTCGTTCAATATCAGTTTGAGTAACAACATCATACTAAATAAATGTATTAAAATTAAATGTTACTCATACGTCACGTTGAGCAAATAATTTTCTTGTATAACCTACCAGAATTCGTAGACTTACTGCACAGTATTGTAAAATATAAAGTCGTACTTTATTTCATATGACTGCTTACATTAAATTTTTATGCGATTTATCATTTGCGGTGAAATTCATTAAATTTCTCTTGCAAAATCAGTCTTTTTCTAAACATTTATTCCGTAGACTTTATCACTTAACAGCACTAAGTTGCTAAGCAAATTCCGTCAAAGCATAGTCTAGAAAATTTTTTCAAAATGAAAAAATAACTTGACATATTTTTCACGAGTCTTGATGTGGAAAATCAAAGCATTGTCAAAAAATGTAAAAAATACGTCTCGACAAATGCTATAGATTTTGCTCTGGATTTTCCCTTTTTTTTCGTAATAATTTTAATGCTTTAACAAATTTTCGTATAAAAAATAACAAGCTTAACTACCAAAAATAGAAAAAAAAAACATAAAAAATAAATCACTAAACCCAGTAGCAGTTTATATGCAGAGAAAAAAGAGCGCTATGTTACTCAGCAACACACTACCAATTCATATTTGCGCAATGCAAAAATTCAACTTTTAGCCCTTTTTTAACAACTATATTTGGCCAAAGCAAACTAAAGCGCTGACTATGTTGCTGCCATAGCACAGGCAATAGAAAAATGGCCCTTACGGTGGCAGCCAGCAGCAGGCAACGCGTGTCGATTGAAATTTCTTTTTTGTCAACTGCAAAAGTCAGACAAAATTGTGTGTGCATAGGGTGGTAGACTGAGTTGTGCTGCGCTGCTGTTTGTTAATGAAATTGCTGCGCTGTTGAAGACATGAAAGCGACAAAATTCAATGCGAGTGTAAGAGGACAAATTTTTAAATTTTAATTTTTCAAACTAAAAAATTCATGCGATTGATATGGAAAGCGATTGGAAAAAAATGCAAATCCTTAAAATCTAAACTTCTGTCTATTTGCTTAAGAAATACTTGAAAATATTCTTCCTTGTTTTGCTCTTTCAAATGAAAGTTGACATTTTGGGGATTTAAAATGATTTGTCGATCCCTTGACGTAAAATATTTTTCGTTTGCTATCAACGCATTTTGCTCTAACGACCATAATACGACACTTAACATTTCACTGCCAATGCCAATGCCAGTGCCACATTTCAATATGACGCCGTCAACACAAAAGTTCAGTAAAACATTTAAATAATAGCGGATAATCATCGAGGACTGATTGCTGCAATAATGGAGACAATAAAAACGATAACATAATATTTATGTCAAGCTCGTAGGGTGGCAGGATACGCTCAAGTAGAGCGATTACATGCGTAAACAAAAATGAGAAATAAAAGAAGGAAACGACAAAACAAAAGTCCTTTTTTCTTTGGGAGGTCACAAAAACCGCAAATGCCTAAGTTATAAAAAAGATTTAAGGACACAAATGGCATTTAAAGCAGAAATTGCTGAAAAGAAAGACGACCGAAGAAAAGAAACAAAAATAAAATTTTTTTAAGGCAAACAAAGTAACATTTATAAATCGCAAAAAAATTCAATCGATCAAGTCGCTACACTTTGAGTCCTAAATATATTGCTGTATTTTTTTTTTTCTTAGACCTTAAAAAGCGTTTGGTGCTCGAAGATATTACGTTGGACCAATATTTTGCAACGAGTATAATAATTTGCATTTCCTACGTAATATTTTCAATTTCAAACAATGGCCGCTTAAAAAATATTAAATGATAGCGAAACTGTAGTTTACTTTGATGATAATAATTAAGTGTTGCTCATACGTCATGCTACAATTGAATATACACAATTTCAAACATTCTGCTTTCTTCAAAAAACGTTAAAATACTTTAAATTAGGCATTATTTTGAATAGAATTCTCTAGTTCATTTTAATATTATATTGGATATATATTTAACAGAGTTTTTAAATTATTATTTAATGTGCAATATCCTCAATTTTGTGGGATATAGCGTAGTAAAACTTACTTATGTAGTCATTAAGTATCACTCATAAGTCACGTTAGATATCATGACTTATTTTTTTTTCAATCAAGTTCAGAACTCTTGTTACTTTTAATAAAGCACTTCAAATTACCCCATTTTTTTTTATGTTCCTTTGTATCAAAGCTTTTGTTAATTTTAAGTAGTTTACGTATACTCCAAAACATTTTAAATTTCTGTCAAAGAGTTTTAAAAAATAATCAATTTGTGACATTCTGTCAAATATTTTAACATGTTATCAAATAAAGCTTTCTTGCATGTAGATATTGATAGCTATTTTCCGATATTATTTTGAACCAATATTTGGCAAAAAGTTTGCTCATTTTTGTTTATTATGAATGATTTTCAATTTTGGTAGATGGCTGCTAAAGAAGCAATAATTAAAGTAAGATTCAAATAACTTAAGGAGAAATTTAATTTTATTCATATTTACGAAAGTTACATTGCTATATTTGAGTAAAAGTTCATATGGTCGTCTCTGTCTAGGTTTTCAATCACTTCAAATCAGCTTTTTTTTTCCTTTGTGCTGATAAGCTTTAATCCGATATTATTTAATATCTTTACTTCATTATGTACTTGTTAGTCTGTGTTTACTTCACAATATTTTCAATTTTGGTTACTGGCCGCTTAAAATAAAAGAAGATTTCAGCATAGTTACTCCAGATTAATACTACACTCAATACTTACAATTTCATTCCACTTGCGTTTATTTAGCCTAAGATCAATACGTTCAACCAATTGTGTTTAATTAAAAGTCTTATATTGTGAAATATTATTTGATAAGTTACTGCACGATATGATAGTAGAGTTTTTGGCATAGAAGCGATTTAAGTTTCTATTAGAGCAGCTAGCTTAATAAGAAATTAATAAAATTTATTTAAACATTGCACATACGTCATGCTAAACAAATTATAATGTAATTTTCAAATACTTATAAAAGCTAAAATATACATTTTACAATCTTGCAAAATTTACTGTATTCCGTAAACGCCACCACAAATAATGTAGCGTATAAAATGAAAACGATAGTAACAAATCACCAAAGGACAAAACAAATTCACGTTCATTGCTGCGGCATGCCTCTTCAGCTGAGATTGTTGGTATTTTTTGGTATGCCAGTATATGCGCTTAAGTGTGTGTGCTAGATATGTTTGTGTTTAAGGACGGCATAAGACAAACAATAAATAAATAAAAATCTTTCTTCTCAATTGTACCATTGTTTGTTCTGCTCTTGTCTGTCCACTTATGCTGCTGTCCATCTGGCTGCTGTATGTGTGTGTCTCGGTTTGTTTATATTTGTTTTTGTACGTTTATCCTTTATGATTTAGTGTGGCTTTTTTGCAATTTAACGGAAACATAAAAATCCCAAACGGTAACTTTTATTTCCTTGCGGACATACAGTATGATTATCATGGATAATAAGTTTCATATGGAAAGAGAAAATGAGAAAAAAGAAAGAAAGGATATAAAATATAAATAAAATAATCTTAATATCTGCTTTTATTAAACTTTGCTTCAGGTAAATGGCAAATATGTGAAGTCAGAGAAGGTGCTTTAAATATAATAAAGCTAAGAAAGATAGGAAATTTGTAAAAATACTTATACTTAGGTTTAGATAGGAAATATGTATAGTTTGATAAAATTTTCATACAATTTTTTTTTTAATTAAATATCTTGACTTCGATGTGGTCATAGTAAATATGTTTTGGATATTTTGCTTAATTTTTGTTTGCTTTTCATTTATTTTCAACCTAATCAATGGCCATAAAAAGTATTGTTTTTAAAATTTAAATAAAAATTTAGGTTACTCATACGTAATTATACCAAACTAGGCATTTATGGCTTAAAGTTTTATAAATAGTCTTAGTAATATATATGTTTAAAGAGAATTTTACTTGATAACTTTAAATACATTTTAAATAAAAAACAACAGTTACCTGAATAAAAGCACCAAAAAAATTCAAATGTTACTAATGCACCATACGAACAGATTTACATTATTAGATTAAAAGTAAAAAAAAATAATGCCGCTCGTAAAACCTTTACAACAGATATTCAATTAAACACGCGTCAGAAAAAAAATTATTATTTATAAACACAAAGAATGGAATAAAGAAATGTTGAAATACAAAAAAATACATACTTTCAGCATTAAAATCGACAGCATAAAAAGTAGCAGATTTGCTGACAGAAAAATAAAATTTTTAAATTTAAATTCAAAACAATAAAATCCAAAAAAAAAACAATTTTCCATTCTGAACATAAATAGTGCAATGCCTTTGCGCCGATATTAGCATTGACTTATGTTCTAAGCTTTGCTTATTTCTTATAATGTGAACACTGTTTGTTTTTAATTTGATCGATGGCTGTACTACAGCAACATCGCACCATAACCTTTAATTTTATTCAAATGTCACTCTTACGTCATGATAAATAAAATAATCGAATAACTTATGCATGTTATGATTGCCAATATTAATTAATATTAGTTATTTTTTGTAATAAATTGCCACTCACATGTCGAGTAAATGTACTAAAAACTTATTGAAAATTTGCACATAATCCTAGACAAGTGCAAATTCGCACATATTCACGTGAGTGTCAGCAGTTAAACTATTTGTTGTTACTGCATTACAATTCTACTTAAAAACAATAACGCAAATTTCACTTGAAAATTGCAACCACAACACGTAATTCAATTTAGCACAATAACGTAACATATTATAACGTAAGCGCATATGTAAACTTACGAATGTGAATTGTTGCGCGTCCTATAACATACAACATAAATATGAATTCTAGTCATGTTGAATGGTTTTAAATCTTATCTAATACTCTTTTGTACAATGGCAACAATAGCAACAAACAAAAGACACGTGCATAAAAACCCAAAATACAGACATACAAAAATGAACCGACAGCGAAAAACACAAAGTGGTAAAATCACACATACTGCAATACAATGTACAAATACAGACAGACAGTTAGACAGAAGGAAAAAGCCACACAGACATTAAAACGTTCAGTCATGTGCGCCACAATAACGAACTGTTGTGGCTTAAAAAAATTATATACAACTCCTTATGATTGTAGAAAAATAAAAATTTTATAAAAAAACATGTTTTAAAAAAATGAAGCCAAAAATCAAAAAAAAAAAAAGGAAAAAAAGAATGGATTTTCCATAAGTGACTTACACAATATTTTACAAAGGGAAAAACTAAGTTTAATATAGGGTAGTTTCTATGTGAAAAATTATTTATATTTTGAGTTTTAGTTTTCCCTAAAAACTTTTGACTTTGATATCATAGGACCGATATGACTTTGTATTAAAACGACTTAAGCTTTTCCTTAAACTGCTTTCAACCTTCGTTTGTTTCAAAATTATGCGATGGCTGCTTAAAAAATATGGAGAAAATCCAGAAACCTTTATTGAGAAGCCTTTGTCTACTTGGGTGTGCTTTTTGGTCAGACGGAATCTTGAATTCATTTAAAAGTTTTATAATTCTAAGAAAATACCCTTTATTTGTTTTTTTTAGATTATGATACCTAAGTTCCAATAAAAATTCGAATCAAAGCGTTTACGTTAATTACGTTACGTATTTTAATTATAGAATAAATGCTCAAAATTGTGAATGATGGCTTTGTGAAACTGCAATTATATGTATATTTTTTTCTGTGAAAGTTTTTACAATAACAAATTCTGTTTATTCCAACTCAAACACTCATTTTAATAATTTTTTTTTTTTCAGTTTTATGCAACTGACATATAGAATGATGCACTTAAAATATAAAAGTTTTGACTAAAAAAAAGTCCATAAAAAATAATAACAAAACAAATAACATAAATGAAGTTAAAAAAAAAGAATATTATGTTATTGTTATGTTCACTGACTTCACATACAGAAACTGACATTAAAAGAATTACACCAAAAGTGTACCAATGTGGCAACACGCTAAAAACACAATCACACAGCAAAAACAGCTACTGTTGCTGCTGCAGTCACTACTTCAGTTGCATATGAAGTGCAGTTAAGCACCACCATCACCACACCACATAGCACCGCGACAGCAATAACAATGAAAATAAGCATAACAACAACATGCTAACAATAATTTCAACAACAGTGCAAAGTGTACAGTAGTATGTCGACAAACGTCGCTGTCAAGGGTGCAAATAAAATAATAAACTAAACAACAACAACAGCAACAGTAGCTGCAGTTTAAAAATGGCGTGGGAAAGAAAAAACTGAAAAAAAAAATTAAAATCCCTGCTGCCGGAAGCCCGGAAATGCTTTGGAAAATATTTGCTTAATATGGCAACCAAAGTGTTGGCATTTAAGATAAAATTCTTTTCTGAGTTTTTTGTTTTCTTATGAAAGAATTCTTCCTAAAATATGTCAGCAAAAGTTGTAGTTGTTGCAGTTTTGTTTTAATATTAAATATGTCATATTTGGTATATGGTGGTTTATGCTTAATTTTTACGTACAACATGACGTATGAGCGATTTTTAATTTAAAATTGAGCTGTTGCGAAATTCGTGTGAAAAAATATTTTATAAATTTCTTTACTTCAGATATTTCTTTAGATAAAACAAAAAATTGTTGGTTGTTTTGAAATTTTAAAGGCAAAAAAATGATTTATGTTCAAAAAGATTTTTTATAGGTTTGAGGCGATTTGATATCTTTCGTCTAATGAGTAAAAACACCTAATAACCACATTGATTTAAAAATCTTTTTTAATTGAGCCTACTGTTCGATATGTGTGAGTGTTTCAACACCAAAGAAATTACACTTAATAATGATAAATAAATAAGAAGACTGTGCTAAAACTAGTCATAGTCCTCTGCTAAGAGAACTTATCAGTAACTTTTAAGGCTATCGTTTTTATTAACTTTTTGCTAAAGTTTTGATATGTGGGTGCGATAGTCAATTTTTGACTAAGCATTACAGCCCAGAACGAAAATTTTTTTTTGATAAAATGATATTTTAGTCTCAAAGTTTGAAGAACTGTCATAAAAAACTGTATATAAGATAGAATAATGCTTTATAATATCAGCAGTACATATTCCGTCGAAATTTTTAAAAGAGCAATACCAACAAGGTAAGCGTAACTTCAATATTTAAAAAAAATTTGTAAAGTGTTGTACATATGTATTTGGATCATTGTCCTGATGCAACCTTCATTCAAGTGGCTTCTCTGCATAGACATATGGCAGCATCACGTCTTTTAATATGTCAATGTACATGAAGCGATCCATAATTTCTTCAATCCCTTGAATTGGCCCAATCCCTTGACCAGAAAAAAAATTTCAGACCATTACACTGCCACCTCCATTTTTACAGTGGCTTCGCAATACTTAGAATTCAACCTTTCTCCTTTTGGCCTGTGTATACGCCTTATTTCATCCTAATCTTCCAAGTTATAATTGAATATAGTCTTCCATTTTTAGACACTCCAGTTGAGGTGGGCGTGGAATAGGGCGTATACGCAAACCAAAAGAAGAAAGAATGAATTCTAAGTATTGAAAAGCCACTGTAATGAATTGAGGTGGCATTGTACTGGTCTGGGATCTCTTCTCTGGTTAAGGTATTGGGCCAATTATTAGAATTTAAGAAATTATGGATCGCTTCATTGACATATTAAAAGACGTGATGCTGCCATATGCTTATGCAGAGAAGCCACTTGAATGAAGGTTGCATCAGGACAATGATCAAAATATGTCTCTAATGCTTTTAAGGGCTGGCTTCAGAGCAATAGGGTAAAAGTTTTTTGTTGGCCTGCCTCGACCTGAATCCTCTTGAGACCTTGTGGGATATTTTCAACATGAATATCATCAGAAAAAATTGCGAAACCACGGAAGATCCATTCAGTCCTTAAAAATATCCTGGGGAAGGATATCGCAGGACATCATTAATAATTTAATTTTAATACTAATTTTAAAAGTTTTTATTTACCATAAAAATGGGGGTGCTTTAGTTTTGTCCGTTAAGGTTTTGGGTTTAAAATGTTCCTTCGATGTTAACTTTTTATTTATGAGACGCAGATTTTTTTAATTTTTGCTTGTCAGTAATAAAGGTATAAATAAATAAAATAAATACGTAATATGTTTCAAGAACGTAGTTTTCATAAAAAAAATCATGATTTGAAAAAAATGTTCTAAGGGGGTGCTTAAGTTTTGGCCGACACTGTATACAACGATTTGTCGTTATTTATTAAAATTTTTTCAACATGTCGTATGATTGACATCCAATTTAGTTGCTTCAAATGTATTTGCTTTGAAGTTCTTGGATTGTGTCTATCTCTCAAAAACATTTAGCAACCGAAAATTTTTCAAATATAACTAAAAGTCTTTAAAATTAATGAGTACCTATTACTGTGCTTTGGGCTTAAATTTTTTTTTTTATTTTAGCTAAACAACAAAATAATGCAGATAAGAAGTAACATTTTACAACATAAAGAATTTTAAAGGATATTCTTGCCGTAATTGTTGAAACAACTAATGACATTTAATAAATTTTTGTTAAATTTTAATTAAATCTTATATTTGAGTGGTCTCAAAAAACAATTTTCTTGAACATCATCCACGATAGCTTCTTAAGAGTTTGTAATTAATGTAACGAATTAGCAATTACAGAACGAAATTGACTTAAGGGTCGGTCACTGGTGCTCATACCTTAGTCTTGAAAAATCGAACTCGTTAATTTTTTCTTGTGATTATAAGATCAAAATTACTCGAAGTACAATGTTTAGAAGTTTTTAAAATGCCAAAACTGGAAAACATATGACAGTTTAAGTGAACTTTTTACTATTTTTGTTTACATTACCGTACATCGGCTTAAGATTTATTTCATCGCTACTTAGAATGACAATAAGGTCTATGTGACTACGGTTATGATACCATTGTTGAAAAGCAGCCTCAGTCTTAACATGAATTTAAAAAATTATTAATCATTTGAGAATTATTCCTTAGCATGATAACTCTTAACTGGCAAACATGTTAATAGGTTCAATGGAGCAAAATATATACTTGTGCTATTTAATGCTTAGAACTTTAGGTAAATGTTTTTTATATTCTAAGAGAGACCAGAGCTTAAAATATACCCCAGGCTACTTAAAATTTATCATTAAATTTCTAATAAATAAATAAATAAATAAAATAAAATTTATACTTCTGGGAAAACTAAGTTAAGGATTGCAAAGGACATCAACGTGTTGCATGTCGTTTGAGAGAACTTTATTACCGTGTAATTTTTTTAAGTAAGCCAAAGTAGCTTAATTTATCTGAGATTTTTACAAAAAAAATTTTCTATTGTAAAGTTTCATTTCACAGATAAGCAAATTGAAAACAAATTCAATTGCCCATACTTCGGTTCCGATGCTGCTGATTGGCAATACGTTAAAAAGAATTTGTTTATAATTAGCTATTCTACGAAAGTGTTAGAATTGCTTAATGGCCACATATAAATCTAAATAAATATTGAAAAATTTCATATGGAAATGTTGATTGCGGTGTAACGTTTTGTGCAACATGACGTTGCGTTTTATTTGTAAGCTTAAAATTTTTTTTGATATAGTCTCTGATACGTAGGAAAAAACTTTACAAAATGGCAAACATTATTTTAATTATTTAAATTCTGCAATTCTTAGATGCATAAAGGCAAAAAATTGGTGTATGTTTTACTTAATTCATGTTGCCTTCCAAAACACATCTCATACTAAAAACCATTTTCGAAATAAAGCATTGAAGAGTCTTATCGCAAATCCTGAAATGTGCTATCAAAGTCGAGAAATTTACACAGGTGCAAAAAAATGATGTAAAATTTTCGCATATTGATTATATTTGAAGAAGTATCATTGTTAAAAATTTCTGCCTTTTTGAAAATTTGTCTTTTACTTAAGACGAGAAAACTTTTATCTTATCACTTGGAGTTAAAACAGTGAGATAATTGAACAAGGTCTCATAAATATTTTGTATTTTTTACAGAGCTTAGTGTTTTCATATCTTAGCTCCGATTTAATTTAAAGTGAACAAGGTAAAATCATTTTTCAACATCTTTGATATTCTATGATAGCAAAAAAATGATAAATGACCGCCTGGAAAGCAACACAAAAACGAGAAAAAATAAATGTAGCCAAAGAGCCGGCTGTAGAAAAGTCGAGTGTATAAGATTACACCATGAGACCTATGCCAAGTGATAGAGCTCGATGAACCTAAATAGAATATCTAGGGTTGCCTTGCCAAAGCGTGTTCCGATATCCGAAAAAAACCCGTTTTTTGGGCCAACTTTTTTTTATAAAAAGTGTATCAAATTACAGCACGAAATTGGTGTCAAAAGATAGAGGTCGATGAGCCTAAAAAGAATATCTAGGGTTGCCTTGCCAAAGCGTGTCCTAAACTAGGGTTGTAGGGTAAAAAGTGTATAAGATTACAGCATGAAATGGGTGTCAAATAATAGAGCTCGATGAGCCTAAACAGAATAAATAGGGTTGCCTTGCCAAAGCGTGTCCTAAACTAGGGTTGCCTCGTTTTTTTTGGGCCAAATTTTCTTAGTAAAAAGTGTATAAGATTACAGCATGAAATTAGTGTCAAATGATAAAGCTGATAAAGGGTTTTTTCGGGCATTGGGACACGCTTTGGCAAGGCAATTCTAGATATTCTATTTAGGCTCATCGAGCTCTATCACTTGGCATAGGTCCCATGGTGTAATCTTATACACTTAACTTTTCTACAGCCGGCTCTCCGCCTAGTTTAACTTATTACTTTTCCGAAGCAAACAAAAGTTACTCATACGCCCCGTTTACATAATTTTTTTTTTAGTAAAACTGAAAATTATTGACTTTATTTTTTTAAATGCTACTCTTCGTATACAAAGCTTGTACTAAACTGAAAATTGTAAATTAATTTCTATAAAACAAAAAAATGCTGTTTCAGCATGTGCCATTTTTTTTTTGTGTTAAGATGTGCCTTACATTCACAAATCTCTGACAGCTGTTCTTGAGATTTTTGCAGCAATTTCTTTTTTGCGCTTTTTCTTATACAACGTTCATTTTTAGCAACAATTATTGTTGTTTTTTCTTGTTGCTGTTCTATACCTTATGATCCCCATATTTTTTCTTGTCGTTCCTGAATGTAAAAAAGAAATCTCGTTCCGAAGCGAAACAGTTTTCATTTGTCGCAGTCATTTATTAAAATGTTCAACACACCACTGATGTTGTACAGCAACATATAAATGGTACAAGGTAATATCAGATATAACAAAAAATAAAAATACTCTAGTACACGGAGAGAAAAAATGGGCTTAAAATTGAACGCAAATAGCTATGATTCGTGAATGCCGCGTTTCAGAAACTTTTATAAAAATTGTTTTGAAAATCGTCAGTTTTGTTTGAAAAAACGATTGCCATTTATTTACATATAAGCTCAGAGCAAGAATTTAACCAAATAATATCACTTTGATTAACTAAAATATACCAGGGAACTTATCACCACTTTCTTATCTTATTTAAGAGTAAAACTTTTAAAGTAAGTCATTTCTTTAATAGATTTTTCACTTCTGAAACAATTTTGTTACATTTCTTACTTATGTTTAGAATCTTTTTACCGAGAAAAATCTGTTTCTAGATTTTATTATAGCGTTATCAATTACATTTTTGCGAGTTTACAGTGCGTATGAGCTACATTTATTTGCAAATCTCATAAAAAGAAACAACTTCTGCTGAACAAAAAGTTAGAGCTCTGAAAGATGTGTCGCTTTCTTCGCCATTTAGTCCAATGCAAAATGTAGTAAAATAATTCTTTATATCATTTCAGTTTGCTTTACCATTGAATTTTACAAAAAATTTTCTCAATTTTGACTAAAACTAAAGATTTATTTTAAAATCACAGTATTTCCATTACCATACTTTTTCCCTATGTATAAATCAAAACTCGCTCAAAGTGACAAGCGCATTACATAAATGCACAAGAATTTGCAATGTCAGCTTTTCAACTCATACACGCAGTAACAGCAACAGCAACAGTATCAAGAAATGCTGCACGTTGCATGCTGCTTGCAACATTTCATACCAAAAGTTGCCAACTGATGTTAGTTTTCTTTTTCATTTTTTTTCTGCTTGTTGTTTCCTGTCAAGTTTTTTCATATATTTTTTTTAGTTTTACTATTTAAAGTTTTTTAGTTGCACCTGTGAAATGTTGTTGTTGGGAGCAGCATATTTTTTGTTGCTTTTTCTCGCTATTTTTGCTATATGTTGAATATACTTAACAGCAATAGCGCTTTCGCTTATTTTGCATCATTATTCATTTTAGAGAGTAGATCAAAGTCTGGGAAGATTTTTTTTTCTAACAACTTTAGATATGCATTAAAAAACTCATTAAAAAGTATACTTAAAGCAGTCTGGTTCGAATAAGTTTGTGATTTTGTTTAGGTCAACAGTGCGTATGAGTAATATAAAATTAAGTTATTTTAAGTCTTCTAACATTTTTTATGAATAGCATTAATTCCATGTAGATATTCCACATTTTAAGTGAGATTTTTATGTATATTTTACTAAAGTCTCTAATAGGGACTGTAAGTGATACAAGCAAATAGCTAAAAATAAATTTTATAACTAGAGCTTGAAGAAATATTCTACATAAAAAAAGCCTGTGAAATTTTTTAACTGACCAGAAAAACGAATAATAAATTTGAAACTGAACGCAGTAATTTGGATTCTCGAGCTGTTTTCCATTTCACGAAAAAATAATACAAAAATCTTGCACGTCTGAAGAAAATCGCTTAGCAGAAAAAAATCAAAGTGAAATGTTGCAAGAAAAAAAATTATTGGCACTTGAACATTAAGATATTTTTGAGGTAGTTTTTGGCTGGTGTTATATTTTTCCAAAAACCCTGGCATTTTCGGAAAATATTAAATTTTTACATGCATCATCAAGAGTCAATATTTTTAATAAAAATGTCATGTAATAAGGACCAACTATTTTAGTTAACAGGCCTAGTTAACAGTCCCCGTCAAAAACTCTCAGACTTTTTTCAATCTTTCTTCTTATCAAAGCAGCGAACAGAGTGTCTACTGAATGAGTAAATGTTATCAAAAGAAGCTTAACTTACGGGCTATGATGTACGATGCAGTGCACGTAATTACTGCATTCTTTTAAAGCCATACCTCCCATCTATGAATGCTAGGCGTAAAAACTTTTCAAACATCGTTTTGAACAAGGCCCTGTTGACTTTTTTTGGTTGGACAACTTTTGATTTTATTTGAAACGTTACTGAAACGTTTCAGAAACCTTGTAAGATTATGGGGAGAAAATAAAACTGATGCACTTCATGTTATATCTTGAAGACACACCAATATATGTTTATTTTCAGTGATTTTCAATATTTAAATCTTCGATGGAAAAAAAAGCTAAATGAGTTTTATTCATTGCTTGACATTTTAAGTTGTCATTTAAAACTCCAAGAAATGCTCTATAACTTAAGGAAAAAGAAAATTAAAAAAGTTTATGGACGAACAAGCTATGATTTATTCAATATAAACCATCCAGCAGCTTCATAAGGTGACCGGAAAAATTAAAAAGCTCAGTTTTCTACACTTAGTTATTTTAAACTTTTTCATTGAATCTTTTTTTAATATGCAGCAATTTGGGTTTTTTAAATAACTTGTAGCAATACTTTTCAATCCTAAAAAAAACTTTAATTATAAAAAGATGAAAGTTGCAATTTGCCTTAAATTAAGCAGCAGAGATTGACACTCTCGAATGATTTTACGCACAAATATTCTAAGTTACTTTGTTCTGAAAACTCTTTAGTTCATATGTTTGGCGCAAAATCCAAGATCTGCCGAGTTTAAGCAATAAAACTAGTAAGTAAAAGTAAGCGCTTCTGATAGTTTCTTTTCAGTTTTGATAGCACAAACTGTTTGTCTTGGGAATACAATTTTTTAATACAAATTTACTTGTTTTACAATTTTTAAAAAAATGTTGATATATTTCTTTAAGATTTTGCTTTGAGCATAGTGTCAATATTAGAAAATATTAAACTATGCAAGTTTGCGGCATTTATAAGTATAAGTTAACAGTGTTTTGATCTTCGTATCCCCATAACTACAATAAATATGCAATTGGCAAAGCAAACCTAAGGACTTAGCCAATTTATATTCAAAGTAAATGAAAAAAATTTCAACGGTCACGAATTATTATTTTTTCTTTCGATAATCGAGGTTTTTGCTTTAGTCTTTTAGCGGCCATTATACATTTTTTACACTTTTGTGGTGCTATAAAAGGTTTACAAAAGTGCTTCTAACATATTTGCTTAAGCAAAATCGAAGCTGAGATAAGTAGCTGCGAACTTTAAAAAAAAGAAATTTATATTTTCAATTTAATAAGTAATATATGAGTATTAACCAACCTATAAACCTTTTCCACTGGGTTTCAACGGCTGAATGTATATCATATGTGGTATTTATGTTGCGATATTTAATGCTTCTAATGAGCAGTGCTTGGTTTCTCATACAATACCCATGTTCATTTGTGAATGTTAAAGAGTTGGGCGGTTGAATGGTATCACCGCCCTCACTTTTTAAGTTGTTAATCTCTAGCAGTGGCATTTGAACTTTCCGTTTGGTTTCAGTTTTGAAGTTAAGCGGGTAAATTTTGTTTTTGAAATAAAATGTTTTGTTGTTGATTTTCAAAAAAATAAAAAACAACAATGTGACAGCAATGAAAGGAAGCTGCAGCTATTTTGCTTAGACGTTGAAGCAAAACCAAAGCCACAAAGTGGTCGACTATGTCTGCTGTTTAAGTTGATGCAGCACAGCTGTTGCAGACATTTGTATTGTTTTGCGGTCAGCTTTGTTAAAATTCTAAGGAATTTTTATTTAAGCTGTCTTTAAATTAATGCAGCGTTTTTGCTCAAGTAAAATGATATATTAATTGTGCTTGAATTTAAGGTAAATAATAAATGCAAACCAATCGAAATTCTCCTCAACGACGTTATGTTTACTAGATATGCAAATTACCCATAAATATTTATCATCACAATTTTTGGCAAATTTGTAATTCAAACCAAAATTAAATGGGAAAGCATAAGGTTTTAATTACAACTTAAAAGCGAAAATTCTTACTCTTTCATTATGCTATTAAAAGCAAAAATGACACAAGAAACTGTGAAAAAAGTACATGCAAGAACAATTCCAAATGTAAATGAAAAAATATGTTTCCCATCTTATTTTCTACAACCTCAACTTGTCTCGCTCTACTAAAAAGTTTTATTTTTCTCTCTCTTTCTCTTGCAGGCAAACAGGCGCGCGTCTTGGATGCACAAACTTCCGGTGAAGGTAATTAAATGTGTTGCATTTTTTCGCAATTTTCTTTTAATTATATTTTATTTTACTACTTTTGTAGTACTTTTCAGTTTTGTGTGGAATTGTGTATTTATTAGAACTTGAGGCACTTAGTGATGAGATAATGCTAGCGACAATTTGATACATTAATGCAGTACAAGACTTTTTAACATTTAAAGTTTTCAAATAATTTTGATTTTAAATGTACCTTATGAAAACTTTGCTTGTAGAAAAAGAGACTAATTTTCTCTCATACTTTATGAAGCTATTTACAAAGTTTTTAATCATGCACCGATAAATTTTTTCGATTTTCTTTTATCGCTAAGAAAACACGACCTAAACTATAAAGAAAAACATTGATCAAAGATAAAAAATTAGGCAAAAAATTTTTATCAAATTAAGCTATTCCATTACGAACATAATATTTAAGATTTGAGTATTCATCTTGAAGAAAAATTTTGTGGTTTTATTTTTTTTTTTTTTCAAACATCTTTGTGCCATTGTTCTTCGAAATTGAAGATTGGAATTCAAAAGGACCAAGCAAAATTTGCCTCAAATCTAAAACTTAAAGCAAAATGTTGTCCGATTTGGCTTAAAATGCTCCATATAATTGCTATACAAAAATGTTTTAAAAACTCTTAAAGTAAAGTTACAGCAACCTATGACATTTTTATCAAAATTTGTATCCTTTTTTCTTAAATAAACATTCAAAACTTCTATAAAGGCCATATTTGTTTTAAGTAAAAATTTCTTTGAATATATTATTCCTTTAGCTTAATGACATAGTTACTTGAATGAAGAAAATTTCATTCTCCAACCAAAAGTATTTTGATCTTTCTATAATAAGTTTACGATACCAAAAAAAATTCCATCTAAAATTTTGACTTATGTTTATTTGAGGAAAATCCTTAGATTCAACCCCGAAAAATCTCTTCGAATAAATTTCTACGTTTGAATCAGGTAAAGCTTTGCTAGAAAGTAGTTTAAGTTTAACTCAAGCAAAAACTTTAAAGGTGCAAAAAATTGAGACATGGTGGATCCAAGACTGAGGATATGACCTCAAATTATTGCTTCGGTTAATGTGGACAATATATTAATACTTTTCAGGTAAACATCTAAAAGAAACTTCTCATTTGGATTAATGGTGACTCATCAACATTTAAAAAACTAAAAAATCGTTGAACTCAACCAAGATGGTTTAACGCCTTCCATATACGTATGTTATAGTTAAATAGTTCCAAAAAGCAATATAATAAAATTTGATATGAAAACGAAGACAATGTGATTAACAGAGCTGTGAATGAATGCATTCATTTTCAATTTTAACTCATGAGAAATTCCGCATTCAGAGAGCAGCTATTTAAAAATGAAGTCATCTGTAGACTTCAATGCCATAATCTTGCAGCCTTTTCTATCACAAAAGAATGCAATTACTTTGGTGACGTCACGTTTATGATTGGAATCATGATTGGAAGAATTTTGATTGCATTGAAGTCACCTCAAATCATTTTTAATTTTTTGCAATCACTTGAAGTTGCTGCAATCACTTGAAGTCGCTGCAATCACTTGAAGTCGCTGCAATCATTTGAAGTCAGTGAAGACCCTTGAAGTCATTTGCTCTGAGTTAACTCGAAATCTACACATATACATACATATACTATATACATACAGTGAAACCTGGTTAAGCGGTACCTGGATAAGTGGAAAACCTCTATTAGTGAGACTTACTTCAAGGTCCCAGCACTTTTGCATCAAAATACCTCTATTACTGGGATTTTTAAGCCTCTATATCTGGAATGAAGTTTGAAGTTTTTGTGCGTTTTCGCCTCTATAACATGGGCTTTTCCCTCTTTAACTGGGACCGTTTAGAAATAACCTCTATAAGTGGGAAGTAATATTTATGTGCTTATAATTTGTTATTTTAAATTTGAATATTCACGTTTTATCGGTTTGAGCAGGCTGTGAAATGGATGTTTTAAGAAAATTTCATAGAATTTGGGAAACTGTGTAAATGGGAACCTCTTTAATTGAGACAAAAAATTTGGTCCCTTGGAGATCCCAGTTATACAGGTTTCACTGTACATATGTACACACATTCACTTTTATATGTATGCTTAGAATATATTTGTGTAGATTTTTGAGTTAATTCAGAACAGATGTCTTCAAGTGTCTTCAGTGACTTCAAATTATTGCAGCGACTTCAAGTGATTGCAGCGACTACAAGTGATTGCAGCGACTTCAAGTGATTGCAAAGAATTAAAAATGATTTGAGGTGACTTCAGTGCAATCAAAATTCTTCCAATCATGATTCAAATCAAAAACGTGACGTCACCAAAATAATTGCATTCTTTTGTAATAGAAACGTTTGCAAGATTATGGCATTGTTGTTTACAGGTGACTTCATTTTTAAATAGCTGCAACCTGAATGCTGTATTTTGGCAGTGACTTCAATTGCAAATGAATGCACTCTTTCACAGCTCTGGTGATTAAGCATATAACGCTGTTATATAAAAGACTCCAATAATCTTATATCTTCCACAATTCATATATCAAAGCATATCTGTTTTTTAGAATATATGGTTTTTATGTCATTTTATATAAAACTTTCTGAATTAAAGTTTTTCCACATATTCTGACAGTCTGGAAAGTCAATGTTAAATTCAATCAATAACTTATTTTTTTAGCTCTGAGTTAATTTTCATCCTATGTATCGATACCTTGTTGCATGAATTTCTGTTCACATACTTGAAGTTTGAAGCAAACAAAGACATTGAAAAAGAAAATAAAACTTTGCACTTAAACTTAAGAGCATATAAACGTACTACATATATGCGGGTGCAAAGTTTCTGCAATATACTACAATTTTCCGCTAAAATGCACAATACGGCAGCACAATGAGACTTAAAAAAAAGAATTGCTAAAGCAGTAAGGAAGGTAATAAAATAAAGGTTTTGGAAAATATGTGTGGGACATTCTTTTCCAATATGCATCCAATTTTTTTTTTTTTTTTTTGATATAAAAATTTTAAAAAATTAGCCTACAAAAAAATGTTAGCTTTTGAACTGTGGTGAAGTTAATGATTTTAAATGTAGGATCTTGAACGAACAAAATAATAGATATTTATTAAATTTGTTTATCCAGATGACTCTTAACTTTATATTTAATCATAATAATTTTATCTCTTTTTGGAATAGTATACTTATAATTAAAAACCTTGGTATCGAAAAATTGTTAAAATGATAAAACAAAAATTTTTACCCAACTTCTTAGCTTAAGTTTTATTTAGTTTATTCGTCTCAATTTCTAAAAATTTATCTTTTAAAAGGTGTTTAAATAATTTATTTGTTATAGAATTCATAGAAGCTTGAGCCTTTTCAAAATACCAACAGTAGTATCTTTCTGTAATTTCTACATAATTTATAGACAACATGTCGTATGAGTAACTTTTAATCGTAAAGCATAAATTTTAATTTTGCATATGGGAAGGAAGTTTTAAGTCTTTGAAAATTTCCAAAAACTTAGCTCTTAATATGTAAAAAATATATCTTTGACTATGAATGGAGCTTAAAATAAGAAGTCGGATAAAATTTTGCTTGTTTCACGTTGACAACTTTTTGAATATGAGGTTTCTGATCATAGCATATTTTTTCAAGAAAGTGTACAAAATTTAAAAGCTATTTGGAATTCAAATAAAATAATATACAAAAATAGAATACCTTGGATACGAAAAAATAAAGTTTTTCAATTTTGATTCGTATATCGGAATCGTTAAATAAAACATTATCTAATTATTTATTCATCAAAATTTATTTTGTTGCCTTCACAGGCTCCACCACTTCCAATAGCACTACGTTTGATATAGCTCTCCTTACATTTTTCGACTGCTAATTGAGAAATTGCTTTCAGCTCTTTTAGTGAATTTGCTTTTATGACTTCAACCTACTCAAAGCGTCTTTCGAGAAGTCGTCATTTTTGTTTCGGAAACACGAAAAAGTTGGACAGGGCCATATCATAGTAATTTGATTTCGGTAATTTAACCATTAAAAGCCTAAATTTTTTGTGAATTTTTAAAATTTTTAAAAATTATTTTGGAATTTTTATTGTGAAAGAATTACCCATGTATATAATATGACATAATAGCACAGTTTACTTCATTCAGTGCAATTTAAATTAAGTGATTAAGCTTAGGCTTTCACAGTATATTATTTTGTTTTGTTTAAAGGAAAAGTTAAAATTACAAACATATGATCAAATTCTATTGTTTTATGAGATAAAGTGATTTTTTATTATATTTAAATTCATTATGTTTTATATTTCATTCCTTAGATGTGGGTATGCCACGCTTTGCCGAACCCATACCAAATGTGACTGTCTCTTTGGGGCGTGATGCTCTTTTGGCTTGTGTTGTGGAAAACTTAAAAGGATATAAAGTAAGTTATACTATACATATAATAAGGCTTTTTTTTTTTCAAAAAAGTTTACAGATTTTAAAATGAAGTCATTATAACTTTCTTGCAAAGCGGCCATTATTGAAGCTTAAATTTTGCTAAAAATACTAAAATTCTCAAATAATGCCATAAGCACAAATGTTCTAAGTAGCATCGCACTTATGAAATTAATGACTGAAAAACAAACATTTATATATTCATACCTGACGTATGAGTAATCAATAACTCTTATAACTATTATAAAGATATTTGCTTATATTTTTTGATATATACTATCAATCCATAATATATCTCAATTCAAATGTACACTTATAGGCTGAGAGCCGGCTGTAGAAAAGTCGAGTGTATAAGATTACAGGATGAGATGTATGCCAAATGATAGAGCTCAATGAGCCTAAATAGAATATCTAGGGTTGCCTTGCCAAAGCCTGTCCCGATGGCCGAAAATGCCCGAATTTTAGCCAATTTTGTTGTTCTAATTAAAACTGTAGTACATAACAGCTTGAAATGTATGCCAAATGAAAGAACTCGAAGAGGCCTAAATATAGTACCTGGGATTGTATTGTTAAATCCTGTCCCAAACATGGGTTTTCACCGGTTTTTTGGGTCAATTTTCATTAATGAAGATAGCAGCTTAAAATTCGTGCCAAATGATAGATATCGAAGAGCCTAAATAGAATATATAGGGTTGCCTTGTCGAATCATGTCCTAAATATTATTTGACACCCGTTTTTGGGGTCAACTTTTCTTAAATGAGTGGCAACTCATTTTTGGGACAGGATTCTGCAAGGCAACCCTATATATTCTATTAAGGCTCTTCGATATCTATCATTTGGCACAAATTTCAAGCTGTTATTTTCATTAATGAAAATTGACCTAAAAAATCGGTGAAAACCCATGTTTGAGACAGGATTCAACAATGCAATTCCAGGTATTATAATTAGGCCTCTTCGAGTTCTATCATTTGGCATTCATTTCGAGCTGTTATGTACTACAGCTTTAATTAGAACAATAAAATTGGCTAAAATTCGGGCATTTTCGGCCATCGGGACAGGCTTTGGCAAGGCAACCCTAGATATTCTATTTAGGCTCGTCGAGCTCTATCATTTGGCATGCATCCCATCCTGTAATCTTATACACTCGACTTTTCTACAGCCGGCTCTTGGACTATTAAGCAATTTGCGCACTAACCTTAACTGTAAATAAATAAAACATTCATATGCGAAAACGTATGTATACATAGATGAGCTAAGCAAACATTCCTCATTCGAAAAGTTTAAATTAAAATTGACAAATGCAAATGCACTGACATGTTATATCAAGTGGTATAGAAAGTGCTTTAGACCCTCCCTCGCTCCTTCTCTTACTCAATAAAATAATTTTACACAAAGCGTAGTTTTTTCCTCGCTCCCCTCTACTAAAATGTATTCATTGCATGCACTCGAGACAAAATTCATCTTCTTATTAATAATTGAGTATCCTTTTTCGATTACGTATACTGTATGCATGAATCGTTGATTCCTTGAACTCTTCAGTATTTTACTATTTTCTATTTCAATTCACATTTGCATATACAACTGCTAAAGAGTTTACGAGTTCATTTATGTTTATATGATTGCACATACTTTGCTAACTTTATATTGCAGCTGTATAATCTTTATGCTATTCTTTTATCTGTTATAAATTTAACTACTACCACTATGAAATAGGTCATGTACTTGTAACATTTTTGCGCAAATTAAGTGCATCTTTGATGTAGTTTTGAATCACAAAGACTCAAAGTAAATTTTGAAAAGGAAATTAATTTTTAGAAACAGTTTGTTATTTTTCAAATTAAGTTACTCAAAAATTTTTAGTGAAGCGGCCGTTATTTAAATTTTAAAATTACTGAGATGCTTAAAAAGTACATAAAATTTCTTAGTCATAAATGTTGTAAGCAATATCGGGCTTGTTATACTAAAGCTTGAAGTCTTCAGTTGTCTTTCACTAGACGCATGAGTAACATTTAAATGTTAAACACAAAATAGCAAAATTTCTGCGTTATGCTATCGTCTTTACTATTATTATTTAAGTAACTAAATTTTCAAGGATTTATAGTAACTTCAAAGAACAAATATACTTGAAACTCTTAGAACATATTTTTATTTTCTTGCTTTCTAGGTTGCTTGGGTACGCGTTGATACACAAACAATTTTGTCCATACATCATAATGTCATAACGCAAAATAATCGTGTTAGCTTGACTTACAATGATCACAGATCTTGGTACTTACATATAAAAGAGGTAGAAGAATCTGATCGTGGTTGGTATATGTGCCAGGTGAATACGGATCCCATGCGTTCGCGTAAAGGATATCTACAAGTTGTGGGTGAGTTTAATTTTGCAGGTTTTGGGTGTCAAGAAAAGGATGAATGACCTGAACTCAGTGACATACCATGCATATTTGGCGCCAGCAGCAAATAGTTGAGTTGCTGAAGCTCCAAAAACGCTACCAAAATAAGATATATTTCACATAGAATTATAAAATTATCATACATACCCTCCATGTAATTATAACCCTACCGAAAAAAGATTTATTCGAGGACTATTTTGCTGCCTTCCAGGGCAGTCACCCACTCGGTACTGCCTGAACTTCAAACTGTGTTGAACCTTTGAAACTTAACCATCTTTTCCACATGACTGATTTTGATTTTCTGCCAATTTCGTTTGATTATACTAACTCTTGGCCTCCATAAGTATTTGGCTACTTTCATTAAATTGTGTTGCGTTGCCAATTTTAGTGCTCCGACTCATGGTAAGCAACAAAGTATAGACGGAGTTATGAAAACCAGCTTAAAAAATGTGAGCAATCATATACTTAAATATATTCTGCTTGATCTTATTGATCATAATCTACTCTAGTGAATCACTCATCAATTTTAATGATAAAAAAATTTACTCAAAAATAAGTTTAAAATTTCAAAATTAAGTGGCTTTAAGCTTTAGGCACTGCGGCCATTATTTAAACTTTAATATTACGGTGTAGCATTCTGAAATAAACGAAAATTACTTATTCATAAAATCTTAAAATTGCATCGGAGCTGTGATATTAGTTTCAAAAGAAAAGTAATCGTTTGCTGTAATTACTAAACGAGACGTATGAGTAACATTTAATTGCCTTGAATTGCGCAAGTAACTAATTATTCCAGACGCTATGACTTTTCCAAATAAATAACATTATTTTTGGCTCACCTCACAAAGGTTTCTAAATCAATATAATTGTCAAAATAATTTAGACAAGAAAAATCCCTGCTACAAAAAGTAAAAAATCCACAATACTATAGTGCTTAAAAATTATCCTCACAACACTTTGTAAAAGAAAATGCGTATTTTTAATGGGGACCTAATTGACATGGAAGGATAATAATGGAAGATTGTCCATTACCTCAAAGTTTTTAATTGACACATTTAAATGGAGAATAGTACTAACCGAAGTTATGGTGGGGAGCACATATTTTCTAATTTTTATATTAAGAAATTTAACTAACCAAATTTTACAGTGCCACCCGTCATTATCGAAAGCATGACCAGCAATGATATGGTTGTGCGTGAAGGTGCCAATGTAACACTGATGTGCAAGGCTCGCGGTTATCCTGAGCCATATGTAATGTGGCGCCGTGAAGACGGTGAGGAAATGGCAATTGGTGGTGAAAATGGTGAGTGTGGAAATTTGTTAAGAAGAAAATTAATATTTTAAAAATTACTTTATTTTTCCACTGGATTTTTTCTACTTCTCAGTCAATGTTGTTGATGGTGAAGTGTTGCTTATCACTAAAGTGAGTCGTCTGCATATGGCTGCTTATCTTTGTGTTGCATCGAATGGCGTGCCACCTTCGATTAGTAAACGAGTGCATTTGCGCGTGCAATGTAAGTATAATATTTAGGGTAGATTTTTACAAAAAAAAAATTGATTTACAAAAAACAAAGCAAAAGTTTAATGCTTGAAAAATTCTTATTTTTAGTCATAGTGAGAGTGAAATCATAATTTGTGTTGCTTTTTTTGCAGAAATTGCAAATATTCCCATATACATTTTTCCTAACAAATGAAAAATAACAACCAATTAAAGTATTTAATTAATTTTTGTAAAAGTTCGTTACAAAAATATCAGCCAATTACCAATGCAATTGTGGTTAAGCGCTGCAGACCACACAACTGGCCGCAGTTTTAACTAAATAAACCTCAGCAAAAAATACAATGTTTTATTGCAAACTTCAAATAAAATTTAAGCTGATAGTGTTGCCAGCAACAAAAAATATTTAACTGAAATCAATCAGACGGCACTAATTTTATTTGATTTTACAGCATTTGATTAGATTTATTTTTGTTTGCGGTCAACTTTATTAGAAATTCTATGCCATCGAATATTTGTAAATTTGAATGCACAGATAAGCGAGAATTTGTTTTTTTAATTTGTTTTTGCTTTTCACTGTTGTTGCTTTTTTACGTCAATTTTCAATTAATTTTAATACCATATTGCAATTTTTACAAAACATTTTTTAAATTGAAATTTTTATCAGATTTCACGCTACATTGCTTACCAATGTGCTTAATTTGAAAACGTTGGCAGCTCTGTTATTAATGTGCGATATAACTTAAGTTAGCATTGTGTTACCGTGGAAACATCGCAGCATAGTGTGCGTATGGGGCATTTCAATTGAAAACGAAAGTCTCCAATATGTCACAAGTTGTTGCTGTAATGTGTTGCAGCAACGCTTTTTTTAAATTTTTCAGCAGAAAAGGAATAAATTTAAAATAATTTTTTATATCTATAAATATGAGCTTTAATGTTGAAAATTATTCGGTCTTTTTAAGAATTTTTTTAAAATTTTAACTCCAATAGGGCACTGAAATTTTGATGTTTTAGAATTTTTTTATGTATTAAATTTTTTGTTTTGAAAATCAGTAAAAAAAATTAGTAAAAAAAGTATCAATATGGAGTGCTTTCTAAGTTTTATGAATTTGTGAAAACTGTCAACTTTAAAAATTGATTGTATTTACTGTTTTCTTGGCGTACTTAGAAAAAGAAATATCGTAACATTAAAATTTGAGTTTTTGCCAGTTTTAAAGTTTAACTCAAACTACTGCTTACTCTATTGGTGATGAAATTCTAAACTTTTTTTTTTGAAAAACGAATCTATTCCAAGCATCATGTTACTGTCTTAAACAATTTAAAAAAAAAAAATAATTATTTTAATTGGAAAAATGATTATTGGAATATTATCAACTAGTCAAATACTAACCAGTTCAACTTCTTTCGCTTTGACTTCTCATGCCCCATACTTCTAATTTTTAATTTCAAATGAAGTAGTATAAAAAGAGTGATTCTTTAAGCGTTTTGTTCTTGAAAATTAAAAAAAGAATAGAAAGTTTGCAATAGTGAATAAAATATTTATTTGTAATAATACGACAATTTTGCCATTTACTTTTTTAGAATTATTTTATGTAATGTTGCCTGCAGCTGTGCCTGTAGTGGTCCACTGTAAGACCTAATTTTGGCATACTTTTTCCAGCATTTCGACCGGGATCTCATAAATGGCAGCGTCAATGTTGTCTTCCAAGGCTGCATTTGTGGCTGGCTTGTCCCAGTACACGAGATATTTTACGTAGCCCTTCAAAAAATAGTTAAATGGGGTCAAATCACATGATCTTGGCGGCGAATGGAATGCTCCAAAATGTGAGATTAATTGCTCACCAAACTCGCTTCATAACAGTTTCATGGTATCGTGTGGCATGTGGCACCGTATTGTTGAAACCACATGTCTACCAAGTCCAATTCTTTCATTTTGGGCAAAAAAAAATCGGTAATCATTGCACAGTACCTTGCTCCATTATTTTTGAAAAAGTACGTTCCAATAATGCCACCGGCCCACAAACCGTACCAAATAGTGCATTTTTCAGGGCACAAGGCACGAATTTTGATAAAAAATTCAATGGTTTGATAGAAGTTTTTCGTTATTTAGTCTATTTTCTATAAAATGGCAAATTTTACTAAGCATTTTTGGCGTTGACACATGTTACAAATAACGCGCTAAATGTTAAATATTTTACACTGAAAAAACAAATAGTAAAAAAATCACCCGTTTCAATCAAGGTGGTAAATTTTATTCCTCTTAATAATTGTCATATTTAATAAACTTAACCCATTTTATACCATATATTCAGCATACTTTTTTTTTTTGAAATGCGGTGGTAAATTGAGTGGAAAAAATGCCGGAAAATAAGTTTGAGGTCGATCGGATAAAATTTTTAGCCAAAATTTTTTTTTAATTTTTCTGCGCTTGACCTAATCGGAAAATGTTATTTCTTCAAGATTTTGAATTTTTTAGCGCTTGAGCTTCTCAAACAATTTGACATCTTCAAAAATAAAAATTTCCGAATAGTTATCCTGGGATGACTGGGAAGTAACATTGATTCGTATACGCATCACCATAATTGAGTGCTATATAAAGCTCACCTAAACAATCTGGATATACAATTTTTGTTGTGGAGAATAACATTAGTCCTTTTGAATCTACTCTGTGTAGGCTTTGTTCACATTTGATCAATTTTAATATTTTTAATTAATTTTCAAAAAAGTATCCAAAACAATTGTTTTTTTTAACTACCACTTTATCCTAAAAAGTGGGCCTGGCACGAGAAAGGACATTTTTAAAGAAAAGGTAATGCAGTAAACTTTAATATAAAAAATATAAACCTTACAATTTTTTTTTACATTATAATGAAAAAAATTTCCAAACATGAGCAATTTTCGTGATTCGTTAACGAATCAAAGGTACGATATGGGTTAAATAGTTAATTTAGCTTTTGTTATGAAGTCATGTAATCCTTAAAAATTTTATTATTTAACGAACCTAAAACAATTTCAAGTAAACCAGAATATTGCAAATATTTTAAATGTTGTGATGCATGACATCACTTTACATAAATCTTCCAGTTCAAATTAGTCTCAACACTGTTCCATTTTCAAACGACTTCGGATATGATATCATCTTAAATGTGCTGAAGAATTATCACACTAAAGGTAATAAAACACCAGCTTACAGAAAATATTGCAAATATCTGTTAACTTATTTTTGTCTGTTGCCATTGCTAACGCGCGTTCAGTGTATGATGCACTTAAACAAAAAGCAACAAACACTTAAGAGCATCGTAAAATATAAAATCGCCAAATCCACTTAAAATCCACAAATCACTTAAACTTTTGATGTCAGAAAAGCAAAAAGCTTACACAGAACAGCATTTAAGCCAACACATTAACGTAACGCGCGTAAATGTAATAATAACGTTATTGCGTGCATTAAGTGGCAATGACTAAAACCAATTAAGAGGAGGAGGACTCACACGCAGACCATGAAAGCAGTAACTTGCCACTTCACATGAGACAAGTGCATTTTATATTTTCGTTTTCTGTTTTGCTGCAGCATGCAATAAGCGTAACGTTTATCTTTAAAGTACAACTAAAACCAATAATGGTAACGAGATAAAATAAAGTAAAAAATTTCGAAACATAATCTGGTAAAAAAATGCAAAAGACAACGAACCGTGCTTTGTGTCTATATAAATTTTGGAAATAAATAGAAGGAGTTCTTAATTTTTGATGAAATTTTATTTCCAAAATAATTTAAGATTGCTGTTTTTAAATCTTTAATTAGATTTTTATTTGGTTCATTATTTTTTGAGAAAATCGCTATCAAATTTATAAGACACGGAAAAAACTTTGTATTTGACTAATAGAGCTTAGCTACTACAGCTATTAGTCTACATAGCTATTTCTAGTTTTAACTCATTTTTGGCCGAGAAAAATTTTTTTTTTCGAAAATGGAATTCCTTTCATTAACATTATGGGATCGTAATAGATGTATGATCCCAAATTACTTTTAAATGTTAAAAAAAAATAGAAATATCTTTCGTCCTTTATCCTGTAGAAGATGGCCGAAAAATCGACCAATGGCTGTTACCGGTAACAAAAAAGAAAAAAAAGTGATTTCGTTCAATTTTATTGCAAGTTTTTTACTGTTTTCTCAAATAACTTCTACATTTTTTGACCGATTTCCGCAAAATTATATTTAAAATATTTGCAAAAGAAAAGTGTTTCATTTTTAATTCCAAAAATATGAAAAATAAAAAATTTTTCATTTAAATAGAGCAATTGAAATTTAGTGATTTTTAAAAAAGACCAAAAAAAAGTCAGTTATTTGAACTTTGAGCGCTTGTAACTCCAACAAATCTTATTCGATTCAAGCAAAGAGCATACCGTTAGAAAGAGAAAAAACACATCTTTCGAGTGCTGAAAAGCGTTTTAGAGTTAAAAAAAAAAATCTATCCAGATATAGCCAAATAAATGAAAAAATGCCGAAAAAGGGGTTTTTCCGGGATATCTCAAAAACGATTCTTAAGAAAAATAAATGGTTTTCATTTTTGGAATATACGCACCAAAATACATAGAAAAAAGTATATGAGAAACCAGATCTCGAGATGAACCCCAAATTTGTAAACTAGTGTAATCAATTACATAATTTTCTCAGTATAGCGTTTTGACGAAATTTGTCAAATTGTGTGATGCTAAACCGAACTATTTTTTGCATTTGTGTGAAATTTCGTTTTACTGCCTAACATAATTATTTCAATATAGCGAAGTGAAGTTTTGGCTTCTGTGGAATGTGCTAGCCTTCTCGTCGAAATTCGTCAATTTTTTGTTCAGGGCTTGTCTAAGTTTTTCCTAGTATTTTTTTTTAAAAAAACTTGGTAACACTACATTAAGTAACTCTCTCAATATGAAGCTTAAATGTTTTTCTTGAATGGATTGTAGGCGTATTCGTGAACCAATTTCGCCTATTTGCAATCCCAAGAAGCTTGTTTGAAGATGTGGTCTGTGTTCCAAATTTCATTCGATTATGTTGCTTGATTTTACCGTAATCGTGATGGACAGATGGACATTTCTTAATCGACTCAGGTGGTGACGCTGATCAATAATACATGTATATACTTTTCTATAACTGCCACATCCTTTTCTACGCGTTACAAATAGAATGACTATGTGAATATCACACTGAGTAGGAAGCGTCTAATGTTGTCTCGACATTTGCATCTAACATCACTTGAACAAAATAAACATGATGTACTGAATCTTGCTATTTTGATATTCATAACAGCCATTGGTCGATTTTTCGACCACTTGATTTCTCATTAAAATTCAGTGTAACTAACTTCATATAAATTAGTGGAATAAAACTGTTTTTTAAGGAAAGTACTTTTGTGAACAAAACTGCATTTAAATTTTTTCATTTTGAAACTATTTATATTTAAAAAAAAAAGTTTTAAAAAGTGTCTAAAAAAACTTGACTTTTTCAATATATTTTTTTTTTTTCAGTGCATAAAAATAGCACAGTAATGATAAAAAACCATTTTCTCAAAACGAAAAAGGAGGAAAGTATTTCCTTTTTTCAAAAAAAAAAAATTTTATGTGACTAAAATTTAGCGGTCAAAAAATCGACAAGTGGCCGAAAATGAATTAAGTCAAGCAACTAACTCTGCACTTTTTATGTTATTTAGTTAGCATACTTTTATGCGTAACACAGTCAACTGGGTAATAAAATATATTTGGAACCTTAAATGGGCTATTTCTGAAGTTATTTTTTAGTAAATACTACGTCATACGATATATATGTTTTGCGTAAAATTTTGCGAGTTGTATATTCTTCAAAATTTATTTTGTCGCCTCTTATACGCCACACATTTTTGGCTGATTAAGAGGTAGCAATCCGCCTCTTCAGCTTTTATGGCGCTTTCCTATAAATGCTTATTTTAGTTTCGAGCAATAGAAAAAGTTTGACGTGGTTATATCAGAAGGGTATCGTATTTGGTCGATATTATTCGTTGAACTAAAAATTCTTGCAAAATTATGACTTTATCCGATGATGCATTGTCGTGTTCCACAACCCATGAGTTGTTCTTTCACAAAACTTGCCATTTATAGTGGATATTCTCACGAAAGCGCTTCATTCCGCTTAAATAATATATCTTATTTATCATCTAAAAGCCACAAAATAAAATTCGGGAGATAAATGATTTCGTTTTGATACTTATATTTAAAAACTTCGCAGACTAACATATGATAGTTCAGGGTGATTGCAATAAATATTGCCTTTTTTATCAAACATTTTAAAGCCAATATTTCACATCATTCAAGTCTATGTATACACCCAGTCAAACTGCTCAACTATGAAAAGAACAGCAGCAATAACTAGCGCATGTCCTGTTTGCGCCTAAAATTATGTTACATTAAAATTCAGCAGCAGCGTATACACAGCGTTAAATGTTTATCTCTAAAATCAGAAATGCAGTTTGTTTGTCTACCTTTTCCACATGTGTACGTTTATATCACAATATATGTTTAATGTATGCATGTGTGTTTATTTGATTGCATATATTTTTATGCTCTACACAGATGAAAAGCCATCGTAAATAATGAAATAATGAATAAATGCATTTTAATCCGAAAACAAGTTGCAACATCACACATGCAGTTGCAGCGAACGCACATAAGCATATTTCACACAACTTTATTATGAATTGCAATGAGTGTTGGCACAAAAATAAACAAATGTAGATAGGAATTTATGCGAGAATACTAATAAAAATTTAAAAAAAAGTTTTAAGCTTAAAACAATTATAATGTAAATGTTTCGATAAATATCATTTAATCAGTTTGGCAAGCAGCAGATATTATTAAAAAAATGTCTCATAATACACAATAACTTAATAACAAAGAAGATTTTTATTTTTGGAATGGCAGATGCTATTGATTGAAGATTTTGTATCATAGAAAGTCATCTTTCCGTAATGGCAGACGTTTTTCAATAATATTTCTTATTTAATAGACAGTTGGATTAATATACTGTGATCTTTTTTTATTCTTAAAATCACGAAAATATCTGCCATCTCATTTAAATTTTATTTTATCATTTAATCATTTTGGCAAGCAGCAGATGTAATTAAAAAAATGTCTCATAATACATAATAGCTTCATAACAAAAATGATTTTTATTTTTGGAATGGCAGATGCTATTGATTGAAGATTTTGTATTATAGAAAATCATCTTTTCGTAGTGGCAGACGTTTTTCAATATTGATTCTTATTTGATAGACAATTGGATTAATATAAAGAGATCTTTCTTTAATCTAACAATCACGAAAATATCTGCATCTCATTTAGATTTTATTTTATGACTGATATAAAAATATTTTCTAAAATGCATACCTTAGTATTGAAAGCTTACTAAATATTTTAAAATATGTAATTAAAAACCCCTGGCATTCTCTCTTTATTGGAAGTTACTCAATAACTTTTCAAATGACAGACTCTCAAACTTTTAGAAGGTGTTGAATACCGACCGTTTTTTACTAAAGCTATTCGCAGGCTTTTATATTTAATTTTGTATATCTGTTTCATTATTGGAATGACAAAAGCTTACATTTTTCACGGTCCGCAAGGAAACTTACTAAAAAAATCGCTTTTTTCTTCATTTTGTTAGAGATTTGTATACTTAAATTGTTACGTTGTTAATTGAAATTTTGAATTTTCTTATTTTCGCATCTTTAAATAAAAACTTAAGTCTGCCTACTAGGGGTATTAGTAAAAACAAATTAGTTTCTTAAATTTTTCTTTGTTTTTTAATGGAGTCTTAAAATTTGTCAAGTATGATAACTTTTCCACATAGACAGACAAATTTGTTTTTGATGGCAAACCTGTTAAGTAAATTTTACTAAACTTGTTAATTTTATGTATTCAGATATAGCAGTATATGTACTTATGTGTCTGTCAATTGCTTACTTATATAAATAAAACGATAGCTGTTTTCGATGTTCGCATATCACCCAAAAACTGCTTGATCAATTTCAATCAAATTTATTTCGGGTTATTTCTTAGACGCTTGATCTCAAAATACAATTAAAATTATCACGATATTCTTGTTATTTAATATAGAATTAATTTTAGTAAAAATGTTAAAAACATTAAGGCAGACATTTTTCAAATAAAATTAAAGAGACAGATCATTTTCTCAGCATTATATATTGTATTAATTCAACTACTATAAAAGGCGAATAATTTTTTCAGCACCTAATAATACCCTCGATTCCCAAACACCCTTGAAAACGTTGAAACATCGTTTGCCGCAAAAATGTTTCTTTGCAGTGTATTTGCGCCAGCCAAGCGCATCATTAACATGCGTCTACATACATTGATACAGCTGTAACAACACGCAAAAACTAAGTCACACATAAACACACGCATTTGTTTTTCAGTGTGTGTGTGTGTGTGTTCCTATCACTGACTCTCCATCTGTTCAAACAGAAATTTTCAGGTGAAAAACAATTTCTCAAATTAAACACAGCATGGTGACACCACCTTTTCGGTGTGTGATATAGACAAAGTTAGGTCACTGGTATGAATTTTGTATCGGCTGCAAGGTTAAAATGCAGCTCTTGTTATTTTCCGTCCTGAAGCTTAATTAATCGTTATACGCAAAAAAGTTAAGTTTTGGCTTAATTGAAATAAAAATTTCAATATTTTTTGATTTTCAATGAATTACATAAAAATATTGCTGATATTTTTTACCAACAATATTTTGAATGGAGTTGCCGAAAGCATTCGAACGGCATTTTACTAAGCTTTAATTCTAAAATTACAGTCTCTTTTTCTCGAATTTGTATGAACAACTTTGACATAATCACTTTAAAACCCTTCAAGGACTAAGAAGTCATTAGTAAAGCATACACTTCTAAATTACTGCCATGAAATTAAAAAAATTGCATAAGAATAAAAAAGCATTAGTCTTAAAAATCATATACAACTTAAAACATTCGCATGAGATTTAAAATTCATTTAAACTTTAAAAAAAAGCTCATAAGACTAAAAAATTATATGAGACTAAGAAATCATATGCTCGTATGTTAGCCTAAAAACTCAATGAGAATTTGCATAAAACTAAAAAGAAATCAACGATTTAAAGCTTTATAATTACTCAAAATTATAAAATGAAATATATCACACAAAACTAAAAACTCGCATGAGACTCAAATATCACATAAAACTTAAACATCGCGCTTGATGCAAAAGCAACATTAGGGGTCGCCCATTAATGACATGAAGTGTTTTTTTGACGGAACCCACCCCTTCCTTCCATGATACTTGCCTTATGATTTTTAAATGTAATCTGCTGTAATAATGTATAGTCTCTGCATTAAATGTTAAAGTGAGATTTTTGTTGACCCCTCTCCCCCTTGGTGAGATTTCTCCGAGCCCCCTCCCCCCCTATTTTGACTCACGTAAATTATGGACGTCACCGAAGAATAAAAAGTAGCATGTCATAAAAATGTCGCATATTTTTAAATAGTTAAGTAAGACTGAAAAGTCGCATGAGACTTTAAAGTTGTACCCTAATATAATCTATTTTTGAACCAAAACAATTACCGGATGTATGACTGAGGCTGAATCGCTCCAAATATCTCAAGATTTGCGCTGAAAAACAAAAATACAGCATATAAATAAAGTAAACGCCTGCATGGTGCACTTCAAAATATTTCGACTTTACATGGTTAACTTCGCAGCCCAAAAAAGCCAATGTCTTAAAACAACAAAATTTAATACCTTGTATGCACAAAATTAATTTCATTCCATTAAGTATACTATAAAAATGTATTCCATTATCATTCTATTGTTCTCTTTGTTTGCACATTTGCATTAATTTTCATTATTCTAATTTTGTTTCATCTATTTTTTGTTGCAGTTCCACCAATGCTCTCCATACCCAATCAACTGGAGGGTGCATATGTGGGACAAGATGTAACGCTCGAATGTCATACGGAAGCATATCCAGCATCAATTAATTACTGGACAACAGAACGTGGTGATATGATTATTTCAGGTGAGTTTTCCATTTGTGGAATAAAATTTTTTAGAGCATAAAATCAGGCGTCGTTACATGCAACATTAAAATAATGTTTTGTTGCTGCTTTTGTTTGATATGGTGTATCCCAGCAAACATTAAGAAGGCGATGTTACTGCAAGAGTCATATTGAAATTAAAAAAAATTAGGCACTTTTTGAATTTTATATATTTAAATTAATGCCTTATAATGAGATTAGTGGGATTACGTATTATATAATACAAATACATGTATAATATAAAATGAATATATTGGGTAACGTGCGATCGCCTATCAAATAAGGAAACCACTTACAACCAAAATATGTTTAATGGGATAGTTTTCGATGCTATTTTGTTGCTATATTCGTATTTAGTTGCGCAGGGAAAATTTAATTTCCGGTATTTGATGATAAAAACCCAACCAACTATGCTATTATGCATATGTATGGTATTAGGGTGCCTTCCTTTTCTGAAAATGCATGGTGGAATTAAGATTTTTGCTTACAATAGCGAAATTATAGCCTTAATTTTTAGATAAAGCGCTATTGCTGGTATCATTATAAAGATAATTTTTTTGCTTTCTAAAAATTTCATAAGATAAATTATTCGAACTCAAATGCTGTCAAAGTTTTATTCTTTAAAAATCGTTTTTTCCCACAAATTTAAGTGGTCATTCGGATTGGTCGGTCATAGAATTGGCAACAAAAAACTTTTAAAAAAATTAAATCTTAAGAGAAAAGTTCGCAGAGTTCAACGGTTTAAGCATTAATAAAGTGCTGCTTCATATAAAGTCATACTTTCGACTCATAATGAAGAGCAAAGACAATATATTTTAAAAGAAAATACATTACAAATATCTTCGCAGCCACTAAACTGCCACATTTGACTCTGAAGATTTTTTTAAGAAAATTTATTTTCCTTTAAAATGCTTATTTTTGTGTTCATTTTCAAAGTTGTTAAGCTCTGTAGCTCTTATAATTATTGATGTTGAGCCATTTGTTCAGAGGCGTTTGTTCAGCATGTCATTATCTAAATTATTGCACTGACAGCAGCCTTTTATTTTTAAATTTGCCTCATTTCATAATAAAACTACGATGCCCAAATTTTTTTAATATGAAAAGACTTCAGTAGTCTTGCGTGATCTCTTTGTATTTCAAGACGCAAAATTCGTTTGAAGTGGATTTAAATCAATATTAATAATAAAAAATTATCATATAAATTCCAGAAAATAAATTTTCTTCAGTGTTTAAAAAACTGCCAACACAACAGCAAAATATGCTGCCGCTGTGCTGCGAGAGCGATGTTTTTTACTGAAAACACGTTTAGCTTTGCTTTGTTGTGAACATTTCAACAGCTAAGCCGCAGCACAGCTGAAATTTGATTTTCTTTTAACTGTGCTATTGCTTTGACTGTGCAAATGAATCAACTCAGTCACAGCACAGTACAAATTTTTATTGGCTTTGATTTGCTGTTGCTTTGACTACCGTAGAACGACATCTATGAAAGCAACACAGCACATAAACGCTTCGTTTAACTGCTGCTATTGCAGCTCGTAGGCTCTTGTAACTGCCGAAGAGCTGTTTAACTTGGAAACTAAATGAAGTCGTAGAAAATACGGAACATAGAAGTTTAATATGTGACTACTAGTGATCGTCTTTGAATTATATTTTATTTCATTTATTTTGACCATATCTTCACGCAAAAATTTTTTAACATCATTTGGTACTAAGGCTAGGCACCAGTAATAACAACTGCAAAAGCAACAGTCGAACTTCTGTATTTTTGTTTTTGCTGTCGCTTTGCTGTCATGCTGCTACAATTTTCGCAGTCAAATCATAGCTAAAGCAAATGAATAAAAAAATAAAAAGCCTTTTCAAACTTTGATTTTTTTTAAGACACCTTAATGTATATCTCTACATATGCGTTTACTTGTTAGTGTGCTAAGCTTTGTTACAGAAATTCACATGTATTGTTATCAGGTGTTAGCGTGTGTGTATGAGTATGTTATTGAAAGTGTGCTTTTGTTTTTGTTGCTATTGTTTTTATAATACGCTTGCTTGTCTGGCGGTTGTTTTGTGCGAATTTAATTGAAGTTTGCAAAAATGCATTCATCTGTATTTTCAAGCACAAAATTAGTTCATGTCACAAAGTTTCATACTCTCGCGTTAAAATGAAAAATTTCAATAAAATGGAGAAAATTTTAGAAAAGAATAGTTTTTGAAGCCAAAACTTTCAGAAGGATAGCGAGTTTTTAATTTCAAAACTTCCGCAAAGTTAAGATTTTTTTAACTTCATACCAAGCCCAAGCAGCCCTTGAATGCCAGCTTATGAAGGTCAATAGGTATATCAAATATTTCGGCTTGTAGACTTCAAATATAGAATTTCATATGATATTTAAAACTCTGCTTTGAATAAACGTAGAAATTCATATATTGCAATAGGGACAATGACACTGAAAATTTTAATTCCATGGAAACATCAGTCTGTATTCATTACTCCACCCAAAAATGTATATGATTTGGCAGAGAGGAACATAATATGATGTTTTATGTGGAATATTGGCAACGTCTCGTGAATTTATCATTTCACGTTGTGGTCTGAAAATAACTTGAGTTTTCGAGAAATTCTTACAGACTTAAAAAAAAAATCCTATTTTGAGCATAATCTGCTTTCAGGTAAAAATAATAAATTGTGAAATTAATAATTCGTATAAGTGATAGAAATGCGTTATTTTTGCCAATGTCCATTTAAATGCCATTTAACTTACGCAGTTCATTAAAATTAATTCACATTTAATAATCCTTTGAAATTTCACACCTAATTAACTGAACCGCAAGAGCTAATGACATGAATTTATTAAAATTTTTGAAAATTTCATAATTTAAATTATAACACTATTAATTTACAATAGTACTTAGCATCTGCTGATAGTAAAAAAAAACAACTGACTACGACGAGCAACAAAAATGACAACAATTTTAACACATACCAAAACAATGGGAATATGCACGCACGCAGCAGCAACAACACTAACGTGTCGCAACGCCGCCAAATGAATGCGTTTATTATCTCTGAAAACCAGAGTGTAAATGAGATTACAATGTAATCAAAGTCGAATGCAAGGATGCGCTTTAAAATGTGCGCTAGCTACATTCAGTGTGTGACCAGCGGTTGTAACTAGTCGATGCTTCAGAGTAAAAACAGGAAATTTTTGAAATGGAAATAATAAAGAAAGCACACATGCAGTATAATGCATGCATAAATAAAAATGCAGCGCAATGAAGTGAGCTTGCTGATTTCAAAAGAGGACGCAATGCAAGGAAATTGGAATATAATCCTGTATCCAACCCATACTATCCAATTGAATGATGTTGTGCATGTTGCTGATGAATCCAATGAAACCAATGAAATGTTAAAAAGCAGCACCAAACAAGTATACACTGAAATACCTTAACACATATGCATATACGAAAAAAGGGTGTGGCAAAAAATTAAAATTAATGATCTTTACTTTGAAAAAGTTGCTTACTTTCTTTCATGGCGCTACATTTTTCACATGATGAAAAATATTTCACAAAGTTTCTCCGTAGCGCTTAGTTTTGCTAATGATGTCAAAGTTGAATTTCTCTCATGACATATTTCTCCCATGATGCTATATTTTTCTTTGGTAGTTTTTCCTGTCTTTGTTAACTTTATATTTCTTCATTGTTTTGTAGCATTTTCTCATGATATTAAAATTCTTTCATGATATCATGATAAATTGATTTTAAAATTGTTCTACAATTAAGTTAAGTTTTTTCACTAACTAATGCCACGCCCACCATTTAATAAAAATTCAAATAAAAGTATGTCCTAATGAAAAAATTGACAGTGACAAGCCTCACGTATTATAAAAACCGAAGTTTTTGAACATTTATTGGTCCAACTGCCTAGACCTCTTCTGTTCAGATTCTCTTATGCAAGGATTATAACCAAATCTAACTCTTCGCGCCACCTACCGGTAAGGGTAGGTCTGCTAGACCAACTAGTCTTCTATAAATGTGAATTTTTCACATATAGCAAATTTTCATCCTGAACACTATATTTATTTATATCACGCTAAACTTAACCCATTTCGTAAACTTTTTTCATAACTCCTACATTCTCAATTTTTTCCTGCGACACTAGAATTTCTTTAGCGCTTAGTTTATTCGATGACTCAGAGATATTTTTATGATGCTAAAGTACTGCAAAGCGCTTAAGTTTTCCAATGAATCTAATTGATTCCCTCAGTGGCAAATCGATGAAGTACTTTGATTTTTCATGTATGATATACTCTTTGTGTTGCATGTTTCACAAATAAAATTGTTACTGTGATATTTTGTTTATTTGGTTGCCGGCTGCCTACTTTGTACATGGAGCTGTAAGGGATCTTGCCTATTGGCTGCATGCTTTGTATGTAGAGATGTAGGCAACTCGCTAAGCTATACAGACACTTAGTAAACGATGTTTTAAGGCAATCTGCCTTTCGTTTGTTACACATTGTATATAGAGATGTAGGTAGGCTGCCTACAAGGCGACCATCCCTTTGTAAAAATAATTTACAGTTGTGGCTGGAGTTGTGACCATTACAATGAGTATAACTATTCATGCTGATGCTAAGCTTTTTCCATGACACTTTCTTTATCTGATGGCACACATTTTTTTCCTTTGACAAAATTATTTTCCATTGCTGAAAATTTTCTATTAGGCTACGTTTTGACCATGAAATAGAACTCTCTCATGACGTCTCTAAAGATGCGTAAATATTCCATGAAGACAAATTTTTCCCACTATTGAAAATGTTCTTTCATTACGGCAGCCTTAACTTTCTTCTTTAATGCCTAATTTTTCAAAACCTTAAGTTTCTCCATGGCACTATGATTTTTCTTATAGAACTGAATTTTTTTCTTGCCTCTAAAACTTTTTCAAAGCGCATACATTTTTTCTGATATTAATATTTCTCTCATGGCGCTTGTTTTCTACTAAGTAGGACACCACATATTTTCTCCTTATACCAAGTTACTGAGGGAAATTGAATTTTTCCAATGACTCTAAATTCTTGCCATGACGTAAAATCTTTCTCATGAAGCTACATTTCTCACATGACACACAACTTTTCCCATTTCGGCGAATTGATTTCATGATGCTAAATTTCTCTCATGTCATTAAAATTTTTTTGTTACTTAAAATTTATCACAAGACACTAAGTTTCTCTCATAACTTTAAGTTTTATTATTAATTACTTAATATTATTTTCATACTTGAAAATGTAAGTTGGGCATCATTGAGCGTCTCCGACTCCAAATAATTCATCGGGAAGATTTTTTGAAAAATTTATTATTACAATCACAGAGAAAGAAAGAAAAACCTTCGTTGAATCAATCGATCAGAAAATGTCGGAAATTACGTTTATTACCCCAAAAATAACGTTCTGCACCAATTGATAAGAAAATACAAAAAACGAGCTTAAACACGTTAATATTAATGACATTTTCAAGCCACCCTTATGCATATAAGTATGCCAAAAATGTATGCAATTCATTTGTTTGTATGTCTCTGTTTGCATTTTTAGCATCCGCAACACAACAACGCAAATATTTCTACCATAAAATTAAGTTCTTGGCAATCAGACATGACCAGCGAAATGAATTCATGCCAATATAACGCACACACACACACACATGCATGTACATGCACAGCAATGCAATCACTGACAATGTTGCAATTTTACAAGCACACACACACACACACACGTTGCAAACAAACGCAACGTCATATGCGCAAATAAACCGGAAGTTGCGACGCGACCATGAGGCCTACTGAAAGCGAATAAAATTTAATTTTCATTATTAAATTACTTTTTATTGTGTACGTAAATAGACATACGCATGGACAATTGCTTGCACTCATACAATGATGCATACAATATAGCCATAATCATTACATATCCCTTAAATAGAAAATTGCATTTTGTAAATCGTACGTGCACGGGCTACTTACTGCCTACTGATGCTGTTCATTCATTGAATTTGCGCAATTTTCTTTGTTGCGTAACATTATGAATTCTTTTTCGCGCTGTAATATTTATAAATTGCTGAAAATGGCAATTTAATCGTTTACACATGCGTGTGTGTATTTATGTAAGTGGCTTTCAATTGCACTGCCGCAGCTTAAAAATTATTACCGAAAAATTATTGTTAATTTTGCGCACCAAAAATTTGATTTTCGCAGTTAACCAACACAGTTTAATGGGAAACCATTATATGAATTCCTGTGGGTTTTCAAAATTATTTCGTTTTCATATGTAAATATTAAATAATTTAGGAATATTTGAATAATTTTAGTGAGATTATCACGTTGTTATAAAATGTTACTGTAGTAAATGCACTGAAAATATAGTTGTGAAAAGAATGCGTTTAAATGAATAAAATTTTATTAAAAAAATTTCTTATATAAAAGCTGTATCGCAAATAAATCCGCATCAAAATGAATATACAATTCTTATGTTATTTTTTGATAAAAAAAAATTCATCCATTTCATATTTCCTCTAGTTAAAGTTGTAGTCTACAATTCTATTTTTAATTTCTTAATCAATAAATTATCCTAAATCTAAACGGGAAAAATTACCCTGATACGCTGAGCAATCATCAGGAATATATTTTTGGTGATATAACCTGCAAAGATTTAAGCCTTCCAAATTATTTGTGATGTATCGTAACAGAAAATCATTTATAATTATTTAACTGAGCATTCTGTTCAATGTAGTGTGTGGTAATACCAATGAAGTTACAAAAACAAAACAACAAAATATGCCCAAAGCTAGTCATACTAGTTTCATCCATGGCTAAATGGAATCATCAGTGGTCTTTATGTCGATGAGTTAGAGTTTCTAAGTAAGCCATATTTTCATTTCTGCTCAGATTTTTTGAGAACCAACGCAAAAAGATATTACAGCCTTAGAAATGCTCACTTATCGGCTCAAAAGTCACTAAGGATTCCATCAAGCATTGGATGAAACTAGTATGACTAGCTTTAGCCATTCAATGGTGTTTTATACTTTTGTTAATTTTTTTTGGTATTTTCACACACTGAACCTACTGAACCGTAAGCTCAGTAAAAGCACTATAAGACCTTTCATAAACTAAAAATGAAACTGTTGAGGAGGGAAAAAAACAATATTTGACTATTGGATGGTATGAAAGATTATCGAAATGTTCATAAAAATAGTGAAAGCCGTAAAAATAAATCGAAAAGACTGCGCTGGTGCGTGAACATCAAATAATATAATCGATGTTCAAATTTAAGGTATCTTTTTAAATTTTAAATGAAAGAAATGGTTATTTGTGTGAAATTGTTATTTATTATTATTGGAAATTAAATTGCATTAGCTCCGATTTATAATGAAAACTATTTTCGTTCAAGTAAACACCTCTACTAGTTTGGCAGCCTGTCAATCTTTTAACAAATTTTTGAGTAACGTTGTCGCATAATGATGGTTCAATTAGTGATATTTGCTCGATGATGTTGACCTTGAGGTGTTAAACAGTTTGAGAGCTATCCGCATTAAGCTCTTCAATAAGCCCCCAAAAAAGAAATCCAATCTTATTAAATCGTAAAATCTTGGTTGACTATACACGTCTATTCGTTAAGAAATTATTCGATTATTACTCTTTCAAAAGATCGATTCCGTTCCATTGCTTTGTGGTATGTTGCACCATGCTATTGAAACATATTGTGAATATCAATATCTTCAAAAGGACTTAATAAAAAGTTCGACGACGAATTGATGTCCTAAGCTCTCCAGCAACACAGCTGCAATATTTTCACTTGAGCGATAACTGCGATAATAAATTCTGCTTCTTTGATTTTGAACTGAACCAGTTTTTCAAATTTATCAATTATAATATCATGATTTTTTGACGCATTTATTCCACCGTATTTTCAAAGGAATGTTCTTCAAACTTCTGATTACTTTCACCAATTATAAAGTTAGTTTTAGTCATAGAAAAAACCTGTTGATCACTCCTCAAGTAGCACACGTTGCAAGTTTTTGGCTAATACAGGGCATTTCAAGCAAAAATCATTGCTGCGTTGCTTTTCTTGCTGCTAGGAATTGATTAGGAATGCACTGTCATATAGCTAATAAAGGGCCTTTGGGAATCAGAATTTAGCATTTCACATATCTTTACAGAAGGAAAACTGCGTAAAAATAGCCCCATTAAAGTGCTATTTTTGCCATTCCAAGCAATAAAGGCTTGTATTGGTATTATTATGATTGTGTTTGTTAATTATATAAGTATGTATAATAATTATTTACGTTTGTGATATTTATTGGCATTTATTTGAACGAATTTACTTATCTTTTATTTTCTTGAAAAATGTGAGAATTTTTTAATACATATAATATCAATTACATAAATTTCAATTGAAATCATTCTACCAGAACTTCAAACTGAGTACGAATAAAATTTTTTTGACTAGCTATTAGATTTGTTTCTTCTCAAATTCTTAGATAAATAATGCGCCTTAAAGTTTCTTTATATTTATAAATTTTTAAACAAAAAAAAAATATTTATATCAAAAAATTCAATAAAATGCATATTTTCCGTTTCGCAATAATCCAACATTTTCTAAAGTGATAAAAAATATGGTTTTCATGGTAATTTATATTATGAGCTTTAATAGTACTAGTTCATTTGGCAAAATGATTTCCCATGCATTGAAATATAATATGTGTTGAGCGTTTTTGGTCGTTGGAATAAATTTCCTTATTCGAATAATTTTTGCACAACACTCACTTAATGGCGTCTTCAGAGTTCGATAAGTGAATCGCATGGAAGCATCAATAGCTAAAACTTAACCAAAAAATATGAATTTAACAGCGAGAGCGATGCAGCTTTTTTTTAGAGTTCAATTGGCCTAAATATTTCAAAAAATAGTTAATAAATTGCAGAAAATAAATTTTACTAAATTTGTATTTTCAGCATAACTTTTGGTTTTAAAAACTGATTCTTTGCCAAGAATTAGCATAATGAGCTGGCACTCTCATCGCTCTCTCAAGCAGTGCGGATTAGTACAGAGAAATAAATGTGTATGGATTTTTTTTAGCAATAATTTGAAGCAAGCGTGCAAAATAAAAGCTATAAAATATAGCCATTGCTTTTACTGTAAATTAACTTTAAATGTGCTTTAATAAGAGCCATGAAACTATGCTATGCTCTGTGATTTCCAAATAAAAACAATAAATATAGTTGCTTTTGCTTAGCTGTAATCTTTTCGTTAAAGCTTAGTTCACAGCTAAAGAAAATAACATGGAGGTTGTGCTAGTTCTCAACATCTATTTTGGCTGTATATACGCTTCTAAGGCAGGTTAAGAAAATATTTTGAAGCAATGCTAATATCAAGCTAGACACAAGCTGTAAAAGTGTTTTTCAAGGATAAAAATTTTCTTTTAAGTAAAACTTAAAAAATCTAATAAATGACTTGTCAATTGCATTAAAAGTGTTTTTACAGCTTACTCCTAGCAATTATTGCACAGTACTATTTTAATGCTACTTGGGTCGTGGAGCGATCCATTTTAACTAAGCGGCTTGCATTTGCTTCGTACTTGAAAAAATATCGGTGCAATCTAGTACCTTAAAAAATGGCGGCATATTTAAAAAGATACCTCCAATTTGAATACACCTTTAAGAAAACTATTGAAAAAGTTATTCAAAAATATGCAAACGCATTCAAAAAAAAACATAAGTAAAAGTCAATTGGTATAGAAACTTATTCCAAAGCTTTTACAAAAGACATTATTTATTAAAAAGGATCAAAAAACTCTGAAAATATTGGCATGTTGGTATAAACCTTACTTTTGCGATAAGCCTAAAAAAGAGCAGAAGGGTGTCAAATCGCACGATCTCGGTGTCCAATTCACAACGATTTTATAAAACCTTACATTAGCTGCGCTGAAAGTGGCATCGCTTTGTTGAAATCACATAGAATTCACATACATATCAATAGTTTGGACGATTAGTTATCATGGGACTAAAGCGTGTAATTCATAGTAACATCATTTCGGTATCATAAAAAAACTGAGCCCCACCACATTCCCAGATAAATTTTTAGGTCATATTGGTGAATGAAAATATGTATAACATAAGCCTAAGACCATATTCTAAAACTACGCCACATTTTCCTAAGTTTTAATTAATTGATTATTAAAACAATAAAAAAATCTTAATTTTTGAAATTGTAAAGTTAAGTCTTAATATTTGAAAGAAAACCAAAATCAGCTTAGCTCAATCTCTTTTGCAATAATAAAAGAATTTCGTAAAACAAAAATCATTTTTATTGCACCATATTATAGGGCAAATAATCTTTTTATTTTCGTTTTAAGGACATGCAATAAATTTAATGACAATCTATACAAACATATGAGTGACACATACATGCAAACATGCGGCAAAGAAATTAAAAGCAGATATTTTCACAATAGCAAACCATAAAAAAAATAATAATAATAATGAAACAAATTTCGTTGAGAAAACAAAAATGTAAAAGAAAAACGTTAAGAAAACATTACGGAAAACACTTTTGTTTGTTCAATAAATGACGAAGAATATACGAAAAAAAAAAAAGAAAAAATTAAATGAAAAGAAAAGAAAACGAACGATTTATGTCTGACAGACAACAAGAAAAGAACTAGCAACATATACCTGCATGACACACACGCACACTTTTATATATGAAAGACCAGTAGGGAGTTTAGTTTTAAATTTTTTCAGCTACAGTAAAAATATTTTTTAAAAAAAATTATGTTAAACAAAATTTTTGTGAAAAAAAAATGTTACATATTTATTTTATGTATAAAACATAGAATATAAATATTAAAAATATTATTTTTTTTTAAATTCTAAACCTTTTCTTTAATCAAAAAAAAAACTCAAAACTTTAAAAAAATTCAAAACAATATTTTGAATTAATATATATTGAATTAAGAAAAAAAAAACTAATTTTAAATAGTTAAAGCTTTTGAGCATCCGTATAATTTCCTCAGACATTTTTAAAACTTCTTATTCAATTTCCTATTGGGTCTGTATCTTCACTCCAACACATTCATATGGTATTTAAACTTTGTATGACCTTATTCTTGAATATATGTATCTTTTGCCTTCTTAGATTTACCAATAATAAAAATAATATTGTAATAAAAACAATAAAATGTAGGCAAATTGTACCTACGTTTATAAGAAGATAAAATAAAAAAATGGCAACTTATTAAGAAAAAGGTAGTAGACGACAAAAACAAAAAGCTGATATGTTTGCGTGTCGTCATGACACGGCTATCAAATGAAAAAAGTCCCCGACACATCAGTCACAGTCACAATCACAAAGAACCTTTACCGAACAAAGCGAAAATATTATGCACACATGATATATAAAATTTCATGTCATCAAAATAGCTCATATAGTGGCATTAAAAAAAATCCAAAAATTTTTCATTTTTCGTCATAAACTTGTGATAGCGTACAATATACCAAACAATTCTCTATGTACTACTACGCCTGACTGAAATTAAACTTCATTTACTTTATTGATAGTACCCTTATAAAGCTTTGGCTGTATAAATAACTGCAAAAAATGCGCAAAATCGTTTATTTTTATTGGTACTTTTTATTATATATCGGGTAAGACAATTCTAAATTAAATATTTTTTCTTCGTTAAAATCCAAGGTATATGACTTTTAAAGATATTTTCCAGCAAAAAAATATATGTTAGATGCATTGATTTCTATGTGCCGCACAGTGGCTAAGTTTGTTACAATTAGAGGACGGTAAAGCAAATCTGATATAGGCATAAGATAAGAAAGTGCTTAGAGCTAAGAACAGTTGAAAGCTCAAATTATTTGGATTAATAGATTAGTTTGTAGTGCTAGGCAAAAAAATAAAATAATGAAGCCCTGAAATTTTAATTGAAATATATTGATATTTAGTGGTCGCATTTCTTGCATTAAATTCATTTTTTCTATTGGCGAGTAATTAAAACTCTTCCCAAAAGACAATACCTCATGAAGTACGGGCTGTCGGCATTGATTCTTATATTTTCGGTTTTGCTTAACACGATGGTATATGGATGTTTTGCTAGAAAGAAGCTGCGTACCTTGGTAGCATCGAAAATCTCCCAGAAAACAGCAAAAATTTGGGTTTAAATTAGGTAAACTCGTGAAATACATTTTTGTTCTGATATTCTTCCTCATTGTACTTAGTTCAAAAACAGACGAAGGAATTCTAGCTAGTCCCGATGTTTCAGCATTTTTTATCAGAAGACCAGGCCAAAACTGAAACTTGAATAAAGTAAATTGGGGCTATACATTTTTAAAGGTCGTTCGACCCTTCATGACAGAATTCTGAAATATTTGGGGTTAAATATGATTTGTCTACTTTTGAGGTTATGTATAGGATTCAAAAAATTTGTTCAGCTAATTTAACAAAACAAGTTTTTAAATGGTCATCTATAATGTTTCCTTGCAAAGTTACAACCATTTTAAGGTGGCACAAAACCTTCTGACACATCGTGTTTAATGTAAAAGAGAGTACCTGATCAAGTGCGCATAGTGCCGCGGTCAAAAAGCATAAAAACGATATAGTTTTGGGCGAGCAAAGTGGATTGATATCAAATTCGTATCAATGAATCAACACTCATATTTTTGGCGAATTTTTGATTTATAATTTTTACACATGTTTCACATCATACGAATGGTGGGATTTTACCCATTACCCCTGCCGTAGATCAGCCCCTGATTAATGACTTTTCAATGATTATAATTCAACTTTATCTCTTTCTTGGATGGTACTCCTATATGTTCTGAACATTTTGAGCCTAAAAAAGCTGAAATCGATTTTGGAGTATTTGAGAAATCGATGTTTTCCTGAAACGTATTTTTTTTTTCAGTGTATATATAACGCTTAGGCGTTAATTTTTCCAGAATTGCAATTTTTTTTGTCATCTACTAGTACACAGCTACCTAAAAATAATATGAAAGCGAATTTGAATTGTGTTTGTTTGGTTATATTCATCATTCAAGTTTTTATGTTATTTACGAGCGGCTCTGAACAGAGTTAAGAAACTAATTTTTTTATCAAAACAATTAGTCGGAAAAGTTTGATTTAATATTTTTCTATATATTAGATAATGCCTTAACCACTCAAAAATTTTTCAGCCAATTTAAAACACGTCAGGGTATAAATAGGCAAATTATAGATGGAATGAACCATATATGATATCAACAGTTTTTATGTGGTGTTTCGGAACTGAAATAATTTAAATTATTTGACTGTTCAGTAAAGTGTAGGATAGCAGCAAAAAAAGAATTACAAGAATAAGAAACAAAAGAATAAATTCGAGCTACAGCTTGCCAAACAAGTTTCATCCAATGCTAAATGGAATCATCAGTGACCCTTTAGTCGATGGGTGAGAATTTTTGCGCCTTTCCTTTTGCACAGACTTGTTGCGAACCCAAAAGAAAATGTGATATGAAGAAAAGCCAAAATTCTATTTCCTAATGTGTCTTTGTTCTTGTAACAAGTGAAACTTCGAAATTCTCACTTATCGACAATAAGGTCACTGATGATTCCATTTAGCAATGTATGAAACAAGTATGACTATTTTTATTTTCTTGTACAACAGTAACTGCTTTCAAGAGTTGCTCTAACTTTTCAGACTGATTTTTTTTTTTTTTTGCTTCATACAATTCGATTCAGCTTAATGCGCATGTTAGTCTCTTTTCCAGGCTCCTACTCACTTATCCGAAACCCTCTTAAAGACATCTTTTCAAATTCTTAGTTCTATAACCAAACTTAATATCAAAAATTTCTTCTTTTGAAAAAATTACTTATTTAAAAAAATCCTTCAAAATAAGACATTTTTTCTAAGTTTTTGTGAGTAGTATTGGTACAGTTTTTTTTTTGGCAACATAATCACTTGCTTTAAGAATACGCTTAAATGTCTGTTAAATCAGCGTACGTTTTATGTGTGAGCGCTAAATATTTTTCCGCTTTCTTTTTTTATTGCCATTAACAATGATTCTCAGAGTATTTTCGAATTTCTATGTGCACATATCCCCCATCCAACCAAACTCTATTTATATCATACACACAATACGTTATTGTGTTTGAAAAAGTAGTTTTTTTTTTTTTCTGTGAAAACTTTCCTTAGTTTGAGGCCACTTCTGCTTAACGTTGTCGCTGTTGCTGTTGTTGTCGTCGTTGTCAAGGCTTCATTTTCATTTTAAGCTGATTAATGAGAAAAGTTTTTAACAATTAAACCAAAAATTCAAATAAAGCTGGTTTCCGTTTCTTCTTTTCCCTTTATTGCCATATGTATGGTTTTCACTAGTTCTACTACTATTTTTAATTAAGCATATTTCAGAAAAAAGTTACAATTACACAAAGTTTTTCTAGGGCGTCATTAATTAATCGACTTTTTTTTTCTAAGTTGGCAGCTAAAAGCGAAAAACTTTTTACTTTGAATATTTATTTTTAGTTTTAATACTTGATTTTCATTTCTTAAAAAGACACTTTAATAAAAATACGCTTAATTGCAATATATTAATGAGAACAAATTGGATGTGGGAAACATTAAACAGAATATTAAATTTAACTAAAGTTGAAATTGGGGTCTTAAAAAAAAAATAAAAATCGTACTGAAATGTTTATAAGTTTTCGGCCATAATTATTGAAGAAGTAACTTAAAAATTAAATGAAAGGTTGCCTTAAAATCATATGTGAATAAAATTGTAAATAATTCTCAGTTCTATTTCCAAGAAAATCAATGAATTTTTTTTTTTGGGAACAATTTTTTACATCAGTAATTTTGCTTTTTTGTTGCTAATAGATTTTTCGGAAACTTCCTGGAAGTGATGTTAATATTTCTGTATATGTACGTGTTTTGAAATTAAAAATCAAAAAGAAAAAAATATTTATAGAGTTTTGATTACGCTGCACATTGAATTTTATTATCAAGAAATTTTTAACAAAAAATAATGAAATAAAAATAGAAAATTAGTACTAAAGTCAATTAACAGCTTCTCTTATCTTAATCAACAAACAATGCAACATTCTGCTAAAGAGCGATTCTATTGCTCAAATTGACAACATCATCAAAATTTCTTAATAAGGCACAGTCTTGGTGCGAAAAGTGTGAGCTTTTGTGTTATACGCAAAAACTCGTAATAGAAGATCCCTTTGCATTCTTAAATCTTAAGTTAAAGTTATCTGTGAAAATTTGACAAAACAACCTCTTTCGATCTACGGTAATAATTTATTACAGCATAAGCTTTTTGTTTCAACGCAATATATACGCTATATTGAATTATTACCGTAGAGCGAAAGAGGTTGTTTTGTCAAATGTCCACAGGTGAATCAACCTACTTGATCGATTTCTTTTTCGGCTTAAGTTAGACTATAAAAGAAAAGAACATTTGTAGAATACGATATAAATATTTTCAAATTTAAATATTAAAATCAAAATTTAGAAAAACATGAATTTTTTGAAATTTTTTGCAATCTTAACTGATCTTCTTTTCAATGCTTTTTGTTCCATAATGGGATGAAATTTCAAAAGGCGAAAATTTACTTTAAAATTATATTTTTCTATGAAATTCATATAAACCTTACAAAAAATAGCCTATAAATGGTAAATTTTCACCTTTAGAACCCTCTTGCGGCTGCAACAATTTACATATGTCCAATTAACGGTCAAGAGGGTGTGGTAAAAGGTTGAAAAATAAAATGAAGAAATGAATCATAAGAACGTCATAAGTTTCTAAATTTTGGATTTTAATTTTTAAAACCTCTGAAAAGGGATTAAAATCTAACCTAAAAAAAATTTTAAAATATTTATATCGTATATAATTTCAAAATATCTTTATCCTATTCTACAAAAAAAGTACTAAAAATTTATTATTTTTCAAAGTTTTTACTATTATCATCATTTGCCCACAATATTTATAAAATTGAGGTCAAAAAAAAAAACTTTAATATTTCTACCATTTCTGATCATTCGTGACACCTGTGTAATCTAACTTGGGCTTCAAAGTTTTAGGAATCAATTTGCCTCAACATTAACTAATTACATAATATACTAATTACATTATATACTAAGTTTCAGACAAATCAAATTCAATCATTACGGTAATTTTGAAATCATTTTTAAAACTAAACAAAAATTTTTTCAAAAATATCCCTAATAATTGATTGAATTTTAATCGAATTTACAGTCAATTGCAGTAACCCATGTTCATGTAAAATTTCACAAATGGAACTATTTATCCTGGTAATTGGTGACATATGTTTCGGCTATTACCACATATTCAAATGTACATAGCCTCATCAGAACAGTTTTTGGTTAATTTATATTGCGATTCGAACCCCCGACAATTCCATGAATTATATGTGGACGGCCGCTCATAACACTTGAGCCATGGACTGTAAATTCGATTAAAATTCAATAAATTAATAATATTCAGTCGACTAAAATAAATTAAAAATATCCCTAATAATCATTAAATTTCATAAAGTAAAGTCATCTCAACTCTCGTTCACAGTTATGAAATCTGGAATTGAAAACTCGCTATTTTTATAAATTTTTTTTCAACGTGGTGTCGTGAAAGACCCCAATGTGCCGGATTGTTATAAAAATAAAGTGGTGCCGTTAAGGGTCAATAGTTATTGCCTTGCGAAATACATCTTATCTGAATGTTTTATTGCATTATTGCTTATGTTTAATATTGATCACATTTGTGAATTATGTTTAAAAGTAAATAAAGCATTAATTTTTCAAAACTAAAAGATGTGTTCATGATTGAAACACAACCCAGCGATCAAACTGGCGAATGGTGGGCCAATGGGTATTTCGCCATGAAAGTGGTGAATAAAGTTAAGGTGTCATAAAAATATGTTTCATATCAACATTCGTTATCTGCAGTCATTCAAACTTTTATCATAGATAGATGCTCGCTGTCACACTTGAAATTCATATTTATTAATTCATTAATTATATTATTTAAATTCAAAATAAAAAGTGTAAATATTTGCAACTTTTCCATGCTAATTAAAAAAAAAAACAAAAATTTTAGAAAATTTCATAGTGTGCTCAATATTTCTGATCCATTTTCAACTGAAGTGAACTACTGAGTTATTGCAGAGCTTCAAAATAATATAGTTCTTACGACAAACTTCATAATGAAACCACAATTAGCTGAAAAAATAATGGACACAAATAATTGCAAAACAACAATATAATCAGTATTAGCAACATTTTAATAAAAATAACAAATAAATTCAAACAATTAATTAACAAATCAAAATATATGTTTATTAAAATGTCAATAGTATAAATTATAATAAAAGTAAATGCACAATTTTCCGCATGAAATAATTCAGCGCACAAGTAAATATTTCACACAATTTCCGCTATTTCAAAAATGTTATTCATTTATTTTAATATTTTCACATTTTATTTTATTAAAATGCGGAAGAATTTAGGATGCAACATAACCCAATGAATGCGGTTGCAATTACAAAATTATTTTCTAATTTGTGGTTGTTAGTTGATATATTTTGATTTAAATAGTACCGTGACTGCACAGTTTTTTTTTTTTTTGTTTGTATTGTAATTAAAAACATCAAACCAAATTGACAAAACATTTGAGTATATGAAAATAAATGATATCATTTTGCAACAAAAAATAATAATGATGTTGACAGTAATTCTAGGTTTAAAAAAATGTCGCGATGATTTTATGAATCATATGTACATAGGCTCACTGAAATGTGTATTAGAATGGAGTAAAAAAAATAGTTTTTTAAATTCAGAAAATCAAATATGAAAAAATTTATGTAGAAATATTTGAAGCTAATGCTTACCTTGAAATCTCTTTTAACCCTTCGTTTATTGAAGAATTTTTAATCGGTCGTTAGAGTATTACTCACCCGGGTGACTAATCAAAAAATGGACATAAGAGGTTGTCCATTAATTACGTGAGGTGTTTTATTTTTGAAAATTCGAACCTCCCTCTTCCTTTGGTGAGATTTTGTGAGTTCTGACGGGAGACCCCCCCCTTACATGACACTTGCCTTATAATTTTTAAATGTTATCTGCTATTATAATGTATAGTCTCTGCAATAAAAAGTAAAAAGTTCACGTGAGATTTTTATTGACCTCCCGTCCTCCTTGGTGAGACTTTTCCGGACCCCTCCTCTCCTTTTTTGACTCACGTAATTTATCGATGTCCCGTAATGTGTATAACCCAAAAGTTAATAAACATAAGATTGATAGGCAAAATAAACGTTAGATGTTGTTGACAACCTAGATCGCTATTTCCAAAAATCTAGTTGATTTTTTGTTATATTTGTGTCTATTATAACGAATGTTGAGTGAGTATAAACAATGCAAATACATTAAAAGTTCATTATAACAGTGTCAAAATAAAAATTTGATAGTGAATTTGCAAAACAATTATCGGCCGCTGTCCTTTTCGGCAGTGCATTCCTCTAAGCCAAACAAATACGGTATAAAAATAAATTGGTCTGCTGACTCGAGGACTCATTATACGCTCCAAAGAGAATTCTGTTGAGGGAAGCTACCGCATGAAGCCCGAGGCAAAGGACTTGGTGAGATAGTTGTTTTGTGATTGGATAAATATTGGAAAAATTCCGAGCAAAATAACGCAATGGATAATTTTTTTACCACATTGACGCTAGCAGAAGAGCTTGTGAGTAAGAAATTGAGCATGATCGGTACAATGCGCCGGAATAAAAGATGTATCCCCGCAGAGCTAATGTGCAAGCGGAAAGATTCGATTGGAAATAGTACATTTACATTTCGAGAGAACGTAACATTGGTATCATATGAGACTATGAGAAATGAATCGGTGGCCTTGCTTTCAACCATGCACATCACTAAGACTTTAGTCATAAACTCCGAACCCCGCAAACCGATAATTATCTTGGATTATAACAAGACAAAAGGAGACTTGTATAGTTTCTTTTCACTAGCGTCAGTAATGCATTCATTAACTATTATTATTGTTTTATTCTATATTTTGAAAGCGTCGATGGACCAAATGACCCCAAACTATTCATGTAAACGTGGAACCAGACGCTGGCCCATGACTCTGTTTTATAATTTGGTCAACATCGCTACCATTGCCACTTACATCATATACCCTGAGAACAACCAGCTAACCAGAAGCATGTTATAGGGAAACTTCATCTTAGGTCAGCAATATGCGACATGCTTTGTTATGAATTGTCTATGAAAACACAATATGAGTCTGAGGCGCTACAATTGGATACTAGTGGTTGCGATACGATTCAGGGCAAGTGTCACCAATGCATTTCGAATGATAAGAGACAAAGAAATTCGCTCAAGTGCTGCAGACTATGCAAAAACCCAGTATAAGCTCAACACACTAAAAAGGAAATAACCTGCAACGCGTGCTATGCTAATTTTTTCTTGTATTTTTTTATTTTTTTATTTATTATTTCTTCACTTGTCTTTCATTCAATAAAATTTGATAAAAAATTTAACATCTTTCATTATATACGTAGTCACCGGGGTGACTAATACTACAACAAGAGATCAAACTTGAACTTTCAGATAAATATGCCCATAGGTAAGAGCAAAAAATTCGAAATATATCTTAGAATGATCCTAACTAAAATCGTAGTAAAGTCAGAAACGCCTTCCAACCTAGGTAAATTTGAACATGAATAAATATTGCAAAACAACTGAAAACTGAAAACAACGGGTAACTAATACTCTAACGGAGGTTTAATAATTGTATTAATTTTAATATAAACATTCATTCCCAACATTGCGAACAAGTTTTTTTTTGGTCCATTCTAATGTATTTATTTAGCACACATTCAGCGTCATTAATAAAACATAATAAAAAGCTGCAACTACACATGTGAAAAAACACCATAAAATATCGTAAAATAAAGACCATGAAATTCACGATGCAGTAGACCATTAAATTCTGTTTGTCATTAAATAGCAACATTATAAAAACCAAAATTACAACAAGGACGAAGCAACAACATCAGTTATGGCAATAGTGTTGCTGTCAATACTTAGTAGAAAAACATGACACTCACAATGGTATTTTGCAAAAAACAAAATTCGGACCTAGGTCGCATGTTAAAAATTCTGACAGCGCCACAAAATTGTGGGAATATTTTTAAAAGCATGCGGACTTTAATCTGATATTCCAACTTGAACATAAAAAATGCAAAAAATGTTGTAACATTTAACTCTTTTACATACCACTTTTATTAAAAAAAGAATAAGTTTTGTTAAAAAAAAAAAATAGAAAATTATCCTAAAAATACAATTCCTTTATATTTTTTTTAGATACCTCCCGTGCTGGTGATAAATATGAGACCACTTCAAGCGTAAGCGGTTATAGCAAATTTATGAAATTAAAAATACGCGCTGTTGGTCCAAATGATTTTGGTACCTATCGATGTGTGGCAAAAAATTCATTGGGCGAAACAGATGGCAACATTAAACTTGATGGTGAGTAAGCAAACAACTGACATTGTTATCATTTTTATCACAACTGACAGTATAATTGTGGGAACAATTAAATTTTTACTCTGATGTTGAATTTTCAAATGATTTTTAACTTTACCTTTAACTTTAACCTATACAGAGAAGTTATTAATGAAAAAATGCAACATTGCGCGTTTAATGCAGCGTTAGTGCATTGCACTAATTTTCGTTGAGTTTTAGGAAAAAGAAACTTTTCGATAGTAATGTTAAGCATTTGTTAGAATACACTGCTCTGTGTTCTTATACTTCTTCAACTTTTACATATGGATGTACACCCTTGTGCAAATTAATGTGGACAAACCAGTCTTTACTCAAAAAATGTGTTTTATTCATGAAAAATAAAAAAAATATACAAAACTTTACAAATTAATATTCAATGTGTCCACCGTTTCTTTAAGCACTATTTTAATGCGTTTTGACATGAATTTTATAATTTATTTGCAGTCAGTCATTAGGGATTTTGGGATTCCAGTACCATACTTTAATAACTGACTCAATCAGGTTAAGTTTGGTTGTGCAATCCATTTTTCTGAACCTAGTTTTGCATAAACACAATAAATACTCAATTGGATTGAGGTCAGGCCAATCGAACACTGTAATTCTATTATCAGTGAAAAAACTTTTTACTATTTTTGATTTATGGCGAGGTGCTAAGTCATGTTGAAAACTAGGATTTTCCAAATTCAACTTTGACAACTCAGCAGCCAGTGTATGCTGTAAATATATTCATATAATTTAGACCCTTCATCATCCCTGTTATGGGTATTTATGATCCAGGAACGAAAAATGAGAAGCATCCCCAAAACATTTGTTTTACAGGATGTTTGGCTGACTACTAAATGTCAGTTTGTGAAATCGGTTTCACTTCAGACCGTCGATCGAACTGGTGGCACATACCCTGAACGAAAATATGGCTATTATCGGAAAACAACACCTTTACCAAATCCTCCATAGTCCAATTCTTGTACTTCTCAGTCCAAGCCATACTCTTTTTCTTCATTGCTACGGTCAAAACTTGTTTTTTTTACGGATCTCAGTGCCTTTTAGCCAATTTCTAACAATCGACGCCTTATTTATGAAGCATGCACTATCGTTCCAGCAATAGCTAGATCTTTCTGTAAGTTATCACTGATCCTTGTGGGGTTAGTTTTACTATTTCTCAACAATAGAGTATCTTCTTTCGTATTGGTTTTTCTTTTACGGTGGAATATTCCTTTCCTCTGAGGTGAAATTGAGTCAGTTTCCAAGTAGACCTTAATAAGCCAGTTTACTGCACTTTTAGAAATGCAACATTCTTTAGCAATCTGTATTTGTGTCAAATAAGAATGTTCAGACTGTGTAATTACTCTAGAACGTATCTCTATTGCGATATCCTTTTTTGGAACGCATTCAACCTGTCACTTAAAATTCAACAAAACCAGTCAAAATGTTATATTTAAAATAAAACAAGTAAAATACTCTCAATTTTTTAATAAAACTTCCCGAAACATACAGCAATGGGCACGTTTTAAGCTTAGAATAACAATAAGCTCAATACATTAGCTTTAAACAGTGTTTTCAGAATCAAATTTGTAAAAATAGTAAAAAAAATTGTTTTGTCCACATTAATTTGCACAAGGGTGTATGTAGTAATTTAAGGCTTTGTTGCAAAAACAGCTTAAAAATGCAATCAAAACATTTTTAAAAGCAGTAGTATTAAATAGCCTGAAAATGTAGGAAAACTCGCGAATATAATATAAGAAAATAAAAGAAAAAAAAATAAAAGAAAAGAAAAGAAAAGAAAAGAAAAGAAAAGAAAAGAAAAGAAAAGAAAAGAAAAGAAAAGAAAAGAAAAGAAAAGAAAAGAAAAGAAAAGAAAAGAAAAGAAAAGAAAAGAAAAGAAATGAAAAAAAAAGAAAATTCTTAAAGCACATGTTGCGTCAACAAAGTAGTGCTCACACAGCTCGTCCTACGGTACAAATTTTGTGAGAACTTTTTTTTTTTCAACCAAATAATTCCAAAAACTAATGATATCGACTGGCTCCCATGATCCAATGATTTAACCCCTTCATTTTTCTTCCTAAGTTGATACTTGAAGGAAAGAGTGTACTCCAATAAATCAACCACAACCCCGATGCTTAAGGACAACATTCGAAACGAAATTGTTGAAATAAGTCCAGAAGTCTGCGAAATAATTATGTAAAATATGCTTAAAGAGCATGCCTTTGCGCTACGGGCAAAGGCCGATATCATATTCCAACCTAAAGATCAAGTTGCAAAAAAAAAATTAAGATTATTTCGACAAGAGGAAGTGGCAAACACAGCAATTTAATACCACCCAACTTCACACGATTCCTAAAAAGTGGGCAGATTTTGATGAGGAAAATAAGTCGCACTTCCTTTACAGACCAGTTCGTCGGACAAGCGCAAGACAGAAATTCTAGGAAATCTTGTTAAAGAGACGGCGACAAAAATGCCATGGATCTCCCAAACAGATGAAATGAATGTTTTTGTGTAGTTTGAGTTTCGTTCTCGAAATCCGACTTGTGGAGTAGGGGTCTGGCGCTCGACGGTGAGCGTCTATAGCGTTTTGTACAGATTCGCCCAACCAAATTCAAAAATCATTTCCCAAACGGATGAAAATTACTGAAGGGCATCCTCCAATTACCGGAAAATTATTTTCATCCTATTTTCCTTTGCCGTAACCTCCAGAAAAATTAAACAGAATCAACCCTATCAAGAGTATCCGGAGGAAAACGATTCACTAGGATTCATTTCTTTCTCGAGAGGAGTATTTTGCGATCATAAATAATTGCGAATTGGAAAACTTCATATCCAGTCAGTGCTGTCAAAATATTTCCAATTACTTCTATTCAGTCCAAAATCACAGTTGCATTTTTCATATTTGACATTAGCTTATCAGTAATTTTGCATATTCGACATTAGCTTACCTTTCAGCTGAACAATTTTATAAATAAAAATGAAGTGCATTTATCTATACTACAAAAAAAATCACCTCAAATATAGCATAACATAGCTTGATAGTTTGTCATCTACTCCTTCTCATGAAGACTTTTACTGTATCCGAATTGGATTCCATGTACTGGACCAATATCAGTAATTGCTCTTTGTTTGTGTTGCTAGATCTTGTAAATATGTTCAAAAAATCTATTTATCAGATAAAATAACAAAATATTGCTAGCATTGACTCTTTCCTCATTAAATTCCTCGCTTAATCTTAGGGAACAAAATTTGCATGAAACTTAAAAAAAAGTTCCCCAAAAAAGTATTGCCGATAACCTCATTTTCCAGGGAATTTGTTCCCATTCCCCAAAAATCTTTCACGATCGCAAAACAGGGAATTGGAGGAAAAATTCGAAGGAATGTTTATTCATGATAGGGGTGAATATGTTTAGTTTAGGGAACAAATCCCTCCGATTTTATTTTTTGCTATCTTTACTGTTTGCTCACATATTGTCCAATTTAAGTATTTTCTAATAAGCCTTTGGGACACAATTCAGAGCAATAAAATAATTATCATTTATTTAATATTTTTTCTTTATCTTCGTGATACCTCCTAAGCTGCTTTCATCTTTTAATTTATTTTTCAGAAATGCCCGCACCTACAACTGCCATCATATCGGAAATGGCTATGCTAAATCGAAGCTTAGGTACGATGCACAGCAGAAAAAGTAATTTTTCAAATAATTTTACTTTAAATAATTAAAAAGCTACTTAATTTATTTTACTAATTTTATCATTTCTGCTATCTTGTTGATTGAATGTAACTAAATTGCTTAGCTTTTTTTCATATCAAAAATGTTTTTATTCAATGTTTTGCTATTTTATTTTGCTTGAATGCGTTGCATTAAAATTAATTGCTATTGCTCTTTCTATTATTAAAATGATCACCACTCGTTCAACCCCGGATGCGATTTTATTAAATAAAAGCTGCTTTGTCATTTTAACTTTTTGATAAAATTTGTTTTCACTGTATAGCAGGCACTAGAAAGTATATGTTGCACGTTACTTGCATCATATTGAAGAAATTGCAGTTTCAAGCACTAAAAACATCATTTGTTAATTAAATGTTACACATACGTCATGTGCTACCAATGAAAAGGATGTAACAATCATAATCTAAGAAAATTGTTGACTTTAGAAACGGAAACAACTAAATAAATCAAAGCAATGGCAACACTCAAATGGCCACTGCAAAGTTTTTACTTTGTTGCTTATCTCTTCATATGAAAATTTCAGAAAAAAATTACAATCACGAAAGCAATGATAATAAAATTATAATAATCATCATCATCAACACAGCGCACATAATGAGTTGCAGCACGATTGCATTTATAGTTGTTGTTGTTGTACATATATAATAGTTGTTGTTGTTGTTTTTTTCCTTAGCTGTTGTTGCAGCAGTAGCTCACTTCTGCTAGTACGCTTGCTTTTTTTTTATTAAAATTTCACTGCATATTTTATGGCGCGCTTTTAAGTTGTTATTCTCATGTTACCTGTTTGTTAAGTTTTTCTTTTTTCTTATTGCATTTTGCTTTTGATTTTTTTACATTTCGCTTTTGGCTTTTGTTTTCTTGCTGACTTTTTACTTTAACTCTGATAAAAAGAAATCAAAAAAAAACATTCAAAAATGTAATTCCTTTGCTTTTGTATTTCTCTTTTGTTGTTTTGTCTTTTCTTCCCAATTCAAATCCTGCTGCAATTTTTTGAAAATTTTTTCGTGGTCCTTAACTTATCATATACCCTCCGGCCTGAACTGTGTTGGTCCGTTGTATTACATTAACGTTGAATTATGTTAACGTTTTAACAACGTTGTTTGAATTTTGATAAAAATGCAAAACCGAAAAAAAAAAATTAACAACTTTTATGAAAACGAAAAATGAAGATGGCAAGCGTCTCAATAGAAATAAATTTGACTCGAATGCAAACGCTTTACCTGACTACGGGGTTGAAGAGTGGCGTGATGGCGGTAATGGTCCTGGTTCGGGTGAGTTTATTTGTAATAGCTTTTAAATACAATTTTATTGCTTTTTTTTTTGTTTTTATTACGGTATAAAGTAGTTGTTGTTGAAGTTGTTGTTAGTTTTTTTTTTAACCACATCCTGACACGGTGAGAAATATATTGTGTCATCTCTGAAATTGACATTAAAATTATTATAACAAAGAAAATTATTATTTTTACTAACGAAACTAAAAAAAAATTCGTCAAAAATTTTACACACAAAATTGTATAAATACTAGCGTTAACTTTAAAGGCCAAAGACTAAACTTACATTTTTCTGTTCAATAAATATATATTATACAGTTGGTAGCAAGATATAAGTTGAAATTTGTATCGGACAAATGATTTTCAATTTCAAAAAAAAACGATCTCTCACGTACTCGCAAGATTTTTTTTACGAAAAGAAAAAATTGACATGAACATTGAAACGCCTTATCTTTTGAACTTTAGGATGGTAAAGCGCCACAAAAGAATAAACTTAAATACTTTCTAAAGCTCAAACTAGAAAAAGCTTGCATAACAATTTTAAATGAAATCTAATTTTGAGTATTTTTAATTGTCAGAATATCATGCTTAAATTTGAGCAGCCTTGAATAAAATTTGAATTTTTTTGTAGTTTAGACAAAAGATTGAATAAAAAATTCCGATGAGCTTTTAAAAATACCAAACTAGAAATATTGCAAAATTAAGTTACTAAAACTGCCTTAGATTAAAATTTTTTTTATAAATAATACTACAGGCACATACTAAGCTCAGGTTTTCATTCAAAAGAAGCAATTTTATTCCTTGAACTTTCCCAAAAGCAGAATGGACAAAAATCGAATTGGCGAGTTATTGTAGCACAGCCTTAAAAAATGGCTATAAGATGGTCTAACATTTGATCATTGACCTTGCATATTAATTACCTTGCTTAAATTTCTGCCTTAGTGACTTGCAACTACTACAGTTTTCATAAATTGTACCAAGCAGCTGACCAGAAAAGTTACACTTCTAAGAAATCAATATATTTTTAAATGAACGATTCACATACGTTATGGTTAGCAGCTCACAATTTGTATGTAAATATCGAAGAAAATTTTCATCAGCCTTAAATTAAACTGACACATTCACATTGCATGCGCAAATATTTATTAAATGAATAAAATTAAAATCAAAGCAAATGCATCGAACTAGAGATATTGCGTGAAACTTAAAAAAAGTATTAGTTTAAAGAAATATTTGATTTCTATAAACTTCAAAGTTCGCTATTAACTGTATACACTCAGAGAAGTACGTGTGAAATCACTTTAAGTATTTACATTAAACATTTTATATTGATTTATTATAGAAATTATTAAAAACACATAACATTTCACCTACTCAATATTGGCACTGTTTTTAAGCAACTGCTCAGTGTATCTCATATTAACAACAGTTTTCATAAATTTGTTAAGTAGTCGGGCGAAAAAAATCCACTTCAACTCCTTTCGTTTTTTTTAGTACTTATGTTTCGTGTCCCGCTGAGGGTCCTGTTGAGAATGCTGTTATTGCTGTGCTGGCTTTATAATCGCGACAGCGTTCCCTTGGTCACACGCTTCATCTGCTCTGCTATGAGTATTTTTCCACTTTCTTTGTAATTTTGCTATTTTTTGTTTTCTCCACTTCTAACGTTCTTTTAATGGATTTTACTACTCAATGTGCTGCTGTTTTAATTAAGTTTCACAAAATGCTGTCATACAGAAAAAATTTTTATTAATGAAACTGATTGAATTGAAAGGGTTCTTTCTGTAAAGCAAAAAAGTGAAGTTTGAGAAAAGTTTTTTTTTATGCTGCTATGAAGAGCATTAAATGCATTCTCTTTATATTAGCGTTTCAAAGGAAGCAGCATATTAACATGAATTGAAAATTTTATAAAGTATATGTTAATTTTAATTACGTGTTACTCATACGACTTACAGGATAAATTGCAGTCGGAAAAATCTTAAGTCCGATATCAAATGTAACAAAATTTTTTTATTCATTTTATTTATATTGAGCTACGTTGCAGTACGAACAATTGTGAATAATGGCCGCAAGAAATAGTTGTGCCTCCAACCGTACTTTTAATGCATAACATTTTACTCATCACAACAAATATTTTAAGTTACTTAAGTTCAAGTGAAATAAACATTTTTTGAATAAAAACTGTATTTTGAAATATAAACAGGTGCTGATTTGTATTGTATGTCAATCATACGCCATGTTAAAATGCATTAGAATCAGCTATCTCGACTTTGATATAGTTATGAACTCAGTTGCGCTTATCATTTCTATTATTTGTGTATGTCTCATATTAGTATCTAGTATGAACAATAGCCACTTGATATTATTAATGTGTACCCTTCCACAAAAAAATGACCTAAGGTGTTGAAAACCTTTTTTTGCACCTTACTTTGTTGTCTCAAGCATCAAGTCTAAATTCGAAAGCTACAAAAATCAACTCTGGACTTATGAAAATGTAAAATCAACTAACGTGCCTGTAGACTCGCAAAGTTTGACTTGACTGATTGCTTAGTTAGAAGGCTATTTTCTTCACCATTTTAAATACATATAAGCCTTTGGAAAAACCGCATTTACAGCTCCTATGTATGAATAGATATTTCAAAGCGGAATAATTTTTGACGAATTCATGTCCTCTCATGATTTGGCTCAGAAGCATTAAAGTATATTTAACTACAAAAAACTGCATAAGTTTGAGCGGACCTTGAGAAAATTCAGCTCATAACTTTGAACGTTATGCTATCAAAAAATTGTTTTCACACAATGAACGGTGTTAAGCATACACGGAAACATAGTTTAAAAAATTTTCTCTAGTTCTCATTTTTTATTTAAATTTAATTAATTACGTCTTATTTTAACAAATAATAATTAAAATATTTCAGCTTCGATATAGTTTTGAGCTAAATAGGTTGTGTCATATCGTTACCTTTTTATTATTTCAAAATAGTACTGAAATAAAACAATGGCTACCAAAGTTAAACGTTTTTATTGTACACATCACTAAATGTTTAACTTTTTTAAAATTATTTTTTATTTTCTTTTAAGCTAAGTAAAAATAAAATAGCTCAAAATTATTGATTTAAAGTTTAAATTTGCAAATTTCTGACAGTTAATGACCGAATATAAAACCTCAATCTAAGGCAATGAATGCTTAATTCAAAAAGTAAGCTCGAGAACTAAAAACAAGAAAAATACAACATCCGCCATTTTATAGCCCACATACTTTATTACATTCAGAGTAAAATACTCGTACAACAAATTACGTGGCTCATAAATTTCGCAATATGCCCAACAATAGAACTGAACAGCATAGAATGCCACACAGCAGTGCCTTCAGTGTCAGTCAATCAGATGTGAAAAGTGAACACCATGAAATTGATAGCATTTTTATTGTCATTTTATTCGCCTAAAAATATGCAAACAAATTTGTAAGCATATAAAAAAATTTGTCACTGACGTGCTGCGCGCTACGGACGTGAGTAATTTTTGTATATTTGTTACGTGATTTGCATGACACAAACAGAGCACAATGAGATGTCGACACTTTGTCAGTTGCAACAAACATAAGCAGAAAGTAATAAAAAATCGAGTTGAATTCTTATAATGTTTTTTAATTGTTTGAGGCATTCGAAAATTTATTTTGAATCAATTGATTATGGAGTAAAATTTGCTGTTAATTTTTCTTTCGCGAATTTGCAACCTCAACAGTTGTGCGTATGAGCATCATATGATTTGGGTTTTCCTTCTATAACTTTGTAACAGAATGGAATAAAATTTGAAAAAAGTAAAAACGACGTTAGCTTAAGTTTCAATCAAATCGGTGCAGTTGTTACTTAGTATTTACGAACAAACTCTGCATATTTTGCTTTTGAAGAAGTCTCTCTCAGATTTATTTATGTGGCAAATTGATTTTTATCAAAACATTGTATAAATATAATTTTCATTGTCGAAGGGTCATATGAGTGACATTTAATTATATTTATATTAGACCTATCTATAAACTCAGATGTCAAAATCAAATAAGGTGTATAAAATTTAAAACGTATAGCTTAATATTAGTACGTAAATGATTTTGAATAAAATCGGTTCAGCCAGCCAGTGAAAATATCTTTGAGCAAACTTTTTTATATAGATCTTATAATTTTAATTAATTTTTTCCAAGAACTGGTGTCTTTGTCAACAAAGTAATGGCACATTTTTAAATCTTAAAATCTATATTTGTTATTGCCATTTAATTTCTGTTCATTTTTCACTATTACAAATTTCCAATTTATTTATTTCATTTATAAAAATCAATTAAAGTAAGTAACGCTTTGTTTCGAAAAAAATATTTATATGGAAAAAACACATGGTCAATTTTTAATTGCTTACTTATTTATATGAAAAATAAATATAATAGCATTTACGTGTCCTTGTAGTAGGTGAACAACAACATTGACGACAATATTTCATAGCATGGTGTTGACGTTAGTCACTCAACATCAACATCGTAGGCAGTTTTATTTTTTGTTTTTTTTTTGTAGAATTTTGTGTGGGAAAATTTTAATTAAATAGCAAGTTTTTTTCTGGCAGTACAGATCCGTTGTTCTGGACATTGAGTGACATACTCAGCGTGCAACATCATGCAGTTCGTTTGTCATTCAATCAACGTTGCTGCAGGTTTGTCTTTCAAGTGTTTGGATTTATTTGTTTGCTTAGTCCGATGAAAATTTAATTTAAGTGCAAATGCAAGCGTATGACAGAACAAATTTGATTAGATTTGTTTGCGAAAACAAACAAAAAATAAAAATATCGACAAAAATAACTGCTAACAATTTGAATTTATTATTTAGGAATAGTAATTTTTAAAAAAAATCAATTGTAACTCATACGTCATGGTGTGTACTTTGTATGTACTGTTCAAATTGTTGCGGCCTTTAGCAAAAGTGACATTTAATTGTAGCATACGTTAATATCTAATAAAATGATTTGTATGCAAATCTTGTATGCGATCTTTAGATATCGCAGCACAGAAAAATCTTTCTTATTTAAAACATAAAACTATTTTTCTGTTTGCATAAAAATCGAATAATAATTCAATTAAAGGTTGCTCATACGATGGCTACTCATAATTGCAAAATTATTTTTATTCCAAAACTTTTAGCAGCCATAAATATAACTGGTATTTTATTATAGCACTAACAAATGTCTATTTAAACGCCTGACACACATTGGTTATAAATTGTATCGAACTATTGATGTCGCAAAATCTGGGTTTCATATTTATAACACTGTGTAATCAATTTTTTGTCTTTTCTTGTATGGAGATGCATACTTCTCATAAATCTTTTTCCATCATGATGTTACAAAAATATTCATTTAATCATCAAAAAACTTAAGTCCTACACATTTAATCTAAACATAAAATCAAACAACATTATAACAAATATTTAACACAAAATAGCTAAATACATCAATCATAATTTTATTATAACTTTATCAGTTTACGGAATGTGTGAGGCAACATATTCATACATATGTATGTTCTATAAAACACAATATGTGTGTGTGCTTGAAAAGGTAATAATCTATAGAAGCTAAAATATGCACTGCAAAAAATTCAAAATTATCAGAAAAAAACTATTTTTTTTAGCTTTTCTTGAGCTGTTGAATCTCGGTCTAGATGCGCTTCAAATAAACAATAAATAATGCATGAAAATTAACTGAATCACTTGAAAACTCTCAATAGATATATCATGAGACAAATAAAAAGACACATAATTTTTTTAATTATGACACACGATTTTAAGTCAGTTTTTTTATAAAACTTAGACAAATACATTAAAAAGTAAGCCAAAAAAAAGCCAGACTACTTGACGATGGTCAAATGTGTCCCTTTAAAGACGTCTATGCACTTTATTGGCATTATGTTACATAAAACTTTGATGTATTCAACTTCTACATAAATGCGTTGATATTTCAAGCTGAATGCTTCAAACATAGCTACGAAATTACTATTCAAAAACTTTCAGAAGCCAAAAATCTGTGCAAATTTGTTTAAACTTTTACTATGAGCAGTTTAAAAAATAAGAAAAAACACCAGTGTTTAAAGCCTCTACACGGCTTGCCCAAATAATTATGCCGATAATTTTTTATTCTTTCAGCGTATAATTATTGAATGCAAAAAGAAAAAAATTTTGCCAAAAAAATATGTCTTCAAAAAACACACACACTTACAGATGCCCTCATTTATATGCCCTTATTTCTTTAGGCTGCATATACACAATATATCGTTTATTCACTATACCTTTGTGTCTGCTCGTTTGAGTGTTCTTATACGCACTGGCCGCACAACTACTTTAACAAGTTGTGTCAACATATTTACAGGACAGCTTAAGTGTTCATCAAGGACTAAACGATGGCCAACACGTTAACAGTGACTGGGCAATAATTCACTGCCTGCGTTTGAAGTAAAACATCGTACCAAAGTAGCCAACAGCAGCGGGGAGGCTAAATCAATTGTGGGTGTTAGTGTGCGTGTGCGTATATGTATTTGTGTTGATTTTGTTGTTTGTGGTTATATCTTATTGACCGCACGTCAAAGCGGCCATTAAATAAAATTTTATCTTTTTGATCTCTCTTTTCAAGTGACGTTGGCTGTGGAGAGGGGTCGAATTTTTCATTTTTCTGTTGTTTGTTTGCTCTTTTCATCAAGTCCATCATAAATCACAACAACAACAAAAACAACAACAATGATAATAATAAGAAGGCCTCTTATTGTGGTCAAGGGGGATGGAAAATTTCAACATTGTTGTTATTGCGATTGTATTGTGTTATTTTTATTATTAAGTTAGAGCAAGCAAGTCATTAGCAATAAATATTGATGTTGTATTATGACATACTGATGATAGATTGGTGGGAATGCCTTATATTTTTGCTAATTTTTGGTTAACCAAAATTTTAACGAATAAAATTTTTAATAAATTTTTTTGTTCGCAGTGAAGTTATAAGTTTAAAAAACTACAGTGTGAGCTTAGTTTCAGGAAAAATGGCTTACAAAAAATACTTAAAATTTTCAACAGGTTTGTGTTTTCATTAAAATTAATAAAAAATGGCACAAAATAAAAAGAAGTACAACTTAAGTTATTATTTCTTGAAAAACAATAGAACAAACACTTGATATGAGTGTATTTTTTTTTGGATAACTTCTTCACCACTTAAATGACTTAAGGCCCAAGGACAAAATTGCCCAAGGCAAGCATTGCTGCAGGTTTGTCTCTTAGGTGCTTGGATTTATTCGTTTGCATAGTCCGTTGAAAGTTTAATTTAAGTACAAATGCAAACAAATGACAGAACAAATTATTTGCTTGCGAAAACTAACAAAAAAATAAAAATATCGACAATAATAACTGCAAACAATTTGAATTTATTCTTTAGATATAGTAATTTTTAAAAAAACCAATTGTCACTCATATGTCATGGTGTACTTTGTATGTGCTATTCAAATTTTTACGGCCTTTAGCAAATCTGACATTTACTTGTAGCTTACGTTAATATCTAATAAAATGATTTGAATGTAATGGCTCTCAAATGCATCGATCTGTATATATAGAAAAAGAAAAATAATTTTCCTATTTGGTACACAAATAGGAAAATGCCAAAAAATCGAATTCGATAACCAAAGCTTATTAAAACTGTTGGCATTTACAGTTCAAATTTTTATAAAAGTTTTAAAAATTCGACAAAAAAGTGGTGTTTAATTTTGGTTATCATCACAGGTAGCACGAATTTGTCAAAAAAAATATTTTCTTTTCTTTTATCAAGATAAATCAGCTGCACGGATTTGGTTGCCAATTGAATATGTTGTTTTTCAGAGTATATAGGGTGACACGTATTCCCTCGATTGGACTGAAAAACATTTTTTACGAAGTTATGCGCATTTAAAGTTTTTGTCAAAAATTTAAAAGCCGCTGAAAATTTTTTCAAAAAAAGGGCATTTCCATCCAAATAAAAATCCTTAATTTTTTTTAATAAATGACAAGAGTTTAAGAAATGACAAGGGTCAGAAGAATTTTTTTCTCAAAATCAAAATTTAATATTTTGTTTTAACATTGCCAAGCCATCTGTGTTACTATTTGCAGCTTATTTTTAACATTAGCATCATTTAGTACCGTCCTTTCTCTTTGAAATGAGATTCAAATGGAATCCCGAATGAACTTAGCAAGTGGATCATATATTTCATTACTTCCACGTATCCTTATTTTCATTATAAATAGAAGGACACATTTAATATGCGCTGTTTGTAGGGTATAACAATAACACTGCTCTGCAAAATTCAACTTTCGGTATGCTAATGAAAAGTGACTAGATGTTTTCAATTGATTTTTGCACGAATCTCAGCTCAGAAGCTATCCGCCACGCATTGTTTTATGAAAATGTGCGTTAAAAGCCCAATAAAGACTTTTTGACCATTTTTGGGCACTATTCTCGGAGTCCTAGAATCTTCCAAAATGTCTTAAATTAATGCTTGTGATTTCTTCTATCCCAATTAATCAAAATTTTATCCGTTCTTGAAGCTCTGGGTATCACAGAATCATCAATTCTGTGTCTGCATGATCTTGCATTTATGAATTTTAAAGGTAAAAGTCAAGTGTAATAGTGAGCTGAGTTTTTGAAAGTTATTGTTCTTCAATTGATCTAGCATCTAAGAAGTCAGGTCTTAAAACTTTACTTAACTTTAAAAAAGTCTGATGTCTATAAAAGATTCTTGGCGCAGTATTTACATTATTTTTGTAATGATTTTTTATAAATGATTTTTCTTCTCTGTTCTTTTTCTTTAATGATGCGCGGAGTCAATAAACGTTTCTATTTAGACCCATGTTTTTGTCGACTTTTTTTCTTAGGTTTTTGAAAGATTATCCTTTTTGTCAAAAACTAAAAAAAAGTTCTTAAGTTCTTAGATTGTTTTTATACACAAAAAAACAATAATTTCATTGCGCTGGCCCACTTTGAAGATAAATTCAAATCCTAAGAGATTCAAAAAAAAAACCATATACAAATAAACAAATAACTTACACATATTAACATACATATATACATATACATCTACACAATTGCAAGCACGCATATTGATTTCTAAATTAAAATCTCACTATAAAATATTGCGGGTGGTCTCCAATGAATTGTCACTTCAACACCTCGTTAACTTGAATAGAGATACAAACAAACACACAAACACACACACAAACAAACACACAAACACACACGCACACACACACTATTGAGGAATGTAAAGCACTCAACTGATAAAATCGAAAATGTCAGAAACACATTAAAATACAACAACAAGAATAGCAACAACACAAAACATTACACAACAGTGACATATCAGTTCAATACAAAAACAAAAACAACAAAACAAAAACAATATGAGTTCGTCCTTGTATCTGGAGCAAACGAGCGAATTTACTCCCTGCTGACGTTTTGCCACATCACACTGCACTGCACTGTACGCTGTTTGTCGTTCGCAGCGTACTATAAATATATTGATTTTGGTGTCAAATAAATAATGAGTGATTGATCGCTTGACACTTTGACAGTGATTGCGTTTATAAATAAAATTTACGAACACAACAAAAGAGTCCAGCCAGCGGAAGGGAAAAAAAGCAATTCAAATGGAATTCTACATACAGTAGAATGTTTGGTATTTGCTGGTGTCCCGCTAAAACATGACACTGTGGAGACAAAAGAGCGTTGGAATGTCAACACAGTAAATATCCACCCACTAGTAGCAAATACCAAACATTCAGCCAGTCAAGCAGTCAGTCAATCAAAAAAATATTAAGTCTTTGTAATCCTCATCATTTTTTGAATGAAGTAATAAAATTCATGGAATTTCATCAAAGTGCGATATGTCAAAATAAACATGTGATTTGCGTAATCAGTGACTAAACTACTGAGCCAATTTGGATAATTTGTCATTTGTTTGCTATAAAAAAAGAACTATACGGGACAAAATCTTAATATATTTTGAGCATAGGAGGAGTTGTAAGCGACAGTTACTGTCTAGCCATTATATCAGGAATTTGCTCTTGGACTTTAGTGAGAATACATATAATGTTAGCCATTACTGTTCGATACTTTTCCATTTCCATTCACTTCTCGTGGATGAGCATGAGGCTAAATTCTACAAGTATCACGAAAACTGGTCATGACCTGAATGAGAGAAAAAGTGGCGTAATGATGTGATGAAACTAAGATCAATTTATTTGGCAATGATTCAGAAAGGATTCTGCGGTTGCCTAAAAGCAAAGAGTTTCACTTCAGATTCACAAAAAAAAAAAGATATTAACACGCAGGCGAAAATATTATGTTCTGACCAGAGTCCGTGATTCTTACAAAATTTAGCCTCATGCTAAAATTTTTTTTCCGCAACAAAGGAACTTTTTTAAGCAAAGCTCCCAGGTATGTTAGCCTTTAGTAAACATCGTCAAATTGTTTGACCACTAACTATGTCCCCGATTTCTGCCAAAATTGTCTTTGAAGACCGGAATGTATCTATTTTTTTGAAAGTTACAATATGAAGGTCAACTCTTAGAGCGGTTTTTGGTGGTCTACCACGAAATTCTTTTTACTGCTTAATTGTAAATACATTTTTCATGAAATTGTGAGAACAATTCAACAACCTGCCAATGCTTTGAAGAGAATGTCTTCCTTTTTTTCAAGTTTAAGGTCAGTCTCGAATTTTCAGCAGAGCAATGTGACTTGCAACCCATCTTAACTGGAATGTTTGCTTTCAATTCACTGCATTTTAAGGTTTAATTAAAGAAAACATAATGTTCTTCTTAGGAAAGCTCAAAAAAGAATTAAAAACAGAAAATTTCAAACCAAAATTTGAATCAACGTGCAGGTGTACCTATTATTTTGAACAGGCAACTATTCTAACTATGCACAGTAAGTAGAAACGCTTGAAATTTAAGGGAATCACATGAAGTGTTTTACTGAATATAGTGCTTCCAAATTGTGTACTTTACGATACCACTACGATTTTTCTTCTAAATTGCCCAAATATTTTTGTAATAGAGCTTATACTAAAAACTCAAAAGTGTACCTATTATTTTGAACTTTCATCACTTTTTTGTCAAATGGTTTCTGATACTTTACGAACTGTCCATTGTTTTCAATATTCGCCAACTTTTTCGCTGCTTTCGATATCTACGAACCAGTATGACATCTGAGTTTTGTGGTAATGCACTGAATCGAGAGTTAAAATGTACTTATTTCGACATAACATGAAAAAGTTTCTTAGAAATACAAAAATGCAGCACAAATTTAACAATTGTTAAAAGTACTGAAAATGTACCGAAAATGTAGATACTGAAAATGCGCTGAATGTACTGAAAATGAATCAAGTTTACCGAATGTATTGAAAACTTGTTCAATGTACTGACGACGATTTTTCCCTACGCAATGTACTGAAAAAAGTACAAATGTACCGAAAATACCGTCACTACTACGAACTGGTTTCTCGAATTTTCCAGACTCTTCTATATTTGTCGATGCTCTTCAACTTTTCCGATACTCTCCAAATGTTCTACGCTCTTTCGATGCTTACTGTCTTATGTCGATTTGTACAGAATTTTTCAATGTTTTCAGATACGACGTTTTTTTTGATGTTTTCTGATAGCCACCGACTTTATCGTTAAGTCTTTTAAATTTCCTTTGATACTCACCGACATATATCGAGATTTCGGTTATTTCACGTTACTAAATTTTATCAACTTTTTTGATATTTTTTTAGATACTTTCCAGCTTTCATTGAATTTTTTCTTGTTCTTGGATTCTTACCAACTTTTTCTATGCACACATATAAAGCAGTCTTCGATGCTTCTCAAAATTCTCCACCTTTTATAAATTTTTTCGAGGTTTTTCATTTTTTGTCGACGTCAACTTTTTGAATGTAAAATAACTTTTAGACTTATTCCATATATTTCGCTGCTCCTCAACTTTATCGGAATATTTTAAGATTTTCACTACTTATGGACGTGTGTTATGTTTTTCGACGTCTTTCTATAAAATCTGCTGACTTTTTGGATAAAATTCAACTTTATTTCATATTCATATTATTCATATTAGTATTAGCATTTTCGATGATCCTCGTGTGTCTTTTTCGTTTGATTTATTATTTTATTGTAGCTTTTTGAAGTTTTACTTCAAATGTGTGTTCATTATGCACAATTTCTTATTTTATATAGATAATTTTGTATTTGCAAATTGGATATAGAATAAATTATAAAGAGGTAAAAGGAAAATAACCTGGAAACTTGAAATAAATTTAAGCAAAAAATATCACGTTATATTTTTTTTTTTTTTCTTAAAAAAGTCTAATATACATACATTAGGGCAGCTCTTCAGTTCTTTTGACTTTTTCAATTTTTCGGAATCATTGATAATGCCGTTTCAGCCATACCATTGTTACTTGTTTGCTTCAGCTCTATTTATAACCTGTAAAATGTGTGAGAAAAAAAAACTTATACAACTCTCACTTTGATATTCATTTCGGACTAGATTTAGTCTTGACATTTTAGAATCTCCCGAATATTTTTTACAATTTTTATACTTAAATATACTTGACCTGTACGACTATATCAGGATTTTGCTGAAAAAAATATTTTTATCGAAATTATGTTTCCACATATAAATTTTCGATGATTTGTTGGGTTTTCTCAAATCTTCTCATACTTGAAGTCCATTATCTCCAGTTATCGGTTCAATATCCGTGTTTTTTATTTAATACTTTATAAATTTAGATTTTTTATTGCATTCAAAAAACAAAATTTTACTGTCAATAAATTAAAAATGTAAATGTAAATGTAATGTAAATACTATAGTAAAATTGTAGAATGCTTAAATTTTTATCATAGTTAAAAACTATTAATACTTTAATGTATGAAACATAATTTTTTTTTCATCACCTTTATTTCTTTTGTTCCTTAAAAAGCCAATAAAGTATCCTTAAGTTACATAAAAAACAACTCATTAATTTTTTGATCTAAAACAAAAAAAAAAAAGTTTTTATAAAGAATTGAAAACAAATTGCAAATCATTAACTAAGAATTCATTCGATTTACTGCGTAAGACCGCAAAAATAAAAACAGCGACAACAACAACTAGAATATTAATCAACAAGAATGAGATATTTTATCTAATGATTTTCATTTCCAAACAATTTTTTTTTCTTACATAAAACTTATAACAATATCCTATGTTTCTTCTTTCCCTATTTTTCTATATTTTTTTTTTTGCGCAAACGTTTTATGGCTGCTCATTTTCACCCATCAGGCGGCGATAACAATCAACCACCCGTACGTAATCCTCCTGGAGCTTTTCACAATGCCGCCGCATCAATGCTGGTGGCGCGTAATCCACTCGGCTGCATAATTCATGGGGTTCATAGGATTAAAATGCAATCAGTAGGGATTTTCAAACATTTATCGAGTTATTTGACGCCGGCAGCTCTAGGTGGTGGTAGAAAAATAATAGGCGGCACAAGATGGCATAAGACATGCTGGTGGTGGTTTGATGCGACGAATAAACAATGGCAAACAACAATTGGACAGGCAGCAGCAAAAACAAACACAATAACAACAATGCAGGACAATGTGAAGATTTTGTGGAATAAACAGTATCAAAAGCGCATAGACACAGAAACAATGCACAGTGATAACTTTCACATTTTTAATTTAACGCAAGCAACATTGGCACTGACTAGCAACAATAATGGTTGGCAACAAAATTGCCACAAAATTATAAAGATGAGCGGTGCTGCTTATTTTCCTTTATGCAAAAATGTTCAAAAAATAATTTTGATCAGCATGCAACATATGTTGCGCAACATAGTTGCTGCAAGTTGGCTGTCAGCAATTTGCGCAGCAATTTTCGTTTTTATTTTAATTTCTTTTTACAACAACTTATCTAAAGTTGCAAATAAATCAACAACAAGAAAATATTGTAAACATTTTCAGCAGCCTGCAACATTTTCGTTAGCAACAGCATCAAATTCGCTGTCAACATCTGCGACAGCTTTGCACTTACGCCAAGCGATAAGATGAAATCCAATGATAAGAAATTCTCATTTGGGCACAAAACTTACCACTTAAGTTTCTGATATGCTATATAGAAAGGGACAAATATTCAAAATGATGTAGGTATAATGTTATAAAAAATTCAATTAAGAAATAAAGTATTTGTTACATTTGGTATTAGAAATAAAACTTAAAATATATATATATAGAAATAGTTATGTATATGATATTGAATAATTTTAGAACTAAAATATTATTAAGTTAAACTACACAGTGCAACAGCTGAGAGAATTTTTTTAATTGTTAAATCTTATTAAAAGTGTTGGCATCTTTTGAGTTTACTTAGAAAATATCTATTCAAGCTTATATCCCAGTATGTTTAGGTCTTATGACAAAACACTTAAAATGCGTGAACTAAATTCTTGCATTTAAAAGCTAATTGATACTTTTAATGCTTCAAAAAACTGCAGTAAAATTTTTGTTAATAACTACGGAATATTTCCGTTTCGTACATCAACTAATTTTGAAGTTTGATTTAAGGTCGTTACCGTCATGGACCTTATATTGGTAAAAAATAGCAAACAAACTACTTCAATGACCTTCAGAAAATTATTAAGCGAAAAAACATTTGGGATTTCCTGTGGATCGCAAAACCTTAGAAGAAATTTTTTTCTATATCTTTAGCACTATAATTTGAGCCCATTTAAGAAAAAAAATCTTAAATTATTCCCAATCATTTTAGGCAACATATTGATACATGTAATTTCGAAAATATTTCTAAAACTTTTGGAGTCGCTTTTGAAAACTACCCATAGTAACTTTGTAGGACTCAAAAAATTAAAGCAACTATTCATAAACAAAACTGTATTTTAAGTGTTTTAAGTGTCAGCAAATAAAATTTATAAAAAAAAGATCAAACTTTTAGGGATCAGACGCGATTTAATGTAGACCGCCCCTCTCATGCGTTGCTGGTACCTTTTGTATCCGCTTAATCTAAGTTTGAACGCTTAATACAATTTTAAATGTAGCCTATTGTAGGTTAGCTGTTATCCTTTTTATTGCAAGGAATGATATTGTACAGTGCATTAGCTCGGATTTTGGTATTTAACCTGTCAAAAGTTTATTCCCTTAAAAAAAATTTGCTTACAAAGTTTTTTCTTAAATGCGATCAAATTTAATATGTGCTTACTATCTATGAAGCCATAGATTGTACAATTGTAACAATTTCTTTAAGACATTTGGTTCCTTTAACTGAATAAAGACTTACTTATAGTTATTATGAACACCATAAATTTAATTTGGTATCCCCTATCCTTTTTTATTAAGCCCTACTTTTCTTATGATGCTTTTAATACTGACAACGAGTATAGAATCTAAAGTTGATGGAGCCTTCTATTTTCGGAGACTATTTGACTGACTTTGTTGTCAGTTTTTCTTTTCTAAGCCAATTTTATGCAAAAAATTAAATTAACAAACTAAAGATATTTTTTCGAAATTCTGGAATTGTTCGGCAACAACAACATTTTTGAAAGCAATGGTATTTTCACAAAAAAAAAAATTTACATTTATAAAATTATCTTCGAAAATATGCGCGACCTCCAACTTGTGAATACACTTAAATTATTTTCTCCAGGACCCCTAATTGCTCTTTAAAAAAATTGTAAATTCGGTGGAGTCTCCAAAGAAAATTTGATTCTTCTAATCCTAAAGTAAATCCATACATTTTAATTTGTTCTTAGTCGACTGATTATTATTAATTAATTGCAAATTATTCAGTCGAATTTACAGTCATTTGCAGAAACCAATATTCATGTAAAATATCACAAATCGGTTAATGCTTTATAAGCAAACATGACAAAAATAACGAATAAAACAATTTAACCTGGTAATTGGTGACATATATACATATATGTTTCGGTCATTACCACATACGTATATATGTACATATTCATATACATATATACGTAGCCTCATCAGACCAATTAACTTGTACTGAGATTCGAACCCCGACCATTCCTCGAACTAAGTATATGTGGACAGCCGCTCTTAACACTTGAGCCATGAGGGGTTCTGCGAATGTCATATACAAAGTGCACTTTTAAATGCACACCATCTGTCATCTATTTTGTTATTTCTTTTTTGCTGCATAGTAAAATTTCATATGAATATCGGTTTCTACAAATGACTGTAAATTCGATTAAATAATTTTCAAATAAGTAAATCCTTAAAATTTTATATATAACGACGAATAACATAACGTTCGTCTTGGACAGCACTTACCCATTTTAGTTTTGGATTTGCCGATTTTGTCTAAGTCTAATGGCTATCATATCGTGTGTAATTATGGGGCCTGTTGCACTGTGTACAGAGAAATTGAAGAAACAGCAAATGATGTCAACGTAGGATAATTTTGGCTTATATGTCCTTATGGAACATTTTTTAGTTAAGTTTTCTGCCTAAGATCTAATAAAATAAAATCCCAGTCGTTTGTCCCGTTTGTAAATTTTTTCAAAAAATTTTACTAAAATGCTTCAGGGGGTTAAAGAGTGGTGCTGGAAGGCCTGTGTTGATGGAAGAAAATAACGTAATAAATACTTTTTTATAACGAATTTTAAAATCTCTGATGCTTCTATGTTCTCTGCAGCCGATTCATAATTAATATCCCATAACTTTATATGGTTCTATAGCATTCGTGATGCAATTTTGGATATTCCATTGACGTTGTCACCCTGGGCGCTGATGTCGACAAGATATTTTTAACAATTTTTCTGAACGTATAGAGTTGTGTAAATATTAGTTTTAAAATAATATATAAAATATGTCAAAATTTGACATTAGAATATAAGAAATTGTTTAAAAAGAATTGTATATACAAAAAAAAAAAAGAAATACCAAAATTTTAATATATAAAACCATTTTCCTTATAATTTTCTCTATATCTTATAAAAACCCTACCGAATGCGTACAAATTTAGATTTGATAGGGTGAATTTTTGATAATACTGTTATTTAATTTTATTTTTTTATTTTTTTTTATAAAATTTTTATAAATATTTATTTCTACAAGGAGGTAAGCGTGCATGTGATTAAGGTCACAGCATAGCCTCGAACTAAATAAAAATCGCTTTTTTCAGTTTCAAAATTATAATACTAAGATAAAAACGGCTTGGAATCAAAAAAATATGCAGTTTATATATGATATTAGTTTATATATAATTGTAAGTTTACTAATTGAACTAAATAAATTTAAAAATAAAAACATATATCTATATATTTTAAATAAACAACTAACTAAACAAATATAATTGTAATAAAGGGAAAAAAAATCGAATATTCATATAAAGAAAAATTAAAAATATTTAAAAATCTAAGAAAAAAAAAAATGCTAGAAGATTATGTTTAGAAAATTTATTGCTGTTAAAACAGAGAGAAACTTTGTGAAAGTATTGTAAATATCAAATATTAATTAAGCATATCGAAATATATATATATCATACATACATACATAGCATATGTAACAGTTGCAGCATATCTCGTACAGATGTAAATTTAATATTTATTGAAGGAATCAAAAAAAAATCTTATTTAAATTTATAGTACAATTTGCTTTAACATTTATAATTTATTTATTACAAATTTTATAAGCATATCTACATTTTGGAGAAAATCTTGCACATAAATATTGTTTGAATTTATTGGTTTTTATTATTAAAAAAAAATCATTAATTTTGTTATATATAAAATAAAGATGTATAATTATAAAAATGAAAAAAGTTATGCGTTCAATAAAGTTTGAAAGCTGTGCAAATGAAATCAAAAATGTCTTTGTTACTTGAAAAATATTTTTGGGTAAGCAAACTGTTAAGATTCTGTCAAAAATGACCGAATTGAAATAGGCTAAAAATCATATGAGTAAGTAATAGCTTTTTTCTGCAGAAAATATATCTTACAAAGATCTAGTATAGTCTAGTCTAGTATAGAAAAAAAATCCTGGCTCACTATAGCCAATAAAAACCAACGTTCGTCGAATTTTGGGCGATCTATACTGCCCTCAGAGTATAGACGCATTTCCACCCGTCCGTATATGCAAATAAGCAAAATTATCGCATTCGGGAGCTTGAAATATTAGTGAGGAAAATTTTTGTTATACAGTGGCTCCAACGAATAATCGGACAAAGCTTTCTTTTTTTAAAAATTATATGAAAAATTACGAACTAATTGGAACTTCAAAAAAATTGGAATGCCATTCAATTCATCCTTAATCCTCTATTCATACAACAACAAACAAATTTAAAAAAATCTAACCATGAATTTTTAAAAACTATAAAGAATGAATAACTCAGTTTTACTTGCTCAATGAATAATCGGACAACATACCAAGTAGTGAAAAAATTGTCGATATTTTTTTCTATAAATGATTATTAAGAGTATTTTGTTTTACGTTGCGTTACTTTGCACCTATTAGTTACATTTAGTGTTAGAAATTATATTTATTTCAACGCGTATTATCAGCAATGGCTCCAAAAGGAAAGCATGCTTGCCAGCTTATTGTAAAATTACATGGAGAAGGAAAACTGTCCACGAAATTGGTGACTTAGTCGGAAAAAGTCATTCGACTGCCCACGAAATCATAACAAGGTACCGTCAAGACTTTAGATTGACTTGCAAGTCCAAAGATGGGCAAGGAAAAAAGTTTAGTAGAAGATTAGAACGCAACATTTTAAGCGAAATTAAAAAATATCCGCTCAAAACTGCAAAAAAAATCAATTTTCTCTGGATAGTAGGCTTGGAAAGGATGTATGCTTGAACACTCTATGTAGTATGTTACATAGGAACGATTTTCATGGTAGAGTTGCAAGAAAAAAGCCATTTATGAGCCCAATTAACACAATCAATATGGTGAAATTTGCAAAAGAATACCTTCTCAAAACTGATGAATATTGGAAAACCGTAAGAACTCATTTAATATGTTTATAATGTTGTCATTTCAACTTTGTTCTGTATATTGAATATTTTCTACACAGATTTTTTATACAGATAAAGTTAAAATGACAACATTCTAAACATATTAAATGAGTTCTTACTGTTTTCCAATATTCATCAGTTTTGAGAAGGTATTCTTTTGCAAATTTCACCATATTGATTGTGTTAATTGGGCTCATAAATGGCTTTTTTCTTGCAACTCTACCATGAAAATCGTTCCTATGTAACATACTACATAGAGTGTTTAAGCATACATCCTTTCCAAGCCTACTATCCAGAGAAAATTGATTTTTTTTGCAGTTTTGAGCGGATATTTTTTAATTTCGCTTAAAATGTTGCGTTCTAATCTTCTATTAAACTTTTTTCCTTGCCCATCTTTGGACTTGCAAGTCAATCTAAAGTCTTGACGGTACCTTGTTATGATTTCGTGGGCAGTCGAATGACTTTTTCCGACTAAGTCACCAATTTCGTGGACAGTTTTCCTTCTCCATGTAATTTTACAATAAGCTGGCAAGCATGCTTTCCTTTTGGAGCCATTGCTGATAATACGCGTTGAAATAAATATAATTTCTAACACTAAATGTAACTAATAGGTGCAAAGTAACGCAACGTAAAACAAAATACTCTTAATAATCATTTATAGAAAAAAATATCGACAATTTTTTCACTACTTGGTATGTTGTCCGATTATTCATTGAGCAAGTAAAACTGAGTTATTCATGCTTTATAATTTTTAAAACATTTATGGTTAGATTTTTTAAATTTTGTTTGTTGTTGTATGAATGGAGGATTAAGGATGAATTGAATGGCATTCCAATTTTTTTGAAGTTCCAATTAGTTCGTAATTTTTAATATAGTTTTTAAAAAAAGAAAGCTTTGTCCGATTATTCGTTGGAGCCACTGTATTTATTGAACTATTCTATATTGCAAAGTTTCTGAGCAATGTTTTTTAATTTCAGTTCAAGTTCATTACAACTTTTTTATTCATGCTACTTTTTTTATTCTGAGATCATATATTTTTTGACTTTCATGAAAGATATGAGACATTATTTTTAATATAAAATATTCAAATTGAGCTACAGGTCAGTAAAATACATGCTTCAATTCGAATTGTTGATAATATTCAAATTTATACATCCAATATTTCGTCTTTCATTGGAAGACATCATCAGGGAATAAAAATTTTTAAAACAAATTGCAATGATATCACAATACGTTAATACAATAATACATTAGACGGATAAAGTTCACGATAGAGACAGAAAGTAACTAAAACCTACCATACCTTGACATGCTGCTGATAAGGAATGACAACAAAATCGAAACAAACAGTTACCAAAAACCAACAGCGTCTGAACGTATCACTAGCTATCATTCGAAACATCCAAAAAATACGGTAATAAATACTGCCAAGAATTTTATTAATCGAGTCCTCGACAAAATACCACACTCAAAACATAGAGAAAGTTAACACAATACTTAAGAAAAACGGTTTCCCGGAAGGCACTATTAGCAAGACAAACGAACATAGAAACAATACCATGTCTCCAAAAATGTATAAGTCAATACCATCTTTTTTCTGAAAAAATTAAAAATCAGATATTTTCAATAAAGACAAGTTCAATATGGCTTTTAAAACAACCTAGGAACACTAACCTCCGATTATGTAAGGCGACGCAAGTGAGTGACTGTTTTTCGTCTACCTATATCTTGATGGAGGATGGAGCTGCTTGTAGAATTCCACGTAAGTGGGTAAAGTTCCTGATCGCCACTCACCTGGGAGTGGCCAGGGATGATTCTTTTGCAAGCAGTTCAAGCAGCTCACAAGCTTCCTGCTTTTTTGGCCAAGTATCCTCTGGAGATCCCTTGGACACCCGTCCGGGGGTGAGCTAGTTGTGAGAAGGCAAGTCTCTCCTAGACATAAGACTTGGAATGTGTGCGTAGGGTTTGGGTCCCACCATACATTATCTTCATTTCCAATGAAAACTAAAACAGCCTCGGATAATAACCCCCACTACGATGACGGCCTGCCGTAACCTGACAACGGGTTGTTATGGCCATCTAAGTAAGTATATATTGAATGTGTAAGCCTGAATCTAAAGTTTTTTTCCCAAATTATGTTTTTTGAGATGAAGTTAACATAAAAGTCGCAGCAAGTCTTTAATTTAGAGTTTCAAACGGCTGTGGTGGATGTATCACTTTCAGTCACTCACTTGTTTCGCCTTACATAATACGGCGGTAAATCTAAAATAGACAAACTGGACAAATCAAATTTAATGTAGCAAATACCATGCAAGGGACGTTACGGATCCATTTTATGCAATAAGTTATATGTTGGAACAACAAAACCAAAACTCAGAACAAGGATATCGGGACACAAATCGGACTACAAAACATTAAAATCAACAGATCTCAAGTCAACGTTATCAGCCCACTGTGCATACACAAAACTTGCACCCGATTTTGAGAAAGTTAAGATCTTACAACAAGAAAACAGTTATAACAGAAGGTACACCCTCGAAATGTTACACATGACCAAGGTACCGAAACAACTCAGACTCAACTACAAAACATACACAGACATTTGCGCGCACATATACATATAGCTGGTACGTAGATGATATCCAAACAATATTGACAAGCTGACCGCGCCACTGAACAACAGTTTTATAACTTTTTAATTTTTTCTTAATACTTTTTTTTTTTTCTTAATTTTTTGTGCAATAATTGTACTAAACACATTTTTTTCTGAACAGTTTCTTTTCAGTGTAATTGTTAATTTTTCATTTTTAAGAACATAAATTTTATTATTATGTATTTTACTGACCTGTAGCTCAATTTAAACAATAAAACCAAACAAAAATAAGAATAAAATATTCAAGTCAAAAGCTTTCAGGAAAAAAATTGCAAGGACAATGCAAAAATTAATTCACAACTCAAAAGAATGCGCAAATGAACCCAACCACATTTTATTGCATTCTCATAAGATTAGCAGTGCATTAAAATTGACAACATTTAATTAGTTCTTATGAAAAAGCATTTTAATTGTAATTTTATTAAGCATAAATATTTAAAAAGCTCTCATATACAAAAGAAATTTTCCATTTCAGTGCCAGTGATTTATAGCGAAAACTCCTTTAAGCTTACGCTATGTGAACTTAAAAGAGCACTAGTTTTTGTTTTACCATTTCTAAGTTGGTTTTTTTTTTTTTTTGTAAAAATTTGTTTTTTCTAAAAATGAAAAATATTTATTACTGACAGTTGCAACACAGAACCTAGTAGGGATATTAACTTCTGATTACCATCAGAAAAACTAAGTCATGTTTCACAATGAAAAAAAAAACCTAATGGTGAAAAATTTATAATAGAAAAACTTGATTGCAATTGGAAAAAACGAATACATAGAATTACTATATATTCTATAAAGACATAGTTCAGGCGTTCAGGAGTTATTTTTTTTTTAGCTTTTTTAACAAATGATTATGTTTTATTTTTAGTATGAACTTCTTCTCATCTGCCTTTGTGACGGGCGATTTTTTTGCTTTTTGTTTTTTCAGTGTAAGTTTTTTGACACTTAACGCATGTTTCGTAACATATGTTAACGCCAAAGATGCTCAATAAAATTTGCCATTTTACCATAAATCGACTAACAAACGAATAGCTTTAGCAAATCATTGAATTTTATTATCAAAACTCGTGCTCTGTGAGAAATGTGTTTTTATCGAAAAATTTTCTCCAGCGACGAAGCTCATTTTTGCTCAATGGGTACGTCAACAAACAGAATTGTCAAACTTGGTCTGAAAAGCCAGAGACAGTTCAAAAGCTGTCAATATACCGTGAAAAACGCAATGTTTTGAGCGGCTTGTGAGCCGGCGGCATCATTGGATTGTACTTTTTAAAAAATAATGAAAATCGCAACGATACAGTCAATGGAGCAAGGTACCGTGCGATGATTACCAACTTTTTTTTGACCAAAATGGAAGAATTTAAGGAAGTTGTGGTTTCAGCAAGACGGTGCCAAACGCCACACGGCATGCCATTCCATGGACCTATTGAGAGGCGAATTCGGTGAGCAATTAATCTCATGTTTTGAAACAGTAGATTGGCCGCCAATATGATGCATTTGACCCCATTAGACTATTTTTTGTGGGGCTACGTGAATTCTCTCGTGTACTGGGACAATCCATCCACAATTGCAGCCCTAGAAGACAACATTGGTCAGAAACCGGCTGAAATGCTGGAAAAAGTTTGACAAAATTGGAGCTTACGAAAGGACCACCTCAGGTGTAGCCACAATCAACATTTATATAAAAAAATTTTTAAAAAAAAAAAGGCAGAAATTGATGTATCGGATCAAATAAATATTTTATTCACTTTTGCAAATTTTTTTTTTTTTTTTAATTTTCAAAAACCAAATGCTTAAAAAATCACTCTTTAAAATCATTAAAAGTAATAGAAAATTGTAAGCCTTAAGGTCCACCTCCAGGACTAAGGTTTGAAAAAGGTAAAAAAGTGATTTTCTGCGTAAGGCATCAACAAAATTTAGCACTTTAAAAAACCTTTCCTACAGTGCTATTAAAAGCCATACACTTACATACTTACAAAAGGAAAAAAAAAACCCACTCATTCAGCGTAAGATAGCAACAAAGTGCAATATGTTGCTGACTTTTTTTGCGTAGTAGTTGTTAGTTGAACTGAATGAAGTTTTACCCCTTAAAAAGTGGCTGCCATTTTGGTGAAATAAAAGCACTGTACCATTTTCACGCATCATGCTTTTGTGACTATATTTTTGTGTTGGGTTTTGTTTTTTTTTCCTCTGAAAAATGTTGCTGCTACAAGGTATTTTTTTTTTTATTTTTTCCCTCTTTTGTTGCCGCTGTTGCTAAATAGTGCACAACTGTGTTTGTTGCATTGCTCAAGGCTGTCGCCTGTGTTTGGTTTTAATGCTTTAAGGCTTTTTGTTTCAGTTGCCATTTATATGTATTATATATAATCATTGATGCGCTGACTCAATAGGAAATCAACTTAACGAAAGCAGAACACAATTTTTGTTGCAGATGCCTTTTGATTTTCTTCTAGCCAGAACGTGAAAGCCTTTTCGTCCACACAAAGTCTTAAAATGAAAGTAAAAATTTCACAAAATAGGCTTCTCCGAAAGGACTGATGCAATCCATTTGATGGAAATTTTATTGGCAAAATTTTTTTACAATTATTGGAAAATTTCACATTTATTTTGTGTGAACGATTCTTTTGTATCAGTGAAATTTTTGTTTTAATATAATTTTAACTTTTCAAAACAATTTTCCTTTATACATATAGAGCTGTGACCCTAGGGAATTTTACCTTACTTTTCATTTAAATCAAAATGTCATAAAATTTTCTTTATTTTTCTTACAATCCCTACTGGGCAACTGACAACACTACATACTACATAAGTGCCAATGTATTTGCGTATAGAATTTATTAGTCTGGAAGAATGCGCAACAAATGTTGCTGCTACTTGGCTTTTGCTGCTGTAAGCTTTGTGCAATTTGATTGTACCAACATTTGTACTGGCACTTTCACTACGCTCACTGCAGTATTCCTTCGGGTCTCTCTTCTATCCAAGAGTGCAATTCTAAATGCGTGTTTTTGTTGTTTGACCCACACATAATTTGCTAAACTAACACATGTCCTTGCCGACATTTGTCCTATTAAGTATCGTTGGTTGTGCTGCTGTTGCTGCGAACAAATCCTTTTAACCCAACAGCAGCGCCTTCAACAACAGAGGCGACACATTTACAATGCGCATGTATGTGCGTCTGTCACTTGCTATGCTTTGCTGGAAATCCTTTTACTTCATTTTCATTGTTTTCAAATGTAATTTTGTCAAAATTTGTCAAAAGCAATTTAATTTCATTCAAAACAAAACACAAAACATGATGCGGGCGGGTATCCTTTTAATTTGTACAGCTTTGGGATTAATGCATTTTGATGTTGCTGCTATTGCTGTTGGTCGTTAAGCTTACGCCTTTATAGTTATTAGCTGCATTTGCAGTTGGGCTGAATTACTGGAAGTAGCAGCAGCAGCTATAACAATGTCATAATCATCAGAGTCATCATCAGCAGCAGCATTGTTGGCATTTACGGCAGTGCAATAGCAGCAGCGGGAGCATCAGTCGTGTGGTTATTTTGTTAGTGACATTTGGGTTTTTTTCCAGTTGCAATTTGGCTATGGTTATTTTTTGCGTTGTTGTATTTTTATTACTAGAAAGTCAAGAAACTAAAGTTCAAGCAACAGCCTTGATAGCTTACCAACATTTTTTTTGTATGAAAGAAATTAATGCAACATTTTGCTTGCTGCACAGCAACAGCCACAGCAATCTGTTGCCATTGCATGCTGATGCGTGATAGCAATTAAAAAGTAATTAAGAGCAACAATTTTTTTTTTTAAATTTTGAATGCTTGATTTTAAGCCATTAAAAATTGTAGCGAAATAAAAAAAAAATTCCTACAGCTGCCAATGTGAAAGTCAAAGAAAATGTTGCTGGCAATTAAAGCTGTGCGACAAATTCCTGGAAGCCATTAAAAATTTTTCAAAAATAACTTGAAAAAAAAGTATCATACTGAAAGGCAACACGGCAAATAAAGTGAAATTTCAGAGCTCTCATTGTTGCAGCATCACATGTTAGCAATAGCAACTGAAAACGCGGCAACAATTGCATTTTTTCACAAATTTTACAGGCACACGCACGAGGGAATGGCGTGTGTCATCTTGGCTGTTGCTACTAGAAAAATCCGCGTTGCTGCCACTAAAGTCCCAGTTGCTGTTGTGTGTAAATCTTTATATTTACAAAAATTACAATTTAGCGTTTTACGTTAACAAAGTAAATACTGCAACAGCAACTACTGCAGATTTTAACGCCAACGCAAAATTCAAAACAAAAATGAACAGCAACACCATATAACAGTGGAAAATCATTGCATTATCCTTACGAAAGGATGCAACGCAGGCGTGTGCAGGCAACCAGCATGTGTGGAAAATTCAATTTGTTAAGCATCACCTATCTGGTTGTTTCTTTTTTTGTCAGTTAAGAAATTTTTTTTTTTGTTTTTTTTTGTTGTGATTGTTGTTTGTACAACAAAAGCTGCATATCCAGATGCACAAAAAGATATAAAAAAAAAAGAATGCAAGAAGCATAGCAGCGTGTCAACATAATAACATTTTTGTCATCTCGCTTGCGCTTTTATGCCACCTTACTTAAATACAAAAACAAATATTCAAGCGCTAGGGTGATCCTTGAACATTATTTATTGATTTGTTATTAAATAAATTGCAATTTAAAAACTATAAGTAGAAGTATATAAGTTTACTAAATTTTATATCAAATTATGTAATTTAAGATTTTTTAACATTAAAATATGATACCCGTGTAAAAATTCCTGTCAGGCAAACCTTCCCATCAGGCCCGGATTAAGAAATTTGCCGCCTCTAGGCAGTTGCAAAAAGTTCTCAAAAGTTCCTCATTTATTAGGAAAAATAATTTTTTTTTTTTTCATTTAAACGTTGTTGAACGAAAAATACTGGCAAAATGAAAACTATACATTTGAAAAATTTTTCAATCAAGAAAATGCAAAAAAATTTTCAGCCAATATTTGCCGCCCTTTAAATCTTACCGCCCTAGGCACGTGCCTACTCTGCCTGTAAGGTTAATCCAGGTTTGCTTCCCATAGTTGGCGTCGGATTTGGCTAAGAATGACGGATCCTAATACAGGCAGCCATGTGAGAATCCTTTCACAATCTTAAAGGTGGAAACGTTTTAAGGAATTCCGGAAACGGTATGGGAAAGACTAGCCATTATGCAGCCCTACCTATCATTTCATTACTTCGTCCAGTCCTGATCAGTTTTGCCATGTAATTAACGGGCCAGACGATTACGAACCGTTTAACTTTATTTATGTTATTTTGGAAAGTCATGGAATTCCTTCTTTTCAACTTGGCAACACTGGTGTCATATCAGGTTTTCATAGCTTTCCAAACCTGTCATTTCCTGATCCGTTTTCTCAAGTCCGGCACAGATCTCTAATATGGCCAACCGTATGCGATTCGCATAAGTTTTTACTCGTGTTGATAAGTGCTGCATCAGGTACACTGAGTAATGCTCCATGCGTTACCTAACCAATCTAGGCCTGATCCGATTACCAAAGTTTAGACTGAATCTCTAATAGGGCCTACTCGGGTAGAAGTTCAATAGAAGTGAGGTTTTGGAAAAAGTTATTTTTTTTACTATTAAGGCGGGAACAATCTGTTAGGAGGTGGGAAACAGTAAATGGGTATATAAGACAAAAAAGACATTGGTTGGCGATTTTTTTCTCAGTAAATATTCGTGTGTGAATTTCGTATGACCTATTCGAAGCCTTGTGTAATATTTATCCATTATACTTATAACTCAGGTGGGAAGCTTCTAGCTATGATTATAGTTCGGTCAATTTGAGTTAATTTTTTGATAATAGTGATTTGTAGCAAATTTTCGAATCAATTTGTTTGAAAAAGTCATGAAGGTTAGCAACTGTGATTTAACTGCAGATTTTGCAGCCTTTTTAGCAACAAAAGGCTTTCTTCAATCAGTGTTCATTGATTTAATTATATGGGGTGATCTTTTAAGCGTTTGGTTTTTGAAAATTAAAAAAAGAACAGAAACTTTGCAAATGTGAATGAAATATTTATTTAAAACAATACATCAATTTATGCCATTTATTTTTTAAAGATTATTTTATGTCAATGTTGCCCACGGCTACGCTTGAGGTAGTCCATCCGTAAGCTTAAATTTCGGCATACTTTTTCCAGCACATCGGCTGGTATCTCACCAATGGCAGCTGTAATGTTGTCTTCCAGGGCTGCATTTGTGGCTGTCTTGTCCCTGTATACGAGAGACTTCAGGTAGCCTAACAAAAAATAGTCTAGTGGGGTCAAATCGCTTGATCTCGGTGGCCAATGGACTGCTCCAAAACATGAGATAATTGCTCACCAAACTTGCCACTCAATAGTTCCATGGTATCGTGTGGCATGTGGCACCGTCTTGTTCAAACCACATGTCAACCAAGTGCAATTCTTTCATTTTGGGTAAAAAAAAAGTCGGTAATCATCGCTCCATTGACTGTAACGTTGCGATTTTCATTAATTTTGTTAAAATACGGTCCAATAATGCCACCGGCCCACAAATCGCACCAAATAGTGATTTTTTCAGGGTACACTGCCAGCTCTTCAAATACCTCTTGCAGCTCTTCAGACCAAATTTGGCAATTCTGTTTGTTGACGTACTCATTGAGCTAAAAATGAGCTTCGTTGCTGAAGAAAATTTTTCGATAAAAACACATTTCTCACAGAGCACGAATTTCGATAATAAAATTCAATAATTTACAAGCGTTGTTTGTTTGTGAGTCAATTCATAGTAAAATGGCAAACCTCATTGAGCATTTTTGTTTCTAACACAAATTACAAATCACGCGTAAGTTGTCAAAAAACGTTGACTGAAAAAACAAATATCAAAAAAATCACCCGTTATTTACGAAATATGAGTGACAATTGAGTATGGCTCAATAGCTCAAAATATGCGGGTTTTTTAAGTTTTCTTGTATCACGCAACCTTTCAATCTTTATCATATCATTCACTATTAAAAGTTTTTATATAAAAGCCACCTTAGTCAATTTTACGCGCACACGCTTTGTAAAGCATTGAAATTGTGCAACTACGTAATGTTGCTCTGCTCTGCCTGAGAAAAAGTAGCGCCTCATGACACTTTGACAATGCTTTTGTTCAAATGGTTTTCGCTTTCAATTAAATTTTTAGTTACAGGTAGTAAAAAAAAAAAAGACAAAACTCATATAAGGAAAGCACACACAAATACATACATGAAAACACATGCTCATAGAAAAGTGTCGTGTAATGCTTTTTAGTTAAAGGAGCTTAAGGATGGTATGCATCTGTATGTAAGTTTATAATTCAATTAAGAATGAAATCCTGTTGCTGCTGCAATTAAAAGAACAATATTTTATTGTTACTGCACTTAATGGCATGCAGCAACTTTATGTTGTTAGTAAATAAATTAAATAATTGAATATAGGATTTTGTTTGTGCAAAAATATTGCACATTTCATGTTGTTTAAGTTCCATAAAAGTTGTTGATTTTCTTTTGCAATGTGGTCATTTGAGGGATATTGAGTTGTGGGACTAATAGAAGCAGCAATTTGTTTTAATTATATAGTGACAGCTCAACTTTAAATGATTTTTGCAGTGAAGTCTGCTCGATGCATTGCAACTTATCAGTAAAAAGTGCTTTAATGTCGAAGGTTTGAAATTTTATGTAAAACTTTAAAGGACATATATAGGTAGGCTATGGACAAAGACAGTCAATACTCGTAAATCTTTGAAACTTGAAATAATAGGGGGCAAATACTTTTCATTTAAGAAAATCAAGTGTCTTTTCGTCAAAAAAAAATGCCATAGCTCCGCCAATTTTGGAACATTTTCAATCGCCATTGTTTTTCTTTTAATATGACAAAAATCAAATTTTCACTACTAATTCAAAATAAAAAATTGGTTTATACCCAAAAAATGTTTTTCTTAAGAAGTTCCAAAACCACCAACATTGTTCCTATATGCATGCATTTTTATATAGCTCAATGTAAAATAGTGCCTGTAAGTCACTTAGTGTAAATAAATAGTTCTTAATTAAAAACTAAAAACTTTTTATTTAGTGTGAAACTAGAAAACTAGTTTAGGGAAAACCACAAAAACTTATTTGAAAAAAAAAAAAAACAAATCGAAAGTTAAAAAAAAAAACAAGCTGTTAAATTAAATTACCGCAGTTAGCACAACAAACAGCACCCTTCATGTTTTTTGGCAAGGGTTATTTTTATTGTGAAATTATTTACTTTTGTTTTTTCATCAAACTAAAACAATAAACAAAGAGCCTTAAGTGTTTTGGCAAAATATTCACATAAAAATTTTCATTCGAAAAAGTGAAGGTAATACAGGGACGGAGTGAGACAAGGAACGTTTAATCAAGGACCTAGCAAGTGGCAGAAAAATTAAATCAGGATTTTTTTTAAACTTCTTGCTGTAAAACTTAAAGCTGAAAATTCGTATGGAAGAGGTATATGAGTCAAGCAAATCGTATATTCAAGATTTTTTTCCATTAATTGAAAAGTAGAACTTTCTGGATCCAATTTTCATAAATTTTGATAAATTTTTGATTGAACTTAACGTATGATTCAGTATTTCTTACCATTCAATAAAGATTTTCTTGGTATTCCAATCCTATAACCAAAAGCTTACTGTCATTATAATCATTCTCTGCAAATAAGTTACTCTAGCTTTAGTAAACAGTGCTTTCTATCGTTCTTTGATAATCACTCAGCTGTCTTTACAGCTCTGCCAAATACTTCATTAAGGGGGGAAAAGGGTCAAAAAATAAATTTTTTTTTAATTTGTTTTCTGATACTACGAGTTATAAGGATTATTGTCAGGAAATCTGAAGTCATTAGGAGCAAAACTTTTCGAGTTTCAGACAATAGAGTCCGAGCGGTCATATGAAGAAGTAATCATACATAAACTTCAATCGCGTTTTTCTCAAATTTTTTTTTTATGTCGGTTGTCAAAATTCCTGGAAAGTTTGTGGACTGATTTTGCCAAAATCTTACATACTTCTTTTTGATACTAAATACTCGGATCTGAACAAAGGGTTTTTTTTTCTTCAATAACTACTTATTTTTTAATTAAACAAAAGTAGCAATTTTTGGTAAAAATCAGAGTTTTTTTATTAAATCAGTACCAGAAATTCAAAAATTAATAGTTCTTTTATTCCTTCGTTCAAATCTAATATGAACTTATATACTAAATAAATATTTTTTGTTTTTTTAATTCAGATTAAGCAGTCATGAGTTATCCTACCTAAGGTTACTTAGTTCTCCCTACTACCACTAGCTTATTTTTTAATATTTTTTTAATGAAAATTTAGCGGAATATTCTTGAAATAATGCTTAATCACATTACAAACTTAAAGAATTTTAATAAAGAAGGTACTGTGAAAAAAAAATCACAAAAATACGCATTTTTTGTCTCTCTGACCCTTTTCCTCCCTTAATGAATGATTTTTTTGTTGTAAGTATTTTGAAAATTTTCGCAGCTTTCTTTCACCCAGCCAACCAATTGCCTTCAGTAGATTTTATGGAGATATTATTTGCGGAAATAAGCCTTATTATAAAGCCTTTGGGACAAAATGAGTCTCTGCGTAAAAGAAAATTTCCTTTGATAACACTTATTGAGCCACTGACATCACCTAATTGAATAGATGGCAATCTAGAAATATATTGGCAAGCATCGTCTCACATCGATCTGAGTTCATCGTCTAGTGATTTTTGAACACTATGTATGAGACACATTTTAGTATAGGGCGAAATCTCCGCTGAAACAAAATTCGCCACTGCCGTTCTGACTATGTTATAGGATCTTATCTCAGTACTACGTTATCGGAAAGCATCGGCTTCTACTACTCAGCATTAAAAAGCTTGGTACTCTTTCTTTCCTTCCAAAACCTTGTCTGGATCTAGGCAGGGTTGCCATTTCCGTGGTTGTATTTTCACTTCTTTAAATTACGTTTGAATATCTCTTGAGGCTTTCGAAGAAAGAAATTAAGCTTTATAGAAAAGCTGTGATAGTTTTTAGCTATTTGGCATTAAGGCTATTTATTAGTTTAGCTCTAAGTCATTTAGTTGCATAACTGTTGAAATGTTCAGCTATTTCGCAGTTGAGCTGATAATTGATACAGCTCTTAACACATTTATGTAATTTGCTGTTGTTTATCTGCTTATCCATTTAGGTATATAGCTAAGGAAATGTTAAGCTTTTTTCATAAAGCTATGAATTGCTTCAGCCCTAAGTCATTTAGGTGCTTTGCTGTTGTAGTGTTTAGCTATTTCGCAGTTGAGCTGTTTATTGGCTGAGCAATTAAATCATTAATACGCAAAGCTATTTTTCAATTGAGCTTTTAATTGGCTTAGGTGTTAAGTAATTAAAATGCTTAGCTACATCGCAGTTATTCTGATAATTTCTTTAGCTGCTAATTCAATGGATATTCAACTGCTGTAGTCTATGGCTTTTTCGGAGTTAGGCTGCTTATTAATTGAGCTGTTAAGCTATTTATGAATGTAGCTGTTGTAGTGCTTAGCTATTTTGCAGTCAGGTTGCTACTAAGCCATTTAGTTGCTGAACGGTTTTAATGTTTAGCTATTTCGCTGTCAATTAGATTCAGCTGTAAGGCGATGTGGGAATTTAACTGATTTCATAGTTAGGCCCTCAGCATATCAGCTGTAATGCCTTTTAAACGTTCTACGACTTAGATATTTCACATATAGGCCGCTAATTTCTTAATTTGCAGCTATTGTTGTGTTCCGCAGTTGCAAAGCTTAGCTATTTCACATAAAATGTGCTAATTTGCTTGGTTGAAAAGTGGCAATTTATGTTATTAAGCTACAAAGGAATTTGTTATCTTAAACTTTTCATTAATTTTTAAACACTCACGATCTTATTATATCGTCGATCTCGGATAGAAAGGCCCTAGCTCATTTTTTGCAATTTTATAGGAGGTCAAAAAAACTGCATAAAAATTTCAAAATCTCATATTAGAGTATTTTTTCAATTGGGTGTAAATCCGCTATGTTTTGAAATATCACGTCAAAATTTTGAGTGGACGTGTATTTGAGGGTTATCTTTTAGTATCGACAAAAAAGTAGATTTCAAAAAAAAAATGAGTTAGAGCCTTTGTACCTGAGAGCGACGATATGCTGTTCTCTTAAATTATTCAAAAAAAAAAAAAAAACGATTTACCCTGTTGACGAGCCCCGAATTCGAAAAATTTTCCAAACAAATCACGAGAAAACAACACCTCTCTATAAGTCCACAAAAAAAAAAACAATTGTTTACTTATAACTTAAATTAATTTTGCGCACACTTTCACCAGTTTTCGTTCTTTTTTATTGCAAAAATATCCAAAAGCAAACTTTTGCAATTAAAGTGCCCCCTGGAAAATGCGCTGCAACAAAAATAAAACAACAAAAACAACAATGAAAATAAAAACAAATGAATTTTAAAAGAAAATAACAAAAAAATAAACAAACTGAAAAAAAAAACATTAATTCAAATTTTCTGCATTCTTGGCAGCTCGGGTTTTCAACTCAATTAAAGTTGAAGCCGCAGCATAAATGCAGCAGGCGCGTTGCTACCGTTGGCAATGCTGCCAAGTTGAAATAAAAAACCAAAAAAACAAATAAAAACAAAAAATAAAACTTTCATTTCAATTGAATTGAATTTTCGAATGCATCAACTTTGATGAGTTTGATGTACGATTAGTTTTGTGCTGCACTTCATGTTGTTATTTCTACTAACTGCTTGTGGCTTTACATGTGTGTGTGTGTGTGTGTGTGTGTGAGTGTTGATGCGCCATGGTATTTCCACCTGCTAAGGCACATACCATTAACATTGTGCGCTCAAATGAAAAATAGAATGTTTATTGCAAATGAAACTTAGCGGTTCTGGTTTGTTACAAAAATTTTAAGTAAAATATTTTTCACTTGATTTGGTCTAAGCGTGTTACTTGCGTTGACCTGATTTACGAAAAAATATACTATATATATCAGTACAGCATTTTGTGCAGTAAATGCGGCCATTATTTAAAACCATATATTCTTTAGAAGCAATCAAAAAAGCGCAAAATCACTGTGACATATATCTATTCCGGCGCATCGGAGCCAAAATATCCAAAACTTACCAATGCTGCTATTAACGTTCTTTAACTTTGTTAGGAGTGTGGGACCTGAGCAAAATTGTTGTATATATTCCGTTCCCTGACTCATTGTTCTATGCTGTTCCAGATCGCTTCGATTTTCACCTATCACTTTCTATCATCTGTCGCTTCGAGGTATAGGGTCTTTCATCGCAATGGATACACTGGAAATTTCACCAAAGCGCTAATCGATTAGTTTCACTGGCTTCTTTTCTAAAGATATGCCCTATGGTCCAGTTTGGTTTTTGATAATCTCAGTTGAGGTATAAAGTAAGGTTTTAGTCAAATACAGTTCATGATTCGAGATCTTGGGGAGCCAGTAAATCCTCAATATTTGCCTCAAGTAGATATATAGTTAGTGTTTATTGTAACAGAGCGCTCGATTCACAGGCAACACTGATTGAGTATTAGTTTCAAACTTCGTAGCTTAAAGTATGTTGAAATGGAGTTTGATTTTATTTTTTATGCAGTTGATTAAAGGCACCTTTTGGTTTGTTGATTTTTGCTGTTATGTCTTCCAGATGCCACCTTTAGTAGTGGGGATATTGCCAAGATATCAGAATGGTGTATTGGTTTTTATGTTGCAAATGTTAATGCTAGAATTTGGGGAAGCATTCTTGTATAATTTACTTAATTTTTCGTTATGTCACATAAGATTGATGTGCAAATCAAAAAATCTTGTTCACAACATGACGACAACAGTGCATTCCAAATTGACACTATAAATGATATAGATGGAGAGAGTGATTTATTTTAAGCCTGGCAAACTTTAGTCCAGAATTGGTTTGTCTTTTTCAATAAGGCGTTGATCGGAAATAGTTAAAAATATGTTGTATAAAGGATGCTTATTAGTTATAATTCTGAAGCAACTTCCTTCGGTGCGGTTAAATTTTTTATAAAATCAGTAAATTTCAAGAGTCTGGGGATTTTCCTTTTTACCAATTGCGCGCATCGATCTCGAGGGAAATAAATTTAATATAAAGCATTCCAAGCCTAGCCAATATCCAAATTGCTCTCAACAAAAAGTCTCTCACTGCGCATTTTAGTAGCCGGCGGCTTTATTTAATTTACTACAGAAAGGAACTGCTATGAATATGCAACCGCTATGCATAGTTCATTTCTAAACAAGCAACGTCCAAGTTGCACAGCATCCTTCAATGGTATGATGCCACGTGAAAAGCAGAAAGCCGATAAACAACCAAGGCACCGTTATAAACATTGCTCTCTTAAGTTTTTTGCATAAAATTGCGTACGGCAGGTGGGGAACAGCTCGAGTGTGACCATCAGCGAAGCTAGCTAAATTTGAAAATGTAGAGTGAAAGAAAACTTTTTGTAAAAAGTCCATTGTGAATCAAAGTCACAATGCAACTCAGTGCAAACAGTGGCGCAACTAGGGAGGAGAGAGGAGAGGGCCAAGGAATTGTTGCCCCCGTCGCAAGAGCTTGTGGGGATGGCAAAATGAAACTCAGTATTAATTGTGATTAAATGGTTGGCTCTTCACTCTGGGCGAAAAATGTTCAATGTACTGAGTGCAAAGTAATCGATTACGAAAGAAAAAAGCCACTTCAAAATCAGCAGCAGGGTATTATTTAGTAGTGAGCTTCACCGTTCGAGAATTTTCTCCACCGACACTCGAATTAATGCTGTCTTAAATGCAAAGAGCGCAAGAGGCTGGTTTTAATTTTGCCATAGAGAGGAAAAGCTTTGGTGGTTAGAAAGAAAGCTCTAATTTTTTTGTTGCTATTCCATCACTGACTAAGGCAGTTTTGTCTGAAGTGCATTGCTTGGGGTAAGACTTTTGTCTTTTTAAAATCAATGGGAAATTAAATGCGTAAAAATATATTCAAAAAAAATATGTGTTTCAATTCTGGGGATGTTGGTTTCAACCACTTTATGTGAAAAGTCACCATTTCATCTTGTTTATTGATCTTGGAAAATCGAGTATATTAGAGTGAAAATTGGTATTGGAAAATTGAATTACCTTATACTAGGAGTGTGGTTTCAGCTCCCTGTGGACTTAAGCCATATCCGAATTCTAACACCCCATTCTTAGTTAAGGGTAAGTCAATTCACCGATTTGCACTCTAAAAATCTCGATCGCTCCAGTTCTCGCAACCGTTGCACAAAAACTGTATGAGAGGGGAGTTTTTCACCTCCTAAAAGTTGATAAGTTTATATTTTTGATACATAAAATGATTTTTTTTTTGCTCGTATAGTTACATGCATGAGGCCAATAATTGAAACAATATATTCACTTAGAACATTAAAAAGCACACAAAATGATAGTCATTTCAATAAGCTATGACGCATCGGAGCCAAAATATCAACAACTTAATTTTCGAAATACTGAAAAAATGCTTGCTTAAAATTAAAAAATGTAATGCAACCAAAAAACTAACGCAACGATATCCAAGCTCCGATATTACAAAGACGTTTGAAACCTTGCTAGTTTTTTTAATTTTTAAACGAATTAAATGAAAATGTAATTCAAATAGTTGGCTGCCCTTAAACCATCACTCAGTTGCTTATTTATATATCTTAATAAAACACAATTTTGCTAAGCCCTTATTGATTTTAAAATTTATTACAAATTTTAAATTATAGCACACAACAAGTATATGAATATCAAATCAATGCAAAATCTCAATTTTCTTTTGAGTAGCTTGTAATCAAATATTTTCCAACGCTTTTTGTGTTTGGCAATAAATTATGAGCTACAGAAATTATCGCTAAAGAAAAAGGAATTTTTTAGCTGCAAAAAAAAAATAAAAAGTAAAACGGCTACAAAAAAACTTTTTATTGCACATGCTATACAAAAAAATAAATGCGCCTACCTACACTCAAGTGCTTTGCATATGAAATGTAATGGAAAAGATTTTAATCTTAAGTTAAAGTAGCTTACCTGGCAATATGTTGTTACGCTTAACAAAAGAAAGTTGAAAAAAAATCAAAAAAAAAAATTGCCAATATGCGTACAGCACTTGACAGCTGGGATTTCATTAAGATAACATATGAGGTGGTGTGTGGCAAGTAAAGAAAATTAAATTCACTTTAAAGGCGCATTCATTTTTCAATCAGAAATTTCAGAAAAAATTTAATTAAAATAACTTATATGTAGAAAATTTATCGTAAGTATATAAACGCAATAAAATCACAATTTGCGCATTACTGCATAATTATATGGCTTGCCGTCATTCAATCCAAACACAAAAACCACATTATTAATCCGCAACATACGACTTGATAATTTATCATTGTTATCCTTTATCTGCTGCAGTGCAAGAAGCCGCAAAATACGTTAGTGAAATAACACTATATTTATAACTCGCATAGTGATGTTGCCCATACTGCTGCGCTACAAATAGTTAGTCAAGCATAGAGTGAAATATACACAGTGAAAATATATTCATGGTAAATTTTAAAATTTGATTATTGAAAGATGATTTTGCATATAAGCTTAAGAGTCCTTGAGCTTATTTTCAAGTTATGACTAAGCAGCCAATAATTTTTATATTTTTGGCAAAGTGCTGAAAAGCCATTTCGTCCCTAAGCCAATATTCCGAGCTCCCATAATGGTATATGAAACACCTCACAAACTTATTTAAGTATGCCGAAAACTAGTCGAGCATTAGTTCAAAGAGGTTTGCTTTTCTTCGGCCTTCTTGGACATCATCTGTTTTCTCAAAACTGCATCCAGGCCCCCGTTACTTCAATTAATCTCAATTTGATAAGCATCAAGGTCTCTCATTTTCAAGTTGAGTAAGCTTTCTACATATCGTGCGAACAATATCCAGTTTCCTTTGCTTAAAAGAATGGTTGGTAATATACTTTTGGCTGTTACTGGACTGACGCATCTCTTTAGCTCAGACCTAATTTCTGCTCAGTTTCTCCAATTGAAAAGCGTATGTTCTGCGTCATCAAATTTAGCGTCGACATACATATATGCATTCTGCCCTCTCAGTTTTCTTCATCTTATTTAAGTATTTTTGGAAATATTTATGTCCAGACATTAGCTGCGTGATGTTTACGATCCAAGTAGACTTAAAAGCTCAAAGCTGTGTTGATTCCAATTTAGCTTGGAAGGGGAATTAAATTCCGAAATTGAATATCAATGGCTCTTCTAAGTCTAATGATCGGAATTTACTTCGAACTTCGAACTAGAGTTACTTTAGTTCTGATAATTTAACCAATTTCTCTTGATTGTATGATCCGATTCCGTTTTCCAAGCAAATACAAAAGGTAAACAGAGTAGTCCTGATTTCTATAATTGAATTCACAGTGAATGTCTTCCGCTACTAAGCACTGTAATATGTATGTATATATTTGTTGTCTCCGACAGCCCTACAGTAAATTGCGATGAAAATTTTTCATATATTTGAGAAGTGATTAGATTGCTTAGATTCACAGCGTGTGCATCCAACAATTAAATTGGAAGTTTAAATGATATATGTATGTAATATCCGTTATATGTGTATATATTCTTAATCAACACGTTGAACTTTACAACATAAGAACTGTCCCAGAAAAAAACTTGTGGTTTGCTTTTCAGTTATAAAAAAATACCTAGTAAACTTTTTGGTCTTTTTTCTTTTTTTGTTAATAATGGCTAGTGTTCAGAACATAAATAACAAAAAACTAATTAATATTTTTTTATTATTTATAAAAATTTTTTACTTTTTTCTTAAGGCTCTTTATTAAATATTGTCCAGTTGTTTCATCGACAGTACAGTACGATCTTTTATACTGAGGTCTAAAGTTTTGTAATTTTTTTGCAGTCTTAACACTCTTTCGAATATCTCTTTTCATTAGAGCCCAATATCTCTCAATTAGGTGAAGCTCTGAGCAGTTGAGCGGATTTGCTATTTTTTACTTTGATACCATTCCATCGTAGCTTTAGAGTAATGAGAAGTTGCTAAATCGGGCCAGAACATCACAGTACCCTCATGTGCACTAATAAATGGTAGAACACGTTTTTCGAAACACTCGTCTATAAAAACTTCTGAGTTGACTGTGCCTTGCGCAACAAAGAAGCTGCTTCGGATTCCACAGGCTTATATGAACAAATATTGTGTCTTTTAAGACCTATAAGATTATCAGGTTGAGTATAATCAAACAAAATAAAATATTTTCTGGGACAGACCTTACTTCAATTTCAACAAAATTGTGAGTTAATTGATATTTGTATTCACCATTTCCAAGAAATTTATTGAACTACTTTTTTTTATTTTTCGGCGGAAAAAAGTAAATATGAGAAAAACTTCACATAAATATTACATCATTTTAAAGGGGACAAATTGTACTTTCTCAGCATGTTAATGAAACTTTAGGTCAATAACACAATTTGTTGAAAAAAATATCAGTTTTTAAAAATTAAAAATCGGGTAAGTTTCAGAAAAGTTGTTATATCTCGAAAAGTATAAATGTACAATATTGAAAATGACTGCACAAATATTATAGTTTATTAAATTATCTTTCATATTACTTCTATATTTTGGAATTTCGTTCAGGTGTTCTCAACGTATAATGATTTTTTGAAAACTATATCTCCGACTTCCGATGGCTATATTTCTGAAGCTCGGTACGTCACCCAACTTTTGATTACACTTTTATTATTTTATCTCGGAGTCCCACCACCTTACCTCATCTCACCTCTCTCGTACCTAAAGTTCTATTATTCACTCTTAAACACCCCCTTTAGGCTTATCTGCAAGTACCTGGTGGCAAGTAACTGCGAAAAACGTCTAGCATTTTTTTTTTACATTCAAAACTATATAAACTAAGACATATTCGAGCGCCAGGCTTGTTAGAGAACATTTTTTTAGCAAAATTTTGTATTTTGAAACAGTTAGGGTGTACCTTTTTAGCAGTGTCAACACTCCCAGGCTTTGTTTTCAAATTTTACTAGTACTAAATCAAGTATACACAAAGTTTTAGCCTTCTATCTGAGCAGTAATCACTCGAAATTATTCATGCCATTTAAATTTAAGAAAAAATTTCTTTTTGAAAACTATTTCTTCCGTGTATCAGCATGAAGTGAAACAAATAAGAACACAAGGCAAACAATGAGTAAATATGAAAAAAGCAGAATATAAGAAAACGAGCAACTATTAACACCCAAGTGATAAAGGATGAATGGTTGTTTATCAGCAGCAGCCGCAGCAGTAGCAGGAGTTAAATATTTTATATGGCAGTAGGTACCAAAACAAATTGGCTTGTCATGCCTCTGTCATAAATGGGTTATTACCACTATTACCACCACTCAAAAGCAGCAGAATCAGACTTAAGATTATGATGTATAAGGGCCTGATAAAGGTTACTTCAGATTAACTCACAAACAAACATATCGTACACATGTATGTATGTATATATTCATAAGAGTGTATGTGCGTTTATCTATGGCTAAGCAAAATGTCTACCTTGCAACTTCCGTGTATGTATGTATGTGTTGGTTAGACCGTTATTCCGTGTTATTTCTAGAGAGAATTTCAGCGCAAATCAAGTGGGAAATTTTATGCGGTTGTATGTTAGTAAAGTGAACCCACTTATCATAACGGTTAACCGAGAAAATGTTGATTGCCTTCCAGTGCATACCAAATAGTGGGAAGGAAGGAAGAAATTAAGCAGCAACATCAGAGTTCAAGCTCTGGTTTTGTTGAAAGGGAAATTTATAGTTATTGCTGATATTTGACTATTTTATGTTTTATTTTTATTTTTTTTTTGTTTGGTTGGAGAATTTTCTCTTGATGTTGTTGGCTTAATGGAAATTTTATATGTTTTATATTGGCATTATCTTTTACTTACCCGTAAATAAGTAGCAGGGGTAGCAGTGGCACACAGAGCAATTCTTTAACCCAGCCATTCCATAAATATAAAGACATTAACACAGAATGAATTGCATTTTTATTGTGCGACCCATCATCATGTAAAATTGGCTGGTAATGACAAAAGGTATAAAATGCCATTTAATGTTGCAATATAGAGACATTTAATAGCAACTTAATGTTGAGTAATGGATTTTTTTTTTAATGTTTAAGGCAATATAAAAAATTGGTTGATATAAAGTTTTATTTTAAGGACAGCAAACTTTTTTTATGAAAAATTGGTCCTGACTATATTGGCATGAATTTCGGAAAAACTTATATTAAAACACAAGAAGTTCCTATAAAGTTTCTCAATACTTGATATTTGATTTGAAAGTTACGTTGTAAAGAATAATAGTATTCTATTATATGCATTGTTGTGTGTTGTGAAAATCTCGAAAGTTTAGTAGGTGATAAATGTTTTTGGCAAAAGTTTTTCGGCGGTGACCTTACTCAAATAAATTTTCAAAGTTAATTTCTGATCAACTCTGAATTTTTAAGTAAACAGCAATATTTTTTTTTGATTTTTTTCCTGATTTTGACTACATGAAAAAAAAAATAGATATGTTTTGTATGAAACATTTTTCACTAGGTCTTAAGTTTATTAAGGGCGTCCGGAAGTTTTTCGAAAAATAAAAAGACATTTTTTTAAAATTTTTTTTTTGAAGCTGCATTTTATCTTAGACCAAAATTTTTTTTACATTATTAAAGTATAACTATGTAGATATAAGTAGTATAGCTATATAGATTTATCTCTGAAATTTTGGTCCAAAAATATTCGTCAATAAGTTTGAAAAGTGCAATGCCGTGAACGACCCCAAAATTTGCGGCGAGCAAGATATCTGGAAACTGGTTCATCCGAAAAAATAAAATTAAACTTTTTTCGGCTAAGCAAATAGTTAGGGGGCGTTTGATCGTTGATTTTTGAAAAATATAAATTTTTGACAAAATGGCGGGCGTACAAGGAAAATTTTCATTTTTTGAGCACAAACTGGAGGTCGTTTTAGGCTATAAATCAAAAAATATGTATCCAAAAAAAAATCGAAAGATCAAACGCCCCCTAACTATTTGCATAACCGAAAAAAATTTGATATTCTTTTTTCGGAAGAACCACCGTAAATTTTGAGGTCGATCACGGCATTGCAATATTGACGAATATTTTTAAACCAAAATTTCAGAGATAAATCTTGAATAGTTATACTTTAATAATGTTAGATAAATTTTGGTCTAACATAAAATGCAGATTCAGAAAAAAATTTTAAAATTTCGTTTGATTGATAAATCTTACTTATTTATTTTTCTTACAAAGCATAATATCCATTCGAACAGGACATACTTTTCCAATTTGGTTCACTTTGGCAATTTTTCAAAGCGACTTTAGTATTTATATAAATATTAATACTCAAAATATATACAGTAATTAAAAAAACAAATTTAATATTTATACTTGTGAAATTAATTAGTGAGATCAATTTTAATGAAGAAGAGAGGAAGGAGTAGATATTTTTCTTAAAAGAATATAAAACTTGTCTTTTTGCTGTTAAGACGTTTTTCATGTAAGGGGCGTGACACTGCTCTACTAAAAACAAATTTTTCTTCACAGGAATCATTTTGGTCCCATACTAAATTTGATCAAAATTGATGTAGCGACTCAGTCGAGGCTACATTTTTTCCCATTAGATTCGGTGTCACCCTCACTTATAGAGTCTCTACTAACCTTTTTTATGGTACAATCTATCTCCTAACCAAATTTCATTAAAATCGGTTTATTAGATTAGCCGTGGAAAAGTGTTTTTCTTTTAGGGGCGTGGCACCGCCTACTATTCGAAAGAAGATTATGTTGTGCAGTGTTTTTTTCCCCAACTTTGCAAAAAAAAAAAAATATGTTGTGTTATGGCAGTTAATAAGTGGTTTAACCGTTTTGGGCTGCCCATTTACTACACTTATGTTTGCGAACGTGACCAACTTCAAACAGCTCCAACAAATGTAATAGTATAGATAAGTTTAATTTTAAAAAGGATATCATCATCACAATATATTACATATATGTAGGTTTTACTTATCAGTTTTTAAGTGATTTGGAATACTTTTTCCATATATTTGCAGCATTTAGTTTAGTAATTCGATTACAAAACCCACGTTAGTCTTCCAACGATGTGATATTCCATATTTAGTTGCATTGCTGAATTAATCTTTCAAATATTTTTCCTTAAATAAAGTTCCAATAAAAAATTAAGATTAGAAAATTAAAAAAATTCGTTTCTGTTTTTTTTTTTTTTTGTAAATAAAGTCAACTTTATTACGTAGAGAAGACATTGGAATTAATGCCCAATAATCGTATGTGATAATAAAGAATATTTGATTAACAAAAAACTTAATAACGATTCTGGAAATTTGGATCCGTTACATAGGCACAACAGGAGCAGGGGTATCCTATAAAAATAAGCGAAACACAAAATTAAACAAAAACAAAGAATATTGTGCTTTTATTTTAATTTTTTTTTTTTGTATACTTTTTTTCACAATTCTCATGAACAATGTGTGTAAAATGACATACAATTATCATACATATGTACGTTTGTATTGTGCTAGTACTTATATATATAATTTTTATTTGCTAAACAGTTTGCTACTTAATTACAATTACACTTCAAAATTTTACAGTGTTTAAAAAAAATGGTACTAAATCACATATGAGCAAATAAACGAGTACTAAGTAAGTGTGTTGCCAATAGTGCTTGCCTCAAGTATTATACAGTTGGTCTGGTTGTGATACACGAGTACTTGTGTTATAAAGTGTTTTTTTTTTTTCATTTTTCGAGTTGTTTTAAGTAAGTGTGTTCTTGTTTTTGTGAAGTGGAGGATTTACTTTTGAATGCACACGCGCTTAATTGCCGAACAGTGAAAAACGCATCCATGCTACGTCACCTATGTTTTGTACGCGTGCTGTCAGATTTTGTCATAAAAATGGGGAAAAATTTAGAAAATAAAATTTTGTACTTATGATCTAACAACGTTTTGATAAATCGGAATGTGATGTTATTTTAAAAGTGAATTAAAAAGTGCAAATTTAAAAAGAAAAACACCTGAAAATTTTAATGAAATTTAAAAAAATGAAGCAAAGTTTAAATAAAAAAGCTGTCACACATTTCTTGAATGTTTTATTAATACAATTATATTTTTTTAATATTTTTCACGTTTTTTGCATATTTCAAAATGACGATAAGTGCATTTATGTAATATTTATATGTAAAATGTTTCATATGACTGTCATTTAAGTCTTTACTTTTGTTCGAGTTGTCTTTGTTTAAGTCATTTATTATGTTTCTCAATCAGTTCTGTTTTCAGTAGTCGTAACGTTCTGAGGCCAACACCCAATATATGAAATTTATAAATTTAAACTTGCCTCGCGGTTTACACTGCAAATGTTGTTTTATATACTGACACGGGCACTGAAATTGCCCACAATGACGTCCAGGATCTAGTGGTGTTACATCGCATTGACCGCGCAGTGCTTCCGTACCCCAACGTGATCCATAGCGTAAAAAGAGTTGATTGCCACGTTCCTGTTTTTTTTTTTTTTTTTTGGAGTAAACGTTAGAAAAAAGGGGAAGAAATTTTGCTAATTACAAATATTACAACTACAAGGTAATACAACAACGTTGCAAGAGATTAATATACAAAGTGCTATGAAACTCAATATACATACATATACATAAGTGGAGTAAAATTGTAAATTTACGTAACTAAACTTAATCAGGAAGTTTTCAACTGAAGGCAATAAAGAAGCTATTTTAAATTGTTGAAATTTAGAGTCTACAAATACTAATCAACACTAATTTGAGATTAATGAAATGATTATAAAATTATTGACTAAGATTGCACTAGAATGAAATGAAAAATACAGTATACTTTAAGTTTATTGAAATCCTTTTATATATGAATTGAGTAATTACTATTCTCCTTCATAAAAAAATTTGATTTAGTTATCAAATTTCTTAGTTCTATTTTTTATTAAAAAACTGTAGTGTTTTTTTTTTGTGGTTTTTAAAATGATTTTTGATAGTTTCCCTCGAATAGAGATGAATGTCTTTCAAGCGGTTCTGTAGAGGCTCTATCAACTGAGCTGAAAAATTATTGTAGAATTTCACATTCTCAAAGGTGTCTCGCCATTTTTCATTTCATATAAATGGTAAAAATTATATAAGTAATATTTGTTAAAAACGTTGATTCGTTGAAAGTTTTTGTAGCGGATCATTTTTGTGATGAAAAGTTTAAGAAGAGCTTCTCCATATATCTGAGCATTTCAATCTTGAGCGTAATCGAACTAAGGCTTATGAATTTCGTAATGTTTGTAAAATAATATAGCAAATTCATATATCGCCACAAGTTGGAATACATTTCATAAAGATATAGTTTAAACAATCGTATTATAAATCGCCTGAGTATTAAAGTTATCATATGAAATTGGGGAATATATTTGTAAAGGGTGACCCAGTACGAGGTTCCTTTTCCAATGGCTTGTTTATATGATTATTGTGTTCAGTGTTCAATACGACTCAATCATGAATAGACTTACTCCTGAACAACGTTTATTAATTGTGGAAACTTACTACCAAAGTCAGTTATCAGTTAGAGAATGTTATAGAGTTCTTCAGCATCATTTTGGTCGCTATGAGCGTCCAACTGAGTGCACTATTCGTAACACCATCACCAAATTTCGGACCAATTTTACACTGTTCATCATTCAACCAGTGTGCATACAGCCCGTAATTTTGAGAATATTTCTGCAGTAGCAGAGAGTGTTCGTGAAAACCGTGTACAATCGATTCGTCGCCGATCTCAGACTTTGAGCATCTCAAATAGATCGTTGTGGCGTATCTTGAGGCGTGATCCTGGGCTAAGGGCCTATACAATACAAATCGTACAAGAATTGAAGCTGACTGATATTGGTGTACGATTTAATTTCGATTTATGGGCCTTATAACAACTTCAAATTGATCCATTATTTTATCGAAAAATTGTGTCTTGCGACGAAGCTCATTTCTGGTTGAACAAAAAATTGCCGTATTTGGCCCGATGACCAACCAGAAGCAATCGAAGAGCTTCTAATATAACCCGATCAATGTACTGTTTGGTGTGGCTTATGGGCAGGAGGCATCATTGGACTGTATTTCTTCAAAAATGCGGATGGAGCCAGTGTTACGGTCAATGGTGCTCACTACAAAGCAATGATCAATGAATTTTTGTTGCCGAAAATTCAGGATATTGGTGTAGCCGACCTCTGTGTGTCGGTCGGGCGAAGAATGGCGCAACAGCCATACAGCTGAAGAAGCAATCGCTTTATTGAGGAAAACGTTCGATAAAAACATCATCTCAAAAAATGGTACTGTTAATTGGACACCAAGATCATGTGATCACTTGCTTATGTCAACAAACCCGAAATTATTGACGCATTGGAAACTAACATAATTCGTCTTATTCAACGAATACCGACCGATATGCTCGAAAGAGTTGTCGAATATTGAACCCACAGAATGGACCATTTAAGAACTAATCGTGGGCAATATTTGAACGAAATAATTTTTAAACATTAAATTGTAGAAACCGGACTATCATTCCAAATAAAGATTTGCATCAATACATTGATTTTTATATATTTTATTTAGAAAACAAAGTAGGAAGCTCTTATTGGATCACCCTTTATGTAGCAATAATTAAAACTTTGCGTAATTTATGTTTTGTGTAATCTACCGTTCTACCCATACTTTCTACCCATATCCAAAACTTCGATTAGTTCCATATTATTTTTTTTATCTAATATGATGCTATAAGTATTTGTTTTTTATATAAAATATAATGGAATACATACAAGTTTCATACAAGTGTAATATAAATAACTGTTATACTACAATTTAAAACTGCTAAACTTATGCTACAACTTCTATACGAACATGCATGCATCTAAATCATTAAAATCATTTAGGTGAGAAGTTTAATATGGAATTAATTTCCTTGATAAAATTTAGGATCTCTATAAGAAATTCATGCTAATGGGCTTAAAAGTCACTGATGATTCCGTTTAGCAGCGGACGAAACTTGTATGACTAACTTAATTCCATTTTTTATAAGATATTGTGAATTCTTCATCCATAATTTTTTTCGATTTTTTCAAGCTTCTTAATCGGGATATCCCCTTATGCTCTAAAAAACAAGGCTTTTTTTAATTATTTTTTTTAATGAAATTTATGATTAAAGGTATACAAATAATATAACATTGGATTAAGCAGTGATTACCGTGAACCACTTTTTCATAAAGGTCTTCGGCGGCGAGCAGTAGAAGTCTCGTCCAACTCCACCCATAACAAAAAAAAAATTTTCCATTATCTACATGAGTTTTGCTAGTGACGTACACTTGATTATATATTTAGAATTTTTTTTCGCGAAATGGCGATTGTTTTAACAAAAGATCATGTTTTCGACGAAAAAAATCGACTTGAATTGCTTATAACTTTTTTGCTTGTTAATTAATCGTTAAAATCGTGTGTACTTCACTAGATAATGAAAAAGTTTCAAAATGCAATAAATCTTCATCAAAGCTTTTTGGAAAAAATTGTGTGTTTAAATCGGTACTTGGGCGTTGTATATTTTGATTCTAGGATTGTTTTGGCATGATTTAAGCGAATAAACAAAAATTAAGGGGGATATAACTCCTTAAGCTACTTTTTACTACACATTCAACATTTTTTGAATCTTTTTACTTTTTAGGCTATTCTTTCAAAAAAAAGTGAACAATACAAATTTGTTTTTAAATTGAAACTGTAGTCATAAGCTTAGTACATAGTTAATTTCTGACGGCAAAAATGTTTTCAAGAGAATTCTACTCTGTAATTTCTCACTTCAATGAATTTGGCCTATATATCTACATCTTTGTTTTTGGATTAAATAATAGAGAGCACTTATCTACTTTAAGAAACGTGCAAGCAAAAGGAAGCTAAAATTACGAAGGATTTAGATTCTATTATATTCTAGAGCAAAACATAAAACATAAATTCTATAAAAAACTCTAAGCCAAAAGCGACAGAAAGCCATTTGAATAATAAAATACTGTGATGTTTTAATATTTTCATAAAATACAATTATTGTACATATTTATTATGCTTTTAACATCGTATTATTTACATTTCAACAAGTTATCAAATTAAATCACAAATTTAATTGGTTCTTTAATTTTAGTTACATCATTTGTTTTAATTTTAAGTAACATCGTTGTATGCGATTTTTTTAAATTAAATTTTTTTTTATTTTCAAAGCCAACAACCGAGACAATTAATGCCGCAGCAGTGATTTGGTTGTAGATGCGTTTTTATTTTACTACGCAATACTTCTTCCTCATACTGACAAGGACATATGGATGATTGTAAATGACGTGGTGTTTCATGTACGCCAGCTTCTTGTACGGTCCAATCGAGACGCCGTCGTAGAAAGTCTTTACCCCAACGTTGTAGGTAACTCAGAAATAGTTCTTGAGCTACAACCTGTGTGTTGGGGAGGGATGGAGTAGTAGTTGTAGTAGTAGTCATAGTTGAGTGTAGTTAGTTATATAAAAATGCTTATATTACTTAAGACATAAAATTAAACATATATTTATATATATACAATATAAAATGTAACAATATTTTTAATTTTGAGGTTAAATTTGCCAAAGATTTGAACATGTTGTGATGAGTTAATTAAGTAATGACGAAGTAATTACAGATAATAAACAAATAACACTTAAACTAGTGTAATAGAGGGGTTATAGGTAATTGTCTCAATAGTACTTGTTGTGACCCTTGCTATTATAAACTTAATTAACATATCATTTTTCGTTTGGTAGATATCGAATTTTCAACCTACACAGCATCTAGTTTTTTTTTTTTGAGTGAACACAAATAAGTCTTGAAAATCATTCATTTTGTTGGTATCAATCACATAATCTAAATGTCCAAAACACAAGAGTTTCGTAGATCTAACTCTGAAAGCAACTCGAACAAAGTTTGGACACCAATCAGTTACTCTGTATGTACATATGGGTCATTCTACCTCGTTTTTACATTGAAAATTTAGATTTCTCAAATACAATTTTTTTTCGATACTTTGTCGAAAAACATTCGATACGTGTTTTTAGAAAAAGTTTTTTCGGCCTTTTTTTCGAAAATACGTTTTTTTGTTAGCATTTGACGTCTATTTTCATATTTTTGTATTAAAAATTTTCTTTTTTCAAGTTTTAAGCAAAAATTTTGAAATTAAAACTTAAAATCAAAAATTTTCTTATTTGTGTATGTTTAATTTTTTTTGATTTTTTTTAGAGAAAAAATAAAATCCTAGCAATCATTTTGCAATACCTTTTCCTACCTTATAGTCAAAACTAGGTAGCTGCAATCGTATTTTGTGTTACCCGTAAACCGTTTTCTTAAGAAGTTACTATGGGCCAAATTATTTGTAGAAACTATAGTTAAGTAATCAAGGAAAATAATATGTATTCTAAGATAACAGTATAAGTGCATTGGATATTTCACTCTCCAACTGTATTATTTATTTGTCCTGTAATAAAGAAAGGAGACCCGACAATCTGCGCCAACTACAGGGGTATCAGTCTTATTTCCATCGCATATAAGATCCTCTCGAGCGTATTGTGTGAAAGATTGAAGCCGTATACAGAAACGCTGATCGGATTCTATCAGTGTGGCTTTAGACCTGGTAAGTCCACTATAAACCAGATTTTTACTCTACGCCAAATCCTGGAGAAAACCCATGAATATCAAATCGACACTCACCATCTCTTCGTCGATTATAAAGCTGCGTTCGATAGCCCAGTGAGGGATTGCCTATACGCAACAATGTCTGAGTTCGGTATACCTGCAAAGTTGATAAGGCTCTGCAGGATGACGTTGAGCAATACGTGTAGCTCCGTCAAGGTAGGGAATGACCTCTCCGGAACTTTTAATACCGAGCGAGGTTTCAGACAAGGCGACCCGCTCTCGTGCGATCTCTTCATTTCATTATGGAGGGGATCGTACGAAAAGCCGGTGTGCATCATAATAGCACCATTTTCTTCAAAGGTGTTCAGCTCCTTGCGTACGCTGATGATATTGATACTATCGGTCGGAGTAAGAGAGATGTCACTGCTATTGAAAAGGAGTCAGCCAAAGTGGGTTTGACGGTAAACGAGGGCAAGACGAAATACATGATGTCTACTAACAACAACAAGAGAGCACGGAATCTAGACTCTCATGTTACTGCGGGCAACTGTAAATTAGAAGTTGTCAAGGAATTCATTTACCTTGGCACTGCCGTAACCAGCAACAATGATGTCAGTCTGGAGATTAAGCGGAGAATAACAATTGCTAATAGGTGCTACTACGGTCTCAGTAAGCAATTGCGTTGCTGAGCTCTCTCTCGATCGACAAAGCTAACACTCTACAAGACGCTCATTCTACCTGTGCTTCTTTATGGCGCTGAGGCATGGGTGGTTTCGACAACAGACGCAGCTGCTCTTGGGGTGTTCGAGACGAAAGTTCTCCGCAAAACCTTTGGTCCTGTTCGAGTTGGCGACGATTATCGCATTCGAATGAACCACGAGCTGTATGAGCTCTACGCCGACATTGACATAGTTAAGCGTATAACAATACAGCGACTACGCTGGCTGCGAAAAAGATATTCGAAGGGAAGGTCCCCGGTCAACGACGAAGAGGGAGACCATGCCTCCGGTGGATAGACCAAGCTGAGGAAGCCCTTACCGCGCTTGGCATTAACGATTGGAAAAGGCGCGCGCAAAACAGAGGCGCCTGGCAAGAGCTAATGAGGTCGGCCGTAACCTGACAACGGGTTGTTATGGCCATCTAAGGAAGTAAGTAAGTAACTGTATTTTAATGTGGATACCAACCACCATTCTCGATCAAATTTATAATAGTTGCTATGCTTTTTCAACTGCATGTTTATTTATAGACAATTCCCTTGAGGCGCTATGACATTAATTTTTCTCAGCGCGCTACCTGAGTAAGCATTGTAAGTAAATAGAACAGATTTACCAAATTGTACAAAAGCGATTCCCAGCCTTCTCAAAAAAAGTTTTAACCTAAAATGACAGCATTTTTTGTGGAAAAAACCTGACGACTATTTTTTTCCCTCGTGAAACAAAAATAGTAAGTTCATTTCACAAATATCGTCAAATTCACGGCTATTTCAGAAATTTTTGGATTTCTACCAAGCCACCGGCTTTGACCCGGGTCAATCCTAATTATTGGGAGCATTAGCCAACCACAAGCTGAGTTGCTTCGTCTCGAAAGACTTTCTGAAACTACAGATGAATTATAAGAGAGACCAGTGCAACACCGAGTGAACGTTTCTTCATTTGATCGCTATCAAACCACAAACTACTGGCGAATCTTTCAATACTGGTTGTTTCTGAAAATTGCTATTAGAGCAGTCAGTAACTCGAATTTTGTATTGACGCAAATCAGTCACTTTGAGTTTCTTTTCATCCAATCTCATACTTATTTCTATGGTTCTGAAACCGTTTGTTGCGGTTTTTTCTTCTGAAAAATTTGTAAAAATTGGTTGCTAATCATAAATAGAAATACATTCTAGGAATTAAAACAGACGTGCCTCAACCTAATCTAACTTTACAATCAAGTGTAGTACGTAACTAAGACTTAGTGAGGACACCAACCTTTAACTATATCTTTAACCATACCCTATCAAACTTTTAGTGATTACTGTGCTTCCCAAAATGCATGGTACGTTATACAAAAACACTCTGAGATGTAATGACACAAAAGACGAATAGAAAGTGTTGATTAGTTATAAAAAAAAAACAGTACACCTCTTTGCCAAAAGCATAGTTTTATAGAGTACATAGACCAAACGCGCCTAAAATATATTGCAGCTTAGCTTCATAACAAAATCTCGAAATAATTCCATTGCTCTCTCATTTGAAAGTCACCTACTGCTCAGATTTGCTACTCTATTTTGTGAAAATAGCTTTGAGCAACTAACACGCATTTTGTCCCTTATATTTTAGCAACAACATGCGAACGTTTTGGGTAAAACTCACTGACTTAGAATAAATTCAATAGTAAAGGGACACAACATATGGCGTAACATAAAAATATTATATTATCCAATACTAACCTGTTTCCTTGACAAACGCACTGGATTGTTACCCTGTATAACAATATCATTAACATCAATATCCAATTTTGCCTCCCAACCAGCCTTTATAGCTTCGCCACCATTCTGCTCGGTATGTTCAAGGAACTCATTCAAATAGGTAATGCATTGCGTTGCATCAAAATACAAAAAGCAGAGATTCACTTTATGGCATGAAATACGACCGCGATCATCCAGCACAAGTAGTATCTTATGACGCATCAATTGTTTATTGACACGAGCTAAACATTTCTCCAGACCACGTGATAGACGTAATTTAACCCACATGCATAGGAATATGGCAGCGGCATTTAGGAATAGCCAACCAACGCCCAGTGAAAAAAGTGCAACACCTTGCAGTCCCGAAAAGAGCAGAGTTAAGAGAACAGCAAAAGCAAATAGAATCCAACAGACGAGAATGCGTTTGTAGCAAATGTTGTAAACAGTGAAACGATAGTCATTGACCAGCGTTTCCATGGCATTCACGTATTCCTCAACGGTGAGCTAAAGCAGAGTTAAAAGAATGTTATTTTGGTGAAATGTTTACTTGAATTTCTTGGTGCAACGCATACTCACGGTTAAACCTTGTGCCATTAACTCTTCCGGTACCAATTCTGGACGAAATATTGCCGGTGTAATCCAGGGCCATTTGGTGTTGGCAGGCAGCAACGTGACAATAACATCACCATTGGCTGTAGAGGAAGTGAGAAATGAGAGTTAGTGAATGAGTTGGTAAAAATTTCGGATTTTACATAGTGAAAACATTTGAGGTTGAAAATTTTAACTTGATGTATGGTAATGTTAATGGCAAAAAGTGTTATACGACTGTTATAGAATATTCATAGAGCTATTGAATGTCTGCTAAACAACTCCCATTAAGCACTGCGCAAAATGAGGCTGAATTTTGCTTCCAAGCTTCCCCATTATGGCAAATTCGCCACACATTTGCAGCGGTAGAGTTTCTGTTTAGTTTTTTATTTTGCGCTACGTTAACTGCTATACAACTGTTGCACAACTTTTATGTAAAAGTCTTTTTTCAACTGTTTTACAACTATTTTTAACTGTTTTAACAGTTTTTTTGTATGCAAACGATACAACCACTAAAAAACTAATATACATCTCTAACGCGACTATTTTAAACTGTTATAAGATTGTAAAACAGCTGTTATACAACTGCTTTATAAGACTTATGAAACTTTAATGAATAGCTACAAAATTTGTACATGCCCGCGATAAGGCTATTGTTATACAACTGTTATATAGCTGTTATACAACTGTTATACAACTGTTATATAACTGTTATATAGCTGCTATACAACTGTTATATAATTGTTATAAAACCGTTATACAACTGTTAGATATATGTTATACAGCATTTATACAACTGTATTACATATCTAATGTATTCGTAATGCATCTGTTAAATGGCTGTTATATTCATATTAGGAAACTGTTCTACAACTGTTGAAAGCTATTCATTTATTACGTATCGCTCTAAGAAGGGAGACGGTTCGAAAATGTGACAATCTGTGACTGGGCTGATATGATAAGTTGCGACACAGCGAGGAAGGAATAAAAAATATAAACATTTCCTTAAGCAACTGTCATACAATTGTTATATGACTATTATGTTAGTAATAGTTAACCGTTATACAACTGTTAGATATATGTTATACAGCATTTATACAACTGTATTACATATCTAATGTATTCGTAATGCATCTGTTAAATGGCTGTTATATTCATATTAGGAAACTGTTCTACAACTGTTGAAAGCTATTCATTTATTACGTATCGCTCTAAGAAGGGAGACGGTTCGAAAATGTGACAATCTGTGACTGGGCTGATATGATAAGTTGCGACACAGCGAGGAAGGAATAAAAAATATAAACATTTCCTTAAGCAACTGTCATACAATTGTTATATGACTATTATGTTCGTAATAGTTAATTGTTTTACAACTGATTTACAACTGTTATAAAACTGTCACATAATCATTAAGAGCCCTAAATTGAATGTTTCAATCATATATTCAATTGAAAAAACCCCAATATCTTCTTCAACTAAAAAATTAATAATTTCTCTCCATGTACTATTTTACTCACCGAATCCCTCACGTATTCTACCCGTTGACAGCTCAATTGTACGCATTGGCGGCGCTGTTTCCACTGGTATCGTCACACCTTGTGCCTTATTGCTGCCGCTGCTGCTGCTACTACTTGCCGCAGCTGCTGCAGCATTATTACCATTGTTGTTGTGATGTCCTAATGCAGCATGTCCAGCATTGTTACTGCTTTTGTTACCTAAGACCTGGCTGGATGTCAACGCCTTTGGTTTATGTTGGTGTTGTTGCTGTTGCTGTTGCGTTTTGCCGGATGCATTTAAAATTACGTGCGTACTTTCGGTTGTTAATACGGCGGGTGCAATTTCCGCTTCCGTTGTGGTGGAAGACGAAACCGCTTGGCGCTAAAAAGTTGAAAGAAAAAAAACGTTAAAGGAATTAGGTTAATGGTTCACACTATATTTTGGTAGCAATAACTGGTATAACTCGTACCTAAGTGTATTGCAATGCTTGGTATCAAAATGTCTTACTTGTTGGCTTTAAATGTATGGGTTTTGTTTGTGCTTTTCTTGGGGTTTACTTTTGCACACTTTTAGCACGTGTCGGCTTTATATTGCAATTTCTTTCTTTCTTTTTTTTGGACTGCAACTTATGGGTAGTTAAAATTTTATTATGATTTTTCTTTTCATATGAGTGCTGCTTATTAAAAAATCGATGTTATTGATTACATATTCATGGTCAGCAATCAATGTTTTTCTCACTGACAATGGCCAAATTGAACTGAGCAGAATTTATGTTGTTCGGCTTAAAAACTTGCAAAGTTTATTTTGACTGCCATTTTTAAGCTAAAACGTCACGTGGTCACAAGGCTTTATCCTCAAAAGTCTTAGCTTAGAAAAAAAAATAACTACAAGTCTTGCAATAACCAAAGCAGGTGGTATTTTGTGAAATTACTTTTCTTAGAGACTGATAATGAAAATTGAATTTCATTTTATGTAGTTGTCAATTGATAATTCAAATAATATATTTTCAGCCAGTCCAAAAATATCAATAGGTTGGCTGATGTCGTTAAACTGCGCATGTAAGAATTGTGTTAACAGAGAATGTTCAGGCTCGAACTTCAGTGCATACGACATAATTTTTTTTTTTAATTCCATAGAATAATTTATCAGTTTGACATGTTACTTGACGCAGGTTAGACATAAATATAAAAATCCTTATGTTTGACTCTAATTTTTATCTGGATATGATGATTTCAACAGGGTCTACATCCTCAAAGCGAAAAAAAGTTCAATCACACCTTTATCTGATTTGAATTGCCTGCATTGTTGTTGATTTGGCTATGCCGATCAGTTTTTACAGTGCTTTTTATAAAAGGGAATAAATTAGGCTGGCCAGTTCCGCTCCTAACCAGAATCGGTCTGTTAATGATAATTCAAGACTGATCAGAAATGGCTAAAGTCTTATAAGGTTTTCCATGATAAGGCCGCAATTTAGCTAATCTTTCCCATTACTGATCAGGAATTCATTAATATGTTTTCACCTTTTAGATATTCAAAAGGTTCACATATGGCTGCCTCCAAGATGGTCACCTGATGGGAATTCTTAATCCGGGTATGACAAATTTTTTATAAATATGGGACCTTCCGGGACAGTGGTCTGCCCAAAATTAAGCGCAGCGGAAAAACATTTTTAAGGTGACAAAATGTTCGTATGCTCAAGAGCTTTCATGTGTGAATGGGTGTTTTCGAATTTTTTTTTTTAAGGAATTGGTGACCATAAAACGGCGCCTACATATATATATCTATGTATAAATAGGCAGTTGGTAAACAGCCATAATCATAATCGCTTAATTTTTTTATTTTGTAGGAAGGCTGTGAAGAGAGGGAGTGCAGTGTATACTTTTTTTTCAATAGTAGGTGGTGCCACGCCCCTAATGGAAAATACGTTGCCACGGCTAAACTAATGGACCGATTTTAATAAAATGTTTGCTGGTGCTAGATTGAATCCTGAGTAAAGATATTTCTTTAGAGTGGGCAATGCCACGTCTCTAAAAGGAAAAAAACGACACCTTAAAAACGTTTTTCCACTGCGCTCAATTTTGGGCAGACCACTGTTCCGATTGACATGGAACGTCCCATATATATCTTGTCACTTATAATGAAAAAAAATTCAAGAAATGTTGTCTTTTCAATCTAAGCAAAGTTTGCAAAATTTATTAAGTTCTGGGAAAAATTTATAAGTCAGTCCAACAAATTCTAAAATACTATATGTTGAAAAACGTGTATGAAACAAATTGAGAATATTTTTGGGAAATAGTTTATCTATACCTCACCAACCACTCTCCATATTATTCCTATCGAGGGTAGCCCTAAAATGGTCAAAATAAGTGGCTTAAAATTTTTCGCCGATTTCGGTGAAACCATTCGCCCGCCTTACAAAAACATTTCTCAGATGATCAGATGATTCTTGTGCCATGAAGTAGATTTAATAAAACAGTACAGTACCGTTTTTTATTATAAGTTTTACCACTTTCACGTTAATTTTTTTTTTAAATTTGAATATTTTTGTGAATAAGAAAAACCTTTTTTTATAACAAGCAAAGTTCTCTGTATCCAAATTTGATTGATGTTGGTATATGTTGATGAGAAGTTAAAATAAGTTTTGTTAGAATCACTGCAAGCTACAAACAAACACAAAAACTCTTAATATTTGCTTAAATAGAGTTTGCAATATTTGGGAAGATTTTTTTCTTTTTTTTTCAATATAATAACTTTCTAATTTATTGGAGCTCTTTGTTGTTACTGCTATTGTATTGGCTCAGAAAATTGATGTCAATCAACCGTATCATAATGACGATTACATAGTCAAAATTTGAAATCAATAAAGCAAATGCAGCATAAGGCTTCACTTTGATTTCAAGTAACAACGATAATTTCTTATTGACTTCAAATCTTATTAAGCCACTGAAAAGAGTATTTTGATTCCTACAACAGCAAATATCAAAAACTCATTTAAAACAAATTGGTCCCATTCTTAATTAATTTTAAGAAACCTCTAAAAGTAAAATATTAATAATATAATACGCATGTGGCTATGATTCACGAACTTCCAATCGGATTGGCTCATATTCATATTATTTAATTCTAAATTAATGCTTTCACATTTGCCAAAATTATGAAATTTCAATTAATAGTTGAATCTTTTTCCATATTGTATATTTTCATGTTTGCAAGTACTATGGACTTAAGAGACATTTTACACAGAATAACTTCTTCAACTTTTTGCACTTTTTCCTCAAAAACAAACGATTTAAGAAATGTTGGCATAAAAGCGTTTTTGAGCCGCTTTAATCGAGCTTTGTGGGATACACTGAACCTTTTCAATATAGATCATGTATGGGCTTGCTAGTGAAGAACAAATAAACCAATTTGCCAAAACGAATTTCGTTTTTTCGAATATTGCCTCTTAAATTTATTTGTCACCTGACCTATAATACACAGAAAAATTTGCTCATTGAACTTTTTTATATAATGCTCTTGAGCAATAAAAAGTATTGAAAAGGTTAAAGATGACGCAGCAAATCAAACAAACAGTTTATAATATATTTTTGAAGTTCTGGGTAAAATTTTAAAAGCAATCTATCACCATTTATTGGTCCAATCTGGTAGAAATTACTATAAGAAGCGTTAAAAAGTTGACTGAATAACATACTTAGGCTATCGGTTTTAATAATTATATACAGTGCAGCTCAAATGCTTTGCAACTGAAATTAGTTTTGAAGAAATATCAAACTATTTCGGTGAAACAATAACTTTGAGTTTAATATATTGTAACTTTTATTAACTTTACTTATTGCTAATTTTTTACCATAAACAAATATTGTATTCCATTAGCTAACAACAAAAAAAACTTAAGGTAAACAAAAAAAGCGAAAATTCAAGCGCTCAAAACATGCGCAACTCAGCACGGTCGGTCGGAATGTGATGATGTGGAGTAGTTTTTTGGGGGATAGGGTTGGACCCAATTAGCGCATTGAAGGCACGATGATGGCAGCTGGCTACAATAACACTTTAAGCAATGTGATTCTCATATTTCCTGAGTGGAACATGCCACTTCCTTGAACAATTCAACTTGGCAATGATCGAAATCATATTTCAAGGCTTGTAAAATCTTAGCTTGTGGAAAATCGAGTTGACATCATATCATGGCCGACGCAGTCTGTCGATTCCAACCCAATTGAGAACATATGGATGTTGCTAAAACGCATAATTGGCCAGCAAATTCTCAAAAGTAGTATTCGCTGGGATAGAAAAAGATTGGAACGCTATTTTGCCTTATTAATAAGCAAATTAATGAGTCAATGTCCAGAAGATGTCATGCACTCATCAGTAATAACGGTTACGGAACCAAATATTGGACTGGCTAAGCATTTTTTCATGGTATTGTGTTGAGTTGCGCATGTTTTGAGCGCTTGAATTTTCACTTTCTTTGCTTACCTTAAATTTTTGTTGTTGTTAACTAACGGAATAAAATTTTTGCTTATGGTAAAAAATCAGCAATAAGTGAAGTTAATAAAAGTAACAATAAATTAAACTCAAAGTTACTGTTTCACCGAAATAGTTTGATATTTCTTCAAAACTAATTTCAGTTGCAAAGCATTTGAGCGGCACTGTATGTGCTTCAGTTTACAAAGACTTTTAAAATTTTTCACAACAGCTAAGCTGATTTTTCAAACAATAAATTCAAATTATAATAAACTTTAGCACAATGTTATTAACTTTGAAATTGTTGAATGACTTAAGTACTTAATTTAATGAGCTATTAAAATTCAACACATCGTGACATTAATTTATTTTTACGTGCACAATGAAATATATAGAAAAAAGCCTTCACTTTTGAGTGAGAATATAAATAAAAAAAACATAAAAATTTTTCAAATATTTTTCTAATATACTTGCACTTGATATGTTTAGTATTTAAATATGTGTATGGGGCATTAAAAATCAAAACAAAAGAGACTTAGTCTTGCGAGTCTCGATTTTGCCGAAATTTTTGTGTGTACTATTTGACCAACTTATACATAACATAGCATAAATAATTTCGTCAAAAGTCGAATTTTTCAAAACTCATGTAAAGATATGTATAAAACGAATTTCAGAATATTATTTATCTCTTTCAATGAAACAGTGGGCAATAATTCTAAGCACTTGAAACTTTAAACTCAGCAATCAACAATTTCGGCAGCAAGAATTTCCATCTCCTTTCATTTTGGCATTTAATGCCCCACCTTAATTTTATTAAACATATACATAGCTAGTAATTACTTAAAAAAACAGCAACATGATATGATAACGAAAACATTTCATTATAAAAATCTAATAAAAATTATGTCGATTTTTTAATGTTTACTAGCGCAAAATTTTTTCTTATTAAAATTGCTTCAAATAAAATGAACTTAGTTATTGTGGCAGAAATACTAAGCGATAACAACACCTGTTCTCTTGAAAAATTCCTTACCGCAACAATTTGTAATGCGCAAATTAAATAACAATGTATTGAACGTCTCACAAACGTAAGGAAAAACAAAGGAAAGAATAAATTATTTACATTAAAAGCATACCTAAAGTCTTAGTCAGCGCTGAATTAAATTATAGCTTGAAAGGGATATAGCCCCGAACTCAAGGGGGCCCCTCAACTAGCGCAAAATTAAAATGGCTGATAAAGATATGCATGGGTAGGACTAAGACCCCGACCATAAACTCAAAATGATAAGAATTTGTGTGGATTTGTGAATGTTCTGTGGTAAACGAAACAGGAGCAACATTTATTTTTGACATTTTTCCAACTCAGCAAAACTTGGCAGTCGCGCACTGTCGAAATCCTAGACCAGTGTTTACGATTTTTTTTTTTTTTTTTTTTTTAAGTAGCATTTTTGTTAATTTGTCATTTCGCAACAAAGTGTGAAAACTATTACATGTAAGTACATATTATCATATCGAGTTGGAGAGCAATTAATATTTTTACTTTTGAAGCGTGCAATATTAATTAAAATAGCCATGTCAAATGTTCACTTAGACACACTTCAAACAAAAGTATTTTTTCATTTTCTTAACATTTTCGGTATCGGCTTCTTTTCAGTATCTCTACTTACTATATATATCTTGCTTCAAAAAGTTACTCGCTGCTTGATGATTGGCGAGACTAAAGGAAAATGTCCGTCTATGGAATTTTTTTAATTTAAGAAATATTTTAAGGCAAAACAAAGCGCGATATTTTACAGTAAAAGTTACTAACTTATTAGTGAATACTAAACACGGCGGGTTGAAAGCAAGCAATGCGACTAAAATGCTAACAAAAACGCAGTAAGCCACTTTGTTTTTCATAGTCTGAAAGCTGAAAAACTTTAGTGTTTCAATGAAGAAAAATAGTTTTTGCGTATTACTAGGTTAGTTTAGATTATGTAGAGCAATAGTCAGTTTAAGAGTTAATACACTTAGACCGAATGATCTCTTATTGCGTTGCCATGGAATATTTAGTTAAACTCTCCAATAAAGCTGAGTAGCTGATCTATACTAACAGATGTATGTAGTATATAAGTTCATCAGGGACATTAAAAGAGTTTGAACCAAGTATTTTTTGGCATTTGGCAGCACCAAAAAAATTTTTAATTTTTTCTTCTTCCTACACATCACCAAAATATCTACAGAAGTCAAATGAGTAAAGTCTTTCCGCACATCCATCGATTAGACAGTGGCAGTTGTCATTGCAAAAACTGACGACACACTCTATTTGGTGCAAGATAACCTAAATATCGCTTGACATTTCATTCTGGTTAGATTTTCCACGACATATAGTATTGTTTGTATGGTAACCCTTGTACTCATCTCCTGTTCACCTTTTCTACCATATTGGTTTTCAATAGTATCTCTGCCAAAAACTTTCCTAGCCTAAAATATTTATGAAATAGTCTCCTGTCTATCATATTACCCAAAAAAAGGTATTCAGAAAAAGTGAAATATAATAATTTTTGATATAATTATCTATTTTAATACCGAAAAATTTCGCTACGAGAGTACAGTTGTTCATAATTCATAGAAGGTTCGTAGTTTGGTTCTAGTAATTGCTAAAATTTAAATTTTCAAAATATATACATTTCATTAAACAATCAACTCATCCACTTTTTTGAATAATTCTCGTGGAAGTGAATTTTCGATCTATTCTTTAGAGCAGCGGTGGGCATAGAAATCTAGCAAAAGAGCGAAACAACAACATCAAGCAACAACAAACGGAATTTTAAAGTTTTTTTTTACTTTCATTTCCAAATTTTCTAAGTATTAGCACAAAAAAAACCAAATTGCAGTACAAACAAAAACAATTGCTACCCAGCTAGCATTTTGTGAAAATTTCAATCAAAATTGAGTAATATTTGACTCTGCAGTATGATTGAAAACAATCAAATATGCGCTCATTTATCGATCAAATATGACTCTGCTGTCGGGAGAAAACGGTACCCTAGATATGACTTCACATAATGAGTCTTTTGTGACCGTAATTCTCAATCAAAATTGAGTCATATTTGACTCTGCAGTATGATTGAAAACAATCAAATATGCTCTAATTTTTCGATCAAATATGACTCATATTTGGTTTCTTTTTTGACTATTATGTGATTGGTTTTTCTAGTCATTTCTCACTCACATTTGTAGTCATTTTTGACTAATATATAACAGCTTTTTCTAGCCATTTTGCACTTTATTTTGTAGTTATTTCTGACTATTCTTATCATTTTTGGCTTTTTTTTTTATTTGGCTACATTTTCAATTTCGAACCTTAACGAACATTACCAAATTCATTTTACATTTTTTCGCATTCACGTTTTTCATAATCATCAGTCCTACATGCATAATTTTATTTATTGTAAAAGTACTATATTATCTACTCGTAGTAAAGTTATTGTGAACTACAAAACAGAACACAAATCAAAATAAATATTTTCAGAATAAGTTCTAAAGTCACATTCGAATCATTACGTAGATCAAAAAGTGATAATGTTATATTTGTGTTTCTGTGCAATCAGTTTTGGATCATAGGGTATATCGAAATGTGATTTTTGGAATTAATTTTTTTTTTTTTCAGTTATTACTTATAATATTACTACTTTTTAGTCATATATAGTAGTCAAAAATGACTCGTATTGGTGATTTAAAAAAAAAGTGATAATCTAAATGCTAGCTGGGTACATTCGTCAAGACACATGTCGTTTATGCCTTTGTGTTTTGTTTTCATTTGAATTCAAGTCAACGCTGTACCTCGATAGCATTGAAATTCTGCGAATTTTTTTTCGCTTGCTTGTGCGTCGAATAACGGTGAGAGCAATGAGAGCAAATAGAGCCACTATGTGCCCATCACTGCATTAGAGTGCCATGCTTTTTATTCGATTTTGCCAATCAGCTCCAATGATGGTATCTTCCTAATAAGTCTGTTGAAATGCCTTTAAATCTAGATTTTTGGATGATTGTACGTCCCCCAAAAAATTTTTTGCAAAAATATTTTTCTTATTATTAATTTTTATTTTATTTCTTATTTTAAAATTATTATCAATTTAAATTTGATGAAATTCGATGAAGTTATTTTTAAAGAAATAACTCTAAGATTAACAATCAATTTCCCTTATTCGAAAAGATCAATATAAGTTAAGCAAACCAACGGACGCTTAATTTTTTCTGAAGCTTTATACATCGAGGAGCCAATTTTGTAAGCATTTTTTGCATTAAGTTTTGTTTCCAGCAAACCATCTGAAAATACCTTTTTATTGAGATGCATTTTATCCTTATTCATCAGAATAATCTGTGCGTCTGGAATTTCATGGCTTGAAGTTGTTCGACGCTTTGACATTTTTCCGAATAACCGCTATACTAAATGTCAAAAACCGCACTACACTATTTTTCCGTAATTCCTCTTAAGCTTTTTTATATATTTGAATTTCTAACAAAGTTGCAAAATATTTATAGTTTTTTTTTTCAGGAACGCATTTAAAACGTCAACATTTTTCAAATAACATTATTTCTGCTAAGGTAAACTTTCCAAATAAAGAGCGATTTCTGGAATATCTAACAAAAATGGCTTTAATATTAACTTCCAAGATTATGAGTTTTAAGATACATTCTCGAAATAAACCAATGATTGTTCTCATACCAATTAGTTTCAATTATTATTTTTTGTTTTTTTTTTTCAGAAGTTATGTTTGATATTCTCTTACTCTTCTATTGAAGTCATCAACTTTTTTTTTGTATCTTCCCAAATTTCTCATACACACATACTTATTTTTCATCATGTATCTTTCAATGTTTTGTTTTTATTTGTTTTGAGAGTTTTATTCGCTCATTAAGTGCGAAAAGTTGCCATGCCGACAAAAAGAATGGAATTAAAAAATAACTCGAAATATTGATATGTACTACCTCATGTATTGCTCCCGGAAAAAAAAGCAAAATGTTTGCAAAGCATTTTTCTTTATTGTATTTTCATTTTGTGCAAGTTATATATGGCCAATTATTAAATTGCTCAATTTTCCGGAAGACACGTTAGTAAATAATCATTTATCTACATATAGTTAAATACGTTACTAAAATAAGCAGTTTAAGGATAAGTTTTGCGATCCATGCAGTACCATGTCCGGCTATTACGCTGGCAGCCTTGATTCGACACCCAGGAATATAAAGAAGTAGATTAAAATATAATCACCCCTATCATGAATAAACATTCCTTTGGATTTTTTCTCCAATCCTCTGTTATGCGATCGTGGAAGATTTTTGGGGATTGGGAAAAAATTCCCAGGAAAATGAGGTAATTTGCAATACTTTATTGGGGAACATTTTTTGACTTTTGAAGCAAATTTTTTCCCAAAACTTTATAGCAAGGAATTTAATGAAGAAAGAGTCAATGTTAGTAATATGTTGTAATTGTATTTGATAAAAATATTTTTTTAACATATTTACAAGATCTATAAACACAAACAAAGAGCAATTACTGATATTGGTCCAGTACATGGAGTCAAATTCGGATACAGTAAAAGTTTTTATGAAAAAGAGTAGATGGAAAACTATCAAGTTAGGCTATACTGTATTTTAGGTGATTTTTTTTAATATATGTAGATAAATGCACTTCATTTTTATTTATAAAATTGTTCAGCTGACAGATAAGCTAATATCAAATATGCAAAATTTACTTATAACCTATTGTCAAATATGAAAAATGCAACTGTGATTTTGGACTGATTGGATGTAATTGGAAATATTTTGGCAGCACTCACTGGATATGAAGTTTTCCATTCCTCAATTATTTATGATAGCAAAATACTCTTCTCGACAAAAAAAAAATCCGAGAGAATTGTTTTCCTCCGGATATTTACTTTTTTTTAGCTATGGTTCTTTCTTGCGCCCAACATATATATGAAATGTACTTGCAGGAATTATGAATAAAATAATCAGTAATTTCGCCGCTTAAAGTTCAAATATTTTACTTCAAAGATCTAAGCACAGATAAATAATTTGGGGACAATAACTGTCATAATGAATGAAGACTAACAAATGAAGACCCTAGCTTTTGGAAATTTTTTAACATAATACCTTATAAGGGCTATATGATGAGCATTTCCAGTTTCGCCAAATATTTTCTTTCAAAGTAATTGAGCAGTGGTGCAAATATAATATGCTAATAAATTCCACGTAAACTAAGTCAAATTATCTACTAACTATCTACTTACTACTTCGGTAAAGCCTTTGGCAAAATGAACAACAATACACTAAATCTTACACTCGTGTTTTATGTTAAAGAAAAATACATTTAAATCGCGAATGTAGAAGAAAACTATAACGTATTAATTTTTGTTAAACAAAACACTTGTTATGGAAATTTTTTTAATTTTATTCTTGGATACTCAATTCGGTCCCACTGTATGACACTGTCTTAAGATCAAGAACAAAATAAATTGGCATAATGGAAAAGTGTACAAATGAGTCAATTCGATTTACCTACCAACGAAAAAAAAAACATACACAATTTGGTAAAAAAGCCTCGAAACGGCAACGCTATTTTTTAAATTAAGCATTGGTAACTCTTTTTTTTACATTATTATGCGAGCACTCTCTAACTCTCTCTCTCTGTCTCACATATTATTTCTCCCTTTCATTCAAGATCGTTCACTCACCTGCACAGGTGCAACAGCGGCTGAATGTTTATTCATAGTTTTCTCTGGATGTGTATGCGATGTTGTTGTTGGTGTCGCTGGTGATGTTGAACGTCTCGATTGTGATGGTGGTGGTGGCGATAACTTGTTTAACGTTGTAGCTGCTGTCGCCAACGTTGCTGGAATGGCTTCGTTACCTAGTATATTGTTGGTATTGCTGTTGTTGTTTTCATTGATAACGCCACCTCCGACACCACCGCTACCGCTCCCAACACCATCGACATCTTGCGCTTCGTCATCAAATTTAACCCAATTTTTATTAACTGTTTTTGTGCTGGTTATTTCGGGTTCAGCATCCAGACTTAAATCGACATCTTGCAAGGGATGTGAAGCAACAGCAGCGCCTGCGCTGAATGTGTTAATGGTCACTGCAGAATCGGTTCCAGCTGCAGCAGTCTCGTGATGTATAAAATCTTTGCTCTCCATGTTGAATGGTTCGTTTTAGACTGAGTTTATTTTTTCGACTTTTTTTTTTCTTTTTGGCTTAAACCGTACTGAGTTGGCTGAACGTGACCAAAATTTATAACATATTTTTTCAAGGGATTTCTTATTTAAGCAAATAACTGGGATTTTTTAGGTGATGTTGAGGAATTTTTTTATATAATTTAAGCAGTGTTATAGTATTCTTTTGGTTTAGTGCGCACAATTTTTGGCCATTATTGAGCTACGATTACATAAGCTTTACTTTCGGCTCGAGTTTTTAAAATTTTTTTTTTTTCACAGTTTCTTCTTTGTTTTATTTTTTCGTTTTTCACACTACCACAATATTTCGCCGTTTTGTTTTAGCCCCCCGTAAAGTTGAAACGCAACTAAAACGTTAAGTCACACCCAAGTCCCAATGTGAGTGCTGGAATTTTACTACCAAACTACAACGAACAAAAAAATGCGAGCTGAAATTTAAGTCACGCTCTCAACCAGAAAAATGTAGCTTGCTCTGTCTTTGTATTCGAGGCCTAAACTTTATCACTTTTCACACATGAATAGCCGCGTACTCACTCTGCCGCTCGTGTGACTCAATTTATTTAGACCCTATACTTAGCCTCCTTCACATAACGCGCGTATTCAAATTAGTAACCTGGCAGTTGTTTGTTGCAAATTGTCGTCGTCAATGCGTTTACAGCTGTTAGCCGCTACAACTCAACTGTCGCATTGATTTTTTTGTTTTGTTCATTGCTCATTGTCTTTGCGTTCAATTCAAGAGCTCAGTGTTGGCAACACTGTCAAGGTGTTTGTTTAAGCCGCTCATTTCGTTGCTATCGCTATAGCGCGCTCTACTCAACTTTCTTTGCTCGATATCTTATTTGTTTATTAAAAATAATAATATTTTCTTATGTGTCATTTTCTATCTATATGAATTTTATCGGATTATTCTTCTTTCTTATTTAATTTGTTTTGTTTTTCTTTTTCACTTTTTGTTGACAGTAGAAAAGCGACAAATTTAATCTACAATTAAAGTCAAATAGGAGAAAATAACAACTATAAAGCAAATAATTTATGGAAAATAATAAGATAAACGTTTTCAGGTTGCAGTGGTATAGTCTGTGCCAAAAAAGTTGAACATAAAAAAACTTGTTCGTTCAGTAATCTATGATTTCATACATTTCAACAGTAATAAGTGAATTTTTTAATTACCTTGTAATGCTATTTGTAAGCAACGCTGTCAATTTTGTTGAATAAGTGATAGTTACTACTTTTTATTTGAGATTTATTTAGTTTTTCTCATCAGCACACTATTGGACACGAAAGTGAAATAATGTAAATATATTTATATCTATGGCACATTCCACGCAAAATCGGACACCATTTGGCTTTTTTATCTCTGATTTTTTGAAAAGTTTTTTTTTATTTTTTTGTACTGGCTGAGAGTGTTGCGCATAATTTTCTTTATCAAGCTATTTAAAAAATATGCATTTTTAGAAACCGAGGTTTTTTAAGAGCTAAAATGCTCATAGCTCCGCGAACAATTGTTATAATTAGCAAAAATTTTTATTTCAGACGTTTTGTGTTGAAGCGTACTATTCATTAAAAAATATCGGACCTTTACATGATGTATTTAAGTTTCAAAAATAAATCAAAATTTTTAGCAATGTAGCTACGGTTCGATTTCCTTCAAAATTTTTTGTCAAAAACTGTTATTTAATTACCAAATTCTAAGTCAAGTCTGACACAGTGTAAACGATGGGATCAACATTTTTTTGAATTTTCAATAATTATTTTTTTTAGTTATCCGTATTGAAAAATATCCAACTATTTTTATTTAATAACAAAGGCATTATTTTTTATAGCAACAATTAATTTTTATTAAAACGCGTTATTCTAAATTGGATAAAGATCGAATTGCATTGAAAAAATTACTGAAAAGTCCAGCAAAATGATTAAGTGTTAATCGTTTTGAGTTACAAGCTAGGGTGAATTGAAATTAAATTTTTTTCCCAGCAAATTTGAGTGATTTGTTTGCTATTTGTTTTTTCAACGTACATTTTTTGACACTTCACGCATGACTAGTAACACGTGTTAATATTAAAAATGCTAACTAAGGTTTGCCATTTTATTATTAATAGACTAATAAATTGAATTTTATTATCAAAATTCGTGCTCTGTGAGAAATGTGAAAATGCGAAAAATTTTTTCCAACGTTGAAGCTCATTTTTGGATCAATTGCGGAATTTGGACTGAAGAGTAGCCAGCGGCAGTTCAAGAGCTGCCAACGCATCCTGAACAAATGCACTGTTTGGTGCGACTTGTGGGCCGGCGGCATCATTAGACCGTACTTTTTCAAAAATACTGAAAATCGCAACGTTACAGTCAAATGGAGCAAGGTACCGTCCGATGATTACCGACTTTTTTTGCCCAAAATGGAAGAATTGGACTTGATTGGCATGTGGTTTCAACAAGACGGTGCCACATGCCATACGGCACGTGATACCATGGACCCATTGACAGACGAGTTTGGTGAACAATTAATCTCACGTTTTGGAGCAGTCCATTAGCCGCCAAGATCATGTGATTTGACCCCACTATACTATTTTTTGTAGGACTACGTAAAGTCTCTCATGTACAATGACAAGCCAGCTAAAATAGCAGCCCTGGAAGACAACATTACAGCTGCCATTGGTGAGATACCAGCCAAAGTCCTGGAAAAAGTATGTCAACATTGGAGCTTACGGATGGAGCATCTCAGGCATAGCCGCAGGTAACATTTACATAAAATAATCTTAAAAAAATAAATGGCTAGAATTGATGTATTACTTTAAGTAAATATTTTATTCGGTATTGCAAAATTTCTATTCTTTTTTTTAATTTTTAAAAACCAAACGCTTAAGAAATCACCCTTTAATAGTGCGGAGTATTTTCTAGCCTCATTGGTATTTCAAATGCAAAAATATTTAATTATCGGACAATAGCTGTAACCGCAGCTTGTAATTCTGATATTTTGTTTCGAACAAAAACAACTGCTCTCAATAAATATTAGGTTTCTAATTCCGAGCCTAGATCATGTTTATACCCAACAGGTTACGTTTACCTTTTAAGTTCAGAAAATCATTCCATTTTTCATTTTTTATATGAAGTTTATCATTATCTTAAAGTGATTAAAAAAAAACACAAATTGACTTGATAGCTACAAACAAAGTCGTTGACTTTATATATATTCAGAACAGATGGTTTTATTCGAAGCATAAAAAAAAAACATTTAGTTTATTGACATGAATTTGTTTCACAATTTGTCGAAGAGTTTATCTGTTTTAACAGTGATTGATAGAGTTTTTTCGCTTTTTTTTTTTTGTATTCTTTTGAGACAATTTATTAGTTGAATATATGTTAACAGCAATTGTTGAAATATACCTAAAACTCAACGTGAATTCAAAAGAGTTGAATTATTTCGCAAAAATGGGGGGGCAAATTTTAGCCAAGCGTACCAGGTTAAAAATGTTTGTCCTTTAATCTTGTTCAAATTTTGGGTATCCGAAGTTTTAGTAAAGACAAATTAAATTCCAGCAGGATTTTGCTCCAAAATTTTCAGTTTCCAATAAACAGAGGTGTATATTTGGTAATTTTCGTAATTTTTTCTACGAACGATTCACAATAAGGAAATGAAAAATTTTTGAAATTGATTTATAAAAAAAATCAAAAATTAACAGAAATATAACTTCTTATATCAAATAATGTGATAAACTTTTGTGAAATTGCCTATAGAATGAAAATTTTGCATATTTGCTGAATATAATTAGTCACTCATTTAACAAGGCAGATTTATTTTGCATTCTTATAAGTGTGATATGCAATTAGCAATTCATAGTTATTAAAATTATATCAAAAAAAACTACTAAGTGAGAGATTCACTCAAGTCTCTCAAGATTTATTACCATACAACACATATCGTGACTTGGCTTGAGGCAATGAAAAGTTTAATGCATTTTGTTGGAGCAAAGGCTTTGACATGTCGTGCACCTAACGAATAATTGCATTTAAAATGATTTTTTAACAAGTGAAAACTTTTTCAAAAGCTTAAGTTTCTTTGTATAATATATGAATTTGCTATAGAGTTAAAGAATTATTGTTTCTTATACTAAAAATACACCACAATAAATATTGCTATTTAGAAGCAGTTGAGTGAACTTAATGAAATTTCGTCAAGTTAGTATGGAAAATGTGAAAAAAAGTCGAGAAATGTTGACACTATCCAAAAATGTTGATTAGTCGAAAATGCTAATATGCTAATCCAAATTATAGAAAATGTTATAAGTTTCGAATAATATTGAAAAACTCAAAAAATATACAACAAAACGAAAAATCCTGTAACAATTTCCAAGATATTTTTGTTTCAATTTTCAAATTTATAAAACTTTTTAATAAAATAAATTTCTAGCAAGACTAATAACACAAACCTAACGAGAGTTAGCTCCAAATGCTAGTTGCTCTAAATAAGTTTTCTAAAACATAAAGAACTCATCGTAAATTTTTCATACAAAATTGTCGCAGTAATTTTGTGTAATTAACTGCTGCACAGTGGCGGCAACAACTCTTTCATAATAAAACTTATGTCAGCACCAAAAAGGAAGAAAGTTAATTTATCTGAAAACAAACTATTTTGTAACGTTGTAGAAACTTTTCATCTTTGTTGGTTTAAGTTGTTGTTTTTTGTTGGTCCTCCTTTGGGAATATAAATTAGCAGCGACGCAAAGTTGACGCGTGCAACAACGTGGAAGAGCAGCAACATTAGTAGCAGCAGCAGCAGCAGCAAGTAAAACTTAAATTAACTTAATTTATATTATAAACAGCGACACGTTTAACGATGGCGCGTTTTGCTTGCTGTTCCGGATGTTGTTATTGTTGATTTTGCTGTTGTTGTTGTTGTAAGGGACACTCTCAGGGACTCATTTAGCAAGCTTCTAAGTTAGATTTTTCGTAAAAAGTTTTTTATGTCTTAACGTATTTTATTTGTTTTGTATGCGCTTTTGCGAAACAACACTGAAATTATTATTTTTATGGAAATAAGATCAAAACTTAAATTTTCCATTTCAATTTTTTAATGGTACGCGCGTTAAATTGCTTCTTAAATGCTTATATTAAAAGGTAAAATATCTGGATATTATTTAGTGCCTTAAAACTTGAGTTGGAAAAGGCTGATAGCGTTGATGCACTATGGAAAAAAGTTGAAGGAGGTTGAATAAGTCGAAAAAAATATGGAAAATATTGAAAAATGTTGAAAAAGTCAGAAATTTTTGAAAAAGGCTGCAAGCCGAAAAAAGTTGGCATATCGTTGCCTGAATTCTCTTTTGCTCCATACGCATGATAAAACGTATGCTTATGGAGCAAAAGAGAACTCAGGCGACGATATGTTGAAAAAGTCAAAAAAAAAATTGGAAAATGTTGAAAAAAGTTGAAACAGGTTGAAAAATGTTGAAACAGTTGAAAAAGGCTAAGAAAATCCATAGTCGAAAAAAAAATTAAAGAGGTTGAAAAACTGTAGTAGTTGAAACATTTGAAAAAGAAAAAGCTTGATAACTTTGATGAAACAGGCCCGGTAGATCATACCTAGCTCAAGTGGTACAGAAAGACGAGGGAGTGAGAGCAAAAAAGTATTTAAAGTAGGAAGAAGGTCTGGAAGATAATGTTTATGGATGTTGGAATACTGGATTTTGCCGGAAAAATTGGATGATCAATGGCTTCTGAGTTTACATTTACAACAAAAACCTCATCAACGATGTCGAATAAACTATCTGCATGAGTGTTCGGAGTTGAAAGAAATCCCGTGAAATTTTCTATCGCAAGTAAATTATCGCAAACGATTCTGAAGCAGACAGAGACTTGCTCGATTCGGAAAACATATGGAGTCTCATCTAACAAAATTGAAAACCATTCTGCACTTTTTATCTCGTTGGAGATTTTTGGACAAGATCGTGGTGGCCAAGGTCAATAATTTCATTTCAACTTTCGTGATGGAGCCATCTGTGTCCATCTCTCTGCAGCCAAGAACTCAGTTCTAGAACGTCTTCCAAGAACGCCTTAAAATTGGAATTTTCGTCGATGTTGTCCTATCGTAAAGTCTAACACTGCTTTGCCAATGATTTCAGCTTGTTGAATACTTGCATCAACGCTTTCCGATGCTTGGTTATCTGTTTTGAGTGAGCCGACGATATTGTTTGCATAACGTTCACTTTTCCACGGTTCGCCAATGTTTCAACGCAATCGAAGTGTAGAATAATTTTCGCATGAGTCTTCTGTGAGTGGATATTTACCCACTCGGAATTTATCGAATGAGTACAGCTACCCACTTCAACCACTATACCTGCCGGGCTGTGATGAAAATGGGAAATATTAAAAAAAGTTTTTGAATAAATCGAAAAAATATGGTAAATATTGAAAAAATTCGGAAGTTTTTCAAATATATTGAAAAAGGTTGAAAAGCCGAAAAAATTCGAATAAAAGGAAAATGTTGAAAAAAGGTGGAAAACGCTGGAAAACTCAAAAAAACAGGTTGAAAAAGTTGAGTTGAAATGTTGGAAAGTTTTGTCAAATTCAATGAAGTTAAAGGAGATTCAAAACTTCGATAGGAAAAAGCGAAAATGTTAAAAAAAAATTGACATACGCCAAAACTTGAGCCTACGGATGGACCACTTCAGGCGTAGCCACGGACAACTTTTACATTAAATAATCTTTAAAAAAGTAAATGGCAGAAATTGATGTATTGTATAAAATAAATATTTTATCAATATTTTAAATTTTTTGTTTCCTTTTTTACTTTCAAAAACCAAACGCTTAAAAAATCACTAGCAAAAAATGCCAAGCTTACAACTTTTTGTTAGCATTCCGTCGAAATCTATCTAATTTAAAAGCTTATAGTAACCGTCACCTGTAGACCACATTTAAAAAAAATTACTCCCATAGCTCAGTAAATATAACATTTGTCGTTTTTCGATTTTATGGGAGGTGCCATGCCCACTGGTACTATAGCGCCCACTTTTGGTTGTGAGATACCTTGTTAAATGGCATAATGACTGCGTTGTTAGTTTTCTGATTATAACGTTCATAGCTATTGTGGGCGGTACCACGCCTGTCAATGAGTTTTGCCAGTATAGCGACTTATAGCTATATTATCAAAACACTATTACTGTCCAAAATTTTTCTCAATGTACTTTCTCAATAACAAAAAAAAAATTATAACAACACGTGCTCTTACGCACATAAACCAAAAGAGCCAATGCCAAAAGGAGCAATAACATTGTCGTCTAATCCTTTCTTGAAAATAGCAAAACTTTTTTGCAGGGATCGCGAAAAGTTCAACTTAAATGGATTTCGTTTTCAAATTCCTTATTTTTTCCTTTTTGCGATTCTTTCTTGCTAGCTATCCTGGCAAGTTTTAGCGCAAGTCAACGTGCAGTCGGAGTAGTGCCAAACATTTTCGTTTGTTGTTTGTTTGTTTGTTTTTTAAGTTGCCGGGAAAATTGGAAAGAAATTAACGTGACTTGCATACGCAAAAGTTCAAAATTAACTTTTAAAGTGAAAATGTGCGCTCGCGCCCTATAGTATGCAACGATTGTTTTAATGATGATGCCAATGCTGATGCTAATGCTACTGACGGTGACAATAAATGCATTCGAGACACGCTCACACTAAAGTGACACTTGCTGTGACTTAAACTGCACTTTGTGAGTCATTTTCAGTTGCGCACTGTACGAGTTTATAAAAGAGGACTCTTTTAAGCATCAAGATAAACAAAATTCAGTTTGTTTGCGTGTGTGTCGCGCTACCTTGATACTCTGCTTTTGCTTGTGTTAGTGTCACTTGAGAGTAAAACGGTGCCGATTGTAAGGCGTTGCATTTAATTTGAGTTGCTGCAATTGCACATGAGTAATTGACAAAAGCAAAAGTTTTGAGATATTTTGGCTTTGAAATTTTTAGAAATTTCATTAAGACTGCTAGTGAAAAAAAAAAACTGAAAGTTGTTTTCGCAAAGTCACTCTAACTCTAAGAGGCCATTTGACACAGCGGCCATAAATAGAAATTTCTATTATTAGAAAGTAGTTAATGATCAACAAAATAAAAGCAAATAGTGTGTTCTAACTTCTATCGAAATTTAAATAATGAGGTTTGAATTCAATTAAATGTTACTCATACGTCATGCTCAACCTACAAAATAAAGTCCTTCAACTAGACATCAATACTATAGCACTCAAGCTAGTCAAATACGAATTTCCTTTGGCCCACACACAACTTCCTGCAATTATGCACATAAAGTGAGGCTCATTACATAGAATTTTTTTATTTTTTTTGCCCAAAAAAGCAATTTAAAATCAATTTGAGAAAATTGTTGGCTGGAAAGAAAAAAAAAACTGCTATTAAACCAAAATCCGCCAAAAACCCAAACGAACTTGATAGTTGGTTGCAATAATGCAGACACAATTGTTGCAGTACAACGCTGACGCTCGTCGTTGTCCTCCAAGCAGCAAATGCTGCTTCGTCACAAATATACAAATGAGGAAAATGGGACGTTACAGCCAAGTAAAAAAAAAAAAAAACAAACAACCAAAAGAAAAAATATGCTGTTTTTCATGTCGATAAGGGATACATAAATCGACACGAATGCCAAGTTAGGAAAATAAAGCCACAGAGTGTAAGAGACAGTAGGATATTTTCATAAGAAAATAGGTTGTCTAAGGAAATTTCGTGCATCGTCGGCTCTGCTAAGCATTTTATATATCTTTTTCTTTCTTTTTTTTTGGCCTACAATATTGTTACAAAAATGATTTCTTTTAATATTTTACAGCAGACACTTTTGGCTGCTGCCAATGCTTTTGGGCCAACTAAACGTTTTTATAGATACTTTGTATATTTTTACATATTACCAAAGAAAAAATATGATAGAGCGGGCGTTTTCATGAAATGCTTCTTTTAAAGTTTACAAATTTGGTAGTTGAAAGAGTTTTGTGAGATAAATCACGAGGCTGTTAGTTTTGTGAGACAAGATGGATTAAATGAAAATAATGTGAGAAACTAACAAACGCATTTGTTTTTTACATTTGATGTCTTATGAATTTTATTAGAAACTATTCAAAAACATTTTATATATAAAGGTTTTCCTAATAAAATGTAAGCTGACGCCATTCGCGTAAGCGGCCTTAAATAGAAACTGATATTATTTAAAAGGATGCATGGGGCAACATTAAAGCAGTATTATGCCAATATGCAGTTGCATCGAACTTAAGTTATGGAGTAGTTAAATGCTTGAAGTAATAAAAAAGAATTGTGAAAATAAATTAATGTTACACACACGTCATGTTTGACTTTGGAAACAAAATATTTACGCAGAAGTGCTTATGTTGAAAACATAGAATTTATCACTGACTCCAATACTACTTTACACAAATTTCATAAATGGTGGCTTGGATATTTTCAAATTCATTGGATAACTGACAAAAATAAAACCTTTTTAATTGTGAAAATAAAACTCTAAATAAAAAACATTAAATATAGCGCAAGTCAGCCGTGGAGTAACTTAATATTGCTACATAAAAATTGGAAAGAATAACATGAAGCCGCAGCAACTGTCCAATATAATCGTTAAATTTTTTTTTTTGATACTTTCTTCGATGAATTATGTAGCATATCATTAAAATATTGGCACGCTGCCAACAAGAAAAATTATAGCCATATTTTGGGTTTCCAATGGTAGTAATGATACGGAAGAAGTGACGATGCGGTTACAATTTTGCAGTCAGTATTCTTTAGTTTTTTTCTTTACATTATTTTTTTTATAAAATATGTTTCGTGATAAAAGTTGGAGGAAATATTTTTCTAATATTTTAAATAAAAGTAATAGAATGTAATGTTTTTGTGTCATAGAAGCAGCTAAAGAGAACCTTTATAAGCGTAGTCTTATAAGTTTCTTTAGAAGAAAGGATTTATATTATATCAATTTGAATCTTATTTCTAAAAAACAAAAAAAAAATGTCAATTTCGTGACTAAAAAGATTCTTACATTCCATATCTACAGGGTGTTTTTTTAAGAGGTTTTTTTTTCGAATAGAGATAAAACTGGCATTTTATGGTCAAATCTGGCAACTCTAATGTCATTTATGTTCAGTTTGGTTTGCCATTTCATCATGAACAGGTTGACAAAAGAACAACGCTTGCAAATCGTGCAAATTTATTTCGAAAATAATGGTTCAGTTCGCGAAGTTTACCGCAAGCTCCGCCCATTTTATGGTCGACATAATCGTCCATCAAAGCAATTAATTCGGTTAACCATGGGTCGTTTTCGCACTACGATTACTCTTTGTGATAATACGCATCCGCAGAGACGTCGAACAGTGCGCACCGAAGAAACAAATGCGTCGTGATTTTGGTGTATGGGCCGAAAATGAGATTGATCTCGATGCTGATTTTCATCGCAAAATTTTGTTCAGTGATGAGGCTCATTTTTGGTTGAATGGCTACGTCAACAAGCAAAATTGCCGCATTTGGAGTGAAGAGAATCCACATGAGACCCTTGAGACGCCATTACATCCACAAAAACTGACTGTTTGGTGTGCTCTATGGGCTGGTGGAGTCATTGGGCCATACTTCTTCCGAAATAATGCTGGAGAGTCAGTTACCGTTAATGGAGACCGGTATAGAGCCATGATAACCGACTATTTTGTTCCCGAATTGGATGGCATGAATGTGGATGAGTTGTGGTTCCAACAAGACGGCGCTACATGCCACACAGCGCACGTCACAATCAATTTATTGAAGGAAACATTCGATGAGCGCATAATTTCGCGGAATGGACCTGTCAATTGGCCACCAAGATCGTGTGATTTGACACCATTGGATTATTTTCTTTGGGGATATGTGAAGTCGCTCGTCTACGCCAACAAACCAGAAACGTTAGGGGACTTGGAAGCCAACATTCGTGGCGTTATTGCCGACATACGGCTCGAAAAAGTGGTTCAAAATTGGACCTGTAGAATTGGCTTTATTCGAGCCAGCCGCGGCGGCCACATGCCCGAAATCATATTTAAACATTAATGGCATAAAATTATCCTTCCAATAAAGCCAAATTGATGGACATTAAAATGATTTTCTTGTGTTTTATTTCAATTCGAAGCTCTATACCTCTAAAAAAAACACCCTATATTAATTTATACCCAAATTTCATAACCCCAGCTCCAAAAGCTATATATTTTGAAATATTATGTTTTTGTTCTTCAACTGTTATGGAACAATCAATATTTTTGATTGCACAGTACTGGACACAAGCGGATTTAAGTTAATCATTATATAAATAGGCAATCTCTAAACGGTTGCACCACTTTTTCTCAGCCATAGCACAACGTAATCGCTCAATTTTTTTTTGTTGGAAAGGTTGTGAGGAGAAGGGGGGACATGTATACTTTGTTTTTCAATATTTTGATTTTGATGAAATTTTGTTTGAAGATAGATTGAATCCTAAGAAAGATTATTAGAAACTCTGATTTCTAAAAAGGGGCGTGGCATTGCCTCAAATTTGAAAAAACGCTATCACGGCTGCGCCAATGCACCGATTTTGATGAAATTTGGTATGTAGATAGACTGGATCTTAAGTAAAAATATTTTTTTTTAGTGGGCGGTGCCACGCCTCTTACAGGAAAATACGTCAATAAAAATCTCACGTTAACTTTTTGATGCAGAGACTAAGCATTATTATAGCAGATAACATTTAAAAATTATAAGGCAAGTCTCATGGGTGGGAGGGGAGGGGGGGGTCCCGTCAGATTTCACCAAATCTCATCAAGGGGAGGAGAGAAGGGTCCGAATTTTCAAAAATACACCTCATGTAATAAATGGACGGCCCCTAATCGAATCTTAAAGTTGAGACATGCAACAGCTTCTTACTCTTTGTTTGTGAGAGAGTGAGGATTATCTATACATCCATCCTTTTTTAACTGCCATAACACAACATAATCGCTTAGTTTTTTTTGTTGTAATAGTTATGAAGAGGACCAGTGCAGAATGTGAAATTTTTTTAATTGTAGGCGAAGCCACGCCTTCAACAGGAAAATACGTTTCCACGGTTAAACAAGTGGACTGATTTTGGGGAAATTCGTTTTGGAGATTGTGCCCTAAAAAATGGTATTAAAATCTTCAAGTTCTTTAAGGAGGCGTGGCATCGTCACTAATGGGAAAGAACGGTATCACGGCTGTGGCACAACACCGATTTTGATGAAATTTGGTATGTAGATAGATTGAATCTTGAGTAAAGATATTTGTTTTGAGTGAGCGGTACCACGTCCCTTACAGGAAAAAATGTTTTACTACTAAGCTAATGGACGGATTTTGATGAAATCCAGAAAAAGATTGAACCCTGAGGAAACGTATTTGTTTTAATGGTTGAATTTCAACCACTGGGCGGACTCTAGTTTATTTTATATAGCATGCTTAATCATTTATTTATATAAATACTTATTCTTTTTTAGTTATAAATAAATTTTTTCAAAATTTTATTAGCATTATTATGAATAAATATACAATGAAGTCATATAAAATTTAAATAAAATAGTACCACTCTCGAGAGTTAGCCGACCGCTCTGACAGGAGCTCCATGACTTATATGATTAACATAGAAAACGTACGCTGCTAATTTTGAAACGGTAAGTAATTCCGCTAGTGTGACTATAACGATTATGGCGGTGCTTGGAGACAGCACTCTAGTAAATATTTACTAGCATAGTCAGACGGAGCTTGAACTGGCTAGCCTTTTCATAAACTTGCATGCCTGGCTGAACTACTCAGTTCTCTTACTTTACGGTGTGCTAAACTTTAATGCAACTATTCCGAAGTGCTAATCACGATGTAGCAATTTACCTAACGATTCGGTCGTCGAGGTACGGATTCTGCAGCCCTCAAATATACCTAAAACTAGACAGCTGAAACCCGCCAAAAGCGTTCAATGTTGCGAGAGCGGTATCGGTACTGACACTCACTCAATAACATTGTCGTACACGATGCATCTTCTGCAGCCTTAAAGGAAACTAATCATGACAAATCATTGCTGCTGACAGTAACGATTCGTGCATCGCTACCTTTTGGACAAAATGTTTGAAGACATGAGCATAGTAACATGTGTACAATTTAAGAGAGTTTTCAGAGTCATTTCAAGTTTTGGGTGGCTTCTATTATACTAGAAATATATGGTACAAAGAGAATACTTTTCGGCATCAAAATGGGATTCTAAGCTATCTGAGCTTAATCTAACTCAATCTGACACTCTAGAATACATTTGACACGCACAAAAAAAAGGGAAAGAAAAAATTCGAGTGTAAGCTTTGTTCACATTACGTGACAAAAAAATTTGTTTGCAACAAATTAGCAAATTTGTACTGAAAACAAACGACACATACTAAACACAATTTGGAGCACTTACATATACTAAAGAGTGGCCCATTGATTAACTTAAGAACTTAAAAAAATAAAAGTTTTAGCAATGTAATGAAGAAGTACTTCTGTGAACTGCAAACAGTAAGTTAAGATCTGCTTTATCTGAGGAATCATATACTTGGAGAGGATTGAAATCTGCAGCAACATAAATTTCCTCAATTTTGCGATTGTTCAAGTTTGGAAACAGTAACAAGTCATTGAAATTGTTACTAGAAATTCCAACATTCATTAAGAGAAAGAAATTAAATCATTAAATGGAAGACAAACCACAGAGATGTGTGTAAGTAGTCACGGCAGTGAAGATAGTGGTACCAAATACCAACCCAACTGATCCATACATGTGTGTGTTAAAAGAAGTATTGAAGAAGCTAGATGAAGCATTTAAGGGCTAGTATACAGTAAGATTCCAAAAAATGTGTGCTATTAAATCAAACAATTGCAAACTCCAACGAGTTAATCAGGTATTACTAATACTATTTTGGCAGATTAGGTATGATGACGTTCTTCACTAAGTAGTACAACAAATTAGTTTTTTTTTCTTGGTGAAATTATGATTATTGTTATGGATATTTTGAAGGCATTTCAGCGAGTATGGTAACTATTTACATAACAAAAGCATCTACGTAATTTCTCTCTTTTGCAGTGTTTGCTCTATCCGTGTCGTCATTGAGAGTTTCCAATCCAATGCTATAGTTCTCCACGTTTTATCTTATCTCAAACGCTCTTTCTATTTTGCCGATAACCTGCTATCTACTACTATTCATTTGTCGGTGACAGTAACATCTGTGATTTATATTATTATCATAATTTCCCAAGCCCTTTGTAGATTGAGACTAAATGATGATATGAGATTGACTCAAACTCAAATTACCTAAAAATAAACTAAGATTGGGATCTTGTTGATCTTGCCGATTTAAAAAAAAAACACTACCTTTGTTTGTTACTTCTCTGAGGAACTTATATGTTCCTGACCTGACATAGAGATCAATAACTCTTGATGTTCTTAGCTAGAATGTTCTGAGGTGGACAAATCAAGTATTCGATATGTCATAAGAAGCAGTCTGAAAATGGTTCATGAAATACTGTATACTTTATGCTTTATTTAATATTATATTTTATACTTTATTTAATATCGTACTGTTTACTTTATTTATTTATGTACAGTAGAACCTTTGTAAGTCAAACTTGAAGGGAGATGCCAAAAATTTCGAGTTATAGAGTTTTCGACTTATGGAGGACTTCGACTTAAGCGAAGTCTGTCAAGAAATGTTCATTGTCGGCATATTCTTAAAGTCGGCATCTTATTTTTATTCGAGCTATAGATGTAATTCTTTTCAAATAATCGAGTTGTAATGGTTGTAAGATCAAACATTGCTATGTTCAAGATTCAGAGGTAAATTTATTTTTTCGAGTAATAGAGGGGAAATATGAACTGAATTTACTTATAGGGACTCACTAATTATTTCGACTTATAGAAGGGTCAGATTTCGAGCTTTAGGGCTTGAAGGGAACATAACATTTTTTCGAGTTTGGTAGGTTTTTGACTTATCGAGGTTCGACTTAAAGAGGTTCCACTGTATATTAAACTCTACGTATCATTTATTTCAATTCTTTAGAGCAATGACGTCAAGTTTGTAAGCTCGACATTCTGAATATAACGTCATACTATAGCAATAACTTTCGTTTTTTTGGTTGTACTTTCCCAATTGCTGTGACATCGGTATATTCTAGAAAAATTTTCATTTACAATACTTCATATATCTTTCCTCCATTTCTTCCTATTGCAGCAAATCAACAGGGTGCATATCAATTATTTTGCTTAGTTCTTTGTTAAGTCAAGTGTGCTACATTTTTTATGTTAAATACAGTTGAATTTCTGAGTTGAATGATTTATCATCTGTTGATTGCAAAGCATTATCTTTTGGTATTTCAGCATCAATACAGCAAAATTTGCGAACAAATTCTTCAGATAGGACAATCTTACTTGGGTGATAGCAAAGTAAGTAATGTGTTGCTATATAATCATTATAGATCCATTCATCCTAGTGTTAAAAACATTAGTACTGCAATCTTCTGTTTTATGTCCTTTATACAACACAAAGTATAAGTCCTAAGCAAAACTCTTCCAATGCGTCCAATCAGTAGCGAGTGTCTTCAGTGCTCTGCCAAATTTTTCCAATGCACGAATTTGTTACTCTAGCGATCCCGGTGACTTAGGACGGCCGCATTTTCTGTTGCTCTGAAGGTTTCACTGCAATGCTCGCCGATAGACTTCGGTTGGTGATTTCAGCAACGCGTGACCTTTTCTTATACGCTGTTTGATTTAAATAGAAATCGAATCTTGACGATATATGATGAGCGACATTGAAAATCATCCTGGATCACAAAGATTTCATCACTTTACGAGGAAAATTATTGCTGAACACTTGAAAATTGTATACAGGAGCGCTGTTGGTTAATAAGGTTTTACAGCCAAACAGAAGAACTGTCTTCATGGTTAACTTAAAAGCATCGTGCTGCGTTGTCTTTGTTAGAAACGATGACAGTCAGATATTCCGAAGTTTGGCGAAGTTACCAATAGCTTTGTTGATTCTAGCATGGATATCCTTATTACTATCACTATCCGTTGTTATTATGCTGCTCAAGTAAGTGAAGTTCTTCACTTCTTCTACACTCAATTTGCTTATCTTGAAGCTGTAGTCTTTGCTGGTATCATAGACTTTTCATCGTTGTCTTTGGGACGCACAGGTATTCCAGTAGCAATTAAACTTTCTTTGCTGCCACAATTTACAAGATTTCGAATCCAATGAACCCAAAACTTGTACGGACTTTAATTTTTTTTTAATTTTTCTGACTTTACCGACTGTAGCAAAAAACTAAGTATAGGGTGTTTTTTTTAGAGGTATGGAGCTTCGAATTGAAATAAAACACAAGAAAATCGTTTTAATGTCCATCAATTTGGCTTTATTGGAAGGATAATTTTATGCCATTAATGTTTAAATATGATTTCGGGCATGTGGCCGCCGCGGCTGGCTCGAATAAAGCCAATTCTACAGGTCCAATTTTGAACCACTTTTTCGAGCATATGGGGCCGTATGTCGGCAATAACGCCACGAATGTTGGCTTCCAAGTCCCCTAACGTTTCTGGTTAGTTGGCGTAGACGAGCGACTTCACATATCCCCAAAGAAAATAATCCAATGGTGTCAAATCACACGATCTTGGTGGCCAATTGACAGGTCCATTCCGCGAAATTATGCGCTCATCGAATGTTTCCTTCAATAAATTGATTGTGACGTGCGCTTTGTGGCATGTAGCGCCGTCTTGTTGGAACCACAACTCATCCACATTCATGCCATCCAATTCGGGAACAAAATAGTCGGTTATCATGGCTCTATACCGGTCTCCATTTACGGTAACTGACTCTCCAGCATTATTTCGGAAGAAGTATGGCCCAATGAATCCACCAGCCCATAGAGCACACCAAACAGTCAGTTTTTGTGGATGTAATGGCGTCTCAAGGGTCTCATGTGGATTCTCTTCACTCCAAATGCGGGAATTTTGCTTGTTGACGTAGCCATTCAACCAAAAATGAGCTTCATCACTGAACAAAATTTTGCGATAAAAATCAGCATCGAGATCAATCTCATTTTCGGCCCATACACCAAAATCACGACGCATTGCATGGTCTCGCGGCTTTAATTCTTGCACAAGCTGGATCTTGTAAGGTCGCAAGCCAAGATCTTTGCGCAAAATCTTCCATAAAGTTGATGGACAAAGATCCAATTGCTGTGCACGGTGGCGAATCGATTCATTCGGGTCCTCTTCAACATTTTGCTCTACAGCGGCAATTATTTCTTCGGTGCGCACTGTTCGACGTCTCTGCGGATGCGTATTATCACATAGAGTAAACGTAGTGCGAAAACGACCCATGGTTAACCGAATTAATTGCTCTGATGGACGATTATGTCGACCATAAAATGGACGGAGCTTGCGGTAAACTTCGCGAACTGAACCATTATTTTCGAAATAAATTTGCACGATTTGCAAGCGTTGTTCTTTTGTCAACCTGTTCATGATCAAATGGCAAACCAAACTGAACATAAATGACATTAGAGTTGCCAGATTTGACCATAAAATACCAGTTTTATCTCTATTCGAAAAACAAATCTCTAAAAAAACACCCGTTACTAGAAACTGATAACATCGGCATAAAACAAAAAACTTTGTTAAGATTTACTAAAGAAAATCATAAGGAGTGAAGTCATATCTATACAGTCAATATTTAAATATTCGATATCTTGGAAAGGAAGCATTCTACTGAAGATACCTTCTGTAAAATTGTGGACGGAGCTGTCTTATTTTAAAAGAAAAATTAAAGTAACATAGCTTTCTATGAACGTAAAATATCTTCAAATATCCTCAAACAGCAATTTTATGACTTTTTAGCAAGAATAACCCAAAATATTTACATGCGAGAAAAAACCTTGAGAATGAGATTTCACTTAACACACAAAAAATCTCTCGATCCTACCTTAGTCTACTCTCTGTGTAAAACTTTTATAGGTCTACGTACTTTATAAGCCATAACCTGCAAGCCTGCGAAAGATAAGATAACTAACAATTAATGGCCATCCCAATTCACAAAAGTCCTTATACTTAACTTATCATTTTGAATATAAAGTGTTTTTTTTTTTTTTTGGAGAAAATTCTAAAATGTTTTATTGTAGTTGTTAATTTGATCCAAAGTAGGAACAATAACAATAGTAGCAGCAGGAGTAGATTGTTACTTGTAGCACATGTCAGCTACAATTTTGCAAATTTCATTTTGTCCTTACTAGATAAACTGCTGCTGCATCCTTTCGTTTTGTATTCATCTTATATTTTGGTCAGAGATGGTCGATTTGTTGCCAAAGAAAGTGACAAGTTGCTTAAGTCCAAGTGACAGCACTGAAGTATCACATGTCCGCACTTGAGTAACTCACTATGCAAATTTATATTATGTCTTTATATGTAGCATGTGTGTGTGTGTGAAGTACGTGCGTATTAGTGTGCGTATGTACAAGTGTAAGGAATGTCTATTGTGTTTATATTCTACAAATGTACCCATTTAATCGTGTTATAAGTGGATTTTATAAACTCAAGTAGAACCCTTTAAACAAACATTGCAGCTGACATTTGATATCCTTATAGGGATAAAGTTTTTTTTTTCTTTTTGATTACCTTAACTTGTTGTATGTGACATATGAAAAGAACTTAAGAGCCATGATTATGAAACTCTTTAAGGATATTCAATTTTAAATAGATACTATAAATGAGTAAGTATGAAAACAAAGAATTTTTCTTTAACACTTTTTGTTTCTCTCTTTTAAGCATTAAAATATAAATAACGCCACATTTTAGCCGCAAAATGAAATTGCATTTTTCCCACTTGAAAAAAAAAATGAGATCCTTGTCCGGTGCTACATTGAAGCATCATAGAAAAAATATGCTACATTAACATAACAAAAGCTTAAAATGAGATTTAAAAAATAAGCGTAAACATAGTAAAAATACACATTTTTCTCTCTCTTTTTTAACTTTTAAATGGAAAATGTAAATATTTGCTTGCTTTGCAGAGAAGCAGCAACAACATAACAATAATATCGGCAACATAATGTTGGTGTATTTAAAAAAATGCAAACAAAAAATATACAAAAATGTGTTTTATATATTTCAAAGTAATACTTATAATAGCATTTTAAAAATATTATAAGTATTAAATTTTCGCTATCACGTATTTCGTTCTCTTTCATACTTACTGCTCTTTCTGTTCGTTGACGCCATACAGTGGTATTAATGCACTCTAAATAAGGCTTTCATTTTAGTCAATCATTATTGTGTAATAGTTCTCAAGCTAACGAAATGATTTCAATAAGAAGACTTGAATTATTATTGCGCAAACGGTAAGCATTTGCAAAATAAATTTTAATATTAAAACTATTACATGAAATTTCAGTCATTACTTGGGCTTATGGCGGAGTTGACATCTTTTTTCTAAGCGGCCATAGATGAAAAGTGGAGTTATTACAGTTATTCGAATTGTGAGCATAATAACAGTGATAAATTATTCGCAATTCACATCGGAACAGCGTTGTTGATATTTTAGTGTTATTAAACATGTCGTATGAATAACTTTTAGTTGCAAAAACTTTGTGTCATTTGAATAGGCCTTTACCTTTTCTTTCGAGCCGCAGAAACTATGTACCACTTCAGTGTCAGCGTGCTCGAGACGAGCGATGAATCTTTCCCGCAATTTATTTTCAAACAACGGCAAGTACCAAATTTCGAATTTCTGGAAAAAGAGTTCGATCAAACATTGTTATCTTGTGGAAGGCTTGTAGACAATATTTTTTTATATCGTAGTCTACGTCTTAAATATTTGCATTGCAGTACACAGTTAGGCAGAAGCAAATGTTGCCAAGCGGCAACTTAAATTATTGCAGCACGTTTGTAGTATTCTTAGATGATACAATTTTGCTGCTGCCACACATTTTCCTTAAGTAGTTTAGCAGTAGCAACAGTAGCAGCGCACCAGCCAGCGCTAGCGACAACGACGGCGGCTGCTCCAATGGAGCAGCAACTCAGAGCAGCGGTCGTAGCACTTTTGTAAACACTTTATTTGAATTATTATAATTTTGTAGACAGCTTTCGTGTTGGCTGATAATAATAAAATGCACAAGATGTTCTGCTTCTAGTTGTGCTGCTGCTGTTGCTGCAGCAGCTGTTGTTGTTGCTGCTTCTTGTAAGAAACTCCTAAAGTTTTGCTACTTCTTTTGTAGCAATTTTTTAAATTTAATGCACTGAGAGGAGAAGTACAGAAGTTTAGTTTATCATCACAAAGAAAATACACAAAGTGTAGCTCGAAGATATCGACTGCTGCAAAAAATCCAAAAGCACCCAATTGATTGATATGATTGCTCATAAGGATAATAATATGCTATTGCTAAAAATTATCTTAAGAGTTTTTCAAAATTTTGGATTGTTTTTTTGTGAAAAAAATTAATTTTAAATTGTAGTTGAATGACCCTTTGCCTGAACCTTTAACTTTTATTTCCATAAAGCAAGTTCTGGAAGTTATACCAAAAACTCAGGCACCTAAAACTATGCAATCAAATATATGAAATTTTCACTGTTAAAAGAAAAGTTAATGAAACAAAACTGCAACTACGTGTGTTGCATAGTTTTAGGCTCTCAATTTTTGTCTTTGTAGAATTTTTCATTATTACATAATTACAAAGTTAAACTGAATTTTACTAAAAAATTTTTCAAGTGCATAATTTTTTCTTTGCTTTTTTGGTACAAGAATAATGTCCGTCGCTTTCGTCCTAGTGGCGTTACAATTTTATATTTTGCAAATATTATGCAGCACTTGTGTTGTTGTTGTTGTTGTCGTGATATCTTTGCCTCTTTGCTTTTGCTTTGCGCTCTTTATCAGAAATTTATGCGATTTTTGCTTCAGTCGTTTTTTTTTTTTTCATTTTGTTTTCTAACTCTTATAACAAGAGTTTTGTTATTTTATTTTATTCTTTCTTTATGTTACTACTGTTTTATTATTATTCATTGCTCAAGTCAAGTTTTTCTTGTTTGTAGGTTAAATTTTACATAAATCGCATTAAATATTTAAAGTTTTCTTTTTGATGCACATTTTTAAACTACAAAGGCGTCATTGAGCGTGTCTGAAAGTAGACTATATATATTATTGCTATTTTTTTTAAAGTTTAAACTCTCACAAATTAAATTAAATGCCTTTCAAATATAATCTTTCTACTTTTTGCTCACATTAATGTTTTATTCTTTGTTGAACGCAAATGTGATCATTATATTGACAAATCTAGCTTAACAATGAAATATTGCAAAAACACTTATACATTAGAAACTCGTTTATCCGGGGTAGAGAGGAGGAAGAAAAACTCGAAAACTTTAAGCAAAATACTTCACGCATACAGCATGGACATAGACGATCAATCCGAGTTTTTCCGTATTACCAGAGCATACACCTCGTTTAAACGGAGCCTCGGTTGATCAAAGGCCGAATATAGAAAATTAGGCTGTATAATATATCTCCTCCGATTTGCGATCAATTGTCACTAGTACTCATAATGTAAATTGAAAAAACCACTCAAACAAAGTTGCAAAATGGAAAAAAAGGAATTAACGGCCATCCCAAATGGTAAAAGAAATTTTTTTAAAGAAAGTTGACCTTTACAAAATTAGATTTTTTTTTTTTTTGATTATTAAAAAAAGTAAGAGCATATTACAGGAATCCTCTAATTAACAGTTCTTCCCGAAATATTTCAATTCCTTCAACTCCACACTACTAACTCAAAGTTCATAAATTTACCGAAATGTTGAAAGTTGCCACGGAACTAAACGCTGAACTTCTGTACATTTTCCTTATTCAAATTTGGGATGAGAACGCATACCTAAAGACTGGCTCATAAGAACCTTAGTAAAAGGCTTAAAAATGGGACTTATCGCTGTGTCAGTACTATAGTAGGAGCGCGAAGCTCTCAGTGCCGTCGAAAGAGAAAGAATAGAACCACTTATCTGAAAATAATAAGTCGGTTTTCAGCAATGTCTATTAAAAAAAAACTTGCGCATTGTTGTGGAACAAGGAAATGAGTTTCAGACATCTTTAGATTCAACCTTCATCAATTATGGCACCACTTTGGATAGCAAACAGCACCCAAGATTATCAAAAACCATATCAATGCTCTATACAAAAGTTTCAAATGTAGAGCATTTTATAGTGAAAGACTATCTGATCTTTTGAGTTTTTTGCAATCATAACTTTTATCTCAGGCACTACTGAAAAATTTCCTGAGCTGAGCTGTAGACTCTTCAAATCGAGGCATAGAGTGAACTTTCAGCGACCATTTGGAAGATCTTACTAACGCCGATGACTTATGCATCCTTGTCAGGCCCGGATTGAGAAATTTGCCGCCAGTAGGCAGTTGCTAAAATTGCCAACCCCCTCTCCTCGAAACTTCATTTTTTTTTCATTTATGTTAAATTTTTGTGATTTCCATAAAAATATTTTTGGTGGCCAAAAAAAACAAAAAGGTCCTCGTTTCTGAACGAAAAACAATAGCAAAATTAAAACAATATTTGAAATACACTACATCTTATCCATTCACAAAATATTTTACAAAGTAAACTTCAAAAGTAGTTAATAGTATTAAAGTATTTATGCCTTGCAAAAGTAGTACATTTACTACTAAAGTATGTCACCTGATAATCCTAACTTTGGTACGAAAAGTTTTTCAATCAATAAAATTTTTCAAAGTTTCCGCAAAAATATATGCTGCCTTTAAAATCTAACCGCCCTAAGCGCGTGCCTACTCTGCCTGTAAGGTTGATCCAGGCCTGGTCCTTGTCACCAAGTAGTCGGATAAAAAAAAAACTTATTCCCTTTAGACCTTTTTCGAAAGAAAGATGTCTGGAAATCAACATTAGGAAGACAAAAAGTATATTCATCCGCTCAACCAGTGCCTCAATGTTTCATCATAGGGGAATCTAATATAAAATAAACGAGTAGCTTCACAATATTGTAGTAGGCAGGGTCATATTTAGTGCTATACCAATGCGAGAACGATACGATAATTCAAAAAATTTCGTATTGTGCCAGTTATCATACGAGAAATCATGAGCCTATATTATTCCCATCTCATTATCGTCAAGTTTTCTTAGTTATTCTATCTAAGATTTATATATTATCTTATAAAACCCCGTCTATATTTTTCTCAGTTCTTATTACAGACAATTCGGTTCATATACTAAATTTCACAGCTTGAAATAAATACAAAGGATAGCAAATTAAATATTTTTGTTGCATATGATGAGTCCCGCCTCATCTTCTATTACCGTTCACATTTTGCGAGTAGCTTGTCACAAACAGTGAATATCACGTATCAAGTTTCACAACTGTAGCTGCCATAAGTGCCAAGTTGTAGTATTTCAAGTGCATTTGTTGTAAGGGAAGTGCCACACCCCATTAGTGTATTAAATAAATTATAGTAATAAAACAAAAATGTTTTTTCAAGCGAAAATGTTCCGATAACGAAAACGAGTCGATATTAAAAAAAATTGATTCACGTATGTTCAAGGACGGGGACGAGAAAGCTTGGCCGATATCTCGTGTTCGGCGATAATTTAATAATTATCTTACGTACGTAAGTATGTAGTGTTTATAGTGAATTTTTTATTTTTCCTAAAAATTGATAAAATTTTACTATTGCGATTTACTTTGTACTGCCCTGTTAACGACTCTGGCATGGACAGTCTTGGTAAACCGATTGCTTTACCAAGAAATCAGTTTCATTTTCAGTTTCTCGCAAATTTATATTTTATTTAAATAAAAAAAAAAATATTTATTAAAAAAATTGTATAATGAAAGTGATTCCTCGTTCTGAACGTTATTCCTAACATATCTCGAAAAAACAAATAGATATTCGAGTTGGTTTCATTTAAGTGAAAAATTATTCAGAAGCCACAAATGCTGCATGTACTACAAATATGTGGCTTGTTTTCTTTAACGATTTTTGGCTTTTTTTGGCAGCTTATAATATTTTTTTTCCGACTAAATGCATATAAATTTTTTGTTTAAAAATTAATATTTAATGGAACCCTTTTTTTATTTTCACCACAATCTCTTTTCATCCAAATTTTCCATTGTACTCTGTTTTTTTATTACATTTTATATAATCACATTATTTATGTTTATTAATGTTAAATTAAAACTTCCTAAAAAAGTTTTATTTTAAATACTTTTTTTTTCCCCTTATACTCGTACTTTTGAATCATTAAATTTCGTTTCGTTTTTCTAAATACCAACCACAAATTATTTTACCACATCAAAAGGACTCTGCCTATCGTTGAATTACCATCTTGTGCGCCATTTGTAATGCCTTTTGTCGCATGCCAAATTTGTTGTTGTTGTTGTTGCTGCGGCTGCTGCTGCTGTTTTGTTGTAGTTTATGTTTTGCCATTGTGTTGATGTGTAAATGTGTCTGTAATTAAATTTGTGAAAGATTAAGATAAGCGCTTTAACTTTTATTTTATTACTGCGTTGATTGTGGAATTAAAGCTTTAGGATTCATAATTATTATAAAGGGCTGGGCCATTTATGTGAATGAGAGATTAAAGTTGGTTTTCGAAAGAAGAAAATATCGTTTTGGAAGCTTGATATGATGGAAATTAGTTGAAAGTAAAATTGTAAAAATATTTGCATGTAATTGTTAATAATAATAAGAGAAATGGTTTGGTCCAGCAACTGGCAAAAGTGGGCAAATTTTGACGGAAGGGTGTGGCACCACTCTTTCATGCAAGCATAGCCTTTAAAACGCTAAGTTGAGAGTCATTGATTCCACATTCAATGTCTATGCACTTAGTCCAACCAGAAATATATTGCATGGTGTAAGAATTACTCTTAATAAGTTCAGCTATTACAGGTATTTGCTTTCTTAGCTATTTAGCTTTAGTTATATGCCATTAGTCTCTCGCAAACTACTCAACGGATTTTTTTTTAAAAAATTTTCCTCATGGTCTCTGGAAATCTCATAGCAATGTTTGGCTTGGAAAAAATAGGCTATGTCACGCCTTCTTCCCCTCCCCCTTCTTATAAAAAAATGCCATTCATCATATCTCATCAGCTATATGACGCAGATGAATGAGACTTGGCACATATGTATATAAAAAGTACGTGCAAAAGTAAATTTCAATGAAAAAATGGTGGACGCCACGCCTCTAATATGAGCAAAATCGAAATTTTAGGCGTTCCAACAACTATCAACTAAAAAATATTTGAGACTTATGCTTCTTATAGTCTGTGTGACTTTCTTAGTATAGTTTGATTTAAGAAAAATGGGAGATGCCACACCCCTTTAAATAAGAAAAAATCAAATTCATCAAATATGTCATAAGCTGTTTGACGCAAATGAATCTAAGTTGGTATCTATGTCACCGGCCAAACTAGTTTTTAGGACAAACTAGTTTATCCTAGGACAAACTAGTTTATCCTTTTCCAAACTAGTTAATTTGAAGGAATAAAAGTATGCAATGTAATGTTAATGCAAAAGAACTGTGAATAGCGAAGTCAGTGTTGCACATATTATAGACTGAGCTGCGATGCCGAAATTGGATATATTGGAGGATGTAAGTGCTGCGCCACCAATTACCCATGCTTACAACTTGTCAAGTATATAATGAAATTGACAAATTTTGTTTTCTTACTTTGCTACTGTCGTAGTCTTCACTAATTACAGTCCTTTTGCATTAAAATGTTATTGCATATCTTTAGGCTTAAGCTAACTAGTTTGACCTAAAAACTAGTTTAGCCGGTAACATATAAGGTACGACCAAAAGTAACTTTCAATGAAAAGTGGGCGATGCCACTCCCACTTTATCTTTATTTTTTGTGTCTAAAATTTGGTATATACATTTGTTTCTTATGATCTGTGGAAAGTTCTACGCTCTTGATCATTGGCGCGACAGTTTTTCAGTTCCATTGCCTACTCTCCAATCATTCCAATTAAATCTTCTGTCCAGACTTTCTTATACAGGGAAATTTACCAAATCAAACTCATAGCGCCACCTATCGGAAAGGGCAGAACAATGTCTACAATGACCGCTAGATAAAAAATAAATTTTATGAAAAATTTTATTTTAGACTTTTACAAAATATAACTTTAAAATAGTTTTAAGGCAACCTAACGAAGTGGGCATGATTTCCTCATATTTGCAAAAGCAATTTAAAAGCTTAAAAAAATACTAATTTCATCAACATTTTCGCACCGCTGCGTGTGTTGTTATAAATTCAATAAACTGTTTTATGGCTCCAATTACTAACACATTTTTGGCTTAATTTAAATTGTCAATTTTTAAATAAATAAAATAAGCAATATTGTGGCAAAGTGATGAAACAAAAATTTAATATTACTGTGAAAATGATAATGAAATCAATAGCCATTTTACTAACAAAGTAAACATTATTTATGGTAATTTATTTATTTATTTTTAGCTTGCATTGGCTGGTAAAAAATTATTATTTTGAAAATAAAATTTCATGAAAGAATTAAGTTATGCAAACACAATTTTTTTGTTAACTTTAATACATAAATAGTAAATGTGCTTTAAAATTACAAATTGGCATGAATATCGCATTTATTAAAGCCTTAAAGTATGCAATAAATTTGTTGCATAAATTATTTTAAATAAATTTTAATATCATTGCATGCAGCAATCAAGCACTTTACAGTTTCTAATTGCTCTTGTAAGCTATACTCATTGGGTAATCAATTATTTTTCATTCATGCAGCACAAATCATCATTTTACTGCCACTTGCGCCAATCATTGAAAATATAAAGAGCATAAAAAAGATTTGAATAAAAACGTCAATTTACCTTTAATTTACTCCGCTTCTGTAAATTATCCAGTTCTACTCAAAAATCTTGATTGGTTTCCTTTTTGGCGTTTCATTTCATTTCACTTGCCAGTATGCGCGATTTTAATGCAAACAAATAGACACAACACCTTCCTCATCAATGGATTTTATTTACGTTACGACCGCAACGAACGAAACTGTGCCACTTTATCAATTTCAAGCAATGAAACTCAAACTTTTTGCAATTTTCAAATGTAGCCAGCTTTTGCACACTGTGCAATTGTATGAACACGCGGGAATTTCAACCAGGTAAAAATATACGGGCTGTTATGCCACAAAACAAAATCCCCTAAAAAATTTCGTTTTTTTTTCCTCAATTCAAGATTTCTTTGTACAGATTTTTATTAAGGCTTGTGAGGTATTTTCACTTCCAAAAAATTACAAAAAAAAATGAAGGAAAAATCGCTCAAAACAAATCTGCTGTACAACTGACAGAACTTGAATTTTTTCTTAATTTTCTCTGAGGAAATTAGGCCCAAGAACTGTAGTCCCTTTCAATCGAGTTTTATTTCGTTTTTCTTTTGCATTTATTTTTGTAAGATTTTTCTAATTCTAATGCCCATTATATTAATTATCAGTTATCGCAAAAAGCCTTTCTGTTCTTCAGGAAATATCGCCAGTTTGGCAGTTTAAGATACAGTTTTTCGTCTATATTCCAACGCTCAATTAATACCCGAAAATCCTCACTGTGCTTCATTGAAAGTAACTCATTTTCCTCATTCTTCGTCAGATGACATTCAAGCACCAGCAAAAGCTATCATTCATCAATGGCATCGCCGTCATCATCATCGAAAATTGGCAGGCAGCATGATGATGAATTTTTTCTCAATCATTATTCATGAAAATATTTTCCAATTTAAATGAGCAAAACAAAAATGCATAATGTATGAAATGATTTTGAGTTTGTTCTATTTTGAGCGTTGAAATTGAAAGATTTTCCGTTAAAGAGGTAGCTAATTTTTTGTGAATTTAATTTCAAAGGAAGCAATTCATACAAGTGTGGTATTTTCATTTTTAAAGGCTTAAAGCCATTCGGCATAAAATGAATATTCTATGACCATCTCCAAGCCACAACGATCTAGTCATTGGCTATTTAAGCACGCGCTGTTATCTCAGGAATCTTGTCTGCTGATTTTGATGTATAAAGACACATAAGAGACATTAGATGGCATGCCTCGTGCGTGTCTTTATACAGTAGACATAAATTACTTTGAAGACATGCCGCCTCATGTTTTTAAAAGCATTTTATTATATACAGTATAAAGACACACACGAGATATGCCACTAATGTATTTTAAAGATATTTTCAAGTCTTTTATTATCGTTTTATATATTGCTCTAGTAAAATATTACAAAACCAAAATTTCGCTACTAAGACAAAGAATCTTTTTATTTAAGGATATCAAGCTATTTTAAAGACATCACTGAGTTTTAATCTGGGTTTTTGTCTTGTTATTGTCTGACTAGCCTCCAGCCCAAAATCCACATCAAACAGTGACACGTTTGTGGATGAATTTGTTCCTCAAGTACAGTAAAATTTCGATAATCCGGATATGGCCTAATCCAGATCATACTGTAATCCGGACAAAGTGAAAAAAGTAAAAATTTCCATTATATCCCTTGTAATCCGGACCGACAACAACAACAAAAGCAGCTTGAAGCACAAAAATATCATAATACCTAAATTACAACAACGAATACTTTTACTCATATTTCACAATGTGTAATATTAGTTAAACTGAACATGAATAATGAAACAATATTTTGCATCGCAATACAAATACGATGTTTTGGAAAGCACACAAATTTAAAAAAGGATTTTTGCAAATATATAGCATTTATGCCACATCATTGTATTAAAATAATTTTTTATACATATGATTTTAGTAAATTCTAAATAGTTTTAAAAGTTTCTTAAAACTTTTGTTTTAAAATAATTAAGTCTAAGCAAAACTTTACTCAAAATCAGCAACAATCCCTTTCAAAAAAAAAGTGTATAATTTTTGCAACTTCAAAATAATGCATATGCAACCATGCATAAGGATATAATGTACGTGTATTTGGCAACACCAAAAGAAGGCATCAACTGCAGCAACAAAATTCGCAAAAAAAAAAAACAAACAAAACTAAATGAAAAATTTTCGCATGTTGCATAAATAATAAATGGCACAACAAACACATGCAGCATAAAGATGAAAAACTGTGCTGCTTTTGCTGCACATCAGCACATCTCGTTGACATTTCACCAACACTAAATTTATATTATTAAGTCAGCTTAAAAGACAGCTAGCTGCAAGTACATAGAGAAAAGTTCAAAAACTTAGGTTTCTTAAAAACTTAAAAGAATTATTAGCAAATTAAGCCATTTTGCGGCGCTTTTAGAGGGAGTTGAGATTTTTTCATTAAATTTCATACGATTGTCACATATACAGGTTCGACAATTGAAATGATATATTTTAGAAATGAAAACAAACAGTTAATTTTCAACTTTTTTATTTCTTTGTTTTTTTAAGGTAAAAGAGGAACATCCAAAGTTTGTGTAAAGATTATTCATCTGGAATATACCCGCCCTTGGCCTTGACCACAGCCTTAAACCGCTTATCGAACGACTGACACGATTCCCGTATGATGTTTTGGTTAATATTGTTCCATGCTTGGGTCAAATCCATCTTCAGCTACTCCATACTTAAATGTTTTTTGGCACATGCCTTTGCCTGCAAAATACCCCAAACACAGTAGTCCAGCGAGATTAGGTCAGGAGAGGACGACGGCAAAGGTTCGTGCTTTATGAACGATGGAACGTTTTCTTCAAGCCATTTTTGCGTTCCTCTGGCTTTATGCGACGGTGCCGAGTCCTGCTGAAATGTCCAGTGCTCCGAACCGAAATGTTTGCGTGCCCATGGTAGCAGGCCAGGCTCCAACACTTTTTCCCTATAAATTCGTTGATTTATTTTCACCTCATTGCGACCCATCGGTAGAAAAACGAGTGGAGACTTGCCATTTTCGTTTACTGCCGTCGAGTGACTCGTAATTCATCTGAATGGTCGCTGGAACGTCCCTTTAGCTATACCTTATCATTTTGCTTGTTTACAAACTGCTCGATGCAGAAAGTTTTCTCGTCAGAAAACACCAAATTGGGCAGCTCGTTCTGGCGGCGCATGCGAATCAGCTCTCTCGATCTCTTGAGGCGCTTGTCGCGTTGTAATGCGGAAAGGTCCTGCGTCTTAAGTCTTTTGAAAGGCTGCGTATTGAACTTATTTTTCAGAATACGACGTATACTTCGATCACTTACTTCCATCTCTTTCGCCATTTGAGCTGCACTGCGCACAGAGCTTCGTGCCAATCGCTTGCGAACAATTTCGACGTTTTCTCGCCCAGTTGCAGTACATCGCCGGCCAACACCATAGCGTTTTTTAATGCTGCCGGTCTCTTTAAAACGTTTAATGGTACGGCTGATGAAAACATCGGTCAATTTCGCTTTCGACAGCTCACGACGTATCTCGACGTTTTTTTTTTGCCTTCAAAATAGAGGCCAATCACTAAATTTATTTTCATTTTCAAATTTTACAACTTGAAAACGTTTTCAAACACCACGAAATGCTTATGTCATTTGACAGACAATATATCAAAGAGCAGCTCTGTTGAATTTGAGCATAGTGCGATGAAAGGTTTGGAAGAAACAGCTGTGTGAAAATAATCTTTCATTTCAATTGCCGTAGTTGCTGGTAGTTCAATTAAGAAAACTTCAAGATTTCAAATTTACCGGTAAACGAACATGAATTCCTGCTTCCTTCTGCTTTACCTTTAACAGCACATGAGTGCATTTTCTTAAATTTCAAACTTTTCTAAATGCAATTCAATTATTCATGGAAATAAATAAATTTTATTTGTTTATCTTGTAGCAAATTCTGTGGAAAATAGAAAAAAATATGAAAATTCGATTGTGATTTATTATTCTTAGTATGAAACCGTGTAACCAAAGTGATATAAAAATAAAGCCAATATATAATACTTCAGGCTGAAACAGTACCTTACACTTGACACTTGATTGAGGTAAAGAATCTAAAATAAAAATATACATGTTTAAGCATTTTGATAGCTTACATTTAAAAGCTTTTCAAAGGTGGTTTGAAGTTTCCATATTTATGTCAAAAAATTAAAAATATGAAAAAAAAAAATATGTGAAAATAGCTGGGCACCGTTAAATAAATAGCTTACTTCTTTAATCGCTAATCCGTTGCTAAAAAAGTTAATTTCGTTAAACGTTAAAGCGTTACATTTCGGAAGATTTAACGCAAGTTAACGTTAATCGTTAACACATGATAAAAATCGCACTTTTTATATCATTGCGTTTGTGATCTTCTTATAAAAACTGTTGAATTGGGTTCTGGAAGTTTACAGGTAAAGAACAAAAAAAAATACGTGTATAATTGGAGTGTGTTATTATTCATCTGGCACAATGTGGATATTCCGCTTCATGAACATAAATATGTTGAAGTTATCGTCTGAAAGCGAGGCTTGTTTCGGCGTTAAAATATCTTTACCCGTGGTAAACAGATTTTCAACTGCAGCGCATGAGGGTATACATAGGAGTATTATGTATATACATATAATAAACAGATTTAAGAATATCATCCGTTCCCCGAGGAATGCCGCATCGTTGAACGTTCATGCCTAGCCACATTTTGATGACATTTTGAGCTTTACTCTTTTAAGATTTGTGGCTCTTAGGTTTTTTTTTTTAACTGAGTGACAGAATTGAAAAAGTCTTCCTTATCATCGTCGTTGTTACCCGCATTGCTAACTCCGCACTTAAGCAATTTCTTTCCTTCGAACTTTCTTTCCTCTTCTTTCTTTTTTTTCAATAATTTTTTTTTACTGCATCGACTTGACTGCTGTCATGCATTTCCAGCCATATCAACGGGAACGTACTTGTTGTCAGAACGTATTTTTTGCGACGGGGTAAATAGTAGGTACTGGATTAACAATTAACGGACTTGGGGAAATTTAACGGAATCTAACAAGCTCGTTATCATTTTTTAAAGTTAACTTAAAAGTTAATCCGTTAGTCAAAATGTTAACTTCGTTAATTAACGATTAACGGATTAACGAGTCAGTTATGTATGTAAGTCTACATTCAAGAGAATTCTTGGACTTCTTGTTTCTTTTTTTGAAGAAATTTCATAAAAGTTCCCTTAATCTGTCAGCAATGAGGTGGGGTGTGAAAAACTCCTCGTAATTAAAAACAGCGACAACTTCCTCCTCGCAAGAATATCTGTCATCGCGCTCTCAGTAGCTGAAGACAAAACATCTTCCAACTGGTATACCTGGTTGCCAGGTAAACGTAACATATAGAAAGAAAAGCACACAAGCAAACGCATCTGGGGTTTGTCACACCCCATAATTATTAACATCATTATTTAATGATGACTTTGTATGTTTATGAATAAGAACCAATTTGAATTTTGCTGAATGGTTATTTTTACTTTGCCTTAATGAAGGCGCTGCAAACATTTTGAATTAAATTAATATAATATATGTATTTTTGTATGGTTATTTATTTTAATTATTTCAGTACAAAATATTAAACGTCAAAATAAAAATAAATACTTTTCTAGTCAAATTTGACACACAGTTAAAAATCGTTGGGTGGTTCACACCCCACGTTATTGGCCGTGTTACATTTTCCAACTTCATTGATGACAAGTTAAGAAGATTCCTCAAGTGCTAATATATTCTACAGAAATGAACTTCAGAATACTTCATTTGATGTCACACGACTCTAGGTTTTCTTTAGTTTCTTCTCATATTGAAATGCGTAAAAATCTTTTACTTAATCTTTAAGTGATTTTTGTCTATGGTGATCCCTAAAGAAGTTGTTAAAAGCATTTTTGCTGAGCATTTTAACACCAATAGCAGCAATTAATGGCTTCAAAAGTTTCAAAGAAATATTTCTCGTTAAATTTTGCTAAAAGATTTTAGAAACAAGACTCATCTTAAATGTAGAAACTACACACGTTTTTTTGTCGAAAATTACATTAAATTTTTATTGAATAAGTTGATTTAAGCTGTTTTTTCTTTTTCTCGATAGAAATATTAAAATAATTCAAAAGACTTAAATAATTTTTCGCACTGTATGTGACTAAAATCTGCCATATGGACATATGGAATGATATGACGCTGCATAAGACAGCAGTGACAATCTAACTGACAGTATAAAAAATAATTCAGTTTACCAGTAGCAGTGTTGCCATATATTAATGGAGCATTCGAGCTTGAGTATGCTGAGACTTAAAGCATTTTGTGACAGTGAGTTAAGTTGTGTGGCTTAAGAGGAGCTTACTGTGAGTTTCATATACAAAGGCTGATTTCATCGGAACTACGTTCATAAGTGCAATGTCTAAAATAAAATATAGATATAATTTTTTTTTTTTTTTAGTCAGCACTAGTAGGGTGCACCTAAAGTCCAAATCTATTATTGCTCATTTAAACTTTTCATAGTAACAACAGAAAAAGTAATTTTTCTCACAAGCAAAGTTCAAATCCTGAAAGTTTTTGTGCTCAAAGATAATCAGCATATACAGCTATTTTTGTTCTTTTATTTTGGAGCTTTTGTTTGAAAGCACGAAAAAAGCTGTTTTGATGCAAATTTAAATAAACTTTAAACTTATAGAAAGGAAGTTTGGTTTTTTTATTTTAATCACGTAAGACAAAAATATTGATCAAAGTGATTTCACTTATGATTCAAAATAACAAAAGGTTTAAAAAATTATAATTTTTTAAGAAAAAATTGTATTTTCAATACTTTTGAAATTAAAACTAGTTATTTTAAAATTGTCTGTAAACAGGAAAAGGCTAAGATCGATTTTTTTCGATTTTCTTCAAAACTTTTTCGTATTTGCCATTTTCCTCTGTCACTTTAAAATGGCTATAACTTTGCAAGAAAACATCACAGATCACCACTTGAAAGCTCATTTTAAAGGACAAGGATGGTACTAAACGATGCTTTTGTTAAAAATAAGCTGATCAACTTTCTTTGAATCCTATACATGGTCTAGAAAGTAGACAAAAAACATCATGTTTATATCATGTTTACTTAGCCTCAAATATTTCAGGATTCCGACATGATGGGTCAATTCTGAGGCCAGATTAAGATTCAGCGTAAGAAATTACGTCGAAAAACGACCCTTTTTAGCTCAACAACACTAATCACTTATTCATTTAGATACCTTTTTTGTAAAAAATAATTTTTCCATACAATTTACATGTAAAACTAACAGGCTCCTGCGCCACCTTATGAAATTGAGTTACAGAGCTGAATTTTCGTGAACATTTTCTTCATTTCAATAAACTTACTTTTTAAGCAACAGCACCTTAAAAAAAACAAAAAAAAAAGTTTGAATCACCCTAGTATACATACATATCGGTAATTCTTTTAATAGACTTTGTTTTTTTGACCTTTTTAAACATTTTTTGAAACAAAATATCTCAAAAACTATAGCAGATAAGATTAAAAATCTCTTAAATATTTGTGTTAAGAAAGACTGTAACTTTATAAAAAAAATTAACATCAGTAAAAAATTCGTAGTTTCCAAAGTTATGGCGAGAATTTCGATATGAAAGCACATGCATTCTAAGAATCGATTGAGAAACAACATATAAAAAAATAAAAAATAACGTAGGAAGTTATATTGAAAATATTTTGAGAACAAAATTAGTGTTTTTTATCAAATTTATTTAATTTTTTTTATAAAGTAATAGCTTTTCTTAACTAAAATGATTACAGGATTTTTAATTCTATCTCATATAGTTTTTGAGATATTTCGTTTCAAAAATGTTCAAAAACGTAAAAAAAAACAAAGTGTGCAGTTATTAAAAGAATGAACGATATGTAGGTATATACGAAAGACTTAACTTAAGTTGTATAAATTATATATATCCCAATATTATATTCTAAATCCTGGAATTGAATATTAGGAGAAGAATATTATGACCGCCTGTTTTCACAAAATTTAATCGAAAGACTCCTGTAAAAGTGAGATTTCTTCAAATATCCCTGAAAACAGAGTTCTTTGCACCTTGAAACCAAGTATATCTGGTATCAAAATTCTGGTATTTAGGAAAATAAACGAAAAATGAAATGAAAATATTACAAAATTAGTACTCTTTAAAACAAACTTGGGGTTCTGCGTAACTGAGCTTTTGCTAAGGTAGTTTTTAATTTTTGAAATCATTGAACATTTACTTGAATTTCAAATGATTAAAAATTTCTAAATCTTAACTAAAAATTTGGCAACACTTTAGATATACGTAGTTGGAATTTAAAAGCCTTCAACATATTTTAATATATTGCCATGCTAAATTTTTATTTTCTTTCTTGCTGCACTTAGCCGATGTTGACTCATTTTTTTTTACTACGCAGCGTAATTTCCTTTTGGTTGTTGCATTTTTTAGCATTTTATTTTATTATACATTTAATATTTTATATATTACAAACAACTCCATATGAATAAACGTAGCATGCTATGATTCACACAAAAAAATCCACAGAATTTTGTATACAGCAAATGCAGTGAAATTTGTACGCGCGTGCATTTTTAATTAAGTTTACTAGGGCATTCAGCAACACCTTAACAACCGCATTCAGTAAACGAAAGAAAGCAAGAAACCTTATCTCAGGCTAACTGCTGCTGCCTAGTAGCCTGATGGAAGGAAGCAAAACTTTCACATACATAACATACATATGTATAGGTTCTTATGCACATTTCCCATAGACGTATGCATATGAAAGTAGTCAGTCGAGCTCATTTTTCTAGCTACTGCAAATTTTCATTCGTTAATCTTATGTATAAATTTTATTTTACACTCGTACTTTTCAGCTTTTGTCATAACTTTTCCATATTACTTAATATACAAAAATTATGCAATTTCATTTGGTGTATCCTTAGCAGTGATATAAAGCCAACACTCGAAGTCATACATTATTTTTATGCAAAACTTTTAACTGAATTTATGCCTGAAAAATTCTGGCAGCATTTAAATGAATTTTTTTTTTTTTTTTTGGTTTCTTTTATCAGAGGTGCAAATGTGTGACTGACATGCAAAAGTTCTTGTGCTAAAATGATAGAAATAACTCATTTACAAAATTGTTATATGAGCTTTTTGTTTTAATTATGCCATCAATTTAAATTTTTGTTTATGGTGTAAGACTATGCAGTAAAAGATATGTGCTGATTATACATATAAATAATAACTTTTTTTAAATTTAAAAGATTTTCACACGATTTTAAGAAATAAGTTATAACAGTTTGCTAAGGACTTTTTTTAAATATTCAAAAATCATATTATGATCTCTTGTGTGCTATATTTCTCTAAGGTTTCTGAAGAAAAATGAGACACTTTGAAATTTCTTTAAAATTAGTCACAAGCCAGTGATAATCATCTATAATATAGTATGTTACTATCACTCACTGGTACACAACTGTGTAAAAAGTCTGCAAAATTGAGTTTTCTTCGGTTACCGCGGTGTATTACACAATGAATTCTTTGCAGAAGCACGTGAGAATGTTTGTAAAAAATCAAATCACGGATTTCGCACTAATGCATAAAGCCATCAATGTCATTGACAAGGCAACATATTTGCCTGATATGGCCCCGTTAAACTATTTTTGTTACCGAAACTAAAATCACCACCCAATTGAAGCCATAAAAGGAAATTCGCTGAAGAAGCTAATGGCTATTCCTCAATCAGCCAATCAAAAACGTACGTAGGATTGAATCAAGCACTGAAATAGTTGTATTGCAATCGGTGGAGCATTCTATGAAGGTGACACAATTTATTCTGATATATAAATAAGTTTGTTTTATTTTATATAGCAATTTCGGATACTTTTATAAAGACTTTTTGTGACTGATGTCATAAGTCATATATGTAATTATATCATATATGTAATTATATTAGAGTGATTCAGATTTTTTTCATTTTGTTTTTTTTAAGGTGCTGTTGTAAGTAAATCTATGATGTGAAGAAAAAGTTCACGAAAATTCAGGCTCTGTGCTTCAATTTTATAAGGTGGCGCCGAAGCCTGTTAGTTTTATACATCTAAATTGTATGGAAAATCTGTATTTTATTAAATAAGTATGTGAATGAATAGAGGATGAATGTTGTTGGAGTGCTGTGGTCATTTTTGAAAGTAATTTTTTACGCTGAATCCGAATCTGGCCTCAGAATTGACCCATCATGCTAGAATTCTGAAATATTTGAGGCTAAGTACCTAAAACATGATGTTTCTTGTCTACTTTCCAGACTATGTATAGGATTCAAAGAAAATTGATCAGCTTATTTTTAATAAAAGCATCATTTAGTACCCTCCTTGCACTTTAAAATGAGCTTTCAAGTGGTGATCTGTGGTGTTTACATACAAATAATTAATTGGAAATTTAAAAGGTTTGGTTAACCTCTTATCTACAAACCGCAAAAGGTGAAATGAAGCATACTGTAGTTAAGTAAAGTATGCTGTATTGAAGTGAATCATATTGAAGTAAATAACTTGGAAGATATAGCGCAGTAAGATTAAGTGAAGCTTTTTGAGATAAAATTAGATGTGAAGTAACGTAAGGCTTAGTAAACTGTGAAACACTTCACCTCAAAATTGAAGTGAAGCAATCTACGATGTAGTGAAAGATGAAGAGCAGTAAAGTAATGAAGAAAATGGAAAAGTGAAATGTACTAAAGTAAATTGAATATATAACGCAGTAAGGCAGCATGAAGTTTACTGATGTATAGTAATCTAAAGTGAAGTGAAGTGTAGTGAAGAAAATTGATATAAAAAAGCATAGCCAGATAAAGTGAAGCATACTGAATGAAGTCGGAAAATGAAGCGTAGTAAGGTAAAGCGAATGCCACTGAAAAGTGAAGCGTTGTAAGTTCAAGTGAATCATAACGAAGAAAATTGAAGAAAAAAGTTGAACGGTAAACATGCTGACGATAAATGCAAAGTGAAGTGCACTTAGCTAAAATTAGTTATTGTACATATAATGAAGTAAATTGAAAAGTGAAGTGTCGTAAGACGAAGTGAGGCATGCTGAAGTAAAGGGTAAAAGATATGGTAATAAGGTAAACCAAGGTATTTGAATATATTGAAAAGTGAAGCATAAAATAGATAAGCATAAGGTTGTTAGGTTAAATGAAGTATACTGAAGTAAATTGAAAATAAATATGTAGTAAGTTAATGTTAAGTATACAGAAGTAAAGTAAAATTGGAAAGTAATAAGGTAAAGCAAGGCAATTAACCCATTAAGGTCTATTGGGTAAACTTTCACCCAAAAGAAGAGTGCATTTTGAGAAATCCTACCACGCGACAGGTATGAGGTGTTGTGGTTTTTAAAGCTTTTTTGGGTAAAGGAAGGATTGGTCTGAAATGAATATTTTTAATTTTCTAAGGTTCTTTGATTAAGCTGCATTTTTGTGAGGTAGAATTAAAAATAGAAAAAAAAATAACATATAATTTCCAAAATTTTGGTGGAGTACGTGGTGATTAAAATTTCACCGTGTCAAACTGACACAAAAGGGACATTTTTGTATGTGGAACTGAGGGACAGATGAGGGATAAAGAAAAAAAGCTCGAAACTCGAAATTCAAAGATCATATGTGGCATGCTATAATAAAACAGATTTGATTGAATGAAAGGTTGGACGATAATTTTTTTTTTTTTGTCTCATGGAGTACTATTGGGTAAAACTTTGCTCAAGCGATATTTCCGCTGTGTCGATAGGGAAACATTTTTTTTTTTATCAGCAACTTCTATTGATTCCCTGCCTTCCCACATCTAATTTTATCAAAATTGTACGGGCTCTTCTGGTACCAGCTTTTAATAGGCTAAGTAAATTAAAAAAAGAATCATACTTAAGTAAAGTTAATGAAAAATACTGAAGTAAAGCATCACAAAGTAAAATGATGGTTGAATAGTTAAGTGGAATTGAAAACTGAAATATTGTTAAGGTGAGCCTACTGAAGAAACTTTTAGAAAAATTAAAAATAAAATTAGTCTCATGTTTTTCAAAAGTAGTTTTAATTTCATGCTCTATGTATGTTATATATTATGATTCTGACAGAACACAACGAAAACATCAGAAAACATTTTTAATGCACTCAAATCAGTATTTCTATATAATCTCCTTACGAAAAACATTTTAAGATATATAAAATTTTTTACGGCTTTCAGCTCATTTTTTTAACACGCCTTGCAAAAAAATATATAATGTGAGCTTTTTAATTGAAAACAAAAATTTTTGTTATTTTTCTGAAGACTAATCTTCAAAAAAGTGCTAAAGAAGAACATATAGGAAACCAAATTTGTACCCTTAAGAGTGTCGAAATATGCCTCTTAAAATTTTTTTAAATTTATAAAAAAAGTGTTGTTTAATTTGTTGAAATTTTTGTTTCATAACTATGCGAAGCATTCTGAAAAAAATATTAGGAAAACTATAATGCCGTACTAAGCGAAAAAGACGTATCTCAAAAAAATTCATTCCGAGATAATTGATGTTTTGTTTATGTCAATTTGTTGAAATACCTGTAAAATTGAGATATAAGAAATTTTCTTAGTAGTTTTTTTATATGATTGAACTAAGATGCCGAAATTTGGAGTATTTCGATATTTTTTTTTTTAGATACGTCTTTTTCGCTTGGTACGGCAGTATAGTGATTAAAAAAATTAAGCTTACATCTGAATAAACGAGTAATACTTCCAACGACAAAGAGTTAGTATATATAAATCATAAAAAAAAGTATCAAAACTTCACTCTTCACAAATACTAATCATCAGCACTTTTTTATTAAAAAAAAAACGACAGCTAAGCATTCAAAAACAAACTAAAACAACAGCATTTAAATATCACTGTGAGCATCACTACAGCATCAATGCACCGTCAAATGAGTGCAAAATTTCTATCATCCTTTCTTTTTTTGTTCCTTCCCACAGCACCTTTTCAAAATCCTCATCATCGTCATCATCAGCAGCAACAACAACAACAACGTCCCAGTAATGAAGAGGCACAACAAAACCAAAAAGTTTTGCTCATACAGCAAACTCTTTAGCTGCGGCAGCATCGTTGTTGGCAAAAATAAAGTTGCTGCTTAGTCCAGCAGCAACAAATACTAGAAACACTACATCATCAAATACTTCAAAGTTTACAAAAATCCTTTTTACAGGCATTTTTACACCAGTTCAGTGTTTAATAGGTTTTTCTCCAACACCCAAAAAAAAAAAAATGTTCAGTGCTGCTCCTTCTGCTGCTGTTACAGTCAGTGACTTGCAGTTGCACTCCTCTTTTTTTCATGTTTTTTGTCTGATTTACCCCGACTACGTGGTGCAACAAGGGTATACAAATTAAACATGTTCCTTTTTTGGTAGGATGAAAGGTGCCCAGAAAACCATTAAAACTTCAAAATTTTGTTTTAGTGCAACAAACAAAAACAAAAACTACTAAAAATGTTTGCATACAAAATTTTTCTGCTCAATAGCATAATTAAGCTACCATGGTACTATTATTGCAAACGAAGAAGGTTATAGAATTTTTTTGATTATATAAGTCATATTGCACGATGGTAAATTGTCAAATTTAAAAAAGTATCATGTCAGCTTAAACCAAAACTATTTTTTCAACAACTGCTATTGCTAATATTTCGAAATACTTACTACAACTCCTACTAGTGCAAAATTTTACAACAGCAACAGTGTTTTGTTGAAAACTGCTTGTTGGTCGAGTTAAAAGTTTTTTATTTACGATTTTACATCGACATGTTGCTGTTGATTTTGATGAATGTTGCTGTAGCTACGCTCCAATAGCAATAGTTGCACCCGACAAAAATAGTTAGCCCGTTATTTCAAGACTGCGTTGCCAATATGATTTTGTGTTGTTGCTGCTATTTTGCATTAGACCGACCATTGCTGTTGTTCTGTTTTATATGTAAATTATGCAACTTTTGCTGTAAGTTATTTGCATTTGTTGTTATTGCTATTGTTTTTTTTCGTAATTGTTGTTATTGCAATTTGGTAGGCAAAATATTTACTGCCTCATTTTGTTTGAGCCTAACGCCTACCAATAGCAATTTTTGTATTTGTTGTAGGTTGCTGTGTGTGATGGCAATTGCCTATCGCTTACTTAGTTTCTAATAGTTGTTGTGTTTTTGCCGATCCTTAATAAGAGAAGTAACATCAGGAGGATTTAAATGTAGTTGTAACGTGAATTTTTAAATGCAGAAAAAAAGACCTCATCAGCAAGAAGTAATGTAAACATCATTAGAAAGTTGCAAGAAAAGACTCATGAATTTATTTTAAAACTTAAATTCATAAACTTAACACAAACACTCTTTGATTTTAAAGAAAGTTTAATGCTTTTAATTACACAACACAACTTCTTAATGATTCATCAGAAATAAAAATAATTTGTGGAAGAATTTTTTGGGGAGAACATGGAAATTTTTGTTTTATAAAGAAAAAGAAACTGTGAATGCTGGAATTATAATTTTTTTTTTTTTCAATTTTATTTATTCTATAATTTTTTTCCAATGAACTCGAAAAAATTAGGGACATTTTAATATCTTAAGTTTTAGTTCTTATTTTAATTTTTTGGCGAAAGGAAATCTATACTGACTTGAAATGTGACAATGATGTGATGGTGACCCAAATGTTACACTTAAGCTGACTTTTTCAGCACTTATTTGCACGATATTTAAATCTATTATTCAACATTTTTCCATTTCTTCAACATTTGAAACTATTTTAACTTATACAAAAATTTTCAACTTTTCCAATATTTTTCGAAGATTTTCGACTCTTTCAACAACTCTTGACTCATTCACTATTAGTAAAATTTACGATTTTCCCACATTTCTCGAAGTTTTTAAGACTTTTCGGTAGTGAAAAAATTATTTCGGCTTTTACAAAACTCTTTCGAAACTTTAGTATTTTAAAATATTTCAATCTTCTTCGAAGTTTCCAACATTTTTTAATGCACTCAACATTTTTTTAGCTTTATCAATACTTTTCGAATTTTTCAAAATTTCCCCACTTTTCCAAAATTTATCGACTTTTTCAAAATGAAGCATTTCATTTAAAATTTACTAAGCAACATATCAAACATATCCTCATTGACCTCGAATTTGAGCAAATGAGCAAAGTGTTGTCCTATTGTGTGGACTGTAAAAATCTTAGTCCAACGGCTTTCAATAGATTTTATAATAGTCTTTCGAATGGTCGTAATTATTTTTCGAAAATTTGATCTTGACTTTTCAAAATCAAAAATAAATTTAACTTTGATTTGAAGATGGATACTTTTGATATTTTCTTATGATATTCTAAAACAAAAACTGAGGTTTTCACTAAAAATAAGTTCGATTCTCCGCATTGAGCAACTTGGCACAACTTTCGCCGGACCATTCGAAAGGCCATCAAAAATCTAATATAAATTATATGTATATACGAAACAGAGCGTATCAGTCAAAAATCTCAGATTATTATCTGTTTCGAAGTAACAGAAAAATATTTTGGGAAATAATTAATATATAATATAGTAGGACAACACTTTGCACAAGTTTATGTTCGATTTTTGATTTGAGACATTAGACATGAAATGCGTCATATGTATGTATGTAGGTACATTTTTAGACCTTTTAAATATTTTTCAACTTCTTATACGATTTTTGAAAACATTTTTTCGATTTTTTCAATATATTGACTATTTTGTATTTTTAAAGTATCAAAGTTCAACTTTTATAAAAGTATTGCTACTACGTAATTTGTTGCGTATTTGAAGTGTCTTTATATAAATCAAAAACTACTGTCCCTAATTAGTTGCACGGAGCTGTAAATATTTGATTCTTACAATGTACTCTAGATTTTTCGAACGTATCAGCAATATTTGACTCTCACAACATTTTTCGACTTTATCAACATTTTTCGACTTGTGCAACAATTAACGCCTCTTTCAACATTTTTCGACTCTCTCAGCATTTTTTTTTTTTTTTCAAAATATGGTGGCATTATCCACACTTGTCTTAGTTTTCTAGTTGTTTAACATTTCCCAAATTTTCCAAAGTATTTGAAGTTTTTAAGACTTATTAATGTTTTCGAAATCTGAAAACTTTCGGCATTATTCTAAATTTATTGACTTTGTCGACATTTTCGACAATATTCCTTTGGATAAGTTCAGTTGGACTTTGTTGATACTCTAGAAATCTATTCGATACTTTTTGACAGTGCTTAATGTCTTTCTGTATTAACATAACAAAATATCATTAAGTTCGCATATCAAAATTCGAAAAGAAAATTTCAAAAGAAAGGAAATCTTTCGAAGACCTTTTCCAAAACAAAATCTTTGCTTTTAAAAAAATTTCAAAACAAAATTAAATTTTACGAAGACCTTTTCCAAAACAAAATCTTTGCTTTAAAAAAAAGGTTTCGAAATAATCTTTAAAAAATATTAGCAACATTTCCTAATATCGAAATAGCTATCATAAGTACGCCAGTTAAGCTTCAAACTAAAGTTTAACCCTTTAATAATTTCATAGATTAATAATTTAGACATACAAGAACCAATAGCTAAAAGAAAAAGTGAAAAAAGGCCAAATTTCACATTAAAAAAGTGTCAGTAAGGCTTAAAGATAAACATTTGAAAAAAATTCCTAAATTTTTTTATCCTGTTGGTGTCCTCAATTTTTTTTTTTTTTCTAAGAACTACCTTAATGTACATACTTATTGGCACTTTTTCAACTTTTGACTCGATTTTTTAAATATTTTTCGACATTTCGATATATATTTGATTCTTATAATATTAGCCGACGTTTTTTCAAATTTTTCCAAACGTATCAACATTATTTGACTCTCTCAACATTTTTCGACTTTATTTGACTCTCTCAACATTTTTCGACTTTATCAACATTTTTCGATTCTTGCTACAATTTTCAATCATTATGCTAATTTTCTTGAAATATTCTTTTTAAAAGAAAAACAATTTTCGCTGTTTAATTTTTTCCTGATTACTAAGAAATATTTCATAGAGTACTAAAACATAAATGACTCACAAAAAAAAAGCAAATTTTCCTAACAAACATTCTTAAACAAACCAAATCAAATCACTCGGTAACTACCGATCGATGCCAACTATTATAACAACAACAACAACAGCTTCTGCAACATTGAATCAACACTATCAATGGGCATGGCCTTTCCATGCATTCAGACATTCAGTCATTGATTCAAAGAAACCATTCATCATAACAGGAACAAGATGAGAGATTCTTCGATTTGAAATTCCGGGCACGTTTGCAGTCGTCAAACTCCCTGATTCAGTGTAGCTATAGCAGCACATTTATTGTAAAAATTTCAAATGTTTTTGTCGTTTGTCATTTGCTCTTTTCTGTGGTTCAAAAAGGAATCGTTGCAATGCGATTGCCATTGCATCCTTTTTTTTTGTCGTCATTTTTGTTGCAGTTGTTGGGAATTGCTTAGTTTTTGTACAAATTTTTTATATTTTCCTTCCGACAGTTGCCATTGAAAAAAATGGCAAATTACATGTTGCAATGAAAAGAATTCATGATATTTCTGCTGCTATGCTGGGTATGCGTTGCTGCTGTTGCCAATTGAATGGCCTTAAGCCAGACAACGTTGCTACAATATGAGCGAGTAAATCGTCTGTACGGCATATTTTTCAATTTTCTAGTCACACGCAAAGACTTGGCTCAAACACTCGTTGGTCAATTTGCTGGCAGCTATTAATGTTCTAACACTTAACTCTTGCTGTTGCTGTTGCATTGATGTATGAGCTGTTATATTGATTGTCGAAGTAAGTGAAACGTACATGTTACTGCCTAAGGATAAATGTCACATAATGTGCAAGAAATTAAGAAATTAAAGGGGGGTAAAAACCTTATGGCTGATAACTTTGGCCTCGCTTAAAATAAAGCATCACACATTGCATTAAAGTAGAGGTGCGCGGAATATTAGTTAAATATTACCCCTGTAGCACATTAAAGTGATTTGAAATCAATTTTTTCAACAATTTTGTCAACGTATAAAAACATGTCTGAAGTTTTCACTAACAGGGAATGAAACTTGAAAAAATCCCTTTCGATAGAGGTGATGTAACTCCTTTAAGCCAACAAAAATTAAAAAGGCAAATAACACTCGCTACACTATCCTAATGAAGTAAAACCATATTGACAAGCGCCAATGTGACATCTCCCAGGAAAAAAACAGCAAAAAATTCATAGCAACAGCACCAAAAAAAAGGTAAAGGCACGAAAAATACACAGTTGCAATTGACACTGTACGCTATCGAACACCAATAAACAAACAGTGCCCTGGCTACCTTGGCTTATAAAACATGGGCCAACAGACAACCGACATTGGACATGATAACTAGAAATTTTTGAAAATTTCAATTCAAGTCACGTGCGTTTTTTGTTGTGTGTGTGTGTGTGTGTGTGCAACAACAAATACTAACAATGTGCATGTGCAGAGACACGCACAGAGTTAAGCCCCAAAAGGCTCGCAGCCAAAATCCCTTGAATATCGAATGTTTTGGTTTTAACGTTGCGTTGTTTCATTGAAAAACATAAAATGGTTGGAGGGGCGATGTAAGGTAAAAAAAGAAAAATTAAATACTGGTTTGATGATAGTTTGTTGGAAAATGAATTCAATGAGTGTTGAGCTATCAAAATGTCAATTAATTTGGATGGCTTTTAATTGAAAGCTATGCTGTTACAAATTATGTCCTTTCGAGGGAACAGCTCTTTTATGGGAACAAAAAAAAATTGGAACTTAATATTTTTGAAACCAATGAGTAATGTTAAGTCTGACCACTTTTTTTTAAGGTCAGGTTGGTTACTTTAATTGTCATTTTCTGATTTTATTTTATTGCATTATTTTATAAGCATCAAAGTTCCTAAGTATTTCAACTTCAATAAATCAATGCTCCAAAATTTTTCGGTGCCGCGTTGAAAAATTCTCACTAAAATGCTGTAACATAAAGAGTTTCCCAAACTATTTATTGAATTTTATGATTTTGTAGTATGTGCAAAATGCAACAAAAAGAAAAATTTACAGCAATAAGAGTGTTGATGAAAAACTTTGTATGAACAATTTTCAAAAGTACTAAACTTCAGAACAGCAACAAAAAACAGCAAAGTCACACACACACACACACACACACTCGTTAAAAGAGATTGCCATAAATCTAGCATCAATATTTGGACAAAAGCAGCAAGCAACAATAGCAAGAGCAGCAACAAAAATGTAAAGACTCTCTAATAAAATTAAGGAAATAAAAACTTTTTTCGTTGCATCATTAAAAATATGAAGTCGATTTAATAAATGCGAGTGCCAAAGTATATATACAAACACATACTTATAATAAAATTGGCAGCAACAACAACAGCTTGGCAACACCAACAACATCATTGTGCTACTTAAGCTAAAGGGAGTATAGAATAACAGCAACAACAACAACATAAGAAAAAGTTACAATATAAATAGTAACAACAACACGGGCAACAGTAAAAACAACAGCAACAACTTTACAAAAAGCATTAAGTACGAAAGCAACATTCTGTTAGCAACAATAAAAGTTGCTAGCAACATTATATCGTTACTACAGTAATTCGATAACAAGAGCTGTGAGGTTTGAAATTTTTAGACTAAAGTATTTTTTTTGTGGTTTTTAAAAAGAAAGTAGTTATATTTTATTGAAAATAAATCAAAATCTAAACAATTTTTTTTGATATAAATGTTTCCTACAAAAGTCATATGTTAGTTTTTTTATTTAAATAAAATCAAGGTGAGCTACAGCAGCAATCTTTATTTCATTTGAAGGTACAATCGATGCAATTATGTTCGCAAGAGAATACCAATCACCAGGGCCGGATTAAGGCTATATGCCGCCCGTACGCCAATAAAATTTTTCCGCCCCCAAAATTAAAAAAATTCATAAGTAAATTTTTAGTAGTACAAGCGCCTGACAAAAAAAAACAACTTTAGGAATTTATAAGTTATATGCCATTGAGGCTGAACAGAATAAGAATTTTGATTATATTCAGCTTACTGAAAACGAAATAAGTAGCTCTGTAAATATATTTCTGTTTACTATACGTTAAATAAAAATTCTAAAGGAAATATTCATATAGAGTTTAATCTCTTTCTACCACTTCATACTTGGTGTTCATTTTTGGATTTTAAAAAAAAAAACTTTTTTCAAAATTTTGCCGTCCCCGTGGCCTTACCGTCCATACGCCATGGCGTCGATGGCGTATGCGGTAATACGGCCCTGCCAATCACAAGATCGTAACTGCTTTTCTCATAGGGGCGTTTACAATATCAACATCTTTATTCAATAAATAAGATCATATTTCTTGAATTTGGTACTCAATAATCGTTATTTTTCATTGGTTTATTGGCATAGACCAATGACTTTAAAAAACCTCGCAAACAGGAATTCAAGAGCAATAAATTACAACTTCTTGGAGGCCATTTGACATCTGAATTTCTTGAAATTATTGACACTCTGCACTTTTCGCGCAAAAAATCGATTGTGGCATGTGCTGTGTCTCACGTAGTGCCGTCTTGTTGAAATACAATGTCTTCAAATTCAGACCATAAAAATAGCATTAACATTGATCCACTCACAATTAATAGTAATGCCAACTCCCAGTTCAAGAAAAAGTAACAACCGATGATTCCACCTTGCCATATACTGCACCAAACGCAGCTGCGGATTAAGACTTTTTGAGGTCCGGAGCTAAAAAGTGGAATTGAGCCCGTACAAAGACAAAAATTTTGTGATCACAATAAGTTGCAAGTTAATTGTTCTGTCATTTTATGAAAATCAATAAAAAATTACTAGCTGATGATGATGAGAAAAAAGGACTTCAAATCAAAATAGGCTTTTTAATGTGTCTTAACGGTGCGACCAAAAAGAAAGTTCCTCTTGAGCTTAATTTTCCTCAATTTGGGAGCCCCCTTGATCCGCCGCTGATCAAATGGATATTTTTACGGAATGTAAATGTTTCTCGTGAATAATTTGTGGATTCTCTTGAAACTAATAATTGTAATTTTGTTGACTTACCAATCCAGAAAGATATTAATGTGCCGTATCAGAAGAGATGACTTTCTTGGTAAAATCAGCATCTTTCGTTTCAGGTAAAAAACATCTTTTAAAAATATGCCATGTGATAGTGGCAGGTAGCACTCACTGTTGAGAATGTCATGGAAATATAAATTTGGATCTTTATAAAAACTTACCATGGAAATACTTTTAAATTGGCTTAATAACTAAGACACAATTAATGGAATATCAAAAAATGTTCCCTTTTTTTTCTGAGAAATTTGTGGAAATTATGAAAATGCCATGCAGAGCCCATACAAATATTACTATTACTGTTGGCGAGTCGCCTGGAAAATTAAGCAACTCGCCTAAATTGAATTCACAGTTTGCGAGTCGCTCTGTTGTTTCGCCTCATACGTCAAAAATGCGCGAGTGTTAAAAATTTTCGTATTACTGTTAGCAATTCGTTTAACTTTCGTTCGCCAGAAATCTCAAAATCAGGCGAGTAAAATTTTTGTGTGACAAATATTTGGCATTTTTTTAAAAATTTTACAAAAAGTGAAGAAACTGCCAATTATGTCGGAATGCACAAAGAAATGATAAATAAATCAATTTGATTTAAGCATTTGGAATATTTTAAGTTAATAGCCTGAAAAAAGCAATGTACAGCAGTTCCGGAAAATGTTTAAGTTATTGGAGGAAAATATTAATTGAGCCAACGTAGCTTTGAGTAGAGCAAAAAGAAAACCAACGAAATGTGGGACAATTTGCAGTTTACTTGAATTAGCTAGGACCATTCACGAGAAATTTGAAGGATTGGAATAAGTTATGCAATGAACATAATGCTACATCCAAAGTCAACACGAGCATTGTGCCGCGTGTGGTATCTCCATCATCAATTGACAAGAATTGCATGTCCGTTTGCACCGTGGTAGTTTCAAAATCGAAAGAATTGATTCACTACGATAGGATGTGAATAAGCTTTCCATTTTAACACAAGAGTTTCTTTATTCACACAAATCTTGAGAATCGTTTCTGTAAATATCTGAATTAAAATTGCTATCTACAACATCGTATTCGACTTCAAGAAATATCTTCGCATTGCTAATCCAATCTTTCACAAATAAAAATTAGAAGTTGAATATTCCTAAAACTTAAAACTGGTTCGCCAACCATAATACCGAGACATAGGTAATAGAGCTATAAATATTTTGTAAAAATTGATGAAAAAAAAATATTCAAGTTAAAGGCGTTTGATTAAAAAAAACCTAAATTAAGGCTCAAATGCGTTGGGTTCTATTTCAAACAAAACGTGTGACTAATGAACTTTTAAAACTCTTTAATTATGTTAGCTTTAAAAATATCAAGCCGTTTTGAAAAGTCGCAAAGTGTCGTATTCTATCGAACATATCAGTTATAAGCAGAAAACTAGAAGTCGAAAATAAGCGAAAAATTTCAAAAATACGGAAAACATGTAGTTGAAAAATTTGAGACATGTTAAATCACTTGTAAAAGGTTGAAAAGTAACATCAGCGTTACCGCAATGGTGAGCGTTTGGTGTTAGATTTTCAGCAGCCAATTCTGCCAAATAAAATTTTCTTTTATACTCGCAAGTAAAACCCCTAAATATAATTAGACAATGGTACAACCCCTTAAGAATATTTACAAAGTTACATTGAACTTTTATGCAACTTATTCCATAGGATCGATTAACATACAATCTTGCAGATCAATACAAAAATTGCATTGAACTTACAGAGAATCGATCAACACACAAACCACTAAAAAGTTGCGTTGAACCCATTCCAATGAATTCTTGCGACACCAAAATCGATTGATTAGCATAAACAAATAATTCCAGAAAATTATTTGTAAGCTCAATTGGGTTCACTGAATGCTTGCAGAAAATTGGGCGTTATACCAAAAGGCCAAATATACAATGTAAGCATTTATATATCTATATAAGCCTAGAATTATGAATTTGTAAGTCAGTCTTTTTACATCTTGTGACTCTTGTGACTCTGTTAAACTTAAGTGATCATAAATAAAGGGAAGAAGCCTTTAAAGCATTAAAGTGTTAGTTTTTCTACAAAATATTAGTTATATCCACCAAGCAAGACTTTCACTCATTACTATTTCTATATTGCCTTGTCCAATCCTGTCCCATATATAGGTTGCCACTCATTTAAGAAAAGTTAACCCCAAAAACGGGTGTCAACTAATGTTTAGGACATGATTCGACAAGGTAACCCTATATATTCTATTTAGGCTCTTCGATATCTATCATTTGACATAAATTTCAAGCTGTAATCTTCATTAATGAAAATTGACCCAAAAAACTGGTGAAAACCTATGTTTGGGTTCCTACAGCCGGCTCTCCGCCTATCGTTGGTGAAATATTAAAATTTTAAATTTTTCAAAAAAAAAAATTCCAAAAATTTTTGACATTTCATCAATTGTCTTGCATACAATTATAATTTATATAGTAATTTTTGAGATATTATTTTTTAAATCTAAACTTTTTATATTATGTGACTTCTTGTACTCGATACTTTTCATTTTATACTTTAAAAAAATATCTAAGCCAAGCTCTCTATTTATTTCAAAAAAAAAAAAAATAAGTTATAAAATATCCAAACATTATTATGAAGTTTGACCAAAGGATACTAAATATGGCAGGCTGTTGTTTGTCCTAGCGTGTGTATTTATGTAGAAAAGTGTAGCCTCAAGCATATTGCTAAAATACACACACACACACACAGCCGAGCAATTCATAAATCTAATACGTTCACTTCACTACGTCGTTTCACATCGTTGCACGACGAAAATATCCTACTCTTTATACCCTTGAAAGCAATTTACAAAAAGTTTTTCCATCAAAAATCCGCTGTCAGGATAAATATCTTTAAAACGCTGTGCTACTTGTTTAAAAGGAAGAATTATGATTTATGTACGAGAGTATGTTGCAAAACCGAGTGCAGCGATGCGGCTGGTAGTTGGTTCTTTTAGTACCTACGTCTTTCGTTTTTTTGCACCACGTTGGATTTTTGAAATTTTTTTCTCAGTGTTATCAAATTTTTCAAATATATGCTTTGCTGTTGTATATTTTCTTTTTCTACAGTGTAAAATAGGTTTTTTTTTTTGCGAATCATAAATTGAGCATAAATTATAGGCGTTGCAAGGTTAATGAACGATGCTTAAATGCGTTATAGTTCTGTTGTAAGAGGAGATTAAAGGCACGTTGTTAATGTGCTACTTAATGAGTGCGAAATTATTGATGGAAAAAAATATTCAAGGTATACAAAAACTTAAATATCCCTTATAGCAAAAGTCTAGAGAATAATCACTGAAGTCTTATGTAAAAAATAGTTGCTTTACTTGCTACAATAAGTGCCTGAAACTATGCAACACAAAACGCTGTGGTCTTGATGCAAAACTATCTTAAAAGTGCAAATTTTATTAATGGCATATTTCTAGGCGCTTATTTATATTTGGATAAAAGTTAATATTCCCATGAAAAAAGGAAAAATTTTCGTATTTTTTTTATATCCTTTTTTATAATAATCTTTTTGTTATTTTTTATTTAAAATACAACTTTAATTTTTATGAAACAATATATAAAAAATTAATCAACAAAATGAAACCTTTTTTATTACTTTAACGGATAGCAGTAAAATTTAAGTGAAAATTGCTAAAGTCCTTTTCGGAGAATCCTTTGAACATGCACTTCACATGTATTACTCGTACAAACAACAATGGCTACAACATTTTTAATTAACTTACAACTGAACTTATTTACGTGTACGACATGTGAGTACTTTGACTGTTACACATGTAATGAATTAAATGTAATGTTATAATGTAATCAGTTGAATGCATGTGATCTCTCTCATCGAAATGAAATAAAGTCAAATTAAATTACATGACAACACTGATAGTATGTAGTAGTGAAATATACTACCATTGTACGAAGCAAAAATGAAAGTAAATAAAAATGGTGCACATTTTTGTATGCGATGATTAAACGATGACATTTTCCAGAAATGTTTTAGTGTCGCGAACATATATGTACAAATATAAAATAGTTTCACCAAAAAAAGTTTGTAAAGATTGTGATTCAAAAAAAATAAATCTTACTTATGTATGCCAATAAAGTTTTTTTAGCAGGAATAATTAAAAAAATTGTAAGCCCTGTTATTTTTAGTTCAATGCTTGAGTCACTGTAGTGTAAATATTCTTAAGTACATAAAATTTTTGTCTCTTAAATGGTGCAAAAATTTCGACGTTGTTGTTATTTTTACAGTTTGAAAACACACGGTGAAGTATGATTGACTTTTATTTCCTATGAAAAGGAAATGTTACTCATACGACCTGTTAACTTTAAGTTGCTTGGGAAATGCTATTCATATGGGTATAACTTCTGTAAAACTAAGAACAAATAAATAATTTTTGAAGGTTAGAAAGATAATTAAATTTCAAATCAAATAACAGTGGCGAAGGAATTATATTTACAAAGAAAATCACAAAAAATAAACAAAAATTTTTGCTAAGTGTTTTTTATTTTTTTTGTCTCTAATACAATTATAATAGATAAAGAAACAAAAAATCTACTACAAAGAAATCAACACCAAATGGATTTGGGGGTAGCGTACCTTTCCGTACTTTTTTGAGTTTTTCTTAAAGGAAGACCACGGATCGATGTATGTCCGTATATTAAATAACTGGACAGCCAATCTAGCCTAACGTAACATGATCTCTTAAGGACTGTCCCAGAAAAGTTTGTCACTTTTATTTTGATTACAGTCTACCTGATAATCATATAGGTCTAAAAAGACGCAGTATTTGTTCTACTTAAAGTGACGTTTAATATGATGTATAACACTTAATGATAGCACTTTTAACGACAAAGATGTCGAGCAATCAGCAAAAATTCCGCGAACTCATTTTGTACACATACCTGCAAAATCCAGAATTAAAATATTCAGCTATTGCAAAAATAGTTGGTGCATCAGGTAGAACTGTTATGAGGGTTATTTCTAATTACAAGAAGCGTCTACCTGTTTCACGAAAAAAAGGTTCAGGCAGAAAATCAAAATTTTCAAACTCAAATTTACTGTACAAAGGATAAAGGAAAAAAGTAAGCTGAAGACATATAGAGTTCAAAAAGTACCAGACCGTTCTGATGAAAAGCAGTTGGTTGCTCAGATGCGAGCCCGAAAATTGTATGTACATGTAAGGTACCTGACTAAATGCGATTGCTGCATTATGGACGACGAAATTTACGTCAAAGCAGATTTTAAGCAGTTACCTGGCCACGAATATTATACGTTACCAAAGAAGGGGCATGTGGCTAGTAAATTCAAAGAAAAAAAAAATTCGAAATTTCCGAAGCAATATATGGTTTGGCAGGCCATATGCACCCGTGGCCTCAGAAGCAGCTTATTTGTTACGCAATGCACAATCAATTCAAAAGTTTATATAGACGAGTACCTCAAAAAACGTCTTCTACCATTTATTCGTGCACACGAGGGTACGGTGATGTTCTGGCCCGATTTAGCAACCTTTCAAGCGATGGAATAGTATCAAAGTAAAAATATCAATTTCGTACCAAAAATAGCAAATCCGCTCAACTGCCCATAGCTTCGCCCAATTGAGATATTGGGCTCTAATGAAAAGAAATCTTCGAAAGAGTGGTAAGACTGCAAAACGCTTACAAGACTTTATACTTAGATAGAAAAGATAGTACCGTACTGTCGATGAAACAACTGTACAAAATTTAATAAGGGCCTTAAGAAAAAAGTTACAAATTTTTATAAAAAAAAAAATTGTTAATTAGCTTTTAGTTATTTGTATTCTTAACACTAGCCATTATTAATAAAAAAAGAAAAAAGACCAAAAAGTTTATTGGGTATTTTCTTATAAGTGACAAATTTTTCTGGGACAGTCCTTATATGCAAATAAATGAAAAATTTACGATTAGATCTAATTCATTTATGTGTGTCCTATTAAAAACTTTATGACTTGAATAACAAATAAAGAAAGCCATGCAAAAACTTTTAAATTTTTATTGTTTCAAAACTATAACTTCACTTTTTTTCATTTAATGACCAAAGTGTGAGATAATTTAATAAGTATTATGCTTTTTGAGGTAAAAAACAGCTCAATAACATTCCAATCATGCGTCAGACAGAACAATTTTGAACCTCGTTTTCTGGAAAAATGGTTTTTTAATATTATATAATTAATATTATATAATGTATAATTATGTAGTAAAATGTATACATTAGGGCGGATTAAATTTTTAAGTGGTCCGGAAACTCTATTTTTCTGAAACTTCATCAAATTTTAAGCAAAAAAGTCCACCGCACCATATGGCTACAATAAAATTCGAGCCCGTGAGTTTTTATTTGAAGTATCTAAGACTATTTAAACTGCTTATGCTGCCATCTGGTGACAGTATTCAGAGCTTTACAGTTTTTTATTCTCTTCCTCAACTCGTATGCAATAAAATTGCGTTTTCTTTATTCAAATCGGTGAATTAGTTTCGGAGTTATTCAAGTTTAAACAAAACTGTTGAGCAACTCATGACTTCTGTTCGCCTAATGTTTTATGAAAGTTTCAATATGAAAAACTAAAGCTGGGAACAGTTGTTCAACAGTTTTGTTTAAACTTGAATAACTCCAAAACTTATTCACCGATTTGAATGAAGAAAACGTCATTTTATTGCTTAAAAGTTGAGGAAGAGAATGAAAAACTGTAAAGTTCTGAATACTGTCACCAGATGGCAGTTTAAGCAGTTTGAATAGTTTTAAGTACTTCAAAAGAAAACTCGCGGGCTCGAAATTCATTGAAGCCATATGGTGTAGTGGACTTTTTTGCTTAAAATTTCTCCATACAATTTAATCCGCCCTAGTATACATACAATCTAAGTGCGTTATGTTCAGAAAGTGTGGAAAAAAATTATTTATTTTTTTCATATTCATTATTCAACAACAAGTTCTTTTACTCGATTCGAAGCTTCCAGATAAATAGCTAAGAAGGCTTATAGCTGTAGTAGCTGAGTTCCATTATTATTTGTACACTTAAAAAGTCGCACCAAATTAATGTAATTTTAAATTAATTGACATACTTTTCATTGCAAGTGTACGCATTTGTCAGTTGGTAACAAATGTGAATGAAACTGCAAGATTTTGAGATTTTATTGACATGAAAAGCAAGTCATGTTAAAGTTGTCCCAATGCTTGTTTGATGCAGTTACACGAACATACAAGTGAGTGTGTGTCCTTTTTATTGTACACAGGAGTCTTACTCAAGCTGCTGTTAAAATGAATGAATGAATGAGTTTTTTTACCTCTCATTTTGTTTTAAAAAAAAATCACTTTGAAGTAATAACAGTGTTAGTTTCATTAGATTTGATGACATACCAAAGAGAATTTTTTTTTTATTTTTTTTGACAAAAAATTTGCAATATTTTAACAACAAACTTTCTTTGTTAATTAAAAATGAATTAAATTCACAAATTAATTTGATAATAAATCATTTGATTCTATTTTCAGCATTAGCAAAAGTTTTATTAATTATTTCAACTTGACTGAAATGACTTTACATTAAAAATTTATTTAATTGATTGAATTGTTTCAATAAAAGTTTTCTTTATAGCCAACACTCCCTTGCAATTAATCACTACGTGTCAATTTAACTTGCAGTCATTCGCCCGCATTTGCAAATACCTACCAATATACCTTTTGTCCTGTAGCTCTTTTATGTAGTTATTTTAAAATTTATTGACTATCCATTTGAAAATTGACATGCCATTCCATTTTATTTCGAGCCATTTTATTTCAATCCATTTAGCACAACTCACAAATAAGTCTAATAGTATATTGCCCAAATTATTCTTAAATGTTTTTGTGTTATTATGCAAAACTTTTGCTAACTCACAATTGCTGAAGCAACTTTTTAACTATTTCTAAATACCAATTGATTCATTTCCTCCCAGCACTCCCTCTCTCTCGCCATCTTCCAATTTTTGCAGAAATATGGCTTTGAGTATGATTACGGAAGATTTGTTCTTAAAGGATAATCCAAATGGGCGTGCAGAAATTTTTTTTTATAAATTCTTTATATATTCATAATATATGAATTCAACTGAATATAGAGCTTTCTTCAACGTTCAGGAAGTCTTATCTCTGGGGATCATATTTTTCCAATATATCCGATATCCTTTCAACTGAAAGACTAGTATAATGAAATGGCTGAAATTACATGTTTCCAGAAATTTTTTATTTCTTACATATCCGGTTATCTATGTAAATATTACGCAGTATTCCACATTACTCGTACTTGGATGAATTTGTAGTAGCTATGTAGACAAAGAAGTCTGATGTTAGCGAACATCTACTGTATGAAACGAAGACCAGAACTTGTTTAAACTGACTGCTGTGAACTGAAAACTCTCTTAGGTGGTACAAATTTGTTCTTAGCTTAACATATTTGATCCCTCGCAATTGAAAAACTTTCAAATTTGTAACGACAAGAACACGCTGTTCGGTATACTGTCCAATTATACAACTTTGTACTTTCCTCTCAAAAGAACATAGAGCTAATTGCCAAAGATTCGGCTCTATATTTACGCAGCAAAAATTTGATCGAGAAAGTAGATTCATTATTTTCATAAATGTATAATGATCAAAAGCAGTGTTGGTTTCCAAAGATAACCCATTGTCCATGATATCATTTGTGTATTTAAGTAGTTTGAAGGCCTTTGAAGCCCACGAAACTATTACTTTTGATGTTAGCGTCATAACTGAAATGGCTTGCTTTTAGCTTTGATGCTCGTTAGCTTAGTTAATTTTGTCACACCTCCTATCTAACGGCGACCTTAGCTCAAGTGACATTCCGGATGCGGTTATAGTGGCACCAAAATCTTTTCATTACAACATGCGCACATCACCCTCACGCAATTTGCTCTACTGCGAGAGATTTCGTAATATATAATAACCATAACCGCTAAGTAAGCATTCCGGTGATCCCCCGTACGTAAAACGTAATTGTTTTAGTAAATTTAGATAAGTAAAACAAATTTTAGTGTCTTATCGAAATCTTTTCTATATTACTTAATGAAGAGCCATCTGCAAATATAAATTTTACAAACCTGTGCTTGCCCTCCACACATTTTATCCAACTAAATAAATGAAGTTGCGATATCGAAGTCCACAGATTTTACGATGCTAAAGGTTATTTTTTAATCGTTTGCTTTTTGAAAATTAAAAAAAGAACAGAAAGTTTACAAAAATTCATAATATATTTATTTAAAACGATACATCAATTCCTGCCATTTACTTTTTAAGGATTATTTCATTTAAATGTTGCTCGCGGATACGCCTGAGGTGGTCCATTCATAAGCTCCAATTTTGGCATACATTTTCTAGCATTTCGGCCGGTATCTCACCAATGGCAGCTGTAATGTCTTCCAGGGCTGCAATTGAGCCTGGCTTGTCCCTTTACACGAGAGGCTATTTGCAGCCCCACAAAAAATAGTCTAGTGGGGTCAAATCGCATAATCTTTGCGGCTAATGGACTGCAGCAAACCGTGAGATTAATTGCTCACCGAATTCGCCTCTCAATCGGTCCATGGTATTGCGTGCCGTGAGGCATATGTCACCGTCTTGTGGAAATCACATTTCAACAAAGTTCAGTTTTTCCATTTTGGGCAAAAAAAAGTTGATAATCATCGCACGGTACCTTGCTCCATTGACTGTAACGTTGTGATTTTTATTATTTTTGAAAAAGTACGGTTCAATGATGCCGCCGGCCGAAAAACCTCACCAAACAGTGCATTTTTCAGGGTGCATTGGCAGTTTTGAAATGCCTCTGGCTGCATTTCGACAATTCTGTTTGTTGACGCACTCATAGAGCCAAAAAAGAGCTTCGTCGCTGAAGAAAATTTTTCGATAAAAACACATTTCTAATAACAGAGCACGAATTTCGATAAAAAAAATTCAACGATTTGCAAGTTCTATACGTGTTTGTCTATATATGGTAAAATGGCAAACTTTCTTGAGCATTTTTGGCGTTGACACATGCTACAAATTAGGCGTGGAGTTCCAAAAACTTACACTGAAAAAACAAAAAGCAAAAAAATCACTTGTAACTTAAACATCTAACATAGCTTGATATTTTGACCGTTGTTAGTTGAATGTATAGATCAAAGTGTCAATATGGGATTTCTATAACTGAATCCTATCTTAAGATTTTCATTTGTATTTAAATAGTGGTCACCTTAGTATGTACTAATAATGAGTTCACATGTTTTTTGAGATTGTTACATAACTATATTTTTAGCCCCTGATGATGACTTCCAGTCGAAGTCGAAATATCGGAAATAATTTTAAGCAAAAATTAAAAACAATAAATGATTTTTAATTATTGTCCAACAGCAAATCTTTATATATAATAACAATAATAAGTTTATTTAAAAAAATGGGGGAGGCTAGTGCTGAGGAAGACCCAGAATACTGTAGCGCCGAATAAAAAAATATGACATGTATGTATGTTGCTTTAGAAATATTGTTCGATCCTATACTCCTAGTTATAGCATTGAAGCAAATAGTATTTAAAAAAAAGTACATCCATGTAAGAACGTCGCATATGGAAATGCCCATAGCATCTGTATTACCATAAAATAATTGTGTTTTACTTTTGCAAATATACATTTAAACGAATACAGTAACAGCAAAAACAACATCAACTACAAAAACTAAATGCCTTAATGGCATAATTGCCTTTGGTTGAAAACTTTTGCAAAGTTTCAAGCAAAATGTTTTGTGGTTTTAGAGGCTGCAAATTTTATAACACCTTTTATTGCTGCTTTTCTATTTGTAGGTATGAAAAGCGTACAAAAAAAAATATTTATAGGATTTGATTTAGTGCTATTGGTTACAATGTTGATTTCGATCCGAAACTTTCTATGGCAATAATTAATTTAAATGTTAATTGAAGCGAAGTATAGAACGATATGACTTTTATTGGCTTCTAACTAATATAAAGCCAAATCTGAATTTTTGTAGAAATTAAAATATTACAGTATTTTGAAAATTGAGGTTTAAAACAAATTTTTAATGAATATGTACTGTAAAACATTTCGAATAAAAGAAAAAAACTTTTTACCACAACAGCCTCAGCCGCAATGTTTTTTTTTTATTGAAAATGAGATCATAGTTTTGGACAAAAAAACTTGAAAAACACATCAATTTAAAGTTTTTAAAATGAAAAATTCAATAAAAGCAACCATATTTTATATTCATTGTTTTAACCCCAACGAGAGCAAAAGAACACAGGCAACATATTTTCAAACTGAAATATGTTTTCAAATAATTCATCTTTTTCCGATTTAGTTGCCCGCATTACTCAGTCGTTCAACACTTTTTCACATATTTTACACATATTTTACACAAATGTTGAATTCAATCGTTTATACCACGAGCAAATCCAGCAAAACAACCAACAAATGCAGAAGAACATTCAACAAACAGTCAGAGAGCAGTAACAGCAGCAGGACCAAGACCACCACAATCACACCAAGCAAGCAGAAACATCAACAGCAATACTTATGTATTGAACTACAGTGGGCGAAATTAAGATTTTTGACAACTGAAATTATATTTTATTGAAGTCATTAATTAACCGAGCTTACTGTTCAGTACAATGTGTATCAACACCAAAAAAGTTACACACAATAAAAATTAATTCATCGAAAATGGGGCTAAAGCTAGTCACACTAGTTTCATTCATTGCTATGTGGAATCATCAGTGACCTTTATTTTATTTTATTTATTTGTAACTCATTTGATAAAAAACTTTTCTTGTGTTCACTGATGAAACCATTATTACTAGGATGAGGTTTAAGAAAAGTCACTTTTGATGTAAAATCTAAAAATGCGCGATTGAAAGCTGATTTAATCCAGAGAGGAAACATTTGTGTATGAAAAAAATGGAAAACGTATAACCTACAGAAATGTGTAGTAAAACAAAGAAGTACTACTGTGCTTTCCTACAAAACCGGAAAAATATTTCTTATATGAAAGCTTAAGGCTTAGTGGTGCATCGAAACAGAAAATAGTTTAAAATTATTTTACTGAGCTTACTGTTCAGTACAGTGTGTGTTAACACCAAAACATTACACAAAACTAAGTGAAAAATAACAAAAAAAAAGGGTTAAAGCCAGTTATACCATTGCTAAATGGAATCATCAGTGACCTTTGAGCCGTTTAGTTACAAAAAATAAAAATGCACAACAGAAAAAAGAGATTTTGCTTTTTTTGTTACACTTTTTGCTATCGTTCTTAACAAATTCATGCAAAAAGTGAAACATATTAGTCTTTATCGACTAAAAGGTCACTAACGATTCTATTTAGCATTGGATGAAAACAATATGACTGGCTTTAGCCCTTTTTTGTTGATATGAACTTTGTCTCATGTAATTTTTTTGGTGTTGCTACTTACTGTACGTATAATGCATGTCTACTTCAATTGTAGGCCAATTGCACCATAAATCTCGTCATAGGCAAATTCACCGAAAAAATTGAGTCCCGAAAAATCTCAAACTCTCTCAAGACATTCTAGCAAAAATGAACGAGTAGCCAGTTAAAGGTTGAATTAACCAAAGAGGCATCATGGTTGAGATAACTCACATCTCCAGATTTTGTTTGGTTTGAGTTACAATGGCGATTTTCATAAAAATTTTCATAATTTGCCTCACTGTGCCATCAAACAAACCAACCGAGCAACCGACCAACAAACGTTAGCTGTCCTGCAATCGCCCTACCAACTGCGAACAACATGACAAATGAAGACAATAAATTTCAATATTAACGCAGATCCAGCCAGAGCAGGTGGTAGTAGGGGTACTTGGAAAGTTGCACTAGAAGAAACAACGCATAACAGTGTTGTTTTTGTTGTTGCTGGCAGCAAAACCAATCATCCATGGTTCAAATGCGGCATTGCTGTTAAACCGGAATGTCCTGTAGCCTTCGGAGAAATAGGACTGCAAAAGCAGTTAGTTGTACCAGAGAAAAGTTTATCCACAAAACTTTTTATTACGTCGTGTTTTTTGTTTGGCAAGGAATAACAAAAATATTTGTTGGCATTAAAATAATTCATATTGTGTGCAAACGTTAAGGTTGACGATGTCGTTTTGTTTTTACCGCACAGCAGGAGCAAAATTTTGTACGAATTTTGATTTAACACTATCGTGTTCGATTTCATTGAGTGATTTGTTGTTACCACCAACAATTGATTGTCACATCGATTGCATGGAGTAGGAGTTGGACGAAATTTATTGTGGAATTGTTGAGCTATTAATTTGTTGTTACTTCAATGGATTGGATGTAGTAGAAATGAATAAATCTGTAAGTAAAGTTCGTTTGTTATGAAGTGGATTAAGGTTGGGCTAACTTAAGTGATTGGAAGCCATTTTATTGCATATTTTTAGGTGTGTTTTTAGTATAACTCAACCTCATTTGTAATCAGCTTTTAAAGGATTAAAATATTGAGATTTCTATAAAAAAACATTCCATTAAAAGCCTTCCAACATTTTTTATATGATTTCGTTGTGCGGCAGAGGTTTAAAATCATTAAGCTCTAAGTAAAATAAATAATCAATCTGACATTGTGTTGTTTCTGCGTAACTAATTCTGAGCATTTAAAGCTCCTAAAGAAAGGAATCATAAACAATTTATCGCGTCTGCCTATTATTTTAAAAATGTGTCTAAACACAAAAACAGATAAATGAAAAAGGCAGACGTTTTTGTTGCAGCGTTTAAGAATATGTTATTTAATTTTTTTCTTAACAGGTTCCCTGTCCCCGTACAAAAGTGTCAATGAAGAGCTCTACGTTCAGTTATTTTTTTTCAAGATTTTTTTAATGTCGGAACAAAACTTGTAGATTCAAGTTTTTACAAAACTTTTTTTTTAAAAAAAGTATAAAACCCATATAATAATAATATAATATATTATTTAATAAAATATTGCTCACATGTGATGCATGAACGTACGTCGACGGATTTCTACGCCGTTCAAAAAATTAATGTGCTGGAATATAAATCCAAAATTGTGCATATGTGATTCATGAGCGTATCAGACACGGTACAAAATCGGTGACATGAATCATATATGATTCATGGGACAGGGAACCTGTTAATTTGTTGAAATAGACAAGCTTACGTGATTTTATCATCAGGCAGATCGCGATAGTTATAAAGATTATGTCATAAGAAACGAGAAAAACAACATCTGCCACATAGTTATTGCTGCAATTGAAAATTTCAATATTACAAACATGTAAATAAAAAATTCAGTAATAAATCATTTTATCTTGTCAGTTTCTTAGCTAAATAGTTCTTTAACTTAAGAAAAACATGGAAATGGAGAAGGCAGACGATTTTGACGCCGATATTTTGAAGGCAGACGTCTTTGAGCACTTAATGTGCATACTATTAAGGATATACACATCTATATAAAACCAATACACTACCGCATATGTTTTGAAAAAGCAAAAACATACACTGAAACTTCAGCTTCTAGGAGCAATACTGAAGACAACGAAATTCTGGAAAAAACGATTAAATCATTTGATAGAGCTTTTTTTATACGTTAACAATTGCTGCTATTATGCAATGGATGTCTGCCTTTTATATTCTCGGTATTTTTACCATGCCCTTAACATAATATATCATAGGCAGATGCGATAAAATAGATTAATAAATAATTTTTTCGCATTCATAAAATTAATTTTTTAAAAAAGCAGCGCCATTTTCACTTAACTCTCAGTATTTCTAAGTCGGCGATATTCAGAAAATGTCTGCCCCGTTTCCTTAAAAAAATAAAAAAGTTTAACCATGTCACGACTCGTTATGAAGTCTGCGGACAAGCATTGAAGTGGATTCTTCTGGCTTCAGGGTAACAGAAATCACTGCCATTTGTCGTCGTGGAAACGATACCTTGAACAGGATATGTGTCAGTCGGCTAAGTATTGAATAGAATTAAAGATACTCGCTACTGACTGTACACGTTGGTAGAGTTTTGTCGAGGTTCTTTGCTCAGTGAGCTGATAAAAGGCACAAGGCACAATGTACTGAGAAATATGGATAGAGACGAATAATAGTCCTTCTTGGAAGCAGACGACTCTGTTAAAAACTTAATAGGTTGTAAGCTCACTGGATAACCAGAAAGGAAAGCTTCTTTGAACGATCTCCATTGTCCTCAGCATCCTTAGATCGCTTAAAAAAACAATTTAAAATTCAGCATTTCTGTATTATGTACGTTATAAAGCATCTCAATGAGTTCAAAGAAGTGATCGTATAAGTTTTTAGTAATTTTTTCAAAAATTGACACAGTCACACGTTTAATATTTAAGGACATATAATTTTTCCAGAAATTTTTTACTGTATATTATCCTTTACATCAGTTTTTAAAGATTTTGAATGGCACAAACTAGAAAATGGCCTGAAGTTTATGAAACGAGTAGTGTTATTCTCAAAAAATATTTCAAAAATTTAATACCAGGATAAAATGTTAGAGTTTTCGGATTTTTCAAGGCCATACAATTTATCATTTTTTTGACTTTTTTGAAATTTTTTGACTTTCCAAAATGTTCTTATATTTTTGAAACATTTTTTTCGAATTTTTCAAAATTTTTTATACTTTCGTGAAACTTTTATTGAAAATTTAATCATTTTTAAGCGGCACACATTAATATGAACACATTCGGCATAGGTGTCATTTGTGTGCCACTTTATTTCAAAATCAGCCAATCTCCTTTGAACGCTGCAAACATCAGTCATATGTAGATATAAACTTTACAGTTTTAGTATTCCCAGTGCACATTTTTCATCACTCATTTACACTTTCATTTACTCGTTCATGCAACTCGCACATTTATTCATTAAAATGTTCAACTACAAAAAGAGAGATAGGAATATTTGCAAAAAAAAACTTGACCACGAAATTAATTTAAAACTTTTTACCAAACACATCGTTGTGCATGCAAATGCAGTGATTTTATATCAAAAAATAACACACACACACACACGCGCGCTCGTGTACACACACAGCATAAAACGAAACACCCACCGCTACTAACACAAAATATATAACGTTAATGAAAACTGCCAAAAAAATTTTGCTAAAAAGTAGCAACAACATTTTTTTCAGCCAAAATATTCAAATATTTGCTACGCTCTCCAGCGACAGACCATGATGATGACATACAAAAAAATGGAATATTTTTTTAAACTTTTTTTCTTTCAATTAAAAAGAAATAATAATTGAGCCTTTTAATTTTTAATAGTTAATTGAAAATGAAAAAAAAGTTTAATATTTTAATTAATAAAGTTTTGTCTCTGATTTGTGTAGTCGTGGTATGTCCTTGGTAAATGTGTCCTTATTTCACTTTTTTTTTAATATGACACATATTAGTGCTTTTTAAAATCCCTCGCACATTAATGGGAAGACTTTAATGGTGGACGTGTGCAGGCTTTGCAATATGCGCGCTAAAAAGTATGCGATTTTGTTACTCTTTCTGAACCCTTTTAGTATTGTACGAAAAGTATTCAAAATTTTCGTTATGAGAGCTAATTTCATTTAATTTTTTTTTAATTAAAATAGTGCAAGTGCTATAAATTGTCTTTGTTCGGAAACTTTTGACTATTAATAAAAAAAAACTTTGTTGCAGCTGCCACTGCATTTAATTGCTGTCATCTTACAAGTTCAAAAATGTTGAGATATGTTTTTCGTTTTAGTACGAGGCTCAAACGCAATGGTCTGCCCTGCGACCAAGAAGGCAGCATGAACCAATGTTATACCAGCAGAGATTTTCTAAGCTCACCAATTTGCTGTAGGATATTTTTTCCTAAATTTTGGTACGACACCTTTTGACAAACTGTCTTATCCAACTGTTATCAGATAGAGCACCAAAAACAATTTCTCACTTGTTAAAGTCTGAGACAAGTGAATACTAGATAGAGTACAGACCTCTATCCTAAACTGTTCAAATTGATGACCCAAAAAACAAGGGTTTTTAGCAACAGCAATCCAAGAAAGCTCGGGGTCATTCGAAAAATAATTTTTGTCAAGTACTGGCCTACCTAGCAGCACGGGGCTTGTCCGAAGGTGCGAAGCCTATCCAAAGGCGCGCGGTCTGTCTAAAGGCGAAGGCCCTAAGGCAAACCATCTCACTCTCCCCACGGTCTAGCCATAGCTGTATTAATAAATTGATGATTCATGTGATAGAGAAAACTTCCCAGATAAGTAATCATACGCCATTGTTATCAAAGTTCCACAGAAGAGTGACCTAAGGGAGTCGAGTTCAAAAGTTACAGCCAAAGTAGTTGGTCCCTTGTTGAATTAAATTTACTTGACAATTTCAGCGTGAAATCATATCCTTCGAGCAATATGCTGAATATGGAGCTGATCTGCATATGATGTACTTATATGTCGCTTTCGATAACGTTTTTCTGAGTGTTTACAGAAATTGTCTCTTTATCACTTTCCGGCATAGGTTATCGTTCAGGATAATGAAACTAACTTAAGATATCTTGTTTTCCATAGAAAAAAAAAATTTGCCTAGTTCATTTGAAGTTCACAGTGTTCTTAAACATTACTGCATTACATACAGTGATTTTTGTTAGCGATGGGAAATGCTAAGCATGCGGCACTAAATTTACTTACTAACAGTAGCCGATAGACGATTAATTTTGCCCTGTGCCATATAAACTATGCTAACCACATATCTCTTCCTTAGTATACTTTTTCTATATGTTCATATAAATTCATACGGATAAATTAATTTTGAGGCCATAATATGTCTTTTTGAACAACATACGTTTCTGCGGTCCAATGATAATGCCTTCTAATTTTTTTGCTTGGTCTGATAAATATTAATTTTTGCTTTTTTAACTTAAAAGCCTCTCTCTCAACTCTGCGGTTTTTGTCCGACTTGATCGATACCAAAAAAACGGAAACTGACGTTATTATGATTTTTTTATATATTGTTGCCAAGAGTTAACCTGAGCTAGATAAATTTTTAAATATGACCCCAAAACCACCCGATTTCAATATAGACTGTTTATGCCTGATGGCAAACCTATTATTTAGAAAAAAACACATCTCTAGTCGCCAGCAGATGGCATCTTGTGTTATAGATCGGTTATAGAAGCGGTTATAAATGTTTTTATTCCATATGTTGGTATTATGGTATTTAGCTTTGTGACCTTAAGTCGAAAAATATTGACTTTAACTTACTTGAAAAATAACCTTCACCGAGGTAAGAACACAAAGGAATTAATAAAAGCTAATCCTAATTCCTAACCAATGTGTATAATTTCTTTTTTCATATAAAATCCCAAACTTCGAATGAGTTTGAGATTTTATTCCAGGTTTTGATTTTCCCCAACTTTGGATTTTAGAAACCAGGAATTCCTAATTGGTCATCTTGAGCAAACCCTACAACTTCACATTGAACTTCACATTGAATTTTACATAGAGTATCGAAAAACTGCTTGTACATGCTTCCATTAGCGTGGCCAAGATTGAAGTAGTGGGGGTGCCAACTTCAAATTTTCCGCCCCTTGCATCTCTTTTTTTTAAGCTTTATAATAAGTACAAACATTTTTTTTAGAATTCTTATTGATGATTAAATAATGTCAGTTCGGAAAAAGACATACACGCATTTAAAAAGCAAAAAAAAGAAGAAGATAATTAAATAAAATGCTTTGACAGACCTGTGAGGCTCACTTTAAACAAAAACGTTCCTATATTTTGTTGAAACGTTTTTCTTGAACGTGCAACAATTGTATATTCAAAGTTGACTGACAAAGTTGTGAGTTTGTTCGATTCGATTTCTTGATTCACTTGAGTTATATATTCAATAGAGCATTCTCAAAAATCAAAAAATAGCTTAAGATTGGTCAATGTAATAACTTACGGTTGCAGATTCAAAGTTCAAAAAAATAGTTTGAGCTGGGTTGATTCAGTTACTACAGTTGCACATTCAAAGATAAAAAAAAATCACGTGCTGGGTCGCTTTAGTAATTTACGATTTCATATTTAATAATCAATCAAATTTATTTGGAAAAAATAGGTATTTTTATTTTTAAATTTGGTGATTATTGGCGCCCCTTAAAAATTATTGGGGGTCACGCCAATGCATGCTTCTATATGGCTATGATCCACGATCCACATAAAAGTCGTCCGCAATAAGAGGACGGGTCGAGGCCTTTTCGAGGACGCCCATTTTTATACAACTCAGTCTAGAAATTTTTCGATTTTAGAAACGAAGATATAAAATCAAAGGGGTTAGCATAATCCTTTGTGGACGTCCTTTATAGAGGTAACGAAATCGAACAAAAACGGACAACTAGGGGAAAGAGGACTAAATTCCAGAATTTTTGCAGACGTCTATAATGGACGACTCCTTAGGGATGGTAAGCTTTCAGTTGAAACTGTTGAATACTCCACCTGTACCAGCGCTGGATCAAAGTAGTACTAGAAGGGGCAATAGCATCGGGCCCCGATTTCAAGGGCTGCCAATCACAAGAGAGCCAAGATGACAACAGGAAGGTTTTTTTTTTTGTGGTCACACAGTCAAGATTCATAAAAGCGTACTGAGGGCCGCATTATCATTTTGTTGTGAGTTTAACAACATGATAAAATTTTTTTTTTAGGAAACAAAAAAGGATCATTGAAAGAAATGACAAGATTCCTCGAGCCCCGCATAGTCTTAATTTGTTGCTGACATCACGAAAACTGCTGCTTAGGATTTTATAGACTTGGTTGTTTTTAGAATGTGCGTGCCAAAATAAGTATTTTAGAAAATGCTGTCAAATCACTCCATAAATAAAAAACACTTTATTTTGTGGGGTAATTTAATCAAACTAAAAATAAATAGAGGTGTTGGTGTGTTCGATATGAATTTATGTGCAGATACTCGGAAATGATAAGTAAGCCTCTTAGAGAGAAAAAATGTTTAAAAAGATCAAAAAATACAACAAAAATTCAATTCAAATCAAGTTTGGTGTATTTGTGACAGAAATTCAGCTGCTGGTCAGGCATTATTGAAAATCGATCAGGTTGTTTACGTAAAAAGAACTTGGAAAATAAGTTCAGATAATAACACCTTCATTTCGATTTATTTTAAATTAACTATTCTAGTGCCAACTTCCCAGAGCATTCCAATCCAGATTCAGAAGCGCTGCAGCGCAAAATAAAATACAAATATGCGGCAAATTTGCAGACGCGAATTTTAAACAAATTAACGCAGATTTAGTTGGATATATTATGAGTGCTTTTAAAACTGTATGCTACTGAAAGCCCAAGCCACCCATTCAAAGGTTTGTGTCTAAACTACAATAACGCCTGTAAACCATTTTTAGTACACTGCTTTCCATAGTTCTTACACATACAGTACCTGTCAAACTTACAGCGATGAGCTAAAATGAGCTTAACTACAAAAACAATGCGAAAGAATGCAGTCAAACGAGTTGTTGTAATCGTAAATACAAGTATTAAGTAAAGAAAAGACGAAATACCAACAACAAAATAGCAATGGCAACATTTGAAGGCGGTTTAAATGACGATGATGACGCATGCCAACAGAGTTTCCTGCTATTTTTACGATAAAACAGCACACGATGATGACGATGTGAAAAAAATACAACGAGAAGTGCTGAAGAAAACTGTAGTCTTGGCAAAAATCTCAACGTGAACGGATGTCAATTTAAGAAATCGCGCGTAACGGAAACATTTTTTTGATACATGAAATTTAGTTCAAAATCATATGTGATACAATCTGTTCATAAGCGAACGAAATAAGTTGAGAAGCAAACCAAAATTAGAACCGGCTGCAATAGAAAAAAGTACTAAGCAAAGCAATTAACTATAAGATACTCGAGAAAAGTATTTAGATAAACTGCATTTTGAGAAAATTCCCAAAAAAAGAAGACAAACCTAATAAAGAGCAGAGAGTTGTGCCAAGAAAATGCAACAGCAACAACAACAACAAATATAAACAAACCTAAAAAGACAGAGGCGTTAAATAGTACAAACGCACACATTTGCACGTACACAGAACTATGTGTTGCACATAGATACGCTACGATTGCTAATCGCATAGATACGAGCACAATTACGCGTCGTATTGCTCAGTTTATCTATTTCTTTTTTGGTGTTCTTGTATTCGTGTAAGCTAGGGTGTTGCAAAAGAATATAAAGTCATGAAATAATCGCAAAAATCCAAATTATTGACAAGTGTATTAGAGTCCTCAGTTTGAAATAAAATTGTGCAGTAAAAAATGTTTGTTTTACGAAAAATCCTTAAAAATAACATGACACACATATATTTGAAAATTAGATTCTTATCTCCTCATTATAAGCAAAAATGATGATGTTCCTATAGCTTTTTATGTATGTATATCAAAAAAAAAAACCTTATGAGCCTAGGGCAACAAATGCAACAAGCATGCAATAATTTTGGCTGTTCATGCAAACATTGTGAAAATGAATAATCGTCGAAAATAATCGCAAAGAATTTACGTCGGTGGTGGATTTTTGCTTCTTCCCAATGTGCACAAAAAACGATGCGGATCCGTATCGAACCCGTTGTGGATCCGTCAGCGTGAATTCCGTTTTCTTATGCTTCGACGGATCCGTCTCAAACTCGGAACGGACTTCCGGATCCGTTTCGAACCCGTTGTGGATCCGTCTCGAACCCGTTGTGGATCCGTCTCGAACCCGTTGTGGATCCGTCAGCGCGAATTTCGTTTTCTTATGCTTGGACGGATCCGTCTCAAACTTGGAACGGACTTCCGAGTTCGATCCGTTCCGGATTCGTTTTTTATAAACGGATAAAACGGATTCGAGACGGACTCGTTTTTTGAAATAGTGCAGAATATAATAGGTTCAATTCCCAGTTTCAACTGGAAAATTTTTCGAAAAAGCGCCACAGATCATTAACATAAAAGGCAGTTTTGGAGATGTCATCAAAAGTTTTCTTTTAATTTTAATGTATGTGGGATACGAAATAAAAATCTGTACTTATCTTTAGTTTAAATACCTTTGTTTTTCCGTTATACTCTGCCTCTATTAAGCACATTTCGCAGATTTTGGGGATTTGAAAATACGCTGGACACTGCTCAAGGTCAGTAGCTATTTTTGGAACTAACACATCTGAATTTTTGTGGACCTCTCCACTAGGATAGAACGTTAATAACGTGATTTTAATGCTTTTTTTACTGAATGCAGCGTTGCTAAACTTTTTTTACTCTAATTTCGTATGTTTTCAAAAAACGAATTCGAAACGGATCCGTATATGAAGTTCGTTCCGAGTTCGAGACGGATATGACAAAGCGGACGATCCCACCGCTTTTTTGAGATGAATTTCATACGAAAACGAGTTCGAAACGGATCCAAATCGGATTCCGGATCGGATTAGTTTAATTTACAAGAAACGAATCCAGAACAGATCCGTATTAAGTCCACTCCGAGTTCGAGATGAATCCGACATAGCAGACGATCCCATCGCTTTTTCGAGAAGAATTTCAAACGAAAACGAGTTCGATACGGATCCGAAACGAATAAAATATACGAAGAAGCTAGTCCGTTTTGAATTTGAAGCGGATCTGTTTGGCACACTGGGCTATTACAAAGCAATTGATCGATGCTAAAATGTGACAAAACCTTAATGTTCATGCAAACGCTCGCTAAAACAAGTACATAATATGTGAACACGAAAAGCTTTATCGGCCTTGGGTAACCTATGATTTTTTGAATTTGTAAACTTTCCTGATAGTGGATGGATAAATTCCAAAAAACATAGAGTGAAGAAAAAAAAATCATATTTCAACACCCATGCATTGCATGTGGAGTATCAAAAAGTAATTTCTATTTTATGGCTTTATTTGTTAAAAATTTCGAAACAAATCCGAAAAATCAGGTATTAATAATATATGAAAAAACTGAAAAGCATCGTTTTGGAATCTTAGAAAATTTAGGAATTTCAGAAAAAAAAAAACCAAAAAAAACACCCTATTATGCGTATTATAGATACATATGTCAAACATAACTTCAAAAGCAAGGCTTTCAATACATAAGGGTATCATATTAAAAAACTAAAAATTTTTTTTTTTTGCAACACCCTAACCTATGTAGGTATGCAAACTAAGAGATAATAAAACTAACGAAGCCAAAGGCAGAACGAAGTTATTATAATAAATAAAACAGAGCACAGCAAAACCAAAGCAATAACAACAACATGAAAAATATTAGGGAAATTTTTTCACTCAAAAAAAAAAGTTTTTTTGTTTTTATACAGATTTTTCGTGTACTGAGCTGAGCGTGTTACCATAACGTAGGGAAAATATGAGTCAATCAACAACCTCTTGTCTGCCAGTCAACGCTAAAATGTCGAAGGCAAAGAAGGTCTTAGATGAAGCGCGTGAAACGCAAAATCGCGAAATCGACTTGGTGGATAAGGGCATTAACTCCTTCGAGGAGTTGCCCAATTTGTGTAAGTGTGATAATTTTAATAAAAATAAATAAATCTTCAAACAGAGCAAAGTGCAAATGAAACCAAATGAAAGCCGTATAAAGTTCTAAGCGAAATATAACAAAGTGCAAGCCGAGTTGGCGTGTTGTGAAGCAATGAAAAATTACCAGCTGTTTAGATTTCATTAAAATAATTTATTATTGATAACAAAAACAACCTAAACAGTGTTAAAACATGTGAAAATTAAGTCATAAAATACCTAATAGATATTTTCACCTTACGATTTTATCCAGCGCCATTATTTAATATTTACTACCAAAAAAAAAATAAAAATATCCACTGAATGAATGAATGAGAAAATGAGATCATCTACGTTTGTGTTACACTTTGCGTGTATTGGTGCATTCTTACAGTATTTTTATTTTATTTTTTCATATTTTCGATTTCGTTTGTTTTTTATTTTCTATGCCTTCAATTTGATGACGCTCTTTGCTGCTGTTCTGCCATTCACGCCATTACTTGTTGCTTCTGTTTTTCTGTGCGGCATTTGCTGCTGTTTGTTTTGCTCTTTCAGCTAAACCATAATTTTGAACATCTGTAACTTACGTTACATATGTGGCCTTACGCATATGTCTAAATCTAGATAAGAGCGTAGAGCGAATTGTATATTAAGCTGTCAAAATTGGTTTCACACACGCACTGATATATCGCTTTCGTTCACTCTTCTCTGTTGTTGACTAAAGTTTGAAAACCACTGGTTTTCGGTTTTAAGTTTGGACTATTTCAGGAAGGCTTACGTTTAAATGAGCTGTGATTTACTTAATTTTAAGCAGCGTTTTATTCAGTTTTAAGTTGTGATTGCATAAGCAGCATTTTTATCAAACTTTGAGCAGTTGAAGTATAGTTGAAGCGGTAAAAGAAATTTGCATAAGTGGTGAATAGTGGGCGCTAAAAAGAACAAGAGAGTGGCAACATTTTGGAAAAATCAAAAAATTTGGAAAAAATGTTTAAAAACTCGTAATGTGTTGAAGGATTCCAAAGAAGTTGAAAAACTCTGAGAATGTTGAATAAGTCGAACAGTATCGAATAATGCGAAAAGTCGATATACTATATGTATATGTTGCCGGCAGGACCGGATTAAGAAACTTGCCGCCCCTAGACAATTGCAAATATTGCCCTCCTCAAAACTTCTTCATTTATTAGAAAAAAAAACAAAAAAAAGGTCCTCGTTGCGGAACGAATTTTACAATGCAAACTTCAAAAGTAGTAAAAAGTATGACATTTCAACTAAAAGTAGTACATTTTAGGTGAAAAGTATTAAAGTATTTTTGCCTTAAGTAGTACATTTACTACTAAAGTATGTCATCTGGTAACCCTATATTTGGTACGAAAAGTTTTTCAATTAATAAAATGCAACAATTTTTCAAATCTTGCCACCCTAGGAACGTGCCTACTCTGCCGGCCAAACTAGTTTTAGGTCAAACAAGTTACCGTTAAGCCTTAAGATATGCAATGAAATCTTAATGCAAAAGCACTGTGGCTAGTGAAAACTAAGCCTGTAGCGAAGTAAGATAATAAAACTTATAAATTTTATTGAAGTGCTCAGTGAGGGTAAATGGGGAGTCCTCGGCCGCGGCTCAGGATTTACATCCTCCAATATGTCCCTCACAGGTATTGCGGCGGCCTTCGACAGTGGTTCAGTCTATAGCATTTGCAACACCGGCTTCGCTATCCACAGTGCTCTTGTATTAAAATTACATGACATACTTTTAGGCATTCAAATTAACTAGTTTGTCCTAGGAAAAACTAGTTTATCCAAAAAACTAGTTTGGCCGGTAACATTTATAACCAACGATGTTGAAAAAGTAAATAAATGTTCAATGATATCAAACAAGTCGATAATATTAAAAAATTTCGAAGAATTCGACAAGGGTCAAAATATATTTTCATCATTAAATTAGATTATTCAATGCGTCAATGAGTTTTTCTCCTCTCAAAAGAACTTTTTTTTTAATACTTAAAAAGTAATTTTTGCATGTCACAAATCACCGGACCAAGAAACTTCTTGGAGCCAAAAGAAGAAGCGTTCAACAATGACAATTAGAAGCAATATTAACTATTGTCTGTGTAGGGCTTTCGGAACAAATAATCATCCAGCACAAGAGACAACAGTCGATTCTTGAAAACATTAATACTCATTTGGAAAGGGGATGATCCCTGGAGTAAGTTTGAAGTAAATTTAGAATAGTCCCTAACATTTCTTACTTCTCATATTGCGCGTTGTCGGGCGAAGTAACCTTTTACAGTTCTAATAGGTGTACTTGCGATCACAAATTTCCCCGAATTAGCATCAGTCGGCTTTTCTGCAATTTCACTATACACAGATTTATTAGTGTTTGTATCCAGCAAGAGTCCCGGCTTCTTCGAACCACTATTTTGTGAGGATAGTATCATTTTCCTCGATAAATAGACATAATTTTTCATTTTATCAACAGCCACAACGCCCGCCTCCATTCAAGGCTTATTATCTAGAAGAATGTTAAGGCCTTAAGTCCATCTCACTACTCTGATGCACAGACAAAGTAGTCACCTAAATTTTTTTCACCGCAAGAGCTAATTTGCCTTCATATAAGCCTTGGAGAGCAGGACCTATTTACTTGGAGGTATTTTCGTTTTCCCTAATGACCATTTTGCATTCTCCCATTTAGGCAGCTGTTTATAAACGTATTCCTGAATGTTCCAAACGTTGCTTATCTTATTATTATCCTCTTATTATGACTTGATATGCTAGAATCGCAATTTATAATCGTTACAAGTTATCAGCCTGACTGAACCAAGGCATTATTTCCAACGACGGTGAAAGTGCCTAAAAACACTTCCAGAACTTCGAAAAGAATGCAAGTAAAGAAATTTGCGTCTTGATACCGGTGATTATTTCAACAATGATCGTTGATGATACTTAAGGCTGAATTGCTGTTCAACCTACTGGGAATTTCGAGTCAATCGAATACAAATAATGGTTGATAAGTTTCTTGTAATTATTTCTAATTTTTGTATAATTCTGATAAAGGAATCCAAATGAAAGAATCACGGCTATTCAGACGCAAACTCTTTGACTTTTTTTTGATCACCACTACCGCCAGTCTAGCTTTCATGTCTCAAAAACTGATAGAAAATAAATTTTCAAGATATACTTTATAAATTATTGTATAATATCGTTATCATTTCCCATTTGTTTAAAAAATCTGACACATATCTATAATGAAACTGACAAAAATGGCCTTTGTCAGCTACTTGAATAAATTGCACTTTTCTCAAAAATAGCTTAACCGTTATACACCCTTTCTTTAACTCATATTTCTTGTACTTATCTTTACAGTCTCTATGACAAACATCACCCGTTTAACGCTAAGTCACAACAAAATCACAACTATACTGCCAGGACTGGCCAATCTGACAAATCTGGAGATATTAAACCTTTCCAACAATCAAATACGTGAGTTACCTGTCTCTATATCGTCGATGCCAAAATTGCGCATACTCAACGTATCGATCAATCGTTTGGACAGTTTACCACGCGGATTTGGTGCATTTCCTGTGCTCGAAGTACTCGATCTATCGTATAACAATTTAAATGAAAAAGTTTTACCCGGAAACTTTTTCATGATGGAAACACTACGTGCACTCTATTTAGGCGATAATGATTTTGAGTACATACCAGCCGGCTTGGCTAATCTCAAGAACTTACAAATTCTGGGCTTACGTGATAACGATTTGCTGGAGTTGACACGCGAGGTGGGCGAGCTTGTACGGCTGCGTGAGTTGCATATACAAGGCAATCGCTTACAAGTTTTACCACCCGAAGTAGCACAATTGGATTTACTTGGCAGTAAATCTGTAATGAAAATGGAAGAGAATCCATGGGTCACGCCAATTGCAGAACAATATTTGCTAGGGATCAGTCATGTAATTGAGTATCTCAAAACGGAAACGTACAAAGTGTAAGTTTTTTACAAAATTTTGACAGCGACAAGACTATGACATTTGTCACAGTCATGAGATTGTCATATTTTTTGCTGGGATATGTATTTGATCACAATTTTTATGTAATTTTTCTACTTTTTTTAGAATTTACAGTCGTCACATGCAGGCTCGACGCAGTCAGCCGGCACCACCAAAGGCTGACAAAAGCAAGAAAGCATCACGCGTGCGCGCCTAAAAGTATATTTATTATTTTTTAACGAATATACATATGTGTTCTTTTATTAATTTTAACTCTTTGTGCCTTTGTAAAAAAGTTTAAATATGATATGATATATTTAATAATTTTAAATCGAAGCTTGTTACTAACTAATGTATTTGCCAAATGTAATAAAAAAAACTGTTTAATAAGTTATCTAACGAATAAAAATCTCCAAAACAAAATTTAAGCCTCAACTATGGCTAAAAATTTTCCATTAAAATCAAAAAAATTAACCCTTATAACAAAAAGAAAAATTGTCCAAAAATTTTCATTAAATGCGATATTGAATTTTAAATATTGCCTAAAGAAAGATCGCCTTAATTTCGATATCCATTTAACGAGTGATTCTTTTTTGGCAAAGTTTTCTTTTGAATTTTTACGCAATGTTTCCTCAGAAAATATTGTCCCCATAATTTTGAACAGTGAGAGCTGCGATATTACTCTATGGCAGATTCAGTCAGCTACAAGGTCTTAAGAACTTTGATTTATCGTATAGCTTCTGTCAAACAAAAACTACGAAAAAACTAAAAGCCACCTTAGAATACGAAAGGGAGGGGGGTCAAAATTTGTCAATATTGAACCGCGTGGCTTATGTATGCTCCTACAAATGTAGCGCCCTTGCGAATTATTTTGCATGGTAAATAGTGTTTGCTTTTAAAACATTGAAAAGTGTGGTTTTGCTTGCAACAATGCAATGAAGAAAACATAAGTACATAATATTATTTTGGAAATTATATAAGCCCGGTGGCGTACGCTCAGCCGGTGTAACGAGGGGAAGGCCACCCCGGCAGCAACTTCTTCGTAATATGAAATTCAAATATTGTTTTTAGCATAAATACGAAATTTTGTAAATGTTGTGTCATTTATTCTTTTTTAGTAAATGTAAATAATTCAAGAGGGTTATCTAGGGTATTCGTGGACCGAAACTGCGTACCTTTTTTTCTTGTTGTTTTCTTTTTACCAAATTTTTGCAATTTGAAAAAAAAAAAACAGAAAGTATTTTCTGTTGGTAGTGGGCGGCAAATTACCTCTTTGCTCCGGGTGCCCAATGTTCACGGAACGCCACTGTGTATACCTTCCGATTGTTTTTGGAAGCCATTTAAAATAAATGTTGTAGTTTCATCAGAATTTTATCACTTAATATGAGCATCTTCGAAAGAAATATGTATTCAAATTCAAATAAAACTTTTCATCTTTATATTTTTTGGCGATAAAGAATGCATATTAAGAGCCTATTGAGGCATTGCCTTAAGAGACACAAAAACTTTTAGGACAGTTGCTTGGGACAAAAAACTCAACCTGCTACAATAATACACCATAAAAAAGTCTATCCTTCAGGATAGAAAAAAAAACCCTTAAACAACTATTATACTTTGAAAAAAAAAATAAATCACTTACCGATTGTGTGCGGCCATGCATAATTGAGAAGCCACTGCTAAAAATTTATTTGCAAAACATTTTGAAAGCACTGATTTGTAGCTTGGACTAGAACCATAATGGTTGCTGCGCCTAAGCAGCAACTGCAATACATTTTGGCAGCACATACACTCACATCACTTAAGATTTTTATTAAATTATTTTCAAAGCAAACACAAATTTCAAAAATATTAAATTAATTTAAGCACTCGTTGCTATTTTCTTAGCAAATGAAAAGATTTTGTGGAAAACCAATTTTTAATAATTAACAACAACAATAACTAAGCACTGCGCACTTAATTGGCGGCTCTGCCGACGGCACCACTTTAAATGCGATTTTTCACTATCACGTAAATTTATTAAAACATTTTATTGCTTTCTCGCGCAAAACTTGTAAATAAATACACATCACCACTCTTCATAATTTTATTATTATTATATTATTGCAAAATATGCAAAATTTAACAGAGGAAAATAAACGCGCGCGATTTGCAAAACAAATGAAAACTGAAGCATGAACTAGACCCGTCAACTTGTTTGCCGAACTGGTTTGCCAACATGTTGGGCATTTTTATGCACGCTATACGCATCAGATTGGTGCATATCACTTTTCGTGGCGAAAAGCACTCATTAGCTGTGTATGTTTATTTTTGTAGTTACATTTTTTTTTTTAATTCTTAGTTTGAAGGAGTAAGAGCGTAATTTTTCTGAAAAGGAGATTTAGAAATTTAAACAGAATTCGGACGGGTTTCAGGAAGTCGGCAACGATTACTCGCTGTCAAAATTATAACACATTTGATCGCATGAAATGGAACAGATTTGCGGCGCACGAATAGCAACCTGCCGACGGTTACCCTTCGATTTAAATTTAATTCTATTTTCATAGTCAGCGGGGGACAATCAGATTATGGCAATTTTTTTATTAACGTTTGACATGTCATTGAAAACAAAATGGCTGCTGAATTTTCTGTCGCCCGTCGTCCAACGCAATTGTGTTTACTACAACTGTTTTCCGAAGGGGTTTTTTTTTACAGTGGGTAATCGTTGTCGATTTCCCGTCTCCGTCCGTATTCTGTTCAACGCATAAAGCCCAATTTCCATGTGCTCTTATCTTATCTTATTTTATCCCATATCAGGGATATCAAATCAAATTTTTGTAAGAAAAAGCATGCGAACAGAACCTAATGCGCTTGGAGAATGCGAGAGTGAATAGCATACATTTGCTATCTTAATAGCATGTGATGTCCTCCCTGATATTTGATAAAATAAGATAAGATAAGATCACATGGAAATTGGGCTTTAGCAATTGGTTTTTACATTTTTTATTTTTTTACACAACTGTTTTCATTTTTGACACTTGACAAAATTTAATTTGAGAAATTCTTTAGGCGATTTTTCGGAGAGAAAAATTGTTGTTTACTTATCTCATTTCCGAGCTCTTTTTAACTACTTTTTGGAGTAAACAAACACGATTTAAGCAACAAGTCAACATAAGTCAACTTTATGCATTAAGCAGAATACGGATGGGCGACGGGAGATCGTCAACGAACACTCGCTGTCAAAATTTTAACACACTTTGCTATGAAATGAAACAGAATAACTGCGGATGACTGGAAATCTGCCGACGGGTATTGTGAATGCAACAGCTGATCAGAATATTTGCAATTCCGGACTCAGCTATGGAAAGAGTCCAAAATACGTGTAATTTGCAAAAATTAAATAACCATTATGACTCTTATCGAAATGTTTAAATAACGGTTCTAAGTATGTCGCCAAAAAAAATTTCCTCATTCATTTTTTCCTAACAAAGTTATGGCAAAATTAAGCTCTACGTAACTTTAGCTGTTTTTTTTATTTGCGAATATAACGACCAAGTTGCTAAGTTTCCTTCTCGCTGTTTTTGGAGGACATTTCTATAAAAGTTATACATCCAATGTAGAGAATTGTCATTATCACATTAGAGAATTTTTTTCTGCATCCACGATTTTGCAGGTCAAAGTTCTTGATATGGATAACAACAAATAAAATATTCTCCATTTTTCGAGGATACTTTTACAAAATTTTTAAGAAGCATTCTTATGACTTAAAAAAAAACCAAAAAAAACATTGCATGTTTTTAACATTTTTATTTATAAAATAGTAGTTTTTATTATCATTTTGTTTTACAAGATTTGTTTCATTTTCTGTTCTGTTTTGTTATTTCAAGTATTTAGTTTTACTTATAGTCAATTATAATCATAATAATTAATTAAATTAATTAATCAATTAAATTAATAGTATCAGAGAAAAAACTATTTATGAGAATAGTTTACATCAATTTTAATTTTATTTAAACTTATGTACGCTTAATTAATACATACGCATTTCGCTCACTTACCTAGTAGAATAAACTATATATATTTGAATTTTTCATTTATTTACAATATTCTTACTAAACATTACATTTTTTTTTTTTAATTTTTCTTTCTTTTCAATATTCAAGTTACATACTCATACCTTACATTTTTGTTTAAACTACAGAAAATCAAAAATGTTAAGGAATTATAAAAATAAAAAATAAAATATTCATTACTTATCATAACTTTGACTACTAGCAAATAACCTCATTCTTCACTAAAAAGACAAAGAAGAAGCACAGAAATAATACTAACTAGTAAATTTTATAAACTAAAAAGATTAATAGATTTACATAAAATTAATAGATTTACATAAAATACTTTTTAAAAATAAAATTTTTGTTTAAAAACAAATTTTATTGCATGCAGTTCACATATGAAATCTAGACTTAATTACTTTAGTACAACAGAAAAAAAACCAAAACCGATGTGGTTTTATTTGCGGCTTCGATATAATGCAAAAATGTTGAACTTTGATTTTTGTTGAATTAATTTAACAATAATGGCTTAAATTAACAAAAAAGTTAATTTTGATTAAATATTCGCATGTAAATGCTTTTATTTGTGGCTAATTTGTTCATAAGCAAATATCAATAATAATTTGAGTTGTATTTTTTTGCTTTCAAGAGATTTCTACAATGAGCAGTTTTTAATTGCATCAATTTTGAACTATCAAAAAATATTTTCTAACCTTAGAAAAGAAATTAAAAATTTAATTTAAAAAAAAAAAACTTTTTTAAAGATTTTTTGAGTTGAATAATTTAGTGGTCCATTTATTACCCAAAGTATTTCATACCTCAAGCAAATACAAAATAATTGCATAAAATGTTTGCATTAAAATAAAACTTATACTTTTGTAAAATATGCTTGAATCACGTTAAACTACAATAGCACTGAGCGATTTAGAGCCAAAAATGTGTGTGTATTTTAGTTGTCGAAACAATAGTAGTTTTCAGATTTTACGAATGTTCTTTATTTAGCTTAGACGAAATACAGCACCCTTTTTTATGTATTTCAAGAACCATTTTTTGTTTTCAATATTTTAGACTACCAACAATCACATTTGAAAACTACGCGTAAAATAGGAAAATATTAGTACTAACATTAGCTTCCCAATAATAAACAATATGAATTGAACTCCGATTTTTCTAAGGATCGTCTTTATATGCTCAAAATATCAGTCCCTTGGTATTCATAACAAAATTTCACAGAACGATACCAAATTTATTTTTAATTATAAGGTTAAAACATTTACTTATTAATAATTTTAAATATACATAAGAGTATAAATTTTTAAATTATGCTTAAAATGTATGTAACTAAAAACCCAATATAGACCCTGGTCAGATAAAAAATTGCCGATATTTTCACAGTGCTAAAGCCCTGTAATAGGTTTCATAGAAACTAATGGCTATAATTTAATAGCAAATTATATTTTTAGTAAGTGATTTTTAATTTAGCGTTAGCAGCGTCTCTAGGTCAGAAGGGACAGTCAAATTGTCAGTATCTTGGTTGGTGATTATTGTTGTAATTGAATGGTAATTTTTTTTTTCTTTTGATTTGCTTAAATTTTAATGTCTTTTGTGCGGTATATTTTGAATCGAAACCAAATTCAGTAGAAACATCAGGAGATAAAAATAATAAAAAAATATCAGAAATCAAACTTTTTTTAAGTCCTTGTTTCAAAATTTTATACTGGGTGCTAGTTTGTACCATGACATTCCATATTAAATTATTTTTGATTTAATAAAAATTGAGTTTACATTTGTGTCATAAATTGAAAAAGATTGAAAGCGAAGTTTTAAAATACTTATATCGAATATTTAAACACATACAAGTTCTTCATTTAGACGCGTTTAGGAATGCACAAATGAGATAAACATCAAAGTGTAATGCTAACTTTAATATAAAGCTACGAACTTTTCACAGACAGTTAAACCAATTTTTGAAAATTCGTGCTGAGATCAAAACGCACATCAGTCCCATGGCAGGATATTTTTTTTATTGCTTCAGTCAAAAATTTGTTATTATTTGCAAAATCAAATGAAACTCAAAAGCTTTGTGTTTCATTAGAAAAAGCTCTTGGAGTTAATTTTGTGATATAATATTCAAAATAATTTTTTAATCATCAGTCCTCTGTCAAGCAGTTCTAGTTTTTTTGACTAAAAAACTAAAAAAAAATATGATATGACAAGTCCTTAAATCTGTTGCGGAGATTTTTGACTCAAAAAATGGAATATTTTTAGATGTATGTACATGTAAAAAAAATCAATATTTCAAAACTATATGTTCAAAAAATCGAACTTTATGTCTTTATGCTAGAAAATAAATATTCGTCAAAAAATAAGTTCATTTACTGAACATATAGAGATAGCTCAAGAGCTTCGCACAAAGCACCAATAACTACTAAGTTATTCGAAAACTATTACACCTTCAATATTAAAAAAGATTAAGTCGTCGCAAATTTTTTTTAAATTTATGTTCCGTTTTCAAATGAGAAATAGGTACTCATTTATAAACTCGGAATAAGAAAGAGATCATTTTTAATAAGCAAATTAAGTTTTAATAAATATCCAGACTAATTTGAAGTGGGTATGACAGAGAAATTCATTTTAATACAATAAATGCCAGTGAGTATATTAATTGTTCAAATATATTTCCTTATTGAACAATTAATATCAATATATTCGAATTGAGACTATAAATTGGGTTGTCTTCAAAACACTTGGATGTTATTAGTAGATGAGAAACAACCATTAAACTTGATATTAAAACTCAGAAGTTTGCCGATTTGTTTATGAAAATCTGGAGACTAGACACGTAAAATTTCTCACAAACACTTTTTAAACGCTAAAGGTACCCCCAAGAATAAAAAATTTTATTCCTCACAGGTTATAGGCTCATCAAAAAACGTATCCTTTGCTCCTCAATTCACTTAATTTTAAAATATTTTAAAATATTGTTTTAGGAAAAACATTGCATTACAATTGTTTCGTTATTTTTCGAAAAGGCCTTCAAACCGCTCAGTGATGGAAAATATGCTGATATAAGTTTAACGCAATTCAAGCAATTTGATTATTAAAACTGACATACAAAATTTATGCTACATTTAGAGGAGCTAATATAAGAAATATTTAAGAAAGTCTTGAAAAATATTGCTAAGATTAAATGATATTAAATGAAATTAAAAACATGTTGGCTACACATACAACAGTGACAGAAAAAAGCTGAACAAGCCAAGTCATTTTTAATTCTGTCACTGTAATTGGTCGCCCCCACTTAAGGGAGTGTTCATTAAAAAATATAAATATACTAAGTGCTAAAATTTTAATACAACGTTCTATTAGACACTAAAATTTAAAATACATACACTGAAAATAGTTTACAATAAAATATACATTACAAATATTTGCATTAAAGCACAAAAAGAAACAGTGTTTATAAGACAAAAAACAAACTAAGCATCAAAACATACAATTTAAATGAAATGTTGTTTTAAAAAAAAAAATTTTTTTAACTATAATTTTCATAAAAAAAATTTAAACAAAAACTACTGTACCAACATTGCGCAACATCTTAAAATCAAAAAAAAAAGGGGTTTACACATTTTAAAACAAACAAAAAATATTAAAATACGATGAAGTTTTTTAGCAAAATTTTGATTATTTCTCTTATTTTTCAAAATGCAAAATGTATTGAGAATAAAACTTGAAAAGTACGTGACATGATTAAGTTGATTTTTTGTTAGTAACTTTTTTTTTAAAACAAAATTACAAAGCAATGAAATTTTCGCTCATGTGTACGAGTTATTGCAAAAATAACATAAAAAAATGATTTTCAATTATTTCAATTTCTCTCGATTACCTTTAACAAATACATTTTTTTTAGGGTAATCGATTTCCATAGACTTTTCAAGTGTACAACTCTTTCACAATCAAGTAGTTCACTATAGCATCTAAAGCCAAAAAAATGGGAGCACAATATTTTGAAAATTTTTTGCTGAGAATTAAGCAATTACACTTATGTATATGCAGTTCATTTGTCTTTAATTTATATTTGTTTCAAATTTTGTTTGTAAAAAAGTTCTTTTGTTTTTACAAAATTTTTATTGCGGTTTTTTTTGCAATTATATAAGTGGCTATGCCTAACATTAGCGTTATTTTGAACAGCCATCATTTAGAAATATACTTTACTGCAGAGCACACAAAAGTGAATAAAAGTGTCTTGAGCATATACATTCAAAGTTACATCGGAGCTAAGAAATTTATGTCTAAGCAAAATTACAGTGACGTATGAGTAACATTTAATTCAAAACAATACAATAAATGGAACTTTCTTTGTCAAAACGAAATGAGTTGAGCCTTGAGGCTGACTTACATTTAATAATTTCTTCAGAAGTCAGAACCATTATTGTTGCAATACAATTTTTCATGTTTTATGTTCGAAAATAAATGAGTCTTAAAAATAAAATATTCAATTTCGATCTTTTATTAAATTATGCATTAAACTTGTTAACTGACCAAAGCTTAAATTTTGGCGTTTTTTATATTTTTTCTTAAATTTGCACAAAAAACACATAAAAATATGTATCAACACCAAAATGAAGTCCCACATCTTTTATAATTTCGGAATGTTTTACTGAATAAAAAAAACGACATTTGGAGCTTAAATTGATATTGGCCAAACTCAAATTTTTATTTTTTTAATTTTTTATTTGTTTTAAAATCTGCACAAAGACCTTTAAAATATATTATCAAAATTGAAAAATGATCTAATTGTAAAACATTTTTTCTGGATTTTTGAATTTTATCAGTTCTGTTGTAAAATTGAGATTGAAATGAAAATTTTTAAGATCCCATTTTTTGTACAAATTCAAATGAAATAAAAAAACGAAATAAAAATAAAAAATTAAAATCTCAGAATTTAAATTTAGCTCAATTTTCAAGTTTATATCAAAATATCACATACCTAATAGAAGATTAAAAATTTCAACGTTGTTCCAACAACTTCTAACGTAGAGTTAATATTTAGCTAGATAAAAAAATATTTTAAGAATAAATTCATTTATTTTTTATTTAAGTTTGAAAAATTCTAGTTTAACAACGGTTCGACTTATGGCGAAATCATTTATGTTAAATTATCAACTAGTCAAATACTACGCTCAAAAAAAGTTTGCAAAATCGGAGTCCTAAAGATTTAATTCATTTCGTTTTGTCAAAGAATGTGTATATAATTTAATTTATATTTCTTTTTGATTTTTCTTAATTTCATAAAGCGAAATTTAAAAAAAAATTATTTAATATTAAAATGCAAATTTATGAGTATTCATATTACTGCATAATTTTAGTACCCATATGTTAAAATTAATTTTTTCCTTTGTCAATCTATGCTCTGCCATAAAATGTAGGCTACGCAAATGGCAGTAAAATACAAACAACACCAGCTGACATATAAATTAAGGCATAGCCTTTTTAAGTTAAATTTGCTTTATATCACTGTTTAAAATTTAATTAAATGCAATCAATATTTAGTCAATTTAAATTTAATTTTATTCTGCAAATAGTTTGTTTTTCTTTGCTTTTTTATTGTTTTTTGTTTTTTTGTTTGTATTTGTAAATATTTTTATAATCCATTGTAATAATTTGTTTGGTTGTGTAGTATTTTTTTATACGCAATACAATAATCTTTTTGTTTAATTATAAATTTAATTTAATTCAAGTTAAGTTAAGTTTTTTTTTTTATTATTTTTTTCTTCTTTCCTTTTTTTTGGTTTGTTTGATTTTTTTTTGTTTTTTGTTCTTTTTGTATGTATAGTATTTGAAATTCACAAATAATTAAAAAATTATAATTATTAGCATAAAATTTGTAACATTTACATTTAATTTGAGTTCATTTGATTTTTGTGTTGTGGTTTGTAGTTGTTGTTCTTGTTGCTGCTGCTGCTGCTGCTGCTGCTGTTGTTGTGGTAGTGTTATCAATTGTTGCTGCTGCGATTTTGTCTGTCAAACCTTACTGTTGGGTGCACGCGTTGGTACTTCATATGCCACGCCACGTGCTGCCGCCGCATATGCATCGACATCAGCATAAAAATCAAGTGGTGGTGCATGTGCAGCATGCATTGATGTTGGTCGATTATAATTTACTGGTTGCAGCGGTGCGACGGCTGTTGTTTTAAGTGAAAAGAGAAGAGGCAATGATTAAATATTGTATTAGGAAAATATCATAAGACGAATTTTTCACTGAAGTGAAATGTGTAATATGTTTTCAATTGCGTTTTTGTATAGTTGATGAGAAGAATTTTTGTGAAACAATATTTACTGTCATTCGCGTTTCACTTCAGCGTAAAAGTCAAAATTAGTAATTAGAGTTGCTGTTAGTAATTTTAATGTTAAATAAAAATATTAAGAGAGAAATTAAATTTATTAAAATTTCCGTTAAATCAAGGATGCTGAAGTCAGAAATTATCAGATTAAGTTGTTCCATTTGTTATTTTATTTTAACCTGGTAATTGGTGACATTTTTCCATTTGTTATCTTTGTCATGTCCCAGGTAAGACTATCACGGGTAGCTAATAATAATATATTTATATAACATACAACTTCAGCATCCCCATTCATACTTAAGATATAAATATTAGTGTTGAAAAGTGATATAATGACTAAAAAAAACCAAAGGTAAAGTAAAAATGAAAGATGGATGTTAATTTTGTAAGTATTTTCTAAAGAAGATATTAGATATTAGTTTAAAAAAATTAATTAACAAAATAATATATAGCTAAAATAACAATAAAATATATACAAAACATAAGAAAAAGATTTGTTCTAAAAGCCAAACGAATTTTAAACTAAAAATTGCAGGTCGATTATCATTATGCAGCAAGGTATTAACGATAACATGAAAACACAAAATTGACTGTTTTACGACAACAAGAATATGTGCTCCTGATGAATTTAAGGCTACTTTATCAAAATTGTTGGCCTTTTAATCACTAAAAACCTTAATGTTATTTTGCTTAAACATGCATATGATTTAAATATGAATCTTAAGGGAGTCACAAATATGAGTCATAAATGTGTCATTAGTATAAGTCCTAAATGAAGCCTCAATAAGTCAGAAATATAAGCAATAAATATGACAAGAAATTACTCATAATATTGGGTCATAAAGCTTAATAGGAAATCATATTAAAGGGCTTTTCTTGAACTGACTTATGTTACGGCTAAGCTACGGTTATCTACGGAATCTTTAAGGATTCTAAATACTTGCTTGAGTTTTAAAATAAGAATTATTTTTTCTTACTCAATTAACATATTTAAAGTCTTTTATGACTTATTTTAGATTAACATTACTGGAAAATCACTTTAAACTCAAAATGACTATTAAATGAGAGTACTTTTCTTCGTTAAGAGCACACAAATCTGCTACTTATATATGACTACTTAATGGCTATTTAAGGTTGATTCTAAAGCTCGTAACAGACTGTTTTATGAGTGTGTGCACATATCTTATCTAGCATAATATTTTGATGACTTGTGAAATGATTATAAGAGACCAATTGTACGTGCTCATAACTCTTTAATAACTCGTACCTATTCATTAATTTATTTATTTAATTTTTTTTTTTCATAATAATAGAAAACAAATAAAATCTTAGAGACTAACGTTAAGAATCTACCTTTGAAAGAAAAAAATATCTCATTTAATGAGACAATTTCTAATGAGCAGATTTGGATTTAGCTAACCTAAATTCATAAGGAGCACATAGTTTGATCTAAGTAAACGAAAAATTGTGCGGTTCTGAAATCTAATCTGTGGCTAAATGTAAATAAAACCAGACCTTGAAACTTTTATACTTTTATTCAAAAAGTTTTCAAAATAAAAGTTTTTTAAAACTTTTTTGTTATAAAAGTTTTTATAAACTTTCTTCAAAAACTTTTATAGAATAAAAGTTTTTCCAAAAAACTTTTTCAAAAAGTTTATACATAAAAGTTTTTTCAAAAAACTTTTATGAAAAACTTTTTCATAAGAGTTTTTCTGAAAAACTTTTAAAAAAAACTTTTATTAATAAAAGTTTTTTATAAAAGTTTTTTTTGACTTTTATTAATAAAAGTTTTTTTTAAAAGTTTTTTTTAACTTATATTTTTAACAGTCACATGCAAAGAGTTTTTTTTGACTTTTATTTTTCAAAATGCGAAAATAAAAGTTTTTTTTGTATGAAAGAACGAGGAAAAAACAAAAATAATATCTTGGATTACTAAGCGAAAAATTTCAAAGGAGAAAACTTAGGATTATTGATAATAAAGTCCAAAGGAAAATACTTAAGATGTTTCTGAAAAGAAAGAAATTTCTGATAATTATGCACTTATAATATTTAGAAAAATTGTGCTTAACGCATCAATGGGAAAAGGCCGAAAATGGATTTTGGGAGTACAGGGGAGGTTCCTGACCCTCCAAAAAGGTGTTTTGGACCCATTTTTCGAAAAAAATTTTATTGCACGAATCGATGGGAAAAGGCCGAAAATGGATTTTGGAAGTGACAAGTGAGGTCCCCGACCCTCCTAAATGGGTTTTTTGGACCCATTTTTCGAAAAAAATTTTATTGCACGAATCGATGGGAAAAGGCCGAAAATGGATTTTGGAAGTGACAAGTGAGGTCCCCGACTCTCCTAAGTGGGATTTTTGGACCCATTTTTCGAAAAAAATTTTATTGCACGAATCGATGGGAAAAGGCCGAAAATGGATTTTGGGAGTACAGGGGAGGTTCCTGACCCTCCAAAAAGGTGTTTTGGACCCATTTTTCGAAAAAAATTTTATTGCACGAATCGATGGGAAAAGGCCGAAAATGGATTTTGGAAGTGACAAGTGAGGTCCCCGACCCTCCTAAATGGGATTTTTGGACCCATTTTTCGAAAAAAATTTGGTTACACGAATCAATGAGAAAAGTTCGAAAATGGATTTTGGAAGTGACAAGTGAGGTCCCCGACTCTCCTAAATGGGTTTTTTGGACCTATTTTTGGGAAAAAATTTAAGTGCAAGAGTAAAATTTTTTTCCAAAAATAGGTCCAAAAAACCCATTTAGGAGGGTCGGGGACCTCACTTGTCACTTCCAAAATCCATTTTCGAACTTTTCTCATTGATTCGTGTAACCAAATTTTTTTCGAAAAATGGGTCCAAAAATCCCATTTAGGAGGGTCGGGGACCTCACTTGTCACTTCCAAAATCCATTTTCGGCCTTTTCCCATCGATTCGTGCAATAAATTTTTTTTCGAAAAATGGGTCCAAAAATCCTATTTAGGAGGATCGGGGACCTCACTTGTCACTTCCAAAATCCATTTTCGGCCTTTTCCCATCGATTCGTGCAATAAAATTTTTTTCGAAAAATGGGTCCAAAAATCCCACTTAGGAGGGTCGGGGACCTCACTTGTCACTTCCAAAATCCATTTTCGGCCTTTTCCCATCGATTCGTGCAATAAAATTTTTTTCGAAAAATGGGTCCAAAAAACCCATTTAGGAGGGTCGGGGACCTCACTTGTCACTTCCAAAATCCATTTTCGGCCTTTTCCCATCGATTCGTGCAATAAAATTTTTTTCGAAAAATGGGTCCAAAAAACCCATTTAGGAGGGTCGGGGACCTCACTTGTCACTTCCAAAATCCATTTTCGGCCTTTTCCCATCGATTCGTGCAATAAAATTTTTTTCGAAAAATGGGTCCAAAAATCCTATTTAGGAGGATCGGGGACCTCACTTGTCACTTCCAAAATCCATTTTCGGCTTTTTCCCATCGATTCGTGCAATAAAATTTTTTTCGAAAAATGGGTCCAAAAATCCCACTTAGGAGGGTCGGGGACCTCACTTGTCACTTCCAAAATCCATTTTCGGCCTTTTCCCATCGATTCGTGCAATAAAATTTTTTTCGAAAAATGGGTCCAAAAAACCCATTTAGGAGGGTCGGGGACCTCACTTGTCACTTCCAAAATCCATTTTCGGCCTTTTCCCATCGATTCGTGCAATAAAATTTTTTTCGAAAAATGGGTCCAAAAATCCCACTTAGGAGGGTCGGGGACCTCACTTGTCACTTCCAAAATCCATTTTCGGCCTTTTCCCATCGATTCGTGCAATAAAATTTTTTTCGAAAAATGGGTCCAAAAAACCCATTTAGGAGGGTCGGGGACCTCACTTGTCACTTCCAAAATCCATTTTCGGCCTTTTCCCATCGATTCGTGCAATAAAATTTTTTTCGAAAAATGGGTCCAAAAATCCCATTTAGGAGGGTCGGGGATCTCACTTGTCACTTCCAAAATCCATTTTCGGCCTTTTCCCATCGATTCGTGCAATAAAATTTTTTTCGAAAAATGGGTCCAAAACACCTTTTTGGAGGGTCAGGAACCTCCCCTGTACTCCCAAAATCCATTTTCGGCCTTTTCCCATTGATGCGTTAAGCACAATTTTTCTAAATATTATAAGTGCATAATTATCAGAAATTTATTTCTTTTCAGAAACATCTTAAGTATTTTCCTTTGGACTTTATTATCAATAATCCTAAGTTTTCTCCTTTGAAATTTTTTGCTTAGTAATCCAAGATATTATTTTTGTTTTTTCCTCGTTCTTTCATACAAAAAAAACTTTTATTTTCGCATTTTGAAAAATAAAAGTCAAAAAAAACTCTTTGCATGTGACTGTTAAAAATATAAGTTAAAAAAAACTTTTAAAAAAAACTTTTATTAATAAAAGTCAAAAAAAACTTTTAAAAAAAACTTTTATTAATAAAAGTTTTTTTTAAAAGTTTTTTTCGACTTTTTGAAATAAAAGTTAAAAAAAACTTTAACTTTTATTTTCGGATATAAAAGTTTTAAGGAAACTTTTACTTTTATTTCACAAAAATAAAAGTTTAAAGTTTACTTTTACCTAAAAAAAAACTTTTATAAAAGTTTATTTCAAGCTCTGAATAAAACTTCAAAGTAAAATTTTTAATTAAAGTTTTACCATGTCTTGAAAATCGACCTTAGAACAAATAAACATATTTGCTGTGGAAAACAAAACAAACAATAAAAGTCGCGCATGCGCAATCAGTAACGAAATACTTTAAACTTGAACTACAAAGAAACAATACAAACACAAACGTAAGGATTCCAACGAACGCAAGAGTTAAACAAAAGTCAAAGTAAACCAAATAATTAAAAAAAATCAAACCCAATTTGAAAAAAATCGTAATGAAAAACAAAATAGCGTACCAATCGTATGACATTTAATAAACAATATTCTGCCGTTTGCGACTCGCAGCAGCTTTCTGCGAGTCTTTTTTCGTGTGTACAACGGCGGCGGGAAGACGTGAAGTGCGGAGTTTATTGTGTTTTTCTGAATGTATGATTTTGTTTGGAAAAAAAAATTAAAAAACAAAAAAAAATTAAATTTAAATAAAATTTAAAATTTCAAAATTAAAGTAAATTTCCAACTAGCACTCATGGCACACTATCGTCTGGGCTTTAAGAACACACCTTTTGGCGGCGCATAATAGGGCGCCGCATGTGGATGCGGTGGCTGCTGTTGTGACTGCTGTTGCTGTTGAACTGCTGTCACTGGATTGTTTGTTGCCGCCGGCAGTGGCATTGGTGCACGCGCACCACCGACTACAACCCCAACACCACCGTTACCAACACCAACTAAACCACCCCCCGCTGTAGGATCACCAGCATACCCATGTTGCGCGTTGGAACTGCGTGAACTACTCGCTTGCCGCGAGCCAGCAGCTGTAGGACGTGTTGAACTGCGTCCAGCTGCGCCGGCAGCACGTCCACCAGCACGACCACCAGGATGTGGGCCACTAGTTGGCAATGGCACCACTGTGTGCGGAGGGCCAGCAGCATGTGCTCCTCCTCCAGCACCGCCACCTCGCTGATTGTGACGATCCCACTCGGCCGGATGACTACGATGTTGTGAACGCTGTTCGTGCACTGGCGGTGGTATACTGCGTGGTCCAGCACCACGACCATGTGGATGGCGCTGTAATATAGCAAACAAAATTAAGTGAAGTTCAAAATAAAAGCGTTCGCTCACTTACCATTCGTCGCAGCGTATTCATTGGTGCACGCAACGTTTCGCTAATACGTCGCGCTCTACGTTTCTTCGGATTTGAGCTGGGCGTATGCACAGCGCAACATTTAATGAAAATGCCCATCACAATGATGAAGCCAATAGCCATTAGCACTACAATATACCAATTTTCTGTGACCCACTGCGCTACTGTTAGCAGCGTTTCACGATTCAGCAGTAAATTCTTCAAACGCACCAGCGGGCCGTCAGCATCCACGGCACGACATTTAAGAAAAACATCGCAATAGCCCTGAAAATTATCACATGGTGATCCAGGACGTAAACTTATACCACCCACCGGTAGTCCGTGTAAGTGAGCAAATTCGCTGGTACTACGGCAAGTTCCCGTGTCATTGCCGTCCTGACAGGCCAATTCGCATAGTTTGCGTTTGTCTACATGCGGCATCGATTGTGTGCTAAGGAAGCATTCGGACATGTTCCAGAGTAGACAAATCGAGCCAGCACATTCACCACGTATACACAACGCTGTGCCATTGTTGCATTTTGTTTTGTCATCACGTGGTCTTGGGTTCGGGCACTCGGCAGTAGTGCCATTACAGGTGCTCGACCATGAACATTCTGTCTCTTCCTTGCACTTTTGATGAAAATTGGTGGGCACAAAGGTGCACGAATTCGCCAGACAGCATGGACCCTGTGAGGGTGAGCACTGCGTTTTTGCACGACGTGTACAACCACGCGCTGAACTATTTAGCGAGAGATCATATTCGCTGATTAGACGTGGATAGCAACATTTATCCTTGCACTCATCCTCGTTAAAGCCACAATCACATTCTTCGCCCAATTCAACAATCTTATTGCCACAGAAAGCACCTTCGGAAGCCTTAAAGCAATCGCGTTTTAAATTTCCAACAAGTACGTCTAACACATTGGAAATGTTGCGTATAGAGCAGGGTGAGAATTTTGAATTATTTGGACGATCACCAGAAGTGGCACTAGCAAACATGATAAAGTTGCCGGTGAGGCCGCCGGGACGACATTCTTGTGGATAATCGTGCTGTAAGAGAAAATAAATATTAGTTTTTGAGATTTTTGATAAGAGGACTAAGAGTTGAGGGAGAGGTTATTTTAATGATGGAGAGCGGTAGTGGCGGGAATAAAGAGAGTTTTCAAACTGTAAGGGGGTTAGTTTTTCAGGAAAATCACTAAAATGTTCATATCTCTGACCCAAAACAAAAATTGATAGCCCCAAATGTAATGAATATTACTTGGAGCGATTTTGTCCACGTCCCAAATTTGTAAATTAATGTGGGCGTAGGTGAAAACGCCCTAACTATTATTGTAAAAATTCAAAAAATCGCGCGACAAAATTTCAGTTCGATCAATTTTATTTTGTGTGATTACTTAATAAGCACCGCGACGCAAAATAAAGCGAAAGGAAATAATTGTCGCATACAGCATTCTTAAACATTTTACATACCGGTGACCCAAAATTATGTCCAATTTCATGCGCCAACGTCAGCTGTGAAACTTTCGGTGGCACACGACTATTATAGTTGACAAATGTAATGATGCCCGTGTTTAGCGAACGTTTTGTGCTTTGATATTGACCACCAACAGTTTCGGTGTAAGTCTTGTATTTCTCGCAAATGCCACCAGAAGCACCAGAAGCGCTGGCAACCCAAGCTAAGCCAAGGGTGCCGCCAGTGAAGTCTCTGCGTAGAGAAAAAAAAATCAATTTCATATTTTACAAAATTCAAAATTTCAATTAATAACTCACCTATAAGTGAACACATAGGCCAGACAAAAGTCTGAATGGTCCTCTAAGGAATGTAAATTTAAAAAATTGGACACATCCATGTGCTCATTGCAGAATGCATTGTGTGGTCCATTGTAGGAAGTACGGCAGGGAGTATCATCGTCGATTTTAATGCGTTGCACCTGCAGTGAAAGAATAAAATAAAATTTTATTATAATTTTGCATTTAAGTTTTATGCGAAGGACTTTTATTGTCCTTAACATACCTCAAATCTTATATTACGATGCTCTGAGCGTCCATCAAATTTTGTATTACGATAAATGTAATTTACGGCAGTGACATGATGTGCAATCAGTGATGTGATTTCCTCACGCGTCTTTACATCGATTTCATATTTGCGACCGCGATCGTGCTGTTTTGTAAATTAATTAATTTTGAAGAAAATTGTTTATTAAAATATAAAATAAAATTAAGAATTTCTTTCAAATATTAATTAATAGCCAAGGGAGTTTTAGGATTTTTGATTTCCATTTTCGTAAAAATAAACAAAAAATTTGTGAATTAAATTTAACCAAAAATCTAAGTTTATATTCTAGATTCCGTAAGTTCATAAAAAACACAAAATTTGTTTCGGGAGCTGGTTACAACAACATTAGTTTGGGTAAAAAGCTCCAAAATATTTTGCGAAAAAAAGGAGTATTGAAGATAACACCTGAAGGACCAAGTGACTTGAAAACAAAATTACACAAACAAAAAGCATGCAGCGATTGCGAACCGAAAGTGTTTTCGTCAGCAACGGAGAGCTAGCTGAGTGAGTCGACGCCTTAAACACAAAAAGCATGTGGCGATAGCGAACTGAAATTGTTTAACTTGCATAAGAGCGTTGAAGACAAAAATACATAAACAAAAAGCCTATGGCGATAGCGAACCGAAATTGTTTAACTTGAGAAAGTGCCTTGAAGACAAATATTACACCAACAAAAAGCGTGCGGTGATAACAAACCGAAATTTTTTTACTTGAGTAAGTGCCTTGAAGACAAAAATTACACCAACAAAAAGCGTGCGGTGATTGCGAACCAAAATGATTTAGCTCGAATAACGGAAAGAGCTCGAAAAGAGCTGGATATTTTTTTGTTATTGTTGTACGAGCTGGAAGAGCTTCGAGCTGTGCATTCTTGATTTAGATTATGGAAAGGCTTAATACTCATAGGTCAATTGAAACAATGGCATTTTTGATGAACATTGAAATTATCATCAATAGTCCGTAGTAGTAAAATGGATTTTTTTTCGTATTCCGAAATTTATTTTTTTTTTACTTGACGTTTATAAGAGTCACATTTAATTATTATTTCCCTTTCAAAAAAATATTACTTATTTGGCCCTTAACAAAAACTTGCATTAATGCAAAGCACTGAAATATAGCAACCGAAGACTTAGAGGCCCTTAGTTACATTTGAGCAAAGAAAACTCTAATAGGCGATACACACTGGCATCGAAATCGACCTGATTTTCATTTATCTCGATTTGGAGCCAAAATCCAAACGAAACTAGGTACTTTTCTACAAAAAGTTTAACTTCAAGCCCAATTTTTTCAAGTGTCGAGTTCATTCAAATCCATACGTTTTTGCTTCACATTGCATACTATTGTGAATAAATCCTTAGGGCTGTTCAATTTCCCCACTGTCAAACAGAAAGTTAATGTCAGTAAAAATCAAACGATGCTAAGTAAAAGAGGTTAAGTAGCTTTAAACAGTAAGCTAAGGTCAGTGAAAACACTATAATGCCAGTGTGAAAGCTATTTTTAAAATCGCCATACAAAAACCAGTTAAATGAATATCAGAAAACATTCTGTAAATCGATCAACGCTGCTATGAGTTTAAGCTATTTAAGTATTTTCATCATATATAGAGTCATCCAACAAGAGGTGTCGTTTTAAATCAATAGAAAAACGTAGTATTTTTGTGAATAGTAGTAAAATTTTAATTTTAAACGAAAGTAATACAATGTCTGCCAAGTGTCCACCACGATTACCATACACTTTCCGGAATCCTTTATCCGGAACGACCAAAAACCCGAAATTTTTTTTTCCAGAATCGGTTTTCCGGAATGTACATTTTCCGGAACGACTTTTCCGGAATAGACATTTTCTGAAACGACCAAAAACCCGAAATTTTTTTTCCGGAACGTCGGTTTTCGGAATACTTTTTTCGGAATCGATTTTCTGAAATGTACATTTTCCGGAATGATAATTATTCGTATGCATAATATCCACAACTTATGTTGCTATAGTAACGCAATCTGTTTATTACTTTCCTATTTTTATTTGATATTGTCTTTTATTTTCCAAAATTCCACGCAAAAATGGACGCGAAAATAGTGGGCACAAAACTTTCTATAAATGGTTACTTGTACACTCGGGGCAAAAGTGAAAATGGCAAAATTTACTGGGAATGTGTGCAATATCGAGCACGGGAATGTCTCGCTAGAGCTGTCACCGTTGATATTACACCAGGTCGTAGTATAACAGTCTATCGAGGTCCGGATGACTCAAAACAGAAATGGTTGGACTTTCAACGTAGAATCAGATCATTCGTTCAAAATTACGCGGAATACGCAGATCGCGGGGATGACCTACGATTTTTGCGCTCATTTTGCGAAAAATTTTAAGTAACACCTCTCGTTGGATGACCCATCTTTGTCAAGTCTTTGTATCACAGCTGATGCTATTTAATTATAATTATTATGTAAATTACTTTATTTCTACAAAATTCCATACTTTAATTTTTTTATAATCCATTTTTCTACTGGCAAAGTTCTGGTAAATGAAGCAATCGAATGGCGTTAAAGAAATTAAAACTTTTTTCTTAAATCCGGATCATTCAAATAAAATTTAATATATTTTTTTTACCGCAATGCTCCATTACATTCAACCCAAAAACAAAAGTTTAACAGAAATCATAAAAATTAACGCATTTCATTCTCTGCTGCCACAACTCCTCACCTGGCGAAAAGTTTTCACCACAACCGCAAACAAGAATAAGAGCGAAAAAAGGGGTGCAAAAATTAAAAATTCACAAATTGCACACAAACTTTTTTTTTGTTGTTTTGTTGTTTTTATCTCAAAAATATTAAAAATCAAAACTGGCAAAAGGATACACAAAGTTGCGGCAAGAAGTAAATAAAAACTCACATAAAAATACAAAATAAAACCGAAAAATAAACAACAACAAAAAAGAATCGAAAAATATTATGATTTTTTTTCTTCTTTTTCTTTTATTCTTACATCAGCGATTCCTTCGCGAATGTGCCGCCAAATCAATGGATCTGTCTGTATATAAAGCGAGCAGGTATTTTTGTTATCCTCACGACGACCGGATGCGTTCGGCGAACCGGAAGCGCGCCGTACGCGCTCATGCACCCGTTCGTGCCAATTCGCATCGGTGGGCGACAACCTGCGACCCGTTGACGGATCATAGAAATAGGATGAACCACCACCACCACGACCACCAGCAGTACCAAAGCCAGCGAAATCAGCAACAACGTCGTCATCATCATCATCAACATAACGAAAATTTGCTTCTTTCGAGTATTTTTGATAAGGATATTTGAAATCGTCGTTGGCTCCATTATTGTTGTTGCTGTTGTGACTACTGTTGCTTGAGTATTTTTTTGGTGGATGTTGCTGCTGATGAGTTGTATTGCTGCTGCTACCACTGCTAGGGGCAACATTTGCTGTTGACGATGAGGCGGCAGTTTTCGTTTGTTTTTTGTTGCTGCTGCTCTTGCTGTTACTGTTTTGTGAAGCGGAATCATCAGCGTTGTCATCATTTACAATTTTATCTTCCGCTTTTGCGTACACTTTGGCATCCTCTCGTCGCTGCTGTTGCTGCGCCAAAGAAGAGGAAGTGGGCGCTCGTTTTTTATGCAATTTTCGCTGATTTTCATCAACGACATCTTTTGACATCGGCACAGGCAACTCTTCTACAGCTGAATTTTGTATATTCTCCATCCATTGGGAGACCTCTTCAGTGATGCCACAACCACCAACGTGACCTGCAGGCGAAAAGACATTGAACAAAAAAATTAAATCAATATTAAGCCACGGGTGAACAAGTGTGCTGAGCACCAGGATGAAAGGGCAGAGGTAGAGGGGAAAAAATAGGTTGAATTAAGAAAATTTCTGCTGATGCAGCGCAAAATTTGTAAAAATGAATAATGATTATTCAGTTTAAAATTATGTTCGATGAATTATTACAAAAATGTTGTACAGGAAGGAGAAAAACTAAGAGTTCACTTGTACGTTTTTCGGGACACAAGGTGTTGAGTCAATTGCATACAATTAATTAAAATCGATCGTTTTTATTTCAATATGAATTAAGGTTTCACAGAAAAAAAAAGATTTATTATTCATATTCAGGATATAAATTAATCATATTTAATTACGTTGTATTCACATTAAAATTGCAGCTATACAGAAATTAAGTTAAGAGTACGCACTAACAAGTTTAAAAGAAAATTGCTAGTATAGAGAGATAAGTGTTTCTTTTATTGATATCATCATCCCTTCAAAATCAATATATTTTAATTTATCATGTAAGTAAGTTAAAAAATATAATTAATACAAGAAATGTGCAAAGAGTACGCATCGAAAAAGAGAAAATGAAATTCTTTTTCCATTTAATATACTCGGAGAAAATTAAGTTTTAGTCACGATAATTTTTGACAGATGATTTCAATAGAGTTCTATATAAGCTAAGCACAAAATATGTTAAAAATTTCTCAGTATCTCGCTTGGATTGCGATATATTTACAGTAAACTTCTTGAGCTACATCTCGAGCATTATATGTTAAAATTCATAAAATAAGGGTTGTTTTACCACTCTTTGGATTTTCTATACACCAATGAAGGTATCACAATGGGTGTATTTGCTTTTAATAGCAAGCAGTCTTCTTAACCCAACCTACAGTTTAACTTCATGTTTCTTAAGCTTAAGATTTAATCAAATATTTTGTATAGTTAGAATGTGCATTATAGCATTGCTATATAAAAAAATCGGTAAACTTCACGATTATTAGAGAATATTCGAGAGATTTGTTTAAGTTTTGGTTAATATTAAAGCAAGTCTGTTTACACAGTAACTCAGTTAAGGTTTTGATTTATAATGATGATAGTGATGAACAAACGCAAAATCAAAACCAAGGCAGTATCTATGTTCTGTCAAAGGAAGAACAACAAACTAGTAAAAGAGACATTCAACGAAATCAACGTTGTCTATATAGAAAAATCGGTAAATTTCGGGATTGGAAGAGAATATTCGAGAGTTTTGTATAAATTTTTGTTGATATCAATGCAAGTCTGTTTACAGAGCAAGTCAATTAAAATATATATGTACGTGTACTTGGGCTTTTTTTGGTCACAATGTTGTATATGCAAATAAAACAAATTTTATTTCATATTTTCACCCGACGTTTCGCCAATAGGTTTTCGGCTTCTTCAGGGGTATTTATTGAAGTAAAAGCTTAAAATAAAGAACAATTTTTAAGACATAAATTATGAACATCACGAAAACTTGTCAACTCACATGTAAATTACATTTAAAATAAAATTAAAATTGAAAATAAGCAAGTCAATTAAAGTTTTGATGTCTAATGAATTCCATTATGTCTAGTGATGACCAAACGCAAAATCCAAACCAAGGCAATATCTATGTTCAGTCAAAGAAAGGAACAACAAACTAGTGTAAGAGACATTCAACAAAATCAACGTTGCTTTATTGAAAAATCGGTAAATTTCAGGATTGTAAGGGAATGTTCGAGAGTTTTGCATAAGTTTTGCTTCATAGCAATGCAAGTCTGTTTACAGAGCAAGTTAATTGAAGTTTTGATGTCTGATGAATAATGTCGTGTCTAGTAATGGACAAACGCAAAACCAAAGCCATGGCAGTTTCGATCTTTTGTATTCATATTGCGCCCTTAGTTTTTGTTTTGTTTTTGCAATTATAGTTGTGTCTTGCATTTGTTTTAGCTAAGGCGCTAATGTCACCATAGTTCTGACGACTTGATGACTAGCTCTCACCTCCTTATTCGGTATAATATATATAATTGAAAAGTTCATAAAAATCAAAAATTCATCGAAAATTATTAACAATGAAATTAATGAAAAGTCGAATTCTTCAATTAGAAAAATATTACTTCAATTCCAAGCTATATTTCTTTAGCCCGAAGTTTTTTACGGATTTCCCATTTGCAATGACATTCAAGCAATAACACATCACTTAAGTACACAAAACAGTTTTTTTCTAAATTTTTAAAGGTTAAACGGGGTGGCTATTACGTTGTTTCTCAAGCGCAAAAATCTTTAAAAGCGCAACAATTAGCCCTAGGCACACGGCACTCATGATAAGTTACTCTGTACTTGGTAAATCAATCAATCAGTTAAATTACAAAACGCTCACATCCTGTAATTTTCAATGTTGAGATATGTAACGAATTCTCTCTTTACCTTTTGGCAATTTTCAGTTGAACCAAAATCTTATCGACATTTCTCACCACACGACACGGCCACTAAGGATGTTCATAAATCAGAGAATTAACACACAGACGGTAACGCTTTAAATACACATGCACAAGAACACACATGTATGCATACGACAGAATGCAAGAATACATTATTTTATACACATACATATACAAACAAGTAGCTACCATTATGTATGTGTGTGTGTAAGCGAGTAATAGCTAAATATACGCCATAAAATACGTCAACATTTATTATTTGATGAATATCCGCTCTGAGCCAGAATGTCAAAACCAACAGAATTCTCGAGCTAAAATGCATAGTCAGTGGAGAAGGGAAGCGGTAACGGAGACGGTTTTAAGGTTTGTGCATTGCTTAAGGCAAGCGAGAATATCCTAGTATTAACCTCACACTTTCTTACCGATTTCGACCTTTTCGATACAATAAATGTGCGTAACATTAGTTGCTATGGCAATTCTCGTTTCGACCACAGCTTCTGTTGGCTGGTAATACATTCAGTCAGGTGCGTAGAATTGTGATGTCTTAGTGATGTTAAACTTAGTATGGTTACTTGAAAATTTAGAATTGGCTAAGGACAGTTGGTGGCATCGTTTCATTAACATTTCAGAAACGAGTTTATTCCATCTGTTAGAGTCGTACTGATGTTGGTTCATAAATTACTTTACTTACTTAGATGGCCATAACAACCCGTTGTCAGGTTACGGCCAACCTCATTAGCTCTCGCCAGGTGCCTCTGTTTGGTTCATAAATATAAGATAAAAATACAAGAAAGAAGATACAAGCAAGAAGATACAAGAAAGAAGATGCAAGATAGAAGATACAAGAAAGAAGATAAAAAAGGTACAAGAAAAAAGGTACAAAAAAGAAGGTACAAGAAAGAAGATACAATAAAGATGATACAAGGAAGAAGGTACAAGAAAGAAATACAAGAAAGATGATGCAAGGAAGAAGGTACACGAAAGAAGACACAAGAAAGAAAGTACAAGAAAGAAGATACCAGAAAGAAGATACAAGAAAGAAGATACAAGAAAGGAAATGTAAGGAAGAAGGTACAAGAAAGAATACACAAGAAAGAAGGTACAAGGAAGAATATACAAGTAGAAGGTTCAAAAATTCAATATTCTAGAGATGTTATATTCACTTTGTCATTCCGTTTGTTACGTATAGAAGGAGGCGTGGCAGGCAAAGATAGGTATAATGTCGATTTTACAATGTCAGCCTGTAGAAATCACGATTACGGGAAAACTATATAAGAGTTCTCAAAGAAGATTCTTAGGATTGAAAATGGATGAAATCGTTTTAATGACTCGCCTACCGCGAGTCAGCGTTTAAAACGCTACATTGAGTGTAACCAAAATTCTCACAAATACTTAGAAAAACTTGGACAAGCTCTGACAAAAAGTTATCAAATTTCGACAAGTAGGCGTGGCACTTACCATACAAACGAAAACTTCAAAACTTTTTTACAAAAATTATTTAACCCTTATGTCAATACGACACACCCGGGTGTGTATTGCAGTTTTCAACAGCTAAAATTACCATCTTGCAAATATTTTAGCGGAATGAGTTTCTCAGTAGCTTCCTAATTCTAATAGTACAATAATATAATAGCCTAAAATATATTACTGGACCCTGATTTTGGGTCTGGGTGGAGTTTTTAATTTTTTCAACTTGTGCGCTATACGTACATACCCGTGTGTGTATGCAATTTAAGTACATTGTTGTTTATCTCTTATTTTGGTAAAGCGTAAAAACATTCAAATTCGCATGTTAATATGATGCTTATTCTGAAAAACTTAAATCGAAAATCAAAATTCCATGGCCTACTTGATTTTTTTCACTATCAAATATGAAATATTCTTGTTACTTATGTACATATTCAAGAATCCAGTTTATTCTGAACACAGTTGGAATTTTGCTAAGTGTTTAAACTGTCCGTAAACTATTGTTTTTTATTAAATTATGTTTTGTGTTCGCAAATACTAACTCTAGTGAAATAAAGATACTTATTTTAAAATTTAACTGCTTGATTTGGTTGGTAATGTTTACTTTTTTGAGCAAAGTACATGTGCATACCTGGGTGTGTACGTATTGACGAAACGTTGTAAAAACTCGTATAGACATAAGGGTTAAAGTAATGAAACTAAAACATTAGGAATGATTCGGAAAAGCTCTGGACAAGAACTAGAGGAATTTTGCAAGTGAGCGTGAAACAAAAATTTTAAAACACTGTACTGAGAGAATTATTTAAGGTTATACAACAAAGTTTCACAGAAATACTAGAAATGCTTTGGCCTAGCACCAGAAAAAAGTGTATACATTTTGAATAGAGGGCGTGGCATTAAATTTTAGAACGTTATACTGAATAAACTATTTTACTTTAGGTAGTGAAATTAAATTAACACTAATACTTGGAATATTTCGGACAAATTCTGAACAAAAACTATATAAATTACGACAGGAGGGCGTGGCACCTATAATACAACCAAAAAAAATTTAAAACGTTATACTTACGTAAATTTTTTTTCTTTTTTATAATTTGATATTTGATATTTATCCGAATTTACCATCACTAGCTTTTTATGGACAAAGCTTGCCTATAAATTCTTGGATAATTGCACAGGATGTGACTGTCAGCGTGTGTGTGCATGTATTATATAGCATAAATGCACATATACAATACATATGTGTTTTTTTATATACCATATATGTATATGTGCAGACACAGAACACAAATATTGTTTATTTATTTGTTAATTAAAATTTCAAAAGCACGCAAAGAAATATTTATGACTCTGGCAATAACAATTCCTTTTTTTTTGTTCATAGTTTTTCTTCAACTTTTTTTTCTGACCATTACTAAAACCACCACCAACATTGCTGTCATTTTTTAAGTAGAACGCAAGCATATTGGCGGTAACATCGGTTATGTGTACAACAAAGTAACGATTGCAAAAAAAAAATAAAATACGGCAGCAGCAGTAGCCACAGCAGTAACAGCAATTAAATGGCAATAATTTAGCTTTATTTTTACAAAAGCTACCAATGCACAGTGATTCAAAGTGCATAGAGTTCAACTTAGAGTTTTGACAAATTTCAACATTAATGGACTGAAGAGGATGAAATTTTTTGAGAAAAATTTGATTTGCTAATTGGAAAGTGATTTCGAAATTTAAAATTTAATCTTAATCTTGGATATATAATATTTGAAATCTAATCCGACAGAATAATAGAATATAAAAAATTACCCCTAAAAAATGCAAAAGCTAAATCTAAAAACAATGAACTTAAGTTAGTCCAAGCAGCCACAGTTATAATAGGTCTCGAAGGTAAAAACTTTGTTTGTTTTTTGGTTATGTCAAAATAGTATCCTTTATTTACCGTATGGATTTCAGCAAGGATTTCAGCGTATACTACATCGCAGTAATCGAAGAAAACTGTCGGCATAACCTTGAGTTTTTTGAGTTTCGGTGCTTTTTTGAGCCACCATTTAGAAGGTTTTTGGCTGGTTGTTATGCGTCTCAGTAAGTTGGGAGTGGTTTGTAGAAGCTCGGGAAATCAGATTTTGGGAAAACTGATTTCGATGCTCTTATTGAATGAAATAGAGCTCTTTTAACACAAGTCGAGCAGTAACGCGTTTCATGACTAAAATATCAGTCAGCATGTTTGAAGTGAACTTAAATGATATTTTAACCTCATGTTCCAATTTTCTAACACTCATGCATCGATTTTGATATATCCACTTTTCGACTATGTCGACATTTTCATCGCTTATAGCCGTTGAAGGTCGACTAGAATGAGACAAATCAACTACTAAGTGTTGGTTTTCTTTCAATGTTTTATACAATTAATATATCTGTGTTTGACATAGGAGAAGGGAAAATTTTGACTGTCAACATATAGAAAAAATGTTTGGCGGCATTTTTAATCTGCTCTTTTTTAATAATACCACTTGTCGAATTAAAAGATTTAAATTTACAAACAGCATGCTAATAGTGCGCTTATCTGTAAGATTTTAAATCGAGTAAGCACTACAATGTATAATAATAAATAAATTTAATTTCATAATAAGAAAAAACCCATAAATTGTTTGCTTTCAAATTTATTCAAGAATTTTATTTAGTTTTCGTGTCAGCTCAAGATAACTGAGAATGTTTTTGAAGCAGAAGTCGAAGCCATGGTTGGACTTGCTAAGCGCTTCTTTTCATACCCTACACTCGGAGTATATTCACTTTGTCACTCCGTTTGTAATGTATAGAAGGGGGCGTGGTGTGGATAGAAAAGTATAAGTGTAAATTTTTGATCGATTTAGCTACGTACGTCTGTCTGTCTGTAAAAATGACGATTACGAGAAAACGGAGAGATAATAAATAGAAATTTGATATAAATGCTACACCTTCAAACAAAGTTCTTGGGATTGAAAATGGACGAAATTGGTTCAGGTGCGGCACTACCACCTATACAAATAAAACATTGAAAAAGCTATATTCAGTTTGTTATTTGATGTAGTGCAACCAAATTCAATACTAAGGATTACTTGAACTCACTATGGAAAAAAGTTAACGAATTTCGACAAGAGGACGTGGCACCTCTCATAACGGGTGATTTTTTCGCTATTTGTTTTTTCAATGTGAAATTTTTGACACCGCACGCGTGATTCGTGACATGTGTCAAAACCAAAAATGCTCAGTAAGGTTTGCCATTTTACCATGAATAGACTAACAAAGGAACAGCTTTTGCAAATCATTGAATTTTACTATCAAAATACCTTGCGATGATTACCGACTTTTTTGCCCAAAATTAAAGATTTGGACTTGGTTGACATGTGGTTTTAACAAGACGGTGCCACAAGCCACACGGCACGCGATACCATGAACGTTTGGTGAGCAGTTCATCTCACGTTTTGGAGCAGTCCATTGGCCGCCAAGATCATGCGTTTTGACCCCATTAGGTGATTTTTTTTGTGGGGCTACGTGAAGTCTCTTGTGTACAGGGTCAAGCCAGCAACAATTGCAGCCCTGGAGGACAACGATACAGCTGCCATCGGTGTGAAACCGGCGGAAATGCTGGAAAAAGTATGCCAAAATTGGAGCTTACGGATGGACTACCTTAGGCGTAGACGCGGGCAACATTTACATGAAATAATCTTTTAAAAGTAAATGGCAGAAATTCATGTATAGCTACAAAAAAATATTTCATTCACTTTTTCAAATTTTCTGTTCCTTATTCAATTTTCAAAAGCCAAACGCTTAAAAAATCACCCGTTACAAGCAAAAACTTTAAAACGCTATACTGAGAGAATTATTCAAAGAATAAAGGAATAGTTCTGGACAAGAACTTGTCGAATTTCTACAAGTGGGCGTGGCAGTAGAAAAAAAACTTTGAAACGCTATACTGAGAATTATTGAAAGTAAGGAAAACAAATTTCACACAAATACAAGAAATAAGTAGTTTGATGGTGGAAGAAGTGCACTTGTAATAAAAACTTAAGATTTACATGCACTTTAACTGCCAACACGGAGGCAGTAGGGTATTAATTTTTTGACAAGACCAAAGAGATAACCCTTACTTCTTTTATTTTTTGTTTTTTTTTTTTTTTTTTTTCCTTTAAAATTCAAATATAGCACAAGATCAAAAGGGCCATGTCTGAACTGATAACCTTTCAAATTTTTAATTTTTTCTACACATACTAAAAATTTATAACAACAAAGTACTGTGCCAGTGCTGTACGTATAAAAATAAATAAATACGCATGTTGAAAATGTAAAACCCTTGTTAAATCAAAAAACTGAAAAATAGTGGCAACAATTTTAACCGACTTTTTTTCCATTTAATTTGTATTTAAATGTTTGTAAAAATTGCTTGTGGCATGATTAATGCAACACGTTAACAACACAAATGGTGCAAAAACAATTTTAGGAAAAAAAATGTCATACTCAGGTTTAATTGTCCATGTATATATTTTTATTTGCATTTCGCACTACAAACAAAAAAACTGCTCAAATAATTTTTATTATTTATTTTCAAATTTTATATTTACAGAGAAAATAAATATTTTTGCATATGTACAGTGTGTGCACAAATTATTAGGGAAAGTTTCAATTAATGTGGGGCAGTATCTGCTCGCCGGACAGTATAGATTAAAATTTTTACTGCACATCTATATACATAAAATGATAGCCGTTTTCGATGAACGGGATTCACGCAAAATCTAATGAATCAATTTTGATCAAATTTTTTGAGTCATCTTTCTTAGACGCTTGGTCCCAACATAGAATTAAAATTATCACGATATTCCTGTTAAATATCAAAATATTGAAGTTTTAAAATTGCTAAAAAAATTAATTTCACACATAGAAAGAAGCATGTAAGCATAACAAATCGTTTAATGGCAAGTTAGTGTGTGTGCGTTTTGTTTTTATATGGCAATGCAATGGAAGAGAATATTCAAATTTTACTCTCGCTCTCATTCTCAATTTGTCAACGCAGCAACGCGGAATTTGTGAACAAAGAAAAAAAATTACAGTACGTTCACACATAGAAAACACACATGCTGTCCTAAATGGCTTGACAACATGTGTGACTATCAAATTGCTTTGCGTTCACATTTTCGTGCATGCCATCAAACATCAATTGCAGGACAATTTATGAGCGTCCACATCGAAGTGAACTGCATGAAGTCCTATTTAAAATGAAAAATGTTCACTAGGCTTGACAGTCAGTTCACACAGGTTGTATGGTTGGACAAGCCAGCAGGAAAATCAACAATTTTTGAAATCCATCCAACATGTGTGTCAAGCGGTCGTTCCTAGAGTTCACATTATCAAACATTGATGTTGGACAACATGTGTGATAATGTTTACTAGGCTAATTAAATGTGTTAGTTTGTGTGTATGCTTTGTTTTTGTCTTTCACATGGCAATGCAATGGAATATTTATGGAAGAGAAAACAACAAGAACTCTAGATCTGTGAAGAAGAATCCAAAATTGACTGTAGTTCTATTTAAAAAAAGTATATTGTTTGCTTTCGCAGAAAAACAGGCTACGCGTACAGGCATCTGCTAGTTCTCTAATGTTTTCAAAATAATGTTTGCACGCGATCAGCAATCGATGTTAGGTCTTTGAAAGCTCTTAGATTAAGTATGATGTCGATGCTTGAAAACTGGCACTGTGATATAAAAAGATCTTTTGTGCCGGGCCAAAGTAAAGACAAATGAGGTTTCAATTTCTCAATGATCCCAATTAAGTAATAAGGCATTTTCAAAAAATTACCTCATGTCGGTCGAGAAAAAGTCCTTTGAAAAGTAGGAAACCACATATGTCTTAGGCCGACATGGTTATTCTAGTAAGTGAAGCACAACATGTTATTCTAGGTAGTTCACGAAAAGATCGGAAGATCCTTACCAGCGAAGTTTACCTGGAATTTCATATCGAAGGATAAAATTAGGGGCTTGAAATCTTGAACCATAAGTTCTCAATCAATTTTCGGCAAATCGTTGAGAATACTAAAGTAGTCCACATGGTTAGCGAGTTTTTAAACTTTAGAGAGCTGCTATAGTTAATGCTGATTTGTTAAAAACAATTTTGATTTAAATAATTTAGAAATTTCTTGAAAAATGCTATTTTAAAACAAAAATAAAAAAAATAGTTTTTGATAAAACGCAAGCTTTGTTTTTCAATTGTTACTTAAACATAAACAACGAAATACGCCATATTTGATGCTCCCTTTAATTAATTACATTTGCAAGGATACATGCAATATTTTGTGTATTTTTTCGCTGTGTAAGCATTAAAAACTTTTGGTTATTTATTTTGTATTTATATTATTTTTGCAATACATTGAAATGCAATGTTTTGTGAAAATTGTGTAATTTTCCAATTGATTAGATGTTAAATTGTTCGGTTGATTGATTAGTTGGTTGGTGGATTTATTGTTGATTAAGTATTTATATAAATATTGCATAATTTATATTGTGGTAAAAACTAAACAGTTTTTGGATATGCAATAAATTTGTAGTGATTGCTGATTAATTATAATTTTACGCTATGCTAAAGAGCATTGAAGTTGGTTACAAAAAATTTGACGAATTCGATTTATTTGTAAATAATCAATGTTATTCAAATCTACACGAGTAATGTCAATTTATTATTAATATATTAAAAATAAAATTGTTGATTCATTTTGTAACAGCTTTGGGTGAGTAAAGGATACTCTGATTTATGGAAATTTTTAGATGTAAAAGATTTTGTGGAATGAGTTGAGTTATCGATCGCAGCTCGTCTTGATATATAAAAATCTCTATTAATTCATAAAAAATGGAAATATTTTTTATTTTCTTTCAAACTATCACAAATCGAAAGAGGATATTATAATTGAATACATAACTTAATTCACCCACATGCTCGTTTGAAGTATTATTAGACAAAGATTTTAAGACCGAAATAATGAAATAATCCTTTCGATACTTCTTTTTTTATTTTATGAATATATGAGAGATGGCACACCTACAGGGTTTCCCATATTCGAAGCGCCCATTTTACTTTTAAATAAATCAAAGAAAACACAATTTTTTTCTGTTCGTCATGAAAATCATTTAATTGGGTTCAAGTAGATTTGTTTACATCATTTCTTGAATATGATAACTCGTAAATGGTAGCCCTTGGCCTGTACGGAGTATTGTGCCCGTTTTACTGCATTTTCCATGGTTTTCTTCAACATTTCGACCGGAATGGGGGCTATTTCTTGTCGGATGTTGGTTTTCAGCTCTTCTAGGGTCTTTGGCTTGTTGACGTAAACCTTTGATTTCAAATAACCCCACAAAAAGAAGTCTGGAGGCGTTAAGTCTGGTGATCTTGGCGGCCAATCGAAATCACCATTTTTGACATCAAACGGCCAGGGAACAATTGCTTCAAAAAATCGATTGTAGTGCGGCTTGTGTGTGGTGGCGCGCACAGTGAGTTTTCACGACTGACTTGTGTTGTTAAATGTAAATTTCAACAATTTTAGAGCATTCGCGTTGCGTGTACAGTTCCATGGTAAAAATCTGCTTGGAATGACGCTTTAAAACGCGGTTATTGTGTTGACTGATGGGCGCTTCGAATATGGGCAACCCTGTATTTGTACAAGCTTTTTCATTATTCAGAAACGTATAGATACATGTATGACATGATTTTTAGTTTTCTCATTTTCATTTTCAGAATCAAATCGTTATTTTGGATTTATATTTTTTTAGATAAAAAATAATCGTTATTTTCGATTTCTATTTTTTAGATCTAAAATAATTGAAATTATGGATTTTTATATTTCTATATCAAATATATCAAATATATTCGTGGGGTTTTTTGGGCTTATTAACTTTTTTTTTCTTTTTTCACCGATCTTTTGAAGTTTGCAAATAGATATTTCACTCTGCACTGTACTTGGACTTATGCGAAGTCTTAGAATACTGTGCGATAGCATTTGACTTCAAACATTTCGATATTTTTGAAATTATTCGATACTTTCTACTTTTCGAAGTTTTCGATTTATTTCATCTTGATATTTTTCGACTGTTTTCGATTTTTTCTTTATAAATCGAATCGATTTTTTACGAATGATTTTCGATAAGCTTCAACTTAACTCGATTTTTTCGAAAAATTTCGAATTTAATCGACTTTTTCCTCAGGTTTAAATGTTATCGTTTTTTTCGATGGTTTTCAACTTTATCGCTGTCTTTTAAAATGATCTCAAAAGTATTTCGACGTTTTCGATAAGTTTTGATGATTTTCTACGTTTTTTGATAATTTTCGACTTTTATCGCGGTATTCGGCATTTATCGACTATTACGATTTATTTAAAGCTTATCGAAAAACAACGAAAAAATTATAATGTTCGCAAGCACAAAACAAAGAAAGTCAAAAGCTTTCGAAATATATCGATAAAAATCAAAAGTCGTCAAAAAAACATCGAGAAAGTATAGCTTGAGTGATAGATCAAAATGTTTGTTACAACTATTTTGGGTCGAAGAAAATACCAATTCAAATTAGCAATCACTTTATTTCAGTAAAGAAAACAAATCCATTTAAAACGACTTTGTAGTAATATCTATCATAAAATTCATAATTGTTACGGTCCCTGCCTGTAGCACTAAAATGAACCAGTTATCCTAAGATACTGAAACTTGTGTAAATTTTTTATGTAATAAATCTCAATTTATATTTTGAAGGGGAAGTACCTGCACACGCTGTAACAAATTTTGATGTGAAAAATGAATTCGCGATGTAATATACTTCCGAATATAAGAAACGGTACGTACTAGAAAAGAAGCGCATGGGTATTTTTTTTTTTTTTTTCAGGAAAATAGTCAGTGAGGCAACTCGTATACGAAGTGCAATGAATTTTTGTAGGGTGAAAACCTTTTCCAGCCAACCATATAATATTAATAAGCTCATAAAAAATTGTGAACATTTTTGGTTTGCTTGCAAGTGCATTTATTAAGCTAAGATTTTTCAAGTTACTCCAAGAATAATAAAAAGTAAAAAAAGTTTCCTAGCCTATGCATATCAATAGGGGATAGTCTGAATTATAATTACTTAAAATTTCAAAGTTCTACCACCATTAAAAATGTTTTTATCAAATTAATATGCACCACTTCAAACTTTTTTACTATTCGTTATTATCCAAATTGGTAGGTCTAATTGATTTATTAAATTAATGCTTCTGGACATAAATTTGACTAATTGCTTGGTAAACATTTACACAAAATTAATCTATGTAAATTTTCGTTTGTATAATAGCGTTTATTGTTCATTAATTAATGATTAGTTGATTGATTATATTTGTGTTAAGTTTGGTCAGCGCTAGTTAATAATTGCTGTTATCAGTTGTCAGCCGGTCACCTAAATAAGTACAGCTAAGTTTTAATTGATTAACAATATGCATAATCAATTTCACAGCTCTATTAGCAATGGTTATTGAATAATTTATGGGTCAAATACAACCGCCAATTGCTTTTAACCCACAAATGAATTTTTCGGAGGCGAGTTTCCCTTACTCTGTCAACGAAAAATGTGTGTAGTTTGTTATAACAAAACTGCTGTTGGAATTTCGAAACAAAAGTGAAATGTTGGAGCTCACTTTTTGAAGCCAAAAAAATGAGTAAAAACACAAAAATTTGTCATTGAATCTTTTATTCTTTTTTAATTTGAATTGTGTCAATTTATTTTCTTTCCATCTATTCTATATATTTTCGGAGATCTGATGACTGAAAGTGGATTCTTTTTTATTTGCGCTGCAAACTCGTAAAATTAAGTTAATTAGGGAATTCACAAGGTGTCATAAAGTCATACGTCGTAAGTCCTATTTTGAAAAAACGTAATATGACATGAGTGAGCGCCTTACCATAACCATAGCGACTCTATCAGAAAAAAGTTCTTGTTTGCAAAACTTTTTGTCACTCTCTTTATCTATACGATTCTCTCAGTAATTTAGATAACAAAACTTATCCATTAATCCATGTGAGGTTTTTTTTTTGTGAAAATTCGGACAGGATCACCGCCCTCCCTTCCGTGAGACTTGTCTTATAATTTTTAAATGTAATCTGCTATAATAATGTATAGTCTCTGCATTAAAAAGTTGACGTGAGATTTTTATTGACCCCCCCCCCCCCTCCCACTTGGTGAGATTTTTTCGGATCCCCTCCCCCCAAATTTGACTCACTTAATTTATGGACGTCCCCTTAGCAAGGACAGATTGTAGAGTTGCATTGTCTAATTCTATTTTCATATGGAAACCAACAACATTTTAAAATAATTGGAAATTTATTGAATTAATTGAATACTAAGACATATAATAAGACATTGTGAATACCTAATTTATTCATATATGACATCATATTGTAAGCGAACGTATAAAACTACATTTTTTTTTTTTTTTTTTTGAAAGAAGTGCAAATTATCTATCAACAACTTTTGCATTAAATACATTTTATTTGGTCTCTAAAAGAGATCCTGAAGCCACAATTTTGACCAGATTTTTAATTTTTAAAATATCTTTAAGAACAAGCTACTATAAACGTGGTATGAAGTCATACTAAGCGACATAAGTCTTTTAAAATCTGATATGGTTTGATTGCTCTGAGGTATCTTTATGGAGTTTTTTCTTAATTTTTTTCTTAGTTTTTTTCTCAGTTTTTTTTTTCTCGGTAAAAATAGGATTGTTCAAGAGAAACCAGGCACAAATAACAAATTAAAGGATATAAATAGAATTTTCTGAATATGCTAAAAAATATTCTTGTTAATAATATAATTTCTGGAAAAAATCACACTTTTTTAAAAAATAAATTATCAAAAATTTAAAAAAAAGGCTTGTATCTTGAAGAAAACCTCGAAAACAGATTTCAAAATTTTACGTACCAATAAAACTAGACGAAATATTTTTTACCCAGAAACAAGAATATATTTTTCCGAAAGTTTTTGAAGCGCGGAATTCAAATCCAACGTCAGAATGGTTTTGGTTTTCGGAATATTCTAACCTAAGAGTGCAAACACTGTTTTTTTTTTTTTTTGAGATATTTAAGGTTATGTACATACATCGGAAGGTAACTTTTTTTATAGATCCATTAATGGTGTCTGAAATAAATATCGTTTCTATTCAAAACACATTTGAATTTGTCCGTACATATTTTTCATTTTTGAGAAATCGTATGTTGAAATTAAATAATTCCACTTGTTTCTTGATTATTGGAAAATGAAAGGCATCGTATAAATATATTTCTATATGTTTAACACACTATTAACATAGAGAAACATTTGTTCAGTGATCCGAGGACCAAGTTATGCTTTTAAAAAATATGATTCTCTCAAATTAGACTTATTTATAAGATGACTTTTATTTCCTAAAAATCTAGAAACGATTTGCTAAACATTTAAAAAATCTGAAAAAATTAAAATGCATTTTGAAGCGGAAAAAATTTTTATCTTGGACCTCATTAATGGTTTCATAAAAAAATTAAGTTTCCGTTCAACATAACCTCAAATATCTCGACAAACCTGGATTTTCGGGTGAAAATATCGCGAAAAACCGGGTCTCTCAGAGAAACTCTGACCTAGGATTCGAATTCAGCGCGTCAAAACCTTCGAAAAAGTATATTCTGGTTTCTGGCTAAGAAGTTTGGCCAAATTTCGTCGGCTTGTAAAAAAGGAACTTCCGACGCCATGTGTCTCTAAACTGTTGATTTGAGTACTAAAAGCCTCATAAAAATAATATGGTGGGTTTAATAAAAAAAATGATAGGAGAAAACTCTCAAATAAACAAAAGACAAAATCTTGTTGAATACTTTTTGTGTTTAATACATTTTCATTGTCATTGACACTGCTACATTTGTTCAGAATAAGCATAAAATATTGAAAAAAGTTTGAAGAACTTATAGCATAAAAAGGACAACAAGATTTCATTATTGCAGCATTATATAGATTGACAAAAGAAACTTTTTTGCATTAGCATTGCAATCTTCTGGACACTATGATATTTCCAATAAAAAAGTTATCATCATTAAGGAATTTGTAACAAATATTCAAAACTAAAATAGGTTGATTACAAGCCAAAGCGCAACAGCAGCTCAGAGAAGTAGATAAAAACTAAGAAAATACTACAAATTCCAATCGATAAAACAGGCAATACTAACAGCACACAGTTATCATAAAAAAGTTAATACCTTTTGCAACAATATAACGCGTTATAGCAAAAAGTTTTGCAAAAAAAAAAAAAAAAAGCACCCAAGATCGACCAGGTGGCCGCTACGGATATACTTCAATAGTTATGTTGTGGCAGGCACCAAATGCATTTTTACCAACATTTTACTTTTCATGTACTTTATCCTTGCTTGTCATTTTATGAACAAATGATGCATACCAACCAAACACTCCCACCATTTACGACGGCGACGACGACGAAGGACTTTTGCAATTGAATTTGAAATTCTTTTGTTCTGGCGTAGTGCATTTGCAAAATACAACAACAGCAACAACAATGAGCTTTTAAAAAAAAAAAGAAAGTAAAATAAAATCGGAGCAAAATACAGTTCAAGTGTAGATTCGAATCAAAAAATGCGAAAAAAAAAACAAGTGGAGTGTGGGGGCAATGCAATAAGAAGCAATAGAAAACAACAAAAAAACGACATCGTGAAGCATCATTGTGTTGCATTTTATTAAGAATACTTGAGCGGGCTGCTGCTGCGGCAACAAAGAAACTAAATGCGAAAAATTGGGGCACCCAACAACAACAACAACGACAACAGAGAACACAAAAGTCGAGGAGGAAGTTCACAAAATTGCTCAAGCAATTGGAATGGCAAAAGTTTATTTGCAACTGCAACACAAAAACGCCACTGAAAATAAAGGTAAAACATTTTTTTGGGTTCATTTTCATTACAAAAAAAGAAATTCTTTTGTAAAAATTTAGTATTTTGTTTTATATAACTTTGGGTAGTGTTTTTTACTTTGGGCCAGTGTTGCATTTTGTATGTATTGCAACTTTAATATTAATGTTGCCCAGCAACAACTTGGATTAAGCGAATTTCGGTTTAAAGAAAAGTAAGCGAAAAATGACAGAGGGTTGGTTACCTTTTGTTGCAAATTTGTTGGGCGTCGCGCCATTTTCTTCTTTGCAAAGCAGTGATTTACACGTGAAAGCCTTTAAAAATAAAAAAAAACGTTCCTTTGGGTTGCATTTAGAATTCCAAATTAGACGATATGGTCACAGCGAAATCTTTTCCCATTGGAGCTTCTATTAAAAGGTAGAAATAAATGCTGCCTTTGTACTCTAAGAGTTTCTCTCACTTGTGTATTTTAAAATGCAATATTTTCTTTCAACTTTGTTTTTTGTTTTACAATTTATGCGGTCTACTTTCAGGATCTTAAACATAGTATTTTTTTTCTTCTTAGTTGCTACGACGAACGATTTGTGCACTCAATATTTAAAATTTTATGCAGCCTTTTTATTTTGTTGCTTTTGCATGAAGTTTTCTTTAGATTTAAATTTTTTATGAAATTTTTAAATTTGATCATAAATTAAGCTCGACACTACTTTACGATGCTTAAAATTTAATTTTAAATATTGAATTGAATTTTCGTTTTTTCCTATATGCTGCTCAGAGTAGAAGTTCGATTTTCGAAAACAAAAGCGTTACTTGATCAGAACAGACAAAACGATTGAATTGTACAAGGTCACACAAAGTCAACACCTGATTTTCAAAAACCGTAAGTTAAGTTAGGTAGAATAAGCAATCAGTTTAAGAACTGACGAACTAAGACCAAATGATGATCCGATTTGATATAATATATTTGGTAGTAATTACCAAATCATGTTTGGTTGAAACAAATAATTCTAAATCGCAAAATTTCACTTATTAATAATTACCAAATCATATATTGGGCAAATAGCGATATTAGGACGCATCGGTAAATAAATATATCGATATTTCCAATATCATTACAACCCTACATTGTATATATTTGGTATTCGTACCAAAAACAATACTTAAATTGTCACATTAAACCTTTTGAGAATTACATAAAATTCATATTAATATGTTGTGAAATTAAATCAAGATAAGATTACCAAACATTTATTTGTCACAACCGAATCCCTTTAATATCCACCACAAGCAAATATTTTATAATTATACAAATAGGCCAAACAAATTCTTTAAAATTTTTACATTTTATATGTTATTGCATAATGTTATGCAGCAACACTTTTGGGAGTCATTATAATTTCGTCTTATATTATATTAAAATAATTCATGTTACTCATGCCCCAGCATAACTATTACGCAAAATCTCCACATAGATATAATCAACATATCTATAAAGCTAACAAAACAACAACAACAACAATTACAACAACAGCAATAAATAAATCTAAATGTAGAGAGTCAGTCAACACCAGAGCTACAGAGCCAGAGCACTTGGACGCAATCTGTCTTTAAATTCAATTGAAGTTATAAGGCAGAGTAAACGTAGCAGCTGCATTAAATATTCCAAAAACCACTCGAAGACGTCCTAATTATGCATTCGGCACTTGTGCCACATTTAAGCAACAGCAGCGGCAACAGCAGCAACACACAATAGTGGTGTTGGTGGTAGTAATGGCAGCAACATAGCATTTTGTATAGTTAAATTGAAGGAGGAAGACAGGCGCAAATAGTGGGAGGTGAAGCGTGAAGGCAGAAAATATTGGCTGACAGCCTCAATATGGACACAAAAGAATATTTAATAAATATATACGATACAATACAGCAAGTAATATGACAACGAACAGACACAGACAGACAGACAGACAGCCAAGGCAGCAGCGGCAGCAGCAAGGGATGGAATGGAGAATGAATGAAAAGATACATGATTGTGAATGTGACACGCAGAATAAATTAATTTTGAATGTCTCAAACGTTCATGATGATTCAGAGTGGATGATAAGAAAAAATAATTTAAGGAATTGTTTATTGAAATAAATGCGTTGGAATGTACAAATTGCTGCCAATATGAAGTTGGAATAAGCTCAAAATGGTACTAGTTTAGGAAGTTGAATAGTTCTACTAAATATGAATAACAGAACATATGTAGTATTGGAAGTGGAATTTTTTGTAAGTACTACATATGGAAAATTTAGAAATCGTTACGTGTATATAGTAAAAAAAAGCGCGTTTTTTATGAAACCTTTTGTATTGCAAAGTAAAAAGTTGAACATAAAAAATGACTGGCTTTGGCTTCATTAAGGGGGCGTGGCGCCTTCCAACAGTAAAAAATACTCAGAGAAACATACATTTATTTGATGTTTAACTTTGATAATTTAAGATATTTATGAGGTTTAACAAAAATATGTATGTATTCAGTCCAATATGTTTTGTCCAATGAATTGCATATGGAATTTTTCTGAAACTTCAAACAATTTATTTATAACTTGGCTTACAAAGACTTAATAATGCATGGGCAACAATAAAACACAATCAAATGGGGAAAAGTTGAAAATAAATTTTAGGGGAACCTTCGTATTTTCTATATCGATATAAAATTTGTAGCAGGGGCGTTTTATATTCATAACAGACTCCACCAAATAATAAAAGAATTATATTAAAAATATTGTGATATGGCTACAGTAAGGAGGCGTGGCGTAGCCAATAGAAGCAAAAAAACTTTAAAAAACCATTTCGAAGGATATATTAGAAAAAACTACTATACTTATATTAAAACTTGGTAAGACAACATTTGGTGAACAAGAAATGGAGAAAAAAAGTGAGCGGTTGGTTTGTGACAACGGACCTCTCAAGTAACGAAATTGTATATCGACTTTTTTTTAGAAAACTAAACAACGAATTAATAGTTAGTGATGTACCAAATGTAATACATTGAACAAACAGAGTTTTTTTTGTCGGAAAGTCCACTTCTCAGCATAATTTTCTTTTTAAGGTATACATATAAGATATATATATTTTTTTTATTTTATTGCAAAAAATATATATTTTTATATACATTTTTTTCGTCTAAGAGTAATTTACATAACATTACATTGCTAGGAGTAAAAATTTCTTAAAATTGGTGAAAAATCACAAAAACTATTTTTTTTATTTCATTGACATTTTAAAAAGAACAAAAATTATAACGTAATAGAAAAAAAAATTTCAATGAAATAAAAAAGAAATACTGAATATTTTGACAAATTTTAAGAACTTTTTAACTTGTGCGATTTTTACTGAAAATTGATAGTTTGGGAGAAAAAAGTTATACAAAGTGAAACTGTTCTTATCATTAACGCAAAAACTAAATATATTCAGAAAATTTAAGAGAAATACAAAACAAAAAAAAAAAAAGTTTAATAAAATATGAAAAAAAAAGTTTAAGAAAATATGAAAAAAAAATTATATAAGAAAAAATTAAATAAGAAAAAATTATATAAGAAAAAATTAAATAAAAAAAAACTAAACAAATAAAAAATTATATTAAAAAAAAATTAAATTAAAAAAATTTTATTAAAAAAAATTATATTAAAAAAAATTATATTAAAAAAAATATATTAAAAAAATTATATTAAAAAAAATTATATAAAAAAAAAAGATAAGTGATAGAAAAAAATTAAGAAATAGAAAAAAAATTTTCAAAATTTTTCAAAAAATTAGCATGACCTTTTCCGTTCGGGGCGCAATCTTGAGCTGCTATTTTTTAAATTCGCAAAACGGCCACACAGCATTAAAAAAGTCTAAAATCTAACAAAAATTTTGAGACTTTGCTGTCATTTATCTTAAAAATAAAAATATGCAGAGGAGATGGCCTTTCTGACGATGGCCGCACCAAATATATGAAATTTAAATACAATTACTGAAATACTTTTCATAAAATCACTTTAAAAGTTCTCATTAGTATTAAGCGGTTTACATTTACTAATTGAATGACCGATTTCGGTTCATTTTCGAAAATTTCTGTTAATACCAATCGATATATAAAGGTCAAAATCCATTTTCCACCTCTCTCCATCTATTGGTGTATAAGAACAATTTTCGGAATGGAGCTTGAATTTTTCCGACCCGTGGTGATGACCAAAAAATATTTTCAACATCTTTCTATCAAATGTTTTTTTGGAAACCGGGACCAGCTCTGGAGATGTCACTAAAACCACCTTCTCCATTAGTTGGGTCAAAAAAAATTTACAAACATGGAGAGCTTTTTGAACAAAGTTATTTTTTGAAAAAAATATTTTTGAAGAAATTATTTTTTGGAAAAATTTTTTTTTGGAAAATATTTTTTTGAAGAAATTATTTTTTCCACATTAATAATTAGGAGGTCTTATGGATGATAGTTATGAATCAACGTAAAAAATATTTATTGAAAAATAACAATTATCATCAATTAATATAATATTTCTTACCAATAATTTTTTGATAAAAAAAAAACTCATAATAGTTACGTCCCTGGTTTAAATTCTTTCGCTGTTATGGTATTTAAAACTATGCTGCTTTTTAAGAAGTATGTAACATCCCTACTGCTCGAACACCGCCCATTTTTGACATAATTAAAGGCATAAAAGTAGTAACCACATAAAAGTATGATTCCAAAACAAATTTAGCTTATTATGCACTCCAATGACCCACAAACTCAATGCGCACTAATTGGCATACAGGCACCGTTTTTGTTTAATTATTTCATCTAATTTGCATACACATAAGTGCAAATTAAATTTTCAAAATTATTTTGATAAATTTTTTATAAAAATTGAATAAATTATAAATGAATGTATTATGGCATGATTTTATACAATATATACATAAGTATTTCTATTTTCTATAATACTATTTTGTTCTTTAATTTTATTTCTTGTTATCGCATAAATTTCATATGTTGCTGCTCCTAATACATAGCAATTGAACATAGCACTACCCCTTTAAGGCCCTGTAGCAAATTTTGGCATTATGTAGTTTTATTTCAAAAGTGTTGGTCATTAACTGCAAACATTTGGCAAATCTTCGTTAAGCAATAATAACCAGCAGTAGCAACAACAGTTGCAAGAAAGACTAATGGCAACAATGCGGTTACTCATTCCTTAGCAACTCATTGGTAGTTTTCACAGGAGCAACACACAAGAACAACAACAGCAATGCAATTTTATTGTAGACCACAAATTGAAGTAATCTTCTCGAATACTCGTATTCGAATTTATTTACGATTCCTGAATTACAATTCAGTTGTTTTTGATGCACAAGAATTGCGTGCGTTTTGGTGATGTTAAATATTTGGAAGAAAAAAAAAAAGGAAGTCGGTTTTTGATCACGCAACGCTGGTGTTAGAAATTCATGAAAATTTTTGAACACTTTTTGACTTTTAAAAGACTTTTTCAAGTTTTTCAGCATTTTTAACTTGAGGAAAAATCAGTTTGACATATTCAAACATGACAATATTACCCTTATTGATTAACCTTTAATAACCAGATAACATCAAATGATACAAAATAGTGATGGAATGAAATCGTAATTGTGCGGAACTTTGTGCTGGAAATTTGTATCCCCCCTAGTAGTACGAAATTTAAGTAACCGAAACCCAAAACTATTCACATCACTACTGCATGCGTCCTTACCACATAACATGTTGTACGTACATATATGCTGTGGGCGCTGCAACAGCTGCTTGTACTATGTATTCCTAATGCTACTTTGACCAATGTTTTGGAATGCACTGTAGCAATTGAGCAAGTGAGCTCGTTTTTCTTCAATTTGCATGCATGTTGTTAAGCTTTTCAACTGCTGTTGCTACTACTTTACTGCTTGCCATTACCCTCTACTTTATTGTCAATTTCTATTTCTTAAAGTATATGTTAGTTCTCTTTATTTAACTCTGACGTCCAAAATTGAATTTTTTTACAAGGTTATGTTTCAAAATGTGTTATACTTTCGATTCAAGTAAGAAGTTCTTCAAAGAGGTTTTTGTATTAAAACGTTGAATTAAAGTGAATTATCTTAAATACCATTCACCGCAACTCGACTGACAAAACTCTGGATGTTCTTAATGAAGTGTACAAATTCATAATTACGCTGCACAAGTGCAAGACTTAAATTATATTCAAATTAACAAAATGTTAACCAAACCTCACTTAATTGCCCACAATAAAGCCACAAATACTCATACATACATATGAGTATATACATATGAATGTCACTTAAATTATCAAAATTTTACAAAATATGTTGCTGCTGCTGCATTTATGGTACAAAATGTGGTCGAGGCCAATGAAACACTTTATTATCCTTAAACAAATACGGATAAGCATATAAGCAACAAAGTATGCAAATGTGTTTACACATATACCTGAATATAAAATTGAATATCCTTTTTACTTATATATGTATAAAATTTACATTTTGTGGTAGTAAAATAAAAAACTTACTATGGTTGATGCACTACAGCAGCAACAAAAGTAACGTACAAGTTGTGGCAACAAATAAATAAGCACATATGTTGCTGTTTACAACCACAAAGCAAAATAAAAATTGTTGCAAAAAAAAAAAAAAATAACAACAATTTTTGTGGTTTACAATTCTAATCTATTTTTGGTGGGCTGCACAACAGCGCTGTCAAAAGTTGTATGCATTTTGCACGATATTTTCAAACTCACTTAAGAATTTTCGTAAAATTTTTATATCTCTCCGCTGCGGCCATTAGTGAAATTTCATTAGCATTGTAGAGTGTGCTAAACAAACGAAAAATTTGATTGACACACAGGCTCTAAGTAATATCAATGCAAAGTTATCAGCTACAGATATTTGCTTCCGTGTCGTATGAGTAACATTTAATTAAAATAACTTGCATTTTTGTTCATTTTTCATGAGCTTTTAATATACTTTCGATAAAATTGCAATTAACTTGCAAGACTCTTAAAAAGTTTTTAAATAAACATGTATCGACATTTTCGTTGAGGCCATTATTCAAACATTGATATTATTGTAGGGCACGCAAAACAAGAGACTGATGTCATAGTCAATTCAGCCCTAGATGACATCGGGGCCGAGTTATTAGCCACACATACGCACTATCAATATACGCTGATTTGTGGTATGAGTAACATTTATACAACGCAAGACTGATTTTTTGCACATTTTGGTCTTAAGCCTTATGCATTCGTTTAAAGTACAAGCTTTGAATAAAAAAATGTGTCTTAAATACGCGCCAACATGATGTATGAGCAACATTTAATTGCAGCAAATTTTAATTTTATTCACTTTTAGTTTGTGGTTGCATATTTTTACATTGCTGCAAATACAAATAAAACTAAAAATGAAACGTTTTGAAGAGTTATTCAAAAAGCCAACTGAACCGTTGCAAAATTTTCAAAAACCCACTTAAGTGTCTCGTTTTCAGTTTTTCTATAAAGCTGCAAGTTTTTTGCAAACATAGTGATTTTGCCAAATAAAAAACACACTCTAAAAACAAGAGCAACAATAACAGACATGACAGACTTATCTCTATGCAACCACACTTTGCAGCTTAATTTTAACTTACTGCTGCTGATAGTGACCACAGCACTCTTGCAACCCCAGGCTGGGGTAAAATTGTCAAGTGTTGGCAGATTCAGGAACATGTTACAAAATTTTTGGGGAAAAAAATATTTTGACATTTGTAATACTTGACAGCAAAATTTATTTCTTGTGATGCATTGGCAATTCTAACTATCTACTTACATTGAAGTTTTCATATTTGTGATGGACTTGCATTTCATTTTTATTACATCTGACAGAAATGTCATTAATAAATGGATGAGTAGTAATTTTATATTTTTATTTATGGCCAATGTTGATTTAAATAAAATTTTATACTCTTCTTTTTTGTGACGTTGCAACATATTACATGTCATATTTGTTATTCATGTCAATATTTTAATTCTTCACAATTTGTACTAAAATAAAGTTCTCTTTAAAGCAAACTAGAAAGTATTCATGTTTCGTTTTGGGATTCTGAAATTGAATTCTGCATGAGCATGAGCGTAAGTTATTTTTTCGCAGCCAGCAATGAAAATACAAAATTTTATGACACTTGCCTAAAAAACAAAAATTCGACAACATCCAATATTTAAATCACATCGGAATTGAGATATATGATTCATGAGTTCCTGTTAACACGGCCTATATTTTATGAAACTTAATATCGCTTTAAATATTGACTAAAACAAAATGTAATGTACTCTTGTATTTTTTTAGAGGGTTGAGGTACAGAAAATTTCAGAAGTGAGACAGATGAGTCAAAAAATTTTTCAATATAGAAATATGAGTGTCGTCTAAAATGATGGAAAAAATTCTTCATGGAATAATTTTTTCTGGCGACATAGTAATTTTTCGGGAAGAAAACTGGCTCGAATTTCGTTGTTTTTCGGCGAAGTTTTCCTAACGTTTTTGGACGATTCTTCTCATTTTATATTTTGATTCAAATTGTTTAGGTATTTTGATAAAAAAAACATATTAAGTTTGGAATTGAAAAATGAAGCCAACCATTGTCACATTTTTGGGTTATATTCACTTAATAAAAAATCAAAATTCACTTGGCCAAAAAAATATGAAATAAGAGTATTGCGCAGTTAAGCATTAATTAAACTTTTTGGCAAAATCGTCCAAAAAATAATCGCCGAAAAATTCGAAAACAAATTGATTAAAAAAGTACATACAAAATTGAACATGTTTTATAAAAAAAATTTGCGTTGTGTCATAAGTAAAATTGTCCAAAAATTTTAGATTTTTAGGCTTTCTTGAAACTTATGATTTCTTTTTTCTTAAAAAGCAACACTCGCACGAAAGGACAATTTACAAAAATTAAATTTTTTTGGAAAAAGCGTACAGGATTTGGGTAATTTTCCTTGGGTAATTTTCCTATTTGTTGGTTGTCACATCAAGTGAAATTTGCTTTTAGGTTTTTTATTTTATGACATAAAATTATTTTCGGTTTATGCATCTTTTTATGTGTATTCGATCGCGGCCTTACATAAGAAGAGAAATAATTGTAAAATTAGCAATACAAAACAAAATGTCTATACCTTTTGGGCCCTATGTCACATCGCAATACAAGCATCTGCGCTGGAAGAATAAAACATACAAATAACATGTCGTATGTGTAACTTTAAATTAATACAAAATACGTTTCGAGCAAATATGAAGTAACGCCCATTATATTACTTATGCTATATGTGCACAAGTAATTGTTGAATTTATTTGCCTTGCGCTGTTATTGTGTAGCCAATGTACATTTCATTATGCAATGACACTCGCACAGCATTAAAATTTAACCCAAAGGCAATTTACTTGTTGTAAACAAACAGTACAATTCATTCCATTGGTAAAACTTTTTTAATTAACATTAAGCGCTCTGTAAATTAAATCAGCAGCAAAACTACAGAATGAGCTAAAAGCTTTACGCTTCGTACAATTCAATCCTATTAAATTTTTTATAACTTACTACAAACACTGAGATTCAATATAGCGTCAGCTATTACCGCAATCGTTATGTTATGGATCATTGCATTTGGTTAAATATCGTCGATGCTGTTGCATTATATCGCCAATTTCTGAATGAAACAATAACTACAACATTTAAAAGTTTACATGCTACAAAAATTATTTTAAACAATATATGGACAAAGGACAAAACAAAACACTGGAAACGAACGAGCGCAGCATAGCGAGTTAGTGATCGAAATAATTGTAGAAACTTTATTTGCTCAGATTCTACACTCCCTGGTTCGCGCCCAAAAAAGTATGCAATGAAAAATCTCACAATTATTCATATGCATATATTGGCTTGCAATTTGAATTGATAAATCAATACAATGTTGCATTTTAACAAGATTTGCCATTTATTTTGTGTGAAACAACGCCGAAAAGTATCACACAAACACATATCTACGTAGCGCACCTTCACATAGCGCTTGTTGTAATTGCTTTGTGTGAGCTTTGCCGATGTTGTTTTTGTTTTGTGCAAATTCAAAGGAAAATGTTTTGTCCTAAATGTATTTTGCGCTAGTGTGCAAAATGGAAATTGCAGCACTGTTGCTGTTGCTAATGTTTGTGTGTTATGTTATATACATATCTGCCTACATATGCATATGTGTGATAATATGCGTATGTGTAGAATTTTACTCAGAATAATTGTTAAAGTTGCTATGCGTTGTTATACAAAACTGTTGCTACCTGTGCGTTGCCGTAGTAGTAACAACAACATGGGAAACCATAGCCTTGAATGTTACAAATACACTACGAAAAACTAACAAGATGCATTTAAAAATATTGGTTTCGTAAAACTATAAAAAAAATGGTATAAAACTCTTAATAGAGATTACACATACGACGTGGTTAACGACATTAATTTACTTTCAATCTCAATATCTCGTTACTGATATTACTGACTATCAATATGTCTCAAGCGTTTTTGTTGCAATTTTGATGACCTTAACTAATATGTCGGTTGCAACGATGGCTGCTGAGATATCGACCCCTGTGCGAGAAATTATCGTATGTCCCATTTTTTCGAAATTGACTTTTTGATGCAAATTTAATCTTTACCTCACTACGCATCACCTGGTAAAATATTGTAGCTGAAATTCTTATAGTTACGACAAAAATTGACATGAAAATTTTGGCTAATTTAGCTAAAGCACAGAAAAGTAGAAAAAACCCTCGGTCGATATGTTGACGTCACTTCAGTTCAGATAATTTTTTAATTTTGTTTTGAGTCCAAAGTTAATTTACGATGCTATTTGGAATTTTTTTTCTGAACCGAACGCTCTAAAGAAAAACTATTTAATTCTTTAAAGCTCTCCAGGGCCGTTGTCTGACAGAATTTTCTTCAAGAAAAAGTATTTAACTCTTACAGCTTTTTGACGAGCAGACATTAATTTTTGGCACATCATATTTAAAAGTTCTAAAATATTTTGAATGCAAAAGAAAATTATTTTTATGTAAAATTGTTTGTGTATTAAAAGTTTTGCTAATTTTTAGTACATTTCAATTAAATGTTGCTCATACGCCATCGTGCATAAAACTTTAACACTTCAAGTTGCAACAGTTAAATATCGATGTCAGTTATAGCACATAAGTCTGAAACACTTTAATTGCTTTAAAACTGCATTGAAATTATAAATGGGTTAAATCAATGGCCGCTTAAAAATAACACCGAGCCAACAGTTAAAAATTCTCTCTCTTTAATTTATGATTCTCGGAATTTCACTAAAATTTTTATTAGTGCACATGCATTCGCATTTCTGACTCGCATCGCTTTACCCTTTGTGCGGATTGTTTTGGTATTCAAAGTGTGCAAAATGATTGCCAACGGGATGCTTCAGAGATATGTATAACGACGACAATGACGAGGAAGATCAAACTTTATTGCAGTAGGTTAGAGGGTATTGCTGTTACTACTGCTGCGTTTACTAGTGGGTGGTGGTAGTTGCTGGATAGTTGGCCACTAGTCGATTATTTTGTTGTTGTTTTTTGAGTGCAGAACTGAAGTGCCGCACTGTTGCCGAGGTGTAAAATTCAAATTAGATTTTAAAATTTTATAAATATTTGCACAAATTAAAATTTGCAAATCTAATGGATTGCATCCGGATGTAATGCTTGAAAAGTTGACAGACAGTTTAGCAACGTCGTTGGCTTCGCTTTGAAGTGTTGCATAGTCGAAGTAATCGAAATTTTTGAAGTTTGAACTTGTTTACTTTTGATTTAATCTGGTTCTATTGGCATGTGTGTATTGGAAATGAAATTCATGACACATGTTCCAATGCATTTAAGAGTACAATGAAGATTTAAGTTACCAATGTAAAATTTGCAAAGTTACGAAATTTTAAGTAATGGAGTTTGAAAAAAATTTGAGTTTGGGATGTAACTTAAATGTTTTCAAGCACATAAAACTTTGTTTATCTTGTCGTTTTAATTTAAACTTGAGCGCGAGTTTTAAACTAAATCGGAGTGAATATCGTGTCCAGTGAAATCGGAAATTTTAGCCTGGATGACATTGTTCACTCTTCTGAAATCTTTATAATGGCAAATCAAAATTCCCTTACTCAGATTGCAATCAGATATTTAAATGTTGCTCATACGCCTTGTGATGTTTAAAATTTCAAAACTTTAAGCTCCCACAACCCAGTCTCGATGTATGCTATAATAAATGCGTTCAGGTCATTTTTGTAGCATTTTAAATTCTCTACAAAAATATGAAGATTTAAATAGTGACCGCTAACAACATCATCCCCTCAAATTAAAAAAAACATATTTTTTTTTTTTTTCATATTCAGTCGCTTTTTTCATGTTTCCTTTCAAAACAAATGCAGACTTTTACGAAGGTATGAGAAAAATATTTGCTATCGTTTAAAGTATGAAAGGGTTTTCTTATATAAATTTATGTACATGTTGTTATCAAAATATTATAAATAGTTCACTATTATCAAAAATTCAAAACTAATGTCAATAAATTTTTGTAACCCAAAACTTAAAGCCAACATACGACCACTTAAAGCTCATCAAACCTGGATGATAAATAAAACACGTGCAGGCAACGATTCACCGCAAGTAACCTAACAATAAACAACATAGCAACAACACGAACGTTCACGTCAATTTAATAATTTATTATATAAATAAAAAATAAATTGACATATGCTGAAATTGTCCACATGTGCTAAGTAATGATACTTTCAGTTGAATACTTCTTTTACTATCTTATGGTAAATCGCAATAATACACCAATACCAGCGATGAAACCGGAAGTTTTTATTAAAACATGAATAGCATCGAAGAGTTAATTGGCGAGTGACACGAGAATATTACAAAGAAAATAAATATAAAAAAAAAGATAAGCAACAATAGCAGAGAATGGATAGTGATAGTAAACATAGTCAGAATTACACGATAGATGCCCTAGGGATATGCCCAGCAGGAAATTTTCACATGTAGGCTATAAAAAAATAATTGGTTATAATTTTATTTTATTTACTAGCGGATGACTACAAATTTTAATTATATATTGAACTTCTTCCTGATGTGTTTTTAATGCGGGAAAATAAAAACTTTAGCAATTTTATCATAAATCAAAAAATTATATTTTGTCAATATCTATGGAATTAGCTATTGGAAATAAATGGAATTTTTTACGAAGGTAGCGATTTTCTTACTATTCGATACTTTTAAACTTTTATAGAGTTTTAAATGTTTTTTGATGGAATTCGGTACATTTCTATGACCTTCGACTTTTACCGGATTTTTCTATGTTTTCAATACCTTACTGAACCTATTCGACACTTTTCGATTTAACGATACTATTCGAAACACATGACATTATTCAAAATAATATAGCTTACGAACTCGAAAAATCATGTAGATTTTTTTCATTTAATTTTTTTTTTTTTGTTACAAAGACGGCAGAATACAATATCATAATATTCTTATTTATTAAAGTGCCATCCTCTTTCCACATGGGTTGGCAAAGTCACAAAACCATAACACCAACACTTTAGCACGACCAACACAATTAAAACATGTGATTTAGAGTTGAATTGAGTTGGCTTACTGGTCATTCACCGATCGGTCGAGTTGGTGTGGCTGAAGAGTTCACTGACTAGCGACAGCAATAGGAAAATTGTGCGGTATGTGCGAGCGAGAACTTAGGAAAGCATGAAAATCAAGTGCAATAACAACAGCAACGTTCAAAAATAACAATCGAGAACGTGACAAGAACAGCAGTACAGTAACTATTATAATTACAACAAACACACGCACAAGTTAATGTTTGTCAAAGTCCAACAACAGTTGAAAAATTACTCAGTAATTAGAGCAATTTTTTTTTATTTTTTTAATTATAATTACTAGCTGGGTACAGAAGAGGCTTAAATATAAATATAATGAAAAACTTTATTTTTAACAGCTAAAAAAAAAAGCCCAACGAAATATTTATTATACATTATTTTGAAAAATTATTTTGAGTTTGAAAAGGAAATTTGTAAACCGGCTAAGTCTTAGCGAAAATGTGGCTTCTTGACATCAAATCTATTTAAGTTCTTCTTTTCATTAATTTTGTATTTCATAACATTTTTCAATCTGAGATATCTTTTTCGAGTAAATGGGCACAAAGCCTTATTCGAAATGTTTAATCGGCCACAGGAAAAATCTTTTATCCAGAACAGAGGTAGCATCTTTGGTTTCTTAATCCTTAAAAGACGTCCATTAATTACGAGAGTCGAAATGGAGAGAGGAGGTCCTGCAAAATCTCACCAAGGGGGAGGAAGTGGTCAATGAAAGTAAAACGTTAACTTTTTAATTCAGAGAATATAAATTACTTTAACATTTGGTATAATAAGGGAAACTGATTTCGCAGTTAATATTATGAAGGTAATTAAATTCGTTAAAAGTAGTATCAATTGTATCCTCTTATTTCACAGAAAAAATGTAGTACATACCATTCGCCTTGTAACGTTTCGTAAACCTTATAAAAATCGTTCACATGAAATCGTACAAAGTTTCAGTTACGTTTCAGAAATCTTTCATTTACATTTCGGAAAGCTCTCTACAATGTATCAATGTCCGCTTTTTAATTTAATTTAAAACGTTTGTGAAACGCTAGAGAAATCTTGTAAGATTAAGGGGAAAAACAAACAATTTTCATCGGACGCTTTTTATATTCTGCGACTCTAAATTATTGTTTAACCCGCATCATCACTTGCATTGATAATTAAAACGCAGTTACTTTTTATTACTTTTCTGAATTTAAAATTGACAGCAAATTATGCTTAACAGGGAATCATAAAATAGATTTCATTCGAAATATTCAGTACACATTATATCTGAAACTTTTTAGAAATACTACAGAATGATTACATGTGAAATATTTTGTATGTAACGTGCTAGAAAGATTTCGTTTGAAAGATTCAAGAAACGCTGAATTTGAAATATTTCTGAAATACTTTAGAATGATTGCATGTGAAAAATTACATTTGAAATATATAAGAAAGATTTCTGTTACGTTTCGTTTGCAATATTTCAAATGAAACATTTCCGGTATATTACGTACTGTTTCTGAAATTTTTTAGAAACGTCACATTTCGAGTGGGCAGAAGACATTAGTATTAATGCATAGGTATAAGTGTCACGTGAGATAATGAAGGAGGGGAGGGGTCTCACCAGAAATAATGGACGTCCCTTTAGTACCATCTTCCACTTTCATTTCTGAATGAACTTCGCCGTTCTATGACTTAAAAAACGTTTTAATTCATTGAAGTAATGTAGAAAAATTCTTAAAAAGTTTGATGCTAGTATTAATTTGTCCTCATTAGAAAAATGTTCTCTTCTTTATGTGCAAATGTAGTTCCACTCCAAATTTCGTTATATTTCCTACTATTTTCAAAATGGGCAATACATAATTTTTTGCACTATGACAACTTAAGCGATGCCGCAGATATTTTTCTGAGAGTTTCCTCATGCTGCTTTATCAAACATTTTAATTTCACCTACTTACTGCCTGATGGCCAGTGTGCCTAACACCAGGGTAAATTCAATTTGCTAATGAATGTCAAAAATAAAAGGTTTTATCAAGTGAAACACTAACTTTATTGCCAAAACTAAGTAACATGCATTTTCGTAACTTAGAAACAGGCCAAGTGAGATAACTTTCTGGCTTCAATTAAATTCAAATTATGAAACCATTCAAACCATCAACAATTTGAAGACATGTTTAAGCGCGTAAACTTTCTCTGTAAGTTTATATCCTCTAAAAATTAAAGTGCCTTTGGTCTCTTTAACTTTTATTTTAATACTTCTTCAACAAAACAAAGGAAAACCATATTTAATCACATTGCTAGCGCCACAGGTTTTTATTGCTTACACAAACACACTTATTATGTTGGCACCCACTCTTACCAGATAGTGAGCAATATCCTTAGAGTATTTAAAATATGAAAGACCCCTTTCCTTTTGTGCTAGTGTGCCACAACCTAGACACGGGCTAAGACTTCCAACTTGTCAACATCATCAAAAGCGTTGTGCGTGCGGCGCCAACATCAATGACATTCTTCTCTATTTCGTTTTCTTCAACTACGCATTTTTTCCCCCTTTTATATTTTTTTCTTATTTTACATCAACTTGTTGTTGCCAACAAGTCAAAAGACTTGTTAAGAGGGTGTTGAGCCAACTTGGATCGGTGCTATGTGGTACACACTCCCTTGTATACGCGTATAATACATAGATGAACACATGTTACATGAAGCAAATGTTGTGTTGCACCAGAGCTAACAAAGAAGGCAACCAACTTTAAAATCAACTCAACTGAACTAGCAACGCGAATGAACTAAGCAACTGACTGAAGTGACAAGATGTTGTTTGCTGAGTGCATTTTTAAGCCATTGCCATATTGTACCGCTGTGTAGCACTTCCGATATTCCCTTGTTGTATCTAGGGTGGTTATGGTTAGTGATTGCTAATACTTTTCATTTGATATTTGGTATTTTTTTAGTTCGATATTTTTGCTAAACGCATTACATCAAGTCTGGAGTTTTTACGATTTTAAAGAAATTTTATCAAAGTTATATAGACCTTACATGAAATAAGACTTCGATCCATGCTTCTAAACATTACTTTCATTAGGATATGTAACCCTTTTCATTTAAGGCTTATCCTCTTTATCATATTTATTAATGCATTGATTGATTTGTAAATTTACATTGATCGAAAAATGTCTCATGTAAGTAACCCTACTCCAAACATGACCTCAGCTAGGAGTAGAAAATATTTCCATCAACAGCATAGCCACTTTGCTGAGTGGATGAATTGTCCATGCTTATTTGAATGACTACGGCAGTAAAAAATCGTTCAGAAGTAAAACTCCTTAGGAAGGGACTTTAAATTCGCTTTAATAGTTGGCAACCATTCATACAATTGTATTATGCATAGTTGTCAGATGCATAGAGGCAGTGATATACCGATGGTTTAGATTAATGGAAGAAAATTGCACACATAAAAAGCTCTATCAATGGCTTTCTTAGCCTTAACTTGTCAGAGAAGAAGATGCTGTCATCTGTCACAGAAACATATATATCATTACTTATTCCCACAGGGATACAATAAAGAACCACTGACTTCAACTAATATGGTCAAATATCAAGGAAATGCCATCGGTTTTAAGCTTAATTTGGGTTCTAAATCGAACATGGTACACAGCCTGGGTAGTGCTCTAATGCGGGAACAGTATTTAGGATGCACACAGCTATGAAGCGTTCCATTTTTCCCTATGAGCAGCTTATGCCTTTAAACTTTTACACCGAACTGGTGTAACAAACACTATGGCAACAGCAACTTGCTGGGGAAGCTTTACTTCATTATCTCAAATTCGATCCAAGTGAAGTATATAAGTTCATAACTTGATGGGTCCGGATAGTTCTAAGATATCTATTCAAATTAAAACAGGACATAGTATTTGGAGTGGCATTCAAACAGCATTACATAACTCTTTTGGTCTTTCTTAGTGAATCTCGTTTAGAAAATATCTTCATGTACTAAAACTTCCACTCCAAAAATGTGTTTATAAATGCTATTTGAGACACCAAAGGAACTGGTTCTAAATAAGTTTCGGACGCTATTGATATGTTTTTTTTTAAAGGTCCTTTTTCGCTAAATTCATTGTCACGAGTCCATTGATCTTAATTGAGTTAACGATATAAACCAAACTTGATACTCCAATATTATCAAATCTTTCCATTCGAAAAAGTGCCCCTACCCAGAATTTAACCCTGCAAATTCATTGAATGCAAGTAACCAAGCGTACGCTGTACAATACCAACTTACAGAATTAAGTTGCGGTTAATGTTATCGCTGTTGTTGGTGCTACTGTCACGTTATAACATATATTAGTACATGTTGTTGTAGGGGTTAACAGTCTTCTTATTTTGTTGTTTGCGTAGTCGCTCGTATAGAAAATTACATTTATATATAAAATATTATATTAAATAAAGTACGCACTTAATGTAATACCACTTGGGGTAAAAACATCTTCTCTAATTCGCACCCACATTGGTGGGAATGTTGATTGTACTATAATGTGAGCCCCGGTGGAAAGAAACTTATTGGTGACCATATCATCGATGTAATTCTTAACAAAAAAAAATATAATGCATATATGAAAAATTTTAATATTTTCCGTGAAGTACAGCAGTTAAAATTAAAATCCACAAAAATTAAAATACTAATATTTTAATTCAAGAAGGAGCATAAGGGGAGCACTCTTTGACTGCCAGTTTTATGCGCTTACGCAAAACAAAATACTCTTCTAATATTTCTTAGCGCAATACCTTCATTTTTTATTTAATTTACTGAAGAGGGAGCACAAAGGGAGCACTGTTTGACTACCTAAAAGTGAATTTTTGAAGCACCAAAAATATAATTTTTATAATTAAGCCGATATTTTATAGTTTTCTTTTTAAACTCAAGAGGGGAGCACACTTTAATGCCAGTTTTATGTTTTTCCTTAGAGAAAAAGCTTGAATTCATATTTCATTTATTCAAGAGGGAGCACAAAGGGAGCACTTTCTGACCACCTACACGTAAGTTATTTGGAGTATCATATACAATTTTATTTATAATTTTTATAATTAGGGTCATATTTTATAGTTCTCAGCTACTTGACTGAAAAAGCACATTTTCGATTAGCTAAATTCAGTTTGCCTCAATAGCATGCTTACTTTAAATCAAAAGAAGCATACAAGGAGCACACTTTGAAAGGAATTTAACAAATGTTTTCTCGAAGTTTTTGACATTTAAATACTTGACAGAGAAATTTGAAAACATTTGAAGTATAATTTCTACAGGGTTCATACTAATTGCGCAAGCGGAAAACTACAACGCACCCTACGGTTAAGTCCAAGTTTTCTTAGAAATGCGGTTAATAGAGAACTGCTCTTTTTAGGGTCCTTTGACTGTTGTTCAAATTTTTTGTTCAGCGAGACATTTAATAAGCAATAAAGAAAAACAAAATAAAAATAACGAAGAACAACATCAGGGTTCAAATGTTATATTAGTCAGAAATTAAGTAGCAGGGTATAAGTGCGATTTGATAAGGGAAACTAAATATAGCGTTTTACATGCTTTAAAGTATGAGTATCAAAAACAATGTCAAGCTGGTATAATACAAGTGGTTGTTACCAATAGATACAGTTGTTTAATTTTATTAAACTCAAAGCTTGCTTAAGCATTCCCTTTAAAGTATTTACAGAAATGTGAACTCTATGATCATTGGACACACAAGGTGATGCAAAAGTAATTAATCTAAAATGTGGTTTTTTAAATAATAACATTTTTTTGCCAAAGAAAAAATATTCCATATATAATTTCTTTTATGGTTTATAACATGTCGTAGTTGCTACATTAATAATCGCAATTTTGTTTTAGTGGCTCTACTTATTGACAACAATTTTCGTCATTAAGATGCTGTTGAGTCTTAGAGCGTCATTGTCATACTTAATTAATTCAATAAAAAATTTACTATGCAATTTCATTTCTTTATACACACCACGTTGAAGTGATGTTGTTCTTAACATATTAGTATTGTTCAACTCTATACGCTGTCTCACTGTTCGCACCACCAGCGAACAAATGGAGTTTTTCACGTTACAATAATGAAAATGTGGCGCATGGTCATAGTCCTTCTTAATAGCTATTATATTATTGGATTTTTTTAAGTTGAAGTATATCTTAAGCGTCGAAGTATGCTTTATCTCGACTAGAAATGACAATCATACTCTATTTAAAGGCATACCGATCTTAAAGAGTACTTTGTTTCGACTAAGTAATGTTTAAAGTTACGAAGGTTCTAGAATATTAAAAAAGGGTCTCACTGTTCGCACCATTTACCTACATCTTGCCAGTCCATATTGAAATAATTATGTGTACTCTTTGCCTACGCACTTCCAATGCTCATATTTAGGGTTCAACAACGTTACACGTACCGCAGTAATCAAATAGCAGTATGATATAGCGTTATTAAACGATGATGCGATGCATAACGTTAAACAAATTAGATAACGTTACCATAACGAAAAACGTAACGAAGAAATACATTTTATTTGGTTCTACTGTGCGTCTAGCACCATCGAAGTGGTAGACCGGCGACATTGTGCTCAGACTATCATAAACTAACTAAACAGGCATATCAGAAAAGTGAGCAGATGGATCAATTTTTTTATAACGCTAGCTCACGGACTATAATGCGAACTCTTCGTTTTAGCGCATTTTTTGGTTAAACATATTTTGTTTTTACGTATATTTATGTAACGTTTACGTTTTTAGTACGTAATATTTTTTGTAATCTTTGATCAATTCAACCTTTTACAAATCTACAAACATATTGGCAATGCGTACACATTTCAATGCACATTAATTGTTCAATGCGTACTATTTGATCAATTTTACATAATTCAAATGAAAAACACTTTTAATGCGTACTCTTTGGTCAATTTTGCATATTTCAAATGGAAAATAAATTGCGGAGGCAAAGTTTTATTTTTTTTTTTTTTTTTTTTTGTAAAACCAAATTATCCTACTAAATTTAAATCAAATAATAAAAAGAAAACAACCACTGAATCAAAAGCCAATAAACCTCAGCGACATGACCACATAATAATAAAATAATATTACACCGCAGCCAATATAAAATAACAACAAAAAGAAATGAAATAACACAAAAAAAAAAAGCGAAAAACCAAGCCAATCCAAAGCGCTGATTGCAAGGTAACATACATAAATTTAGCATAATTCCAGTGGCCATAGTGAATTTGTTCATCAATGATAATCGCTGCTGTGTGCGGTGAGTGTGTCAAATAGACACAATGTGACAAGCAGACAGATGGACAATGACAGTGACAATGAATGAACGAATGATTTTTTTTTTTCCTTCACGGCTGGTTAAATTTTATGTTGTCAGAAATAAATAAAAGAGAAAATTAGTTTGGCAAAATCAACGATATTGAGATATGTCACCTGTCGTGTAAATTTTCTGTTTTTTTTTTTAATAGCAAAATAATTTTAAGAATCATAACTGCTATTGAGAATGGGTGCTATATTATTGCTTTTACTTTTGCTAAGAAGGTTTTTCATTTTCTTGTTGAGGGTTGAAAATTTGCAAAGTATACTACAAAGGTTTCTGTTGTCATGGCGGTTGTTAGAAATTTTCGTGCAAAGAGTACGCACATCATAATTCTTTATTTTTTTTTTTTAAAAAAAAGGTTTGTTGTTTATGATTAAACAATTTAAGAACTTCTAAGCAAAAGTTGAAATGAATATATAAAGATTAGGTCGACGGCCTAGTATTTATACACAATTCCTGTTTCAACACCGAAAAGCTTACGAAAGACCTCAATACTTTCTCTAAAAAATTTTTAATTCAAAAACTTTTTTTTAGCTTACCTTCTCGCACATCTTTGTATGGATCATCCACATGTGAGTCCTTATATATAATGGAATGAAATCCAGTATTGAAGTCAACATTAGCATCAGTGCTTGAATGTGTCGTTTTACTTTTTGAAGTTACTGATGGCGTTTTAGTTGGCGGTGTCATCGTCGTCGTTGATGTTGTTGACGTCGTCGTTGTCTCAACAGTTGATGCTGCTACCGCCGCAATTTGACTTAACGCCATCGGCAACATTGTCCGATTATTGGTTGGAAAATAATGTTTGGCATTTTCGACATAGTAAGCATCACGTTGCGTAATGATTTTACCTTCGAAAATTCCATCTAAAATGGATCCAAATACATAACTGTATGGATCGCCTATCACTTTGCCCTCATAAATGTGATCCGTGGAGACATCGATGGGGCCGTTGCTATCATAAATCTGTGAAGAGAATATTAGATGTGATTTCCATGTTTTTTAAGGTTAAATATTGGTTGTGTAATTTCTAAGTAATTATAATGTAACTGTATTGTAATTGTATTTGAATTGTATTGTAATTGCATTGTTATTATATTGTGATTGTATTGTAATTGTGTTGTAATTGTATTGTAATTACATTGTAATTGTATTGTAATTGAGTTGTAATTGTATTGTAATGTAATTGTATTGCAATTATATTATATTGGATTTGTATTGTAATTGTAAGGTTATTGTTATGTAATTGTATAGCAATTATATTGTAATTGTATTGTTATTGTAATTGTTACTGTATTATTGTTGTATTGTCGTTGTATTTTTATTGTATTATAATTGTATTGTAATTATGTTGTGTTGGTATGGTAATTGTATTGTAGTTTTACTGAAAATTTATTGTAATTTTATTTTAATTACATTGTAATTCTATTGAAATTGCATTATATTGTGTTGCTACTTTATTGTAATTGTATCGTAATTGCATTGTAATTGTGTTGTAATTGTATTGTAATTGTATTGTAATTGTATTGTAATTGTATTGTAATGTAATTGTAATTGAAATTGTATTGGAATTATATTATATTGGATTGTAATTGTATTGTTATTGTAATTGTTACTGTATTATTGTTGTATTCTCGTTGTATTTTTATTGTATTATAATTGTATTGTAATTATATTGTGTTAGTATGGTAATTGTATTGTAGTTTCACTGAAAATTTATTATAATTTTATTTTAATTACATTGTAATTCTATTGAAATTGCATTATATTGTGTTGCTACTTTACTGTAATTGTATCGTAATTGCGTTGTAATTGTATTAAGATTGATTGAATTGTAATTATGTTGTAATTGCATAGTAATTGCATTCTAATTTCATTGTATTTGTATTGAATTTTTATTGTAATTGCATAGCAAATGCGTTTTACTTGAGAAATTTCAGTTTTTGAATAATTGCAGTGTACTTTGTAAGGTCAGTTCATGTCCAATGGTATACATTGCAAAATTATGGTATTGTAATAACTACTGTGATTGTGTAACGTAGTTGAAAAGTATTTGTGGAGATATATAAAGACAAAAGCATTTCAAAACAAACGTACATAGTAACAGTCAACAGCCTTCAACTTTATAATTAGTCTCAATGTAATTACAATTGGTAATCTCAAAATAATATCAGCACATTTTTGAAAATAATAACATCATAAAAATGAATACTCACCTCTAACTTATTACTAAATGTATTTAAATCACGTTTTAACCTAAGATGGAAGTCTCTTCCAAGCGCAAAAAATTTTAAATGTACAAAATGATCTTTGGTCACTGATCGTTTAGCTCTGTTGTGACTAGCTCCAATGTGCTTGTGATCATAGTTAAGGGTTTCATAATGAGATATGTATTCATTAAGTCGAGCGTGACCTAAAAGAAAAATAAAGAAGAGAAAATGTTTAATAAAAATTATAAGGAAATCGTTAATAATAATAATTAAAGAAAACTTTTTATATTACAGTGCTTAATTTTACGACTTGCAAATCAAGTTTGCAAATTAAATTGGTACTCATTGTTACTTGTATCTATTTTTTTTTTTTTTTTTACTTTATGCCATACAAAATAGTAAAGGTCTCTAGCTTCCATCGCCGTCTCCACTATTAATTCACAGAGGATGCCACTTTAATTAGATTCATATTCCTGTTGCTTTTAATGTTAAAAGCAAAGTATAGTCGGACAAGTGCAACAGGGACTTGTTGGTTAGTTAGTTAGTTACCTTTCTTTCATTTGTTGCTACAACTTCTGACATTTGTTAGAATATTATAATTAGCCTTTTCTCTTTACTCGCATTATCTATTCATTTCTGCTCTATTTGTGAATGCAAAATTATTACTTTTATTTTGCTGCGTTGAAAAGGGACATACTAGGACGTGAAAAGAAGAAAGGGTTTTTTTATGTGCTTTAGGTGGAAGGCGCCTTAAAGTAGTTTTACCCATAATTTAAGCTCTAAGCAACTTTGACTACTTTGAGGGGGATTCGATTTATAAAACTTAATGTTAAAATTCACATTAAAATAACTTAAAGAGTAATCACCTAGAAAAAATTTTCATATAAATTTAGAATAATATGAAAAATAAACTAATATTCTTTGTAGGCGTTTATTGCAATATTATTTAACAAATTATCTATACAGCCTATAAGTCTTGTCCATAGGATATCCAAATATCAGTGCTGTCCCTCTTAATATTCTTCTTAAGTAATCGATACTTTACACTGGATTGTATCGTTACATGTTTCACACTATTTAGCAGCTTATTTCCATTGCATGTTGAATTGAAACTTGAATCGTTTCGATGATCACACACGAACTGATCACGATCACGCGCTATTTTATGTGCGCTATACCTATAACGGCACTTTGGCTGTTTATCCACTATTCTGCTTTATAGGTGACATTGTATTCTGTTGACTACGCATGTTGTACGTGCAGTACTATTTTCTTGATAATGTTTAATACATTTTAAAAAATATGTGGGCCCAACAAGTTTTGGAAACAACTTTTTGTCCGACTATTTTTATTTAGTTTTGGACCGATTCCCGAAAGTTTTGAGTCAAACTCGTTGCCGTATTAGCGCGATTTCTTTTTTATTTCATTTAAGATAAATTTATTTTACTGTAACACTTGTTTTTGCGATTATTTTTTAAGCGATTTTGTGTATGGCCTTAAAATGTCCATCCAACAAAACCAAATTTCGCGAGTGTTAAAATCTCAGTGTATCTAAAGAAAATAAAAGACTTTTTAATCAATTAACAAACTTTACCTTTTTTTTGCAGACCACGAAAAACTTTTTTATTTAATTATGCCTTTTCTGTCATTGTCCTGTGTGCCTTTTTCTTTTGTTTTCTTTTTTTTTTCAGAATTTTCAACAAAGGCGAAGCAAAGAAATATCATCTTTATTTCAAGCAATTTACAAAAAAAAAAAACAATAGCATAAACTGAAACGCAATGATAACGGCGACAAGTTGAAATTAAAAAGCCAGCGGCTGTTATGCAAATATAAAGGTAACTTTACCACTACCTTTCCGACATTCGCTAATGCCGACTGCCCTTAAGCAGTGCGCTTTAAGCCGGCGCCATTTGCGTAAGTACGTAATATCAGTGATTTTATTGTTATAGCATACTAGCAACATGGGCAAAGAAAAAAAATTTAAAAAAAGGGATAACGAACCCTTGCCATCGCATAAAATTGCAAAATAATGAATCATAGTCATTTTAAGTAAAGCGTCATACACAGATTTCAAGCAAACAGAAACAAAAATGTTTTCAAAACTCGAAAAAGAGCGGAAAATATATCTTATAATTTTTTAATTTTTTTTTTTCAATTTTTTTTAAATAGTAGAAAAAAAATTGAAAAAGAAAATGAAAAAAGAATTAAAAAAAAAAATTAAAAAAAAAATTAAAAAAAAATTAAAAAAAAAATTAAAAAAAAAATTAAAAAAAAAATAAAAAAAGAAATTAAAGAAAAAAAATTATAAAAAAAAATTAAAAAAAAGATTTAAATTCTTTTTAAATTTTTTTTTTAATTTTTTTTTTTTAATTTTTTTTTTTTAATTTTTTTTTTTTCAATTTTTTTTTCGAATATTTTTTAATTTTTTTTTTTTCAATTTTTTTTTTTCGACTATTTTTTTTTTTTCAATTTTTTATTTTCTATTTTTTTTTTAAATTTAGTTTTAATTTTTTTTTTTTTTAAATAAAATAAAAACACTTTAATGGCTTTAGGTCATTAATATTTATTTAAAAAATATATGTTTTTTATATTTTTTAAATTTTTTTTTTATATTTTTTAATTTTTTTAAATTTTTATTTTATTTCATAATTGGCATTTATGCAACGTTATCCATCAGTATTTTTTTAAACATAGCTTTTTAAGGAAAAATGGTTTTTTGTTTTTTTCTTGGCTTATTATTTATTTTTTGGCAAACTTTTTCCAATTTATTAAATTATTTTCTTTTTGTGTAAAGGCACACGAAAAGTAAGTGCTAATAAACAAAATGTTGGCATAGCAGAATCAGAGGGAAGAAGAAGTTAAACAAAAGACAGCAACCGCACATTTTCATTAAAATAAAAATCTCAATTAGACGAAATGGTTAAACAATAAAAGCTAACTCTGCGACGAATAAATAAAGAGTTTGAAGAAGGAAAAAATTGTGACCGTAAATGAGGGAAAAATAGGAAAAAGGTCAGGAAGGTACTTGAAAAATAATGACAGCGCAATGAAAAATTGTAAATTTTTGTATTAAAAAAATAAAAAAACACGAATTTTTTTTTTTCTAAAAGTATAATTGAGATGGGCGAGAGCTTTCAATTGGTTACTTACGTAGTTTTAGTAAAAATGAAATAAAAACAGTAATTACTTTTTTTTTTTTTTGTTTTTTACCTTAAAATTGGCCAGGTCTTTTTATTGATAAATGAACTTAAGATGGTGAAATTTTTGCTGAGGGCCGATTTGAAATAGGATATATTTTTGACAACAGTGACAGGTTAAATCAAATTTAAAATGAAGAATGAACTTCCCTTCAAATTTTGTTAAATTTAAGCTAAGAGTGCAGCTATGTGATTTATAAAGCTTCCAGTTAGCCTATTTGATAAGATACATCAAGTACAAATAGAATTCTATAGCGAAAGCACTTACTGAAACATAATATTATATGACATCGAAAAAATTCTTTATATTTATACATATAAAAAAAGCACTTATAAATGTGTAAGTGATGGACAGTGAAAAAGTTTTAAGTGATAAAAAATCACATTTTCTGCGCTTATAGTTTAACAAATTTTCACACATGTAAGTAAGCATGGATACATAATACACACATACATAAAATGCTGAATACATAAAGCTTTCAAGTATCTTGTTTCTTTTTTTTATCAACGCAACCAAGATATAAAAGCACAAAATAAGAAAATCAGTTTATTAAAGCTGTAGAAAAAAAAAATCAATTTTTGTTACACATTAAAAGCCACAAGTAGTTGGCAGCACTTTTCTGTTACGCCTTTCTACCAAGAGCATACTATGGTGTTGCTACTTGGCGAGTATGTAACACAGAAAAATTGGGAATAACAAAAATGTTAAAGAGGAGCAAATGTTGATTTTCGCATAGCAGAACGATAATGGATGAAAGCAGTAACAATGTTGCACAGTAGAAAACTAACAGATAAGCGTTTTATAAATTAAGAATTTTATCCAAGCGATCTTTTAATAAAATTTTTAAATTTTAAACTTTTTAAGAGATAAACTTTTCATTTAAGGAAAAATGCAAGATGTTTCATTTACGGCCAGTAATCAAAACATGAAATTATGGTAGATCACATAAAGCAGGATAAAATAACAGCGAATTATGGACCAATACTTATATCAGAACTGAGTTATCAAAGTTTTAAGTTTGCTTTACCTCGGCGTATGAGTAATATTTAACTAAAATTTTTAGTTTTTCTATTGTACTCGCTTATAAACTCGCTTACTCTATAGCTTATATTGCTTTGGAATTTCAAATGACGTTCAATTAACTTGTAACTGCGCAAATGAACTCGTAGTTCTAGCATTCTAGCATAATAATAACATAATAACAAGTTTTTTAAAAGCACTTTATCGACTGGAATATAGAACAGTAGTTTTTTTTGTATTTTCAATAATTGTTATTTGTTTTTATCGTCGGATTATTATATATTTCAATTAAGCATTAATTATTTCATCGAAATTGCAGTTAGCTCTTCTCGGAGCATAGGACGTCCTAACTTAACACTTCCAACGAGCACGATCAGTAGTGAGTGCCTTCAATTCTCTCCAACATTTCCTCCACTTGCGAACGTTCACACGATGATCTAGCACGGCCGCGTTTTCTGCTACTCTAAGGGTTCCACTTCAGTGCACGCCGATAGACTTCAGTTGGTGAATTTTGCAACTTGTGCCCAATGACTTTTTGATCCATATGTTGTCTTCTCGTATTTGTTTAAGAAAAAGCATTAACCGATTTGTAAAGTTACAAAACAACTTCAAATATTATTAGTAGCACTTCATTTACAAAACATTTTCAGCCAACTGTACAGCACATGATTAACACAAGAGAGCTTGGTGGCAGGATCAAAAAACACATGAAAATATTTTTATTTTTTTTTTTTGAAGAGAGTGGCACAAGAACGCCAAGCATGTATAAGAATATGGTGTGCTATAAAAATGCACAGGAGTTTACTTCGAAACGTAATTCAATCCGCAGTCTAAAATGCTCAATTGCATGGTAAATGAGCAACGAAAGTGCAAATTATATAAAAAAAAAGTGAATGAGATAAAAAAAACACATGAAAAAGGAAAGAGAAACACACAGTAAGCATGGAAAATACCGAAAAAATGTGCACCACACATGCTGACCAAACTGGAAAAAGTTGTAGAAAATAAAACGAAACGAAAAGAACACGGAATAAAAGAAACCAAAAGTGAGCGAAGAACACTGCTGTTAAGATACTGTAACTCAGACTATGGCTTAAAAAATTGGGTTAATGGAATAACAGTAAGTAAGCGATAAAGTATTTATGCGAATGAGTATGTGTGTGCATATGTGAGTGTTTTTAATGTTACACTACAGTCAAGTTCGCTAAGTTGTGCATATGACTGAAAGGAGCAATCTTTGCTATTATTTGGATTTAAAACTTGGTTTTAAATTCATAATCATTGCCGAAAAATAATTTTTCTTATATATTTAAAGGAATTATTGGATCAATAGACAAAAATCTCATGTTATTACATATTAAAATCATATACGATTAAAATCTTGTTAGATAATTATTTTTAATAAAAAAACTCCCATGTTATAAAAGTATCATGTGATAAAAGTAGCATGTGATAAAAGTACCGTGTGATAAAATTATCATGTGATAAAAGTATCATGCGATAAAAGTATCATGTGATAAAAGTAACATGTGATAAAAGTATTATATGATAAAAGTATCATGTGATAAAAGTATCATGTGATAAAAGTATCTTGCGATAAAAGTATCATGTGATATTATTACATTAGAAAAAAATCTCGTTTCGTAAAAATAACATGAATTTGTCTCACAACCCAAAAGAATATATTTTTAGTTGAAGCTCAGCTAGATCAAAAATTATTCAACCATCAATCTCAGAAATGTGTTTCTTTCGTAAATTTTATTAGATTATTGTCTCATGAAACAAAAACTTGCATGAATGAAAAAAAAAGTCAGGCATGATTAAAATATTATGAGATATAATTCAGATAGGAAAATAATTACCTAAAAAAATTATATGACATAATAAGGAGATAATAATTCAATTACATGAGATAAAAATTACATGAGATATGAACTATATGAGACACATGCAATTAGATAATAATAAAAATTAGTTAAAAATTTTATGAGATTTATATTCTACAAAAGAGCTTTCATGGCAAAATATAAGCTTCAATATTGACAGCATAAATGTGTCAATTAAGAGGACCTTTGTTTAAACATTAAGGGGGATTCCACTGTGGCCGACTAGGAAATACAAATAAAAATATAAATTTTTATATAATACAATCGATATTAATTTGATTTTATAATATTTTCATTCTTAAAGAACCGATAGATGACGCTGAATAGAAAGCATTTAAAATTTTTTCGTGACGCTGCATGTGATAACTTAAAGTAACCTCAGTTTACCTCGACGTATGACCAACTAACCCAACGGTTAATTAATCAGTGAGTTTGCCGGTATAGCTCTAAAATATTTCGAATATTTTAATGACATTTTTAGTAGAGGTTTTCAAAAGAATATACTTTTAGAATATAAGAAGAAAAATATTTATTGATCAGTTACTGAATTAGCTAAAAGTTAAAAATTTAACAAAAGGTTATTAATGTTCTTAACAATTTTTTTAAGCAAATGTACTTATAAAGACACGACTTTCATTGCAGATGCTTGTCGAGTTATGCTGGCTATTTAAAACTCAATTACATATTATTTTACACTTTTGCACTTTAGTGAACATTACTGTACCAAAAGTTGTTATGCTACCACACAAACATAATCCAGTTTTTAGCTGATGTTGCAGTAGCTGCAGCAACAACATGCGTTTGGCTTTCTTGCCTCCAAGTGTGGCTGTTTGCACATTTGTCGATCAAGTATTTATGTCTTCTTAGTAGTTGTAGCTATTTTTGTTGTTGTTTAATAGCACTAGCAAGTATTGATTGAATTTGCTGTTTTATTTGGCGCCACTTGCTGCACCAGATTTTCAAGCTTAAGTTTTCAATTTCAATTTCTTCAAAGTTTATGAGTGGGCTTAGCTAAAATGCTCTTATTATTATTTAATGTTCGGTAGTAAAAAATGTAGTAAAATCACTTTAAAAAAAAAATTTAATAGAGAAACTTTTTTACTAGTTCGCTTTTTTTGAATTTTTTAATTTTAAAACGATTTTGTCCATATTTATGAAATTTTATTAAGGCTTTGATATACGGCTTTTTTACGTTTTGAAAAATTTTCAAAAGTTAAATCAAATGAAGCTTTTTCGGTACTTTATTTTATTTTTAAATTATTAGTGGTTAAGTGCTTTCTAGGTTTCTAAGAAAAAAAAATAAAGGAAATAGAAATAAGTTAGGGTTATATTTTTATATTTCACTAAGCTTTAGTTTATTACAATTTGTTATACATTTTTACCATAACCATTGCAATTTAATCAATATTTCGCAAACATAATCTCTTTAAACAGATTACAGATTTTGCTAATGAATTTTATACGAAAATATTTGCTTTGCTTTTATACACACACGTACATTGATTTTATATGAGCAAAGTAATATTTTACTTTATGTGGTTATTAATTTAAATAAACTTATTTCACAATCATTTGATCTTCAAAAACAGATTTAATTAAAGTGTTTTGTTCACATAGAAATTTCAAATATTTCACTGCTTTTATTGAGATAAAATTCTATTTAAATAAAACTATTGAATTACATAGAGATACTTCATATATAATATATATAAATTTTATGAGCACTAGCGTTTGAATAACTTAGGAAAATTCAATAAATTAGTTAAATGTTACTCATACGTCACATTTAAACAATATACAAAACTAGCAGCTCATTTCTGATATGATTTATGGCTCATGTTTCACAGCCAAATTGGTTTTATTTTACGTGCTATATAAAAATTTTGCGTATTGATTTATGGCTACAATTTAAAATATATTGTCTTAATATAAAGTTACATTTGGAAAAAAAATACTAGGAACCTTACCAAAAAATTTAATGTAGAGCTAAATTAAAACAATATATTTGTCGCTACAGAAAGTAAGAAAAAGCTGCAAAGTTCATATTGAAACTTATGGATACCCCTGCTGTAAAGTATTATACAGAAGGATTTAATCGATTTAAATGGAATAAATTTTATATCAGTACTTATAAGTTCATGTGTTTTTCCATTATACTATAAACTTTGATATTTCAATACCGATACTTATGGCTTATATGTCATAGCAAATTTAGCTTTGTGCTTGCGTGCTTCGCAATAATTTTGAATTTTAATTACTGGCCGCAAATTAAAAATGCTCTCTACATGCAAATGTACGCGAAGGCTTTGAATAAAATTTAAAACAAAGTTATACTCAAATTGTTGTGAAAAACACTTGACATATGCTTTAAAAGAACTTTACAGCCTACAAATAAATTATATGAAATAATATTAATATTATTTTGAAAAAAAAAAATGCATAGAAATCTTAAAGATTCTTGAAAACTTAGCTTATAACTAACCTAATAACTGCAACAGTTGAATAAATAAAATAAAAAAAATAGCTACAGGTCAATCATACGTCACGAGTAACAATCATACGTCACGAGTGAGTAAAATTTAAATTTTGATAGCTCAATGCCGATATGACTTAAGTGTTATATTTTTTGGCAGTTTTGTTCAGTATTACATGCTCTAAAATAATTTCGTATTTTGATAACTGGCCGCAAAAGAGAAAACCTACCTTAATTCATTATTGCACAGAATTTAAAAAACTAAATTATTTAGATTTTTTTTTCTTTTTGCAAGAAATAAATTGCTTAAATTTGTTTTTTGCTAGAAAATAATTACACTTTACGATACATAACATATATTGACAAAGAATTGCTCTTACTTGACGCTTGAATGACTTGATATTATTTGATTTTTATTTAAATCGAATTCTTTTCATTCTTGTTGCAAAATAATGTACCACAAAAAATTTTGCACAATACTTGTCAGCATTTTTGTAACACACAAAAATATTTTTAAGCACTTCCGGTTACTAAAGAATATTTTTTATACAATTTTACGATGAAATCTGTGAGAAAATAGATGATGTATTGATATTTTGCATATTTTTCAACAATGAAGTTTATTGAATCGTAAGAAATTTATTCTGAAGCAACATTCACAAGATATGAATTTGTGGTTTTTGAACAAAACACATCCGTTCGAAAGCATTTCCGCTATTGCATAAACCAAACAGCCAATCAAACAACATACCAACACACTAAACAAGTAAGGAAGCATTAAGTGACTGCCAGAATTGTGTGAATTCTAAGAATTTTATCATAAAATGAGCAGTAAATTCAAGAAAAGTACATGCTCCATACACCGTATGTGGTGCTGCGACTATAAAATGTTATATGTAGGTAAGCCTGTGATAAGTTTAGTATGTTTGTATGTAAGCTATGCTGCTCTAAAATGCAATCAATATTTATAAGTTTGTGGCACATCACATCCTTTGAAAAACGTTGGATAGCTCGCAAGTAACCAGAACCAACCGCCTTTATTTTATGCTGTCAGCCAACAATCAGTGAAAGTGTTTTTCTTCAATTGAGTTTATTTTTTTACGTATATATATCGAGTTCCTATAACGTTATTGAAAATTTTATTACATTTTTCTACTCATTGGTTTGTTCATTTTAAAACGTGGCAATAAAATATGAACATAAAAATTTTTTTGTTATTTCTAGCATAGAAGTGGAAGTAGAAGTTTAGTTTATGCTGATGCGATTATTATGTGAACGCAGATTATTTGCAGAAATCTTTATAAGAATCATTTAAATTGGAAAACTGTTGATTCGTTGAAGAATTGAAAATGAAAATATTTAAAGACTTGAAGAAGCCAATTTTTTCAGCACACAATTTGAGGTAGAATTTTGATGATTACTTTAAAATGATTTAGAAATAATTTAATTTCGAAATATTTTATAAGTACATACATATTTATAAAATTTAGTACTAACTCGCATACATTGCCAAGTTTTAGTTTATTTTTGGAAAAAATTACAACTTATAGTTTGTTTTGCATTGAATGTCACCCACTTAAATGAATATGTCAAGTATCATAAGATATTTACAACAATTCTTATTATTTCAGCCAACTTTTCCAGTTTAAATAATGTTCAAAATTATTTGATTTTGACATTTAAGGCAATAGAATTCAGTTTTACTAGTACGCCATGTTAATCAACTTAACAGACGCATTCAAATGCATGTTTTTTTAATTCTTTTTATTTCAAAAATTAAAAAAATTATCTTTGATATCTCTATTTGCACATGATCCAAAGGCAAATAATGTTACTCATACGTCATTGTAAAGCAATTTTGAAAATTTGATAACACAGTTTCGACATAACTTAAGGTCTAAGTTTAGTTGAGAACTGTAGTAGCATTATTTGCTTTGCAATTTTTATTGTTTTGATTGTTGGCCGCAGTTGCTTAGATTCAAAAATAATATATATGTACATACATATGTGTGCTTTAAAAATTTTTTCAAAGTCAGTTAAATTGAAAGCTAAATTTGTTTTTAAGTGTTTCTAAACTTTTCGCCTGAATCTTAAAATTTCTATTTTTAAATATTTAACACACATACATTAAAAGCCGCACATCAACTGTTCATAATTTTCTTAAAACACTGTTGAATTTCATTCACACGCAGATAGTACTCTTCAATACTCATGTGTACGCTTAAAATTTTGAAGTAAACTTTTTAAGCTGCTTTTTACTTAAAGCAAAAATCTCCTATAAAGCTGCAAGGAGGGGGAAAAACAAAAACACTTTTCAACATTTGCCACAGCCAGAGTTGCCACTTTAACAGAATTTAGGCTGTGTGTATGAAGCTTGGTGTACATATGTGTATTTGTCTATACTTAAACATATTTTTTTTTTGGTATTTTTAAATTCCAAAAAACAACATTATTTAACAAGTTCATATGCAAAAAACAGTTTCCTTTTCAAACAAGCCCACAATTTAATTATTATAAAGCTTGTGAGTAGCAGCGTTGTAAAAATAGAAAATGCAATTAATTAAATAAAAGCTGCTCATACGTCATGGCAGAAAACAATTTAATTACAGCTGTGTTAATTTCGACATGGTTTAGAACCATTATTTTATAGCCAATTTCGTTTAGCATTGCTTACTTTACAACAATTTTAGATTTTGATAACTGGTCGCAGTCGAAAATATTTAATAAGAAAGTTTAGATTGGTCAGGGTACTATTTACACATAAAGGGTCTAGCAGTGTTTGCATGGTGAATCAGGCCCCACCAGGAACCTATATTGTTACATATACCAATATTTAGGACATGTGACTGGTAATCTATATATGTATATATTTCTCATCTTTGATGACGCATTCTTCAGATATATACAAAAAACTGTCCGATACTTTTTTTTGAACTTGTATGTTTTCTTAACTACTAAAGCTAGAAAAGTAAAATTAAATTAAGGTGAAAGGTAACATTTCAGACTTCATAAAAATATTTTTTTGATAATTTTATCCGTTTTATATGAGCATTTCAATTGTCAATGAAAATTTTATTTTAAGTTTTATGTGACTTGATTTTGAATTACCACTTCAGAAAAATTACTAAATGTTGCTCTATATATCCTTTAGTAGTGTACCAAGTTTCATCAAAATCGGAAGGGTGCAACATATTAAAAAAAATTTAATGTATAGTAGGCGTTATGATTACCCATATAGTTTACTACATAGAGCAATGATCGGTAGAGCGCAGATACCAAATATTTTCTTACGCTCAAAAGATAGGGAAATGACAAAGTTGCAAGCACTGATAAAAATGCTTGTTCGCTTTGCTGTTTAAGCTGCGTGTGATTTCTCATTGCATGCGTTGCAATAAAATGCTTTTCTACATGAAATCTTTTAACTATTTTATTATATCTCGTATACTTAGTGAAAGTATGGCTAAAAAAATAGTGACATTTCAGTATACACACCTGATTTCAAATCACACCATTGGCAATTTCATGACATTTTTGAACCGCACCCCCCCCCCCCCCCTCCCTCGAGTAAGATTTAGTAAGATTCTCACAACTCCCCCCCATCAGAAATATTACGTAAGACTCATAATAAAGGTGAAACTAGTCAAAAACGTGTATTTTTCTTGACTTGAATTTAGTTTCCAAAATTTGAATATTCGTAAAGAGCTGGTAGCAGTATTGGCAAGTTACGCATTTTAATATCCTCTTTTTGTTCAGTGTCTGAAAATGCGTTAAAACAAATTGGACACGTGATTATGTCTGTGTATGTGCGCGTAAATCTTCTCGTTTCTATGTCTGTAGATTAATATGAAATATGTGTGATTTTCAGTGTGGCGGCGGTTGTTGCGCGCCTAAAATGACACAACACATTTTCAAAAATAGAAGAAGCAATGGTTGGCTAAATAAAAAATTATGCAAAGTCCTTGTCGCTTCTGCAAAATTCCACATTAGAATTATTGCAATTTTCGATGTTATTGTTGTTGCTGTTGCTGTTGTTGTTATTGTGGCAGTAACTGCGTACTTTTGTTTATGGTTGTTTGTGTTTGCAATCACTCACACATACTCGTATTTTTGAACTTATGTATGTATGTGTACGTGCCAGTGCACTGTCGGAAATTAATTTATATCAACAACAACAAATACCGCCCTTGGCTGCTATATAAAATAGAACAAGCAATTTTTTTGTGCTTCAAAACATTCGTGTGCTGACAAGTTGTGGAAACCTGACATATGGATTTGAACAGCATAGTATGCTTAAGCTTTAATGTGAAATTTTTGGAAATAATAAAAATTTTATGTAGAATGACTTGGTCATGTTTTAAAACCATGAGACGATTCTGCAAAAATTGAAAATATCAAAGCATATTTTTAGACTGTCTATAATTTTTTGAGGCCTTTTTTTTAAACTCTAAAGCAACTGGAAGTGATAAGTTGTGAGGTATAGAAACAAATCTTTAAATGTAAAGTGTGAATTGCAAGCTGATAACGTTAGATGTGATGAGCTGAACTGAGCTGAGTTGAGTTGAGTTGTGCTGAACTGAGCTGAGCTGAACTTAGATGAGCTGAGCTGAGCTGAGCTGAGCTTAGCTGAGATGAGCTGAGCTGAGCTTAGCTGAACTGAGCTGAGCTGAGTAGAGCAGAGCTGAGCTGAGTAGAGCAGAGCAGATCAGAGCTGAGCTGAACTGAACTAAGATGAGCTGAGCTGAGCTGAGCAGATCAGATCAGAGCTGATCTGAGCTGAGCCGATCTGCACTAAGCTGAGCCCATCTGCGCTGAGCTGAGCCGATCTGTACGAAACTGAGCCAATCTGGGCAGATGTGAGCTGCGCTGTTTCTATGTGAAAACATGAATTATTATAAACCTAACGTAAAGCAGGGCCTTAGTGCACTAAAAGCTGTATCTTAAATTTAGGAGAATTTGTTGTATCAAAATTTAATTTGTCAGCAAATCGTTTCTCACTCCCCTCCGTCAAATCACATAGATTTTATAAGTGAAATTTTAAGTGGGATCTCATGTTTCCGCGAAATAAATATTTTTATTGAGATTGTCAAAGGATTTCAAATTTATAGTCCCTGGTAATGGCAACATTGTTTAGATGATGAAATGATTGCTAGGCATATCGCTCTTTCTTTCATTTTCACTCTTCTTCTCCAACACACACTTTTGACATTTTACAAGCATCAGTCAAATTGTGTTTACTTTCTTTAAATTTATAAAGCCACAAAAATTAAACAAGAACTTGTTTCCGCCTCAAATGTTTTGCTCTGACAGCTTGTGGGTGACGGTTAGCAGGCAAATGTTGATAATAAATTATAAATTTAAAAAAAAAAAATGTTGCATATCTCTAGGGATAACGTTTAAAATTCAATAAAACACAACAAATTGAAATGGGATGTGGGCTGAAAAAAGGTGGCTATATGTTTATTTGTAAAACTGAGTCAAGCAAAAACATCCTTTTGGGGTTCGCAACAGATGAAAAGCTAAAAAAAAAACCCCCCTAAATCTAAAATTTTGACAACTTCAACGCCATACAACCGTCATCTTCCACTTCGACCGCTAAGACGCTTTTCATGTGAAATCCTTGTAAATCGTAATAAATCACGTAGCTCAGCGTGATGTTTTTTTTTAGCGATAGTTAAATGAAGTCGAGTGGAGTGGTAAAATGGAGTAACAAACGTCCTTGAACCCAATTTGAGTGTAAAAAAATTGCACTGGGGAGCACAGCTGAAGAAAGTAGAAATCTGTTGAAAAACTAGGCAGCAGCAAAAGCCTTGACGTACAAACATTTACTGGAAAAAGTATATTTTTTCACTAATTTACTCTTTCGTGTACTCATTTTGTGTCGTTGCTATAGAAAACTTGCAATAATAATGACTTATGAGTCTGCCTGCCCTTGAGACATTTATAAATTGACATACAACGGACAAGTGCGCTCCAGGGAGAGAAATTAAGTGGTGGTGGTGATGGTTGCATTAGGTGTGGAGACTTAGATTTTGGGGTGGTCAGTGAATTATATTTGTTGAAGAGCAAGCGAATAGTACTTTAATGAATAACATTTAACTAAAGTTAAACGAAATTGCCATTTAGTTGAAAATTTAGCCTGGAATAAGTTGGCTTATTGGTTGGCATATTTACAAGTTACACTTTTAACAGATTTTTGATAATGACTTATTGGTATTCGTAAATGGATTCTTTTGTATGAGTAAGTCGACCTATTTCATTTTTAATTTAACAGCAACAAGCTGGCTTAAATGTTGCCATTTTTTTTTATAGCAAACCCATCTCAAATGCTAAAAAAAAGCTAAAATATAGCTGAATTTAAGTGTAGTTAAAGTGAAATAAAGTCAGGTTTAAGATAAGCTTAGGATAAACTTAAACAAAGCTTAAGTAGAAACAAATTTAAAAGTAAGTATGCTTGAAGTAAAATTTAAGTGAAGCTGAGCTAAGGGTTAAGTGAAGCTGAAGTAAAGATGAAGTGATGCCTAACTGAACTTGAAGCATGAGTGCAATTAAGTTTAATTGAAACTGAAGAAATATTCTGAATTTTATTAGAGTTTTAAATATTCAACTGCATGTGGTTCTTCATTTTACCTAAATTCTTGTTTTTTTTCTCTAATTTTGCAACAAATACCAAGAATAAAATTTGAAAATTTGTATGCCATTATTTTGAATTTAAATTCTTGATTCTATAACTTTTTGGCCTTCATGGATGGCTTGGCTTCTTTTGTACAGTCAATGACACAAAATAGAAAATAATAAAATCAAATGACAGATATACTTTTGAAACATATTTTCAAATGCAATTTCATGTTAATATTTTCAAAATATGTCTATGCATGCAAGTATGCACTGTGGTTGTGTAGATTTGTAAATTTAAATGTGGAGCATAAGTCACATGCCTTATTTGGGACAATTGTAAGTACGTCTGTGGATGTAACCTACACTCTTGCATTGTACGTTTGCGTAAATGTGCATTCGAAAAATTGTAACAAAATTTGAAAATAAACCTTTTTCATGTATGTAAGTTTAACCACAGACAGAAAATGGGAGAAAAGATCGAGGTAACATGTAAGTAACATTGAGTTTATTACACACATTATTCAGTAAAATACATAACCTGGGCGGAATTAAGCAATAAAAAAAAATTGTTCAACAGTTTTTACTGTCAAAAGCAAAGTAGAACGAAAATGTTTTCAGCATATTGAGTTTCCAAAGGCAGACGCTTTTACGTCTGCAGGCAGACCACATTATTTGAAATTTATTATTATTAAATACTCAAACGCAAGCGAAGCTGCAGACACCCTTTTTCGGGGAATAAACATTTAGGGAAAGACAATCACATCGGCGTATGACCATCAAGGGCCGTCCCTCTAATGCATGCCCAAGATTGTGGCATTTTAATAATCAAAAGGTTGAAAAATTACCCACACTTTGTTCTTGAAAACGAAACGAGAACACGCATACCACACTTAAAGGGTATTAGTTGATACCGAATTGAATTGCCCAAAAATAGATCATAGATGTGCTTCAATTTTGTTCATGCTACTTAAATAAATCCTATAAAGCGTATGACCAAGGCATACTGATGTCTGTTTCGATCCACAAAATATCGCAGAAAATATATTTTCTTAGGCAGTGCAATTGTGATGTTGTTTTTGTCTTTAATCTGAGTAAGGCGTTTTAAAAAAAAAATATTTTTCCATTCCACATAACGACGTATGAAGCATAAAGCAGTCGTGTTCAAAACATATTTGTTAGGATTAACTATTAAAAAATTAAAAAAAAAACATGTGGCAGACATTTTAAAAACAATATATGGTATATCAGAGGCAGACTAATAAAAATGTCGGTTCTGAGCCAGAAAAGTTAGCAGATATATTAAAAATTTTGTGTTAGTCCACAAAATACGTCTGTTTTCAACTAAAACGTTTGGCAGAAGTTCTAAAAAATGTATTTTAGGGCAAATTATTTTAAAAATAGTAACTATGAAATCATGCAGCAAACATTTCTGAAAAAATGTTTTTCAAAAGTAGATAATTTATGTTTAAGGCTGACACTGTTTATTTAACTTTTTTTAGAAATAATATTTCCAGATGCATTCTAAAAATTATATCTGTTTTTGATTTATATATCGAGTGTTTCTACGTATAACCTGTTAAGTGACGCACAGTCAGTATTTCTTAGAGCTTTTGCCCCTTTTTCACAAACAAGTAAAGTGTCACGTGTAAGCATGTAAGATACGTCGCAGCAACGTGTGCCAAACCCTTTCAAAAAATGTTCCTTCGTTTAGCCTTTTTTATTGGCAGACGTTTTCAAATCAAACAATTTTTGCAAAGCCATTAGCAATGAACAAATATATTAAAAAAAAAAAAAGTTTTTCAAAGGCAGTTGATTTCATTTTCAAGCAGATGTCTATAAATAAAATATTTTTTCAGAGTTAAACTAAAATAAATATCTATGTTAAGGCAAAGCATGTTGCAAACGTTTTCAAAAAAGTTTTTTTTACAAAAACAAATGACGTTATTTGCTTTTAAACAGGTGGCAGACGTTTAAAAAATTATTTTATCAATGGCAGACCATATAATATCGTCTTATTTAAGCTAAAAGTACAAACACACAAATTTTATTAGCAACGATTTTTTAGAGGCAGACCATAAAAAAAATAAACTGTAACGACATTGTTGAAAATTACCAATTGGGATATTGCGTAAATGTGTTAGCAGAAAAGTAATTTCTTATTTTGTAAAAACAGAAAAATTTACATACATACATGCATATATTCTAAAGCATACTGCTCTAGTCTTCGTTGCCATCCTTAAAATTTTGTGCTGCATGTAGCATGCGGATTATTCAAACTTGATTTCAATGCAAATACGATATTAAAATGAGTTTGCAATTTCCTGTTGCAATGCTCTGTTTTTCTCCTTATTTTATATTTTATGTTCTATCTATATTTTTTGTATATGAATTTTTGCCCTCAACTATTTTTGAACTCACAACACATACAGATTTATATACTATGTGCATATATCCTTGGTAACTAACCTGTATGATGCACGCATTTTAACCCAGTTTTTGCAATCAAAATGCTTTGTAAGCGCCAAAAAAATAAAAACATTAAAATTTTGTTTACTTTGTAAGGATTTTTCTCTACTTTGTTTTCCTTTGTTATTCGGTTTGTATATTTTTTTTTTTTTTTTCCTTGTAACTTTTCGACTTTTAGCAAAAAGTAAAGAAATAAATTAAGAAATTGTTGACGTTTTTTATTACTCATTCACTTTATTTACATGCACTTGAAAGTGTTTTGGGTTTGTTTTGTATTAGTTTGAGTTTATGTGTATGTATGTATGTGTACGTATAGTGTATGTGTGTGCACACACGTATTGACTTTGGCTAAGTTGCACTTCTGGTTGTGAAGTGTACTTGTGTGTGTTTAACTGTTTCATATTTCAATATTGCTTGTTTTACAATTTAAGTTGTTAAGTGGTCTACGAAATGAAACTTATGGGTTTACTTGTAATGGTGTTGGTGTATTGAAGAATTCTGATGATGTCAATAGGTCTATATGAAAATAGTCTGAGTAGCAGAACTGAGAGTTTATTTTTCGCAGATAGAAAATTATGCGAAAAGATGTACGAAACATTACATTTCCACAGATTAATTTTTTACAGGTGAAGGCTTGAATTGAGTAAAGTTCCTAAGGAAACTTTATTTAGCACTTAGGAGTGTTGTAAAGGAAAGATAATAAAAATTGATTTTAGAAGTGTTATGTGACTATCACAATTAGTTACTAAATTAAAAAAAAAGAACAATTAGAAAACAGGGAAAAAGAAGTCTACAAATAAAGTCTCACAAAAGCGTTACAGATGATCATGTGTGATAGTGATGGTAATGAATATAAAAAATATCGAAATAAGTAGAACATTCTAACAATGCCATCTATACTAGTCTATACTAGTTATATAAAATTGCTTATATGGAAATGGTTTGTAACGCCAAACCGCAAAATATACTGAACCGATTTTAATAATTTATGTTTTAAAACAACATATTTGCATTAAAAAAGGTTATTGTATACTTATTTCTATGATTTTTTTAAGATAAAAATGTTATTTTTTAGGGTTAAGTTTTTTGCAAAACCTCACACAATAATTGTCGTTCGATTTGTCGTTGCTTATGCTTTAGCTGCTTCTTGAATTCTGTGTTGTTATTTTTGTTTTCATTTGTACCGTTTGTATTCGGCTTCGAAGTTCAAGGAACAACTCTCCTTCGGTTTTTTTTTTTTACTTTTGATGAGAGGAGAGTACGATGTTAATAGAGTTTTGAAAAAAGTGTACATTGCTTTTTACAGTTAAACTGCAATTTGTTGTTTTTATAAAATTTAGTTTTTGCCTGTCTATCTTTTTGTTTATTATGGACGCGGAAACTATCCGGCCGATTTTGATGAAAGTCTTACAGTATGTAGGTATCGCCCACGCGGGTGTCATAGAATGTAAGAATTTTATAAAGGGTGCATATATACGGTGGCCCACAAACAAAAACATTTTTAAAATAGAATTTTCACTAAGTCCGGTTAATCGACTCACACCGAATTTACACCACATGGAATTTACAGCACGTGTCTTTTATATTAGGCATAAGTAGGCTAAAAAACTTTAATTAAGGGTGCATATTTATATTGGCCCTAATACCAAAACATTTTTAAAATATTATTTTCTCGAAGACCGCTTATTCGATTCTCATGGAACTTACACCACATGGCTTTTATATGAAGAGGCACAACTAAGGCCGTACACATTTTATTTAGGGTGCATACTTTGGGTGACCCTAATACAAAATAACTTTTTAAATAGATTTTACATGAAGATTTCATAATTGTGGCCTATGGAAGTTTTTTAAAAAACCTGGTTTAAAAAATGGGCGGTGACACGCCCTTCAAAATCAAATTCATCATATATCACCAACTACTGGACACAGATGAATGGGACTTGATACATAAACATGTATATAAAAGGTACGGGCAAAGGTAAGTTTCAAAGGAAAAAATGATTGCCCCACATAACAAAGTCTGCCAGGCCTGCTATATACATATGTATTTCTAAAAGCATAGGGACAAAAGTTAGTTCCACTGGGAAAATGGGCTGTTTCGCTTTTACATTCCATCGCATGCGTTCATACAACATCGCGCCACACATCGAAAAGGGCAGAACAACGTCTGCCGGGACAGCTAGTATGGTGTATAAAAAGATGGAATCTTTTAGCACCGCATAGTCATTAAAGTTTCTCTACCCCATTTATAATATTAACCTTTAGACGGCCGGGATTTGAAAGCTAACATCGCCATTGAAAAGTACCCAAATTTGTATCTGGTATCACGTATCATTTATATACAAAGTTTATATCACACTGCGAGCCGATATATCGGCTCTCCAGTCCGGTAAGGGATAGACAAAATTTTGTAGTAGTATAAAATTTTATAAAATTGCTAAAATTCAGTGAAAATCTGGGGTCAGATTTAATCAATTTACATATCCCTACCCCCCTTTCTAGCTCTTCCGCTACAAAGGCTTTATTTTTTGGCACTCCCGAAGTAAGGGGTAGGGTGAATGCATTTATTAATTCTGACCCCAGATTTGTGATCAACAACCGCAAAAACGCCCTGGATCATGTTTGTGACAAAAAAATGTTGATTTTCCTCCAAAGCCGATATATCGGTTATCCGGTCCTCTAAAGGTTAAAAAGTTTGTGAACAGTTTTATTAAAAATTGTGAATTATTTGAACATTTATTACATTTATCTTCAAACAATACAAAATGTGGTTTTAACTGAAACATAATCAAAGGATTAAATACCAAAAGAAAGATCGATACTTAACGTTTGGAATGCATTGGATCGTGTTCTTATTTTGCGAAGAGTAAAACCAACAGTCTGCCAACTCTATTTTATTATGGCACTATTTTTTAAAGCTTTAGGTGAGAAAATTCATTTTTATTGCGAGAAGAATAGTTTAATCACTAGGACTGAATCGGCATGTGAAAAAGACACAGAAACTAAATTTTGAAAGACAAAAAATTTAGCTTTCTTTAAAATTAACAAGGAAAATAAATCAAAATGTCAAAACACACTGCCACTACCGACATGTTATTTTAATTTGGTCTTAAGCATTTGCAAATACAAATATATTTATTTTGGGGGTGCTGACCACCCAAAGACCACCCCACTGAAGAAATGCGTTCTTCAGTTCAGACAGAAAAATAAAAACGATATTCATGCTGTTTGATTTGCTGAGCGTCTTCTTCCAACAAAAGTTCTTCTGTATATATAGTTTGAACTTACGTTATTTTAAAATGGAAATTATTTTTTCAATACGACAAAGTTAAACTTGCTTTAAAGACATATTAAATATCAGAAAAGTCTCTCAAAACATGATTTGTGTGACACTTTTTCTTTAAAAAATTATCTAAAAACATATATGAAAACTACACAATTAAAAAGTTTAAATAATTTCTAAGATTTTTCAGCAATTTTCGATGTCATTGAAGTCAGGCTTTTGTATGAAATTTTATGGAAGAGTTTTTAATGTTTATTTTCTAGAGTTATTTTTTGCGCAACTACTTTTTTTAATATAAAACAATGACGCTAATAGTTTGATTAATTGACTTATTTATTTATTCACTTTTATAACTCACAAGCAATCGATCGCATATTTTCCACCTGAAAAATTACCACAGAGAAAAAATTTCAATGCATAACATTTCTTGTGCATTATTTTATAAAATATTTCAAAGCAGAAGATATGAATATTGGTAAATACTGAGCCAATAAATTCTTGGTTATAATATTAAAATATAAATTGGATACACAAAATACCTGACTACAAGAATTTCAATAGCAAATATTTCTTCGCCTACATGTAACATAAAAAGAGGTCAAAAATTCATCGTATGACATTATCTACAATTTTGTCAGTGACACACACACTTGCAGCATTTGCAAGATTATCACTTCATCCACAAATAAAAGAAAAAAAATGGACTTACAAAATTTTTATATTACAACACATTTCTTTCGCATTTTTCTTTCTTACTCTACCTAATAATTTGCATATTTGGGTTAAGCTGAAAATAGTTATGTGGGTCAAAGTATAATTTTTTTAAAAAAAAAAGCCACCTGCGGCCTATGTACAATCAAATCACCCCACTGAGCACACGTATTGCATTTGTGATACAACTTATGTATATCACCCTTAGACAACACAATCACTTACCTAAACTACCAAGTAACCAAATGACCATTGGCACATGACACTAACAGGCCAGTTGTTGCCGTAGTTTATAACCATAGAAAAAATAAGGGGTTTTATATATATTTTTTTATTCTTTTTTGACGCTTAACCTTAACAGCATCCTATGAATGAAAATTCTCCAAACGTTTTTCTTGCTTCATCAATTTTTTTATGATATTTTCATGGTTTTTAATAATATTTTATGAGTTTGCGCATAAAAAAAAATATTTAAATAGAATACAAAATGTGAAAATTGTTCTGACATAAAGTTGATGTGTCTAAAATTGGTTCTGCTTTGGGAAAATAATGCGAATTCTTCTTCGTGTTGGTTAAGTGTTGGTAATAAAGAAAATAGACTGGAATTATGTTGATTGAAGGCATTGCGCTCCAAAAGTGATATTGCTGTTGGAAATAGCTTTTCATACCGGGTGCGCCAAATTATAGCAAAGAGTTTTTTGTGATACTACGCAAATGCTCTACCACTCAGAAGTTCTTTGTTCTTTCTAAACAGTTGTGCATTTCAATTTTTTTTTTTGTGTTGTTTATTTATATAATTTTTTAATTATTTTTATTTTATTTATTTTTAATTGTTTTCTATTATCTTAGCTTTTCATTTTCAAATTTTTAGTTTCTATTTTCTTATTTTTTATTTTCTTAATTTTTTACTTTTTTTCGTTTTTTATTTTCTTAAATTTACTTTTTCATTTTTATTTTATTTTTTACGTATTTTCATTTCCTTATATTGTTAATTATTTATTTTCATGTTTTCTACCTTCTTATTTTTTTACTTTTTCATTTTCTTTCCTTTTTTATTTTATTTTTATATTTGTATGTTTTTTTATTTTCTCTTTTTCTATTTTTAATTTTTTTTTATCTACTAATTTTTTTCAAATTTTGTATTTTCTTATCATACTTTTTACTTTCTTATTTTTTTTTTCTTGTTTTTTATTTTCATATTTTTTAATTTTCTTATTTTCCATATTATTATTATTTACTTTTTTATTATTTTTTTATTTTTTAAGTTTTATGTTTGTATATTTTATTTTTCTTACATTTTATTTCTTATTTTTTGATTTTCTATTTTTTTTTTTTTTTTTTTTTGATTTTCTATTTATTTGATTTTTTATTTTTTTAATATTTTTATTTTTTTATTTTAATTTATTGCTTAACTAATTTATTCTCTTTCAAATTTTTTTTTTACTTTTTTAATTTATTAATTGTTTTTTAATTTTTTTTCCTTTTCATTTTCTTCTTTTTTTATTTTGAGAGATTTTGCTTTTATTTAAAATGTTTTTTTTTACAAATTTTTTTTGACCAAAATTTGTTTTTAATACGTTTTTAATTTTTTTTTTAATTTATCTTTTCTAATTTATTTTTGTTTTGTATTTATACATAATTTTTAATTTATTTTTTTTTATTTTCATAATTTTTAATTTTTTTTTTTTTTTTTTTTGTTTTCATAATTTTTAATTTATTTTTTTTATAATCTTTAATCCTTTGTTTGTTTTCTTTTTTTTATTTCTTTTTCATTTTTTATTATAAGAAGATTTTTGATTTCCATTTTTTTTGCACATAAGGGCTTCATTTTAAATAAAAAACTTTTCAACACTGAAAGATTAGAAAAATAAATATTTTCATTGCCGTTAAAAATATTTTAAAACGTAAGAACGATAAAAAATCAGCGAATGTGAACGGAAATAAAAAAGTTTTATACGCATACCCCAGATGTATTCCAAGATATAGGAAATTAAAATTTACGTATAAAAATATAATAAAAAACATGCAATTTAAAAACCTGCGCGAACAGGAAAAATCCATTCAGTTAAACGTTTACAAAAGATTTTAATTTTTTCATATCTTAAGGTAGTGAAGAAAAAAGCAGTTAATGAAAAAGAACAATATCTATTTATAAAATTGGTTGCTATGCCTTATAAGAAGAAAAATGTTAGAGGGATATCAAAGGAAGACAGAATAAGCGACAAATAAATTAAATTAACTCAATATATAAAGTATATCAATGCGTTAGCGATATTACGTCACCGTCAAACTACAGCTTTCTTCGACTACCTTTATTGTGAATATGGGTTTGTGAATTATTTACAACAGTGAATAAAGCATTTATTTTAAAATTGAAAAAAAGTGTGTGTTTTGATTGCAACCCATACTAGTGGTCGAACTCAAAGAAAGATCCGTAGTCTTAAAAACTGAGTAACGTTACAATATACATTTAAACATTTTTTATTTAATCGCTTATCATTAAATAACAGTTTAAAGAATACAATGGGCAAAGCAAATAAATTTAAATTAAATGATTTTTTTTAACCCTTAAACATTGTTATGGAAAAAGAAATTACGCAAACTCGGATGTTGGTCGATGGAACCAATAAGCAATTCGTTGTTTAATAAAAAGCTATGAATATAAATGCTGTTGAAATTTTGCATTAATTATTTAGCTTTACAATAAAACAAAAAGCCACAATTTTTATAGTTGCAAAAACAAATTTATTTAATGTACATACTAAATCAATCAATTTCAAAATGAATATTTTTTTCTCAAAAACTACATGGCCGTTCTCAATGCATTTTTCGGTACAAATTTTTATAAGTTTCATAAAAAAAACGACACACAGAAGAAAAACTTTTGCAGCTATTGTTAGAAATATTCTTACTGCATTTAAAAAAAAAACACAATATCTCCAAAACTGGTAAAAAAAACATAGAACGCAATATTTAACTGCTTCTGTAGCAAACAAATTAACTCACTACGTATAATCAGCTGAACATCAGCTCAGATCGCACAATATACAAACAGATAATGCAATTTAAATATGGTCCCACAGACCAACAATAGTGCTTAAGGTTTAAAACCAGCAGGCACATTCTTCCTGGAAATATGCAACGCGCATACATGTGTAAGCACCTTTTGCAATTTATCGTACCTGTTGGATTTGTTGTCAACGTTATTTTCTTATGTTGACATGCTGCCGCCTGAGGTAAAAAATTTCCATACCTATGACCTTTATCCATGCTTTCTCACATACCACCTTCACTTTTCCACACCGTAGACATTTTACTTTTATTTTTTCCTTTCTTTTTTTTTGCTTTATTTCATTTTATATTTTCTCTGTCGCTTAAAGCTTTTTATTAGCTTGTGGAATGGAATGTGCGACCGTAACGTGCGAGGTGAAAACGCAAAAAAATATATGAACGCTTAATATTTATGTGAATATAAATGAATAAATGGACGAATGGACACATACGCTCTGAGTGCGCACCGCACTCTATAGCTATCCCACGCTGTGTCTCTGCATATAACTGTGTTTGTACTTGTGAGTGTTAAAAAATTTTCGAATTAAATTGCATTAGTTACGCTAGTATGTGTGCGTTGGTTGTATGTGTTACGGAGCGTTGCGTTATTTGTGCAGTGACGCGGAAATTGCTTATTAATTGGAAATTAACGGCATCGACGCCATAACTACTTGCATTAACTTTGTGTGAGTCTGCGTTAATTTATGTGTGTGAATCTGTTTGTGTGTGTTATGTACTGCATGTTTGAAAAACTAATTAAAATGGAATTAATGTGCGCGCAAAAACCATCAAACACTAAAAAAAAATGTAACGTTTGTGTGTGTCCCTAGAAGTATGCAATGCATTTTATCTGAGTTTCTATTTCATGTATGAATGTAGGCTAACAACAGTCGAGATAAGCGTAGTGTTACTTTATAGATTTTTATAATCTCTTTTCAAAAGCATTGAATTTTAAAATAATGATTCATTTAATGCATCATATCCTTACATAAACATTTTAATGAGTTATTCATTAAACCACATGCAATTTTATAAATTTTTATCGGAAGTAATTTCTACATGAATTTTTCAGCACTTATACTGATGAAGTATTATTAGTAAAAAGTTACGATACGCAGGAATGGATTAAATTGATTTTTTTTTTAACATTTTAAAAAGTCTACAAGTCGACTAAGTGGTAGCGAACATTTCAGCTAACTAAGCCTATGAAAATGGTTTAAAGCACTAAGAAAAGCCCATCGAAGCTTATTATTTCATAAGAATATGAAAACAATTTTAATCCTTTTTGGAAACTTTTACACATCGAAAGAAAAAGGACTAAGAGAACTCAAAAATGACGTATGGCTAACTTTGTACTAGAAAAATCAATGCCAGAGGAGGAAAACCCAATAAATGATGGACACTAATGCAGTTTATTTCATCAAAATCGGTCCATTAGCTTAGCCGTGGTTACATATTTTCCTGTTAGGAGCGTGGCGCCACCCACTATTAAAAAAAAGATAATAGACCTAATGGACCATAACTATAAGTTGCTAGTCACTTTATTGAACCACAAGTTGCTTAATGCTTATCGATTTTGGTATGGAATATATCATGAAGAAACTTCACAACTTTTTATGAGAGTTCCTCTGGCGCTACACGAAAAAAAGGCTTTTTCTATTCAGAGAAAAATATTCACATTAAGAAATGGAATAAAATGCTTAGAAAACAAGATTCAATAGACTCGCTCACACAACTCTAACAATTCCTGTGAATTTGGATAGGAAAAAATTACATTCGATTGCCAGATGTCCCTTTTTCTCTTAATTCTTTCGACAAGGATTAGGCATGCCCAGGTTTAAATATTTGGACCAGCATTTCAAACATATCTTGAAGCCACTAAAATTTATCAACCTTAGCGAGGGACTTGAAATTTAAGTTGCTGTCAAGTAAGTCTCACACAACAGTTGTCACATTGCTGGAGACTATTTGACTACTCCGAACCACAACCGTAACTGTTAAATTTTGCTACAATACTTTAAGCAATATTCTGCTTTAAATAAAGTCATAAAAAGCTTATATTCCATTAACAAAAAGATCCTTTAATATATAAAGAGGAAAACGTAATTTCCGTAGCTCAAAGAAATTGCTGCTTTTCCTGTGACTAAAACGAAAGGAAAAAGAAAACCTTACTCAAATTCAGCAAACTTTGCTATTTCTATTATTTCATTGCTTTGTCCTTAGTAGTTTTTTTTTTGGCTTTTTTTGCTTAAACTTTCATTTTGATTAAAGAAAGACAACTACGCCGTTTACTTTTGTTTTTTTCGCAACTAGAAAAAAAAAAAGACGGACGTTCCGCTGGCGGCAGCATTGCATTGACCTGCATTTACAGCAGGAAATTAATGAAAATGGGTTGCAAGATTTTTTTTTTAACTACGCTTACTACTACATATCCTTTTGAGCAAAACAAATATGTAGTTGCATAACTACAAACGCAACAACACCACAATACAAAATCTTTGTAGAGCAAGAACCCATGCGTCTGTCTGTCTGTCTTCCGTTAAATTTTGTTGTTGTCAACGTTAACGTCGACGTCGTCGAGGAGAACAATAGACCTGCACACAATGACAAAAACAAAATCTTTTACATTGAGTTATCGACTTGAGTTAAGTTGACTTGACTTCATTTCATTAAAAGCGCTTTTCACATATCGATTTCTTTTCATCATATTTCATATAGAACGGAATGCACATCGACATAGGCAACAAAAAAACAAGACATACGCGCGATTGTACCCAGGTGGTATAAAAGTCATGGAGGAATTTAAATGCATTTACTGATAAAAAAAAAAAATTTGAAAAGACTTCTTAATGATGGCTGAAGACCATAGACCCCTTAATATCTAACATTTAATACGAAATAACAATTACATTAAAATATTTTAATAAAATTTCAATTTTAAGCTCTACGCTGAAATTGAACACAACAAATTTTTAAATTAAACATTTACAGATAAAAAATATTAATAATAAATAAATAATAATAAATAAATAATAATACATAAATAATGATAAATAAATAATAATTGTAAATAATAATAAATACATAACAACAATAAATAAATAATAATAGTAAATAATAAAAAATAAATAACAATAATAAATAAATAATGATAAGAAATAAATAATAATAAATAAATAATAATAAATTAATAATAATAATAAATAAATAATAATAATAAAAAAATAATAATAAATAAGTAATAATAAATAAATAATAATAAATAAATAATAATAAATAAATAATAATAAATAAATAATAATAGTAAATAATAATAAATAAATAACAATAATAAATAAATAATGATAAGAAATAAATAATAAATAAATAATAATAAATAAATAATAATAATAAATAAATAATAATAATAAATAAATAATAATAAATAAATAATAATATTAAATAAATAATAATAATAAATAAATAATAATATTAATAAATAAATAATAATAATAAATAAATAATAATAATAATAAATAAATAATAATAATAAGTAAATAATAATAACAAACAATTACAACCATAAACAATTATAGCCATAAATAATGATAACAAATAAAAAAAGAATAACAAAAAAAAACAATAAAATAATAAATGATAATTATGAATAATAATAATAAATAATAATAACAAATAATAAAAAAAATAAATTACAATAAATAATCAAAAATAAATAATAAAAATAAATAGTAAATACACCTAGTTCCAGAAAAAAACCGTGTAAAAAAAAACATGAAATATGTACGAGTATGTACATACAATGAAAAAAGGGGACTAGTTCCATATCCTTCAACCCTATTAACCTTCTAACCCAATTACCTAAACAAATTTCTAAAATATTACGGTTGAAAAAATATTTTTCTTTAAATTTTCAATCAAATAGCTTTTTTTAGTCGTGCTAAATCGAAGAATCTAGACCGTGTTAAATCAAAACCGTGTAAAAAAGGACCGTGTAAAAACAGAATTGGGTGTACTAATAAATAATACATAATAATAAATAATCTCGTTGTGCACCTAAAAAAATATCTTTCACTGCGCTCTGAGAATGATGTGTCTGAATGAATTTTTGTAAATATTTTATGTTATTTTCATAAAAATTAAATGCACGAAGGCGATGATTTTTGATTTCAAAATGTCTATGATCTTAATGTGTATCATATGTTTTGTGTATAAAAAAAAAATTCATTGCAAACTAAAACAATCAAATTTTTAATTTAAAGATAACACTGAAATGAAGAGCCAGAATATAGTTTTATTGTAAGAATTGCGATTTTATATTAATAAAAATTACTCATACGTTATGATTTACACATGAAATGATAATCAAAGTTGTATATTTTTGCACCGATGCGCTTTTGAACTAAGATTTCTGAGTAACTTTTGTAAATACTTTTGCGTTCTTCAATAATACGACTTTTAATTGATGGCTGATAAGCATAGGCCCTTATATAACTGATATTTTGCGCAACCAAATATATAATAAAAAAAACATTTCATCAGTTTTCATTTAATTGCGAGAATATATGTATTAATATATTTATTTTTGCTACTAAAAAAAAAACTCATAAATAAAGAAATTTTAGTTTTCATAACCAAAAAGTCACTAATAAATTTATTTCCAACTGGGCACAGACGATAATACATCATAATTCATACATGCCAGCGCCAGTGTGTTTGTGTGTCAGTTTAACATCAAACGAAAGTTCAAAAACAGAAAATTCCACTCTTTTTTTTTTTGCAACAAGAATCTGAAAATTTTTAAGGATATCAAGAAGAACACCAAAAAGCATGAGGATGGAGGGACTTTAAAAGACAAAAAAAAAACACAAAAAATGGAAAACGTTGCGAGAATGTGTAAAAGTTGTTAGGTTAAAGTGATCATAAGTTGTTGCTTTGCTGTTAGTGGTGGTGAAAATCCGTAGTTGTTATTGTTGCAGGAAATGCATTTGCACAGACACATACGCAGTTTGACAAGGCAACAGACAGACAGACAGTCAGGCCAAATAAATTTATTATTTAAATTGTATGCATTGCTAAGTGTATTTTTGTGTGTGTTAGTGAATTACTGCATTTTCTGCGCTTACATATACATGCATATATTGTTGCATGTCGCTCTTGCTGCTACTTGCACACAAATGCAGTGTCATTTACGTATATTTGTATGTATGCTGTAGACACGTTATCATAAATTTGTGTCAAAATGAATATGAAAAGAGAATGCATTATTCATATTCTTCTGGTACGTATTTACCCCTTTTTTGCTATTGTGTCTCCATTGTTTTTGTTGTTCTTATTATTATGTTAGTCATCATTTTGCTGCAATTGTAATGTGAAATGATGTCTTGAGTGGCTCAAGAAGTCAAGAGTTTTAATTTATTTGCATTTGTAAAATATGGTTTAAAAGTTTAAAGGGTTATACGGCCAATCGGAAGGAAATCAAAGACTTTTGCAAGGAGTAGATGAAAATTTTAATTTCAAAGCATAAACAAAGCGCTATGGAAGCTTCAAAGTTGAAATTTTAAACTAATGAATAAGAACATTAAAGGCTAAAACGTATGCCAACTTGTAAAATCATAAGTTTAAATTTAATGTTATGATTACAGTGGCGTATGAGCAACTTTTATATAAATAATAAATGTATGTCACGCATACGTCATGGTTCGTCATTTGAATTTCTGTCAAACTTTAATATAGTTTGGATCCGATGCAATTTAGCATTAACATGGCTAGGTAGATTTTGTAAATATTTAAGTGTTATGCAATAATATTCACTTTGGGCGCTGGCTGTAGCAGACAAACTTTTTTTTTCTATTACTTTACTATAGAGACATATAAGAAAATTTTTTTTTTTATTAAATTAAACATTGAGAAATCGGATTTTAGTCTAACTCCCAAAATTTTAGCTAGTTGGGCTTTAGGATTAATATTTGAAAGCAGCTTTTAAAAATAATTGAGTGTTTTGTATTATTTATTGTTGTTGAGTCACGGTCGCAGCGTGTAAGCCTGATTATTTTTAAAAACTTACAACTGCGTGTTATCTTATATAAAAACTATATTTTGCTAACTAAATGATTTTTACTCAATTTACCACTAACCACAAGGTAAACATATTTATTAAAGAAACTAAAACAAACAATTTATCATATAATTGATAAAATGACAATCGATAGCTATAACCTGTCAATTACCCTAATTCTATTGCAAGTTCAATAATTGTATGTGTAAACTTAATAATAATTGAACGATTTATGCACATAAATTTAGTACGACCACTACGATTAAATAAGGCATAATAAATTATAACGTTAATATATTGATATTAAAATTAGATGCAATTGGTTGAAGACTTTGTTGATTTTTCAATTGGTTTGAAAGCGAGAAATTGCTATTAATAATAAAAAACAAATGTCAGCCCTGTGTTCAATTAAGTTTTTGTTGAATTTTTAACCGAATTTACATCATAGAATTTTGGCTTGACAAAAAATAAAACTTATTTATAATACCCCAGTACAAAAGCGTCCTGCAATTACAGTATTTTACAGAATAAGTTTTAAAAAGTCAGATATTTCGAGCATTTATCAAAAATCAACAGATAGAGAAAAAACAATGGAATATAGATAGAATTTCGATGACAAGCGCTGTCTTATAGGCAAAATTTTTATTATGATATTTAAACATGAATATCTCAGCTCCGATGCAACGAAGGATAAAAATGTCAGACTCATTTTTGTTAAGCCTTATAAGTATCGCAAAATTACGCTGATTTAAATACTGGCTGCTTCAAAACAAAGATAATACTAGTCAGACAAAAAGTATTGACTGACATTAAGCAAAAAATAAGAAACATATTCACAAGAAGAAAATTCATTTTATATCGAATAACGAATGAAACATTGTTTTACTTCCCAGTGTATGAAAGAATTTTCTATCCCAATAGAATACTACCTTAGCTCCGATGCAACCTAAGCCAACAAAGTTTATTAATTTTTATTGACCATCATAAATTCCGTTAGGTATGCCTATTTGATCGATGGCTGCTTCAAAACAAACATATTACTAATAAGACAAAAAAGTGATTCACACTAAAAGAAAGAAAGAAATAATAATCCCTGTTATCAGAGCAAAAAGTGTAGAATTCCAGTTAGCAAAGTTCTTTCATATCGTAAAAAGTTAGCAAATAAATTACAACTTGCACTAAAATTTTAAAGCTTGTTCGCGTCAAAATAAAAGTTCTTTTACTGCCAATAATATTTGCTTGTTTACTCAAATATTGATTTTGTTAGTACTAGTTATTGGCACTGAACATCACAGTAAAATAAAAGGGATAATCCCAACTTCTACAAACATATTGTTGAATTTTACTCGTATTTGCTGAAATTAAAACTTGGCCCTTTTACTGCTACAGCAGCACAAATAAAAACTTGCCCAATTAAACTCTTGTCAGTTTTTTTTTTTTTTTTGGTAGTTTGAGAATTTTTTTTTTTTTTGCGCACAATTAGATTTTACTTGCTTGATCAGCAACAGTTGCATGTCCTTATTTGCAATAGTCCATTTTTTGAGTTAGTTTTTTCATTTCGTTTATTTTCTTTTGCTGCTGATGCTGTTCCTAAAGCAATTCCGATGGATGGCCTTTTTTGTTGTCATACAGTGACCTACTAAGCTTGATTTTTTTCTTATTCTCTCATTTTTTTTTTTTTTTCAGCGTCCTTCAAAATAAAACAGTAGCAATTTTGTGTGCAGTTTATGTCCTCAATTTTCACTTTTGTGTGGGGTCAAAAGTGTTATAAAATAAATTGAATAATAGTTGAATTTTTTAAAAATTAAATTGCATGTCATATGGTAATGAAAAAATTTTCTGCATAATAGAAAATATTTAAATTAAATAATTAACGTCATAATTTATAAAGCCCAACACATACTTTTTTTTGTAAAAAAATTAGTTAAAAAATTCACATAACGTGGCGTGTGAGCAAGTTTTTACTAACACAATGTTAGTAAAATAAAAGTTACTCATACGCCACGTATGCATAAAATTATCTTAGTACTCATGTAACTCAGCTTCGATGAGATTTTGGATTAGTTTATCCGTGTTATTTTTTTAAAACCTTAGTGCTTTTAAATAACACAATTAAAGCACTGTGGCTGCTGAGGAACAAGGACTTAATAACGTAGACTCTCAAAAGTGTTACATAGTCTGCGCATTGAAAATGTTTTTAATTCTAAATATAGCTATAGTGCGCAATGGCCTTAAAGCAAAATTTAAAGAAGTTAAGTTTAAGATCTACGTTTTTAATTTTAAACTTAAAAATCATAGCTGCGATGAAACTAATCACGAATATGTTAGCTGTATTTTCTTTATATTAAAGTGCACAACAAGTATACACTAAATTGATTGATGGCTGCTTCAAAACAAAGACACTAGCACTATATCTAAGCTTAGCATTTCCAAAGTTACGCATTTTTAAGCATTTAAAATTATTACAATTTGTTTGCAGCATATCAACTCTCTACCATATCATTTTAGTTAATATTTGAACATGTTAAGTTATATCACATGCAATGCCATTTGAGATTTTCCATTACATTTATCAAATAATTCCAAATTATAAGCTTAATATTTCTATACGTTTTCATTTATAAGTATATCTACAATATGCGTGCAATGACTCTACACATAAAGTCCTGCAAGTCTTCACTGCTATATAGATTATCGTAAGCTGAATGTTTGTGTTCATTAAGTCCTTAGTTATAAGTTGATTCATCAAAGCAAACAAATGTTTATACTGCGCAGCGGGTCGCTCTCATGCTCAAGCTCAAATTGTACTCCTTTTTCTACACACATACTTCGCTTGATATTTCTTATGTATGAATGCACAAGGACAATTGCAGCAGTTTGATTTGCTTTTGCTAGGAATGCAATTCTCTGGCGTCATATGTATATGTAATGGGTATGGTATATACGTATGTAGTCAGCATGATTGGGGTTCCTTTCGATTCAATTTTAAAGCAAAAAACGGACGATGTGTGGCACGAGTGCACTTTAGATTTCATGCCACATGTTTCGCATGTGAATGTGCTGCAAATTGCATTTACGTTCTGGGGCTTTACTCTTCTTTTTTTTTTAAAATACGTATACGCTGGTGCATAAGTATTCATAAGGGTAGCTCAAAATTAATTATTGAAGTTGTTAATAAATTAATTGTTTTGAATTAGAATTTCTCCAATAATGGATGGTTTCATTCACCATGACGTATGATATAGTTTTATTTAAAACGATTCGGTATAAAGTATTAAATAAAGTCAACATCTCAGCTCTGATGCAATTCAACATTAAAAAATCGAAGTTCATACTGTTACCATTAAAGTGCCCTGCAAAAATATGCTTGTTTAATAGATGGCTGCAACAAAGTGAGTGAGACAAACTAAATGATTTGACTGTCACTTAACAGCATAAAAAAGTTTAATTCATACATTACAAAAGTGTGCCAAATTTCCTCCATAACTTTTTTTGGAGTTTTTTATTAAATCAAGCTACATGTAGCTCTAATCTAAAGAAATTTTATGGGTGTAATCATTTATTTATATGAAATTTCGTTGACAATTTTTTAAGGTTTCGTAAGGGTAGTTTGGGCACATTCCAATCCAAAAGGTAAACACACCCTAATACCTTTATGTGTGACACAAAGATTTTTGAGTATATACTCATATTAGGGTATGTATGAGTGTATGGATAAGTGCTCATGCGTATATCCTAGTAGGCAATGGAGCAAGCCTTTTGCCAAAGAAGGCCTGCAGCAACCAACAGCAATATGCATGCCAAAATTGCTGCAACCGTAAGCGCTTACATGGGACCTTCTCAAAAATGACTTTGCATGCAAATATGCCCTAAGCACGATCAAGGCATTTGCCTTATTAATGCTTTATTTTTCATAAAAAAGCCTACTATCAAAGCTAAAAGCGAAAAAAAGTTTTGTCTGAATTTTTGCTTTAATGATTGGTTTTTTTTTATAGTTCTCGATTGAATAATGAGAATTTTGTAACAAATATGCATTCAAAATTATTGGGTACTTACGATATTCTTCATGCAATACAGGACATATGATATTGAAAAATATCGGCGTTTTTTAATATCAATTTTGAATTTATTGATAATTTCGCATATTGATTTTTCATAAAACTACCAAAAGTCAAGTTTTTTGCCTTTCTCTGAGGCCTACATTTTCGGCCATTTTAGGGAAAACTAAAAGGAATTGAAAACTCTTGCTTCTTTCTGCTGCTTTTGCCTACTGGTATACACTCATACATATATGAAAATTTATATGTATGCGTGCATGCGCGTTTGTAGGTATGTTCAAGTGATTTAATGGGGTTTTGCGGTTTTAACATTGGTTTCAACTCTGTGAATTGGGACATGATGAGGCTTACAAACCGCACGCACCTCTGAATTTCACTCCATTGCACAACCTTTTATTTTAAGGCTTCTCCCTCTAAACATTACTTACTTCACCCTAGAAAGCTATTAACAGTGGAGAAGATATCAAATGAATGAAAATGTAATAAATAATTCAATAGCAATAATAATAACAACAGCAACAGCAGCAACAACAAATTTGTAAAACACCAACACAAGATTGAGAATAGCAGATGTTGTAGGACGAAGTAGAACTGACCTAAGTTAAAACAACAGCAATTGCTGTTGTCATTGCTAAAGACATTAAAAATTATGTTCATTTTGCAATTTCATAAATTAAAGTGTGAGGTAAATTGCATTTAATTGCATTTGTAGAGATATACAATTTTAATTACTTAACGAAATGACAATTTGTGGTTGAATTTATGTATTTTTTATGAAATATTTAGGCTCCCAGCTGACGGGTCTTACTTTCCTACTTAAAGCTTTACTAATAATATATTAAATTTGTCTTTTATAAGGTCGCCTTATATAAATAGCTGACGATTTAGCACAACTAAAATATGTTTTTACTTATTAGAAAAATTAAATCAATTCGCAATAGTTAATGTAGTCATTATGAAATAACTTTTAAAACCCACGCAGAAGAGAGAGAGCAAGAAATGGGTTCCACACTTCATAAGAAAATAGTAAAATTAGGTATATTTCATTGCTCTTTCTGAAAAAAAAAACACTCGAAATTTCTACCACAGCAATTGATACAGCATATGGACAAGTTACTCATGAACCTTGAACTTATAAATACAGGCTTCGATGCAAATTAGGCTTACAGGACTGAGACAATTTAATAAGGTCTAAGGTGTTGTACCAAAATATAAAATTTGATCGATGGCTGCAAAGCCCAAGCTTCGAAATCAGTCATATTTTTATAGTGAATTTGGAATTTGTATTGTGATTAAAAATGTATATTGCACTTTTATAATTGAGTTGTTTTTTTTATCGATAGCTGATTATTCCCAATATATTCAGAAAGGCTTTGATCGACATATGAGGCGCACGGTTTCAAAACCGGCCAAGTCCATATTTCATACTTTTGGGAAAACAACGAAAAACGTTTGTTATCATCTATGTTCATTGAAAAATTAAAAAGTATTTCACACATGATAGCTTATAAAATTTCTTACTCAAGGTACGTCAGATCAGATATTTAAAGTTTTATTTGCGAATGTTTTTGAGAAAACAGTTTTGGACTTGGCTGGTTTTGATTCCAATGAACTGGACTTGGCCGGTTTTGATTCCAAGGCGTTGGCAAAAAGTGGACTTGGCCGGTTTTGATACCAATGTACTGGAGTTGGCCGGTTTTGATTCCAAGGCGTTGGATTGGTTTTGAATGCAAGTTCATGGACTTGGCCGGTTTTGAAACCCATGAATCAATAATAAATTAAAAATTGTAATATTTGTGTCAAAAAAAATTTTTTTTTAATCTAACACCATTGTAGAAAGATAAAGCATGGTCAAGATTTTTATATATGAGAATATCTCAAAATTTTAATTTTTTGGACTTGGTTGGTTTTGAAACCGGGCGCCTCATATGCTCTTCATTCTTGTTCTTCAAGTGTTCATTAGGGTAACACAGTTGCCAATAAAATTTTTCTTTTGATATTTGTAGCTATTATCCTTAAGTTCCCATATATGAAACTATTATTAATTTATTTCTTATACGATGTTAATTTTTATGTAATGGGCCTAGACGTGGCAATTTTCTTAAAGAATTTTACTTCCTTCATAAACAGTTAGACTGAATATACAATATCATAACTTTCAAAGATGATGTGTTTTTTTTTAAATCAAAAAAAAATTTACTTACTATGCAATATTTCAAAAGGTAAAATTGAGAAAATTCTTTAACTATTTTTTTTCTGATTCAGCACACCATTTTATGTTAGATATGTTAATTTAATCTTTCTATAAATAGTTTTTTTTTTTTTTAATTTAATAACTCGTATTATTTTCAATCGGCTTAATAAAAGTTACTCATACGATATGTTGCACTTGGATGCAAATTAAACTTAAATGGCTAATGCACTCTAACAAGTACTAAGATACTCTCGAATAATATGAAAATGTATAGATGGCTGCAAATTGCTATCACTATTATGAAAGCACGCATAAAACGACATTCAAAGCTCAAGCCCGAACAATGGGTCGCCAATTTTATTTCAATTTGCATGCTACTTACCCCATGTATGAGAATTTAATTTTTATCAAAATGTGATTTTAAAAATCAGCTTACCTGAAAAAAAATAAAAACAAACGTTATTATTGACAGAATTTTCAAAATATACATACTAAAAAAAACTTAGTTTTAATAAAAGAAGAAAAAATTGTATGCTTACCAAGTGAAAATTTAATTTCAGAGCGTAAAAAAAAACTTCTGCATTCTTAACGCAACACAAAAGGGTAGAAATGCGAAAAGTGCGCGGAAAACTCTTTTCAACAGCAAATATTTATGCAATTTGTTTACAACGACTTAGCACCGTACAAGCAAGGAGTAAGAAAACAGCCAGCATAAAAAAGGAACTATGATGCTAGGAAAAGAAAGCAAGAAAATCTCAGCGAAAAAAGTGCAGATTTACTAGGAAAGCATACAAGTTTAACGAAGAATATAGAGATGAAGAAGTAAAAACTATTTACACACCAAGATTCACGAGCAAAAGATTTACTGCTATTGAAAAGATTTCTCAAAGTGAATATGTATATGGGTCATTCCGGGAAATGTGGCACTCGATTAGTTAATATTTTATTTGCAGTAATTGGATCATATTTAAGCTTAAAGCATTTCAAAAGGTATATAGTTGGAAGAAACAAACATATTTAAAGAAACGGGGTTTTCCACTTTTATCTTAATTTCGAAATGCTGCATCACTTTATTTTGTTCCGCTTCTTTGGAGTCTTGCTAATATTCTTCTGTTAATGCTCTTTTAAGCCAAATGGTTTGTCAGTTTACTAGAAACATGTGAAATTTAATGTAAAGCTTTTGAAAAATATAAGAAATAAGTCATTAATTCAAGACATTATATATTACATGTCCCATCCGCCACAGTCAAGTTAATTTACAAAAATTTGCGCTTAATTTTTGTGAGGATTTGTCAACAATAATAAGTCGAAAATATTTTTTTTTTACATTAGCACCAAGATATATTTTAAAGTTTGTCTAAAATTAGTCGTAACACCCATCACAATGGAATGACCCATATACTTATGTTCTATGCAACATATAAAGAATTTTGCAGCATAAAAAGAAAGTGAGAAGGCAAAAGAAAAATCGTCAGTGAAAAAATCAGCGTAGGTTATATAGATTTTCTCAAGTAGCATGTGTTGGTAGATGAATGGAGCTTAACCCATTTTGACATTTTGGTTAATACGTTTTACAAATTCTATTAATTTATGTTTTCAGTGGGATTTAAATAGCATTTAATAGTTTTTTGCTTAACATGAATTACAGGTTACTCATCCGCCACGTTAGGCAATAAATTAAATTGATTAACTCAACTTGAATACAATTTATGGCCTTTTATTTGTGCTTTATACAATTTATACATTTTTTTTGAAAATAACCACATTGGGACTTTTAATGTAATCATTTCCGAGAAAGACTTCTCCACTTTAAATCTTCATTACATGCATGCAGCAAACCAATTCGGTTCACAATGGTTTAATACCCTTTCCATATAGAAATCGTAATTTAAAAAGTGCAAAATGCTCCTTAGGGCGCTAAAAACAATTGCAGTGGTAGCAATAACAGCAGCAGCAAAGACTGACTGACTGAATGACTGAATAACTGGCTGATTACTTGGCTGCTGACTGGCTGAGCAGAAGGCATAAAAGGAGCAAATAAAACGTAGAATCAAGAATAAAAGAAAATATGACTTCAAAAGTTGGCTTTAGAGAAAAGAACATAAATGTTTGCTTCCCATACGACGATGGCGACGCTGACGTCAAATTTAGAAATAAAAACTGAGAAGAAAAACAAAAAAACAAAAAAAGAAAAATGCATTTGAAAGGACTTTTCCAGTGAAAATACTCATATGTGTGTGACATAGGATGAATTGCTTTTATGTTTTGCAAAGATTTACTGCGCTTAGTTCAAAGTAGTTGAAAGCAAAAATGAAAAATTTAAATATAAAGATTTTCAATAAAAATAAAAATTATAAAATGTGAAAGTGATTTTAAGCAGCGTGGCAATGTGTGAATGTTGAGTTCAACTTCTGAACCAGCCTTGATTTTCATTAAAGAATAACCTCACATCATATGACGTACTTATGCTAAATAAAAAGCTGGCATTCGACTGCTAGCAAAAATATCCAAACACTTGTCAGATGAATAAATGTTGCTCATACGTCATGATGTACCAATTATAAATTGCATATTTCTTGACTTCAATGCTAATGAGAACCAAAATGGTGTAGATTTTCAATTACTTAAAGGTAGTTATGAAAATCATATGAATATGATTCATGGCCGTCTTTAAAGTAATAGTTTTTTTTTTTTTTTTTAGTTAGTGCGATCTGTGCCGCAAAGTTCAATCGATTAGTTATGAATATTTGAATGAATTTTACACTATATATGTAATATAATTTTTCATTTGTGCCTTTTATTTTTTTATTGATTGTGTCTATATATATGTGATATTTGGTAGTCTTAGAAAGAAACTTATTATGATCTTGAAAACGAGTTACTGACTATAATGTTCAGTTTCGATGTGACTTAGAATATGTATGTATATCTTTGATTTTTGGTTATTTATGAATATTGGACAAAAGTATTTTAATATGATTGATGGCCTCATAAAAGATTGAAGTTAGTTTTATTTTTACTTCTTGTAAGCCAAACCAACATATGTATGTACATTATACAGAGATAGTTTAAGCAAATAATTAAAAACTAAAGTTAATATTTATTTTTTTTTTTTTTCGAAAAAAAATAGTCGCTCATACGTCAAGTAAAACCTATAGCAAATGCATATTTTCTCAACTTCGATGCGACCAAGAGCGAATATGTTAATGATTTTCTAGCATTAATGAGTACTTGCAAGAAAAATATACGAATGATTTATGGCCGCTTACTATATGTAAGCTAGTTATAATCTCGAATAAATAGTTAAGCATTTGCTGAGAACATAAGGGTTATTTCACAAAAATTTTTGTTATAATTACAAAACCAACACATGGACAACATCAAAGGATAGCCAAATCTAAGATCACCCTTTTTTGCAATTTGGGAATAATAGCAAAATTAATAAGTTTATTTTGAAAATAATAAACGTTTATTTACACCTCATCATTATACGCAAACAAAATTACATCGGTACATACATATTCATATTTCATTTCATTCATACAAAAATGATTTTTCTCATATTTAACTTGTCAACCAACAGCCGCGTGTTGCATGATTGCATGTTGTTGCCATTGCCAGTGCTGCTGGTGCATTAAGCATGTGAATGTCAGCTACATCCTGCTTAAAATTGAGGACAAGTGTCCTGTCGACGTTCTTTCAAATTCATCATCATGTTTTCTCATGTATTCTTGACGTCAACATACATGCATGCATGTATTTATATGTGAGATGCAAATAAATAAATATTAGGGTAGCACATATGATAAGGATCTTTTGGTATATTTTGAAAAACTTTAAGAAAACGAAATGATAGCGTCAATAAGCACCATTGTGCTATGACTAAAAAAACATCGCTTATTTGAAATATTGCACAATACTTATTGCAATTATACTGCGCAATATTTAGCACATTATTATTACAAACAAGTTTAAGTTTTTTTTACAATTTTTTCAAAGTTCATGCATATCAAAACATGGTACACCTTAATTGCTACAGCGACAATATGTTAAAAGCCTTGCAACTAACAGCTGCTCACGCTGCTTGCCCGCTTTTCTTTATGCAATAATAATTTTTTGTTACAGCGGCAGCAGCAGCAGCAGCAGCAAAAAATAAAACAAATTAATAAATAAATGAAACAGTGTTGCAACATGGTATGCAACATTTTAAAGTCCCTTTCCGGCGAAAAAAAACACAAGAAACTTAGCCTTGAGCTGAAGTTGTGTTCGCATGTTTAATGCATAACACCGGTGCTGTATTTAGTTAAAAGCTGCATGTGAAGGACGAGAGGCAGCACAGCAGCATGACAATGAAGTAAGTGTGGGAAATATTTGAGAACAATGGCGAAAAACCTGTAATGGTGATCACAGTTATAAATTACAATATTTTTTCTTTCAAAGTAGTGTGAACATCGAAATTTATGTTGCCAGAATTTAGGTTGCCGTTCGTTCTTTATTATACGGTAAATCAGGCACACATTTTTGAGTTTTAATTTGAATTTTGTTTTTAAGATTTAAAAGTAATCTTTTTAAAGCAAAATATTTTATATTAAATTGTTTTCTATGTTTCCACCTGTTACACTACAATTCATATAGGGAATTCACAAGTTGTCATAAAGTTATAACTTGCAAGTCCTATTTTGAAAAATATATGGCATGTGTGAACATCCTTTCACAGATTGTCATCGATACGATGCTCTCAGCAAAAATTTTTTGCTTACAAAGCAACTTTTTTGTTCTCTTTCTCAACACGATTCTCTCAGTAAAATAGAAAAATTAATACAACATTCAGAAAATATTTTTACAACTACATATTGTAAGATTATATGACATAAGTACGACTTATACGACGTATTATGACATCTTGCGAATTCCTTAATAAATTTAAGTAAAATACCAAACTGTTATAAATGCTTTGAACTTTAGCATATTAAGGTAGATTTTCGTTTCCAGAGACTTCAACTCTAAGAAAATATCGATGGTCAGAATTGGGCATACGGCACACTTACAAAATTATGCTGGGATTAAAAGCCGACGATTTACCAAACATACATTTTCATGTGCCAAAAACGACATATGCTGTACCAGTCCTATACTCGATGTTAAGCTTCTGATTAAAGTCTTCAAGGCATAAGTAAGGTTACCAAAATTAGTTTGGGAGTACAAATGGAAAACCGCGGTTTTTTACAAATTTGAGGCTTTATTGTGGAAAAATGGTTACATCCTTATTCTTAAAAGTATTGTCCAATGCTAGTCACAATTTTTGTGCCATCATGGTAGTCGAAAGTGGCGATGCCTGGAGAATACAGCAGGTGGAATTTGATTCAGTGTTTTCAGGTAATAATAATAATGGAGTTTAGCTACTACAGCTATTAGCCTTCTTAGCTATCTAGCAAAAAGCAAGAGTGTTAAAAGCTTAATTTTATAAATGGAACAAGAAAAATATTTTAAGTTAGGTTTAGGCTTTAACGACCATCATTAATCATTTTCCCGTGCTTTGCTCGAATTGTGGCTGTATTTGCTTTCTTAGCTCAAACGCATTAGTCGTTTTCTGCAGCGAGTTCCTGTGATGGTTCAACTCGATTACAACCGAATTTCGAGATGAACCACGCAACTATGCCGAACAGGTTCGACCAAATAGACAGCATGAACTTCGAGCCATTAATGGCATAACTGTTTGGCCGTTGATGTTGGTGCACAGAATGTCAATGCAGTTCGTATGGTATCCAATCTTCTTGCTTTGGGATCATACCCAAAGCATTCAACTGATGGAAAATGACTGTTGAATCACGCCCAATAAATCTGCAAGTTATTTTTGTGTTTGACATGAATCTTCATATGCTTCATTATGCTTCCAATTCTGTGTTTCCAAGCTTTTCCACCGGTACAGGACGAGCCTTGTCTTCATCGACACTTTTGTAGTGCTGAAACCATTCGCGTTCTTTCATTAATAAAAGTTTCACCATTTCTCACTTTTTTCACAGAAAGAAAAATATATGACGCCGATAAAAATTCACAAATTTATGATGAGGAGTCGTTGGCAGATACCTGCCGTATCTGGTCTGACAAATGTTAACCCGTACATTCGACAGAAATGTTGAGAAAGTTAATTTGGTAAGAAATTTTGGATACATGAAAAGCAGATCCACTAACGAATTTCGAGCCATTACGTTTTCAGATTTTTTTTTTTTATTTAATTTTAAAAAATAATTTGAGTGTTTGGTGGTGATTGGTGGTAGTACTCAGAATATCACACACGTTACTGTGTCTGTATTGTCGTTAATTGTAGCTGATCTTTTAAGACGCCATCTTATATGCCAATCTTTTGACGGGAATTAGCTGAAGTAGTCCTCAAGGCACAGATGAGTATAACATGTGTGAAGTTTTGTATTCCTTTTCTATTTTTATTAATATTATTTATAAGGCTTTCCACCAAACGAATAAACCAAGATAGGTATTTCCAATGCAATATAGATCATAGAGATATTTTATAAGTCACACGTATCGATTGATTTGATTTTCTCAAGTAGGTTCCAGATTTTCCTGACAAAATCATTTTCGTTTATAGGTAGAACCTTAAACTTTAAAAAGGAAATTTTACACAAACTACATACCCACCGACTGACCGAGCTCAAAAGATTGTTACGTAAAGTACAACAAAAGATAAAGTTTAGAACCTTCACGTTGTTGCTAACTCAATCAGAGTTGCAACAAAACGTGTCAGTTTCAGTTACGTGTTTACTTTTCACACAATAAAAAATGCACTTTCGTTTACTTTCTGAAGATGCTGCATGTGCAGCATACAAAGCAAAGCGAACACTTTCTATTTTCTTAAGAAAACAGGCAGCAGAAAATCAACAATAACACTTAACAACACAGCAACATATTGCAACCATGTCCTTTTTCATACAAAGTAATCGATTTAAAAGGAGAAGCAAAGTTGCTAAGGACACAAACAAAATTAGGCAATGGCAGCAGCAGCAGCACCAACTTAAAATTGGGATGAGCAGTAACCAACAAAGACTTGCAACAGCGGCAATTTGATCATTAGCAAGCAGCTGACGCTTGCAACAGAAATAAAAAATGAACATCTCCGTAGATATTTTTGTAACCAAATCTAAGAAGAAAAAAAATCAGCAAAAATTAAATGAATCTGCTTAATAAGTTGTTGATGAGCTATGCAATGAAAGGGAAGCAGCGGAGGAAAAATAAGCTTACAAAAAGAAAATAAGAACGTTGGAAAAATTAACGAGTAGAAATATATAAAGGATCCCCAGTGGCAACGTATCAAATTAAATAATTTAAAGTACACTGTGGGAAATGCAGTCAAATCGTACGGAAATATTGCAACCTTTTTTCAATCAAAAATAATGTGCTAGACTTTATAATGAAGCTATTGCCGTATTCCTCAGCGGCCATGAATGAAACTTAAAATTATTTTAGAACATTTCAAATTTAGTATAATAAGAGCAACAAATTTGTTTTCATTCATATCGATAGCATGCCATGCGCAATTTTGTATTGTTTGGCATGGCGCAAGGGTTATTTATATTTAACAGGAGGTGATGTTTTTACTGTACAGCATAAATACTTCATTTTTTTATATCATCCGCTAAAATAAATACTTAAGCATTAATTTCATGTAAGCCATATGCGAATTAAAGTAATACAATATATAATCAAAACTAATTTCTTAAGCTCATTGTTTACAAGTCATATCATAGCATTGATATTCAATATTTTTTATAAGCAATTTAAAATTACACTTAAAAATTTTAAGATTATATATTGGACTTTGTATTGAAATTACTGTCTATTTTCCTAAGTGGCCATAAATAAAAAAAAAAGTTACAATCGGAACTATGGATTCACTAAGTTAAAAAGTTTTTATTTTGTGGCAGAAAACAAACAAAATTAAAGTCAAAACCAAATCTTCTGATATGCACAATAAATTTTTTTTTATTATTATACACAAGGAAATACAATATCAAAGCAAACGAAAGCACTATAGCTCATAATTGGCAAGTCAATAAATCACCTTTATCAGCTATCGTAATGACTTCACTTGAAATTTCAAAGTTATTTGCTGGATTTTGTAATAAAAATTCCAATCCTTGTCATTAGCGGCCACTAATAGAATTTGTTATTGTTTTAGACCACTTAAAAATAAGTGCGATAAAAGCAATTAATTAGTTAGAATTCACATCGAAAATGTGATAAGACTAATTTCATTTTGTGGAACATGACGTATGAGTTATACTTAATTCTAAAAAAAATATATATATATTAAAGAAGAATTACTCCCAGCTAGAAAATCCATTGCAATCACATTTTTTCATTAGCAATCTTATGGATTTTTTGACAGAATTAAATAATTGACGCATTTAAAGTCCTTACCACAGTACTCGTATAATAAAGTCATAAGGAAAGCTAAGAGAATTTTTTAACAGAAAATATTTTTTTACATGTACAATATTCCAACAACAGCAAAAGGTATCTTTTGTGCAAGTTTTAGTTACAAGAAGATACAATGCGAAGCTACGGCGATACTTATGCTGAGTTCACAGATAGTCCGCATTGAAGTGCTCGAGTGCATTTTTTTTGTTTGTTACTACGTTCGACGTTCAATCAATAATTATTATCTCATCCTCACTGTGGTTTTTCTTTCTCTTTTTAAAAAAGAAAAAAAAAATCCCTGAAAATTCCCTACTTTGATTGTCTTTGTGGAATTGAACTTTTTTTTTGCTTTTCTTGTTTTATCAATGCTTGTATCTGTGGAATACAATCTTACTTCGCATAGCCGCTTATCTGTATCTTTGCGTTACTGGTGGATTTATTTTCTGGAGCAATTTTTCTTTTACTGCTTCCCTCAACCGTGATCTTTGCAAAAAGAGCTAAGAAAAAAAAAATTACGAAATAAAGCTAGCAAGAAGGAACAGTGATGTCAATAGCCGTTGCTGAGCGTGCGCAAATGAAAGAAAAAAATAATCCTCAGAAAGGATAAAAAAAATTGCAGAGGAATTTTGTGCATTGTCTTACTACGCATCCCTACATGTGCTGATGCCAGATGGTGCAGACATTTTCGAAAATTAAGGAATTTTGGAGCGAATTTAATATTTTTGTAATATTTAGTATCAGTAAAAGTTTACATTGCATATTAAAGCATATTTTGTGAACTTTTGAGTGCATGTGAACATTGAATATTTGAAAAGTTTTATAACAGCCAGTAGGTGTAGTAATTTAACCTGAGTTTTTGATTATCATTTTCGTTAATATTTTTGAAATGGATAATCTCTAATGCTCACAAGAACTTATGTGGCATATTTTAGCATATTTAATGATTTAATAATGCACAAAGTTAAATCATCATTACTTTAGCAATTGAAATTTGATTTTAAAATATTTCTTTGTTTCAAAGTTAATAAATGCTTATTTTGCATATGCTAGTATATTTTGAAACTTGTTCGGAAGCTTCTTTTTTTTCTTTCTTCAAATAATTTTTAATTTATAATTAAAAGTTTTAAGCTGACTTGAAACAATTTATTATTTACGAATTTATTTCAAAAATATTTTGGGTAATAGAGATAAAAGCTTATTTTGCTTATTATGTTGGCCATCTATATGGCAACACTGTTTTCATACCCCCACGCGCATTTTTCCAATTCTTTTCGCTCGACTTCAATTTTTACTTATTTTATCTACTTTTCTCATGTTTTGCTATTTAATTCACAGTAAATTGCAATCTTCGTTGTCCTTGTCATAAATCCAATTACAAGTTGCAAAGTAGCTCAAGCAGATTGTTAGATTCATCATTTTTTTACCGCCCAGTTCTTATGTAGGGGCGAGTAAATCACAGTTTTTTTTCTGTACCATTATATACGCGTACTACATGTACATACGTATATATGGCATGTAAGTGGTAGGTGGTAAATAGTTGTTTTTGTTGGCTATTAAATATACATAGCTAACTGAAGAAGTATGAGTTACTCTGGCAACTGGAAAATTAACACTGTACAACAGCTGCTTCAACTAATTAAGAATGAATTTCATCCTATAACTATGTATGTTGGCGATTATTTTGTATAAATAGAAATATTGTGGAATGAATAAATAGACAACAAACAGCTTAATTAAGTTCTTTGTACAATTAGATAAATAGAGTTACTTTTCTATGAAATTTTAAAACTTTGAAAATTAATCCTATTAGAATTTTTAATTATAATTTATAAATAACTATGGTGTTCGTACTGTTCGTAGCTCATGATAATTAAATGTTACTTATACAACAAGTAACATAATAAAAACTGGCGACATCGGTCATTCTGATATGACTAGGAACTTCTGTATAGCTTTCATTTTGTCAACTACTTAAGGCTTTACAAAAATTTGAAGTTTCACTAATGGCCTCGAAGAAATCAATTCAAGACAAAGAAAATACAGTAATAGGACATTTTTTTTTTTGGGTTGCATCATTTTCACTATCCACCGAGTGAAAGTGAAACGAAATCACATGAATTTATACGAAGTTTAAATTAATTTCACTCGCAAGTGAAATGTAGAACATGCCTGAGTGTCTTTGGGTACAATCAAATGTTACTCATACGACATGATACACAAGATAAAGGGTCTCGTTTGCCACTACCATATATTATAAAGTTTACATGTTGTGTATTCTTTTAACTTTAAAAAGCTACATAAATATTTAAAGTTTCGTTAATGGCCGCTTAAAAGCTCGACGGAAATTTAAGCAAACCCTTTGTAAATTGAACAATAGATAAATCGCGAGAAAATACGAAAATAAATTTACAATTGCAAAATATGTGCAGATGGAAGCAGCAGCGACCCCTGATAATTAAATGTTACTCATACGGCATGATATACAAAACAAAATCTTTAATACCACCGTTTTGATATGTTATGAAAATTATTGTTTATTTTATTATAATAACTCTGAAGAACTTTACCACAACTAGAAGTTTCATTAATAGCCGCTTAAGCTACGGTGGAGATTTAAGCATAACGTCTAGCAAAAAACTTTGAAAATTTGACGAAATCTAAAATTCATATTGTTGAGTTTACCGCTAAGGAGTATGGAAGTACATACGAGTATGTATTGTCTTATTAAGTAGCACAATCTCTAGATGATAAATGTTACTCATACGTCATGGCAAATAAAATCGCTTTTACTGCCGTTTCGATGTTTAGTAAAACTTGTTTGTTGCTTATATTTTATTGACCCTAAGAAGCTATACAAAAATATGTAGTTTCACTAATGGCTGCTTAGAAGCACAGCGGCAATTTTTAAACAAAGTCAACTATAAAATTTTGAATGAAATAAAAAAATACCTCTCAATTATGTAAGACGTAATTAAAAAATAGTGCACATGTATAAGCACCTAAGAGAACATTTTTTTATTACGTAATTATTTTGTTGTGCCTTAAATGCCTCATAATCAACATATAACTTGCTAATACGAAATTCAACTCATTTATACTAATCACTAAATTGACAACTTCCTGATATACAAAACTTTTTTTTTTGTAAAACTCTAATGTATTACTTTACTTCCTAAGCTTACCAACGACATTATTAACCCACTTTTTTGTTGACGACGCAGCTCTACGGGAAACTAATCCTATATGAACACAATCAACAGCCAGCAACAACAAACATATTAACGTCAACATCAACAGCAGCAGCAACATTGTCAGCAACAAAAAGTTTATCAATAAAAAAAAACAGCCCCTGGTATTTATTTACAACAAAATTTGTTGTTTTACTTGCATTTTTAACTTTAAAGTTTTTTTTCATTAACTTTTTTGTTTTTCGATTTTTTTTTTTTTTTGCAAAACTTTAGTTGACTATGCGAACTATTCGCATTAAACGAGTTGAATGAATGGATGGATGTGTATGTACAACCATCTACATATCCCTATAAAATTAGACGTATAACAGTAGTCTACACTGGATGTAATCATTACATGCTGTTGTTATCGCCAATTCGCAAAGTTCATTGTTTTGGCTTTTCAAATGTTGTTCTGTTACTGTCATCGTCGTTATTACACTCATCATTATCATTGTCGTTAGTTCATTCTATGTTGCTTACTGTCAAGTATTTTGCATAAGCTACCCTACCGATAGTTTATTCCCAGCAACTAAAATTTTAAAAATCTATCACGAACCCAGTGAGAAAGCTAGTGGATTAGGGATATTAGTTAGTTTTTTACATAAAGCTTCGTATATAATTTGCGCTGTAATAGTTGTTTTGGTTTAAAAGCAAAGTGTTATATAGGGATTCGACTCTAAGGCACCCAAATAAGAATTATAAGAACAAACAATAGCAATATCATGACAGAGATAATGGTTTCGATTCCCAATACAAAATCATCCTCAGTGACCTTGAGTTGATGCAGTAAGTTTCCAAAAATACTTTTATTATTTATAGCACACAAAAATCTATGCGACGAAGCGCTTACAAAAAAAGTGTGATATCAAAGAGTTACAAAGTTACGCAGGAGCGAAAATTTGACAAAGCTTTGTTTTGTTTTTGTTATAGTTCTTATCATGTTCATGCAAAAAGAAAAATAAAGCAAGTTTGGGAGTTTCTCACTGAATTACCGCCAGGTCACTGAGGATGGTTCGTTAACATAAAACGAAAATTATAAGGCAACCAAACAATAAAGACAAGAACAAACAATAGCAATATCATGACAGAGATAATGGTTTCGATTTTCAATACACAATCATCCTCAGTGACCTTGAGTTGATGCAGTAAGTTTCCAAAACAGCCTTTATTTACTACACACAAAAAACCATCCGACGGAGCGCTTGCAAAAAAAAGCTACCAAGAGCGAATATTTGACAAAGCTTTGTTCTGTTTTTGTTATAGTTCTTATCATGTTCATGCAAAAAGGAAAATAAAGCAAGTTTGGGAGTTTCTTACTGAATTACCGCAAGGTCACTGAGTATGGTTCTTTAACAGAAAACGAAACAATGCAGTTGATCTAACTATTTGTTTGTCGTTTTTTTGGCGAGATCTTTAGCATACATTTCGATGTTGGAAATTGTCGTATGCAAAGTAATGAATTGCGATTAACAGCTATCTTCAAAGCAACTTCGAGGTGTGATGGATTTTGTGGAATACTAGCGAAAGTATATCCGTAATGTGAAATGGTATTTACGGAACAAAGTTGATTTTTTCACCTCGAGCGCTAGTCTAGTATTGTTTAAATGTCTTTGTTTCAATTCCACTTATGTTTTTTTCTAAGCAACTGTTATTACGAATACGGACAGTTTAAGGTTTGATTGAATTTTTGACGTTTACTTGAAAAATCCAAATCTTTTTCTATATATCTATCTCGAAGGAATGAATATTGCCGTATAAGACATTGATTCCATCAGTTGTTTTAGTAAAATTCGAGATTATGTCAATAAACAAAGTGGCAAAATAAGGTATAAGATGTTTTGATCGAATTCTGCATGCAAAGACGTAAAATGGTCAAGAAGTTAAAGGCAATTAAGTTATGCGCTCTATAGCAATATGGATGCAATTCAAAAAGTAAAAGTTTGTTGACTTTAATGGCTCGGAAACATAGAGCGAAGGAAAGACATCGCTAGAGTCAAAAAAATTTTAGGTTAGTCTACATAAATAGACAGATCTAGCCCTGGGTTGGCCTAGGAATAGAACAATTTCTATGTTATGATACAAAAATAAGTAACTTAAATTTTCTGTTTTACAGTTTTATTGTACAGTAAAAAAAAACTACTTTTCTTGAAATTTGTTAAAGCAACCTGTTTTCCTAATGGGTTTGCTAACTACTGCACCCCTTAAACTAATGATTTCCCTAAAATAAAATAAAAATAAATAAATAGAAAACAAGTTTTGATGGACTCAACGTGACTGCTGTTTTCGATGCGCTCGTTCTTGACAGCGGATTGTGGAAATTTTGCAGGCTTTTGTTTTGAAGCAATTTTCCATTTTTTATATTTTTTTTTTTTTTTTTTTTTGAAACAACGCAAGAGACAATCTCAACGTCAAACACTGACTAACTGACGCAGTGACTAAAGGAGGCCATCCGCCGTTGTCAACTACAAAATACTACACCAAAGTCGTACGAAGCGCATTAGGCGTCCAAAAAAAAAAAAGAAGAGCATTATAGAGTAGACTTGGCTATATGCGCCGCATTCAAAAACTTTCAACTTATTGTGTTCCTCAACTAAAGCCATTAAGTATATTTGGATTGTATTGTCAAGAGTTTCTGTGTGCGGCGGCAGCCAGCGCGTGTTTGTTCGTGTAGAAGGCAAAGTTTTGTCAAAAGCACTGCTGCACAGACAAGAAGTGTAGTTTCGAGAGTAAAGAGTTAGCAAAGACTATTGTCATTGTTTTTTATGGTTTGTTGTCACTGTCATTTTTCAGACAACGACATCTCCCTTAAAGACAGTTTTAATATTAAAGACGCGCAATGACTGCATAAGACATTAAAGGGTCGCTTGCACTATGGTGATAGATAGTGGCGGGGGGGAGGTGTATACGAACAGGCCGCGACAACTTTATTGTGTTAGAAATTCATTTCCACTGTTGCATGTGGTAACCGAAAAACTTAACTCATAAAACAAAAAGTCGCAATAAGAAAGTAAAAATTTTAGCACATTTCCGATTAAATTTCGAAGTTACTTTATTAAATTGGGTCAAATTTAAGCAATAAAGTTTGGTGACATAGATAATAATAATTTATTGAGTTGGCATAGTTTAAGCCTAAGGAAAGTAGAATTTGTCACATCAGAGAACCACGCTGCGTTTGCATGCGTATAAGAAATTCTATAATTCTTAATTTTTTCCAATCGCGGATCATTTAATAATGTTGCAAAGAGTTCGGATCTAAAAAGTTCGTATTTGAAGAGTACAAAGCTGAGGAGTGCGCAACCAAACCTCATTCAAGCATACACCCAAAGCAGTATGCACCCAAACATTGTACACCCAAAGCATTTTAAGAGAATACACGTCGAAAGATTACGCATCGAAAGAATATTATTATTATGTTTATTGTACAATAAAGCGAAACTTTGTGTAGTACATCGAATACAAACGTTGGGTAATATAATGATGAAATAAGCTTAAACCTAGTATGAATACATGAAAAATAAAGTATTGAAAATATACGTGTAACTAAGAGTTATAAAAGTTATCAACAGCCAATTTGAATTGTTTGAAATTTCGAATTTGTTTTATATACATAGGGAGAGAATTCCATAGTTTGACAGCACTAACAAAGAAAGTTCTGGACGTTACAACATAGTTATGCGAAGGTGTGATTAAATTTCGCGTTCTCGATGATTGGACAAAACAAAGTTCTCTGAACAAATATTCAGGTACACAAGCCTGGATGAGCCTGAAGACGAATAATAGATTTATCTTTTTATAAAAGGTAGATATATCACAGTTTATTATCTGTTTGGAGAAGGCTGAGATAGGGTCGAATTTCCGTTTCAGAAAAACATATCTCGCTGCATTATTAATTGTAAGTTGGAGTTTATATTTAGAAGCACAGTCAAGATCACCATAGACTAAAGCACTGTAAGCTAAAATTGGGACGAGCATAGATTTAACCAGTTTTAGTTTGATAGCTTCAGGGATAAGACTTGTTGTGGCCCAAAGCATTCTGATTAAATTATACATTTTAACGACTGTACTGTTTATGTGATCGCTGCAGCTTAGCCTACGATTTACCTTAAAACCGAGGCTCGTTACACAGTCTTCATATTTGATAGCAGTGTTATCTAGTGTAATAGATGGTAGCGTTTCAATTTTATAGAAGTAATGAGAAATGGGAAGAGCCTGGGTCTTAGCCGCGTTAAGTTTTAAGTTATTATTTTTTGCCCAAGCGGAAATTCTACTTAAGTCCTCGTTCATTCGAAAGATGAGATCCTCAGTTAGTCCTATTGGTCTAGAAAGATATAACTGTGCATCATCTGCGTACAGATGTATTGTAGCATCTTTACAGCAACTAACAATGTCATTTATGAACATGGAAAACAGAATGGGACCTAGTATAGAGCCTTGTGGCACACCAGACGTTATCATTTCTAAGGCAGACGAATTTCCATTAAATTTAGTACGTTGGAATCTCTCATTTAAGTAACTTTTCATAAACTGAATTGCGTACGTGCCAAAACCAAAATATTTGTGCAACTTTATCAAGAAAACATCAAAACTTAACGTATCGAAGGCCTTAGAAAAATCTAGTAACACCAAAATAGTGATTTCACCACTGTCGTATTTTCGCCTAATATCCTCAAAAATTTTTAGCATTGCCGTCGAACAGCTATGGTTCGCTCTAAAGCCAGATTGGTTCTCTGTTAATAATTTGTACGTTTTCAAGTGGGTAATGATTTGGCGAGCAATGAATTTTTCAAAAATTTTCGAGAAAACCGGTAAAATACTAATGAGACGGTGATCCTCAGGAGCTGGTGAATACACATAGAAAGAACACGAATAAGAGTACGCATCGAAAGATTACGCATCGAAAGATTACGATAGAAAGAGCACGCATCAAAAAAGTACGCATCGAAAGAGTACGCATCGAAAGAACACGCATCAAAAGAGTACGCATTGACAGAGCACGCATTGAAAGAGTTCGCTTCGAAAGAGTACGCATCGAAAGAGTAGCCATCGAAAGATTACGCATTGAAAGAGTACGCATAGAAAGAGCACGCATTAAAAGAGTACGCATCGAAAGAGTAAGCATCGTAAGAGTACGCATCGAAAGAGTACACATCGAAAGAGCACGAATCAAAAGAGTACGCATAGAAAGAGTACGCATCGAAAGATAACGCATAGAAAGAGCACGCATCGAAAGATTACACATCGAAAGAGTACACATAGAAAGAGTACGCATTGAAAGAGCACGCATTAAAAGAGTGTGCATAGAAAGAGCACGCATCAAAAGAGTACGCATCGTAAGAGTAAGCATCGTAAGAGTACGCATCGAAAGAGTTCGCATCGAAAGAGTACGCATCGAAAGAGTACTCACCGAAGGAGTACACAGAACACATAAAGCACGCACCAAAAGATACCAGACTGAAAGAGAAGTAGAAGCTCTTCGATATAAAAGATTCTGTATTCCTATAAGAATTTTGTACGATATTCGCAAGATGTCGAGCGGTGGAAGATCTATCAAGGTATTTAGATGTTGTGATGCTGCCGTACAAAAAATGGCCATTGTCTGTTGAAGTCTGGTTTTCCAGAGAAAACGTGCGTTACGAGGATGCGTAGGTTTATTACGCGGTGAAAGCCCACAGATGTTTGCCGAAAATCGCCCCGCACTGTCAGAAGATCGGGAGATCTCCGAAGAAATGTAATATCTAAAATAGCTCCCATAATTTTTTACTTTCTAAGGAATCTAGTAAAGGGAACTATAAAAACTTTGTAAGGATTGATTGACTGAGAATTTAACAGTGCAAGTAGTTAATATCGACAGTCGTTCGTAGGACTACAACGGAAGATATCTATTTTTATGGAAAGGTCACGACGACCAATGTACTTAGTTTAAAAAAGTCCAGCATAATCGTCTTTAAACATAAGGCCTAGCGTGAACTAACTGTAGTAAACTCTTAAGTAAATTTTTCATTATTTAAATAAAAAGATTTAAAAATTTAAGACACAAAAAGAAAACAACAAACAAAATCGTATTTGCATTATTACTCATACCCATCGGCTTTCATTGTTGTGTCCGTCTTCAGCAAGCGGAAATTATATTGACTAATTTGTTGGAAATAAGCATGGTTATCACCATACTTACTGCGAAGTTTGGTTAACTTTAGCTATAGCCATTCCGGAAGAGGAGGCAGGAAAGAGAACAAAAATAAAAATCCGACAATAATAGAAATGCCAACTAATGACAAAAGTAAAATAAGAGTAGGAGAAAAATGCAAAACAGGAAAAAAAAAGCCAAATTACGTCCTTCAGAAAGCAAAACTTAGACAGTTATTTATTATATAACGTCTATTAATGTGATAATGAAAAATCGGAGTAAGAGAAATAAAAAACCATAAAAAAAGAAAAACTTTATATTAGGGACTGATTTGCGCAGCGCCCAACTTTTTATTGCGTTATAAAGAAATTTGCATAACCGCAGATTGGCAGAATAAAACTTGACCATACAAAATGTTGAAACTTTTTCTATTAATAACAACTTGTTTTAATCCTTTCTGCTTCCTTTTTTGTTTTGTGTCCTTCCTTGAATTGCCCGCACATAGGAAAATGTACAAAAGCTTTTAATTAAGCTACCGCCTGAGAAAACATTTGCACTTGATTAAACGCTTTTAATGACCATCATGATTGCCTATTGGCAGTCAATGGCTAACTGTTTTGCCAACCATTGTGTGTCTGAACTGAGGTTGAGTTTCGATACTAGTAAGTATATTGGAGGCTTGTCTGAACTGGATTTCCAAAAGGATGCTCACTTTGATGCTTTTGCCAGTCAGCAGCTTGCGTGTGTTTTGTTTTTGACCATACCTCATCATCATAGTACGCACCACTGATTACAACTTAATCAGTAAAGTCACCCGCCTACAATCGGGAGGAAAGTGAAAGAAGAAAAATTTACAAGAAAACGACGAACGCATGGACAGAACATAAAGTAGCAATCATGCTTTGAATTAGAATTAAGCCTTCTTTCTTTATTGAACTCGCTCTCTTTCGATTGCGCTTCTTATTTTTTGTTTTATGCCTTAAGTGGCAATAAGTTGCTGAAGTGGGCGTCAAGGACAATAATGATGCTTGGTATTTATGTCAATTATTTTGATTAAAGGCAAAAGAGTAACAATTCCTATTTTTTTTTTTTTTTTTTTTGTATCAAAGTTTAAATATATAAGCAGATCTAATTAGGGTCATTAAAATTGCTGTGATATTAAACCCTCATTTTATAGCTTAATTTAAAATGATTTTCAAAGGTCAAAGTTGGACTTGATAATTGGAACTTTTTAGGTTAAAGAAAAGTTTATCTAATTTAAGGAGTGATACAGGGTGACGTAAAATGGTTTTTATGGTTTGGGTTTCTTTTTAACTTTTACTTTTTTACTGAATATGTATTTGCAATGAATTTTAATAATTTCTTCAAAGCAGCTTATTGCATAGTATGAATATCTATATTTGTCACAACACTCACTTCAAACGTAAATTCCAGTGACATCGATAAACGTTAAACGACAAACAGCAGAAGGGTGGCTCACGCAACAGTAGCGTAAATGCCAACACACCAACATTTTTCAGGTTTTCCCTCTTATGTCATAATAAATGGTAAAACCAACTGTTATTTTAGAACAACAACAAAAAAAGGATACTTCGATGTTCAGTTTTTGTAAGTGTATTGAGGCGTTTATCACTTGAATAATCAGCACCGGCGTCAGACCTGAGGGTAGAAAATGTTTAAACAAAAACCATAAGGGAAAGCAATTCAAAGGGATAATATGAATCAGCATAGATCTTATACTTTATGCTGGAAAATACAATATTTAAAAGATGCTACTTGAAAACTTTTGTGAATAGTTGGGCTGTCGAAATGTTTTTATTAGTCATTGAACTGGAAAGTGTGTGAAGAGTGATGTTGCTTATTGGTAAGGTGTAAAAATAATTCATGCAAAAAAGTCTCGCATTATGTTAAAACTAAAAATAAAACTGGTTTTTTCTTAAGATAATTGGGTACAAGTATGAATGAATTTTAATTTAAATATGTCATTTTTCAATCACAGAGTCATATTCACTTGAAGGCAGTTTATTGCGCTCTCCATGAATTTCCTCTCCTCTCCTCTCCTCTCCTCTCCTCTCCTCTCCTCTCCTCTCCTCTCCTCTCCTCTCCTCTCCTCTCCTCTCCTCTCCTCTCCTCTCCTCTCCTCTCCTCTCCTCTCCTCTCCTCTCCTCTCCTCTCCTCTCCTCTCCTCTCCTCTCCTCTCCTCTCCTCTCCTCTCCTCTCCTCTCCTCTCTCCGCCAACACAATTTAAGCCTTAACCAAAATAGACGTGACGAGACGGTAGCAATTAAACGAACGTTTGCACTCGTTTTGTCGAAAAAGCTGTTATGACGAGTAGCAACGTTGTTACGACGAGTAGCAAAGTTTTGAAGTTCGGTTCTTACGGAACAACTCGTCTAGTCAAAATGTTTCGTTCACTTCCGATCAATTACGTAGGTTCATTTTGGCTATCAACATTGATTTAGATACACTTGAACTTACTCGTTATGTCTCGTCTCGTCTATTTTGGTTTAGGCTTTAGAATATGTAAGTCGGCGTTTACTCGAGGAAAGTCTGAGAGACAAATTCTTGTCCATTCTCTTTTGTGATTTTCTTTTCGCGTTTGAAACATATGACAAATTTTTTACCTCGTCCCTTTCGCTTTTCCCCTCTTGCCTACAAACAAGGAAACTTTGCGGCAAGACTTTCCTCGTGTAAACGTTGACTAAGTACATTTTATGTGTTGGAATATGTGTGAGTATTCTACATTCGCACCCAGCAAACATTTCTATATGCGGAAGCGTCGTGTTTTAAACGCCAAGCTGAAAGAAGTTCATATTAAGATGACAAGTTTGTTTAAGAGAATCAGTCCGGAGCACACCGGCCCCAAATTGAGTGTTTTAGTTCAAAAATCGCTAGAGGGCACAAATTTTGTCGGAAATGAAGAACGAACAATTTTTGTTGGCATTTTAGTTGGCTTTAATTTAAAAAAGAAATTTTTCATTTTCGACAAGATTAGCGCTCTCTAGCGATTTTTGAATCAAAAAAACTCGATTTGGAACCACTGTGCGGGGGTGCGACTCGTCAATGCAATTTGCTAATGGAACCTAAAATGTTTGTAAGTAAAACGTATCTGTTCCGGATTCGTTTTTTGTAAATAAAACAAATCCGTTGCGGATTTGATTTTTTGTAAGTAAAACGGATGCGTTTCGAACTCTGAACGGACCTCATATGCGGATCCGTTTCGAACTCGTTTTTTGTAAATAAAAAAAAATTTAACGAGTTAAAATTGCTTGAAAGCTCAAAAAACTTATAAAATTTTTTACTCAAATTTATTTTGCAAAATCTCAGAATAATTTTCAAAAAAAAATGTTGGGTCTTAATCGACTTCGAAATGTTCAAAAAGTCGAAAAAAAACTAATATTTTTTAACACTGAAATTACAACCCGTTTCAGATTCCGTTTCGGATCTGATTCGAAATCGTTTTCGTATGAAATTCCTCTCGAAAAAACGGAAGGATCGTCCGCTTTTGTTGGGACAGGACAAATCATATATTAACATGAAGTTATATCGAATCATAGCACTTTTAACCCATGAATATACAATAAATATTTTTTTTTTCATTGACAAAAACCTGGAAGATTGAAGAACCTTGCAAATGTTGACTGGGCGCACAAACATAAGTAGTATGTGAATGTGGTTGTGAATTTCTGTGCGCGTACTAATTTCCGAGCATGAAAATACAATTTCAACTTTTATTTTAATTTTTTTGGCATTCACTAAAATATGAAATTGCTTTCACGTCATATGGAAATGCAGGAACGAGAAAAATCAGGAATTTCGTTAACATTTTTTAGCTAACAAATGATATTTAGTTACATAGTATACACCGCGCATATTTGCTTTGCTATTATGAGTCGCCAATGCATTTTTGGTTTTATGTAAAATTCTAAACATTGCAAAATATTTTACATTTTTTGTCAAAGCTTTGCAATTCAAAACTACGAAGGTTGAGGATTTTATTTTTTAAGCATAATGGGGAGCATCATTATGGTACAGATAATGTAATATTGATTGTCGCTTAAAGTTGTTGATGCACCAACAGAAATCCAACAAGATTTTCAGCATTAATTTCTTATTTTTCTGCAATCTAGCAAAAATTGTATGTTTATTTTAAATTACAAATAAATTTTGTCAATAAGACCCAAGGTATTCACAATCAAAGTTCTCGCCGCCACCGCCAACTTTGCCAAACTGAATCGCTCAGTCAGTCTTTGCGTCTGACTCAAATACACAAACCAACCAAGCAGTCAAACAACAGCGAAACCAAGCATGCTACCAAAGTGCAATTAACATAATGAAAAGCTACAAGGGGAAAAAAAACATCTGTAAACCATGAAATGTGCTAAATGTTGCATGTATAGTGTGGCGCGCCGGCGCACAGTGGTGTCAAATTGAGTTTACTTGAATGAAATTAATTTTTCAGTTCAATATTAGATGTAGCTAGCTGTAACTTAGTACATATTGTAAAGGTTTCGTCAAAGCTGCAGATAAATTCACTGCGGATTTTTTATTAAAGAACATAAATTTTTTAATAAAAAAACACGGTCCTAGTTACTATGGCCGCAAAATTTTTTTGCCAATTAAAGTTTTCTTCGTCAAAAAGTTCCCATTTTATGGAATATTTTTTATATGAAGAAAGCTGCATCAATTTAAGAGGAATAAATGTCATGTTTTAAAATACATTTTTTTTCTGTATGAAGTAAGAAAATTTCTTTATTATTTCGCCCTTTTTATCACGGCGGGTTAATTTTTAACTGAAGAAACTAAAATCGGAATGTTTTTTAGTATTTAATTTTGAAAAAAAAAAAAAAAATACGCAGAATTTCACACTGTGCGTCGTTGCAAAAGTTGTGGCACAAAAATTAAAGTGAGGAGCTGGCAACAGTTTTTGGGGAAATGAAAAAAAAAGATGTTCTTTCTCATTAGCACAGTTCAAAGTGTTTTTTATTTGCTGCTTTTGTTTTGTATTTTTCCTTTTTACAGCTGAAAGATTTTCATCACGGTAGAAACATTAAAAAATTATATCACATCACGCGTATCGTAGCTTTTGCTGTTAACAATTTTGATACAAATTTTTTTAATTTAGGAGCATGATTTTGTCGTAAATTTCATTGAGGATTCTATATTTACAAAATTTAAAAATTAAGTGATATCTATTGCTGTGATATTTTTCATCACAGTTGGGAGTTTCAATATTTTTCAGACAATACTTTTTCCACAAATTTGTATGGAGCTTGATCCTGAAATTAGTAAAAAGTTGTCACAACTTTACTTTTGGGCTGCACATGGATATTCTTAACAAACCCAAGGTTTAAATTAATTGGCAGTGATATTAAAATTTTATTGGAGGGCCTCTTCAAAATAAATTCGAGTCTTCAAAAATTAATCAATTATTTCTTGACTTTTTTTGGGCCAAATTTTTAATATATATTTCGAATTTTAAAAGCACCTCAAAATGCCACGCGATGAGGACGAAAATTTAGCACTTTTTTAAAACGTGTGATTTTTTTGCTATTTGTTTTTTCAGTGTAAGTTTTTTGACATATTACGTGTCATTCATAACATGTGTCAACGCCAAAAATGCTCAGTAAGGTTTGCCATTTCCCCATGAAACGAACAGCGTTTTTTTTTTTTTTTCAAAAATTCAAAATTTTCTTAAGCGACAAAGCTCATTTTTGGCCCAATGGGTACAAACAGAAGTGGCGAATTTGGTATGAAGAGCAGCCTGAGACAGTTCAGGAGCTACCAACGCACCCTGAAAAATTAACTGTTTGTGCGGCGGCGACATTATTGGACCGTACTTTTTCAAAAATAATGAAAATAGCAATGTCAATGGAGCAAGGACCGAGCGATGATTACCGACTTTTATTTTGCCCAAAATGGTAGAATAGGACTTGGTTGACATGTGGTTTCAACAAGACGGTGCCACACGGCACGCGATACCATGGACCTATTGAGAAGCGAGTTTGGTAAGCAAGTCATCTCATGTTTTGGAGCACTCAAGTTTTGGCCGCCAAGATCATGCGATTTGACCTCACCAGACAATTTTTTGTGGGGCTACGTGAAGTCTCTCGTATAAAGGGGGACAAGCCAGCCGCTACAATTGCAGCCCTGGAAGACAACATTACAGCTGGCATTGATGAGATACCGGCCGAAATGCTGGAAAGAGTATCAAAATTGAAGCTTACGGATGAACCATTTCAGGCATAGCCGCGGGCAACATTTACATGAAATAATCTTTAAAAAATAAATGGCAGGAATTGAGGGATCGCTCCAAATAATTATTTCATTCACTATTGCAAGTTTTCTGTTCTTTTTTCAATTTCCAAAAACCAAACGCTTAAAAAATCTCCCTTTATTACAGCCTGAAAACAAAATGTGCATGGTAGGCTTCGGGTTAAAACCATTGACTTAAGCACTACAAATGTTATTTACTTATTAGCAGGGCCGAATTTAACTAAAAACTGAAAAGGGGCCGCTTATAATTAAACATAGAAAATAATAAAATAAAAGTCATAAATTTTTTGTTTCTAAATACATAAAATACAAAACTGCACATTCACAAATTCAAACAATATATTGGCATGTTGGGGACCCCCTTGAGTTCAGCTATAGCTCTTCTAGACAAAACCTAATCCAGCGCTTCTTGCTAGCATCTTACATTAACGACACTCCAATTCACCAGGTGTTTTATATGGAAGCATAAATTATGTAATATATTAGCCACATAACGCTTAAGCTTAATACCACTGACTGAAACACTACAAATGTTAATTTTCTTTTTCTCTCAATTGATCCGTTAGTATATTAACAACAACAGACGCAAAATAAACTAACACATTATAAACTTAAATAAGTGAATCAACAAATAAAATAAAAATTACTTTCAGTAAAATATAAAATCAGTTTACAAAAGCTTACTGAAACACTACAAATGTCAACAAACTTTAAAAATCAACAAAATTTGAGGCAGTAAAGTAATAAATAGTATATTATGTTTCATTTACTGACAATTAAAATTTTAAAACTTTATATAAACATATAAAATTCCCCCTACATTGTTTAAAGTTTCAAACAATATAAAGCCTATGACTAGCGTCCAAAAGCATAAAAATGACAAATAAAAGCAGCAACATCGCATCACAAAGCAAGCAACACTTTTGTTTTAATCTCATTTTAATTGCATATAAAATTTTATGAGTTTTTTAACTTCTTTGTTTTTGGTTTTGCTGCTACTATTTCACTATCATATTTACTTATACATACACATATAATTACTGTTCTAATCTAGGCGGCGCACACAGCGCAATGCAAAACGATGCGGTGCTATGTGCAGACAAAGTGTTTTTAATTAAATTTGTTTAACATTTAGACATAAAAATATGAGTAAAATCAGTAGCAAAAACACTAAGTAAACAAGTGTTTCTTTATCATGCACACAATATTAAGCGGGTTAACAGATATACATAAAATTACACAAATACAAACAACATACATATGGTATCAAAGGTATTTTATGAGCACATTAAATAACTACGCGTAAGTCATAGTAACGAGAATGAAATTCAATGCTTAGTTTACAAAGTGAACTCTTAAATTATACCTTAGAGTAGTCTTACATATGATCTTATAAAAGTTACTGCCTTTTCTTATAAAAGTTCTTGAAATTAATGCTTTTTCACTGCTCTTACCCGAGTTGAAAAAGAAACTAAATGAATGCTCCACCTACCAACAACAGCCACAAAACATATTAATGTCATTATCAGCAATTTAAAATAATTAAAATGATAACACCGGAAAAATAACAACAGCAAAAATTACATTAGCAGCAACAACAACGACAATAATAGTAATAATATCCAACCAACCAAAATTACAGTAACCAACAACAAGTGGCTGGTGTCATGATAAACAAAATTAAAATGCGTGCAGTTTTGTTGACGATAATATTGCCACCGCTGCTGCTGCTGTTGCTGTTGTCTTGCTAATGTTGCTGCTGATGATGACAATGGTGAGAGCGACAAAAAAATGTGTAGGAGGATAATGAGGTAGAAAAAAACAAGGGAAATTCCAAAGTGTAAAAAGAAATTACATTTAATGACAAACAATTTGGTTGTTGTTAAGTGAAGGTGGTGGCACTGCATGGAATTGTGTCACATAGTTTAAGGTGCTCCGAATTATTATGTTTTTTGAAAAGGCAAAATTTATTTTTTAATGAGCTTTAGCATAATTTGGTAGAAGAGCAAAGAAAAAATATGGTGTGATATTTTTGGCTAAATTTTACTTAGAAAATTACACTGAAAGCAGTGATATATTTAATTTCATTTATAATTTATAACAATTAAATGATTCTAGTAAAATTTAACAAGTTGATACAATGTTTTTCCATTGTCCAGAATAAAAAGTTTGCAACTAAGTACTAATTTTTAAAGTTTTTATTTACCATAAAAAAGGTGTTGCCTTAGTTTTGTCCGTTAAGTTTTCGAGCTTAAAATGTTCCTTTAAATGTTAAGTTTTTATTTATGAGACGCAAGTTTTTTTTAATTTTTTTTGTCAATAACAAAGACAATATGGTTCAATAAAGTCGTTTTTATAAAAAAATGTATGATATGAAAAAAATCTACTAAGGGGGTGCTTAAATGTTTACCAATACTGTATGTCTATGTTCAAAAGTTGTTATTTTCATCCTTTGTTATCAAAGTTTGTTGAGATAAAAAGCATTGTATCAACTTGTAAAATTTTACTTGAATGTTGATCGCTGCTATCTGGCTGTAAATTCTATTATAATTTAATTATTCTTATTATTGTGCTAGGGTAGCAAGGTGTAGTTTACCGGCAACCGGAAAATATTTGTGTGTATCGCATTGTTGTATACTGTTATGAGCAAAAATTTAAAAGAAAAAGTAAATAAAAATAATTTTATAAAGAAAAAAAATTATAAAACATGTATAAAAAAATATATAAAAAATACATATAAAAATTTTATAAAATATATAAAAAAATATGTAAAAATATTTATAAAAAAAATATATAAAAGAATATATAAAAAAACTTATCAAAAAATTTATAAAAAAAATACATAAAAAACATTAAAAAATATGTAAAAAAATGTTTAAAAAATATAAAAAAGTCTATAAAAAAAATAAATAAAAAAATATATAAAAAAATATATAAAATATATATAAAAAAAATATATAAAAAATATATAAAAAAATATATAAAAAAATTTATAAAAAAATATGTAAAAAAAATATATAAAAAAATGTATAGAAAAGTTTATAAAAAAATAATTCTTAATGCTATTTTCAAAAATTAATATTAAAAAATTAACAATAAGCAATAAAAAAAATTAAAAAAACTTAAAAAAGAATAATCAAACAAGAATAAAATAAAACAAAAAATTTATATAAAAGAATAAAAAAATAAATAATAAATAAATAAAAAAGTTAAAATAAGTTACAGAAAATGAAATCAAATACAAAATTAATAAAAAAACAAAAAGGGTATATGGGACGTTCCATGTCAACCCGGACAGTGGTCTGCTCAAAATTGAGCGCAGCGGAAAAAAGTTTTTAATGTGTCATAATGTTCGTATGCTCAAGAGGGTTTTATTTCATATGAGAACGGATGTTTTCGAATTTTTCATTTTTAACAAATGGTGACCACAAAACGACGCCTACACATAGCTGTCTATGTATAAATAGGCAGTTGATAAACAGACATAATCATAATCGCTTAATTTTTTTTTTTTTTTTTTGTAGGAAAGGCTGTGAAGAGAGGGAGTGCACTGTATACTTTGGTCGCCATTTTGCTATAAGTAAAAAATTCGAAAACACCCGTTCTCATATGAAAGCTCTTGAGCATATGAACATTTTGACACCTTAAAAACATTATTCCTCTGCGCTCAATTTTGGTTTGGGCAGACCACTGTCCCGGTTGACATAGAACGTCCAATATATAAAATAAAAACTAAAAACAAAGTACATATTAAGAAAATATAAAAAAGCAATTATATCATTATAAAATCAGTAAATAATAATAAAAAAAAAAGAAAATAGATAAAATAAAATAACAAACAATAACAACAAATTTTAAAAAATTAAGCTTAAAAAAAATTTTAAGAAAATAAAAATAATTGCATAGTATGAAAAAAATAATCTTTAAAAATAATGACCTTCTGATTTTTATCGAAATGTTGAAAAAAAGGTTCCTTGTCACCAAAAAAATTTTTTCAGTTTTTTTTTTTTTTGTTTTTTTACAAAGCTATTTCACATTTTTTTTGTTTTTGTTTTTTTTACAAAGTTATTGCAAATTTAAATTTTAAAAAAATTTGTAAACAACACCTTATTGCTCTTAAGATATTGTAATCGATCTAAACAAAACTTTGTCATATCGAAGGAAACGAAATGAACTTTAGTTAATCATTCGGAAGTTTTTTCATAATTATTTTACTATTTGTTTATAAACAAATTATTTTTTATTGTGTTCTACTCCTTTTAAAAACCTGCAATAAATGTTGCCATGCCTCGAAAATCTAAGCAAAACAAACATAAATATTTATGAAATTTACATGAATTTCGCTTAAAAGTGTCTGATGGTGATTTTTATATATAAATACAAGTAAATTTTAGTTTCAGAAGTTTATACGTATTTTATTTATGAAATAACCCTACCAAAGAATTAGTGGTGCGTAAATAGGACAACAAAATTCATTTAAATGGTACATCGTACTTAAAAGATTAAAAAAAAAGTCACTGCTCTGGGTTGAATGGGTTGAATACACTTTCATATGACGTTAAGGAATTGCTCTGTGCTCTATAAAATTTTGAACTTTTTCCTATAAAAATTTAACGCAAAATATATTCAACAACCGATTTTTTTATGCAAAAGTCTTTACTTGTTGCTATAGTAAATGATTTGGAAAGGCATAGATTGTAAAAATTACCAGATTCATCCAATTGACTTTCGAAAAAATTTTTAATTTTCTTAAATATTAAAAAAAGGCAAGTTTTCAGTATGGTGAGCTTTAATTAAGTATGCAATATACCCAAACCATTTGAGTCTTAAGCAAAAACAAAACTTGTTTCAATTTATCTCGAAAACTTTACTTGTTAAAATAGCCCAAGAGTCTGCTGTAGAAAAGTCGAGTGTATAAGATTATAGAAAGGGATGCACGGGAAAGATAGTGAGCCATTTTGGTGAAACTAACGAACGAACCATTCGATGCCCGAATTTTAGCCAATTTTGTTTTAATTGAAAGTGTATAATATTATGCCTTAAAATATGTGTCAAATGATAGAACTCGAAGAGACCTAAATACAATATATTGTTTTTGTCCTGTCCCAAGCATGGGTTGCAACCGGTTTACTGGGTGAATTTTTATTAATAAAGATAATAGCTTGATCTGTGTGCCAAACGATAGAGATTGAAGAGATTAAATAGAATATATAGTCGCTTTGTCTTATTCTGTCCCAAACATTTATTGCCACCCATTTAAGAAAAATTGGCCCTAAAAACGTGTGGCAATCCATGTTTAAGACCGGACCATTTTAATACGAACCGTTTTTTTTTTTTTTTAATTTTTTGCAAACAATTTAATCAAGAGCCAAACTATTGACTGGTAGCTCCGTCACACGCATAACATCGTTTTTAAGTAATTTTAATTAACCAACATTTGTTGTCATTATCATCTTTATTGTCATTATCATTTTCGTTCTCACCGCTTTTGTTGTTGTTGTTGTTGTTTTTTAATCATTATAAATATTGTCATTTCACGTACGCTTGATAATTAAGTTTATTAATTAATTACTTTATGAATAATTCAATTAAATAAAAAAAAAAATTTAAGCCATCGTGCATCTGCGCCTGTGTCAGCACTTGAAATTGTTGCTATAATTATCTAGCTACTATCAGTACAGTTATGTTATTGTCACCCATTTTTCAACATCCCTTGTAGCACATTTTATTGGTCATTATTACAATGCAATTTATTTCTGTTGAGGGGGGATTTATTTTTATTTGCTGTCTGGCGTCGTTCCGCGGTTGCAAAATGTTGATTAACTCAATTAAAAATGTTTCTAAAGTGAACATTGTGCGTGTGCATGTGTCAGTCAGTCACTGAGCAGCAGTAGCACACATACATTGATTGTACGAGTTATTTAGTTCATACTGTTTAGCACTGCATTGCTGCATCACTATGAACGTTTAATTGTTTAGAAATTTTGCACGTAACGCATTATTAGGGCTACAAGTTTTCAATTGGATAGGTAGGAGGTAGATAAAGTTTAAATTAATATTAACAATTTGCACACTTCAAAGAGAAAAAAGTTTGTTTGTCCGTAAGTCGACAGCTGGAAAACAAGCGAACAGATTTTAATGAAGTTTCTACTATTAACTTGAGTTTCTCTAAAGAAAAGTTTTCATTATTAAATTATAAAATTCTGACATAAGGAAGCCTAGCAAAGTTTAGTCGAAAAAAAAATGTTATTAATGAAAAATCATTGGTATTGGCAAAGTAGGTCAAAATTTGTTTTTAGTACGGTGTAAGCAGAAGAAAAAGTTTTACTCAAAGACTTTTTATTGACATTAGTTTTTGGGCTTTCGCTGTATTTACATATATAAATTAAAAACTATTTATGTATTTATTTAAATTTTTTATTTGTTTTTTTTTTAAGGTTGTATTTTCCCACTGTCATCAAGTACTGAAAAAATAATTATATGTACAGAAAAAAGTTTTTTAAAATACCCCGGACAAGAACGTCATTTTTCGATTTGTCTGTGCATTCGTGTTTAACCTAAAATTTGCTGAATTTATATTGAGGCATACAAATATGTATATAGTTTTTAAATATTTTTATAGAAGTTTAAAATGGTTAGGTTGAAGTGATGTCACCTCACACTCATTAAGGGAATTTAGTTTGTTTGTCTGTCTGCTGGTATATACATATGTATGTACGTTCATTGCTCGAAAACTGCAGCATTTTTGCGAGTGTTTTTAGTTCTCTCTAACGTTTTTTTTTTCTCCGTTTTTTTAGCATTTTTTGTTTAAGAATTCGTTTCCACGATAACCTAGGACTGCCCTGAAGGTTACGCTGCAATGATTTAGTTGATTTTTGCAACGTGTGTCCAATCCAATTCCGCTTTCGCTGTTTGATTTGAATGGAAATCGAATTTTGTCAGCCTCTGGTTTCAAATTTTCAGAGCGCTGTTGTTTAACCAAGTTTCGCAGCCGTACATGAGGACTATCTTCACGTCTGACTCAAAGCTTCGTTGTCGCTGTCAATAACGAAAACTGGCAGATATTACGAAGATTTCTTTCGCTTGGTCGATTTTAACATGTTATGATGCTTTACAAATAAATAAAGTCATTCACTTTTTTTTGCTGGATATCGCTTCTTATGAAATTATTGCATTTTGTGTTCTTAATATTGATTTCAGATCGACTTCCTCCGAAAAAGTTCTGATGGCAGTGATTTTTTTTTTTTTTTTTTTTTTTGTGCATATGAGACGTTCTTTTACAAACCGAACAGTTTCTGACCGCCACATCTTTGAATCGCTCTAATTTTTTTTTAGATATTCCTTGAGTTATATTAGAGGACACGTGTGTCGGGAATTAATTTGTTATTGAAGATATCGAGAGATACCGAACTATGAAGTTCGAAGGTTTTACGTTTTATGATGTTTTATGGTCATGTTAAAATTGTCATATCTCTGGTAAATTTTAACGCCAAGTATGGTCTCACTGGTTCGAAATTCACAATTCTCGTAGTAAGTCGAATCGGTATGAAAACCTAAAGCTGAAAAGCCAATACACTTCGAAACCCATTCAAAATATTCTGGGTGCAAAAAGCATCTTCTATAATCACCTGCTTACATAGATATATTTTTGGGCTTTCTCTTGGAAAGGCCCCAGCGGCAAATCGATGAAGTACTCTGATTTGTCATGTATGAAAATCTATACACTTTGTGTTGTATGTTTCACAAATGAAATTGTTACTGTGATATTTTGTTTATTTGGTTGCTGGCTGCCTGCTTTTTATATGGAGCTGTAGGCAGTTTGCTTGCTGGCTGCCTGCTTTGTATATTGAACTGTAGGCAGTCTGCTTGCTTTGTATATGGAGATGTAAGGGGTCTTGCCTGTAGGCTGCATGCTTTGTGTGTCGCGATGTAGGCAACTCGCTAAACTATACAGGCACTTAGTAAGTGATATTTTAAGGCAATCTAACTTTCGTTTGTTACACATTGTATATGGAGATGTAGGCAAGCTGCCTACAAAGCGGCCGGGATGGATTTGTAAAAAGAATTTACAGCTGTGGCTGGAGTTGTGAGCATTACTGCCTTCAATGAGTATAACTATTCATTGATGTTGTGTGTAAGATATTTGCCGCTGGGGCATTTTGAACGAGAAAACGTAGAGAAATTATGATTTTTTCTCCAAGGTGACAATTTTTTTTTAATCGAAAACTGGCATTCAATTCTGCTGTATACAAAAAATTTGACTGCCATAAAAAATATTCTTTTTTGGAGTCTGTAAGACTTGAAAGGTCCAGATTCTTTTAATGTAATACGCAAAGTTGTAAAGTAGAACAAGCAAAAGGAAAAAAATGGCTGCAGCAGCTCTTATATTTCTTTTATACAAAATTTTATCACAACAATTTATCAAAGATTCAACAAATGAATTACATTTTTTTTTTGGCAACGTCAGCTTGTCGCTATCGCTTTTGTTGTTGTTTTTTTATTTTTTTTTTCAATTTGGCAAAATGCTAGCGTCGCGGCGCTAACATTTAAAAGATACCGGTTCAATTTAAAAAGATAGAAGTTCAAGGTAAGCAAAAAAATTATAACATCACAACAATGGCGATGACAAAAAGAAAAATAAAGAGCAATAGTCACAGCAGTGGCAATAAAAATGAGGGGTTTTGTTGTTGCTTTTTTTTTCTTCTCGTAAAGTAAACATTTAGATAGAAGAGACAACACAACAAAAAAATCACTAATGTACCAAAAAAAAAAAAAATACATAGTCTTTACAGACACTTACATACATATGGACGTAAGTAGACAAATATTGCTACTACCATTGGAATAGCAACAAAATCATGTTGCTTGTTTGAGTTTTTTTGCAGTGTGTGCGGAAACGTTAATAGGGTATTGTTGGGCTTTAACACTCAATACTAAAATAAGCTTCTTAGCTACTACAGCTATTGAACTCATTAGCTTTGTGTCTTTAATCGCTACGGTCAGAATTATCAAAATTCATCATATTCAACGCATAGTTTAGTTGCTACAACTACATCATAAAGCTTAGCTGCTGCAGTTATTAAGTTTCCCACTTATTCTTTTATTGATAGTGTTTAGCTACTACAGCTATTATCCTTTAACCATCACGAAGCCGATTAGATTTCGTGGCTGCTTTCTTTTAAGCAACAAATTTAGCTACTACTAGAACTTTGCGAAATGTTAACTTATTTCTTATACTCGTAACGTTTAGCTGTTAAAGTTATTATACCTCTTAGCTATGTTAGGTTTTTTCCATTCATCGTTCATACAGGTGCAGACTTGTTAGTTATTTTCATTTAGCTGTAGAGGCAAGATACTGAAACTAATAGCTTCTTTGCTATTTTCCTATAATCTTCGAGTTCAGAAACAATAGCTATTGGACTTTCTTCCTTGCTTATGTTTTAGAGGCAACCTACTACAGCTACCAAAATCTTCACAATTTTCCTTAAGTCGTACAATTTAGCTGTTACAGCTTTTCTACTTAATGGAAATTTTCTTTTAATCATAAGGTTAAGCTACTACAGCTATCAGACATCGAAGCTATTTTCCTTTAGTCGTAGAAATTATTTTTAGACGTCTAGTTAATCTTCCATAGCTAAAATATGATCCTTAGCTATTTTCCTTAATTATTCGGGATTAGCTAGTAGACCGCATTATCTTTTTTCTTGAATCCCTTAAGCTTCGCTTTCTTCCAAGCGGCAAATATGTTATACACAACATCGATGAATAGTTATACTCGTTTTAGGCAGTAATGCTCACAACTCCGGGCACAACTGTAAATTCTTTTTACAAAGGGATGCCCGCTTTGTAGGCAGCTTGCCTACATCTCTATATACAATGTGTAGCAAGGGAAAAGCAGACTGCCTTAAAATATCGCTTACTAAGTGCCTGTATAGTTTATCGAGTTGCCTACATCTCCACATACAAAGTATGAAGCCAACAGACAAGACCACTTACATCTCCATATACAAATCAGACAACAAACAGACAGACTGTCTACAGCTTCATATACAATGCATGTAGCCATCAAGCAAACTGCCTACAGCTCCATATACAAAGTAGGCAGCCAGCAAGCAAACTGCCTACTGCTCCATATACAAAGCATTCAGTCAGCAAGGGAAAATTCGGGTTTAAAACGGTAGAAAAATAGATTTTTTAAAAGCTAAATGCGGCTTTTTGATTTTTAGTAAGAATACACTTCAGGCAAAGTGACACCAATTAAAAATTGGATATTCCTTGGTAATACTTAATTAGTATTTCAAAAAGTTTCAGATTTTTAGATGTTTTAATTTTAAATTTTTTTCAAAAGAATTTAATATCCTTAAGATTGTGATTTTAGTTATTGATAAACTAAACTATTGTCTGATTCATATTACAACGGTTATCATAAAAAATTTTGAAGTAGCTTTTTTGAAACGGTCCACATATGCCCATATGTCCCTATGTTACGAAAATTCCCTAGGAGTTTTATCTTCATCGTTTTCACTTTAAATGTTGTTTTCTTGTGTTTTGTCTAATTTTGGTCTTCTTCTCTCAACTTTTTTATTATCGTATTATCAGCATTTTTGTCCTACCTCACCACAGTTTTGTTTTGTCTTCTTAACAATTTTCCTATGCCTGCTGGCACAATTAGCTGCTTTTGAGAAAAGTCTGTTGCTAAACGAAGCAACTGTTACAGCTTTTTTCACTTTTATTATTCACTGATTTTGCCACGATTTCCTCGAAATGTTAATGCCTGTCTAGGCAATTGTAATCAGTCACTGTTAAGACAAACCATGTGACGTTGAAAAGTATTACTGAGAATGCCTAAATCGTTGCTGAAATCAGCTTTGCTTAATGATGATTAGGTACGAGTCTTACGTCTCTTCTAATTTAAGAGTTACTTAAGCAGACAGATTTTGAGGGTTTTTCTCAAAAGTAAAGTACTAATTATTTTTTGTGAAATATAATTGAAATGCTACAAATACGAAAAGCTGTATAGCTACAAGATGAAGCTCAATGCTCTACACAAAATACAAACTACCCGAAAGGCAATAAGCTGAGTGAAAAGTGCGCAAAAATCTACACCACAAAATGTGTATGAAAATTTAAAATTTAAGAAGCACGCAGCGAGCAACATATTCGTACCTTACACTAACTTCAAAGTTTTTGAAATTCCCACTCTCATTCAGACAAACAACGGTTATTCAACTCTTGCCCCAAAGGCCAGTTATATGCAAATATAACATAGGGCTCGATTATGCAGTGGCAAAAGTTTGCTCCTACTGAGAATTTATTAATTGCACCCTGTTTGCGTGCGAATCCTATTCACGAAAAAAAAAAACCAGTGCTCAAAAAGGAAATGAACTCAACACCAGTATTCCATTTTTTGTGAATAAATGTAGTACATACATAGTACAGTCACTCATTCATTTAAGCATTCATTTCATTTTCAAACAAAATGAAAACAAAAATCCTGAAAAACATAAAAAAAAAAAGTTCATTGCATCCATTCGAACCAAATGGTCTCAATGATGAAAGTTTGCATTTTCCCCAGAAACATAAGAGAACTTTTCTATTTGCTTAGCTTGGAGCCGAAGCAGGAGTAGCAACATCATCTGCTGCTGTTGCTTTTGCTCCCTCACTACGTAGATTTCGCTTGGGCTTTTAATGTAGTAGACTAGTAAATATTATTTCAATTCAAATAAAACTTTATTATGGCCCATTTTGTTTGAATGTATGAAAGTGAGTTATCATCATCATAATTGCCATCATCATCATCATCAGCAACATCAAATCATGATGAGTGGGAAATGAGGTATGATTTCAAATATACCAAAAATGAATGGGAGAATGAGCGTATAGAAAATATAAATTTCAATGATATAATGCACCGTAAAAAATTCTATATTAAATTAATAAAATAAAAACCAAAATACAATTATAAATGCATAGCACTAGTGCTGTCGAAAATTGTACGGTTGTAAAAGTTCAACTTGGAAGAACTGCTACGGTACTGTAAGAAATGGTACAGTACATAACGGTATAGTACGGAACAATAGATTATGGTGCGAAACAGTACGGAATGGTAGAGTACGGAACGGTACAGTATGGAGCATTATAGTTCAGTACAGAACGTACATTATGGAACGGTACATTATGAAACAGTACAGTAGATAACGGTACAGCACGAAACGGTATAGTACGTAACGGTACAGTTTAGAGCGGTACAGTAATGAACGGTAAAGGCCGAAGCGGTACATGAAAGCACGATAAAGCATGGGATGATACGGTGTAATACAGAAAGAGTTTCTGGACAACGAAACGCGTCAGTACGGTAGGAAAAACTTTGGAATGATACGGAACGGTTCGGTGCAATTAGGAAAGGTATCATACCGTTCGCATTCGATTCAGTTTGTATTCGACTGATACTTTTTTAAGGACCATCTTGGCTCTGTTAAGAGATTTGCTAAATCCTCAAGTTCGTGTGTTCTCTTTGTTCCCGTGACTCATATAGCAAACGGCAGCCCCTTACTCACCCCTATAAGTTCTATTTTTCTTTTAAATTAGCATACAATTCAAGCGAGAATTCAATTACACGGGATAACCAAGCTGGAGGGAATGATAACGACTTATGACTGTGCAGTTGACCGTACCAGAAAAAAAAAATTCACCGTACACCATCAAATCTGAAGCATTCTTGCAAGGCAATTTCGAAAATTTTTTTTTTTACCGAAAATAGAGGTCGCGCATCTACATTTCTTTTCATATCGTCGGCATTCACAGTCCGATCTTAAAGTATGATAAATCAATATTTTTATCTCATGTAGACCAACTGTTTGCTTTATGGGTCACTGACATCAAGGCAGTTCTTATCATCTTAATGCACCATTCTAGCGTCAGAAAATCAAAGCTTGTAAGAAATCTGTAAACTTTTCCAACGGAAGTATTTCGATTATTCCATTAAAACTATTTGAAAAAATTTTTTAAATTTTTTGCCGAAGGGCAAAGGGTTCTCTTATTAAATTTTTCGTCATATCACCGGTATTTAGAGTCGGACCTTTAAACATGATGTATCGATGTTTTGTCCCGAGGAGATCAATTTTTTTTTTTTTTTTTTCTTTTCTTCAAAGGTCATAAGCCTCAAGTATCTTACCACCAAATTTTAACTTCTACGACAAAAAATGAAAAGCTTTACTGTTCTGAATGACAACCTGACCGTGAAAGTTGTTTGCTTCTTCTGCAGTGCCAGAAGAATCTACTTTTATAGACCGACTTGGGGTTTTGAAAGAGAAGTCAGGGACACAACCAGGGACCAGTTCATTCACCGCATTCTCAGGAAACTTTGAAGACAAATGAAAATCTGCATGTTAGCGATAAGTTTGAGAATGAAACTGAGGGTACTTTGTTAGGGTTGTCAAATAAGTCCAAGGCAATATAGACCAATATATACAAAGACCAATACCAAGAGATGTTATTTGAAGTAACACACAGACGTTAGCTACCTGGGAGTTATCTTGAACCAAAAGTTTTTTGCTAAGTTACACATCAATCAGATGTGGTTACGAATGCGCTAAAGGCCTCTTGGTCATGCCAAATTTAGATAACCGTTTATATCAGTAGGAAAATTGAGACAATCGTACTGAAGAAGGATTTGTACACAATATTCACAGATAAAGATGATCTAAGATGAATACTTTTGGAGCAAGCCTTTAAAGAGGTCTTGTCAGTACAAGTTTTTCTCGATATTGGTGTAAAGACATTCAAAGTCATTACTGGACTAAATACAAAGACATTTTTGATAATTTCAGTTCATCAATCAATTGTTAAATATTTGAAATAAAATCAAACGACCTTATTACTCCAGATAACCTTCGCAAGAATTAAACTTTTAAAATGTAATTTCTTAATCAACCAATTTCTTTTAAGTGTCAAACATCCCCACACAGGAGGAAGGATTCAAAAGAGAGAAAAAACTGCGTTAGGTTGAATTACCTTAAGTTTAAAACGATTTTTTTGTAACACAAAACACAGCACACACGTGCTGCGTTGCCCGCTTTATATGCACGAACAGAAAAAAGCGTCAGGCAGCCATCAGCAGTAAAAGTATGACCAAGCCTCCATAAAAATTTTGCCCCATCTCATTTTTATACTATCGCATATAATTTGTTGTGAAAAGAAACGAAACGATGCCATCATTAAATTTCTAACGCATCATTAAATCTAAATTTGTTTACAAGCCTAGAAAAGCTTGTTTCGTTTGTTAGATGCTTTTTATCTTTAGAGGACAGTGTAAGTAGCACCACTAGACGGCCTTTTGTGTCGTAGTCGGCGTCAGCAATTCATTGGAGACAAAGTGTTTTATATGTCATTTTAAAATGATAAAAACACAACAATGTACCCAAATGGCACCGGTATTTAAATATAATTTTTTTATCTTTTTTTTTAAGCTGTAATGACGCTTCTTTTTCAAGGATTGCTTCACAGAGTTGGGTTATGGTTGAGTAGGGTTTTAACATACCTGCGGCAGAATAATGACCAGTATTTTGGAATATGCTGTACGTACCTGCAAAAAAGAATACAAAATTGTTTTAGATAATTTCATTTGAGTATAAGTGAAATGAATTTATATTGTAATAGCTACCCGTTCCGGCTTCGAACGGGTAGTGATACTTGAGTTAAAAGTTAAACTTTGTAACCCTAGTACAAATGGTTATCTGTTACACTAAAATATTTTATACATAGTCTGGTAAAATTATTTAAGAAGTGTTCTTAGCATAGTGTTTCAAAATGTTTGCTTGTATGAGAGATACCATTTGGATACCACTTGATAAGCCATGCCTACATTTTGTGCCGTTTTTTATTGTGCTACTAAATACTCCATTAACCAGTTTTGTAAATTTAATTTTAATATTTTTGTGCGTAAGGCGTTGCAAAATTTTTAGTTTCACGGAAGCTGCCACGCCCACTTATCTGCGCAAAGCATCTCATAGTTTTTAGCTTTTATAAAGGATAACACGCCCTCTCTCCGAACTCCATCCACATTTTGTTAAGTGCTTACCCGTGGCACCAAATGTTTCTGCACGAAGTTCAGTAAAATTTGCAGTTTTCTGCGCAAAGAGGTTTGAAATATGTTACACTCACACACACCTGAATTTAGTTCAGTACTTGATTGTGCCACCAAATGTTCCCGCACCGAGTTTAGCAAAATTTGGTTAAATTGTTTTTTTGGCATAGCATCTTAAAGTTTTTTTTTTTTTTTGTATTGGAGTTGTCACACTCACTCAGCCAATATCTCATTGACTAACTTACCGATAGAGTATGTTAAGTTACAATACGATATAGTGTGTAGTGCATGATGCCACACAGAACAGTATAGTACAGAGAAAAACCGAATACTGTCCTATTTTTAAGTACATTTTATTACTGTAGTACTGTGTGGGACGAAACAATATAGTAGTGTACATTAAATTACAATATAATATGTAATAATACAGTAGCATACAGCACATTAATGTACACTACACTAAAGTACAGTAAATTTTGATACAGAACATTAAGGTACAGCAAATTAAGGTAACTGCACATTAAGGTATAGCACATTAAGGTATAGCACATTAAGGTACAGTACTCTAAGATACAGTACTCTAAGGTACAATACATTAAGGTAACTGCACATCAAGGTATAGCACATAAGGTACAGTACTCTAAAGTACAGTATATTAAGGTAGAGTACATTAAGGTTCAGCGCATCAACATACAGTACATTAAGGTTCAGTTCATCAACATACAGCACATTAAGGTGCAACAAGGTACAGTACAACAAGGTACAGTACAAGAAGGTACAGTACAACAAGGTACAGTACAACAAGGTACAGTACAACAAGGTACAGTACAACAAGGTACAGTACATTCAGGTACAGTACATTAAGGAACAGAACGTTAAGACAACTGTTAGTATTGTATAGTAAAGTAATATGCACAATTTAGTAAAGTATAGTACGTTTCATTACAATATGATTTGGTACAATACGAGTCGGTTTTCGTCCGATACGAAATCTTACAAGAAAATTTACAAGAAACTTAAATTTTTATTTAAACAAATTATGTTACTTTAGGGCACATTACGATGTTATATTTAATGTGTATGATTTTAATTGCACTTAAAGAATATCAAATTTTATGCCATTGCCATAAAAAGCACGGCCACTCCAGCTGTAGAAGCAATCTCGACACAGACCATATACACGTATAGACGGTCGTAAAACTAACAGCTTAGAACACAAACTTTATAAATATCAACAATGGCAACAAAACACTTTTTGCCATAGTTTTTAATGCCTAAGTAATTAAAAAGCTTTTTTCGTTTGCACGCTACAAAACCGGCAGGCGCTTTTGTGCTTCCTTACATATTTTGAGTTTTCTCTTCTTTGCAACAATTTGCCACGCAGCAAAATATTCAACATTTAAGACCTGTCGAGCAAGCGAGTGCGCGCGGTCAACACTTTAAACGCTGCTATTTTCTTACTGTGTGAACGTTGTGACTTTGCTTACGCGCTTTTGTTGCGTCGCCATATTTGCAATTTCCGCTCACATCACGTGGCATATCAGCAGGACATCAACATCGCTGTTATAAATGCAAAAGGAATGCGCCGTTTGTAGTTGTGGTAGTATTTCATGCGCTGCTGCATGCATTTTTTGGTTCGTTCCTTCAAATGTACGGCAAATGTGCGCGCTAGCTCAGTCGACACGCTAATGGAAAAACATTGTAGTCACTTGACTTTCATGGCGGTAAAACGGAAATGTTGATTTGGTTTGAAATGAAGAAAAGTACGAGTGCTGGGTGGGCTGCATAAAAGTGGAGCGCAACATAGTGAACGTGGCAAAAACTCTACTTTAGTTATAGTGGGCACTATCATGCAGTTTATGCGGTAGTTTGTCTATGCGTGCGTGATATTTTATTTAAATGCATTTGCGCGTTCTATATAGCATATTGTAATACTGTTTTTTTTTTATAAAACTTTATACTCTACCTCTTTAATTTATATGTTAATATTAAAACTTTTGAATATTTCATGCAACTCAAAATGTTACTTCTAGACCAAAGAGTGTGGGTTGAAAGAAAATGCGAGTCTCTCAAAATGCGAATAGTTGTGGCTTAACAATGTAAATCGAGCTATGGCATGGCGGATATTTGTTTTTCCCAAAAGTTATATTCTTTAGAGCAGTCACTTAAATGATATGAAATTCCAACAAAACCCCAAGCACAGCAATAATGGTAAAAGTACCTCCCGAAGTTGACCAAGGCGTTCGCTAACTGGCTGCTCTCAATGAAATTCCACGCATGAAGACATCTATCTGTTTTTAGTTGGAATTCAAATCAGAGAATAACAACAAGTGTCATTCAACATGTACGAGTCATAGTAGGAGCCAGAGGGAAAGACCAAAATTTGGCATGCTCTTGATGTCACTGTCCCTCATAATAAAGTTTTTTTTTAACAAGATGTCTAAGAATAAGGCACCAGGAACTGTGGACGAAATGAAGGAGTACAAGTGCCACTTGAACTTCGACGCACCATTGAGTCAAAGCGCAGAAGGAATTGCCGTAGTCTCAAAGACATCAGAGCTTAAAATTCGGCAGTCACAAAAAGACCTTGACACGATGTCGTCAATGACAAATTAACCGGAAGAACCAAAAACCTAATTGAGAAGTGGTGAGTGCTGATTATGTGCTATATTAGCTATGGGTAGCCGTCTCGAGCCTTCGAAGATTCTTCAGGGTTACCGTAAAGATTATCACCACCAAGTTTGTCGAAGACAAAAATGGATGGTATGGATTCTTGTAAGGGGACGTCCATAAATATGTGAGGTGTCTTTTTGAAAATTCGGATCCCCCGCCTCCCCTTGGTGGGATATGGTGAGTTTTGGCGGGACCCCCCAAGCTCTTCCGCGAGACTTGCTCTTTTTAAATGTAATCTTCTGTAATAATATATACTCTCGGCATTAAAAAGTTGTCGCGAGATTTTCGTTTACCCCCCTCCTCCTTAGTGAGATGTGGTGAGATTTTGCCGGATTTCCTTCTCCCCTATTTTGACTCATGTAATTTATGGACCGTAAAAATTATATCATACTTGTGGAGGAGACACCGCAAGATTCCGATGGACAACGTAGAAGATACAAACTAGCCAAATCGCTTATTTAGGGATATGATAACGTACGACGTGAAACTGTCCTTCAAACCGTTGACATCTTACAGAGATCCAAGACAAACAAATTGAACCACGTTTGATAGGGTTCTTAGTTTTAAATAAAGCCTAAGCTAGGGCAATCAATACATTCGGTAACATACATTGAGAAGTGGTAAAAAGCTTCCAAGTGTTAGCTATTATGTCCAGCAAAATATGGTAAATAGGCCTCCTCGGTAGAATAAAGTTATTTCCAGGTTGTGGCAATCAAGCATATAGAGCTTTAAAGAGATCAGATCTATGGCAAATACACAAATATCCTGTCTTTACTTCAAAATAGTTACCAGAAAAGCAAGGAATTTGCTAGACTTATTAAAATTTTTTTCAAAAGATCAGGTTATTTCATCTCATCTTAGGGAACTAGATGACTATTGACCAGACTCGGCAGCATAAACCTTAGCAATACTTCTAAAACCTACTTTCTAGGCTACTGCGATAGTATTAATGATTTAGATTACACCGCTCTTCCTTAGAGGGCTGCATTTTTTCTTTTGGAAAGAATATCAGCCACTTCCTTACCTTAGGTATGCAGGTTACCATAGGTAAATACCCAAATAAGATGAACCACGGTCCATAACCTCTCAAGGATATGTATTCGAAGGATGTCAACTACATCGCTTAGTAACATTTTATCAAACCTTAGTACAGCCCAATCAACACGTCAAAAAGTATGTGCATACCTACATTGATACAATAAAACTACTTAAGTTTTAATTTCAGAAGACAACCTTCTTAAACTCATGTTGCTTTAAATTCTCCACAAATTTAACATTAAAGACAGACTGACCTACACGCAAACATTTGCTTCTTAAAATAACTTTTTTTAAAGAGCATTAAAAAAAGAAACAGGCACCAGCAGCTTTGCCAATGTCCTTAATTTTAATTGACCACAAAATTCAGGTTCATTGCCTTTGAAAAAAAAAAAAAACCAACAAACAGCAAACTGTAAATAAAACGAGAGTGAGTTAATTTAGCCACATTTACACAACCTTTTTTATGCAGGCGACGGTGGCGGCAAGCAATCGTAACAGAAACAGAAACAGCTACTGTCTTCCTGCCTTCCTTTCAACGAACAGAGTGGATGGCACTATGACACCAGCCAGCCATCCAGTCACATGCCTACTTGGCCTGCTATTACTGGTGCTACACTACTGGTTGTCTCGGTCACAGTCAGGGGGTAATCGACCTCATAAAAAATAAGTAATGTCATTTCGGTATAATGGTTGTTTTTCTTTTTCCTCGTATATATATTCATCATATCTACATAGTACATATATTTTTTTCCCACATTTGTCACATTGCACAGTGGTAATGGTATGGAAAGGACTTTTTAAATCCAAATAAACTATGCTACGGGATATGACAGACGAGCTAGGATTAGTAAAAGCTTAACACTTTAATGCTTACTATTAACAGATTTTCTCTTTTATTGCTGCTTTTAAATATCTAGTCTCAAATACTATCTTGTACAGGGTGGCCGCTTAGATACTAAATGATATATGTTAATAGACAGATTCGGTAAAATTTGGTATAGAGATGGATTCAACCTTGAAGAAAGGTATTAATCGTAAGGTAAAATCGTACTCAGCTGTTTTGTATTGTCACTATTATGGTCGAATTTTTACCAGTAGGTGAACTCTAGTATAGTTAATGGATACTCTTTAGTATTATGTTGCAAGTTATGTCTTTTTCAAATCCTTTAGTTTTTTTTAGAGGACCTTGTGTGCTAAATTTTAATTTGATCTAGCCATCAAAGGGTTAACTATCCATAGTTTATGCTAAGCCCATTGTAGTAACTGCACTGCACAGATTAAAGTCTCATAGAGTCAGCGAGTGCGCGCATTTACCAGATAACATATGACTCTACAACGACTGAGGCAATTTCGATTAATTGCAGTTGATACAAAGTGATGAATATGCAAATAAAAAATGACGTAATGAAAATGTGGCAACATGACGCTGAGTAATGGCAGGGTGGGTGGGACTATGAAAAGAGTATTTTATGTTAAAGTGAAGTTGGGAGAAATGCAATAAATGTCAAGTGAGTAAAATAGCAGCTGATATTTTTTATTTACAATTACAATATTTTTTTTTTATTTTTATGTTGTAAATGTCATAAAAATGTTTGAAATAAGCACATATGGTATGGTAGTTAGATGGGCCCATAACTCATGTGATTCTTCAATTCTACAGTCTGTCAAGTAAAAGTGTGTGCGAGCTGATTTTATTGAAAAATTTCAATAAAACTTTGAGCATTTAATCCAATGTTTAATATTTTGGTGGCTTTTTAAGTTATTACCGTGGCTCACAACAATGTGTTGGCATATTTGGACAATGTTGTGGCATTAACTTTTTATTCCTATTTTTTCTACTACAGGTTTTACCTATGGTTTTTCTCAGGGTTTTTATTAGAAAACCAGTACTAAGAAATAAATAAGAATAGAGCACATCAATGAAGTACTAGCTTACGTTATTTTTATTTTATACACAACATAAGTGACATCTGTATTCAGTAAAGACCGATTCACGACCGATAAAATCTCCAAAAAAAAGTTTAAAATTAATTTTGGATGTAACCACGGGCGCCCGCCCCAGACCACCCAATTGCACCGATCGATAAAAAAAAGATCGAAATAACTATAAGTAATAAAAATTTGGAGAAAAACACATGGCCCAAAAAGGTATCAATATTAACCTTTAAATGCATGGGGTCAGCCCCCAATATGGAGACCAAGCTCCTTTTAAGTAAAATCAGACGCTGCCCACGAAATGGGCATTTATTTTTCTGGGAAATGCACCGCTCTCCCGGAAAAGCTCAAAAAGTGTGATTTGTGCAGTGTACCAAATATGGTACACGATGCATTAAACCTATATATTTGAAATGAAAAGAAATTAATAAAAAATTAATAATAATGAAATATGGAAATGAATAATGGAAATTATCAACTTTTAAAATTAGTTGTAAACACAACGTTCGACCACTTTGACAGCTTACTGGGAATTGAAAGTGGACATCGGAGAGCTGAAGAGACATTTATCTAAAAGCTGGTAATGCCTGCTACAAGTTGGAGCAAAACTTAACGCGATGCAGGTTATTTGGGTAGATTTGGCTAGGATTTTAGGCACGTACCATATATGATACGCTATGCATTCAAGGGTTAATATTTTACTTTCTTTTTATGAATGATGCAAAAATGTTTTTCAGAAAAAGTTGGTTCTTGGACATTTTTAAGCTTTGAAGCAAGTTATTAGTTAGTATTATTTATTTTTCGAAGAAAAAATCATCACAGACCTGAATAACAGCAAACATTATTTAACTCTTTCATACAGTTTTTGTGTACGAAAAGTTTTAGTTAATGTTCAATTAAATATATATGGTTTTGTTTTCCTCTAGCTAAAATTTCTTTCGTAGTTGTTGTAATAGAGATTTTGACTGAGCTTTTTCTTATTACTTGACTCCAGGTTGAAAATTGTTGCCCAACTCTGCCTTAAAACGTTGACCGCATAAAAACTGTTTAAGTAAATAAAATCAGACTCGGAATGGTAACATTTGGCGATACAAGATGAGCTTAAAAATATAATACCCACACGCCACGCTGCAGTCGTACATTGATACAATTTATATTCAAACTTTAAGCCGTGGCATTTTTAGTGAATCCTTTCGGCAAGTCATTTTCGGGCAAGAACTTCTAACAAAACATTCGCCACGGCTGATGTAAGAAATCATCGGAAAATCTTTAAACTTTTTGAGCAAATTACAATTAGCCTGTGAATATACTTAATAAACTTAATAACATAAACAGACGTTTTTCATTTGAAATGAAAAACACAATCCTATTAAAAGTTTTTAACATATATTTCTCGCTTAATCTCAAACTTTGGGTCTTTAAAGCGTATTGTAAAATTGTAAGGCAAAACAGCATAAATAAGGAAAATAAGATAAAAGCAAGACTTAGTGTTAAATCATTCGCAAAAAGAACACAAGAAATAAAACATAAAAAAAAAAAACTTCCTGAACGACATTGGTGCCACCAATCTCAGCATATAAAGTGACAAAAATAAAGTAGAATATTTAAAAAAAAACCAAATGGAAAATGCGAAGCACCACACGCGACTCATGTAAACCCTTGAAATTCAAGTACAAATTACGATGACACCGACTATGTCGACGATGGCGATGACTACTGTATACTCGCAGTACAAAAACGGCGACATGCAGTGGCGATAGAATTATTTGGTATATGTCACATTTGCGCTTTACGCTGGAGACAACCAACGTTGTTGCAAAAGATAAAGATGACGACGACGACGACAAGCAACACATGAGTGAGTTAGTGTTTGGGGACAACACAGAGTATGGTGACGGTGTAGTTGGCGACAAAGTTGTTTTAGCAACTGCTAGCTGCTGTATGCATCGTGAATGCATGCATGCAATGCGTTCATTTATTATTTAAGGAGGAGCGCACCAAACAGCATTAATAGTTGCCACAACCAGCGCTAAGTTAAGTTAAGCAGCTAAACATGAAATTGGAATTGGAATTTAATCTGCACTGGGAAAAAAAACATAGTAATCATTGGAGGCTATGGAAACTTTCTTGTTCTGTTTCCAAAACTAGTGCTTAAACGAAGTACTCAGAATGTTTGGGGGTTCACCTAGATCGGAACCACTTTAGTGTCTGCGTTAAGTCTGGATCAAAACCTCATCTAGAGCTTGATCGACTTTAGTTTTTGATTTCACCTATATTTTGATCGAGTCCATGTTTTGGAAAGGTATGGATCCGGATCTTTAGTTTTAGACCCTATCAAAAATATGACCAAATCTATACCTTGGTCAAGTTTAATTTAAACCTTATATTAGTCCAGATCTAGTTTTAGTCTACATTTTGACATCATTTAGTTCTTGCTTGAATTGTCCAGGTTTTTTTTTAAATACATGCAGATGTTGACATAATCGAGGCTTTGACAACTAATCTTAGTTTTTATCTGTTTTAGGTCATTATCTTTCTTTATATCGAGATTTTTTACTAGACTAAGCCGTAGCTATGTTTGGATTTTAATCAAATCTAAATCTTCAACTTGCCCAGAGTTTGATCAAGTTAAGGTTCTGATTTCGTCCAGCTCTTGACATGGTGTAGATCTGCTTCAAATTTATTATTACTCTTATTAAATTTATATCTTATAAGAGTCCTACTTAATCTAGCTTTAGTCAAAATCTAGAACTCCTTTTGTTCTTAGTAGAATCTAGGTATCATTGTATATGTTACCGGCCAAACTAGTTTTAGGCCAAACTAGTGACCGTAAAGCCTAAATATATGCAACGAAATCTTAATGCAAAACCACTGTGGATAGTGAAAACTAAGGCAGTAGCGAAGTAAGACAGTAAAAGCTATTAATTTTATTAAATACTTCGCAAGTGGTCAGTGAGGGTAAGTGGGCTCAGGATTTACATCCTCCAATATGTCCTACATCGGCTTCGCAACAGCCTTCAACCGCGGTAAAGTCTATAGCCTGTGCAACACCGGCTTTGCTTTACACAATGCTTTAGTATCAAAATTAAATTACATACTTTTAGGCATTCAAACTAACTAGTTTGGCCTAGGAAAAAACTAGTTTGTCCTAGGAAAAACTAGTTTATCCTAAAAACTAGTTTGGCCTGTAAAATATATAGCATTTTCTTATTTTTGTTATAAAATTGGCTTTGTCTAGGTTTTAACTTATTTAAACTAGTTAGATTTTGATATATTTTAGTATTGGTCTATCTAAATTTGAAACTAAAATTAGCCATGGTTTAGTACTGATCTTAATTTAGTTTAGGTTTTTATCTAATCGAAGTCCTAGTCTAGCTAGCTTAGGTCAAATCAAATCTAGGTTCTAACCTAGTTAAGGAACTTAGGAAGTCTTATAATTATCTATTCTTTATCTAATCCAAGTGTTTAGATAGTTATAGCGTCTAAAAGGCTATGTCTAAGCCTTGATGCTTACAATGTTTTAGTATTCATATAGTTTAAGTCATTATCTAATCAACGTTTTTAACAATTCATAGTAATATTTAATTTAGTTACTGTATTCAAAATCAATTAGACATCTTTTTTTTTGGTTATATTGCTTGTAGAAAAACCCAGACGCAAAGATTGTTTTCAATCTTAGCAACCCAATACATCGAAATTCTTGTTGGGTTTTTTTTATTTTCAGTGTAACTCGATTAATGCGCTTCCCGCTCGACAGTCATATGTGTTATTAACCTCTGACAACGTTCATTTCGTTCAAGAGTTCTATGACTCAGATAATACAACAGACAAACAGACGGACAAACTTGGTTTCACAAATCGTTTGAAAGCAGCAAATTATAATATTTATTTATCTGTGGAAAAACATGAAAAGAACTTTAAATATAATACATAATTGCATTTTATATTTGCAACATTACACTTTGTGAACGGTGTAGATTCCTCCAAAGAGCTCTAACTCACACCATGTCATGATGACTTGACATTGCCATGATGTGAAGTTAGTATGGCTTGCTGTTTCTTTTGACAGGTTGCATTGGAAATACAAATTTCAACGAATTTATGCACTGATTATTTAAAAAAAAAAAAAATGCAAAAGATTTCAGGAAATGAATTAAAAAAAATAAAAAAAATAAATAAAAAAATTAATAAAAAAATTAATAAAAAAAAAACTGGAAAGTACTATCCGTGCATATCGCAAATAATTAAGAAAGCAGTCAATTATTTCAATGCGTATGACGTGAATATTAAAATGATAATGATGTTAGAAATGTGACCCTTGTTAAGAAAATTTTGTAGAAATAAAATGTCACAAAAATTAATGTGAAAGTATAAACAAACAAACCAACAAATTACAAAGACAATCAATATACATAGCAACATTTCTCGGAAATATTTCAAAATCTTCATTAAAATAAAAAAAAAGTTACTCATTTCGACAAAACGAAGGGTAACCTTGACCAAATTAAGTAGCAACCTTTTTTAAAATAAGACAAATAAATGCCTAGAATTCGCAGAAAAACAATCAGACAACAGTAAACGCTGGAAACATTTGAAAAATATGGATGGTATCATGCTAAGGTAGAAATAAAATAGTGTGGAATGAAGCATGAATGCCCAAGATATCATGGAAAACCAAAAAAGAAAAGAAAGAAAAAAATAAAATCATAATTTTTTAGGAGTAGAATAAAATTAACATGAAATATACACTACATTTCAAGATATCACATTTTGTAAAAAATACACTTTTTGAACAACCAAGTTGAGCAGTGCTTGTTGTTACAATTCAATGCATCAAGCCTTACCAAATTAAGTACCAAAATATGTTTTGCCTTACTTTTTTTCAGGAGCTTGAAGTTATATTTTATATTTAACTAGCAAAAACAGAAACCATCTGACTTAACAGAGCATTGACAGTGTAATGTAAACACGCCGCAGAAAGAGATTTGGATGGGAACAAAATAGAGTTGTTCAGCATTTCCAAATTGATCAGGGTATACAGAATTGTGTAGGTGGACTCAATATAACATAAAAAAATATTTTCCATGATATAAAATGTTCGTGCAGTTTCTATTTATTTAGGATATGAATTTGTCATGTAAAAAATGAATTGGAAAATCACAAAATGAACAACTAACCATTCGTTTTTCACTGTGCACATACCACATGCCAAATTAAGTGGGCTCTATAGAACATAAACAACATTTAAACCGATATATCACTTTGGTGCAACTTCTTTTAATTTTGAATATTGAGATTTTTACTAGAAAACTCAGATTTTTATATAGAAAAGCTGACATAGCTGTAAGAAAAATTTAATTCCATATTTAACTAGCAGAGGCACAGATTTTCATGTTTCACTAGCAGAGACACTAACCATCTGTTGTTTAGCGTATCCAAATTAATCAAGGTGAAAGATACGATCAAGCTGGACTCAATAAAACAAAGTTTAAAAAAATATATACGTTTGATTCAGTTTTTTTTTTTTTTAACATATAAATTTGTTTGTTGAAATTAGGGATTTTTATTTTTTGGTGAAAATCTAACATGATCATCTGGCCGCTCATTTCTGGCTGTGCACTTACCAAGTTAGACGGGTTCTATAGAACATGAAACAACGTTTAAAACGATATATAATTTTGGTGCAGTTTTTTTTTTATTTGAACATGTGATTTTATCGAAATTGATGGTTTTTTTGGTGAAACCCCTACATAATCATTTGGCCACTGACCACAAACTGACCTAACTAATTGTGTTCGATGTTTGGTTAAATAGTTGATTTAACTAGGCAAGATTAGAATATATAGAAGTCCAGTTTGACAGTGGACATCGATTTCAAACTCACTGCTTGTTTACAGAATTGGTTTTAGTGAAAGTGCTTTAGCAGAAAACAGAACAGAGACTTCAGTCGTCAAACGAGCATTTGGCTCTCTACATTTAAGTTGTAATTCGACACTAGCAACCCAACCAAAACATCAGGTCCTGCCTTGAAAAGTACTGATGATAGTCGTTTTACATTGGGACATATTAAGCTGACACAGCAAATTCGGCACACTCAAGTGTGAATGTGATAATAAAAAAACACACATAAATCGCTATATTGTTACCACATAAAAAATTTTATTGCCAAAATATTTTTTGAGATACAGAGTGTATGCCACCAAGATTGACAAGCCAGCACACCCCAGTGATTAAATGGATTTCAAATACAAAATGTATGAAAACAATCAGTCGCTATGTATTACTAACGATATAATCAGTTTAATCGTAATTTGGCCCTTTTTTGATGTGTGTTCTGGCATGTTACCCAAGCTGGCATACTCTAAAAAATTATTATTTTATAAGTCCTAAAGATTTAATGATGCTAGTAATCAATCTAATATAATCAAGCTCGATTCCGATAAGGGAAATTTAATAATTGGTAACTTTTCCATTGGTGCCTTATCAATTGCTATATAAGGTAAGTGCAAGTATATGAGATATCACTTCAGTTTGCGGATAACTAGAGCTATGGTCTGCTCACAGCTCGGAATAATAATAATTTGTCTGATAATCTGGCACACACCAGCAACATTGCAACAGGATGAAAACAGTCCCATAGTTAACACCAAACTGGGAAAAATTCAAGGAAACACGCTCACTTCTCTACATGGCAACATAATTTACGCGTTTCGGGGCATTCCATATGCACAACCACCAGTCAAAAATTTACGTTTTGCAGCACCACTACCAATTGGTGCTTGGAGAGATACTCTAAATGCTACAGAAGATTCTTTGATGTGTCCGCAATTCGGTGTTTCAGCTAGTCTGTTGAGTGAAGATTGTCTCAAACTGAACGTTTTCTCACGTAACCTTACCGGCAATGCGCCTGTCATGGTCTACATACACGGTGGTGGCAATAGGGAAGGTAACGGTCATAGTTTGTATCAGGCTGGTCCACAATATCTACTCGATCACGATATCGTTATGGTGGCATTCAATCACCGGTTAGGAGCACTTGGGTTTGTGAGCACGCGTACCAAAGAAGCACCTGGTAACTTTGGTTATTTGGATCAAATTTTAGTACTTAAATGGGTACAAGATCACATTGCTAATTTTGGTGGAAATCCAAATTTAGTGACAATTTACGGCGTAAGTGCTGGTTCGACGGCAGTGACATTACAGATGGCCACACCGATGTCTAAGGGTTTATTTCACAGAGCAATTGCGATGAGTGGTTCGGTAATAAGTGTCCACGAACGTGATAATTTGTATTGGACGCGTAGGTTGGCACGTGATACCTCGTGTCCTATGTACAATCCGGAGGATTTAATTGGTTGCTTGCGTGAAGTCAGCTGGGAAACTATAATAAGTGTTGGCGAAACATGGGATCCATATAACTTTCCCCGTCATAGGTGGAAATTTGAAATAGATGGGCATTTTTTGGAAGAACATCCAACGGAAATATTTCGTAAAGGCAAATACCACTCGGTACCGTTACTCATTGGATTAGTAAAAAATGAACACGATTTTAATGTATATTGTAAGTGTAACCTATTCACAATTTATTCATTTGAAAAAAAAATACATTTTCTTTATTTATAAAGATCAGGAAAATAACACCCGTCTATTGAATGACATCAGTTTAAACTTTGACAAATATGCACCAGATATATTTGGCTACGATATCACAGCTGAATCGCGAGATCCACCAGCAAGTCGAAGATTACAAACATTTTATTTAGGTGAATCGGGCAATGTAACGAAGGATAATCTCAACAGTGTAGGCGAAATTTTGTCAGATACGTTAGGATTTCCTGTAAGGCGTTTGGTAGATTTATTGAGCTCAAGCAACACGACAGTTTATTATTATCGCAATGATTACCAAGGCCAACATAGCTTCTATGAAGACGACAGTGGCGTACCAAGAGGTGACTTAAAAGGAATTTGTTTTAATAATATATCTAGAGATTTCTTATGTCAATTTCAGGTGTTGCTCATGCCGATGATATGCAATATATACATCCTGCAACATGGTTAGGTCCACAAATTTCTTTAGACCATCCTGATATGTTTATGGTGGATCGTTTAACCAAATGGTGGACAACATTTGCAAGAAATGGGTACTATTAAATTATATATTTTGAATTGCACTTATATTTAATTTATGTATTATGTTATCTATTGAACTATAGAGATCCAACTACGAAGGAATATGAACCGTGGAGCACATCAGATAAAGGTACAATACATATAGACCGTGAAACACACTTAGGACCAGCACCTTTCGAAGAACGTTATGCACTCTGGGATGAATTATTTCCTTTAGAAAAAAACTCTGCGACTACTACTCAATTTAAAATGTATTCGCTGGTTATTGTCAGCATTATTGTGATGCTTAAAGCGATTTGTTAAATTCCTTTAAGTCATTAACTGAATAAAGTATAGAAAAAATAGTTTTATATAGAGTTGTATTTTTATATAATGTTGCATTGCTCATTGATTTTCATTCTTTGCTAGTTCCTCAAGCAGTACGCATTCCGTAGCGCAATGTGTCATGGGCTTCTTTGAAGTAGTAAAGTATTGCGCCCATGAGTCATTAGTGGTGAAGAGCTAGCAAACCACAAACCAGCTGACTTAACAGAGAAATCTTAGCTTGACGCTGGAGGAGATTCAGATAGGATCAAACTAAAACTGTTCAACCTTTCCAAATTATTCACGGTGCACGAACCAGTATATACGATATAAAGTTTTGATGCAGTATTTGTCTTTTAGTACACAATTTGGTTATGTGAAGCTTCTAATTTTTATTGTGAAAACCTAACATAGCCATCTGGCCACTGACCAATCGTTTTTGACTGTGCTTCAACCGCACTAGGTGGGTTCTACAGAACACGGAACTACGTTTAAGACTACATATCACTTTAATTTCGCTTCTGAATTTGAGCATTAAATTTTTTATTATGAAATTAAAATTTTTATACACAAAATCTAAAAGTAATAAGGAAAAGCTGAACTATTTGCCAACCATCTCGAGACCACTTTTCAACCAAATGAATGCGATGATTACTTTTCGCGGAACATGTTCGACACAGTAACATAATCATTCCACCCACTACGACAGCTGAAGTTAAAAACCATATACAAACAAAACTAAAACCAAAAAAAACACCCGGATTTGACTTGATCACTGGTGAAGTTCTGAAACAACTTCCGCACAAAGCTATTGTAAAGCTCACTGCTCTATATAATGCATCAGTTCGGCTCAAACACATAGCTAGTCACTGGGAAGTAGCTGAAGTGATTATGGTCCCAAAGCCAGGAAAAAGCTTACACGAAGCATCTTCGTACAGGCCTATTTCGCTTCTACCGATCATGTCAAATCTGTTCGAAATGTTTCTTTTAAATCGATTGAAACCAATTATTGAAAGTCAAAACTTGATACCTACCCATCAGTTTGGTTTCCGAACGAAACACTCAACACTAGATCAGGTTCATAGACTAACCGAATTCAAGCATTAAATAGATTAAAGCTGGCTTTCCTCAAGGAAGTATCCTAGGGCCCATGTTTTATCTAATATATACCAGTGATATCCCAAACCCTACAAATTGTATGATTGGTACATTTGGAGACGATGCGGTGATCCTTGCTTCTGGAAAAAATGCTCAATCGGCTGTAAGTAAATAAGTCCTTTGGACCCAAAACTGGCGCATAAAATTAAACAGTTCAGCGTCAAATTAACATTTCTCTGTTAAAGCACTGTCAAGTCAGATGGTTTGTGTCTTCGCTTGTTAAATATGGAATTTAACTTCACGCTCTTTTAGTGGTGTACCTTATATAATCCGCAATTCTTTTGATCGATAAGAATTGACACTATTTATTACACTTCGAATGAAAATGAAAAAATGGCCTATCTTTTTCTTGATCACAATATCACTGTTAGTGTAGCTCGAATGTAAATCACATCCCACTCAAGTGTGAATGTAGTGATAAAGAAACACACATTAATCGCTATTTTATTACCACATAAATTAGTTTATCGTCAAAATATATTTTAAGATACAGAGTGAATGCCACCATACACTACTACCTCTAATCTAACCAAGCTCGTTTCTGATAAGGCAAACTTAACAATTGGTAACTGTCCCATTGCTTGATCAATGGCTATATAAAGTAAGCGCAAGTATATGAGACATCATTTCAGTTTGCGAATAACCAGAGCTATGTTCAGCTCACAGCTGGGAATTTTAATTTGTCTGCTACTCTGGCAGACACCAGCAACATTGCAGCAAGATGAAAAGAGTCCCATAGTCAACACCAAACTGGGAAAAATTCAAGGAAACACGCTCACTTCTCTACATGGCAACATAATTTACGCGTTTCGGGGCATTCCATATGCACAACCACCAATCAAAAAATTACGTTTTGCCGCACCACAACCAGTTGGTGCTTGGAGAGCTACTCTAAATGCTACAAAGGATTCTTTGATGTGCCCGCAATTTGGTGTTTCAGCTAGTCTGTTGAGTGAAGATTGTCTCAAACTGAACGTCTTCTCACGTAACCTTACCGGCAATGCGCCTGTCATGGTCTTCATACACGGTGGTGGCAATAGGCAAGGTAACGGTCATAGTATGTATCAGGCTGGTCCACAATATCTACTCGATCACGATATCGTTATGGTAGCATTCAACCACCGCTTAGGAGCACTTGGATTTGTGACCACGCGTACCAAAGAAGCACCTGGTAACTTTGGTTATTTGGATCAAATTTTAGTACTTAAATGGGTACAAGATCACATTGCTAATTTTGGTGGAAATCCAAATTTAGTGACAATTTACGGCATAAGTTCTGGTTCGACGGCAGTAACATTACATATGGCCACACCGCTGTCTAAGGGTTTATTTCACAGAGCAATTGCGATGAGTGGTTCGGTAACAAGTAACCACCGCAGTGATAATTTGTATTGGACGCGTAGGTTGGCACGTGATACCTCGTGTCCTATGTACAATCCGGAGGATTTAATTGAATGCTTGCGTGAAGTCAGCTGGGAAACTATAATAAGTGTTGGCGAAACATGGGATCCATATAACTTTCCCCGTCATAGGTGGAAATTTGAAATAGATGGGCACTTTTTGGAAGAGCATCCAACGGAACTATTTCGTAAAGGCAAATACTATTCAGTACCGTTACTCATTGGATTCGTAAAAAATGAACACGATTTTAAAGGCTATTGTAAGTGTAACACATTCACAATTTATTTATTTGAAAAAAAAAATATTTTCTTTATTTGCAAAGATCAGGAAAATAACACCCGTCTATTGAATGACATCAGTTTAAACTTTGACAAATATGCACCAGACATATTTGGCTACTCAGCTCAGTCGCTAGATCCACCAGCGAGTCGAAGATTACAAACATTTTATTTAGGTGAATCGGGCAATGTAACGAAGGATAATCTTAAGAATTTAGGTGAAATTTTTTCGGATACGTTAGGATTTCCAGTACGGCGTTTGGTAGATTTATTGGACTCGAGGAATACAACAGTTTATTATTATCGCAATGATTACCAAGGCCAACGTAGCTTCGCTGTAGACGGCAATGGCGTACCAAGAGGTGACATAAAATGAATTTGATTTAATAATATATCTAGATATTTCTTATGTCAATTTCAGGTGTTGCTCATGCCGACGATATGCAATATATACATCCTGCAACATGGTTTCGTACACAAATTCCTTTAGGTCATCCTGATATGTTTATGGTGGATCGTTTAACCAAATGGTGGACAACATTTGCAAGAAATGGGTACTATTAAGTTATATATTTTGAATCGCACTTTTATTTAATTTATGTCTGATGTTATCTGTTTAACTGCAGTGATCCAAATACGGAGGAATATGAACCGTGGAGCACATCAGATAAAGGTGCAGTTTATATAGACCGTGAAACACACTTAGGACCATTTCCTTTCGAAGAACGTTATGCACTCTGGGATGAATTATTTCCTTTAGAAAAAAACTCTGGGACTACTACTCAATTTTAGGTGCATGTAGCAAACTAAAATAAAATAAAGTGCGTAGTTGATACATCCAGCAAGAGAATGATGTATTGCCTAAAATTGAGTTAAAAACATAAGTAAAAGCTGGAAACATTTGGAAAATATGGATGATATCATGCAGGGGAAGAAACTTATAATATAGTGTCGAATGAAGCATGAATTCCCAAGATATCGTGGAAAATCAAAAAAGAAAAGAAAGAAAAAAGAGAATTATAATTTCTTAGGAGTAGAATAAATTACATGAAATATACACTAAATTTCAAGATAACACATTTTGTAAAAAATACACTTTCTGAACAACCAAGTTGAGGAGTGTTTGGTATTCAATTCAATGCATCAAGCCTTACCAAATCAAGTAGCAAAATATGTTTTGTCTTACCTTTTTTCAAGAGCGTGGAGATAAATTTCATATTTAACTAGCAAAAACTGAAACCAAATGACTTAACAGAGCATTGACAGTGTAATGTAAACACGCCGCAGAAAGAGATTTGGATGGGAACAAAATAGAGTTGTTCAGCATTTCCAATTTGATCAGGGTATAAGAATTTGTGTAGGTGAACTCAGTAGAACAAAAAAAAAAGTTTTACAAGCAATTCCATTCAGGGCTTAATATCAGAAATTAATCACGACCTAAGTATTCTAAGGCGCTGGTTTGCTATTCATAAACTTATCATAAGTAACAAGACAAAACTTATCTATTTTAATACATCTGGTAAAGAGCGGGATTTCTGCAAGTTTACATTTCATAGCTGTAGTTGCGATAAATATTTAATTGACGGCTTTGCCCGAGTTCTTCTACCGAAACAAAGACATACTATGCAAATCGCGTTTTCAATGGTAAATGTTTTAACATTAATTTGGGTCAATTCCGTCAGGTATCTTGGTTTGTTAATTGATTGGAAGATGATTTGGCATGATCATACATCGATATTAAAAAAGTATTTAGTGGGTGTCACTTGGCATCTCTATATGTTAAGCAAATTTTGCGATAGGAAACTTCTTACATGCATTTATTATGGAATTTTTCATTCAAAAGTTCAATATGGTATGGTATGCTGGGGAGGTACTAATTAAAGTGTCAAAAATATGTCATTTGTATCGTTTGTAAAGTCGTTTTGCTAGGAGTCTATTGCTATTTAGAAATCTTCAATGTATGAACTAAGAATCAATAGCCGAAATTTAGCTGGGATACCTGCTCATTGTAGGGGATCAAACCCATGTCTTTTTCAAATGGCTGTAACTTTGCAAGGAAACATCGCAGATTACCACTTGAAAGCTCATCTTAAAGAGAAAAAACTGTACTACATGATGTTATTATTAAAAATAATTTAATATTGTAATATTTTATTTATTTTATTTGAATTCTATAAATTTTTGATATTTTACAATAATAAAAAAAAAAAAAAAAATCTGCAAAGTTTTGTACAGAATTTATTGAATAAAAACATGTTTCAAGCAGGATCTCTTTTTGAGAATATATCAATTTGTTTGTTGAAATTTGGGATATTTTTTTTGTTGTTTTTGGTTAATCTTGCCGCTCGTTTTTGGCTGTGCACTAACCAAGCTAGGCGGGTTCTATGAAACATGAAACAACGTTTAAAGCTATATAAAATTTTGGTGCAGCTTTTTTTTTTTTATTTGAACATATGAGTTTGTTTGTCGAAATTGATGATTTTTTTTGGTGAAACCCTAACATAATCATTTGGCCACTGGCCACAAACAAACCAAACTAATTGTTCTCGATGTTTGGTTAAATAGTTACTTTAACTAGGCAAAATTAGAATATAGAAGTCCAGTTGACAGTGGACATCGGTTTCAAACTCACTGGTTTTTTCCAGAATTGGTTTAAGTTAAAGTGCCTTAGCAGAAAACAGAACTGAAACTTTAGTCGTCAAACAAGCATTTGGCTTGAGTTATTATTCGATACAAGCACCCCGACCAAAACATCAACTCCTGCCTTGAAAAGTTCTGATGATAGTCGTATTACATTGGGACATATTAAGCTGACACAGCAAATTCGGCACACTAAAGAAACGCACATTAAACGCTATTTTGTGACCACACAAATAAAGAGTGTGTGCCACCAAGATTGACAAGCCAGCACAACCCGGTGATTAAATGTTTTTCAAATACAAAACGCATGAAAACGATCAGTCGCTATTTGTTACTAACGAAATAATAAGTTTAAACGTAATTTGGAATTTCTTTGGATGTGTGTGCGTCTTATTACTCAAGCTGTCATGCTCCAAAAAATTATCACTTTATAAGTCCTAAAGATTTAATGATGCTAGCAATCAATCTAATCTAATCAAGCTCGTTTCCGATAAGGCAAACTTAACAATTGGTAATTGTCCCATTGCTTGACAAATGGCTATATAAAATATGTGCAATTATATGAGACATCATTTTAGTTTGCAAATAACCATAGCTATGTTCAGCTCACAGCTCGGAATAATAATAATTTGTCTGATAATCTGGCACACACCAGCAACATTGCAACAGGATGAAAACAGTCCCATAGTTAACACCAAACTGGGAAAAATACAAGGATCTACACTCATTTCTCTACATGGCAACATAATATACGCGTTTCGGGGCATTCCATATGCACAACCACCAATTAAAAATTTACGTTTTGCCGCACCACAACCAATTGGTGCTTGGAGCGATACTCTAAATGCTACAGAGGATTCTTTTATGTGCCCGCAATGTTGTGTTCCAGCTAGTCTGTTGAGTGAAGATTGTCTCAAACTGAACGTCTTTTCACGTAACCTTACCGGAAATTCGCCTGTCATGGTCTACATACACGGTGGTGGCAATAGGTACGGTGACGGTCATAGTTTGTATCAGGCTGGTCCACAATATCTACTCGATCACGATATCGTTATGGTGGCATTCAATCACCGGTTAGGAGCACTTGGATTTATGACCACGCGCACCAAAGAAGCACCTGGTAACTTTGGTTATTTGGATCAAATTTTAGTACTTAAATGGGTACAAGATCACATTGCTAATTTTGGTGGAAATCCAAATCTAGTCACAATTTACGGCGTAAGTGCTGCTTCGATGGCAGTGACATTACTTATGGCCACACCGCTGACTAAAGGTTTATTTCACAGAGCAATTGCGATGAGTGGTTCGGTAACGAGTAACCATTACATTGATAATTTGTATTGGACGCGTAGGTTGGCGCGTGAGACCTCGTGTCCTATGTACAATCCGGAGGATTTAATTGGTTGCTTGCGTGAAGTCAGCTGGGAAACTATTATAGACGTTTGCGAAACATGGGATCCATTTGGCTTTAGCGGTTATAGGTGGAAATTGGAAATAGATGGACACTTTTTGGAAGAACATCCAACGGAATTATTTCGTAAAGGCAAATACCACTCAGTCCCGTTACTGATTGGGTTCGTAAAAAATGAATTCGATTTTAATGGCTATTGTAAGTGTAACACATTCAAAATTTATTTATTTGAAAAAAAATATTTTCTTTATTTGCAAAGATCAGGAAAATAACACCCGTCTATTGAATGACATCAGTTTAAACTTTGACAAATATGCACCAGATATATTTTGCTACAATACCTCAGCTGAGTCGCAAGATCCACCAGTGAGTCGAAGATTACAAACATTTTATTTAGGCGAATCGGGCAAAGTAACGAAGGATAATCTTAACAATTTAGGTGAAATTTTGTCGGATACGTTAGGATTTCCTGTGAGGCGTTTGGTAGATTTATTGGGCTCTAGGAACACCACAGTTTATTATTATCGCAATGATTACCAAGGTCAACGTAGCCGCTATGAAGACGACAGTGGCGTGCCAAGAGGTGACTTAAAGGGAATTTGTTTTAATAACATATCTAGAGATTTCTTGTGTCAATTTCAGGTGTTGGTCATGCCGATGATATGCAATATATACATCCTGCAACATGGTTTGGTCCACAAATTCCTTTAGATCATCCTGATATGTTTATGGTGGATCGTTTAACCAAATGGTGGACAACATTTGCAAGAAATGGGTACTATTAAGTTATATATTTTGAATTGCACTTATATTTAATCTATGTATTATGTTATCTATTGAACTATAGAGATCCAAATACGGAGGAATATGAACCTTGGAGCACATCAGATAAAGGTGCAATTTATATAGACCGTGAAACACACTTAGGACCAAAACCTTTCGAAGAACGTTATGCACTCTGGAATGAATTATTTCCTTTAGAAAAAAGCTCTGGGACTACTATTCAATTTAAGATCTATTCGCTGGCTATTATCAGCATTATTGTGGTGCTTAAAGCGATTTGTTAAATTTATTTAAGTCAATAACTGAATAAATCATAATAAAAATAGTTTAATATAGTGTTGTATTTTTATGTAATGTTGCATTGCTAATTGATTTTCAATATTTGCTAGTCTCTCAAGCAGTACGCATTCCGTAGCGCAATGTGTCATTGGCTTCTTTGAAGTAGTAAAGTCATAAAGCCATGAGTCATTAGTGATGAAGAGCGTAAAGTTAAATTCCATATCTAACTAGCAAACCACAAACCAGCTGACTTAACAGAGCTTTAACAGAGAAATGTTAACTTAACGCAAATTATTCAGGGTGCACGAACTAGTACTTATATGTAGACTCAATAGAAAATACAACAATTTTTCCAACGATATAAAATTTTGGTGCAGTCAGTATTTGTCTTTTAGTACACAATTTGGTTATGTGAAACTTCTTATTGTTATTGTGAAAACCTAACATAGTCATCTGGCCACTGACCAGTCTTTTTTGACTGTGCTGCGACCGCACTATGTGGGTTCTACAGAACACGGAACTACGTTTGAGCCAACATATCAATTAAGTGCCGCTTCTGAATTTGAACATATAAATTTCTATGTCAAAATTAAAATTTGTATATACAAAACCTAAAAGTAATACAGAAATAGCTGACTTATTTGCTAACCATCTCGAGACCACTTTTCAACCAAATGGAAGCGATGATTACTTTACGTGTGAACATGTTTAACAAAGTACCATAATCATTCCACCCACTATGACAGCTGAAGTTAAAAAACATATACAAACAAAACTAAAACCAAAAAAAACACTCGGATTCGACTTGATCACTGGTGAAGTTCTGAAACAGCTTCCGCACAAAGCTATTGTAAAGCTCACTGCTCTATACAATGCATCAGTCCGGCTCAAACACATAGCTAGTCACTGGGAAGTAGCTGAAGTGATTATGGTCCCAAAGCCAGGAAAAAGCTTACACGAAGTACTTATCTTCGGACAGGCCTATTTCGCTTCTACCGATCATGTCAAAGCTGTTCGAAATGTTTCTTTTAAATCGATTGAAATCAATTATTGAAAGTCAAAACTTGATACCTACCCATCAGTTTGGTTTCCGAACGAAACACTCGACACTAGATCAGGTTCATAGAATAACCGATTTTGTAGAAAAATCTCTAGAAGAAAAAAACGTTTGCTTCTCTATCTTTCTCGATGTCGCAAAGGCTTTTGACAAAGTTTGTCATGAGGGACTTATGTTTAGACTAGAGTCTCCACTCCCAAAAAGTTACACTCTAATTTTGGAATCCTATCTCAAGAATCGCTACTTTATAATCAAGCAGGATGATGCATATTCAAGCATTATATAGATTAAAGCTTCCTTGAGGAAGTATCCTAGGGCCCATGCTTTATCTAATATATACCAGTGATATCCCAAACCCTACAAATTGTATGATTGGTACATTTGCAGACGATACAGTGATCCTTGCTTCTGGAAAAAATGCTCAAGTGTTGACGCAAAAACTTCAATCGGCTGTAAGTAAATTAGTCCTTTGAACCCAAAAGTGGTGCATAAAATGAAACAGTTCAAAATCAGTTCATATAGACTTTACAAACGAACCTATTCCATACTATTCACATATTCTGCTTCGTGCACCCTGAATTATTTGGAAAAGTTGAACAGTTTTAATTTGATCCTATCTGAATCTCTTTCAACGTCAAATTAACATTTCTCTGTTAAAGCTCTATCAAGATGGTTTGTGTCTTTGCTGGTTAAATATGAAATTTAACTTCACGCTCTTTTAGTGGTGTACCTTGCAGACATACTTCCGCGTTATTGCTAAAAGTAATCTCAGTGTACTAAATAGTTATATCAATTATACTTCAATTATATTTAGATTAAGTCTTATAGTACATTTTTTTTAATTATATTATAACCGAAAAAAAAAGGTAATCTGCAATTCTTTTGTTCGATAAGATATGATACATTATAATTTGAAACTAATTATTATACTTCAAATGAAAATGAAAAAATGGCCTATGTGATATATCTTTTATCTTGATCACACTTTCACTGTTAGTTTATATGTTTTTATATGACTGAACTTTGTTTCGAAAACGGCTGCAGCAATTTTGATGAAACTTGGAGATTTCATGCATGTGTGAACAAAATTAAGATTGGGCTAAGTTTTAAGTTTTCCAAGACTCTAACAGGGGCGTGGCACAGCCCTAAACTTTAATTTTTATAACGTGATATCTCGCAAACCATTTAAGATATTTTGGTGAAATTTGGTAGACTGATGCAAATCATAAATATCTTCAATAGTACCAAAAGTGGGCGGAATTGGAGTAGAGGGCGTAGCATTAAGAGAGCTAACAACGCAATCGTTATGAAATTTAACATGGTAGATATACTGGCTATTAGGTAACTTGTAACCAAAAGTGGGAGCAACGATACTTGTGGGCGTGCCACCTTCCATACAAGCGAAAAAACTATAATGCTATATTTAGTGTGCTATGAAAGTAGTATTTTTTAAATTTGGTGTAGAAATTTCAGTTACTATAAATGGATTTCGATGGGATTGCATCAGTGGGCGTGGCACTTCCCTATCATGCATTAAATGTTAAGTGTTATATTTAGTATGCTATGGGAGTAATCATTTTGAAATTTGGTATAATGGTGTCAGTTATCATGAGCTTTGAATTTAAATGAAGTTCGACAGGATTGCATTAGTGGGCGTGGCACCTCCTATATAAGCTAAAACCGCTTAAGGTTATATTTAAAGCACTCTATGAGTGATCGTAATAAAATTTTGTATAGAGATGTCGGTTACTATTACCTTTTAAGTTTAATGAATTTTGGTGGGATTACATCAGTGGGCGTGGCACCCCCAATACATGCAAAAAACATTATAGTTATATTTAGTGTGCTGTGGGAGTAATTTCATTAAAATCAGGCATAGAGGTGTCGGCTACTATAAGCTTTGAAATTAAATGAAAATTAACGATATTGCATTAGGGGGTGTGTCACCTCCCATATAAGCAAAAAACGTTAAATGCCATATTTAGTGTGCTATTGGAGTAATATTTTTTAAATTTGGTGTAGAGGTGTCGGTCACTATAAGATCTAAAATTATATGAATTTTGACGGAATTTCATTAGTGGGCATGGCACCTCCTATACAAGTTTAAAAAATTTTATGTTATATTTAGTATACCATATAAGTGATCCTAATAAAATTTGGATTCAATATATTGAGCCTAATTGAACTTAGTTCGAGTTTTTCAACCTCTTTCAACTTTTTTCGAGTTATTCAACCTCTTTCAATTGTTTCAATAGTTTTCAACTTTTTTCAACATTTTCCATATTCTTTCGAATTTTTCAACCTTACTCAACTATTCCCGAGTTACTCAACAGTTTTCAACCTCTTTCAACTTTTCTCAACATTTTCCAAATTTTTTCGACTTTTTCAACCTCATAAAAATTTTTTCCAGTTTTTCAATCTCTTTCAACTTTTTTCATCACTTTCCATATTTTTTCGAAGTTTTCAACCTTGTTCAACTTTTTCCGAGTTATTCAACCTCTTTCAACATTTCTCAACAACTTCAGTATTTTTTCGACTTTTTCACCTCATTCAACTTTTTTCGAGTTTTTCAATCTCTTTCAACTGTCTCAACATTTTTCAACCTCTTTCAATTTTCCTCAAAATTTTCCATATTTTTTCGACTTTTACAACCTCATTCGACTTTTTTCGAATTTTGTAAACTTCAAACTTTTTGAAGTGAAAACTTCTTATGGCACGTTGTGCGGCTGAGGAAAAAAAGTATAAACTCGCGACACCGACCGTCATCGGGATTCCCCGTCATGAATGCTATAGTAAAATTTTAATGTTCTATTGTTTCTTTTAAATAAATATTCCAAGTGGAAGACAAAAAGCAAAGCAGACACACTAACTGACACATTCCATTCTCATTCAACGATTGTTATGCTTACATGTTTGTTTCTTTCAAATTCCGCGTTGTTGCGTTGACAAATTGAGAATGAGAGCGAGAGTAAAATTTGAATACATATTCCGTTTTGGTCTTCCATTGCATTGCCATATAAAAAGAAAACGCACACATACGAACTAACACACTAACTTGCCATTAAACGATTTGTTTTCACTTCTGTCGGCACTCCCGAAGTGCAACCCGCCTTTTTTTTGAGATTTTCAACATTTTTCAAAATTTTCAATTTTTTCGAGTTTTTCAATCTCTTTCAACACTTTTCATATATTATCGACTTTATCAGTATTTTTCACCTGTTTCAACCTCTCTCAATTTTTTTTCAATATTTTCGATATTTAATCGACTTTTTCAACCTCATTCAACTTTATTCGAGTTTTTCAACATTTTCCATGTTTTTCGACTTCTTCAGCTTTTTACCTGTTTCAAAATTTTTGAAGTTTGTTCAATCTCTTCCATATTTTCCGAATTTTCGAACATTTTTCAGCTTTTTTAACCTCTTTAGCCGCTTTACTACATTTTATATATTTTATCAAGGTCTGTCATCTTTTTAAATATTTTCAACATATTATTCAAAATATTGCATATTTTTTCGACTTTCTAAACCTCAAAACGAAAAACCGAACTTGGGTCGGTCTCCTGGTACTAAAGAATTATTGTAGCTAGCAAAGCTGGTACTGGACATAGTATAGACCGATCCGCGGTCAAAGGCTACCCCGAAACCGGCGTTGGACATATTGGAGGATGTTAAGTCTGAGCACACACTCTGTATCTCAAAATATATTTTGACGATAAAATTTTTTATTTGGTAATAAATTAGCGATTGATGTGTGTTTCTTTATTACCTCTAATCTAACCAAGCTCGTTTCCGATAAGGCAAACTTAATAATTGGTAATTGTCCCATTGCTTGATCAATGGCTATATAAAGTAAGCGCAAGTATTTGAGACATCACTTCAGTTTGCGAATAACCAGAGCTATGTACAGCTCACAGCTGGGAATTTTAATTTGTCTGCTACTCTGGCAGACACCAGCAACATTGCAGCAGGATGAAAAGAGTCCCATAGTCAACACCAAACTGGGAAAAATTCAAGGAAACACGCTCACTTCTCTACATGGCAACATAGTTTACGCGTTTCGGGGCATTCCATATGCACAACCACCAGTCAAAAATTTACGTTTTGCCGCACCACAGCCAGTTGGTGCTTGGAGAGATACTCTAAATGCTACAAAGGATTCTTTAATGTGCCCACAATCAGGTGTTTCAGCTAGTCTGTTGAGTGAAGATTGTCTCAAACTGAACGTTTTCTCACGTAACCTTACCGGCAATGCGCCTGTCATGGTCTACATACACGGTGGTGGCAATAGGGAAGGTAACGGTCATAGTTTGTATCAGGCTGGTCCACAATATCTACTCGATCACGATATCGTTATGGTGGCATTCAATCACCGGTTAGGAGCACTTGGGTTTGTGAGCACGCGTACCAAAGAAGCACCTGGTAACTTTGGTTATTTGGATCAAATTTTAGTACTTAAATGGGTACAAGATCACATTGCTAATTTTGGTGGAAATCCAAATTTAGTGACAATTTACGGCATAAGTGCTGGTTCGACGGCAGTGACATTACAGATGGCCACACCGCTGTCTAAGGGTTTATTTCACAGAGCAATTGCGATGAGTGGTTCGGTAATAAGTGTTCATGAACGTGATAATTTGTATTGGACGCGTAGGTTGGCACGTGATACCTCGTGTCCTATGTACAATCCGGAGGATTTAATTGGTTGCTTGCGTGAAGTCAGCTGGGAAACTATAATAAGAGTTGGCGAAACATGGGATCCATTTAACTTTCCCCGTCACAGGTGGAAATTCGAAATAGATGGGCACTTTTTGAAAGAGCATCCAACGGAAATATTTCGTAAAGGCAAATACCACTCGGTACCGTTACTTATTGGATTCGTAAAAAATGAACACGATTTTAAAGGCTATTGTAAGTATAACACATTTACAATTTATTCATTTGAAAAAAAAAAAATTCTCTTTATTTATAAAGATCAGGAAAATAACACCCGTCTATTGAATGACATCAGTTTAAACTTTGACAAATATGCACCAGACATATTTGGATACGAAACCTCAGCAGAATTGCAAGATCCACCAGCGAGTCGAAGATTACAAACATTTTATTTAGGTGAATCGGGCAATGTAACGAAGGATAATCTCAACAGTGTAGGTGAAATTTTGTCGGATACGTTGGGATTTCCTGTACGACGTTTGGTAGATTTATTGACCGCGAGGAACACGACAGTATATTATTATCGCAATGATTACCAAGGCCAACGTAGTTTCGCTGTAGACGGCAGTGGCATACCAAGAGGTGACTTAGAATTAATTTTTTTTGTTTTAATAAAGTATTAAGAGATTTCTTATGTCATTTTCAGGTGTTGCACATGCCGATGATATGCAATATATACATCCTGCAACATGGTTCCGTACACAAATTTCTTTAGGTCATCCTGATATGTTTATGGTGGATCGTTTAACCAAATGGTGGACAACATTTGCAAGAAATGGGTACTATTAAGTTATATATTTTGAATTGCACTTATATTTAATTTATGTATTATGTTATCTGTTTAACTACAGAGATCCAACCACGGAGGAATATGAACCGTGGAGCACATCAGATAAAGGTACAATTTATATAGATCGTGAAACACACTTAGGACCATTTCCCTTCGAAGAACGTTATGCACTCTGGGATGAATTATTTCCTTTAGAAAAAAAAAAATCATGTGTGCAGTTCACACGTGGTAGAAGTAGCAGAAAACTAAACTGCATTTGATAGAATATGACGAAAATGTTGCATTAAATGATGAAAATATCACATCGCAAAATAAAAGTTTCCAGACCACAAGAACATAACATGAAGTTGTTTTTCCTTATTAAATATTAAGCTCCATTGAAGGGAATTACTTATTTACATTACGCACACACACACTTATTTTTAACTGTTGCTTTTCATATATTAATAACAACAACACTTAATTGGGAGACAATAACAATTACAATGGGAGAGCATAGTAGAATTTTTTGTTCTCCTCACTATGATATGGCTTTTGCAGTTGATCAGTGCAATGCTCGAAAAAATAGGAAATCTTTCCACGCTTATATCTCAGCTCATAGTAGACCGATCTCGAAGCTGATAATTTTCAAGTACTCTGCTCGATGAGTATTTTAATTTGATATATAGGGCATTTCACGCGAAGCGGACAGGGGAAATGGGGTTCATCACCCTTATCATGAATAAACATTCCTTCGGATTTTTCCCCTGTTTTGCGATCGTAGAAGATTTTTGGGGAATCGGAGCAAATTCCCTGGAAAATGAGGTCAATGAGGTTTTAGTAAATTTTTGTGTTTTCCATAGAGCATGAAACAACGTTTAAAACGATATATCACTTTGGTGCAGCTGTTTTTTATTTGAACATATGAGTTTGTTTGACGAAATTGATAATTTTTTTGGTGAAACCCTAATATAATCATTTGGCCAGTGACCACAATCTAACCTAACTAATTGTGTTCGATATTTGGTTAAATAGATACTTTAACTATGCAAGATTAGAATATATAGGAGTCCATTTTGACAGTGGACATCGATTTCAAACTCACTGGTTGTTTTCAGAATTGGTTTTAGTGAAAGTTCTTTAGCAGAAAATAGTTCTGAGGCTTCAGTCGCCAAACAAGCATTTGGCTCTCTATATTTGAGCTATAATTCGACACAAGCACCCCTGATCTGCAATTATCTTGAACAAATTTTCGGAGTTATCTCGAAGTGCTCGTGTCCCTTACTCTCTGCCAAGTAATAAAGTTATCTTATCCGACGCTTCAATATTATCGATTTCGTCTTTTCACGCAGCTTTTTTTTCTTGTAGAAGATTTTCTTTGCTTTATATTTTCTGGCTCTGTATTTTCCACTAGAAGCTATTGTAGTGCTCATTGATTTGCGATCTTTGCTCGAGACTCAAGAGGTGCGCATGTCGTAGCGCAATGTGTCTTTGGCTACTTTGAAGTATTAAAATATTGCGCCCATGAGTCATTAGTGGCATACCGTGCAGACATACTTACGTGTTATTTAGCCAGGTGCTGAAAGTAACCTCAATGTACCAAATATATCAATTATATTTCAGTTATATTTCGTAAGCAAATAATGTGACATTCTATTCCATTTATTACACTTTAAATCAAAATTAAAAGAATATCTTCGATATGATTTTTTTTTTTTTTTTTCTGTGCGATCTTGATCACAATTTCACTGTTAGTGTAGATTTAATTTTGAGAATGTGGTAAAAAAGAAACACACATTTATCGCTATTTTATTACCACATAAAAAATTTTATAGCCAAAATATGTTTTGAGCCAGTACACCGCAGTGACTAAATGTTTTTTAAATACGAATTGCATGAAAACGATCAGTCCCTATTTGTTACTAACGAAATAATCAGTTTAAACGTAATTTGGGCATTTTTTTGATGTGTGCGGCTGACTTGTTACTCAAGCTGGCATGCTCCAAAAAATTATCATTTTATAAGTCTTAAAGATTTAATGATGCTAGCAATCAATCTAATCTAATCAAGCTCGTTTCCGATAAGGCAAACTTAACAATTGGTAATTGTCCCATTGTTTGACAAATGACTATATAAAATGTGTGCAAATATATGAGACATCATTTCAGTTTGCGGATAACCACAGTTATGTTCAACTCACAGCTCTTATTTTTAATTTGTCTACTAATCTGGCACACACCAGCAACATTGCAACAAGATGAAAACAGTCCCATAGTTGACACCAAATTGGGAAAAGCACAAGGAACCACGCTCACTTCTCTACATGGCAACATAATATACGCGTTTCGAGGCATTCCATATGCACAACCACCAATCAAAAATTTACGTTTTGCCGAACCACAACCAATTGATGCTTGGAGAGATACTCTAAATGCTACAGAGGATTCTTTGCGATGCCCGCAATTTGGTGTTTCAGCTAGTCTGTTGAGTGAAGATTGTCTCAAACTGAACGTCTTCTCACGTAACCTTACCGGCAATGCGCCTGTCATGGTCTACATACACGGTGGTGGCAATAGGGCCGGTAGCGGTCATAGTTTGTATGGAGCTGGTCCACAATATCTACTCGATCACGATATCGTTATGGTGACATTTAATCACCGCTTAGGAGCACTTGGATTTGTGACCACGCGTACCAAAGAAGCACCTGGTAACTTTGGTTATTTGGATCAAATTTTAGTACTTAAATGGGTACAAGATCACATTGCTAATTTTGGTGGAAATCCAAATTTAGTGACAATTTACGGCATAAGTGCTGGTTCGACGGCAGTGACATTACAGATGGCCACACCGCTGTCTAAGGGTTTATTTCACAGAGCAATTGCGATGAGTGGTTCGGTAATAAGTGTCCATGAACGTGATAATTTGTATTGGACGCGTAGGTTGGCACGTGATACCTCTTGTCCTATGTACAATCCGGAGGATTTAATTGGTTGCTTGCGTGAAGTCAGCTGGGAAACTATAATAAGCGTTGGCGAAACTTGGGATCCATATAACTTTCCCCGTCATAGGTGGAAATTCGAAATAGATGGGCACTTTTTGGAAGAGCATCCAACGGAATTATTTCGTAAAGGCAAATACCACTCGGTACCGTTACTTATTGGATTCGTAAAAAATGAACACGATTTTAATGTATATTGTAAGTGTAACACATTCACAATTTATTCATTTGGAAAAAAAAAATATTTTCTTTATTTGCAAAGACCAGGAAAATAACACCCGTCTATTGAATGACATCAGTTTAAACTTTGACAAATATGCACCAGATATATTTGGCTACGATATCACAGCTGAATCGCGAGATCCACCAGCGAGTCGAAGATTACAAACATTTTATTTAGGTGAATCGGGCAATGTAACGAAGGATAATCTCAACATTGTAGGTGAAATTTTGTCAGATACGTTAGGATTTCCTGTACGGCGTTTGGTAGATTTATTGGGCTCGAGGAATACAACAGTTTATTACTATCGCAATGATTACCAAGGCCAACATAGCCACTCTGAAGACGACAGTGGCGTACCAAGAGGTGACTTAAAAAGAATTTGTTTTAATAATATATTTAGAGATTTCTTATCTCAATTTTAGGTGTTGTTCATGCCGATGATATGCAATATATACATCCTGCAACATGGTTTGGTGCACAAATTCCTTTAGATCATCCTGATATCTTTATGGTAGATCGTTTAACCAAATGGTGGACAACATTTGCAAGAAATGGGTACTATTAAGTTATATATTTTGAATTACACTTATATTTAATTTATGTATTATGTTATCTATTGAACTATAGAGATCCAACTACGGAGGAATATGAACCATGGAGCACATCAGATAAAGGTACAATTTATATAGACCGTGAAACACACTTAGGACCAGCACCTTACGAAGAACGGTATGCACTCTGGGATGAATTATTTCCTTTAGAAAAAAGCTCTGGGACTACTATTCAATTTAAGATGTATTCGCTGACTTTTATCAGCATTATTGTGATGCTTAAAGCGATTTATTAAATTTCTTTAAGTCATTAACTGAATAAAGTAAAGTAAAAATAGATCTTTTTTTTGGAAACTATAGCAAACTAAAATAAAATGAAGTGCGTAGTTGGTACATCCAGTAAGAGAAACTTGATTTTATGCTTTTTCCTAAAATTAAATTAAAAACCCAAATATAAAATGAACTAGTGAAATCTTCGTTAACGCTTCATAGAGGTTTGAAAAAACCTATTATTAATACCAAATACACATGTACCTCATTTCAGAGCACCTTTTAGTTTTTTACTTGCATACTCATACTTAGTTTTTTTTTTTTTTTGACAATTTAACTGCAGCCTAAAATTAATAAACAATCAGCAGTATCGTTTATTTTCTTGCCAATAAATTCATAACGTAACGATACCATGAACCCATCAGCAGGATATGCTTGGATATTAATTTTTGCTCTTAACATTCATTACTACTGCTGCTTTTTTTCGCTTTTCAACAGCCTTTTGCTGCAGGACACAATTACTAACCTTTTCTGGAAAACCAACACAAGAGTCAAGGATTTCAACTTAATGCCCTAGAAATTCAAAGATAACAAAACACACAACAATGCTTTTGACGATAAGAATAAAACAACAAAACAATAGCAAATACAACAACAAGAATCAATAAATATGTAAAATTGTTTTCTGTATTCATTTGTTCTTTGAACGCGCCATTATCATTAAGTCTCGGGTATATTGGATGGTTTGTTTGGACGATTGGTTGGTTGAAATGTGGGATGGATGACATTTCTTTGGATGCGTAATCATTTTGATTGATTCTGAAATGTTTTGTTCTGTTTGCTATTGTTGTTGTTGTTTCATTAGTGATTAAGACATTAAAGAAATGATGGTGGCATCATTGTTATTGAAACCTACAGTCATTGAAGTATGGTTTCGATGCTCTAATTTATTAGAATACAATCAACATGCCGGATCGTGCGGTATGTAAAGTCAGCTGAAGGTACAATAGAAATGCATTAAACTTTAGGTTGAAATTGTAAAATTTAAAAATTTAATAGATGGAATTAGTCTTGATTTCATTTTGACTAAAAGCTGGTTTGGTTGAATTCTGCACAACTTAGATTTTATTTAAACTTGATAAGGCCTTGTTATTGGCTTGACTTCGATTGAGTTAGAGTTTAATCAAACTAAACTTAGACTTTACTTAGACTTTACTTAGACTTGACTTAGACTTGACTTAGACTTGACTTAGACTTGACTTAGACTTGACTTAGACTTGACTTAGACTTGACTTAGACTTGACTTAGACTTGACTTAGACTTGACTTAGACTTGACTTAGACTTGACTTAGACTTGACTTAGACTTGACTTAGACTTGACTTAGACTTGACTTAGACTTGACTTAGACTTGACTTAGACTTGACTTAGACTTGACTTAGACTTGACTTAGACTTGACTTAGACTTGACTTAGACTTGACTTAGACTTGACTTAGACTTGACTTAGACCTGACTTAGACTTGACTTAGACTTGACTTAGACTTGACTTAGACTTGACTTGACTTAGACTTGACTTAGACTTGACTTAGACTTGACTTAGAATTGACTTAGACTTGACTTAGACTTGACTTAGACTTGACTTAGACTTGACTTAGACTTGACTTAGATTTGACTTAGACTTGACTTAGACTTGACTTAGACTTGACTTAGACTTGACTTAGACTTGACTTAGACTTGACTTAGACTTGACTTAGACTTGACTTAGACTTGACTTAGATTTGACTTAGACTTGACTTAGACTTGACTTAGACTTGACTTAGACTTGACTTAGACTTGACTTAGACTTGACTTTGACTTGACTTAGACATGACTTAGACATGACTTAGACTTGACTTAGACTTGACTTAGACTTGACTTGAAAAATATATTTCCAAAAAGATGAAATGTTAACGTATTGGACAAAACTGTCCTTAGTTAATGATATTTTTACAAGAGGATTAAGTTCAAGAACTATGTATATTTAAGAAATATACTTCATTTAAGCAATCTTCCACGATACATCAAAGAAATTATAACAATAAAGGATTAATGAGAAAATTAAACTTTTTTACGTGCTAAAGATTGCAGAATCAGTTTATTTTGTTTACGTAACGAAATGCAAAAATCTAATTTAACTTCAGTTTTTCTCATTTAATGCTCTATAAATTTTTATGTTAATTTTACACATTTAATTTGAAAAAAAAAATTTTTGGCAGCATTTGCCGAATATCAAATTAAGCTGCAGACGGAATAAATTGAAAATTCCTTGAGTCTACGAAGCGCATAAAAATGTCCTTTTTTTATTTTATGAAAATCCTCGTCATTGCATTTGCTACAACAACAGTAAGAGTGAAAAGAAAAAACAGATGAGCGCAGCATATATAACAGAAAATTCCATGAAACATGTTGATATCAAATAAAATCCTTGGAACGTAAAGGATACGTTAAAAGGATTTACTTTACTGGATTTGCGATACGTTTTTTACTATTATTTTTGTAATTTTTTGATAAAAAAGAAAAACATTAGAAAATCTCTTTTTGTTTTCATTTGCAATAGTTTTCAAAACAAGTTAACAGGCGTGGTAGGACATGAGACTTAAAGGAATACAAAAAAAAAATTAAATGGAAAGTAAAACAAAAGACATCAATGCACAGTGGGATATTAAAATGTTTCAACAGCTGACAAAGGCATTATGCATTTTGTTAGGGATGAACAAAAAAATAACAAATAAAAAATGTCTGAAAAAAAAAATAAGTTCAAAATTTAAGCGAAAAATTTTCAATGTTGAGGAAAAAATTGTTCAATTACAGAAGAAAGTTCGCAAAAAAAAAATTTCGATATCGATCAAAATTTTATAGTCAAATTTTTCGGACCATTTTCCTTAGGAGAAATAAAAAAAAAATAGCGAAACAAAAAAAACATTCAATTTGTTCGACAATTTTCCACCCTTAAGAGTCAAATAGCCCAATGTGCAACAAGAGTTCGCACAAGCAACAGAGCATTATCTACCAAACAACGACAACAATTACACAGCAATGTGGAGCACAAAATCCATGCAGCGCATCAATTTCACAACTACAATTGCAACTTCAAACTTCGACATTGCCAACAGTATGGCATTATCATCCATAAGGTACAGTACAATTACAACTCCGTTAAGACAAAAAAAAAATATATTCAATCCATGCCAGCCATCAATGGATGAAAATAGAGTATCCTGGTGGCGGAGACACCAACGGATATGAATATCTCTCGAAGCTATCAGACAGTCAGAAATGAGCAATGAACGTTTGTTCGTTGTACATTCGAAGTTGAAAATTATAAAAGACAAAAACAAAAGGGAAATCAAAACGGAGTACAAAAAAAAAATTGTTTTTTACTGAATGACAATTGTTTGCTCTTTATTGTTTTTCTGTATAGCTCTTCTGTTTGAAATCCATGCTTATCGATTTAGTTTCATGCTGGTTACAGTGTCGTATTTACTATTAAGTATGCAGTTTTTTTACTCTATAGCGTTCTCTGTCTTTGTTATGTTGTCTATCTTTTTCGCTTTTTTTTCAGATTATCAATGCAAGCGGTAAAGCTCTGTTCAGTCTATAAAACAACGACCAGTCTGTAGCAAAGCATTGGCAATAAGGTTTTAGTTTTTTCGAGTTTTCAGCATTTTTTTATTTTTTCTAATGGGGATTTCTTATAATGGATGTATCCTCAGTCAGACTTGTATTAACTTTAATGGTATAAAATGTGATTTTCCATTTAACAGTAAGCTTAAAAAATTTTTTAATAAAACTTTTTTTTTAAACACAATATTTTGAACAACAGCAGCTTGGTTTTATTCCGAAGTAGGGTTGACGTGCAAAGCTAACGAGGGAAAATTTTATTTTAAAGAGTTTTTAATGATTTAGGTTTTTTTTATATTTTTAATTTAAATGTTTGTTGACTACAAAGTAAACTTTTCGTCATCACGAATCATGAGATTAATTTAGTTGTGTCTGTTTCTTTTTTAAATTTTAATTCCATTTATTTTATATAGCTAACTTTTTACATTTGAGCCTCTGTTCAAACAAATACATTGTTTTTATAAATATTAACTCCTGAGTGCATTACAAGTACTTCAATTGTACTTAGCAATAAAAAAATTACTCAGCCGCAATTTTAAATATGTTAGTACATACACAAAAAATATGGATATCGGAGCAATAGGGAGTAATACATTTCGCCAAATTCTTTTGCTGTGGAAATTTTAAATTTTAGTGTTTTTAATCTTTTTCTTTTATTTTTTTGATCATCATTTTTTGTTACAAGTTTTTCCGTTTTTTTTAAATTTTTTTTTGATATTATTTTTTTTTTTGCTTTTAATTCTAATATTTTAACTATACTTTTTGTTACTCTTTTTGAAGTGAAAACTTCTTATGGCACGTTGTGCGGCTGAGGAAAAAAGTATAAACTCGCGACACCGACCGTCATCGGGATTCCCCGTCATGAATGCGATACTAAAATTTGAATGTTCTTTGAAGACTTGGGAAACGAACTCGATTTTGGAATTTTGAAGACTTGGGAAACAAACTCAATTTTGGAATTTTGAAGACTTGGGAAACGAGCTCGATTTTAGAGTTTTGAAGACTTGGGAAACGAACTCGATTTCAGAAATTTCAAGACTTGGGAAAGGAACTCGATTTCAAATTTGGAAGACTTGGGAAACGAACTTGATTTTGGAATTTTGAAAACTTGGGAAACGAACTCGATTTTAAAATTTTGAAGACTTGGAAAACAAACTGGATTTCAAAAAATTTATAAAACGTTGCCTACTTTTAGGCGCTATTAATAATTTGCCCCTTAAAGTAGGCAAAACTTTCTGACAAATTTCAAAAATAGCGCCTAAAAGTAGGCAACGATTTTAAAAATTTCAGATAATGTTGCCTAATTTTAGGCGCTATTTTTGAAATTCGTTGGAAAGTGTTGCATTCTTTTAAGGGTAAATTATTAATAGTGCCTAAAAGTAGGCAACGTTTTTTGAAAAAATTGGCCCATGAAAGTATGCAATTTTTGGAAAAAAATTTTAAATTTGTAGCATACATGTGTTGACTTCCGGTTAGCTGTTGTTTAGTCAGCAAATTTTTCTCTGCTAGCGCAGCCGAAAGCAGAGCCAGCAGCCCAAAGCAGAGAAAAATCTGAAATACCAGGCCACCATGAACCAGCAGCAAGCAAATTTGGTTTTTTGAAAAACTTTAAAACGTTATATCTCGGCTATTACTAAACCGATTTAGACAAATGAGGTGTAATAGGTTTTTTAAGAACAAGCAGATTTTTTTGAAGTCATTTGTATTTTGATAAACTGTCACTAGATGGCGTTTTAAGCAGTTTGAATATTCTGCCATATACAGCCATAACTCTTAAACGAATAAGCCGATTTTGATAAATGTGGTGTCATAGTGTCTGTAGGAAGAAGCAGATTTTTAAGTTAAGTTTAAGAAAAATTGTGTTTAAGCTGTTTAGTCACAGGTCCAGGTACTTTCTTTACCTGATTTTTTCTTATACTTACATAATTCGCAATGATGTGTCTTACTGCAATCAGAATAAATTTTTGTTCTCAAACATAAGGAGTACTTAGCTCAAATTTAATTATTCACAGTTGAGGCTACTGAGCCGAATATACTTCTTCCAGCAATTTTTGAAGTGAAAACTTCTTATGGCACGTTGTGCGGCTGAGGAAAAAAGTATAAACTCGCGACACCGACCGTCATCGGGATTCCCCGTCATGAATGCGATAGTAAAATTTGAATGTTCTATTGTTTCTTTTAAATAAATTTTCCAAGTGGAAGACAAAAAGCAAAGCAGACACACTAACTGACACATTCCATTCTCATTCAACGATTGTTATGCTTAGATGGTTGTCTCTTTCAAATTAATTCCGCGTTGTTGCGTTGACAAATTGAGAATGAGAGCGAGAGTAAAATTTGAATACATATTCCGTTTTTGTCTTCCATTGCATTGCCATATAAAAAGAAAACGCACACATACCAACTAACACACTAACTTGCCATTAAACGATTTGTTTTCACTTCTGTCGGCACTCACGGAGTGCAACCCGCCGTTTTTTTTTTTGATTTATTTTTTGTGATTATTTTTTTTTTTTTATTTTTTTGTGATTTTTTTTTTTTTTATTTTTTTGTGATTAATTTTTATTTTTTTGTGATTATTTTTTATTTTTTTGTGATTATTTTTTTTTTTATTTTTTTGTGATTAATTTTTTTTTTTTATTTCTTTATTTTATATTTTTTTGTGATTATTTTTTTTTTTATTTGTTTATTTTATATTTAATTTTATTAGTTTGTTTTTTATATTTTTTACCCTTTTTTTTATTTGTTTTGTAATCACTTATTTTTTTTTGATTTGTTTTGTATTCATTTATTTATTTTTTTTTTTTGATTTGTTTTGTATTCACTTACTAATTTATTTTTTTTTTATTTTTACTTTGTTTTGTTTTTATTTTTTTTTTTTTTTTACTTTGTTTTGTTTATATTTAATTTTTTTATTTTGATATTTTTTATTTACAACTTAAAGTTTCTATCCAATATGCATTGTGAGCTATAGAGTTCTCTGTATTAAATTTAAGGTCAATAGCTTATCCACTGAATCGATTTGTAATTTTTTCGTTTGACTTCATATTAGTTACTTTAACATATTTCAGCACATTATGTCTTCTTTTATATTTTTTATACATTTTCACAACGAATACCTTTTATCTAGAGAACTGTAAAGTTGAGAACATTTTGCTTGAACGACAAACTAAAAAAGAGCAAATAATTTAAAAGTTTTATTTTTTAAGTAAAATTAAACATCAGCACATTAGTAACTATGTTAGCCCTGATATTTAAAAAAAAAGGTTAAAATATGCGTCTTTATTTCAAATTTTAATCTTAAAATATTTAAAATAATCCCGGAAAGACATAAGTAAAAAAAATTTCGTTTTTTTTTATTTTCGCATTGTTTTTCTCTCAATTTTCATGTTCTAAAAACTCTCAAAGGTATCAACGTCGACGGCTATAAGTACGACCAGTAAAAGTTAAAAAACTAATGATAAAGCTAAGCAACGGAAACGGAAATAGTGAAACAATTGAGGTAAGGGTACGCCAGCGGAATCAGATTGAGTAGCATACAGGGTTATAAGGCATAAGGATAAGATTATAAGCTGAACAACAAATAATGCACGAAAAAAGAAGAGAAGAGAGAATAAAATGAAAAGTTAAATATTATAAAAGAACAAAGTCAAAGCTTTATTTTTTTTTTTTTTTTTTAATTAAGAGAAAAATAATTTTAATTTTTTTTTTTTTAAGTTAACAAAGACATTTAGAATGCAAAATTTGAGCAGGCTGGTGGTATAGACGCTCAGTATTAATAAATAGTTTTCTTCTTCATCATGTAACTAAGTATTTTCATCGTTGGGACAGCACAATAGGCCATAGGAATTTAAAAAGTTTTAAATTTTTTTTTGTATAGAAACTGAAGTAGTGATGATACTGAATGAAATCTTCTGCAACTAACATTTTACGCCGACTCTTTAGTTTTCACATTTTATATTTCATTTTAGTTTTAGAAATTTGATTTGTTTTTATCGATTGTTGTGATTATTTTGTTGTTCCTCCCTTCGTTTTTATGATCGTCATAACTCGCTCCGACATTGAAGAGGTCAAATTTTTCAAGAGATCTTGTGAAATGCCTTCCTACCAAGCATTTTGAATTATTCTGTCTAACTCGCGTAAGTTAGTGCGCTCGTGTCTTGCTTTCTGTACTTTATTTATGTGCCAAAGTTTTTCAATGGGGTTCAGATCAGGAATATTGCCTGGCAACGATAAAGTTGAAATGCCAAGTTCATTCAAGTAATTCTTTACATGTAAAAGAAAAAGAAGAAAAATAGAAGAAATGAAAGTTGTGGATTATTAATTAGTAGTTATATAATAAGGATTTACTACCAAAGCACTAATGCTTGCCGATTGCACTCTATGACAAGGCGCAGAATCATCTTGAAAAATCACGTTGTCCACACGCGAAAAATGCTCTTCAATAGAAGGTTCCAAGTTTTCTTTCAGGATGTTTTTATAGTCAGTTGCTTTGATAGTTCCTTCAATCAAGGTCCAACTTAGTAATAAGAAAAGACCTTTCTACTTATAAATATGTTGGCTTAATGTTCTTTGGATGCACTCGTCGCTATACCGCTTTCCAGTCCTTCGGCGCACATACAATAACATTTTGCCAATCAGATACAGTCCGCATTTTGTGATGGTTGATTCACTCCTAGCGTTTCCGACGCGTTTTAGTGGTCAAAAAAAGCTTTTTAGCGGAGCGATGTGCAGATAAACCAGTGTCATGGAGCCTTCGTTGCACAGTCATTGGAGAAATTTGTGTTCTTCCACATTCAACAAATTCTTTTCCAATTTTTACGTCCGTTTTGAAGCGATTTTAAAGACTAATCCTTTTTAAAAGTCGATCATCAGTCTCTGTACTTTTTTTTCGCGCTCCTGAAATTCGTTTTGACTTGTCGACCCAGATTCAGAATACTTTTTCGAAATTTTGGCTACTGAGGACTTACTAAAGTCTAATCTAGCAGAAACTTCCCGTATCGTTAATCAATCGCTTCGAAACGCCAAAATCTCGCGCTTATCCGCTTTCTCTAAAACAAAGCCCTACCTACAAAACAAAAAGGTTGACGGGGTAGTAAAACCCTTTTTTTAGTTTTTTTGTTTGCCCGGATTTCACTGTTTACCACTGTATTTTTATTTTTTCTCCCATTGATGTTATAAACATAAAGTCCCTTGTGTTGGATCAAATTTATTTCAGGAGAAGTTGATATTTTGGAAAATCATGTTTTTCCTTTCATTTCGAGACACAAAATAGAAATATAATGGTGCACAAATCTGCTTCACTTTTTCTTAATTTTTTCTATTAAATCATTTTTGTTTTTGTTTCATAAAATAAATTACTTATATTCATGAAGTTTGCACTGTTATTTGCTATGCAGAAATTCTTATTTGTTTATTTTGTAAACAAGCTTTAGAACATAACTTTACCATGCAACGCTGCTGCTGCCTCTGGTCATGTCAGCAAAAATTCAAAGAATATACATAATATATTTGCATGCACAAGTTTTGAACGGCAGGAGAAGTTAAGGTAAAATATCGAATGAAAATATCTTTGTGCAATTAAAAGATAAATAGTTTTTTTTTTATTAATGAATATTTATGCATATTGTTTTTGACGTCAAAGAGTTTTCCGTAGTATTGACTGCACTGAGAAAAAAAAAGTATGTTGACTGCAATTAAATGTATTTGGTTAATAGATTTCTGAAATACTTTGGAATTATTATGCCCTTAATTGGAAGTTAAAGCGTTGTTTATTAGACCAAACATCAGATATGTTTGTATCGACTGAAGAAATTTCATTGGGTCAAATATATATTTGATAACCATTTTATATTTAATTTCATTTTATATTAATACAATTCTTCACATATAAAAGTAAAACTAAGTATTTGAGCACCTTCTACTTGGTACGCAGAGAACCAACGAAATACAATGTAAAGATATGACGGCATTAAAAAATATCGATTAATTTAGAATTGATATTTACAAAATATCGATTTTTGCTCATCGGTTTTTACCTAAATCAATTTTAATAAATGTGTACGTTTGCGACAACACAATACATGATTTGGTGATACTTGACAAGTGAATGTTTGCAGCTAAAAAGTATTTGTTCGCACAGCATAAGATTCGGTAATTTTTACCAAATATTTGATTGATCCAATAATATTATTTAACACTGCGGAATGTGTGATATGTTAAATTTTATATCAACTATTTATTTCAAATACATAATTTGTTGATTGCAACCACATCTCAGTATTTAAAATCGTTTTCTCTGTGTACTTATCATTCAAGAAGTCTTGTTTTTTTAGTTTTCGAATTGTTACTTTTTACTATGTAACTTTTTATTTATAACTATACATAATATAATTAATTTATTTTTTATTTATTTATTTTTTATTTATTTTTTTATTTATTTTATATTTATTTTTTTATTTATTTTTTTATTTATTTTTTTAATTATTTTTTTATTTATTTTTTATCATTTTTTTATTTATTTTTTTATCATTTTTTTTTTATTTATTTTTTATCATTTTTTTTATTTATTTATTTTATTTTTTGTTCTTTTTTATTTTATTTTATTTTTTGTTTTCTTTCATTTATTTTATTTTTTGTTCTTTTTTATTTATTTTATTTTTTGTTCTTTTTCATTTATTTTATTTTTTGTTCTTTTTAATTGTTTTATTAATTTTTAGTTTTAAAATTTCAAATTTTTTTTTTTCATTTTTATTTTCTATTAATCGTTTTCAAAATTTAATTTTTGTTTTTTTCCTTTCTTATTTTTTTATAATTTTTTTTTTTTTTTTTTTTTTTTTTTCATCGTTTTTCATGTTTTACACTATTTTCTATTTTGTTGTTTTTTTTTTCATTATTTTTTGTTTTCATGTATTTTTATTTATATATTTTTCTTCATTATTTTTATTTATATATTTTATTTCACTATTTTTATTTGCGTATTTTTTTTATTATTTTTGTTTATATATTTTTTTTTTTTTATAATTTTTAGTTTTTCTTGTTTTTTTTTTTTGCCATAAGTATGTGTTTTTATGTTATTCATTATTTTGCTCTTATGTTTTTTCGTTATTTTTAGTTTTCCTGGTTTTTTTTTTTCATAATTATGTGTTTTTATGTTATTTATTATATTGTTCTTATGTTTTTTCATTATTTTTATTTATATATTTTTTTCACGTTTATTTTATTGTTTTTTAATTTTTTTATATATGTACTTCCTTTTTGCCTTTTTTCCCTTGACGTTTCTAGATGTAGCATGTAATATTTTGTTAATGAAACTAATAAAATTAAAGTAGCAGAATAGTCAAACTTGGAGGGAACACAACTAAGACTGCTTAAAATAACCGAAAGCTTTGCTTCTTCATCATCGGACTAAGGGACGCCGGTTAAATATAATGGCATGGCTAGCTGCCATCTTCAGCGAACTTCCACCGAGCGTAGTCTTCAAAGTACACTGATGAGCAATTGTTTGTTCCCGCCTGGGAAGCTTGCGGCAACTAGCAGTAGTTGTGTTTTATTGAAATTTACACTTAAGCTATTTCTTTAAAATATCAAGTAAAATCCTCTCGAATATTACAATCAAAAGTATCGCTTATATGATCATCACGAAACGCTAACACATCCCTACCTTTAAAGAACAGTCAAAACTGCTGTTATTGGAAGCGGTGTCGTTAGTGGTAAAGTTGGTGGTGGTGACGAAGGATATCAGCGCCCTAAGCTGACAGCAGTGCTTGACAGGCAGACAAAAATGGCAGTTAACAACAGCACAATATCGCAGCAGCGGCAAAAGTGACTGAGTTTAATGAATACAAACGGCAAAGTATCTACAAGGTGGGGGTTTGTTTCATTTGGTGAAAGTTAGAAGGTAAGTTATGTCGGTTTTTTTTTTTCTGTTGCGCTCTTTTTAATACAAATTGGACTGTAGGGAATTGCTGCTGCTATCGCTGAAGAGTGCGCTCACTTGCTGTTTGGGTAAATAGTAAAAGTTTTGCACAATAAGTTTTCTAGAATAAGCTGCAGAATTATTATGAGTAAGGGAGCAGCAGTGAAAAGCAGCTGTTAGCTCTGCTGCTGAATTAAAAAGGTCCTTAGCCTTCAACTACGATGGTTACAACTTTGTATGACTACAGTTGTAGAATTGTAATTTTAATTTATAATATTGCTCTTTTGTTTTTATTCATATTTAAGCAAGTTTTTTTTAAGTTGGGGGTATTTTTAGAACATTTGGTTTTAGCAAACAAGTAACTTTTATAGCAGATGCTTACCTCTTTCAACTCTGGTTATATCTTTTGCGTAACCTGTAATTGAAAAAAAAAAAATTATGTGTTAATATAAAATTTTGGAAAGAGTTTAATAATTGTGGAATGTATTATATAAATATTCAACAAGAAAATAAATTTTGGAAATTTTTTAGTTTGATTAGTTGGGATACTGATGCTTACGGGACGTCCATAAATTACGTGAGGTGTTTTTTTGAAAATTCGGACCCCCTCCCGCTTTTAGGTGAAGTTTGGTGAGTTCTGGCGGAACCCCCCTCCCTTCCATGAGACTTGTCTTATAATGTTTAGATGTAATCTGCTATAATAATGTAAACTGTCTGCATTAAAAAGTTGACGTGAGATTTTCGTTGACCCCCACCCCCCTTCCTCTTTGTTAGATTTGGTGAGACTTTGCTGGGCCCCTTCCCCATCTATTTTGGCTCAAATAATTTATGGAAATGTAAAAGTTGCAAGTCCGAAAGAGAAAGTATTTGCAGTATATTCGACCGAATAGTTCCACCAAATTTCTTTTCTGTCAGAGAGATGATGTTTACCGGTCAAGCTGTGTTCTGTAAGAGGTACATTATTTTTCGTCGTATCAGTTTAGTATTTGATAAGAAGAATAGTTCCTAGTTGAATAGTTTTTGCTCGTTTTTTTTCTGCTAGAGGAAATGTTATTTCTCGTCCAGCTAGGACAGTATTTGTTTAGAGACAAATTTAAGTAATAAGTTGTAAGTGTTCGGTGCATGATATTTCCCTGACTACCAGTTCAGAATTCATTTAAGATGTATAGCCGTTTAGTAGCCGAAAATTTGAGGTAGCTTTTTTCAGTTTGAGGCATAATATATAAATGAAAAAGTCACTTTTTACTCAATTTTTAATTATTTGTTGCATAATACTTTTCGTTCGACCAATTTAACATTCGTTTAGAATAATTCTAGTTTAAAAGTCATATAGTTTAAGAGGCACAATATTTGTCGGCCCAACAGTTAAGTAGTCGTTTAGAGCAGTGGTGGGCATGGAAATCTAACAAAAGGGCTAAACAACAACATCAAGCAACAACAAACAAAATTTCAAAGTTTTTTTGCTGTCATTTCCAAATTCGAAAACAGCACAAAAAAACCCAAATTGCACTACAAACAAAAACAATTGCTACATTCGTGAAGATACAATGCGGCGCCGTCGCTTATGCCTTTGTGTTTTGTTTTTGTTTTCATTTGAATTCAAGTCAACACTGTGCCTCGATAGCGTAAAAGTTCTGCGAATTTTTTTCCACTTGCTTGTGCGTCGAATAACAATGCAGGCAATAAGGGCGGATAGGAACACTACGTGCCCACCACTGGTTTAGAGACATATCACTTAAGTATTCGAATAGTTTTAGCTGGCTTTCCTCATATATTAGAAGCAAAATTTTTGTCAACCTAACACTTTAGCATTCATTAAGCAAAGAAGTTTGGTTTGGTTCATCTAGCTTTCTTTTGTTAGATAGTTCAGTAATCGTTTAGAGGCAAACCAGTCGAATTGTTTTAGCTGAACTTCTTTTGTTTGAAAGTTTCTGTTCATGGGTTTGCCAGTTAAGTATTCTTTTAGAAGCTATCTATCTATCATTTAGTGGCACGATATTTGTCAGTCTATAAGTTAAGCATTAGTATAGAGGCATACCAGTTCTGTAGCTGTATAGCTCAAGCTATCTTTATTCGAATGGTTTGTTGTCCTAACATTTTAGATTTCTTTTTTAATGGCATATAGTAGTTTAGTAGTCAAAGATTAGCTAGCTTTTTTCTGTAAGTGTGGAATGATGTTGACTGTTTAAAATTTGTTTAAGGGTATACCAACTTAGTAGTCGATTAGTACCAGCTGCTTATGTTTGCCTGCCTTTAGTAGTCGAATGGTTCAAAAATGCTTACTTTTGTTCATTTCTTTCTATTCAACTTGAACGTGTACGAAATTTACATCATTAAGCGAAATTTACGCATACAAGTCACATAAAAAAACAAAATATTTTTTCCAAGAACAAGCAGAAATCCAAGAAATAATTAGAATTTTCATATTTCTCTTGAACAAGCCTTATAACTGCATAGAGGAAAATAAATTAAAAGGAAGAGTGATAAAACAACCAAATTCTAAAGCGATTTTCATTTGCTAAAATAGCATTTTTCAAGCATGCAGATTAAAAGCTTTTTACAAACTGAAAAAAAAATTATACAAATATACCAAAAAAAAAAAACATTAAAAATCAAATAAACAGAGACGACAACAAAATGAAATGGAACAACCCACTATTTAAATGCCAACGCAAAAAGATTGATAAAAAAACAAAAATATGTTTATGCAAAAGTAGGAAAAAAATTAAAAGGCGCACCTTTTTAAAGAAGGTATTCGTCCATAGCTAAAAAGGATGCGGAAGCAAAATAAACACATAACAGGATACAACGAATGGAATGGAATTTTCAATTGCGAAACAATTTCTGTAGTAGAAACGGAAATTTCGCGAAAAGGTGAAGTAGCAGAGAATAACAGAAGGAGTACAAAAATGTTTATGAGAAAACGAATTGCTTTTTTTTTTTTTTAGAAACCCCTCCATGTTATGCAAATATAGTGGGGGAGTTAGTACAAAAAAAAAATAAAGAAAACAACATTTGAAGCACCATAGAAGCAGCATTTGAATAAATAAATAAATGAATGAATGACTTCAAAATGCTCTTGGGTTTAGCTGGGCGTTTAACTTGGTCAGGGTTTTGTTAAGCTCGTTTTAGGTTGCAATGGTGGTATGAGTGAACTTTTTAATGTTAAAGACAACATTTAAGATTTTGGCAATTCACTTTAGTGAAAATAGTTAAAGTTTGGTTTTCCTGAAACCACTAAATAGTAAGAGTGGGTAATGTGGTACACCCAAAATTTTCTTTTCAACAGCAAATAAACTATTGCAAATTGTCAAAACAGCAAGAAAACAATGTTTGTGCATTTTGCAAAAAAGAATTTGAAGAAAAAGCCAACTTTCAAATATTTGGCTGGTAATGTGGCACACTTAGGGAAGAAATGTGTTGCTTAAGTTAACTTAACTTAGATTAAATTAAAAGCAATTTAAATAAAGCTATATCCTAGCATTTTTCTTTCTCAAAATATATTCATTATTAATGCAACTTATCCAATGTTTATAAATGAGCTACAATTTATATAATGAATGCTTTAAGTTTCTATGCCAATCGCAAAATCAACTACCTTTTAATTTAAAATAAAACAACATTATAACAGTTCATTAAGTTTCAATGGTTTTGCTAATTTTACTAAAAGTTTTCTATAGTACTATACGATTTGCTTGTTGTGAAAATCTGAAGTGCAAACAAATTTGACGCAAAAGGAAAACAGAGCGCGAAGAAAAAAACAGACAGTGGCAGTCAAGTTAGTTATATGTCTGGATATACTACCAAAGTCAGATAAACAGCTCTTGTGTCTTTTGCTGCAGCAGGTGCTGCCATCGTTGTCATGGATGATTTGTCAATTTGCAACATTATGCACCAGCGGCGGCAATGCCGGAAATGGCACAAAAAAGCTGTTACTAAAACTGCTACTAGTGAGCAGTTAAAAAGCATAAGAAGGCAACAAATAAATTGCCATATAAAATGTAATAAGTGAAAGGATGAAGTACATAATGAAAAAGCATTAAGCGATGGGCCATTTGCAGGAAGCTGCACTGTAAATATTTTTTTTTTTATTTCTCCAACTTGTGACTTTACTTCTTGAACGTAATATTTTGTACAGACTAAGTTCCAAAAAATCTGTGCTTGCCACGACGAGATTTCGTCTTTCATAAGAATAATTCAAATTTTAAGAGACACCAAAAAATGTGGTACGATTTCGGGCAGCACGTACAACTTCCAATATGGAGTACCAGACTCAATGATGCACTTCGACATAAGTGCAGATTGACTGCAGAAAGGAGAACTGCAATACAAGTCTGGTTATGTCCCCGGAATACTACCGGTGTAGCCCTTTTAAAATACAACATAAGGACTGTCCCAGAAAAAACTTGCACTTTGTTTTTTAGTTATAAAAAAATACCCAGCAATTTTTTTGGTTTTTTTTATTTTTTTATTAATAATGGCTAGTGTTCAGAATATAAATATCTAAAAACTAATTAACAATTTTGTTTTTTTTTTTAAATTTCTTACTTTTTTTTTAAGGCCCTTCATTAAATTTTGCACAGTTGTTTCATCGACAGTGCGGTACGAGCTTTTCCACTTAAGTCTGAAGTCTTGAAAATTTTTTGCAGTCCTGCCACTCTTTCGAAGATCTCTTTTCATTAGAGCCCAATATCTTTCAATTGGGCGAAGCTCTTGGCAGTTAGGCGGATTTGCTATTTTTGGTACAAAATTGATCTTTTTACTTGCATACCATTCCATCGTAGCTTTAGAGTAATGAGAGGTTGCTAAATCTGGCCAGAATATCACGGTACCCTCATGTGCACGGATAAATGGTAGAAGACGTTTTTCGAGGCACTCGTCTATATAAACTTTGGAATTGATTGTGCCTTGCGTAACAAAGAAGCTGCTTCTGAGGCCACAGGTGCATATGACCTGCCAAACCATATATTGCTTCGGAAATTTCGAAATTTTTTTTTCTTTGAATTTACTAGGCACATTCCCCTTCTTCGGTGATGTATAATATTCGTGCCCAGATAGCTGCTTAAAATCTGCTTTAACGTAAGTTTCGTCGTCCATAACACAGCAGTCAAATTTAGTCAGGTACCTTTCATACAATTTTCGGGCTCGCATCTGAGCAACCAACTGCTTTTCATCAGAACGGTCTGGTACTTTTTGAACTCTATATGTCTTCAGCTTACTTTTTTCCTTTATCCTTTGCACAGTAGATTTTGATGTACCTGCTCTATCCGCCATATCTCGTACTGAGGTGTTGGGATTCTGCTTAAAAAGGCGCTTCACCTTCGCCGCTACCTTTGGGTTAGAAAATTCTGGTTTTCTGCCTGAACCCTTTTTTCGTGAAACAGGTAGACCCTTCTTAAAATTAGAAATAACCGTTTTGACAGTTCTTTCTAATGCACCAACTATTTTTGCTATAGCTGAATATTTTAACCCAGGATTTTGCAGGTATGTGGACAAAATCAGTTCGCGGACTTTTTCTTGCTTGCTAGACATCTTTGTCGTTAGAAGTGCTATCTTCAAGTGTTATACATCATATCAAACGTCACTTTATATGGAATAAATATTTTGTCTTTTTAGACCTATAAGATTATCAGGTAGAGTATAATCTTAAAAAATAAAAGTGCAAGTTTTTTCTGGGACAGTCCTTATTAAGTCTAATGACATTATTTGATATAGCTGATATCTGTCCTAACTAGTGCTTCACCGAGAACCGATAAATATCGTTCTCGTTATCGTTATCGGGACCGAGAACGAGAACGATAACGAGACGATAGTAAAAAAAATATTTCTCGTATGACCGAGGGCGAGAACGAGAAAGGTCTGGCCGATATCTCGTTCTCGGCGATAAACACTTGTTTATCGTACGATAAGCATTTCGAACATTGAGCGCGTATATTTTGCACCATTTGTTTTTTACAAAAACACTTGCACATACATATGTATGTACATACACGCATACACCGACGAAAGTATTTTTTTTACTAAAAACAAACAAAAAAAAACACAAAAATATGAAAACCAAATCAAAACAATATGTGGTGATTTATATCACATTATATGGCAGCAGCAACTCCTTCGTCTCCCATCAAAATAAGCATGTTGAATTTTTGATTTGCTTATTCTTGACAGCGATGGAGCCTTTTTCACGGTTGCATTTAATTTCAGTTTGACAAGATAATTATAAAACAAGTAAACGATAATAACCGAGAAATATCGGCGATAACGAGACGAGAACGAGACGATAACGATACAGATCAAAAATGTCTCGTACGAGAACGAGTACGAGACGATAAGCTTGGCGCTACTACGAGGACGATACGATAATTTTTGAATTATCGTATCGTTCTCGTATCGGTGAAGCACTAGTCCTAACAGATCCACATAGTAAGAAGAATATGTTTTTTAAGAGACAAAGCCCATAGCTATTCAATAGATTTTGCAGTCACTTACGACAGTGCCAATCGAAAAAACTTTATATAAGGACATGAACGGTTTCAGCATGTCCTAATCTTTCTAATTAACACCGATTTTTTATCATTTACAAAGCACCCCGCACCCGTATGGTTTCAATCAAATTCTCCCAATATTTTGAACTATTGACCAATAAAGGTCTCCTTTTATGTATACTGGCATATAATTTTCGATATCAGGAAAACCAAACCTGTGTTTTTTTTTTGAAAATTTTTTAATTATTTTGCATGCTCCATCGAAAACCAACGTCAAATCGCTGGAATTCGTAATCTGATAATGGTCTTCGATAAAAAAACAAATCGCGAAAAATAGTAATCTGACGATGGTTATCGATAGAACTCGTCAAAATAAATCGAAAGAACCGAGATCTCACTTGGTTTTTGAGATACCAAAAAGAGACTTTTATTAATCAATAGCTTAAAGTTTTATAGGAATTTGTCGTGACTATTACGAATTTTGTTCATGATGTCAAAAACAAGCTCTCTCTACAAAAAGTTAGAGCATTTTATAGAAAGAACTTTCACATAAAAAATAGTACTTTATTAGACCATTTGCGTTAGCTGATTACATTAGACTTATCAATCAATCGCTCTACGTCACCTTTGAGAGATTGAAAATAAAACAAAGCGAAGTGGTTTTTCCAGCACACCGGAGAGAAGCCACGGTGGTTGGAAACGCGGTGATTTCTCACGAGCCCTTGAATTCTAATGGAAGACTTTCAGTTGTTAACGGTGATTTTTGGGAATGGCTTTTTTTCGGTCTCACTTGTTCCTGCACGTTTCCATCGTTTACCTGGAGACCAAATTTTCGTCTCAACGGCCGAATCGCAATAGATCAACATAGAAGAGGAAAAAATCATTAGAAGAATATCATCAGCAGCTTTTAATTTAAGATTTAAAGCAGTTTTGAACTAAAATTTGTAAAAATTATTTTTTAGAAAGGATAAAACAAGAACAACCATCCTAGACAAATAATACAATTTCTTTTTATCTAAATGGTTGTGCTTAAGACTTCTTTCTCAGCAGACCACAGTAGTTAGTGTGGAACATTGAAGTTGTAAATAAAATCGACTTGGTTTGACACGATTCAATTTCAATCAACCGCTCTTATAATTATAAATTGCACACATTACTTGTGTCAGGTCAATTCGATTTTATTATTTGCCGCATTTGCTGCGTAAAACCTAGTATTTGACTATGAACAATTCTATGCTCTGCTGCTTGATTTAAAGTTTCAAGCCACATAGCTATGAAGGCTAATAGTTGTAGTAGCTATTTGACTATGAACAATTCTATGCTCTTCTGCTTGATTTAAAGTTTCAAGCCACATAGCAAAAAAGACTAATAGCTGTAGTAGCTAAATTTCATTATGATTAATATGCATGGGTTTGTGACTCGGCTAAGTGAGTTCGTTTATCTGTAAGACTGATTTGCTTCATAAGAAAGATTAAATCCAGTAAGCAAATAAAATAAATGTTTTTTTTTTTAATTGTTTTACTAGTTTTTTCTCTCAGCGTAATAAAGTATATACTTTTCATAGCAGCAGGTTGTTGCACCCAAAACAAAAAAATTCAAGAAGTGTTGTTGAAACTCACGTTAACTAATTTGAATTTGTGCAAATAACTCAAAAAGTGAAATGAAGTAAAGTTTAAAATTATTTGCATCTTGCTAAAGTATAACGATAGGTAGGAACGTCGGAATGAGTTGACTACTTATACTGAAACTATAGGATCATAGTTTTTCCATTAAAAAAGTTTTCTCTCATGTTTCCGTTTTGCAAATGTTTAATATGTTTGTTTATTCATACAATTTTAACCCTTCAAAACTAAAAAAGCACATTGGGCCTTCTAACACAGCTCGAAAGATATAAGCGGCGAATCTTGCGAGTAGTTTGTTTAAACTCATTGACTTTCGTCATAGCTAAAATACGTCAATCAACCGTTGAAGTCAAATCTAGGTTCCGGTAGTGGTAACAGAGTTGGAGAGAAGTTATGATTAAAAAATTAGCTAAAAATGCTTCATTAAAAATGTGTATCATATGCAAAAGAGTTTTTATGATGCTATTTTTATGCGCAAAAAATGCATGTACTACTTCACACAATTGGTGTTAAAGTTAGACTGCATTAAATTGAAATTTTGTCGCGTCGTTAAATTTTCTTTAATTTCATCCATCATACCACCTAAACAAATAAAACTGCCAGCAACGGCGCCAATACCATCAAATAGGGCAAGAGTCTATGTACCGCACTGTTGCAAGAGGGCAACTTCGGTGAGAATGTGTCTGCCAAGTATTATGCCGCCAATGTGGAGGGAAGCGAAATTGTGCGGATGCTTGTTTGATTTTTCTATAATGAAAATCAATAAAAATCGTTGTTGAGAAAATTTATCGTGTTTCGTGTTCATTCATACGGAAAACTCATTTAATTTTCCTCAATTGAAGGCGTTTAACAGCGCGAAAAGCAGCGCGTTTTATAGCGCGAAGTAAACAGCAGCAAGATGACACACACACGCTGGATGATAGTGAGAAAATTTGCAGAAAATTTTGAAAGTAAATTCTCGATATGTTGACAATGGATAAGGCGCCACCGTACAGTGGCGCGTTTTGACTTTTCGCGTTGCAAAAATATTGTTTCAGAACGACTGAAATATCTTAACACAGAGATTTTTCTCAAAATTGACAGAAAATTTTTATAGGGTCTAATTTGGCTTGAATAGTCAGGGCGCAACGGAATGTGTTGAGTTGAAGTTGGTTTTTGTAGGGAAAATAAATGATATATTTGTACACAAAGGATTTAACGACAATATTTCAGTTTAGGGAAGGTTTTTTTTATTTCTTATGACATGAGTCAATACAGTTAAAAGAACCAAATTTATTCAAGTGCCGACAACATTTTTAAGCTTTTTTTTTGATATCGTAATTTTTGGAGAAATAAAATTATAGGATTCAATGAAGCTTCCCAGCGGCAAATCGATGAAGTACTCTGATTTTTCATGCATGAAAAGCCCTTTGTGTTGTATGTTTCACAAATGAAATTGTAAATGTTATATTTTGTTTATTTGATTGCTGGCTGCCTGCTTTGTATATGGCGATGTTAGGGGTCTTGCCTGTAGGCTGCATGCTTTTTATGTGCAGATGTAGCCAACTAGCTAAACTATACAGGCACTTAGTAAGCGATGTTTTAAGGCAATCTGCCTTATGTTTGTTACACATTGTATATGGAGATGTAGGCAAGCTGCCTACAAAGCGGCCATCCCTTTGAAATAAGAATATACAGTTGTGGCTGGAGTTGTGAACATTACTGCCTACAATGAGTATAACTATTCATCGATGTTGTGTATAACATATTTGCCGCTGGTTGACAGCATTTTGAGGAGTTCCTCGTTCTGTCGCTTTCGTGTAGTCTTCTACAAATTGAGATATCTGTGTTTTTCGTAGTCCTTAATTTTGGAATTTTTCAATTGGTAACGAACTCCAGTAGTTCGAAAATCCATATCATCCGTTTCAATAGCTAAATAGGCTAATAGCTGTAGTAGCTAATCTTTCATAAAATCCAATCTCATCTTTAATTTCTGTGATTTCGTCAGTACTCTCAACGTCAAGTGGAAGTGTGAATGTGAGTTATTTTTATACAACTTCCCAGTAGATTTTGTTCATCGATAGTAATCTAAACTTTCATCGATCTCATAGACTTTCTATCGCCTCTAGAATACATGATTTTTAACACGGCGATGTCATAGCAAAAGTAGTGTATGATTTTTTGCATTACCGAGTATGTAAACTTTTCATCGCTAAAAAAAAATTTTAAAAAAATGTGTGACCGGGTATCGAACTCACGCTCTTAGAGTTATGAGCTCACAACCTAAACCATTTGCCTACGCTGTCAGTTGTTTTACAGATATCTGTTTCACATTATGTTATTCATTATTGTGATTTGGAAAATTAGTTTATGCATTACTTTTTCGCTTACCTCATCATGCATGTTTTCTCCATCGAATTATAATATATGAAATCAATGATTACAAATCGTAAAAATGGTAATGCATGGTCCCAAAAACTGCTGGGTTATTCTTGCAAGCATTGGGGAAATTTCGTATTAATAATTATGCTCTTAACGAATTGATTCACCGTAATTCCGGAAGTTAATTTTGGGTCTTTATGCCTATTGGGAATTATAATATTTATTTCGTAGGTGTTAATTCATTTCAAGCATCTTAGTCAATCAAAGTCAAGAAAAATTTAGTTATAATCGGTATTTCTTCTTTAATTTCAAACTTATGAGTTGAGTTACAGAAATTTGATATTGTTTGTCATTCAATGTTTTTTTGATAAATTCGAAAGTTTTTTCTACGTACTAAAATATTATGGCAGAAGAACTAAAGCCATGAACATAAATCTGTTATATTCTAGCCATCTGATGCAAAGATTTTTTGCTTGAACGAACTTTCTCGAGATGATCCATCACAGCCCCACCTTCTTAACAAACAAAAAATCCTCCCATAATGTGCATTTTTTCCAAAAACTCAATTTCTTGCTAACTTTAAAGATCATTTTACTTTGATCAGCTGTACAAATCCAAATTCATTTAAATTCAAAATATTTGTCCATTTAATACCATAAAATTGTTTATCCTACACACTCCAAAATTAATTTTTGTCAGCAGTCGAGACCATTGTGCGCCGCAGCGCAAAAGGTTGCTCTAAATGTAAAAGGTTTGGACCCTATGCAGTACAATTTATAGAATGCCCAAAGCTCTGAAGTAAATTTCTATTTTTTTTGAATTGCGTAAAAGGAACAACTGATCCACTCTTTTGTAACTAACTTTGTAAGCACGAACAATAGCTTCTCCCACATTGAAAAAAAAATGCTTGAATTTGATCCTAATGTTCAGAATTATTAAAAAAAAATTAAGATAATCCAAGTTAGCGACCATATTTTTTCGTGCACATGCATAATTAATGTTCGAAAAACCAAAGAAAAGAGCACATCGAAATTTTTCTTTATATAACAATTAATTATAAGAGTCATTATTATTATGAATTGCTAAGGTTATGCAGAAAAAGTCAAGGTCTATTGTATGATATAAGACAACTTCTTGAAGCATGAGAAATACACAGCACAATAAAACAATAAGCCAAATCTAAACAAAGTATAGCAATTTACTGTGCGATAATATTAAGCTTAAGCAAAAACCGTAACAAGTGCAAAAAGGAAAAAATGCGAAAGAAAAATTGTTTGAAGGCAATTTAAATCAATTCTAACTAAAACAAATTATTGAACGCATACAGCGACACGAACTAATGAACACACAGGTGTTGCCAACTTTACAAATGCTCGTATGTACATGAGTACGTTAGCAGCGTCTGAATATAAAGAACAAGATATGCACAAACACTCTTTCAGTGATTTTTTTTTAGCCCAGTAGGAAATACATTGAATAATGTCATATTATTCCTTTCGGCTCTTAGGCAAGAGAAACGTTCTAGTGAAAATTCTTTAGGGACACTAATTTGAATTTTTTCGAAAATCGACTAAAAGTACATAATTTGGAACTACTCATAGTATATGCCACTGTAAGCCAGAATGCTTACACTCAGTGAAAAAAACAATGATATTATATTTGATTCAACCAACTTCAAAATCCCATTTGAAGTTTTCCAAGATTGAAGTAAAGTTAAAAAATGTTATTTTCAATACTTTTCAATTCAAAACGAATTTAAAGTTTTTTGTGTTAAAGATTCATAGTTTTTGTCTAGAAGCCTTCTTGAACCATTTGTAATGAACCGATTCCCAAGTCTGGGCATGCGCATCGGTGCATACAATAAATATATTTTTACAGTAAAAGCACGTAACGATTTTATCAAACGAAAATATGTATAATATATATTATTGCTGATCGTTTTAAGAAATGTGAATAGATATAGATGTTTAGATAAGAAACCACTTTTTGTCTTGTAAGTTCTGTCTAGCGGAGTGAGAAAAGCCACGTTCATATGTGGCTTTCATCACATATGTGGCTAAGAGAGCCGTAAATTCACATCTCCAAGTCGTTGAGTGTACTAATCCGGTCCTATTGGCATAGGTCTGTCCGTAAGTTACGCCTCTTCCGTTGTTCAAAAAAAAAAAATTATAAAAATCATCATGGCGTGACGTAAAGCCACGCCTTATGGAAGAAAAACTATTTTTAACTAAATATTTTACTTCAACTGCTCCAAACTTCCTGCGGTGCTTGACATGCATGGACAGGGTTCTGAAAGTGGAAGTGTTCTGAAAGTGGATGCGTTTCGAAATTAGAAGTGTTCCATGGCATAGTGCTAACACAGTGCTTCCTATAATACCACAAATGCCATAACAGGGTGCTCACAATTATGTACTTTAAGATATTGCTGATCGTTTTAAGCAAACGTAATAACTTAAATGTTATTATAAATAACAATAATGGTTGATCTTAATAAAAAATCAATAAAATAAAAAAACGTTGAAAATGTCAGTGCAAACGAGGATGATGCGACATGCGTCCTAACAAACCTTACAAGTATTTCGAAGGCCACTGCGTAGCGCTGAAACTTTTTAGAGAATCATTCGTGTATAACGTTTGGAGACCTATTCTGTAATGCGATGCGAAAGCAGTGCGATACGAAAACCAATATGATTCAAAGCATTCTTCAATACAATTTATTGAATTACGCATCGCATTACAGAATAGGGCCCGTGTTCGAGAGCTTCTCGTAAGATCATTATTTGATATTCTTATGAGACCAGTCAAGCATGTCATCGTAGTCTGTGGCTTTGAAATTTCAAGCCGTATGATTCAGTCTATGATGGGGCTTGTAAATATGTATCTGTAAACAGGCTTGTTCGAGTTTAAGATATCATTCCAGTATCCTTAAGGAATGAATTGACAAACAGTGCTGTTGCTTCGTCACTGATTAGTACTATATTTCTACAAACTTATTCAATCCTTACAAAATCTGTTTGGCTCAATGAGAGGGTAGAGTTGCCTGCCCTGTGGTATCACAATGGATCAACATTTGGTCTAAGAGAGTCGGTTCTTAAACTGACTGTCACTCCTACCTAACCTAGTTTCTTTGGTTCTATTTGAATTCTTGCTATTTCTTTTACTCCGGAAAGCTTAAACGGCCTTCCTTTTGAACGCAATTTGCTCTTGCTTTGAGGTAAATGAGTCCAGAATTACTGTTCTGAATGAAGGTACCTTCATTACTTGGGATATTTATGTTCCTTTTAGTTCTGTGTTTTACGTACATTATCTTAACCAATACACCCAACTCAAGAATTCTTTGGATCTACGATGTTAGATGATTTTTCTATCGAGGACAGCTACGAACTATGAAGTCGGTGCATTTTAAACAAAAACATCAAAACTTTCTTGGATGAATTATATGTTACTGACTAGGTAACTCTTTACTGGATTTCTAGTTGGGATTTAATATTAAAGCACCTGTGCATTTACTTGCAACAATAACTTTAATGTAAACACTTTATTTTGTATGCTCAGCGTTTTTCTCCCAACTTCTTGTTACAACGTAGAATTATGCGACATGAGAAGCGCATAAAATGTAGTGAAGTGCATATGAAATGATTTCACAACAACAAGAGTAAATAGAAAAAATTTAAATGAAAAAGAAAAAAACGTAATTTTGTTTAAACAAAGAAAAGGCAAAATTATAGTAAGTGAGGAAATATACTTGAGAAGCGCTAAATCGAAGAGTTTTTTAGTACTTAGTTTGATATTAGAGATAAAAATGGACAGAAGGTATGGAATCTAGCTAAAACTAAGCTACATTATATTCCGCAAAGAAGACCCTAGTGCTTTGGCTGTCGAAACTGTCGAATTGATTTTTGGGTAACCCAACATTCTGTTCCACTAAAGAAGCAACTTATTATAAACAGCAGATCGGTTAGACGTTGTTAAGGAGATTTTTATGCTTACACGTTATGAGCAACTTCAGATAATCTACTTCTACCAGAGCATAGTGCCTTCACAAAATTCTTTCACCGCGCACGGTCGTTACTAAGTGACTTCGATTCTCGACTAGACTTCCGCGATTCACTGATTTCCTATTCCAATGAACATTTCAAAGGCGATTTCGGCTAATGTTTTGTCGGCAGATAAGCACAATGCGTGTCCAATCCATTGCAATTTTTTTAAGTTTAATATGTATGAAAAACTGATTATATCCATATCGTGCAGAAGAACTTTCTCTACGTTCGACTAAAATATATTGAGTTTTGTTTGTTTTTTTGTTTTATTCTGCTTGTTGTTTTCAGTTAAGTGGTTTTAGTTCCTCGATTACACCGGTGGGGAGGATTATTTCATGATCTTGGTTGGGATATATATATATACTTGTAGTTCTGACATATCTATAAACCGCTAGTTTTTGGGAATTTTTACCACGCTTCCATGGAGCCTGTCTATAGGTATGCATCTTCTTTCCAAATTTGGATAAGTAAAGGGAACATAAGTTCAGTTTTGATGTTATTGGTTTTGTGATCTTTGTTCGTATAGGTAAGCACGAGCTGCAGTTCTTCCTTGCGAAAAGAAGTATGATGTATACTGACGGATGGGATGGCCTTGGAAAACTTTCGTTCAAACATATTGTCTCAATTTTGACGTAACTCGTTGTCTATCATCTTTGGCAATGTGATCATAAATCAGATTGGAGATTAGGCTGCCAGATTGTATAACCTTGCTAGTTTGCCTCTTTGAAGGAAGCTTTCACATCTTTATTAATCTCAATATTTGTTTGTATTGGCGCTTTATCGGTTTATCCTTTTTTATGATATCCTATGTGATTTATTCAGGAATTATGTTCCTGTAGCAGAAAGCTAAGCAAAACCTCGCTGCTAAAAATGAAGTCTTGAAGTTTTACCATTTAAATTCAATTAATCTACTGGGGTATGTGGTGACTGCTGCTGTGACTTTTTTACTTGGTCGATGAAATTATCCAATATACAGTCATTCTTGAGTTTGTATATGGGGAGCTTTGTGTTTGTTACACGGGCTTGTTGAGTGAAAACTGTTGAGACGGGTAGAAGCCCCAAGTAGATTCGATATTGTCTGCGATTTTCAAATGTCGCAAAACAAAATTATTTTTGTTTTAAGTCCCGCTAATATAGTTAGGTAATTACGTCGCAGAAGTCTTCACTTTATATCAGCTCGAATTCTGGATTGTGATGCGATCAGAATACTTTTTTAAATGTTTTCTAAGCTAAATGGTATATCTTCAGTTTTTCTAAATTAATTTACTTCGTAATAGTGCAGTTAAAACACATTAACTTCGAGCACAGCTTGAAACTTCAACTTCAACTTCAACTGGTTACACCTATTAAACAGTTTTTATACATCAGCCGATGCTGGTTTATACAAAACTCTAAAGCATTCTAGTTCAATCCTGAAGTTTACTGATTTTTTTATTTGGCAATGCTGATCTCTTCAAATAAATTACACAAGTTTCTTGCTGTTACATAATTATGCAATATTTTAAGACTGGCTGTTTTAGTTGTTGTTGCTGTTCTTCTCTTTTAAGGGCCTCCGGGAATTTTTCGAAAATAAAAAAGTCACTTTTTTAAAAATTTTTTTTTTGAAGCTGCATTTTATTTTACACCAAAATTTTTTTTTACGTTATTAAAGTATTATTATTCAAGATTTATTCCTGAAATATTGGTCCATATTGGTATTTTTTTTGGATACATATTTTTGATTTATAACCTAAAACGACCTCAATTTTGTGCACAACAAATTAAAATTTTCCTTCTTCGTCCGCAATTTTCTTAAAAAATTAATATTGTACATTATTTTGAAAATTGGTTAAATAAAGAATTGAATTGAAAAATCACTTGAGTAACGCTTTTTTACAGATTGGAGCAGTTCCCGGTGGTTAGTTTTTCTTATTTGTCTACAGGCAATTTAAGAGCTCCTTGCCAACTGCTGCTTAAAATTTCCTGTAATAAATCGAGTGCTTTGCAGCTCCTGAGCTCCTGGGATCTCGATCATTCGTTTCAACACTTACGACTACTCTTTTGTCTTAAGCTTTATTGTAACGATTTCTTAAGGATTTCTTTGCATTGGTGTTTAAAGTACCCATTTTTCACTTTTCTTACCAACTTCTTTCTGTAGGGTCTTTCTGGATGTTGTAAACTCAAGGTTAAAAGAAACAAACTAGAGAAAATTTTTATTATTAATGTAAATTCCACACATTTTTTTTTTTTTCTTACAACCAAAGTAAAGAATTGAAATAAAAACAAATCATAAATAAAAATATACAATGAAAACTCAAACATTGTGTAATTGAAACGCGTTATCGCGATATCGCTTTAACGGAGCCAACTCAACGATTGTTGGAGCGTAGCTAAAGTGCATATTCATAACGAAGCGTCACATATATAAAATTAAAGTATAAATAGATGGGTGTGTTCGCCGCAACTGCAGTTATTACAGAGCATTAAATTCGCAATTTCAGTGATTTATTTTTAAAATGCCAGCTGTATAGGTGGGGGAGCTCAACAAACTGTAAATTATGAAAAACATTCATGACGATGTTAGGGGACATTAAAATGTATTTTACAAATATTTTTATTGACTTTGACAGGTTTTTGTTTTCAGTAGTGGGGCTCTTGTGATTCTTGTGAATGCAATTTTTTCATCGTTTCTATGACACTGTCACAATATTTCTTGGTATGAAATATGAGTCACAACGTTTTGTGTAAAAAAAAAACAAAAATACGCACATGTTGTTTTAGGTATTTTCTGTTTTCTTTGTTTTCGTCGAATTTTACTATACTCATGTGTACTTCTATTATCGGAGTTTCAAATTTCAAGCTATGTATACATGAATTTAATGTCAACGTTCGCGATGAGAATCAGTGGCAATTAACGTGAGTATGTTATGTGTGCAGTTTATATAGAGTTACATATGATATTGAAATTTGATTATTTTTGTACAGCTTTAATAAAATGTTCACTCAATGTAAGCTAAAATTATTGTTAAGAGAACTTTAAGCAGTTACCATAGTGTTTATTTTGAATTGAGTCTTTTACTACTTGCAATGTTTCCAACTTTGCCTTGATTGATTTGGTATTGCGCATTCTTTCCATGCATAAGTAGTTAACTAATAAACTATTTTCTTTTTCAAATAAAACGACTTGTGTTTAATATATCCGGCACATCTTTATTTCATTTCAAAGTTTCATATTTCAGCCGTAAGTGGTAGCAAGAGTAGATGCGCTGAACCAAATTTTACGATGAAAATCAGAATCTTCGTCCAACATATTTAGAGCCCAATAACAGAAGTTATGTCGCAGTAAATGATATGGTACACTGAACGAAAAACGTACACATTTTCACAATAAAGCTACAGCTAGTGTAAAAGTACATATTATTTATGGCCGAAAACATGAATCCAATGTATCGCACATAAATTTAGTCTACTATTACATTGACCCAATATGCAGAAAATACATTAATTAAATGTACTTTTCCTGAAAAAAATATACAATTTTTATAAAAGTTTGAATGAAATTCATGCATAGTATGAATATGAGTATACTAATTGTATCTTATGTAGTTTGAACCAGAGACTGAACAATGTTAAAACTTCATTCCCTGAAAACCTCACACCCCGTTGCCCACCGTAAAATAACACACGTTCTTTAGTGAAATTTCAAGTGGGGTCTGATGTTTCAGCAGCATAAATTATTTTAATAAAATTGCAAAAGTCTCCTAAATTTATCGCTTTTGGTTCGAATGATCGGAAAATTATTGAAGTGTGAGAAATTTAATGTATACTGCGGATAACTTGTTCAATAGCTTAGAATTGCATGAGTAACTGCGTTTTTTGAGAACTTATTGAGGCTAAGTTTAGAGAACAGTATTTAGCATCGATGGATGTCATTCTGGGAACCAACAAGAAAATTATATTTGACAGAAGTATGCTAATTTACACTGATAAATGAATGCGTTTCTTTCAAATAACTGGATTTAGTTGATACATTTTAAAATATTTAGTAAGTACAGTAGAACCTCTGTAAGTCGAACTTGAAGGGAGACACCAAAAAATTAATGTTATAGAGTTTTTGACTTGTGGAGGACTTCGACTTAAGCGAATTTTGTCAGGAAATGTTCGACTTATAGAGGTTGAATTTATTCCAAGTAGTCTTGAGTTAGAGAGGTTAAATAAATAAAAATTCTACATAGTTATAGAGGTATTAAACATTGGTGTGTTTTGCAGTAAGACCAAACTATTTCTGATAATTTTTCAATCGACAACACTAAAGTAAATTCGCTAAAGTTCAAATGAAATCACGTGCTAACGTCAGTCAAAAATTTATTTATCATTTTATAAATATAGTTTATTGTATAAGTAGGCATATTCTTAAAGTCGGTATTTTATTTTTCTTCGAACTATAGAGGTAATTCGTTTCAAATAATCGAGTTGTAAAGGTTGCTCAAACATTGCTATGTTCGAGATGCAGAGGTAAAGTTTATTTTTTCGAGTTATAGAGGGAAAATGTGTACTGAATTTACTTGTAGGGACTCAGTAATTATTTCAACTTATAGAGAGGTCAGATTTTGAGCAATGGAGGTTTTGCAGCTTTAAGGGAAGGGAACACAACATCTTTTCGAGTTTGGGAGGTTTTCGACTCATCGAGGTTAGACTTAAAGAGGTTCCACTGTATAAACAAATTATGATATTATGTTGTTATTAGGTTAATTTGATTGAACATATATATAATAAGTAATTCAATTTTTATTCATTTTACTTTCATGAATACTATACAACTCTCAACGTATTTAAGTAAAACACTACATAGGTATCTATTGCTTGGTATGCAATTCACTTATTGATGATAGTGTTAATACCAACGACATTCAAATTTGTGACTATATTGGAAAATACCGATATATGTATGAATCGATATTTTAAAAAAATCGATATTTTGTTTATCGGATTTTACATAAATCATTATTAATAATTGATGTTGATTTTTATTAATTACATAACATGATTTCATGATTATTAAGAAGTACTAATTTAAAACACGGAAATATTTGTTTCAATTAAATTATGATTTGGTAATTATTAACAAATTTATCGTTGATCTAGGTATATAATAAATCCAATAATATTATTCAATTGTGCGGAATATGTGATTCATAATTTATATCAAATAATTAATCTGCTTATATCAAACATATACTTTGTTAATTATTAACAAATCTCGATATTTACAAATAAATCGTTTTCTCTGTGTAGCAATGCGCAAAGACATTGTTTTTTTCAGTTCCATTTTGTCTTTTTTATTCGGTATTGTGATTCGTTGTATTGGATGGATTTTTTGTGCACTTTGGTGACCTACCAAATTTGTTATCAGTAGGTAGCTTTTGTTTGCTCTAAGTCTATCAGATAGTTATTGTCTTTTTAATTAAAATCATCACTCGAAAGCTGAGTTGGAAATTTTTAAAAATAAATAAAATGATATCATATTTATTAAAAAATACAATTTTTATTTCACAATTAATGTAAGTTATTGCAGTTGCTGCTCGTTTGACCAGTAATCAAATTGTAATATTATTTTTGACTCAGCTAATAATTCAACAAAACTACGGCCTTCACTTACGTTACAATTCAGCAACTTACTTAAGTTTACGAGTTATAAAAAGTTAGCTGAAATACGCGAATGAGGCGGCGCACTGTGGCTCAAAATGAGAATTTACTGTTCATAATCAATATAAGTAGTACGTAGACTTAAATTTTTTAATTTAATTTTATTTTTTAATTTTTTCTCTTAATTTTTTCTTTTAATTTTATTTTTTAATTTTTTCTTTTAATTTTATTTTTAGATCTTTTTTTAATTGTATTTTTAAATCTTTTTTTTTATTTTACATATTTTTTACTGAGCTTCTTGTTCAATTCTTTTAGTCCAAAAAACATACAAGCGCAATATGCATAAAGGAGCAAAAAATGGGCAGCTATTCAGTGGCGTACCAAGGGTGGGCGAGGGGGCGGCCGGGCGTAACCACTTGAGCGGCGGCAAAATGGTTCTCGAAATTATAAATTTTGATTTTATCATAGCCAGAAAATTTTGGAAATTTGAAATTTTTTGTAGTAAATTCAATGTTAAATATATCTCATTTTGCTATGGTTTTCGAGAACCAAAAGTGAAAAACTTTTTTTTTTTATCAATAAAATTTTTAACAATTTAAAAAAATAAAAGAGTTTCTCTTGATAGGAGATGGTAAATTAGCTCCTTTCCCCCCAGCGCCCAATGTTACATGGTATCATTAGTTAACATTGTTAAGAATTGCCAAGCATAATATGTTTTACCATTTTCATTAACCAGTTAAGAATCATAGCAATATATAAACACATTGCGCTAAAATTTTACATTTTTTTTCTTGTATGCATTTTGTTTTTGTATTTCTATTGATATTACACATTTCTTATGAGCGAAGTTGCAAGTGCTATATGTATTACACATATAACACATTTCGTAAGGGATTACTGGGTAAGAGCGCACTGTGTGAAGTAGTACGCACTGTGGATAGTTATGAATAGCAAACTTTCATTTTGAACCACTGTGCGATGTTGCGATTACATGCGACGTTTAGAGCTTTGTTGTTTTTAACTTTGTTGAATCATAGTATTTGTTTCTTTTTTTTTAATTATTGGTAGTTTTGCAAGCAAAAGTTACAAAAAATAAATACAACACAACACATATGTGAAAATTTATAGCAATTTTTACTTTATGATTTTTTGTTTATATAGTCTACTTAGGGTTAGTTTTATGGCATTGTTACTTAAAGTGTAGTTTTTTTTTATCGGTTTGGCTAAAAGGAAAAACAAAACGTCTGTTGAAAAGCAAAAAGGCGACAAATGTTAAGGCATTACATAAGTAGAAAATGATTTTGTAATGAAAAATGTAAGTTTTTCATTCATTAACTAAATTATAATGGTTAGAGCGCTTTTACGTTGCTTTGAGTGTGTTTTTAAGTTTTTTTTTTATTTGGTGGCAATATTATTTACAATATAACAGGAAGTATTTTCTAATAATCTGAAACAGGAAATTCTTGCAAGCCTGAATGGACCACAGAAGTACATTTAAAGATTTGAAGATATATTGCATTTGATATTTTTTAGTGTAAGCATAACTTATGGGTTTACAATTGTCTAATTCAGTGGTGGGCACATAGTGTCCTTATCCGCCCTCAATGTCCGCACCGTTATTTGACACACAAGCAAGCAAAAAAAAATTCGCAGAATTTCAACGCTATCGAGGCAAAGCACATCGTTGACTTTAATTCAAATGAAAATAAAAACAAAATACAAAGGCATATGCGACGGCGCCGCTTTGTTTTGACGAATGTAGCAATTGTTTTTGTTTGTAGTGCAATTTGGGTTTTTTTTGTGCTGTTGGCGAATTTGGAAATGACAACAAAAAAACTTTAAAATTTTGTTTCTTGTTGCTTGATGTTGTTGTTTAGCCCTTTTGTTAGATTTCCATGCCCACCACTGGTCTAATTTGTAGTATTTGCATGACGAAATTCGGCAGCACTAAAAGTTATGTGAGTTTGTATTTTATTTGCCCTTAGCAGAAGCGATTTACTGCTGAAAATATTAAATTAAGATTGTTTTCCAAAAAAAAAAAAATCTCGTTTGGAACATAAACTCATTTCAAAAGATTTGTTCCTAATGTAAGGAAAAATTCTTTAGTATGAGGAAAAACTGCTTATATTAAGAAAAATTGTTGAGATTAGTTAGTTATTTTTCATGTGAAAAATAAATGTTGATGAATAAAAAATATTGTTTATTCTATTCTATTAGTTTCCTTTAGTTTTCAACAGTTTTATTATTTTTAACAAAACATTTTTTAAGTAATTAACTTTTAATTTAAAAAAAAAATGGTTTGATGATTTATTTTTCGCATTTTTATAGCGGTGTGCATATTTTACAAACGTTTAAAAACACTTTTCTTTAATTAAATTACAAACTTTACTTTTTTATTTGAAATTATATTGTAACGTACATTTCAGTTAACACAAAATTTAAGCACAACAAAATTCTTTTAAACAAAAAATTCTTTTAACATTATACTGTTGAATGGCTTAATATCCATTACCAATATTTACAATACTGAAAAAAAAAATGTTGATAGCAAACAAAAATTCTACACTCTTGGCATAAAAATCACGTTGCAACATTTTATGTGTTGCTACATTTTTATGACAAACCTTGATGTCTACCCTGCACCACTCTCATCCGACATTTCTCTCTCGCATCATGTGTATGTATGTCTGCGCCAACTTTGCCATCAACCCCTTTTATGTTTGCATAGAATAAAATCAGCAAAAATCACGTCGCAATAATATCAAAGTAGAAAAAGCAAAAGTATCACAAACTGATTTTTTTTGATAAAATATAAAAATAAGAAACAGTACGAAAAAGAAAAAAGTCCTTGTATATTGCAAACATTGCAGTTTTGTTTTTTTATGTTGCGAGTTTATTAGGGGTAGAGAGAAATGGGTAAAGAGCTGGTGTATGCATACTCAAATTATTTACTATTCAATTGACGCTGCTGAAATGTAACTTCAAACTGGTGACATTACAATCAGTGATGGAAGCATATCAGTGAATATTTATTTCAAAATATTTTGAGTTTTATACGATCAAAGGGTTGTATTGCAATTTGAGCATTGAAGTGCATATAAAACGAAAAAAATAATAATAATGAAATTTATTTATTTAAAAAAAAATAATATGTTGTGTACAACTGTGCACCGCTTTGATATCAATTTTTGTTTTATTTTAAGTCCCTTCAATTAAATCAAATGTGTGCTATTTGTTTGACCACTTTTTGTGATGTGAGTGTAAAATCGGAATTTTGTAAGCCATACAAAATTCGTTTGGATTATGATATAATGAAATATTAAAAACCCAATTTGACGTGATTCAGATTCCATTAAGCATGTGTTTAAATTTTAAGGACAACTTGCATTTTAAGAGAAAATTATCAATTTCGAAAATTTTATGGCAGACCTTAACTTTGAAATAGCGAAATCAAATTTTTTCACAAATAATTGCTGTGGTAAAAAAAACAAAATTAAATCCATTCGCTAGATAATTTCAAAACTTGGTTATAAGGGACACCCTAACGACGAATCACCATAACTGTCATTAGTGAGTGCTATAGAATCATGTTACAATGCAGGCCGTGTTACATACCCTTTGAGCGATTTGCATCAGACTATTTTCTTTGAGGTCTCAAGTCACAGCTTTTTCTAGCTCTGATTTATTTAAAATCGTTTCAACCATAGATGGACAAACATGAACTTTTGATGGATGCTGCATAATTTTAAATTGTGCCATACTTTTGGTCGCCAAGTTAATGTTTTTCCATAAAAATTATATTTAAATATTTTTTGAGACAAAGGTGACCAAATGAAAAAAAAAGTGTGGACAAACATACAGCACAGTCTAAAAAAATGTTAATGTTTTTCCATAAAAATTATATTTAAATATTTTTTGAGACAAAGGTGACCAAAGGAAAAAAAAGTGTGGACAAACATACAGCACAGTCTAAAAAAAAATATTTTCTGCTCAAAAACGTATGTAAATAAGTGGTGGACAAACCTGGACATTTGATACACAATCGTATAATTTTTGATTTCTCTACTTCTATTGGAAAATTTCACGTTCTTTTCAGAAAATTGTTTTTGGTTAACTTGTGAAAGATGGATGGAATTAAGAAAATCATTTTATAATTTCGTCCCACTTTTACGAAATGTTCATGTTTCTTTAGAAAGTTGTCTTGTGAATATTTTTTGAAACAAGGGTCAAGAAACTACAAAAAAGGTGGACACACATGGACATTCGATGAACACAAAATACAATTTTTTTTTTTTTCATTTTTGTGACCTAACTTGAAGTGATTCTGAAATTTTTTTGTTTTAACGTCCAGCCGAAAAAAATGATGGACAAACATGGACAATACTTGGACAATCTTTTGCACCATGTTATATAATTGTTCCTCAGTTGTAGTGAATTTGGTTGATTACTTTTGTGCCGAAACTGTTCAACGGACTCAGTTGATTTGCCTGCTCTAGATGTTAATTTACTACAGATATTATTTGACTTGTCTGTACTAAGGAATGTTCTTCGTTCTTATATTTTCAATAGGACAAGAGATTTTACAAAAAAAATAACGGATGATTTTTTGCTATTTGTTTTTTCAGTGTACATTTTTTGACACCTCACGCTTGATTCGTTACATGAGTCAACGCCAAAAATGCTCAGTAAGGATTGCCGTTTCACCATGAATAGACTAACAAACGAATAACGCTTGCAAATCATTGAAAAATAGAAAAAATTTCTTCAGCGACGAAGCTCATTTTTGGCTCAATGGGTACGTCAACAAACAGAATTGCCGAATTTGGTCGGGAGAGCAGCCAGAAACGGTTCAAGAGCTGTCAATGTACCCTAAAAAATGCACTGTTTGGTGCGGTTTGTGGGCCGACGGCATCATTGGATCGTACTTTTTCAAAAATAATAAATATCGCAACGTTATAGTCAATGGAGCAAGGTGCCGATGATTACCGATTTTTTTTTGCCCAAAATGGAAGAATTAGACTTGGTTGACATGTGATTTCAACAAGACGGTGACACATACCACACGGCACGCGATACCATGAACCTCTTGAAAGGCGAGTTTGGTGAGCAATTAATCTCACGTTTTGGAGCAGTCTATTGGCCGCCAAGATCATGCGGTTTAACTCCACGTGAGGCTACGTGAAGTTCCTCGTGTACAGGGAGAATCCAGCCACAATTCAGCCTTGGAAGACAACATTACAGCTGCCATTGTTGAGATACCTGCCGAAATGCTGGGAAAAGTATGCCGAAATTGGAGCTTACGGATGGACCACCTCAGGCGTAACCGCGGGCAACATTTACATGAAATAATCTTTAAAAAGTAAATGGCAGGAATTGATGTATCGCTCCAAATAAATATTTCGTTCACTATTGCAAATTTTCTGTACTTTTTTGAATTTTCAAAAACCAAGCGCTTAAAAAATCAACCTATAGTATAAAGATGCTCGCAAGCCAAGTTTCACTTGATATAATACCGTTTTCCGCCTTACGAATATAGAATTCTCGAAACTACCTCTTCATCGATGTTTCTATGCTTGTTCTGTCCTCTCAACAAAAAAAGAAAAAGAAAAAAATGGAACCAAAAAGTCAGTTGTTTGTCACAACAATACGCTGTTTACATGAAGACTCTATTGATTGCACTAACGAAATCAAATACACCACAATACGCAATGAATGCCAACGTCGATAACGAATGCAATGAGTGGATTTTTTTTTTATAAATCGTGCAGTTTCGAGCCTAAAAAGTCAATGGAACAGCTATTGAAGTTGTTCCGATTTTATTGTATATTCGTCTGTCTGTCGTAAATTAAAACGTAAAATTGCAATACCAGGCCTAAGTACATATGCGTACGTTGCGCAGACTGGACTGCCAGTCACTGAATGATGACAGCTATAACGTGATGATGATGATGTTTTTCATGATGATGATGTTTTTCATGATGATGATGTTTTTCATGATGATGAAATTTTTCATAATGATGATGATGATAATGCCACTGCTGCTGATGACTAATTTATGTGTGAATATCGGCAAAGTTGTATAGGACGCTATTTGTAAAAAATACAAAACAAAAAGCAAACAAAATACAAAACAAAAAGCAAAAAAAAATCTCGTCACAATAACAAGAAAAGCGCACCACATCCATGGTTATTTTTACACACACAAATACATATATGTCGTGTACATATATAAAATATGAAAACCAGTCAATCATTGAAAATTGCTTTTAAAGCCATTTTCGTGTATTTTGGAGTATTTGTTTACTTTTCTATTTTATTTGTTTTGTTCGTTTGGAAGTTTTTCATTTATGTCGAAGCTGATGAAAAAAAAAATTCACTGAACATTTTTAATAAATCCCGATGGCTCTGAATTTTTTTTGCATTCCCCAAATGGCCAGTTATTTAGAATTGAAAAAAAAAAGTAAAGAGAAACAGAAACTTTTTGTTTTGTGGTAGTTTTATTTAAATAAAATTAATGTTCAACAAAAAATTTCAAATAAGAAGGAAATTAAATTTTGCGTGCGCTTCAGTGAATTTTTATGTAAATTATGAGTTTGTCGAAATTTACAATATTTGGAATTTTGTACTTAAGCATTTTTTGTATATGAATATTGATTTTAAAACCATTTTATGCATAGCAATATCAATTTCATAAAACCAAATGAACATATTTTTTTGTTTTGGCGGCAGATTATTTATACCTTTACTTTTATTGCCGGCATTCCAAGTAACGATTTATTTTTGTTCATAATCGGGGGCAAAAACTTTTTAATTCCAAATTTTGATGCCCGCAATGGAATCGACACAAGAATCAATTCCTTTTGCCAAGACGTCAAGGTCGGATGAAAGCATGATGTCTACTGCCGCGAAACTAACAATTATTGTCTGAAGTGGACATTTATGCAAGATTATGACCCCAAACACTCGTCCAAAGCGTAAAGAGTTAGAGTTGGAGTTGCTTGAAGAATATCGACGTTTTAGATTGGCAAGACCAGAACCCTGACTTAGATGCAATAGAGAACCTGTGAAACGAAGTAAGCTGGAAATCGCAAAGAAAAACTATAGAGATATGAACGATATTTGGGCTGCCGCTCAGAAAGCTTGGTATGCCATTTCCAAAACAAAATGCCAAAAATTCGTAGAGAATGGATCGCAGATGAGAGCACAAAATATTAATGATTTAAACTTTTGTACATACCAAAAAATCAAGAAATGAAATTTGTAACAAGATATTTCCTTTTTTTACAGATTGTGCTATTTATATGTCCAACTCATTTCGTCGTTTTTTCACATATTTGTTCATTTTCGTTTTTTTTTATGATGAATGAAAGTTCATATTATTACTGAAATTCGAATTGTGACATTTATGTGTCTAGCTCATTCATCGGTTTTATTGTATTTTGATCATTATTGTTTTTTTACTAATTAATGATAGCTTGAGTTCGTATTATTATTAAATATAAAGTACAAACCTTAACAAAAAACCAAGCACTTTTGTTTGTTAATAATATTTACGATAATGTAGCATAAGAAAGAACCTATGGAAAAGTGTGCTATTTATGTGTCCATGGTTGTATATATAAAGAAAACTTTCGAGTTAAACTGGAAAAAAAATTCTGTGAAAGTTTCATCCTTTAGAATGTCTGTCTACTAAAAAAAAATTTTACTCTCTAAAATATTTGTAATGATCTTTAAAACCTGGCATCAGCAGTTTGCAAAATATATATACAGGGTGAACCAAAAATCTAAAACTAAAAATTTTACCTGATTTGAATTCTATTCCTTAACCACCGTTATAGATTTTTAATTTTTCCCCAATTTTTGGGAGCCAAGTTCATTTTTCTCAGTAGTTTCTTTTTCGACTAACTACTTTTCAACCAATTTGGCCAAACAAAAATAACGACTGTTCAAACATGGACACTCGATGGTTACATGAATCTCCTATGAATTTCAATTTTTGGGAACTTTCATGAAGTTGAAGCCAGAAATTTTATTTTTTGAGTGTCTTTTGAACCAAGGGTGATCAAGCGAAAAAAAGGTGGTCAATCATTTTCACCTGGTCTATTTCATTTTCCTCACTTTTGGGGACCAAATTCACGAAATATTTTTCTTTTCGTTTTTTCTCATTTTTATGGGAGACAAATTCACGTTTCTCAAAAATTGTTTTGTTGAATATCTTTTAAGCAAAAGATGAGACCTGAATTCTGAAGGAACGTCGACTGATATTAACCTAGAGTAATTTGGGGTCGCTGAGCTGAGCTTTGAGTCTACCATCGAATTGTGGCCTACACCTATGTCAGGCTTTTTATTTAATGAGAAGTTAGTCGGTTATTAACACGGTAACAAATGCTCTTCGACGATTTTTTTATTTCTTTTTTTAATTCTATGAATTTAAAATCTGTTCCGTATGTACATTTTTTCAGAATATTTAACTTAAATGCTCCGTATGGAGGTTAATGAGTGGTGCTGGAGGGGAAGTGTATGTAGAAAAATAAAATGTTTTTTTTTTCGAAAAGAGGAGGCAAATGTTATGTGGATTTTTTGGTTTGGTATATCGCAAATTAAAGTTTCCCATAGTTTCATAAGCGGTTTCAAGTATTCACATTTCATTGCAATATCTCACAATAACATTTTTATGCGAATTTTGTTTCACTGCTGACATCATTAAGGCTCTTTGTGTATGTAACCTTTTTTTTCATTAAAATCACGCTTTTGTATATAATTACTGAATTCGCAAATAATTATTTTCTGCATCATTGAACATGTAAATCAATGTTATTTTATTTATTTAATGCATTTTATGCACCGGAAATGCACAGACAGTATTTCTATGCATATTTTGCTTTCAGAGGTGGTATGCATTTACAAATAAATAAATAAGTTAAGGTTTCATTTAGAGATTTGCCTTTTTGTATATTTATTTGATTTGCACATGAATGAGCGTACATTAAAGCTTTAAGTGGATATTGTACTTCAGAGTGAATTTCTTTTATTTGCTTTAAAACGAGGTTGTATTAGGCCTATTTTGCAGCTAAATTTTCGAAAACAATACGTTGTAGCTTTCAGTAGTAGCTCAGTTGCTGTCACAAAAAGTTACAACAAATTCAATGTTAAATTTTTCATATGAGCAAATCCAAAGACCACCCATTTACCCAAACTGAAAAGCATTTTGTGCTCTAAATTTCAGTTTTGCAACTTTGTTAAAATAACAATAGCCAAAACTTTCGCTTTTTTTTTTTTCCGAAAAGTTATTTTCGAAATTAATAATGCCATGTGGTACTAACTTTTAATAGACCGCCGCACGTGTATTGCAATTTTTTTGCTTTTTAAATCGACCAAAAATTTAAACGAAATAATTTTCATATGAGAACTATTATTTTTAAGGTTGGCTAACATTTTAGGTCACAGACTTCAAGTGAAAAAATGTTAAGCGAGGCGTTGAAAAAAAAAGTGCGTGTGAGTTTGTGAAGAGCTTTTTGTGTGTGCTGGACAAACGAGTTGTAAAAAAAAAAAAAAAATTTCAAAATTTGTGAAAACTTGTTACGAAAGGGCAAACATTAATTAAAAAACTGCTTGTGGAGCACCATATAGGCACAACAAATACATAACAATAGATACAATAACAATAAGAACAACAACAACAACAACAATAATAATATTACAATAAAAGCACACAATTTTCTTAATAAAAATTTGAGGAAAATTTTAATTAAAACTTTTACAATATTATTAAATTAATAAAAAATGAAAGTGCACACAACTTCATTTTATGAGTAGAGAGAAATAGAAATTAAATAACAAGAAGGTTCGCTTTAGAAATTTGGCATTGAATTTAGGAAATACTTGGAAAAATTAATGACCATAAAAGTGTCATCAAGAGAATCATCTCTGGCGCATTTTAAGAAGAAGTGTAAATAATTTGAGTCTTCATACAGACCAAGGATCTTATAAAGGTAGGATGTCATTTAAATTTTGTTCAATGTCTTATCGAAAGAATTGTTCAAACCAGAGATGCCCACTCCAATGTTTTATTGACTTCATCTGGCTCTTACACAAGAAAGGTATTGATTCGGCACAATGTATTACAAAGGGTTATTGTTTATAGCAGGTATGCTATGATCACGGGCTCTGAGTTGGCATTTATACAAGAGAAGCGCGATTTAAAATTTGATAATTGTTTCCGTCATCATTGAATTGAGATATTTTCGTCTATAAGAGTAATTTTCATAAAAAATTGCTGCGAGTAAAAATATTTTAAAATTGGTCAAAAAACACAAAAGTTAATTTTTTTTTTTTATTTTATTGTCAGTTTTAAAAAATATTACTTACTTACTTGGGTGGCCATAACAACCCGTTACCGGGTTACGGCCGACCTCAAAAGCTCTCTCCAGGCGCCTCTGCTTTGCGCACGCCTTCTCCAATCATTCACACCAAGCGTGGATAGGGTTTCCTCGGCTTGGTCTTTCCATCGGAGGCATGGTCTTCCTCTTCGTCGTCGCCCAGCGGCTTCCGCATCAAACACCTTTTTCGCCGGAGCTTCTTCGTCCATACGCACAACATGTCCCAGCCAGCGCAGACGTTGAATAGTGATGCGCTTGACTATGTCAATGTCAGCGTAGAGCTCGTACAGTTCGGGGTTCATTCGAATACGGTAGTCGTCGCCGACGTGAACAGGACCGAAGATTTTGCGAAGAATTTTTCTCTCAAACACCCCAAGCGTGGCTGCATCAGTCTGCGACACAACCCATGCTTCTGCGCCGTAAAGTAGCACGGGTAAGATGAGCGTCTTGTAGAGTGTCAGTTTTGTCGGGCGAGAGAGGTCTCTACTACTCAATTGCTTACTGAGACCATAGTAACACCTATTAGCAAGAGTTAGTCTTCGCTTTATCTCCAGGCTGACATCGTTTTGAGTGTTCACGGCGGTGCCAAGATAGGTGAATTCCTTGACAACTTCGAAAGTATAGTTGTTCGCAGTAACAAAGGATCCAATACGCCGCGTCTCCCTGTTTGTGGACAGCATATACTTTGTTTTGCCCTCGTTCACCGTCAAACCCACTTTCGCTGACTCTTTTTCGATAGCAGAGAACGCAGCAGTAACATCTCGCTTACAACGTCCAATGATATCAATATCATCGGCATATGCAAGGAGCTGGACACTTTTGTAGAAAATAGTGCCATTACGATGTACACTGGCTCTTCGCAACACCCCTTCCATCACAAAGTTGAAGAGGTTGCAGGATAATAATAATATTAAAAAATATTATGACGTCATAAAAAAGTTTAATAGAAAAAATTAAATGTTCCTGAATATTTTGACCAATTTTTAGAAGATTTTAGTCAAAATTCTATTTTATTTTTACTGAAAGTTGATATTTTAAGAGAGAAAACAATTATAGAAGGTGAAACTACGACCAAAACCATTTTTACCACTAACGCAGAATCTAAAAAATTTTAAAATCCAAAAATATTCAGAATCATCTGCATAAATCATAAATATATTTTGATTTTTTTTTTGTTTTATTTCTTTTAATTTTTTATTTGTTTTTTAATTTTTTTTTATTTTTTATTTATTTTTTATTTGTTTTTTAATTTTGTTTTTTTTAATTTTTTTCTTAATTTTTTTTCTTAATTTTTTTTTTAATTTTTTTTTAATTTTTTTTTTTTAATTTTTTTTTTTTAATTTTTTTTTATTTTTTTTTTTTTTTCTTTTTTGTTAATTTTTTTTTTTTTTTTTTTATGACATATATTTTATATACATTTTCCAAAAATTCTAGGTGACTTTTTCGTAGTAGACGCCATCTTGAGCTTCCGTTTTGAAATTATTTATTCATTTACATAAAATACGAGCAAACTTGGTGTTCTCCATCAGCAATTAGTTGCTCGGTTTCTTTTCGATAAACATACCGATATTTCTGAGTCATGATTTCGTCGTTATTTAATTCAACACTTTTAAGGTACGGTGGCCATCCGTCCCGTATTTCCCGGGACAGTTCTGTATTTCAGCATGCTGCCATGGTTTTTTTTAGAGAAATACGGGACGTCTTCATAACGTATATAAAGATTTTATTATTGTTCAACAGTTTTTATTTCTTCCCTTCAATAAATAATTTATGAAATAGTCCAACGTAAGAGTTTTGTTATTTGTGGCTATTTGTGTGTAGTTGTAATTTTCACTTTTTTTTGTCCCGGGTTTAGCTCCTGAAAATATGCTCACCGTTTTTTAACCCTACGTTCGTACATTGGGCACTGGGTGCCCAAGTCGATTTTCAAACAGAAATTACTATTACTATTTTCACTACGACGTACTGAAAAGCATTAATATTATAAAAGATCCATCTTTTAAGAGTCCAGAAAAACATTACTCAATTAGGCTGATGTGGGTGTATGCTTGCAAAGTGGATTTGAAACAAAGGTGCCTGTTTCGTGCCCAGTGCCTAAATAAAAACACTCAAATTTTTTTTAAATAGTTCCTTTGCTTTTTATGTTCTCAATACTTCAAAAAACAAATTTAAACCTTCAAAATTCTTATACCGTTCTTGACCTGCGAACGATGCACCTTTTTCTTGCGAAAAGAGTAATTTTCTAGAACACCTGCATGCAAATTGTATGGGAAAAATATCCCACATGTACGATAAGTCAAAAATTTTCAATGTACGAACGTAGGGTTAAGGTGGCTACACACATCTAAAAAAGCTTAGTTAAACTAACTTTACTTCGTAATTAAGTTACAATTTTCAAGGAATTGTTATAACAATTACGAAAATATTCAACTGAAATATTTATCAAATGCATTTGTAGTTGTTTACTTTTTTGCGACAATGAAAAATATAAATATGTACAATGCATTTGTAGTTTTTACTTTTATGTGACGATGAAAAGTTTTAAACTGTACAATGCATTTATAGATGTTTACTTTTTTACGACGTTGAAAGATATTAAAATATACATTGCATTTGTGGTTGTTTACTTTTTATCGAAGATGAAAAATATTAGGATATGCAATGCATTTGTAATTGTTTGCTTTTAAGCTACGAGGAAAAATATTACAATGTACATGGCATTTGTAGTATTTTACTTTTTTGCGACAATGAAATATATTAAAATGTAAAATGCAATTGAAGTTGCTTACTTTTTGCGACGATTAAAAATATAAAAATGTGCAATGCATTTGTAGCTGTTTACTTTATTGCAACGATGAAAAATTTTAAAATGTAAAATGCAATTGTAGTTGCTTACTTTTTACGACGATTAAAAATATTAAAATGTGCAATGCATTTGTAGTTGTTTATTTTTAAGAGACGATGAAAAATATTAAAATATACATTGCATTTGTAGTTTTTTACTTTTTATCGAAGATGAAAAATATTAAAATATGCAATGCATTTGTATTTGTTTACTTTTAAACGAAGATGAAAAATATAAGAATATGCAATGAATTTGTATTTGTTTACTTTTAAGCGACGAGGAAAAATATTGAAATGTACATTGCATTTATAGTTGTTTACTCTTTTGCGATAATAACAATTATTAAAATTTTTAATGATTTGTCGTTTGATTTTTTTTTTTTGGCGCTGACGTTTAAGTAGAGACATTGGCTTAGTTAGTTAGAGCGTCGCTAGTTATAATTTGCAAATTCACATTCAGCCATCGTTGCTTGTTTCTTAATTTTTGAAACATACTGGTATTTGTATTTCGTAATTAATTCATATTCTACTTAAATATTGTAAGTTGGTGAGTAAGGTATTATTAATCTTATAGTAAATACAATAATTATAAACGTTTCTTAGTATACATGGGTATGTATATACTATGTGTTACCGGCTAAACTAGTTTTTATTAGGCCAAACTAGTTGACTTGTATGTCTGAAGATATGCACACAAATTTTAATGCAAATTCACTGTGACTAGCGAAGCTATTGTTGGACATACTATTAGAGGTAAGCCCTACTCCTGGGCCGAGAGCCGCCCACTTACGCTTAGTTTTTTATAGAATTACTGTGGCTAACGAAGACGAAGTTGGACATACTTAAGGATTTAACTCCTGATTCACGCGAAAAATTAAACAACTAACTAGGATTGCATTATGCATTCTAATACTTTCATTGTGGGAAAAAAGTAAACATCAACCAATGAAAATATTAAATCTAACCAATAATTTTTTATATGAATCACTAAGCGGATTAGTTTAGTTATTTTTTATTAGTTGCTAAATGTCGGTTATATCAAAATTGTCCACAAATATTTACCACGTTTTAAACGTTATAATAGATAATAACTAACTATAAACGCTTTATTAAAAAAACTTTTATCTGAAGGCTCAGCATAAAACTTATCTAAATGACTTTCTAAACTGTGTTTTATTGAAACCTTAAACAGATGTTCAACATGTATTGTTGTAGTTTCAATTTTTACAAATTTGTTAGATATATAAAATGTTTATTTCTTTCATACATGTATATAAAAAGTTATTCAAATTCAGCGCATATTTGTTATACATTTTTTGTCATTCTTTCAAGTCATGCTCAGCCACAATTGTTATTAGCCAGTAACTTTCACGTTCGCCTTTTATTCAATTTTCACTGACTCATGGCCAATATGATCTTTATTTTATGAAATACATAGGTGGGCTTCACAAAGATATTTTTTGTTTGACTTGTATACGCGCTTTTGATACACAAAAGAGAAATAATAATCAAAAAAGTATATAAAGAAACATACCAAAGCAAAAGTATAGCGCATTTCATTCGAGTTGAACTTTGTCGAATAAATATGGGCATCAAGATTTAAAAGCAAAAATTCGAATTCCGCTCTGCTATTTAGCTAATTTACAACATGCTATGAACAACTGGCTAAAATGAAAGATGCGTGCATTTTTTCTGCTGCATCGTAATAAGTCCATCATAATAATATTTAAGAAAAAAAATAAAAAAAAAAATAAAAAAAAAATTTGATACCTACAAGCGCTATATGTTAAAGCAAACTCAAGACATTGACCTTAAATATACGGAAAGCAGCGGTAAAGCAAAAGCGAAGATCACAATAGTTGGTAAGAGATCAGATTAAACCTTTTAGCCATTTTTTAACATGTGGTGGTGTAAAATGAAGTGATCGTGTAAAAACCGGTAGACTGTGATGAAATTGAATTCGTTAGTCATGTTCTATAGATTTCGAATTTGTTTTTCAACAAAGACTTTATTATGTTCCACAAAAAAATGAAAGAAACTTTTTGTTTGTACCTAAAAGAATCAAATTTTATCGTTTTATGTTGTTAATTTGTTTAAGGAAAAAAGTTATCTTAATTTCAAGCGGAAGCTAAATTTGCTTAACTTATTATGGTGCTGTTGACGTTCCAACGCTTCCATTTAAATACTTAGTTTTAATTTTAAAATATTTTTTTTTAATCGCATTTTTAATGAGTCCCCTGACGATCGTTGGTTTCTGTATTTATGCGCTGTATGCTTATGGCTTTAGATAAATTTAACCGCAACGCGACGACAACTTGCAGTAAATGAATCATACGTTTTATCTTGGAGTATTTTTTCACATTTTTTTTTTTTTTCTTCTTCTAATGTTTACTGATTTAATTTACTGTGTTATGAGTTGGAGTAGAAAAGATAAACAAGTATTACCAAAAGCTGTAAATGCGATAACAAATTTTTGATAGAATTGCTTAAACAATTCAAAACTGGTTATTTTATTGATTTTGGATTTATTTTTATTTTTACTGAGTCATAAAACACAAAATGTACTTTACATAATATTATAAGCCAACTGAGAAGAAAGAAATCTATAATGTAGTAGAAGTGTGAGCTGAATTATAGCAAAAATAAAAGTTTAGATGTTTTCTTTTATAAATAAAAACTAAAATGTTTGAGTTCTATTGTCTGTAAATAGTTACTGTTAAGTATGCATTTCATTTCAAATATAACCAAAATTTTAAGAAACGTCTAAAACTGTATCCTATGGCACTTCCTTTAACGAAACTGTTGAACAATGTTTATTATAGATAAATAATTTAAGACATCTTATTATATGAATTACACAGGCCAACACATAAAAAAGTTTTGGTCGGAAAACCAAACCAACTTGTTCTTATAAAAAGTTCTTCACTGAGTTGGAAAAAAAATATCGAACCGATTCCCCTCAATCCCTCCATTTCTCACACTATTCTCGCCAAAATATTTAAAAAATCGAATTTTTGTTTCTAAATATACCTATCCTTTGAAAAATCCTTCGCGGAGTTCGAAAAAAAAAAATTGCCGAACATTTTGGTGAGAAGAGTTGGGGAATTGGGGGGAGTAGGATAATTGGCTCCACAAATTTTTTTTTATTTGTTTAAGATTCAGCAAAAATTTTACACAGGAATAAGTGGGTTTGGTTTTCCGACCGAACCTTTTTTTTTTTGTTGGCCTGTGTTATTTTTAAATTTTCTGACTTTTTAAGTAAGTATACTATATCTCTCGGTGTATGTCACCTGGCTAAATTTTCAACAGGTCGGAAATGTAGAAAATTGTATATAATGATACATTACACAAAATGAAAATTGACTAATTTAATCACTTAACAAATTATGGAATTTGTGAGCAAGGTATTTAAAGTTAACGCTTTAAAAACTTCCTGAAAATATTTTTTGCTTTTTAGTTTTCTATGTAAGAAACTATCTCTCAGCGAGTGCATCTCCCCTGGATGAGTTACAAACCAACTAATTTAACCCTTTCGCGTCCGCTCCAAGGCCAGCTGCCAGAAACAATTTTTCTCTTAATTTCCAGGCTTATTAAAAAGAGCGTGAAGTTAAATTCCGAATTTAACTAGCAAAGACACAAACCATCTGACTTAACAGAGCTTTAACAGAGCTCTAACAGAGAAATGTTAACTTGACGCTGAAGGAGATTCAGATAGGGTCACTTTAAAATTGTCCAATCTTTCCAAATTATTCAGGATGCAAATATAACTATATGTGGACTCAACAGAAAATGAAACTATGTTTCCAAAGATAAAAAATTTTGGTGCAGTTTCTATCGTTAAGTACATAATTTGGTTATGTGAAACTTCCAATTATTATTGTGAAAACATAACATTTTCATCTGGTCACTGGCCATTATTTTTTGAGTGTGCATATTACAGACTAGGTGGGTTCGATAGAGCATGGTCCAACGTTTAAAACGACATATCACTTTAGTGGCGCTTCTTTTTTGAACTTTCGATTTTCTTTGCCGAAATTCGTGATTTTTTTGGTGAAAAGGTAACATTTTCATCTGGTCACTGACCATTATTTTTTGAGTGTGCATATTACAGACTAGGTGGGTTCGCTAGAGTATGGTCCAACGTTTAAAACGACATATCACTTTAGTGGCGCTTCTTTTTTGAACTAATGAGTTTCTTTGCCGAAATTCGTGATTTTTTTGGTGAAAAGGTAACATTTTCATCTGGTCACTGACCATTATTTTTTGAGTGTGCATATTACAGACTAGGAGGGTTCGATAGAGCATGGTCCAACGTTTAAAACGACATATCACTTTAGTGGCGCTTCTTTTTTCGAATATTGGAATTTTATTAAAAATGCAGATTTTTATATAGAAAAGCATGTATCGCAGTAAGAAAAATGAAATGTTACCTTTTCACAAAAAAAATCTAGAATTTCGGCAAAGAAAATCATAAGTTCAAAAAAGAAGCGCCGCTAAAGTGATATGTCGTTTTAAACGTTGGACCATACTCTAGCGAACCCACCTAGTCTGTAATATGCACACTCAAAAAATAATGGTCAGTGACCAGATGAAAATGTTACCTTTTCACCAAAAAAATCACGAATTTCGGCAAAGAAACTCATTAGTTCAAAAAAGAAGCGCCGCTAAAGTGATATGGTGTTTTAAACGTTGGACCATGCTCTATCGAACCCACCTAGTCTGTAATATGCACACTCAAAAAATAATGGTCAGTGACCAGATGAAAATGTTACCTTTTCACCAAAAAAATCACGAATTTCGGCAAAGAAACTCATTAGTTCAAAAAAGAAGCGCCACTAAAGTGATATGTCGTTTTAAACGTTGGACCATACTCTAGCGAACCCACCTAGTCTGTAATATGCACACTCAAAAAATAATGGTCAGTGACCAGATGAAAATGTTACCTTTTCACCAAAAAAATCACGAATTTCGGCAAAGAAACTCATTAGTTCAAAAAAGAAGCGCCGCTAAAGTGATATGGTGTTTTAAACGTTGGACCATGCTCTATCGAACCCACCTAGTCTGTAATATGCACACTCAAAAAATAATGGTCAGTGACCAGATGAAAATGTTACCTTTTCACCAAAAAAATCACGAATTTCGGCAAAGAAACTCATTAGTTCAAAAAAGAAGCGCCGCTAAAGTGATATGTTGTTTTAAACGTTGGACCATGCTCTATCGAACCCACCTAGTCTGTAATATGCACACTCAAAAAATAATGGTCAGTGACCAGATGAAAATGTTACCTTTTCACCAAAAAAATCACGAATTTCGGCAAAGAAACTCATTAGTTCAAAAAAGAAGCGCCGCTAAAGTGATATGGTGTTTTAAACGTTGGACCATGCTCTATCGAACCCACCTAGTCTGTAATATGCACACTCAAAAAATAATGGTCAGTGACCAGATGAAAATGTTACCTTTTCACCAAAAAAATCACGAATTTCGGCAAAGAAACTCATTAGTTCAAAAAAGAAGCGCCACTAAAGTGATATGTCGTTTTAAACGTTGGACCATACTCTAGCGAACCCACCTAGTCTGTAATATGCACACTCAAAAAATAATGGTCAGTGACCAGATGAAAATGTTACCTTTTCACCAAAAAAATCACGAATTTCGGCAAAGAAACTCATTAGTTCAAAAAAGAAGCGCCGCTAAAGTGATATGGTGTTTTAAACGTTGGACCATGCTCTATCGAACCCACCTAGTCTGTAATATGCACACTCAAAAAATAATGGTCAGTGACCAGATGAAAATGTTACCTTTTCACCAAAAAAATCACGAATTTCGGCAAAGAAACTCATTAGTTCAAAAAAGAAGCGCCGCTAAAGTGATATGTTGTTTTAAACGTTGGACCATGCTCTATCGAACCCACCTAGTCTGTAATATGCACACTCAAAAAATAATGGTCAGTGACCAGATGAAAATGTTACCTTTTCACCAAAAAAATCACGAATTTCGGCAAAGAAACTCATTAGTTCAAAAAAGAAGCGCCGCTAAAGTGATATGTTGTTTTAAACGTTGGACCATGCTCTATCGAACCCTCCTAGTCTGTAATATGCACACTCAAAAAATAATGGTCAGTGACCAGATGAAAATGTTACCTTTTCACCAAAAAAATCACGAATTTCGGCAAAGAAACTCATTAGTTCAAAAAAGAAGCGCCACTAAAGTGATATGTCGTTTTAAACGTTGGACCATACTCTAGCGAACCCACCTAGTCTGTAATATGCACACTCAAAAAATAATGGTCAGTGACCAGATGAAAATGTTACCTTTTCACCAAAAAAATCACGAATTTCGGCAAAGAAAATCGAAAGTTCAAAAAAGAAGCGCCACTAAAGTGATATGTCGTTTTAAACGTTGGACCATGCTCTATCGAACCCACCTAGTCTGTAATATGCACACTCAAAAAATAATGGCCAGTGACCAGATGAAAATGTTATGTTTTCACAATAATAATTGGAAGTTTCACATAACCAAATTATGTACTTAACGATAGAAACTGCACCAAAATTTTTTATCTTTGGAAACATAGTTTCATTTTCTGTTGAGTCCACATATAGTTATATTTGCATCCTGAATAATTTGGAAAGATTGGACAATTTTAAAGTGACCCTATCTGAATCTCCTTCAGCGTCAAGTTAACATTTCTCTGTTAGAGCTCTGTTAAAGCTCTGTTAAGTCAGATGGTTTGTGTCTTTGCTAGTTAAATTCGGAATTTAACTTCACGCTCTTCTTATTAAAGGTATTTTGGAAATTTTTAGCTTTCTAGACTATTCTGGTCACTAGATAATTAGAAGTTGCTTAGAAGCAAAAAAAATTATAGAAGCGTAATAACGCAATAATTCTCAAATGTTTTAAATTGTATATTTAATTTCACTTTTTTTACGTGAAACTGCGTACTTTGATTTTTGAATAATATATTGTAAGTATTTTTATTTAATTTTTATATTTTGCACTGAAATTACTGCACATGTGAGTTTTTTGTCTTCATTTTAATAAATGCGTCGTAATTCTGTTGATCACAACATAACGGTTGCTTTTTTGAAGTTTTTCTATTCTGAGAATTGCTATCAATCAATAAGGTGTGTAATTTACAAAATTTATTGCGATTATGTCTCTTAAATAAGGCTTAGTATTGAGGTTGCTTATAAGCAACTCTTGACGCGAAAGGGTTAAACAGTTCACAGTGACTTTACAAACCCCTTCCTTAAAATTATTTTGTTATCCAGGTTTAACGTGGTTTGTGAAAAGCAATATTAGCCGATAGATAACTAGGAGGCTCAGCCCCTGCTCATTTCTCTTACCAATCCCTCTTCACACAGTTTTTTTTTTTTTGCTATCTTTTTTTTTAGTTTTATTTTTGTTTTTTATTTTCATAATGCAAAAATTATGTTTTTTAGTTTTTTTTATTATATCTCCTTTTATATATTTTATTACTTTTTTTAATTTTCAGAAATAATGTTTTTTGTTGGATATGAAAGAAAATTTATATTGCGGACATTGACTGAAATTCAATCGAATACACAGCTTTTTTCAACGTTATTCGACTTATTCCGCTTATTTGTTTATTTTCAAAGTTTTCAAAATTTATCGACTTAGTCGATGGTAACTATTTGAAATTTTCAATTTTCAATATATTTCCGTTATTTCAATCGAAGAGCTTGATAAAAACAAAGTACATTTTTGGCTAACAAAAAAAAATATTTCAACCCAATATAGCGTGTCACAGCACTAAACTTAATAAGCAGCAATCCGTTGAATCTTAAATTTAAACTTATCTACTACCATCTTCATTAAGCGAAACAACATGAAATGAATGTTTTTTTGGATAAAAATAAAAAAAAAAACCTTTTTAAAAAAATTTTGGCTTAAGTTGACTTTAGGGACAATCGTTCATTTTTCTTTAAGCCAAATTTTTCTTAGTGCGATGTCACACGACAGGCATTTGAGTGCGGGCAAACAATAATTTTTTATTCTCTTTCACTTTTTGAGTGAAGGCCAGTCACATATTCGGCGTTTACACGAGGAAAGTCTGAGAGACAAATTCTTGTCCATTCTCTTTTGTGATTTTCGTTTCGCATTTGCAACATATGACAAATTTTTTACGTCGTCCCTTTCGCTTTTCCCCTCTTGCCTACAAACAAGGAAACTTTGCGGCAAGACTTTCCTCGTGTAAACATTGACATAAAAGTGAAATGAGTGCCGGTCAACTTTTGACGTTTATAATAATTTATTAATTTTTCTACTCCGCTCTTAAATGCGTTTTTGAAAAACTTATTCAAAATAAGTATTTTTTAGTGTATTTTTTTCGCTCCTTAGCACAGTATTTTTTTTATTTACTACCTCGCAACACTATTGTGAGTGGTGATTGCTATCATGTTCGCCACTCAAAAATGAATTATTTTTACCGCCGTACAAAAAATTCATTCTCTCTCGTTGACATAGTATTTTTTATTTATTATTTATTTTTCTATAGAAACAACAACAAATTTTGCTTGCGCGCACTCAAATGCCTGTCGTGTGACATCGCACTAACGTAGTTTTTGATTCTAAAAAAGAATACGTAATCAAAAGTGTAGCATTTAAAAAATATTTTATATAATTTTTGTTTGATTTGTTTTATCATTATTCTTTTAGATATTCAATAAAGCTTTTAACTCCGATTGAATAATTTTTGCATTGTTTCAATTAACTTTTTTTTTTATTAACTCCCTTTTTCTACATTAATTTTATTTTTTTAGTTATTTTTTACTTGTGTTATTTATTATCATTTCTTTTATATTTTTTTGTTTTCTAATACTTTTTTTTTTTTGTTTTATTTTAATTTTTTTTTGTTTTAATTTTATTTTTTTATTTTTCTTCTCATTATTTTTTATTTTTCTTCTCATTATTTTTTATTTTTATTTCAATGTTTTGATTTTTATTTATAATTTTATTTTATATTTTTATTTGTATTTTTTTATTTATTTTTTGTTACTATTTTTTTTTTTATTTTTTTTTTTATTTTTTTTTTATTTTTTTTTTATTTTTTTTTTATTTTTTTTTTATTTTTTTTTTTATTTTTTTTTTTATTTTTTTTTTTTATTTTAAATTTTTTACTTTTTTTTTTTGATTCCTTTATGTTAACGATTATTGCTGTCAAAAATTGTATTATTTTAATTTTTTTTTAATCATTTACTTGCAGTTTTATGTTTGGAAATGGCGAAAACATCTTCTGTATACTGTTAATTTTGATACCGATTTTAAAATTTTGGCTATTTACATACATATGTCATTTGTCTAATGTTCCCAAAAACTTCTGGTACACATTTCGTTTAAGCGTTGGGTAATGCTTATTCGCATTGACCTCGATAGTATGCGTCTAGACGTAGCACAAGGCTTTGGCATGCTTAAACATCTTGTAGTTTTGAATTATGTGTTTCTTAATATCTTAAATTTCTGAAGTGCTATTTTAAAATTTTACTTTATTAAATTCTAGTTAAATGCATTTTCGTAAGCAGCTTAAATAATTACATCCAGGTAATGCATCACTCCCACAAAAAGTTTGAGTGTGTTTAAGTGGTCTTTCTATAATTTACGAGAAAAACAAATCAGTCGCTAAAAAAACTAATTTATAAGTGATGCTATTCGCGCGAGCAAAGTACGATTGTGTGTAAGTCACGTATATAATTTTATGCACACTACGTGACAAATGCACTTATGTACATTACAATGTAGACCAAACATAGATACCTACACAGAAAAACAAACATGGAACATCAAAAGCACAAAAACAGATTTACCAAAAAAAAAAAAACCCACACAGCACAAAGCCAAACAGTGGGATACAGACAGACAGCAAAAACAGAATCCCGGATATCCATATAACTGTCATGTTGGCTGTATGTGGAACGCAAGTGATGGTAACAAAGAAACGTCAAACATGTCGCTTTGGGTTTTTGCTACTGTTGCCGTTGGTGTAGTTTTTGTTATGTGTTTGTGTTTTTGGCATTTATTGCAATTTTTATGTTATCCTGTGATTTTTACAAAAAATTACTTTCAACCCAAAAAATGGAAAAGTATGTAAAAATATAGGGTAAATAAGCAACATATGTAGGTCGTGTAACATTGAACTTTGAGGACATCATCAATGCAATACTTCATAATTTTTGAAAGTTTTGTTTTATGAAAAAATTTTTAAAAGCTAAGCACTAAAATGCAATATGCAGTTCAGGTCAAGCATGTCCAAGGCACAACTTAATTGATTCTGTCGAGCTCTTATTCAATAAAACCTAATTTTCGCAACGATCGTATTTTTTTGAGAAAAATTAAAGTGATATATATGTTCTTTTCTAAAACTTTAGTGTCAGATAAACAGATTCTTTGTGGCTACCCTTTCTTTCCAAAATGCATTTGTGGTGCAATAAAGTTGTTTTCCTTAAATGAGGCCAAATCGGATTTTTGAGGAATATCCACTAAACTCAAAATATATTTTCGACCTTTGCAATCGAGCGTCTGCAATGAGCCCCCCCCCCCCCCCCCCCCCTTCTTTTCATAACTCATTTAAGAGTAATAAATTTGTTTTTCATATAAGAATTATTTTAAATATGTCTCTTTAAGGGTCGTTTTATATGAAATTACAATATTTTATTTACAGAAAACTTATTCAAATAAAAACAAAAAAATTTTATTCGTGCAATAATTAATGCTCAGCTTTTGTTGTTTGCCACCCTTGTTCTAAGCTGAAAATGAGAAAAAGAAAAACGTTCGTCAAAGCATTTACATTCTTTACTAAAAATTTTCATTAAGTTTTTCAGTGCAAATATTGTCAGAGGAAGATAAAATTACCTTAATTTAGATGCTTACAAGCAACAGACTAAAAATAAAAAGACGGAGCAAAATTTATAGGGAAAAAGGATTGACGACGACAAGGAAAAAGGAGCACAAAATAATGCTTATTTTACTGTAAATACATATTTTCTATGAAGATGATAACGTGACTCACAACATAGCGTTGGTCGAAGTGAAGGGTAAAAAAATGAAGAAGTTACAGTAGCAGCAGACAGAAGAAGAAAAATGTGTCTTTGTTCCAAAATTAAACACAAACGAAGAGCGCTAAAAAGTTACAGAAACCAGAAAAAAACATTAACGAGAGTTCCACAGACAATGCCAGACATTTAAACAGACAGACATAGCGATGAGCAGCCAGACGCGTCAACACATGCAAGGAAGTGCTCAAGGAAGCACTATGAAAATAATATTTAAATAGAGAAACTGAAAAAATTTTAAATTTTTTGATAGTTAGTGTAAGATAAAATCGATTGTTTCGAAAAAAAAAGCAAAAGTTTTTAGAGTGCGCTTAAAACTTTAAGCATATGCTTATGAAGCATATACTGAAACTGATTTAGTGCCATATAGTCGAATTTTTAAAAGCAAAAAAAATGTTTTAAGACAAGAAAAAGTTGTTTTTCAGAAGAAATAGCTTTTCAATTGATTGCCAGCAAAAAGTAATATTTTAAGGTAACAAAATTCAAAGAAAAATGCTCTGAGAACTAAATGCTTTGCAAGTTTTTAGTACGTACTAGAGGGCTGCTTGGGTGCACGATCATCATATAAACTTCCGAACGCAATAAAATTCGAGCGCTTCAACTTGTAGAACATTTTATTTGCGATTTATTTGCAAGTGCAGCACTCAAAACCTCCTGCTTGGTGTTTCGATTTGTTTTGATTTGATTTGTGTCTTTGCGCGCAAAAGCTCGATGTACTCGCACCGAGGCGAGTGGCTTGATGGTAGTTTCGAGTGCACTCATGCAGACCTCTTGAACAAACGTGCTTAAAAAGCTCATCAGCTATGAGCGAATTATTTGAAACCAAAGATAAAGAAAGCCTATTGGCAACGAACTGAGAGTATACCGCTGGAATGAAGAAATTACACCTGGCGCTACGCAACAACTCGAGGACGTCGCGAAGAATTATCAAGCTGATCTTGAAAACGAAAAAACTGCTGCCATAGTAGATTCTACATGTTTAGATTTGGATTTGCAGTTGGATCCCAACTTGGATAATAATTTTTTACCGAAGGCATCTAGAAGGAATTGTATGAACTCCTGAACAAAACTTACAAAGCTTATCAGGAAGGAGTACGATACAAAAATCGTGATTGGGACTTCAGTGCGAAAATCGGGGAAGAGCCACCTTGGTGGGTTGGTAGGAAAGCACAGCGTTAATGACAACAACAGACAACGGCTTATGACTAATCGACTTTGCAGCAGAACGACACAAGACACTTAAGTAATATTCTTGATGACAATTATCTGGTTACGCCCATTTTATGAGCTCGATTTTCCATTGAAAAGAGACGAAAAGAAAGTCTGGCTGGCATCTTAGTTAATGACAGTTTGGCACTTCACACATAGGACCTGCTGCCACAGCATTAGCTTACCTGGGAAGGGCGCAGGGTCAGGCGAAGGAAGCGGGAGAAGGGGGTGCCAAATGTGCACGGTACGCCGCTGTGTCACAGTAGACTTGACGCCAGAAGAAGTGATGGAAACAAAATTTTCCTCAGGAAAAAAATCTTCTTGAGAAACCCCAGATCGAGAATGTCGAACGAGTCTCGCGAACATAAGCTTTAAAAAACTTAACAAATTTTGATCAGAAATCTAATAGCGTTTCTCACCGAGAGATGGAACCAATATGTTCACATCTTCGATGAAAGCATTGTTGCTGTTTCGGATATTTCAAAGGCGCTTGATCGAGTGTAGCATCACGTGACAAAAAGTTATTGAATATGCTTTCGGATATTCCATTGCTCATTGGATAGTATGCTACAGCAGTAGCCACTCTATCCGGGTTTACATCATATGAACACACTAACAATGTTGCATTTTCACAGAATTCTATCCTATCCGCGAACGCTTTCCCATTTTTGTTGATGACTAATAATCACTCACAAAATCAACCCAGTCTTTTGCGAACTATAGCAACATTTGTCGCGCTTCTAAAAACGACCAAGCTTATTGGAATTTAAGAGTGGAAAGCGTCATATTACAATGCTAGCACAACCCAACGATGCCTGTAGTTTTAAAGACGAATGAACTGTTTATTTGAATATGACTGGCGTGGATATTACCAATATCAATAAATCTTAACGTTTTCGGTACATCGGTTCAAACGATATTTAGTTCATGTGTTTTCAATATCGAAAGAAGTGGTCAAGTATCCTTAATTAAGGTATAGTTCACATATCTGCGCTGAGGCTCCAAAAATTATTCTGGAGTTACATGATCGAGTTCAACGATATGCAATGAAGTTAATGGTGGATGAGAATATCGAAATTGACAATTGATTCTCTTGAAAGCTGACACAACGAAGAGTACTTAACCCTTATCTTTAGATGTATTTTAGTGAAATTCGTCAACTGTGTGCACCAGTTTAGGTATACTTCCGCAGCAGTCGGTAGTTCAATCAGACTCATTTCTTTTGCGTTTCATCGGTGCTAAAGAGAACATCGTACTATAAGTGATGATAAGTGATCACCTTTCAAGTGATTTTCCCAGGCAACTATGACATGGACTATGGTTTCAAGGGAAATGTTCACCTCTATTCAATCTTCTTTTCATCAAACAAAAACAGTGCATTGCATATATGGTGGACATCTCATGAACGTTGGTTAAAGCTTTACAAATATGCTCAAGAAGAAATTAACTTTCTCAGCCATAAAACTTGATTTGCCGTTCTAGCAAAAGTTCCAACAAGAAAGTGAAATACTTTGGTAGTATTTTTTTTTAAATGCTTTGAAAGCAATTGTTGCTTTTGGAGCAAGTGATCTCTAGCAAATGCTTTCAGAAAGTCGTTTCTGGTATGCTACTTAGAATTTTGCATTTTCTGCTAAAAACTGTACATATTGTTAAGTATTTCTGTATCTCATACGCTGACCTGTCTAAAATATTGCAATTTTAACCACGTCCTATTCTTTCATACACAAATGAGGTGCTCAGACTTGACTTTGTTTTTGTGAATTTGCGATTTAAAGAATTGAGAAAACTTAAATGACAAACAATGCTGGCATACTGTATGCCTGCTGCTGTTGCTAAAATAATTAAAATTCAAAGCATGACAAAACAAACGAATCGTAAAATAAATAATACTTTGAAACCAAGAAATCTAAATGTTACACAAAAAAAGGGTTATGGAGAAAAGAATAAGAAACAAAAGAAGTGTTAAAAGTCCAAGCATAACACGCACTTGATGTTGATAACAACTGACATTTGAAATAAAAAAGAAAAAACTTTAATTTGGTTGAGTTTACCAGTGCCAAGCTCAACAAATTTACAGACAAATTCGTAAAAATTAACTTGAGCAAAAATAAGAGGAGACAAAACGGGCAACACGAACCCATAGACTGACACATAAGACAAGCCAACAGACAGTAAAACTAAAAATTGGCCAAAGGCATAAGATAAATTATAAAGTTTTTTTTTATCTGTCTATACCCACAGTTATATGGTTTTTGTTTGTTTGTTCTCAGTTTTCTTGGTTTTCTCAGTTAAAATTGCAAAATAATTTGCCGTATTTATACATTTGGGAAGTCTGTTGTACTACTGAAAGATAAGTAGAGTTACAGACAGCTAGCAGCGCATTATAAAGTCAGTGCAGACAGATGGGCAGAAGAACAAACAGTAATTTTCTCATAGATATCCAAAGGCAATAACATTAGGCGACAACAAAAACCCAAACATAATTAAATTAATGGGTTAAAGTTATTTGCAGTGTGTTGTTTACAAAAAAACTATCATATGAAGAATGAAAACTCTCTTATTTACGAAAGAAAGCTGTGTGCTTTTGGATATTAATTAATGCGAATTTAAAAATTTTATCATACGACTACATTGAAAAGGACTTTGAGCAATGGTTTAGAAAATTATATTCGTTTGGATCCTTAAGTTGAATTTGGGTAGAATAACGACGATAATAATGTAAAAAACACCATTCTTCAACTTATAGATACTTCAATTTGTAGATACATAATTAGTCGAATATATAACTTGACAATAAAAATCTTTTGAAATAAACATGATTTAGATATTACGCTAATATAGTCTAAACAATAATCCTCAAACCTCAATATGTAGAGGAAAAGTGCGAACAGTGAGACAATGGATTTTTTTTCCACTCACACATATGTTGATGCTGGTAAAAACATTTATTTTCCATGACTTAGTTCTTTTACACTGGGAATTCTATATTGCTCAACTACCTTAAGAACGTAAAAGAGGGAGCAAACATGTGATTTATAAATTTGTTTGAATAGTGAACATATTCAGATGAGTACATAGATTTTTTGTAATTTTTTGTAGATAAGAAAAAATATCACTAAAACTGTCCCAATTTTTCAAATAGCGCTAAATGTCGCAATATATGTTTATATGAGCAATTTATTTTGAGAATGGTCTAGTTAAGTCCCTCTTCGTTGAGAAGAAAAAATCAAAGAAGTTTTAAGCAGTTGGTTTCAAGTTTATGTACTTATTTTTTTTTTTTTCTCAGCGAAGAGAGACTTAGACTACTTTAAAAATAAAGTGCTCTTATAGCTTTCAATAAAGTTTTTTCCATTGTAATGAAACAAAATATGACTTTTAATAATGACCAAAGTTTGATCAAGTTAGATGTAAGAAACAAAAAGATCTTCCGATTCAAAAAAAAAAAAAGTGTCTCACTGTTCGCTACTATTCTTAATTTAATTGAAGAATTATTTAATTTACTTTAACTTTTATGCAGATATTAAGGTCGTGCCGATCGATCCGCATCTGATTAGGTTCATGCCTTCAATTCTCGGTTCAGGCATGGTAATGCACTTTTAATATTTCCTTCTCTCTTATTTAAATTTCTGAAGGTTTTTACGAGCTTTAACCAAATTAGCACCACTTTGAGTTTTACACTGAGTTAAGAAAAGTGAAGTTCGAGGAACACCGACTGATGGCAATTTAGTGTAATTTTGGGAAAATTTTAGAAAAAATGTTTATCTTTTCATGAGAAACAAGTTCGCCTTAGACACTGAACCTCCTAGACTTGAAATAAAAGTCGTAGAAAAAAGTTTCTATTCGTATCAATTACCGGTTAATTAACCATTATCTAAAAATGCTGACGTGTAATCCAATATCCGGTGGTAGAGTATAGCTCAGCGACCCCAAATTACCCTAAGTTGATAACAGTCGATGTTCCACCAAAATTTAGGTCTCAATTTTTTACACAGTCTAATTGAAGTGATACAAAGTTCAAAGACATAACGCTTGCTTTCGATCACTTTTTTCTCATCGTTACACTTAGACGAATTAATTTAAAAAAATGTCTTTCATAGAAACATGTTGCTTTTTTTTTACCAAAAGCTTTTATATTTAAAACGCTGCTACTTATTCGCTACGAACATTTTTTTTCTATAGTGGAAGCACTGGTTGCGTTGCCACGTAGCCCCGAAGAAGATCGCTAGAATTTGATCGATATACGATTGGGCTAATTGTTGTATCTTACTCAAAGAGAACTCTTGATACCTTTGAATTTTAAAATGACAGGTTTGCCTTCTCTGCTCCACACGATTTCTGTCAGCAATTAGGAATGTACTTGGTGCCGCATAACATGCGCATTCAGAAGGACGAGGAGACTACCAGCGCTGCTATTTTTGCACTTTAGATTACGCTTTTTCTTGTTTTTAGTCGAAAATTTCCACAATAGTTAAATATAATAGATTTACTATGCAACTGCTTGAACTGTACCTTTTTCTAGGTACTATGAACTTTTGCGACAATTCACTTTTTAGTTCAGAGTTTTTTTTATTCTTAAGACTATTAACTATAATTTATAAATTATGGTTAATTTTATATTCAAATTAACATCAATTTTCGTTTCTACTTACCATTTACGATGATGATGAAAATGATTGACATGAAAATAATCTTTAATCCACATTTTGATGACATTATTTTTTTAACTACTGCCACAGGATGAAGAAATTTGCAGGAAGAAAAATGACGATGACAAAGCAACAAAAAATAAAATTATAAAATAAGCAAACAAAAAAAATTATCCGCTATTGAGTGCTGCAACAAAATACATCCATAGATATTTCCAGAGATTATAAGCTAAAACGGAACAGGACGTTGCAGTTTGTCGAATATGATAGTTGATATTGTCGTTGCCGTAAAAACGTCTCGTTTTTTTAGAAAAATTTAAAATTTTTTTGCTTAGGTTTTTATTTGTAGTTTTGGTCACAGTAGCGTAGCCAAGCTAATCCACACAAAAGCGACGAGCAGCCACAACAATTGTTATTGTTGTTGTTGTTTATGTTGTGTTGCGCTTGACAGTGGCCAAAAGCCAATGTGAAACAAAAGGATTTTCCAGCAACGTCGTCAAATAAAAACGAAAAACACCAGTGGCTGACTCGCTCACTGACTATGTGGCGGCGTATCCTTATATAACAAATTTCTATATTTTTTTGTGCACTTTTATGGATTTTGATTATAATTTTTTTTTTCACAAAATTCATTTATTTTTTACCATAACTTTTGTTTATTTTTTTTTAATATTTTAAAATTTTTGTGTCACACATTTTTTTTTTTTTTCTTGTACAAAAAATTTTTGCTAGGGCAGTAAAATAAAATAAATGATGCTGAATTCTGTTGATTTATATATGGGTTGATTCAATATCTGTAAAGAGTTACAAAAAAAGGGACAAATTATTAGGGTCGTTAAAAATATTTCAAATTTTCTTTAATAAATTGTATAAATTTATAACATATTGTTAGGGGAAATTGGAGAATTCAGAGAATTGCAGCTCGATATCTTCTACAAAAATCAAAGTTTTTTGCAAATTTTAAATGATATGTGTTACAAGGAGAAATCCCCCAACTTTTAGCAGTTTCTTGAAATTATTATCAGCTGAAAAAAAATCTTAATGCTAGCGGAAAACCGACGTTTTCGAGATTTTCTAAAATGTTGGGCAATTGTGAGACAACGCATGAATTTCAGTTTTTTTCAAAAATAAAATGAAAGAGATTAAAGTAATTCGAATTCGTACTTTGGGCATGTAAAATATGCTCCAGTACTGACGCATTTCAAATGTAGAGCCCGATCGCACGAATTTTTTATAACCCTATGTAGTACCATCAGGGGAAGTTATGAAGACAATAATCCAGCTTACAAACAGAGATGTCTTTAAAATTGCTTTTTATCAAAACTAATAAGATACTTCGCCTTTGTAGCAAAATTTGATTTCATAATATCTTGCTAGAGCAAGATATAAAATCATCATAAAGAGACCGCATGTCTCTTATATCTTAATATTGTAAGCATATAAGCAGGGCTGAAGACAGGGTGTAGGTAACGGTGGGATTCATCCCGGCCCCGCAGTTTTTCGAAGGGGCCCGTAAATTCTTAAAATCGCTAGTCACAAATTGTTGTTTGCATCTTGCAACGCAACGGGTGCAAACATTGACTGAGTTCCTTCGGTTTTTTCTATCTAAATAATTTTCGCCGTATACACAGTGAGTGAAAAGATTTTCTTGTCTTCGATTTAAGAAGGAATATCCCGTACTGTTATACTGTCAAGTTTATATTTAAATTATAAATATAATTTTTTTAATCGGAATCAATTGTAAGGGGGAGGGAGGAGGAAGGGCTCATGCATGGTCAGAATTCGCTCTCGGCGGCCCATCATATGTCACTTAAAAAACATAACGTCTCATGTTTTCAAAGACGCACGAGATAAGGCCTATTATTGATCATTTTATGTCGCTTTACCAAAAGAAATGAGAGAAAGATATGATTCGTATTTGATACATAATATATGACAGGTAGGCTAGTAGGTAGCGCGCAGGACTATGAATCGCCGGGACTTGAGCTTAAGACCGCCTTTGGAAATTTTTAAATCGTAAGTAAAAATTAAATAATAAAATTAAATATAATAAAGTTCTACAATTTGCACATTAAATAATTTGATAATTAAATAAAATTAATATAACAAAGTTCTACAAGATACGGAATTTTTTTTTTTTTTAAGGCATCAGATCAGATCAGCTCACAATGATACTTTACCGAGTCTCTTAAGAGATAACAAAGGAGGGAAAATATCTTTATATTTAATACGCCAATGACTCTGTTGTCTTTCTAATTGTCTTTAAAAGGCCTGTAAAAGAAGCTATAAAACCTTTTTTTGCTTTTGGAAAGTATGCAGAAGTTAAGATTTTCGTCATCAGAGGAAAAAGCATTTTGTTTCGCTATTGATTGCCAAACCAGGATGAATCTGATAAGAATTATGTAAGTGTTCAAATGTAAATTTTATTCACAGTCAGCAAATCAATTTTCCCTCTGGCAACTTTAGAACTATATACCTCATACCTCTGGCGAGAAAATTGCAAAATTTAATTTTTTTAATTATTGAAGTGCAATGCACGAAATTGTGTAGATTTCGAAGAATTTGATAAAATTTAATATTTTTTTCTCACATACGAAAGAAGAGAATGGCAGCAAAAAAAAATATTAATTTACCTCATTCAGTGAAACAAAAATAAAAAATGCAAGACGAAACAAAGCCCAAAAAAAAACTATGATAAACAGAACGTTAAAAGAAAAAAAAAAAAAGGAGAAACAATATTAAAATTCGCAAGCTTGCATTATAGCAAATATTTGACAGAAGGATAATGTTGCACAAAATGCAACAGAGAGAAGCATTGAAAAAAGTTATGCAAAAGTATGAAGAACCACGAAAAAATACAACGAGAAAAAGTATTTGAAAAAATGTGCGCAAGGACCTAAATACATTTTATGGTTTTTTATAAAATACTAAATTTTTTATCACATGAACTTTTTAAATGATTTTTTTTTCGACCATGATTTCAATTAAAAATAATAGGAGCTTTCACACGTAGTATTGTTTTTCTGTTAAAGTGTTAAATTGTACACAGTCTATCAACTCAAGCATAAACAAATTAAAATCTTATGCCAAAAAATAAATGTTCTTTCGAAAGCAGAAATATTCAAATTGTAATTGGAATGCACTAACAGTAGAACAAAAAAAGCGTAGATGATACCTCTAAAAAAAACACCCTTAATAGTTATTGGCGGTTTTTATTAAAAATTCCATGTTTAATTCTGGTTGAATTATGTTCACTGTTGATTCCCGACACTTCCTGTTTTTTTCCAATAATCGTCACCCTATTTTATAAATTTCAATGAACGAATTCGAGCTTAGTACCCAGTACTACTTGAGATTCCCGTTCATGAATTTATTTCTCTCGAAAAAATCATTTTGGCAACACTGCTTTGTGTGTGTGCACCGAAAATAACATTAAAAGAGAGACAAAAAAATCGTTGGTGTTGTTCTTTTTATCAGGATAATACTGCTACTTAAATGTGTGCACGCATGTGTTTTTGTCTATCATTGTATTGGTCTGGTTTTTCTCTAACAATGGGCTGACAATGGGTTAAAAAAAGTTGCAGCATAATTATATGGAGAGTATTGCAGCGTTATAAATAGCACTAACTTTTTAAATTGTAGTTTATCAAAACGTAGTTAGATGCGCAACAGACGTAAAAAAGTAGCCGATTCGATATCCTTTAAAAATTATTAATTTGTGATTTTTTGTCGTTTTTGAGTTTTGTTAACACCATGTATTGATTTGTTTGAACGCCTTTTGAATTCTAACCCTACGCCTATAAAAATGTAGAGACTAATGAAAAACAAAACCTGATTAAAAAAAATTTGAAGCAAAACTATTTTTTTCGGTGGCCAAAATATGCTTTTGTGAATAGATTTTTTTGCTGGAGTCCCCCTGACGGCGCACAGTGCACTTTTTTATGCCTCTAGCTGATCAAGAGTCTATAACTTTTAAACGTCTAGACCTAGACATGTTTATGTGCTAGGTACATACATAATTTAAATTTTATGTTGTGTTCAAACCTGATTTGACTATTGAAATAAAAAACAAGTGTAAATAATACAGGATTACTACAACAGTCTGATCAACACAGAGCAGGAGGTTCATCGTCGCGCTGGTAGTGTTCACAGTATTTCTACGGAACCATTCTATTGCAACCATACCCTCCGATTATTTTCGACCACTGGGCGTGAATAATTTGCCCAACACTGACATTTCTTAACATTAAAAGAAATAGGGTTCCAACTATCAGTCTTAATACCGCAACAACAACAAAAAAACTAATTTTTTGAGCTTAGTAACTCTTTTTGGAAAATCACTGACTGAGCCTTTTCGTAAAATCGGGTGATTAGGTTAGAAATAATGTTAATCATACTTATAATTACAAGTTTGTTAAGATTTGAACATTTTCCTTACTAACAATTTTTCATTTTGTGAAATTTCGTTCTTAATGTGGGCATTTTGTATTGAATAAAATATTGCAGATGTGTAGCACGCACATGCTCACAAAAAAAAGAAACAAAAAAAGTTTGACATACCAGTTAGGATCCAAAGTTGCATGTATAACTAAAAAAACGAAATATCCAGTTTTGTTGGCCTACTCGATTGGAATTTTGATATCTTCGCTTAAAAGTGCGAAAAATAGCATATTTGAAAATGTATACCTCACATTTATAGGAAGTTGTCTTGTTCCTCTACAAGTTTTGACTTTTGACTTTTCAATATGCTTATTTTTCAATATAGTGCACATTCAACTTAAGATGCTTTTTTTTTTTGTTGGTACATCATTGGTTTCTTAGCTCATATAACCCGAACAATAAGTAAAGTTAAGTGTTTTGTTACAAAATTAACATTTTTGTTTGCTCAATTTTAGATATCATTATAAATTTTTTTGTTAGATAAATTGCGCGATTTTTTATTGATATATCCCTTTATGAAACATAATGTCGCAGATAAAAATGTTATAGTTCGTGTTACTTTTGTCGAAAAAAAAACAGAGCTTTCTTAATACATAAGCTTTATGATAATATAATTTTTGGAAAAAATTAACTTTTTTAAAAAGAAGAGCTTAGTACACTTGCCACAGATTATATAGGTATGTATAATTATTAGCGTTCATATGACGCCTATATTAGAAATGGATCTGAGAGTTCCCAACATAGAATGATTTTTCCAATATTTTTCAAAAAATTAGTTTTGATTCCATATTCCAACAAAAAATAGGGTTTAATGTAAAAAGGAGTAGAATCCCAATAAATTTCAATTCAGACATTTTTTGAGAGTTTAAAACAAATGTTATTTCATATACAGAAATAAATTATCCAGTGGTGTGATAAAAAATTAATAATCTATTTTTTAGCAGAGCTAGCCGATATACATGTGTAATTGATTGCGTTTTTTAGACGATTATTTTAATTGCAATTAAAAAATTTTTTTTAAATTAGAATTGCTTTAAATGTCCACCGAAGGAACCTTAGATTACAATTGCAGTCATCTTAATTTTGGCAAAACTCCAATTACAATTACAGTAGTTGTAATCTTAAAGGCCTAGATGAACTATTACAATAATTTTAATATGTATTGAAATATTTTTCAGTAATCGCAAGCGAAGTTATTCAAATAATTTCCAGAAGTTAAACGCGTTACCTACGAAGATAGTATTTATCTAAATAAAAAAAATTATTAAAAATACTCTAGACATCAGACAATTCAAATATGACCAAAAAACGTTCAAACTTCACAATTCGATATCCCTCGATATCATCGATAGTAAAAAAGTTCTCGATAAATGTGTTCGCTCATACAATGCTTGGAATATGTATAAACAAATTTGAAGCGTTAAAAATAGGTTGGTCAAAATAGTATCAGTAAGCTATATTTATTTTTTTTTTTTCCATCGAAATACACTTTTTTCATTCATAAAGTGTTTATAATTAACTTATAAGTGTTAAATTATGATTGCTGCAATCGTAATCTTACTTTAATTGTAATCGATTTTTTTGTTTTTTAAGATTGCTGCAATCATAATCATGTGGTAATCGTAATCCTTATCGCCCAGCGCTGATACCCAGTGGTATGATAAAAAATTAAAAATCTACTTTTTAGCAACAAAATCTATGGCATGGTTCTGAAAAATTTAATTGGTAACACTGAAAAGTCGTATCCTGAATTTTCTTATTTAAAACAACAACAGCAACACCACTTTTAATCCCAACAATACAAAAGAAAACAAAACTTCACAACAAAAAACGCATATTTAATTCAATTAACAAAATTAATGAGTTGCTATAGATATCTCACTCTAACATGAAAGAATTAGGCAAAAACGACAGCTGTGCAAGCTGTTAAATAAAAAAAGAGAGCGGATTCAAGGAAAGGGAGAGAGTGCAACGATTAGTTTGTTTTGTTGTTTTTTTATTCGTCATTGTATTTGGAATTGAAGTTACTCCTGCTATGCTGCTACTATGTTTTGCTACTATTTTGTACGCTCCTTAATAAAATGGAGTAGATAATTAGAAGCAAACTGAAGAAACATTTGGTGACGATAACTGAGAATACAAATGAAAAACAATTTTTTAAAGTTACAAAAAAATTATTTTTTAATTAAAGAAACCTAAAAATTACAATGTACACATTATATTTTTCGTTACGAAAATTATATGCAAGTTCGTTTGGATATATGACAGCTACAGCCAGATAAAAAAAAAACAATAGACAAGAAAAATGCAAAGAAAATTTTTTTCAAAATCGTTGCTTAAAATTTTTGCTTTCTTGCGTCTTTGCTTTGATTCCAAAAATAATTTTTTGCACTTTTCATAAATAAACCTTTTATGTATTTAAGTAATAATAAAATCTGAATATTTTTATTTACAAAAATTTATGCTTTGGCTCTCTCGCTTTAGTTTCAATGCTGTCGCATTCTGTCACCCTTCACCTCATTATTTTACACAAAATGTTGAAGTACAAAAAAACTCACTTTTTTCAACTGCACTCCTAAAATTCAATTCGCTTGGCAATTTAACTTCACTTCTTTTCACTAAAAAATTAATTAAAACTCTTTAATCTTCATGTTTTGTTACAGCAAATTCTTTTCATTTTCAATTTACTACGCTTAACTTGCTTTTGACACCGATTTCTTAACTTTTTCTTACACCGCTGCCGCACTTTATCCAAAGAACTTCTTTCAATTATACACACAAAAAAATCTTCGACAAGCGCGTTTCCACGATCCGACTTCTTGTCCAACAAAAACACAATCGAACGCTTCGAATTTTCCGCAGCAACTGAGTTGCTGTAAACGCTCACTGCATTCAATTTTATGTTTTTGCTTGATTCTTGTTGTTGTTTTATTGCTCTTTGTTTTCTTGTTGGTCCTCCTTTTTCAGTTTCTTTCCTACTCGAAAGTAATAGAGTAGTGTTGTTATTTCGCTTACGCAGCGGTGGTGTGAAGGAGTAAACGCTAGAGTGTTTATTTTTTTTACGTTCGCTATCTTCAGTAATTTGTTTTTGAAAGTGCGTTCGGTGAAGGCAGATATCTATTACCATTTTTCAAGGCACTTCAGTGCTTGTACTTTTCAATAAAAATAACTTAGCCTCTAATCCGCAGTAACCAAAAGAAAGGATTAGAAACGCTATCAGATAACCTTACATGATAGAAAACACTCTTTTTATTCACAATCGTACTTAATTTTCATATGTAACTAGCTGATGCACGCGACTTTGTACGCGTAGCCTGTTTGTTTTTTGTTTGCGTAGGCAAACGAATCGAATGCTTTTAGAAGACCTACTGTAATTTTTGATCATTCTTCACAAATCCCGCGTTGTTTTTCGCAATGTAAATTGACAAATTGAGAATGAGAGCGAGAGTAAAATTTCAATATTTCGTTGATTCTCTTCCATAAATATTCCATTGCTTGCCATGAGAAAGACAAAAAAAAAAACCACACAAACAACAGCTTGTTTCTTTGTGTGTAATTAATTTTTTTCAGCAATTTTAAAACTTAAATATTTTGATATTCAACAGGAATATTGTGATAGTTTTAGTTGAAGATTGAGACCAAGCGTCTAAGGAATAAAATTAAACAAATTTAATCAAAATTGGTGAAGTAATTTTTGCGTGATGCGCGAACATCGAAAACGGCTATCATTTTTTTTTTATATAGATTACTCCACAGAATTCGGCTTTCCCAAGAAAACCTCAATGAAAGCTCTCTTTAGTATGCCATCTCGCAATACTACCACTCATAAGCTCCCCTATTGCATTGCAGAGATTTTTTAATTATGTACCTCACTACCCAACTAATGCACCGGGCTAGTACCATTTAAGCAAGGGATTTTTATTACAAATTTTTAAGCCTTGTCTAAAGCCCCCATTTTTCGTCAAAATTACTATTTTCGCTCGAAAAATAGAAGTTTACAAACGATGAAATTCGTATGAAGGTATTTTGAACAGAAAATCGACATGGTTTCATCTTCCTTAGGGGACGTCCATATATTACGTGAGTCAAAAAAGGGTGGGAGAGGGTCCGGAAAAATCTTACCAACTCTCATTAAGACGAAGGGGAGGTCAATAAAAATCTCACGTCAAGTTTTTAATGCAGAGACTTTATATTATTATAACAAATTACATTTAAAAATAATAAAGAAAGTCTTACGGAAGGGTGGGTGGTGCCGTCAAAGACACCAAATCTTACCAATGGGAGGGCGGATCCGTAATTAATGGACGGCGCCTTACAACTTTGGCTACATAATTTGAAGCCTTCTTTTCCAATTACTGAGCAAAAGCCCTCTCTAGGCTTCTAAGCGAACAAATCTTAGTATTACGCAAGTGTGCCGTCAACGCTAGTTTGTTTGTTTAGGACATCCAATAAATTGAATTAACATTTTTTTTAGGCTAACGTATTACATTAGATTCATAACTCCAGATGATCAGGTTTCTAAAATTGTCATGGATAGTACTTTGAGGTGAATTTGATTGTTTTGGTTTTTTCCTGACATTTTTTTAATCATTTTAACTCCTAACATCTTATTTTTTATAAATTTACTTTAACATAATTGGTCACCATTTGAACTCTGGAACATTTTTTTCGCTGAAAGAGGAACTCTTGCATCTATTTTATAAGCCATTGCAGAATTTATTGAAATTAGTTATTATATTCTTTTTTTTTTTGATAAAAGGGCGAAAAATTGTGTTTAAAATGAAATATCCTCTAAAATACAAAAGGAATTTCGCCCAAGAAATTCTAATTCTCAATGAATGAACATTTTTAGTTAATTTTGTAGTAAAAAAAGATGCATTTTTTGCAGTTCATCAAAAACAACTTTATTTGAAAATTTTTTGTATATTTTGCTTCAATGGTTTTTCGTTACTCTCTTGCGGTTTTACAAATCATTTAATTTACTTTATTAAATAATTTACAATTTCTTGTTGCTATTTACTTTTAATTCTTTTCTTTTGCAGTTATCAACTGATATACATACATATATGTCTTGTAAAAAAATTATCATTTATTTTATTGAGTAATAGAAAATAAAAGCAATAACAATTTTAAGAAGAAAACAAAAAAATAGGCATAGTAAAAAATGTAAGCAAAAAATAAAGGTTCATGAAAAACTATGTGTATATGTATAAGAAAAAGCCTGTAATGTTTTAATCGAATTATTTTTTTTTTAAATTAGAAACAACAGGGTTTTTATGAAACCACATTTAATCAGGATAAAACAGGAAACAAATTTCATTGTTTATGAATTAATTTTTTACAAACTCACTGCAGATGATATCAACTGGAGCCCTACTCTCTAACACAATTCAAAATCTTAGCATTTGAATAAAGTGTACTCTAAAATGCTTTGAATCGCATTGGCTTTCGAATCGCATTACAGAGTAGGTCCCCCGTTTAAAAGCATCTAGTTTAATGTCTTTTAATCCAGATTTAATGGAAAAATTAAAGTATGGAAAAGCAAGTAGTGGTAGTTTCGTTTGAGGGTTTTTAAGGTTTCTAGTAATACATAATATATATTTTTATTGATATGATCAACAATTTCTAGTTATTGTTTGCTAGCTAACATAAAATAAAATATGTACGTTCATATGGTAGATTCTGCTTTAACTGCATTTTGTGGAGAGCAAAAATATTTCAACTTCTCTCTTCTTTTTTGTGACTATCTTGGAGTTTCTATCTCTTAATGCCCCAGGCATTGTTACTTGGCACAGGCACACGTCGCTGTCCAGTTTCACGTTGTATAACTTCCATTATACTGGTAGCAGGCAGCCAGGACTTAAAAGCAAATGCATGTCGTTTCTTATTAACATGTACCAAATGAGTATTTTAAAATTTTAAAACATACCCGATCCTTGTGAGCCGTTGCTACAACATTACGATTCGGTTCTGCATCGTAAGCGACCGAATCAACACCAAACATTTCGCACATTTCATGCACCAATTGACGCTTCTCACGATTCATAGTGGGAAATGAGTGACTGCGTGACTTTTGTTTGCTCTCTTTGGCCAACTTAACGAGCGTTGTTAGTGCATCATGTATGGATTTCACCAAAACCAGATCACGTTTGGCAAAGTTGCGTATGAAATCCGAATATTTGGTCAAAAGCTTTTGTGGCAAATCAGGATTACGTATTTGTAGTCCAATGGCGAGTCGACGATTGCGTTCAAGTAGACGACACTCGTCGTTGCAGTCAAGACTAGAAATGGGAAGGAAAAGAATGAATAGAGAATAAAGTAATAAAAAAATTAGTTGTTTAGACCACAACACCCCAGAAGTGATACTTGCTTTTAGCTTTATAATAAATAGAAATTTAAAAAACTATAATTTTAATACTAAGGTGCAATATCCCATACAGAGGTAACGACTAGCTGATTCCTCATCACCATTTTATTGTGTCCACTTCAATTTTACAGAATGATAGGTATATAAAATTGAATACGCGTTTTGTGACGGCGATAATTAAAAAAAAAAACTTTTCACGGAAAATTATATGCTCTAAGCACTGCCGGTGACTTGTGAAGGTGCATTATTCACTTAGCAACCGTGCGATTTGAACAGCAATTACCAGCGTATTAGCCATGTATGCTAACCAATTAGTAAAATTTGACTCGACATTTAACCACGCGAATACGACGTTGAGCGGCGAAATTTTTAATTCTCTTTGGCATTTATGCTTTCCCATGAGTCCTGATCGTTCGTTGGTTGATAATTAAACAGTGATATTAAAGATTTTATTAATTGTTCAATATTTCTTGAAAGGCTTCAGTTTTGTTTATGAGATTGTTGTAAGGAACTAGGAAATCCTTCAGAGCTCAAAGAAATTATTTACTAAGTCATGGAATGTCACTTCCTACCAGTTCTAGATCATACAGATCTATTTTGGGATAAAAGTGATATACGGGACTAGGCACGAATAAGTTATATGGATGGTTGATTATTACACTCGTATTCTTTAATAGCCATATCCAGGGAAATTTGATCGAGGATGGCAGGTAAGCCTAGTTATGGTCCTGCAGTTATTACAACTGTCTGAGTACTATTAGGATTGAGTCGTTGGAGTTATAGCCTATTTAGAAGCAATCATTTTGTGCAGACAATTGTTGAATGGAATGGAAGAATAGTGATATTGTCAAATGACTAATAAATTGTTTTCTTTACAGTTTTTCGACTTATTTATTTTAATAGGTAAAAGCAGAAGTAGGATTCCTTATATTTTAACATTTAATATTTATTTTTTCACTTACGTTTTATTAGTTTTATTTGCCTTAACTGGTGCTAAGATCTCACTCAGTTCCATATAATTACCACGCTGCATTTCAGCCATTGAGGAGGCCAATTGCGCGGTGGCAATCCGACTGTATTCCCGCGCTAAATCGTGACAAGAACGTAACTGTTTACGATATCCACATTCACACTGTACCTCAACCTGTAGTTTTAAAGTTAAATTGTATTAGATTTTCATAGGCAGTAGATGTGAAGTTCGATTAAGAAAATGGACAAAGTTTTATTCTACTAACCATTTCTTTACAAGGTGTTTCCGGACATTCACTCTCGTGACACTGTGCCATACATTTGTGTCCACATGATGCACGCAACGCTGTACAATTTTGTTTACATATTTCACCCTGTGCCAATTGACATTGCCCCTCATGACATGATCGTATACATTTGTGACGTCCACATGGCAGTGGTTTGTTACATGCCAGCCCACAGCTAAAGCTTTCCTGCGAGCATGGAATTGTCTTACGTTGCTCGTGCTGGCCAAAACACCATTTAGTGGTGAACATCATACACGGCGGACAACTTGTCGCCGAGTGGCAGTTGTGTTGTGGCGGATGATCGCAAGGGTGCGTACGACTGCAGTGCCGCTTACAAACGGGACGTTTAGTGCCACAAGGCACTGGTGGATAAATCACCTCTGCGCCGCATTCGCAGTAGAGCTCCTCGAATGAGCTACGATAACAAGGTGGACAGTTACCGCGATGACAGGGCTGATCGCACTTGTGCTTTCCACATGACAGCGTGTAATTACAGGGCATTGGGCAGATGTGATCAATATCAATGCAGCATTCCTGATTACATTTGTGTTTCCCACAAGACCGTTTTTTAACGCAACGTTTCTTACAGCGTGCATCATCCGCACGTGTTGATAACTGACGACATTTAATCATTTGGTCCATGTGGCCACAACGACATTTGACAGCGGTCTGTTTATTACACGGCGGACAATTGCCCAAATGACATTTGCTGGTGCAGTGATGAGGATGGGCTAAAGGTAAATGAAAAAGGTCAAATAATATTGTGATTGGTCCTTTTTCTGTCAAACAAAAACAACGGCATTTATTTTTTAGACCTATGTGACAATAACCAATTACATAGGACTTAAGTTGTTTTGCCTTTATGCCAAGGAACTTATCTTAAGATACGTGACTGGGATTGAATTTAAAAGTTTATCAAAATTAAACCTACCTGATTTTCCACAACGCAGTGTCTTACCGCAGACTCCCTCGCACACTGGTATATTGTCCAAACAAGATATGCGCTGACCTTGCACTATAGGCATTTTTCCACAAGGACACGATGTCACCTGCTCAGGACTTAATTTGCATGGACGACAATCGCCCGCATGGCAACAATCTTTACATTTATGATTACCACAAATTAAATCACGTCCACATGGTTTTCCACAAGAGTAGGTGCTTTTATCATGCGAATCACGTGTACAGGCAACCTGACGTTCCTGCTTGGAGCAATGACAGCGTTGATCAACTTTCTCAACGCATGCTGGACACTTACCGGCATGACATTTTTCTGTGCAAGTGTGTAACTCGCAATTGAGCAGTTTGCTACATGTGGAATCACATTCGATTGGTTCCTTAAGGCAACACTGCATTACTTTAGTTGTTTTACCGCAACCACATTCACGGCGTACATTTGCTTGACACGGTGGACAAGGTCCAGGATGACAAAGCAAGGTGCACGCATGAGCACATCCTTCAACACGTCCGCACACTTCACCGCAAGAGTGTGCAATGTCTTGACGTGTATATTGCGGATTCTTAAGCTTGCCACAGAAACAATAATAATCACGTGGCACCTCTTTTACCACATTCTGACACGCAGGACAACGCCAACCATCATCCGATTTTGAGCTGGAGGCCCATTTTATAATGCATTGCAAATGTAAAATATGATAGCAATTGAGACAGGACCATACCGAATTATGTGCTTTAATAGGTTCAACACAGACCAGACACTCAAGACGACGCGTTTCCATGTCACGTATTAATTTTTCACGTTGCGAGAGTTTCTCATTCTCCGGATAGACTTTCTTCGGTGATTTCTGAAATGATTTACAATATTGAAGGGATATGTGTGAAGTTCAACATAACATGTAGAAAAAGTTCCTTAATAACTTACCTTCTCGGGTGATGGCAGTGGACTATCCTTTCCATTATCCGATGAGTATTTTTCCTCAACACGAAAACCATTAATTCGATCTCGATTAAGATTCCAATCATCACGGCGTTTATTGCTACGATGATTATCATAGCGATCACGGCGATTGCCACGTTGACCGTGACTGGAACCGGCACGTTCAGAACGTTCATAGCGATCTTCACGCTCATGGTAATCTATTGAACGTCGGCCATTTTTGGTATAAGAGTAGCGTTTACTGCCAGTCGGTGGCTGTAATTGCGACTGTGATGATGGTTGTGTTGTTGTTGGCCTTTCTGGGATGATTTGAGTTAAGGCTATATTAGCAGTATCAAAACCGTTGGAAGCACCGTGTGAATCGGAACGTTGATTATTGTTGTTAAAAATGTTACTGTTAATGATGTTGCTGGTATTTCTTTGATTATTGAATCCAAACTGTTTACTGGTAGTGCCTATAGTATGCGATAGATTATCGCTCATTGCAGCAGAGTTTGTAGGTTGAGTTGAATTATTAATTTTAAACTCATTGCTGTCGTTGTTCATCTCGTTGACTGTAGATTTTGTCTCTTCCTTCTCTACCTCTTTCAAGTTTTCTGTTGCTGGTATTGTTGAAATTGCAGTTTTACTGCTATTGAAGTCGTAGGCAGCAAATTCTGATTCTAACGAATTGCTGCTGGAATTATTGAAGTTATTTTTGAGTAGCTCAAGTGTTTCGCCGCCACCACCGTTGCCTTTTAATTCTTTGACGAAGTCACCACTGCTACCATCGCCCAATGAAAGATTATTAAAACGTGGCACAAATTCAGGCGCTGTAGCTTGCAATTGGGAGTTTGCTGTAACAGTCGGTCCAAAATCAAAACCAGTGGCAAACGGATTGGCATAATAGGTTGTACCGCCGCTGATGCCTCCACTACTTCCAAAGGGTGTATACAGATTGTCATAGAAATGGTTGTTCGTAGACGTCGCCTCTACAGTTGAGTTGTTGTAACTACTGTCGTTAGCGCGATCACCGCTGCCACTACCAACTCTATCACCACCAATACCATTTACGTTATAGTATGTGTTTATGTCATTTTCAAAGCTGTATGGAAAGAGCTGCGATGAGGAAGAAGTATTGTTGCCAAAAAGCTGTAAATAACAATTTATTTTTGGTTGACATTTATATAATATTAGCTTGACGAATAATAATTGATAGAAAGTGATTGAAATGCCAGCAGTTCACTTTCGTTTTGCTAGAGACAGCTAATTTTAGAGATTTCCCCAATCTAAAAATGCGTTTTTGCTGGAAAGATTAGAGCCTGTTTTCCACCGTCAAATCATATAAAGGGTGTTTTTTTAGAGGTTTGTTTTTCGAATAGAGATAAAACTGGCGTTTTATGGTCAAATCTGGCAACTCTAAAGTCATTTATGTTCAGTTTGGTTTGCCATTTCATCATGAACAGGTTGACAAAAGAACAACGCTTGCAAATCGTGCAAATTTATTTCGAAAATAATGGTTCAGTTCGCGAAGTTTAAAGCAAGCTCCGTCCATTTTATGGTCGACATAATCGTCCATCAGAGCAATTAATTCGGTTAACCATGGGTCGTTTTCGCACTACGTTTACTCTATGTGATAATACGCATCCGCAGAGACGTCGAACAGTGCGCACCGAAGAAACAATTGCCGCTGTAGAGCAAAATGTTGAAGAGGACCCGAATGAATCGATTCGCCACCGTGCACAGCAATTGGAGCTTTGTCCATCAACTTTATGGAAGATTTTGCGCAAAGATCTTGGCTTGCGACCTTAGAAGATCCAGCTTGTGCAAGAATTAAAGCCGCGAGACCATACAATGCGTCGTGATTTTGGTGTATGGGCCGAAAATGAGATTGATCTCGATGCTGATTTTCATCGCAAAATTTTGTTCAGTGATGAGGCTCATTTTTGGTTGAATGGCTACGTCAACAAGCAAAATTGCCGCATTTGGAGTGAAGAGAATCCACATGAGACCCTTGAGACGCCATTACATCCACAAAAACTGACTGTTTGGTGTGCTCTATGGGCTGGTGGAGTCATTGGGCCATACTTCTTCCGAAATAATGCTGGAGAGTCAGTTACCGTTAATGGAGACCGGTATAGAGCCATGATAACCGACTATTTTGTTCCCGAATTGGATGGCATGAATGTGGATGAGTTGTGGTTCCAACAAGACGGCGCTACATGCTACACAGCGCACGTCACAATCAATTTATTGAAGGAAACATTCGATGAGCGCATAATTTCGCGGAATGGACCTGTCAATTGGCCACCAAGATCGTGTGATTTGACACCATTGGATTATTTTCTTTGGGGATATGTGAAGTCGCTCGTCTACGCCAACAAACCAGAAACGTTAGGGGACTTGGAAGCCAACATTCGTGGCGTTATTGCCGACATACGGCCCCATATGCTCGAAAAATTGGTTCAAAATTGGACCTGTAGAATTGGCTTTATTCGAGCCAGCCGCGGCGGCCACATGCCCGAAATCATATTTAAACATTAATGGCATAAAATTATCCTTCCAATAAAGCCAAATTGATGGACATTAAAACGATTTTCTTGTGTTTTATTTCAATTTGAAGCTCTATACCTCTAAAAAAAACACCCTATACATATATTTGTTCGAGTAAAGTTTTGAGTAGGAGAATGTTGTTTCCGCTGATGAATTACTAAGGGATTGGCAAGTCTTTTAAATGTAGTTTCCCCTGATTTTACAGCGATTTTAACAGAATACAAGTCACTCGAAAATAAAATAGCTTTCATTAAAATATAAAATTTGTATGGTTCGCCAATTCCTCATTTTACTTTAATTATAAACAAAAGGTTCGCAGAGTTTACCTCCTGTATTGTAAAATATGACCCTCAGTTTATGAAGTTTTTAAAAAAAAAAAAGATGCGATGTTATTTTGCTTACATCTCTGCACAGTTATTGCAGTCATAGTTAACTGAGTTAAACTTTTAATCTGCAGTCATAAAGTGAATTCTTAAGCACTGAATTTCAAACAGTAGAAATCAGTCTGAATTAAAAAAGTAAGCAATTTTGTAAATCAGTCAGTTTCCAGTAGCAGTCGACATTGAGAATGAAAAATCTAATTCTACTGAGAATATTCATTCATTTTGTATACACACAACAAATATTTTGAAACATTTTTCTGTATATTTATTAATTTTAATTACTGCAGTATTTTTTAATTCGGTTGGTTGCAGTTTTTTACTGCTCTGCCCTCTGTATTTTCCTCTATCCTTCTAATCAGTTAAATAAGAAATTTCCAGTTGAGTTGAGAGCAGCGCCACGTCATCGTTATTAGACTTAGTACCAGTGGCTTAAAAAAATTTCAAAGCAAATGAGAGATAAAACCTCTGCGACATATGTACATATGTATTATGTATATGTACAATAGTGTTTTTTGAAAATTTTGTAGATTGGTCTAATTTTTTTGCCTATGTTTTAGCATGGGGCTAAAAAATCACAAAATTTAAGCTTCCTAGCTCAAACCTATAATCGGCGCGGACGGAGTTTGTGTCCGATTTCATTGAAATTTTCCAAAAAAAAAAACGACTTACTGAAACATAGCAAAAATTGCCTTAGATACCAAGATATTTCACCTAACATACAACTAGGAGGTGAAAATGCGCACATTATACATCCGGTCCCATAGGCCTATATAATATCATCGGGTTTGAAGAAAGTTCTTGCAAAATTTCAGCATCCTAGATTAAACCTGCGAACGGCGCAAACAGTTTGTTTGCATCATTTTAAGTAATTTTTAAATATTCAAAATAAAGAATAGACCCATCGACCTGAAATCTTTGCTGACTTGTTATTGTGCTAGTTTTATTTTCGTCTTATTTCTCAGCCTTGTGAGCTAACGTGTTGCAACTATTAAGTTTCTGATGATGATAGTTTCTTTCCATTAAGATTGTGCGGCAAGTTGCTCCAAAGAATTTATTTAATCCCCATGTTAAGCTTTTCACGAGACTATCGACGTCCCTAGATCACTTAAGAAGTTATTTTAGTTAATCGAAAGTGTGTCACTCTCTGCAGATCAAGTTACCTAAAATTAAACTGACGGTCCATAATCAAAATTGAGAAATTCTCCAAAACGACTGTACAAGTTTTTACAATTATTTTGCAATGGAAAATAGTTTCGGGAATCAGACACATATATTTTTATGTTCTGCTAAGAATTTTTGCTAACACATGGTGTTCAAGAATAAAGTCAAAACTTGCGCGACAGATAATTTAGTTTCTTGGCGTATGAATGTACTTATCCAACTATGGTCTGTACTCACATTTGTTGTTGCCTGCTGATAGTTATCCAAACCATTGAAGCTACTACTGATGTTGCTGAAAAGATCTTCACCAACTGCACCATCTAAGCCATTATGTGCATTGGCGACTCCATTGCCGCCACCAAGAAGATTATGTTGCATGATGAATTGATTAAAATTAACATAATTATTATTGTGGGGTTGAACTGTTGCAGTTGAACCCAACAGGGTAGCATCATTGGCTGGTGCTACTGCTGTTGTATCATTACCGATGCCGCCACCGAATCCCTGCCAGAGTTGTGTCGTTGACGGTTGATGCTTCTGTTGTTGCTCCTGAGACTCCGCTGACATTTTGTAGTGGCGTGGTGTTGTTGCTACTGCTTTTTTTGTTAGTCTCGCCTCCTTTTGCCACTACAACAGCGTTTTAGTTTTTTTGAAATTAAATTTCTTTTATTTTTTTTTTTTTTGCTTTTCTTTCTTTTGGTATAAAAAATAAAAAATTTTTGTCTGCTGCTGCTGGTGTTGCTCTTAATGGCCAAAACTGGCCACTACCTCTGGCTTGTGCTCAGTATCAGGTACTTTTTTTTTAATTCTGCCCACGCTGGCGAAATTGAAATAAAATTTCAACACAAATGAAAAAAAAAAGCCCGATACACGCAAAGTTGATAAAAAAAAAATTGATATCTGCAATGAGATAAGCGTAGAAGACAAGTCAATTAAATTAATCGTCTCACATCGTTTTTCTACTTTTTCGATTATTGTGAAATTAATTTTTTTTTATTGCAATTTAACAAAATTGTGAAAAAAGGGAAGAATCGTACGCAAATTTCTTTTCGCTTGCAGACTAAATTTGACACTTTGACTTATGTGGGAATGAGTCCGAAGTTTTTAATGCAGCAACGAAAATCTTTTTTAGAAACTAATAAAATGAGGGAGATAGTATGATGTACACGAAACTCGGTTGCCAGACTATTAAAATGATGCAATGGATAGTGATCTTAAATATCGGAAGATTAAAGGAGAGCGCATACAGGCAATAAGTTGGATACTATGTAAGCGTTTACACGAGACTTTTTCCGCAGTTTCCTTGTTTGAAGGCAAGGGAGGAAAAAACGAAAGGGAAGAGGTAAAAAAATTTGTCATTTGTCGCAAACGCAAAACGAAAATCACAAAAAAAAAATAGACAAGAATTTGTCTCTGACTTTTCTCGTGTAAACGTCGACTATGTGCTATTAAAGGCGGTAACCAATGAAGACATTCTTAAGTTTTATTCCTCTCTTAATGAATTCTAAAAGGCAATATTTGGCGGCCCACCTCATGTTTCAGCTCAAAAATTAAAACATTCTAGGTGAAAGATCTTTTTTTTTTATTTTAATACTTTTGGAGATTTTTGGAGTATTGGCTACTTCCAAAAATTTCTTTGAGATCAAATTAACGGATGAAGGTTGTGCTTTTAAGATATTTACAAAATATTTTTTGCTCTTAATTTTCGGAAGTCTCGTTTACTCTTTTTTAGAATGGTATGTAGTAAAAAATTCGTAAAAGATTTGGTTTTGAAAAAAGATAAACCGAAATTCAAGTTTAACACATGAGTTAGTTTACTTATTGCGTAGATATAAGGCTTAAGGCCCCTTCAGACTATGTGAGAAGTCATATGCTTTTTTGTATGTTTTTTTGTATGTCTTTACATATGATATGTCAAATCGCATAAGATTTATTGTATTGTGTTCATACTGAAATGATTAATGTTAAGAGAACTTGACCTTTCTCAATAGTAATTTTGGCATTACCTATCAAATTAATTTTTATTTGTAAACAATTTTTTTTTTCTAACAAGAAACTCATGACTTCTCTTCTGACTATGAAAACTCATTTGTGTAATATAAACATATTCACACTATGAGAGTTGTCATATTTGACGACTCATATGACTTTTTATATGACTTCTCATATAGTCTGAAGGGGCTTTTATTGGTAATATGGTAGTCCTCATCATTCGTCTAATAAGTATGAATTCAAACGAAGTTTTAATTACTAGCAAGTTAGCAAATATTGCCTCATTGGGGTTTTAAGGAAAGCTTTATTAAATGTTCAAAAGACAATTTTGCACGAATTTTAAAACATTTTTCTTTAAAAAGATATTTTGTATTTTTAAGAAACCTTTATATGACCTAATCGCAGAGGCTTAAGTTGTCATCATTTATAAATCATATGTTAATTTATTTATGTATTTAAAAGATAAGGTTAAGGCAGGGTAACCAATAAGACTCTAATAAGTCGAACTGAGAACGCAAAGTAATATAGGATTTTCTATGACTATCTGTTAATGTAAGTCATTAAACGAATTATTTTATGTATAAAATTGATGATAGCAAAAAGCAAAAATAAATCATTATCAATATATGTACTTAATGCATAAAACGCTTGATATAGCGCAGTCTCTTATGCGGAATTACTCCTAATTTGCAAAAAAAAAAAAAAGGAACAATTTATGGTTATCAAACAAATTGTTATTTTTGTACAAACTAAAGTATACAATTTTATTTAAGCTTCTGAAAAGTGGACTACATACAAAGTCCAAACCATTTTATGGGCTGTTCATATAGTACGTAACGCCCTTACTTGGGGTCAGCTCATCTGTGAAAGTTTGGAACAGATAGATAAAATTTGTATGCTATAATTGTGACACAGAGATCGGAGTGTCAAAAAGTCGAAGAATGCTATGCAATATGTGAACAGAACAATTAATTGATAAAAAAAAGTAAGGGATATAACAATAACTAACAGTAAGATTTGTGATGTGCCGAAATGCAGATTTTAGTGTGCTGAAGATATAATCAAATATCTAAAAAGTTCACAACAAGCTTAGAACTGCTGACTTTTGCCTGTTTACAATTACATGAAAACTGTTAATTTGAAACACACTGTATCGAAGATGATTCATAGTAGTTCTTAATATAAAGAATTTTTCAGCGCAGACTTTAATTTAAAACGGATTTCCCAAACAAGATTTTCATTTGTGTTTCACATAGAATAGTTCAAAAAGCAACCAAAAGTAAAATGTTATCTAAGGTTCAAACAATTAGATAGTAGCTAAGAATTGGGTCAACTGTGCAATTATGGAATTGGCCGAATAAATAGTATAGTTAATTTGCATATTTGTGATTTGCCAGGTATTTGACGACCAAACTGACAAATTATTTAAGTTTTCTGTTCGGTATATTATAATCATTAAGCCCAATTTCCATGTGATCTTATCTTATCCAATATCAGGGATATCAAATCAAATTTTTGTAAGAAAGAAAAAGCATGCGAACAGAACCTAATGCGCTTGAAGAATGCGAGAGTGAATAGCATACATTTGCTATCTTAATAGCGTGTGATGTCCTCCCTGATATTTGATAAGATAATATCACATGGAAATTGGACTTTACTCAAAGCTTATCCCGGAAACTATAATAAACTCCAAGCTTGCATGATACTACACTTTTAATCAAAAGTTCATCGGCAAAGCCGAACATTTTTATGACACATATTTTGCTTAGCTCAGAGTTCTGGCAAGACCTGTCGATTGGAAAACGCACTATCGCTGTACAATGTAGAAAGTTGGCGAGCTATAAAACGCATGAACGGGTGGGTGAGCCCAACTACTCTTCAAACAAAAATATGGCAACATTGCTGAAGAAACTTGTAACCGTCAAATTATTATGCATAGGTTAATTTCACATAGGAGTGATAAGGACAACTAATGATAGATAGAATTCTGACGCGTGCTTTTTTTATAACAAAAAACCTATTTAAATTAAGGTTATGTTCGCTTTCCCTTGTCAATAAAAAAATTCACTTTTCCGCAGTTACACATTTCAAACCCTTTTTCATATTATGGTAACTATTATTGTAAACCATGTAGATTACATGAAATCAAAACAATGAAAGAAAAATTTACCACAGATTTTAACCGATTATCGTACTTTTGACACTCGCAAACACTTTTATTAACGGGATGTAAGAAAACAACTGAAATTCTTTTAGCAACGGCTTCATGAGCAGCCGAAAGTTCCGTTTACTGTTGTGACTGCGGATATCTTGCTTTTGCTTGCCATTGAATTGCATAAGTGTGAATGAATAAACATAGATTTTGTTTACCGAAGCCTGGTCAACGCTAGTGTAAAATCGATATATTCAATTATCGGTTGCTGTCTGGCATTAGGAGTGTTCTTTGATTTCATATACTTTTACATATGATATTATCCATCTCCAAAAATTGGTTTAATATTTGAATGTTTTGGAAAATGTTGAAACCTCCGGCCAGTACCGGATGAAAACTGTTTAGGCATACGTAGTAGCCGTTTGGGGAATATATTGAATGTTTTCCGTACCGTAAAAATTTGTACCTCGAAACCTTAACATACATTGAATATTCTTTAATTCAAAACAACTCCATCAACCTGGTATAACAAACGTAAAGCTAACGCATAATATCAGGGAACGAACAAAACGAATGAGAATTTCCGATTACGACGAATTATGTAGCTTACCTTTTTTTTATCAAAACAAGTTCAATAAAATTAAAATAGTGGAATGAAAATGCAATTTCAACTCTTATAATATTAAACATAATAATATATATTTTTAAAAGCAAAACTAAATATGTGTATGTACATAGGTAGAATTTTTCTTAACACCTAAAACTTTTTATAATATGGTATATAATTAAATAAAACGGTTTTAATAAATATTTTATATTTTTTTATTTAAAACTCATATAAGAATAATAATTTACTTTACTAACCTATTTTCTTTTAGAGTAAAAGTATTTAAGCTAAATTTTTATATAGTTACAATTACATACATTAATTAAAAGAAAAAAATCGATTAAAAGTCATCACAAATTAAAACAAACATCACAAAAAGTTACACACGAAATTTCTCACTGTCAGTGAACTGCAGCCAATGACATACCGCTACGGCTACATGCTGCAGCATTTCCTCAACATGCTGCTTGAACAATTAAAACGGTCGCAAAGATGCCATTAGTTGTTGTTGAGCGGGCGGAAGTTGCGTCTGCACAGCATTGAATGATGTAGACGAAAACATGCGAATACCAGCCGAAAGTGCTGATGACGACGTAGTGGATGTGTGTGGTAGACGCAATGCAGTGAAATTATTTGTTGTTGTTGCTGCTGCCATGGCCATGGTAACGGTTGTCGTTGCTGCTGCGGTTGTAACCGTTGATTGCATTTTGCTGTCCATGGTCGTCGCTGACGCCGGAAATACCAATTGTAACGGTCTGTATTGACATTTCTTGGCATGTGTACGCATATTACTCGATTGTGTGAAAGCCTGATTACAATTGGGATGCGGACAGACGTAGGGCTTGCAGCCTGTGTGGTAATTGAGATGCGTTTTAAGGTGGTGTTTTTTCGTGAAGGCTTTAGGGCAAATGGGGCAGTTGAACGGCTTAATGCCTGTAAATAAAAAAAAAAAATATTACTGATGTTTTTGTATTGAAAAGATTAGCAGTCTTTTTTGGAGACATCTCATTCAAAACTATCTCGTTTATATATTTCTATTTCAATTACTTTTACGATGTCGCTGCCCAAGTAGCAAGTTTTTGGCTAATACAGCGCATTTCTAGCAAAAATCATTGCTGCATTGCTTTTCTTGCTACCAGGAATTGATCAGGAATGCACTGTCATATAGATTATAAAGAGCCTTTGGGAATCAGAATTTAGCATTTTACATATCTTTACAGAAGGAAAAATGCGTAAAAATAGCCCCATTAAAGCGCTATTTATTAAAATGCATATTTTCCCTTTCGCAATAATCCAACGTTTTCTAAACTGATAAAATATATGGTTTCCATGGTTATTTATATTTAAATTATTTCCCATGCATTGAAATAAAATAAGTGTTGAGCGTTCTTGATTGTTCGAATAAATTTCCTTATTCGAATCATTTTTGATCAACACTCATGTAATGGCGTCTTCAGCGCCCTTGGTAGTGTGCATCAGTATTGGGAAAAGAATTGTGTGTTGATTTTTTTTACCGATAATTTGAAATATGTATGCAAAATAAAAGCTATAAAACACAGCTTTTGCTATATGCTATGCATTGTGATTTCTTTGAGCTATAAATGCCAAGTCAAAACAATTAATATAGCTGCTTTTGTTTAGCTGTAATCTTTTCGTTGAAGTATAGATCATAGCTAAAGAAAATAACAACGAAGTTGTGCTAGTTCTCAACATCCATTTTGGCTGTAGAAACGCTTCTAAAGCAGGTTAAGAAATTGTTTTGAAGCAATGCTAATATTAAGCTAAACACAAGCTGTAAAGGCGTTTTTAAAGAATAAAAATTTTCTTTTAAATAAAACTTAAAAAAAAGCTAATAAATGACTTGTCAATTGCATTAAAAGTGTTTTTACAGCTTACTACTAGCAACTATTGCACAGCAGTATTTTAATGCTACTTGGGTGTGTTAAAAAAATTCAAATTTAAATATTAAGTCTAAAATTGTGCAAGTGTTAACCAGAGTACGGAAGGGTACGATTAATCGGCAACGATTGCCCGCTGTCTAAAAAACCCCACCGAAAAAAAGTTTAAGTAAACACAATTGTGTTGGACGACGGGCGACAGAAAACTCAGCATCCATTTTGTTTCCATTGACATTTCAAACGTTGCCGCAGTAAGACCGCAAGTGAGCTGTGTCACACAGACGGTGCAGCGGTGCACATTCGTACTTGCATATTGAGAGTACTTAGTTTCGTGCAGCATGTTGGCCAAAACACGTATAACCCCAGGTTTTTCCTCCCGAGCTCAATCAATTTTTCTTCACTCTCCATAATTTCTACTGATTTAAATTGTATCAAAGCACAACAAATAAGCAAAGTGAAAATTTAAAAACATAGGACCAAAATGTGACACATTTTCTGTGCCACAAGTGAACGCAGTCAACACGTGAGGCAGTTCTACACTGCGACTCAATGCGCGCGGCTCCCTTGAGAAACGTAGTTCAAAAAAATTTTCCCTGCCTACTCTGCGTTGCGTCTTTAATGTGCTCAGAACCATAATATGCTTAAGCAAATGAACACTTACCTTAATGTCTAAACTCAACGGGAACGTGCGATGGTTACGAAAAAGAGCTTTTTGACAAATGAATTTTTAAGCTGTTTATCTCAGTTCTTTGTGCTGTCTTCTTTTTCTTACCAACCAATCGCATAAGAAATAGAATTTGTTCTATTCGCTCAGCGATAAACTTTGTAGTGTTACTTACAAGAGTTTGACTTTTCTGGTCAAAAAAGCTCAGTGTCGTATCTTGCTTTACGTACAGGAAAAATCATGTTGTCTTGTTTTGTTTTTTGACACCATCGCTCTCGTCCCAATTATGTTTAGAGCCTTATGAGGCTTAATGCGTTGAACAGAACTGGGAGTTTTTCGAGTTTTCGCACTTTTCGAGTTTTCGCGTTTAGAGGAATACCCTTAATGTCTTTATGTTGTAAGCGTCGAAGCAATTACTCCGTCAACCCGCCACAACCAACATAAAGTTAAACCATAATATCAGCGAATGAACAGAACGAAAAAGAATTTCTGAGTACGAAAAATTCTCAAATTCGACTTGGTTGTCAGGCCCATGGATGACAGATAATTGAAAATCGAGGCTCTCCCTAATTACTCCACCTTTATTATTACACCATGGTCAGGCCTATTGCAAATTTTTCATTTTAAATTTGTAAAATTTCATACAGTTAACTTCAATGTGGATGCATAACAATTTTTCTGCAATAGATGTTTGATGGCATGCTTTCTCATGTGAACACCAATCGAGATTGATTGTCACACATGTTGTCAAGCCATGAAGGACCAACAAATGGGGGGACATGTGAACTACGTTTTTAACTAGACCACTTAAATTGCGCCTTTCAAATTCAATTCACCAGAATTCCAGAATTAATTAAACAACTTCACAAGTGCGAATTGAAGATTTGTAAGTACCCACTAACAAACTCGTGAAGAAAAACTAAGCAATGGAAAAAGTTAAAAAAACCGAGAATCTTGTTTGGCAAAACCTAAACCAAGTGGACGCCATGTGCCATTTACTGAATACTGGAATATTTTCCGATATTAACATCTGTGTTGGCTACAACGTTGATCATCAACAGATTTTTAAATGCCACAAATTCGTTTTACTTTGTGCGTCGCCTTATTTTGAAGCAATGTTTTATGGAAGTGGCGATTTCATCGAGAAAAAGGAAGGCGAAATCAAAATGACGGATATTGAGCCAGAGGACTTTAAATTATTTCTAGAATATATTTATAGTAGGCGTGAAATAACTAATTTTGAGCAACTTACATTGGAGAGCCTTATGAATTTTATATATATAGGAAAGAAATTTTTACTGCCAAAATATTCTGAATTTGGATATGTTGGAATTGAAAAGGCTTTGCCAAATCTTCGAATCGTTGAACTTATGGAATTGTTCAGCTCTGTTTGTAACGTCGAAGAAGATCGATTAGTTTCAAGCGTTTCAACCGAACTGAAAACAAAAATAAAAGGAACGACAAAATTTAATCGAAACCTACTAGAAATCGACTTAAAAACCTTTCAGCAATTTATTGAATGCATTGATAACAAAGTTTCCGAATGTATTCGTTTTAATTGGATTGAGGAATACATCAATCAAAAAGGTATTTCCATAGAAGATGCACAAATTAAAGAAAATGATGCAATTAATAATGAAAATGTTGATGCTACTGTTGAATCTGTGCAACAAAATGAAAATTGGGCAACTTTACTAAAAACCATACGCTATGAAAATATGTCTTCAGAGGAACTTTGCGATGGACCATCAAAATCAAAACATTTCAAAGTAGATGAAAAACTAAATATTCTTGCAACTATAAACAAAAAAATTAGAGGAAAAACTTAATATTCTCGCAAATAAAAACAAAACTTTGGAAAGATGTTTGGAACATGAACGTAATCAACGTCAAGGGGTGCGCTATTGTAGACACCAATAACACTAACACCATATTAGCACAGTGGTAGTGAATAAACTCATACTATCACTATCTTCTTCACCACTATATGATACATTTATATCCTCTAATGATATGTTGTATTTTTTACTTAACAGTGTTCAATAAAAATCGTTAAAAAAGAATCATAAAATCAAGTTTCTCAAAGTTTTCGTTAGAAAGTGGAGTGTTAACCATTGATTTCTCATGAACTTTTGGATTTATTTTCGTTAGTATTTCTTATCACTTTAGTCACATAAGTAGTCGGGATCTTTTACGCTGTTGTCACTTGAAAAATCTAACATATTTTATTCCATATTTTCACAAATTTTTATTTAATATTAAAAGAACTCTCAAAATTTCAGTTCCCTAGACCAAACCTGTGAATATATTGTACATACTTACAGCCAGCCATAAAAAGTACTGGTTATTGAGCATGAATAAATAAATTTTATGATTCATGGTTATTGAGGGAGATATTTAACAATCCATTCATCTGTCAAATAACAGAAAACATTGAGTCTTGTCTGCATTGAAATAGACCCGATTAGCAGGACTCCACTCAGGGATTGTATTTGGATAATTTTATAGTTTGTTATTTATGTAGTATGTACCGTTCTTAACTGTCGACTCCCAATAATTGCTTTTGAAAGCAATATCATTGAATGCAAAAAAACGACAGAAGCTTGTCGATAGAAATCAAACAGAGGTTCAAGTAAAGGACAAGAACCTAGGGGACTCCAGCATGGCTGCAGTGTGCATTAGAAGTGAAAGTATTTACCATATACGGAGAGATTGGCTACTGCAAAAGTTTGCTTAGTTATATCTGAGTTGAGCATTCTACTACTACTAAGTGAGGCGTGGATTCATTTCAAGGGACCAGATTCAAAAACCAAAATTTTCAATTAAATGGTAAAAGAATTGACTCGATTGACGATTTTATTCAAGGAATAAAATTTGGAACTGAAAAGTTTTAATACCGTTCTAAGGAATTGGAATTCGGATACTTTTCCAATTTCATCTTAAAAGTGTTTTAATCCAGAAAAGTTTCGACAGTAAATAAAACATTAAACTAAAGTAAACATTAAATTAAATATAGAGTTTATTTATGTAGATAACTTTTTTTCCTATGGCTGTTATGAAGTCGCAAGTTTCAGTTAGATTTCTACAACAGATGTGTTTTTTAAAATCGGGTTGCTATTATACTGAAGGTCAAACTCAGGTCAAGGTCAAGCTGAACAATATGGAAAGTTCTCTGTTTTCGAGATATTCAAAAATAAATTTCGGAAGCCAGGTATACAGTACACCAAAATCAACATAGACTCACCTGAATGCAAGCGATGATGCAACGTCATATTACTGCGATCAGCAAAAGATTTGCCACATACCGAACACTGATAGGGTTTCTCTCCGCTATGTGTGCGCATATGTTGCTTCAATAGCATCTTGCGTGAAAAACGCTTGCCGCACTCAACACACTTATGCGGCTTAACTCCGGTATGGATGCGCACATGCATATTGAATGCGACACGTTGATTAAAGGATTTCGGACAATAGGGGCATTCGTATTCCTTTTTATTGCGATGTATTTTCATATGACTGCTAAGGTAACCCTTATCATTAAAGGTCTTTCCACATTCAGGACATTCGGCTGCAAACTCTTTGGTACCACGATGCACGGAAAGATGATATTTGTAATTGCGCAACTGAGAGAATCCTTTACCACAGTCGGTGCATTCATACCGTGGTGATTTGTGGGTGCGTTCATGTGCCTAAAAGAGAGAAGAATGATAAGGTAGAGCGTCAAATGAAGAAAATGAGTGAGTTTCTTTCTTATTGGTTGAGTCAAGCTTTGTTTTGCTTCTAACAAGCTACCATTTTTTCTTTCAAATCTCTACCTGACTTTACGGTCTAAGCCAATCTCTTGTTTGAGGTAAACAAACACAAGTTTTCTACAGTTGTTTTTTTTCTGTTGTTGTTGTTGCTGTTGCTGTGAGCACCCATGCCAGTGCCATTTTATATGTTCTCTTCCAATGATCAACCAACCAACCAGTTCCTACTACTTTTTTTTAAGCCATGTTGTGTCGGTATGATAATGTGGTTATAATTTGCATACTCTTTTTCTTGTCATCGAATGAGAGACACACAAAGAGAGAAGAAGAGAAAGCTGCCTATGCGGAACCGGTTATATGATGACTCCACCTATTCGTTAAGTTGAGACTCCACCTCATTTAATAAATATTATACATAAGTAGCAATATGTGGCAGTTTCTTTGTCACGAAATTCTTAACGGGCTCTACAATGAAAAATTATTGCAACGACAAATTCGTGGAATTTTTCTTTATTTAAAAAACTATCGTTATTTTAGTTTTGCGACCTTTGACTAACTGAGCGGCGGCCGTATCGATGAAGAACTCTAACATATTGATTTAGCCTGCTTCAAATATCGACGAAAACTTTTTTCTGTACTAAATAAAAACGTGAATATTTTCATTAAAAATTTAATGAATTGCAAGAATTGAAGTTAAGTTCGAAGCCTTTAAGAAAAGTTCAAGCTTTTGACTGCATCTTTCTGCATTTTTGGCTCATCGGCTTACAGGTGCCTAAGACTGCATTTTTGTTATAATTCCTAAGCTGATGACAATATCATTATGGAAACTTGATGAAGATAATAATCCACATTTTTTTTACCATTTTTCGAGTTTGTATTCTCTGACTTTAATGACAATTATGTGACAGTTTGGCAGTCCTATTAAAATTTGGATAATTATTGTCTCCGGTACAACGGCCTTTTTTACGGGATAAGAAATGGGGGTATTTGTTTATAAATTAAATTTTCGATATTTTTATGACAGATAAACCATTTAAATTTTTAACTATTTTACTCAGCTTACTGTTCAGTACAGTGTGCGTCAATCACAAAAAAATTAGAAAAATAGGGCTGAAGCCAGTAATACCAGTTTCACCCGTTTCTAAGCGTAATCATCAGTGACTTTTAAGCCGATTAGTAAAAATTTGTAAGCCTTATATGTTTCCTTTTTTGCATAGATCTGTTGAGAACCCGACCAAAAAGTGAAACAAACCAAAGTAAAACTACATTTTTCTGTTGCTTATGTGTAAAAGCAATTTATTTCATCTTTTGCAAGGACTATTGTTTTAAAAACCTATAATAAATTGCATGACTTCTTGAAATAAAATACATCTAACAATTAAAGCTTTTTATTAAAAATCGCTCAACATTTTATTCAAATTTTGTTTTCTTATTAATTAATTTTTAAATGAAGAGTTTAAGTTTTTACTTTTTTATAGTTACAACCCGATATCTGTGAGAGTGAGTTGAAAATCTTTGGTTTTGTTTAATGCTTCCATCTGGCTCTGAATTAAAGTTCTTGATGTTCAGCTGACTGAACATTATTTTAGTTGCTGCATTCGAATGTACTGCATAATTTTTAAAATAAGATGATAGAGCCAACATTATGTCATAAAGAGTACCATTTCAAAGATTTTGCAAATAACTTTATTACTATAACTTTCAAAGGATTTTGCTATGCATAAGAACCTACAGGAGCACCACAAAAATTATTATATATACGATACAATATTTCTACAAAAGTTATAGCCATTTTAAATAAATTGTCACAAAAACTTTTGATTTTACTTACAAAATAATAAAATTTTTGTCACAATAACTTTTGATTTTACTTACAAATTGATAGTTGGAAATTATTATACAAAACTACTCTTTAAAACATAACATAACATGGGACTACAGCCTGATAACATCGTCATCATTCTTTGCTTTTAACACTTATAAACATTTGATATCGTATATATACAATGTGAGTAACAAAAAAGTAATATTGAATCATAACACTAGAAAATATGAACATGACAAGTTTATAAGTGATAAACCGTTTGTTGAAATGAATAAGTGTTTGGGACAAAACACAAGTGTTTGTCGAAACACTTCCATAAATTGAATTGTTTGACTGAAATATTTTGACGATTTGTCGTAAATAATTATATCATTTAGAAGCAACATTTTATGAAATGTTTTTTAAATTTTCCATAGGAGTAATTGAATCTCTTGCCACAACTTAACTTTTACTTGTGTCAAATACATTGGTTTTTCTTATATTGTCTACAAATACTTATAGTTTAAGACAAAAGTTAAGTGTTTGCTTGAAATAATAAGTGCTTATATTAAGCATTCGATAATTTGCCAAAAACGCTTTCTAAACAATCCTTCTTTTGAGTGTATTTACTCATTAGGTACATGACGATTGATGAGTGCCGATAGTTTTCTGTTGTAATTAAAAGTTCCTCATACGCCACGTTGTGTCTTAACAAAATGGTAAATAATTTCTTAATGGCTAAATACAGTGTCGGCCAAAACTTAAGCACCCCCTTAGTACATTTTTTTCAAATCATGATTTTTTTTATGAAAACTACGTTCTTAAAACATATTACGTATTTATTTTATTTATTTATACCTTTATTATTGACAAGCAAAAATTAAAAAAAATCTGCGTCTCATAAATAAAAAGTTAACATCGAAGGAACATTTTAAACCCAAAACCTTAACGGACAAAACTAAAGCACCCCCATTTTTATGGTAAATAAAAACTTTTAAAATTAGTACTTAAGGACTGTCCCAGAAAAAACTTGCACTTTGTTTTTTAGTTATAAAAAAATACCCAGCAAATTTTTTTGGCCTTTTTCTTTTTTTATTAATAATGGCTAGTGTTAAGAATATAAATAACTAAAAACATAATTAACAATTTTTTTTTTTTCATAAAAATTTCTAACGTTGTTCTTAAGGCCCTTTATTACATCTTGTACAGGTGTTTTATCGACAGTACGGAACGATCTTTTTCACTTAAGTCTAAAGTCTTGCAAGTTTTTTGTAGTCTTACCACTCTTTCGAATATTTCTTTTCATTAGAGCCCGATATCTCCGAATTGGGAGAAGCTCTGGGCAGTTGGGCGGATTTGCAATTTTTGGTACAAAATTGATCTTTTTACTTTGATACCATTCCGTCGAAGCTTTAGAGTAATGAGAGGTTGCTAAATCGGGCCAAAGAATCACTGTACCTTCATGTGCACGAATAAATGGTAGAACACGTTTTTCGAGGCACTCGTCTATATAAACTTTTGAATTGATTGTGCCTTGCGTAACAAAGAAGCTTCTTCTGAGGCCACAGGTACATATGACCTGCCAAACCATATATTGCTTCGAAAATTTCGAAATTTTTTTTTCTTTAAATTTACTAGGCATATGCCTCTTCTTCGGTGATGTATAATATTCGTGCCCAGGTAGCTGCTTAAAATCTGCTTTAACGTAAGCTTCGTCATCCATAACACAGCAGTCAAATTTAGTCAGGTACCTTTCATACAACTTTCGGGCTCGCATCTGAGCAACCAACTGCTTTTCATCAGAACGGTCTGGTACTTTTTGAACTCTATATGTCTTTAGCTTACTTTTCTCCTTTATCCTTTGCACAGTAGATTTTGATGTACCTGCTCTAGCCGCCATATCTCGCACTGACGTGTTGGGATTCTGCCTAAAAAGGCGCTTCACCTTCGCCGCTACCTTTGGGTTAGAAAATTCTGGTTTTCTGCCTGAACCCTTTTTTCGTGAAACAGGTAGACCCTTCTTATAATTAGAAATAACCGTTTTGACAGTTCTTTCTGATGCACCAACTATTTTTGCTATAGCTGAATATTTTAACCCTGGATTTTGCAGGTATGTGGACAAAATTAGTTCGCGGACTTTTTCTTGCTTGCTAGACATCTTTGTCGTTAGAAGTGCTATCTTCAAGTGTTATACATCATATCAAACGTCACTTTATATGGAATAAATATTTTGTCTTTTTAGACCTATAAGATTATCAGGTAGAGTATAATCTTAAAAAATAAAAGTGCAAGTTTTTTCTGGGACAGTCCTTAGTTGCGAATCCTTTACGACGACTCGCGCACCTCTTTAAGGCATAGAAAAATTTAAATTATTAATGATATCCTGCGGTATCCTTCCCCAGGATATTTTTAAGGACTGAATGGATCTTCCGTGGTTTCGCAATTTTTTCTGATGATATTCATGTTGAAAATATCCCACAAGGTCTCAAGAGGATTCAGGTCGAGGCAGGCCAACCAAAAACTTCTACCCTATTGCTCTGAAGCCAGCTCTTACAAACATTAGAGACATATTTGGATCATTGTCTTGATGCAACCTTCATTCAAGTGGCTTCTCTACATCGGCATATGGCAACATTAAGTAGTTATATATCGAACATAATTGAATTCAGTAATTTATATTCTATGTATGTAGAATTATGGCCGCATTCCGGTTTTTGCTGACCCTACGGCATTCACAATATTGCCGCCCCATGTATGCGATCCTCCGGAAAAACTACAAAAAGTCATAATGGTTTCTTCATAATATTTTCGTTCCCTTTTTTTTTTGCTCATCAATGTTAAAATTTGTGTTATGTCCACTAATAATTTTAGTTATGTTGCGGTGCACTTTTCCCTTATGAAGCTGCCGCCCATACAAAACCGACTGATTTTTTCAGGAAAACTTCTTTTTCAAGGAGATCAATATTATTTTCCTGATAGAGCTGCTCATATTCATGTCAGAAATGTTGGCCCAGCCATTTTTAAAATTAATAAAAATTAAATTTGTGCCAGAGTTGTGCTAAATTTTATAGAAAATTTTCAACCGGTAAACTTTTGTTAGATAAACTAATTTTCGTATGCTATTTAGCCAAACTATATGTATTTCAGGACCCAAAAAAAATAATATTGTGCCAAATTGTGCTACATTGTACCGTAAACTTAAGACATCAAATACATACAATTATTAAATTTGTTCTTTGGAAATATTAATTTCAAGTACAAGCTAGCCCAGCCATTTTGGAAATTAAAAAAAAAAAAAAAAAAAAAATAAAAGTTGAGCTAGGTTGTGCTTTGGCTTAAAGATCTGCATGAGTGCACTCGAAACGATCATCATATAAGCTTCCAAATGCAATAAGCTTCAAGTGCTTGATCTTGTGGAACGTTTTATTTGCGATATATTTGCAAGTACAACAAACACCTGCTTGGTGTTTCAATATGATTATTTCTGCTTTTTGTGCACAAGGGCTCGATGGACTCGAAACAAGTGGCTTGATGGTCGTTTCGAGTGCACTCATGCATACCTCTACTATGGTTACGATGCATGGTATCATATTTTTTTTTAATTTTGAATCCTTCATTTAAGTTTTAATAAATAAAATAGTTTCAAATGTTTATAAGTACAAATTGTCGTAAAGTTATGTTAGGTCTGGATGTTAGAGTTCGAAAGACATTGGAACATGCAATAAAGCATTTCATGATGCTCTGTGGACACATAAAGATAAGTCATTACAGTGTTATCATTTGCCTTTAAGAAAAGTATACGATCCATGCTTAAATTTTGTATAGTAAGCTTGTAGTTGTAGTATTATGGTGCATTAAAATATGGTTAAAAAAATATTTTATTTAGATATTCTTACAAACAATCTGCAACTTCAATTAAACATTGCATTACATTTATTGAGCGTTGGCTTATGCTTTATAAGAAAAATTCAATTAAACAAAATTGCATTGTAAGAAAATGTTATTAATGATTGCTTGACTCATAATTACCTCCAAGTGCACTTATGTAGTACAAATTGTATATTTTGTTTTTGATTAGATCAACCGTTTAGCTAAACAAATCAATAGTGGTATTCGTCTAAGCGCGCAAGTTTCCCATTTGTGGAAATAGGCAATTTGGCGCGATGTCTTTCATGAACGCCCTTTCGAATATTTTGAGCAATATGTGACAGTTGATGAGCATGTCAAATTGTAATTACCAAAATATAAAAGTTCAAATACCGAGAGAAAGTGAAAAATAAAAATTAATTAATTAAATTGTTTGAAGAAATCGCAGTAGTCGATTTATCAATGCTGCAATTCTTCGGAAAACACGATGGCAAGAGCTATATTGAGTTGCACAATTAGCATCGTAAGTTTGCACTACCAAATTGTCGAGCAAACTTTTCTAGTTTGTTCAAAAAACTTTCCATACGATTTTTGCAGTTCGTTTGCGAGAGCGCAAAAATGCACAGTTTGCACCTTTTGCGAGGGTTTTGCGCGCTTAGATAAATGCCCATAATGAATGCTGAATCGTAGAGGCTTTTTAAATTAGCAATTATATATCTGTAAATTCGGCTCTGTTTTCCTCAAGCCAAGCAAAAATGATGATTCTCCCAAATATTTTTGTATGAAAATAACTACATCTGCCTTGAGCGACCTCTAAATATTCAAATTCGTTAATTGAATTGGGAAAATTGCAGTACGTTTCGCAGCACAACTACTCTGTCAGGCAAAAGATTCTTAAGTAACTGTGATATTGATGGTTCCAGGGTATATGGTTGCTTATGTTCATAAAAAGATGGCATCCGCTCCTCTTAAAGTTAAAAACAAAAAAGGAAATCAAATTTAACTCTGTCAATTGGTATTACTCCTTATCTTTTACCAACTGATATGACACTTTAAAAAATGTTATCCTATCCTTAAAGAAGCATGTTCATCTAACGACAAACAACTGAATAGCAAATTGAAGAGCTTTTAATGCCAAAGCATTGCTACTGGGTCGAGAGAGTGAGCGCTGGATAGAATAAACGTTTTAAGCTTCGATGTTTTTGCAGTCGAACTCGGGCTGTCGAGTGTAGGAGTGGGGCGTTCTTATTAATATAATGAAGTAGACTTTAAAAAAAAATAGTTTTGTCTGTATATGTCCAGTATACTGCACTAAGTAGAGACGAGGAAAATAATCTGGGGCAGGGCTACCAAGTCGTACAGAAGCGATTCCCGGCCTTCTCAGAAAATATATATTTTTGCCTAAAATGGTAAAATGTAAATTTTTTTTTGTCGGAAAAGTTGATGACTTTTTTTTTTGGTCAGCAATACAAAAAAATTAATTCCTAAATTGGTAAAAACTTTAAGTCTTTTGTGGGAAAAACTTAATGATATTTTTTTTCTCGATGAAGAGCAAATTTTAAGTTAATTTTACTAAAATCGTCGAATTCTCAGCTATTTCAGAAATTTTTGAATTCGTAAGTGGAGGGTAAGTTATTTGCTGGTTCTCGTCTCAGTGAAAAATACTTTGGAATGAATGCCATACCTTTTATATTTATCTGGCCAACTGATTGGAGCTTAGAAGAAAAAATTAGCATTATTTTTCGGGATAAGAAACTGGCAAGAGTATTGGTCGGAATTAAGTTTCTCCTTTTAATAGAAATACTTTCTTGAGAACTTTGCTTCTAAGATAGTAAGTCCTTCAGAGTAACTGGACTTAAAGCAGATAAATATTGTTCGAAAAACAGGATTCTTCAATTACGGAATATTTTTTGAAAGGTTTTCCAAATTTATGTTCTACGACTATATGACTTCACATTGATAAGCCAGATTAATCTTGGGTTTTAAACGAGAAGAACTTACATCAAAATTATTTTAATATCAATTCCTGAAGATGGCGCACTACGAACTATTGAATTTTAGCCTAATTCTTCTTTCAAAACTCACCTGCAGCGTCTGTGAGCAGCCGAAGACTTTATCACATATCCTACACTTGTAACTGATTTCTTCCAAATTTAAAACAGCGGATGGTGGTGTTACCGACGCTGAGTCACCGCCTTGTGAATGTACTTTGCTGATTTTGCCAGATACGTTACGAATCGATTTTGAAGAGATCATCGAATTTGATGTTGGAGAATTTAACAAAAGCTCTGCGGTAGTCATTGTTTTCAAATAAGATGAACCGGAACCAGAAGCGGTGGGAGTAACTACAACACCATAGTTTGAAGGAGTCTTGGACGAAAACTGATTATAATATACAACACAATCTGTGCAATCACGCGGACAAACTTTTGGGCGCAAAATATCCGTTGGTAGCGTTGTCACAGTATTCGGTAGATTTGTTGCAGCAGCAGCGGCGGTGGCGGGATAGCGATAAGATGCACGCGTTGCATTATTCAGCACATATGGTGCAAAATAACGTTTAGATATCACAGGATATGGGTATGCCGCCGGAAATATGTGCGGAAAAAATTGTGCATAAAATTTGGTTGCATTGGCAGCAGCAGCAGCGGCTAAAAAATCCTGATGAAATGCAGCATAGGTTGCAGAGTATGGTGTCGCTGAAGTATCCAAATCCGCTGTGCTGCTTTTTGATAGATCCAGTATACTATCATTGGTAGTGCTTGAAGTGGCAGAACATTTTGGCATTGCCGCATGCTGGTTGACACTTATGGCTGTTGATTTTTTATTGCATGGCAACGCCTTTGGTACTTCACCCAATATGCGATTTATGCTAAAGTCTGTAATTTGTGCTGGTTGCATTTTAGGGCTAACACTTGTAGTTATTCTCACACTCGGTAATGTTGGTGATCCTGCTGATTTGTTAATGGTTGTTGTTGACTCAAATGTTTGTATACGCTGTAATATTGCTTGTTTATAACCCATTCTGAGCTCGTTCATTACCGCAAAAATTTGTCCCTTAACTTAAAGTTTTTTTATATCCCGTTTAATTACTGAGATTTTTATTACGAGTATAAAACACAATCCGCGCGCACACGATCAACCTGTCACGTTGCACGTCAGAAATTGTTATGTTGCATCTCGTTGCTTACACGCCGGTATTACATTGAACTGATCTTCCCGAAATTCGTTGAAAGCAAGAAATAAAACACAAACGCAGTCTCTCCGTATTTGAGTAAGGTGATCTCAAGCGCGCTACGATCACTCAGCGTTTATGATCAACAAGCGTCAACAACAAACGTTAAATGTTGTCAACACAAATCTTAATTGCTACCTACTACAACTACTACTGCTTTGCTAACGAACTCAGTCAGCGACACATGAACAGTTGTGTGCTTTTGGCCAGTTGAGCTCAGTTTGCTATTGTTGTTGTGGTCGTTAAATGGCTCAGAGAAACTGTCTGTTTGAGGAAAGCTTCCCTGTGAGAATAGTAAGAATCATAAAATATATTACTAAGGACAACAGGCAGTCTTGCAACTATGAAACTTAGATCATCTTTCATCATTACACAACACTAAAATTGTCATTCCGTTGAATAAGGTCTGTTGTTGCCTTGACATATTATATGTTGTGACTTGTGAGTTAACCCAGATATCGCCACTGTCCTTTTAAAAGGACACCAAAAACATCATTATGAATGAGATAAATATGTCGTTATGCACATGCATTTCTATCAAGATTGGGTCAAGTTGGATTTGGAAAACTAAAGCATATACAAATAAAAGCTATTGAATAAAAAAAATGTTTAGAAAGCGATCCTGACCTGAGCTTTGTAATAAAATTCAACTTTATAAAAAAAAAGTTGCATTGCTATCTTTGTTAAACAAACTCGTTGTCAAGGGGCTGACTTTTCAACGACATATCTATCCCTTGGCACTGCTATTGTTTTCCCTGAATCTTTCAATGGTCTCTAATTTGCTGACATAATCGATTCTCTTCTACAAAAACCCTTGCTCTTCCCTCTACATTTGTTTAGCTTTTGGCTTCATTGCCTAACTCTCTCACTAGTAATGCATCATAAATGTCCATACCGTTGTATGTCCCCAACATGTAATTGCCAAGTCTCAAAATGCCTATACCGTGGTAACTTTTTAGGCATCGTGACAATGATTTTTACCAAATCAGACGGGTATAATATACGGGTATACGAATATAACTGTACAAAAAAAAAAGTTGTAACATTTTTTTTGTCAAAAATTCGATTGAGAAAAGTAATATGATATATAAAAAATCGCCCATATGTTAGGTTAGAGTAGGTAGGAGTGGCAGTCAGTTGCGAACCGGACTCACTTAGACCAAATGTTGGTCCATTGTGATACCAAATATCGCCAATATGTTAAATTGACTTTAAGTTTTTCTCACTGGGTGTATTTAAAAAGGAACTCTCCGTGACTCCTTCGTTCTCTCGGTGGATTAAAATTATCATTATTGTTGTTTTAGAGAGACATTTTTATTAGCAATTTAATTATTTCTTGTTATTTTCACAGTTGTGTTTTTCTCTCTCTCTCTCCTAGTTATAACAATATGAAGATCGCTCTCGATTTGTCATCTTAAGCCAGAGACTAACTGTCTACTTTCAAGTTATCAAACTAATTCTTTACTGGATTTGCTAGGCTTTGTAGGTCTGGATGCATCTTCTACTTTATTTTCTTTCTCTTTAGAGTATTTCTGATCCCACCTTTCCATACGTAGTATGTGATCTTGTGATGAGTGTATCTTGTGTGTGGTGCTGCTCGTTGTCCGTTTCATTACACACGAGATTGTGGCTCAGATTTTTAATGTAATTAATTGCGGCAATAAAATGTGTGTGCGTCGTTAAAATTGAAAAATTTCGACCGTGTGAGTTTTGATGGGTGTACACTTCAGAATTTTACTTGAGCATATTGTGATTAAATTTTGTGGTCAGAAAATGAGAAAATATCATTAGTAAGGTTCTCGAAATTCAGTCAACAAATTTTGGGAGTGAATAGGGAATGCGAAGAAGAATCAAAAACTGAATTGTGGGTAAGAATATTTTCTTAACTGAACTTTATCATCCTGTGGCTAAGAGGAGTTTGAGAATTCTTCCCCAATGCAATTAGTTATTCGTTTTGCTTCCAAAGTTTGACTGCTAAATTTTGGACATTATGTACATATTTCGAGTTTGACTCTACTCCATCACCCATAAGAACACTCCCGCCGCTCACAGCTATAATGTCTTCTATATTATCAAAACTAAAAAAGGAATACTTAAAGAGAATAACGTTACTTATCACAACTTCTCTGCTCGTTTCCTTTTTACCCGATTCCAATAAAGTTAGTTTTCACGTACAAAACCAAAACGATGTAGCTACATTTGCAAAAATTAGTGTTGCATAGCATCAGTAGCACTAGCGACACAATTTATTTAAGCCAATAAAGCGAAAAACAAAAAACCAAAGCTTGAAAATGGTTAACAAACAAGCAGCTATAAAAACAAACACACCCAACCAAAGTGGCAACAACCATGAAATGCCACCACCACCATTTTAATGAACAAAACCAGAAATTGGTCGCAATAAAAAGGTACCAGTAGTTTATTTAAATTTATGACCAAAATGATACAGTAACTGAACCATTTAGTCAACATCTCAAGCGAGGTAGCATATATGACATCCTTGAGGTTGTATCATTCAATTTTTTTTTGTCCAGCGAAAATATGCAGGGGTTATTGTTGAAGTTATTATTATGGTTGTTTTATTTAATAATCGATCTGATTGCGCTAAAGTTTCTTTATACACTCTTGTTCAATTTTCTTTCCAAAAAAAAGTTTTAAAGTCCATTCAAGTAGTTTACATTTCTTTAAGGTGTTGCTTGTAGTTTCCATTGAACTAAGGCGAGTATTATTTAGTTTGCTAGACTAATGGTTTCACTTACAACAGAACGATGCAATTATAGGTCAAATAACTTCATCTTCTTCCTCTTCTTGTACCTATGATAACAAGCGTAATATATGGTATAGGGTGCTGTCTTATACAGTCTTAAGTTGTAACTTTCAAGTTCTGCGAGCTTATCCCGATGCAACTCGCTTTTTTAATATCCCTTCTTCTACAAATATATTTGGGTTGGTAAGTTAACTGAAGGGTTCTACTGTTATTTTTACGTAAAGTTTGGCTTTAACACTTACTTTTTCTGACCCATATATCAAGGGGCTTCATTTGGGATTTTTGATATAATTTCTTGTTCGGTATCGTCTAGTAAAGCCGAGTCCTGCGTAAGACTATAGGATTAGTACAATTGCTAAGAAAGTTTTGACTTGCAGAATAGGATCAATCAGGTCGCCTGATAGCACTTCTACTTGTACTTAGTCTGCTTATTGTTAATGTTTCACTTCGTTTCCGAGTGAGTTGGTTGAATTGGAAATTCCTGGAGATTGCTGTTTGTCGCGAAGAGTGCACCGTGAAATGCCATCGTCTTTTTGGCAATTTCATATTCTCTGCTTTTAATGATATAATTTCTATTATGCTACAATATACTGTGTTCCTTAACGACAAGAGCTTCAGATGTCCTTGTCACTGAAGTTCCTGAAAATAGACTTACATTCATGAGGTATTACTTAGGCAGCTTCACAGTTTCGATAAAAAAGACAAGTGTTGAAATTAAAAGAACTGTTTAGTTGCATTGAGTGCTGTTTATTTCTTTTCATTAAATGCTGGAATTTGGGTCTATAAGGACAAAATTACAACCGTCTGATAGTTGACTCAGTTTTGATTGTCCTTGAAGTTATCGGTATTTATACGTAACCCGATATTGAAAAAATTACTTACTTTGTGCCTGGAATATCTTTTGGGGAAGCTTGTTTCAGTACATTTGGCTTGTCGCCGAAAAGTTGTTCGTGAAAACTATATTTAGCTGAACGGAACGGCATATCGGATGTTTCATGGTATCTCGAACACTTTTGATTTATTTTTGATTGAAGAAACGGTACACCAGTATTTTCCAGTCTCTCGAATCAGGCATATTATTTTCTAAGTTTAACAGAGCATTGACTGAATTTAACATAACTTTTAGCGGAAACTTGACAGTGTTTTTTCAAGGCTTCTCCAATCCCTATAAAAATTAATTAAATAATAAATTCTTTTAACCTAATTCTTTGACTTCCAAACCACAAAAGAGTCTAATTAAAACAAATATGTTATCATAATATTATCAGTTGTATTTGTTAACATTAAATTTACAATAATTTTTATCAGTTGATAGAAAACTGCATCTTTACTTTTCTATTTGAAAATGTTATTTATGGCATCTCTGCCAGTTTCTAAAAGTCCATAGCATAATGTTGTTACCATAAATCTAAAGATGCTCTACACAGAACATGACTGATTTTGTTGCCATAATAATCAGCATATGCCTGATTCTTCGTTCTAACCAGACTTACTAAGCGCGGTACGGTTGCTGACGGAATTCCCTGGAATTGGTCTTTGTTTTATCTCTCTTGTATTTCTTTAGTTGTTTCTTTTAAAACCATTTTTTTTTTAAATTTTATTTTAATTTTAATTACTCTCACTAAATCATTTCTTACTTGCCGCTTTTCTGGATGCTCGTTTGCGATCACAAATTAAAGCATGACTAATGTTTATTAACTGCTAATGGTTTGTTTTACATAGCTACGTGTCTCCAGCATGGGGAGCGCTGTTACTTCGACATGGTGGCATGAATATTTGTTAGGGTGAACCTTATTGAGAGCAGAACACATTTGTTATTGAAGCTTAAGTACGACAAAATTTCAACATTGCAAAAAGGTTCGTCGATTGAAAAAATCGGATGCTTTACGCCAGTTTGCCCATATTTTGAAAGCTCAGTGGAAATGCAAATTTCATTCTCGGTCAGCTTGTTGGAAATTTTTGTAAGTTGTCTTCTAGACCTTGCACTTTTTAGATGGAACTTTGAAAAATCTCTTCGTAATTTACAAATTTATTTTAGAATGTAGTGCCGTTACAGGGCATTTTAGGGAGTAGATTTTGTCGATACTGCTCGAAAAAACTTCCATCAACGACATCCAAAGAAACACATTACGTAAAGAATCCATTACGGAGAAAATGAGAAATTGTTTTGACCTCGTGGTATGATCTTCTTCAACGAAAATCTCTAAAAGTGTAACCCCCAAAAATTTACAATGTTCTGAGAGAGTACTGTCACATGAATAAATTAGGAGATGTAACACCTTCAGGAGCATTGTAGCCTAGAGCAGTATTACGTAGGTTACACACATGAAAAAATTTATCGAGAGCGCTCCGAGGAACGGTGGAGCGCGGTGGTAATGTGACATTGGTAGTTTGTCTATATGACAATAATTGTAGAATGATGTTTCATATGATCGTCAACGACAAAAGTCTCCATGAGTCTAAGTCACAAAACATATTCCAAAGCAGAGCCAGATGAGAACGTACTTATGTACATGTGATAGGCCATTCCAGGGGCGCTGTAGATTAGGAGGGAGCTTATAAGCTACATCTGTGAAGAAAGTTAAGGAGAGATTCACCATTTTCACAAAACTAACCGATCGATCATCAATTTGCGAATGCCACCCTTACGGTTGATGTGTCCCATGTTTATGGGGTGTGTTCGTTTCTGAAAATAACTCCTACTGTTTCAATCGAGTGTTTGGGCCATATTTTTTTTTTGTAAAATGTAGATTATGTTTTTCCGAATTTATTGGAAAAATTCGTGCATGAGCTTTGGAAGTATGCAGTTTATTAAGGGTAAAATAGAGTTTTGTACATGAGCAAAATGCTTACAATGTTCTTCCCTTAGGGGTGTACTGAGACACTTTTTCAATTTATTTTTTTATACATTTATGAATTGATAAGAAAGGCCGAACATAGATTTCGATCATCACCAGGGGCACTACAAACCCAATTTTTTTGGTTTTTGAAGAAAAAAACTCCACTAGACAGTAAGACTCAGACCGCTTGAAACCTTTGCACTTGTTTCTAGGTTTCTTTTAGTCTCTAAGCATGCAAAAGTCAGTATAGACACCTCAGTATCTTACGTCATCAGCAATTCGAAAGAAGGCAGCACAGAGATACAAACAAAGTGGTCCGACGTTTCTGTAGCTACCTCTTCTCAAGAAATACAAAAAAAAAAAAAACATTTCTCGACTTTTGAATAACTTATTTAATTGATGTTCAATTTCCAAAACTTTTAGAACTAAATTCACAACTGTTATTCTTACTCAAACAACTTTTGAGAGCCACCCTGTGATCCAACAATCCATCTCTACTGCTGTTCACAAAAATGGTTTTACTAAATTCTCGTTGACATTTTGACAAATTTTCGAACTACTAAGTCAACACAACATTTCGATTGTCTGTCTGTTGTTACTGTGCTTCGGCTTCATTTCTGCCGGTTTGTAATCTGATCTTCAGGTGCATCGATTATGCTCGCCGTAGTTGTTGTTGTTGTTGTCAGTAGATATGTCGCTTATGCTCTCGTATATTTTACTTGTTCACACTATTAATTATTGGTTGTATGGGTCTTTTGTGACCCAAAGGTGGTCAACATTTATCTTTTCGTTCGTTGTGATCATCGCGGTTAGTCGATTGCTTATTCGGTCAACGATTATGGCGTGTGGTGAACTTTAATGTCATGTGTTATCTGTTGTGGATCAGCAGGAGATTTCTTTTTTGTTTTTTTGTACGCTATGTATGTGCATATAAATTTATGTAATGTGTGACAGAGTTTGGAAATTTTGCAAGGATTTAATTTTTGGGTAATTTAAAATGAATAATTGTTATGCGTTAAGCGAATATAGGTTGAACGAGAGATGTATATAATTTTAAGTGTTGATGTATCATATTCGTTTTGGGGAAACATTTTGTATAAGGATCTCTTTCATTTTATACGCAGCTGATATGAAAGCTTCTTGGAATTTATGATACTAATATGCTTTTGGAAGTAGGTGCTCCTCTGAAGAAAATATGCTTAACTCGAATTAAGTATGTGATAAGCTTAGCTTGGGTAGTGTAAAACAATGGGCAAGAGTGCATTACTTAGAGTTTCATCGGAAAATTCTTAATAGAGAAAATATTTTCTGAGGAAGAGTAAACTTCCTTATAATCAAAAGATCAGTTTAAATAAGAGTTTTTTAAAGAATAATCATAAGTAACTTCAATACTAGCTGGAAGGTGTGGTTGCCATATGTTGAAAGATGTCAATACTTGAAATTTATTTCTGAGATATAATTGGAGTTTTGCTATGTATGCTATTGAGAAGTATCAGTTTTACATATGTATAAGCCGCAATTAATCAAATCTAATAGCAATTCCACAAAACAGAACAACATTAAGAATAACTATAAAATAAAAGACCACCCAAATTCTTTCTGGTTAAACACCAAAAACGAACAAATTTTTTTAATCATAATTAAATTATGTTAATTTAATCGACACTTTTAAAGTCTCCATATGCCGTCAGCTGACACCATCGTCTTGTTACCATCAACTGCCGGACCCCGTGAGTGATACAACTACTTTTCATACATACACTAAGAGAAAAAAACTTTTGAGCTACCTAAAGAATTCAACTTCGATGGTACAAGTGAAGTATAGTGATACCAAGATGGCAGAAGAGTATCCTCGAATTAAATACAAAAATGGAGCGAATTCTGATTTCCAGCTTAAATTTGGAAACCGCTATGTTCACCGATGGCTCTAAGATAAACTGTGGAGTAGAAGCAAGAGTCTTTTCAAAAGATCCAGCATACTCTCAATCTCTACAGGCCAGTGGATAGTATTACTAAATGGATAGTACTAAGAGATGATATAAATTGATCAAATAGCCAAGGCATTGAGCTCGCCACAAATTAAATCGAGGCTTGCAGAACAATGCAGTATAGAACTAGTCAGACTAGGACACCAATTCGATATAACTCCCATAAGTGATCTAAGCCACGTAACATTGAGCTAAATGAATGGGCTGATGAACTAGTAAGGCGTGACACCTCTCTTGATGAAACCCCTCCGAAGCGTGTTCACACTCCTCTTGGTTTAATAGAGAGGATAGTTTTTTCGCATTTTCTATCTGAAACCGAAAAGAACTGGAAATCTTTTAAAACCTGTAAGTAGGACAGATCAATCTATCCCACTTATATTGGATTGAGTATTATCGTAATCGTTTCGATATCGTGAAAGTCACCAAGACCTGCACTGCATACTGGACAATCGGCAAGCATGCTGAAAGGTTAGGCAACCCATTTAATCCTTCCTGCCGCAGCTGCTTGAATGCCAACGAGAATGAATATCTCGATCACTTTCTCAGTGCAGCTGTACAGCCTTAGGCAAAACTAGACGTAAATGTGTCTAGGGAAACATTTCTTCCTTTCTCTTTAGCGAGTTCGGCAAAATTGAAATCAGCTCACTGGATATAGTGCTATTAAGCGGCACAATTAGTGCTACTTAGTGGTTCTAGCCTTTTTCTAAGCCACCACTCCAGCCCAACCTAATCAAGGGCAGGACATTTCTTGTTACCACATTGTGGCATGTGAACGACATTATACCTATATATGTCCAGTAATTTTTCCAGAGCCAAGCTTACTTTCTTTTTTCTTTTTTCTGCTTTAAGCTTTTTTTCATTTTCTTCAAAGTCTCTGCTATGTTTTTCTCCCCGTGTATATGGTATCAACGCCATATATCAAGATTCTTCATAAAAACAACGACTACAAAGATGCGTAATTTACATTTTATCACGGCATATCGTTAAATTTGATTGATTTCTAGCGAGTTCAGCTTTATTTTCTATGACGCGTATACGCTTGGCGGTATAATTTTGGAGCATTTAACCGCTGTCACTATTGCTGTTGCCTTTGTTGTGGTAACATATTCCGATATCTTGTGTGTTTTGATTTTAACAACCATTTAACTTGTTGTTTTTCATTGTATTTTTAATTTATTTGCTCGTATTTCAAGTTATCCGCACTATATATATCGTGTTTTTTTTTGCTTTTTATGATATTTTAAATTTAAATTTTAGCGCTTTCCAACGAAATGTGTTCTCGATTAAAATGTGGCATGCGATGCGATGCTATCGATACCAACATTTCGAATTTCAATTAATTACAATTTAAATGTGTTTTAATTAACATAATTAAAAAACAACACACATTTAAAATTAAGTATTATTTTAAGTCTAATAAAACCAGATCGAAGGTGTTAAAAATTGTTCGCATTTTATTATAGGCATTTTTTTCTCGCTTCATTTCAGAAAATTGCGCTGGTGTCTTTTTTTCCATATAAGGAAAGTTTTAATTTGATTTCCATACATGTCAACATTATTGCTTTTCGTCAGTTTAATTGAGTTTAGTATGTTTTTGGTGTGTTTAATAGTATGTTCATGTTTTATTCGGAAACATGAACTGCTTTACATTTAGATTAAGTTTTTCTGTACTAAAATAAATATTTGGTTCATGAACTGAAATTTTTTGTATGTCTTTGAATTGGAAATTTGTTAGCTTTTCGGTGAGACAATAATTTATTTTGCGAAAAATGGGCGGTATAAAGTGGACATGGAACTCTGTTATGATATGAACTTAATATTTTGAATGGAGTTTAGGTAGATGAATGCTTCCCCAACACTAGAGTGTTAGCTCCATTAGCTTCTTCTCCAAGTGTAGAGTACAAGATACTGTCCAATGTATTATGGGAATATCTGAAGTTTTTCTCTAGTTTTTTGTGGTTTTCGTCGTAACTGTCCAACAATGACTGTTTTTACTGATTTTAAGGCCAATTATGGATAATACCAAAGTGTTAAAAAACGATATCCAATACCTTTTCATCAATTTTAACACTGCATATGATCTTGCCAATCGATTCGACCTGGCGGTTTTTGGAAACTGATAAAATGATAAAATTAATTCAATTATACCGGACGACGTTTGAAAATACGCAGTGTATGGAAAAAATTCCGCTGAGCTGATTTTACCCTGGTAGGCAAGGCAGGATCGACAGAAAACGTGTCCTCGGTGTATAGTACTCGACATACGAAAACTTTGCGGGTTCCACATCCGAACTTTATACATGGCTTTATCAATATTCCTGCATACCATTTAGTTTGAACACCATCGATATGCCATGTGTTTTTGCCAGGGGGCCAGCTTCGTGCTCCCCAATTTTTCGGCTTTTGAGCCCATGATCCCCTACTATCCGAGCAATTGATTAAGCAAGCCACGCGAACTCAATTATAAGAGCCATTTGTAAAGTCCGTGCGAATCCAAGCCATCAAATTGCATTCGTTGTAAGTTTTTAATAATTAATATTTACTTTTGGAGTCTCTCTGTCTCTAAATTTTTGTGCAAAACAGAAACGTTATGAGAGTGCTCCAGAGCACTTCACTCAAGACCGCTATTAATTTTTCATATTGAATCATACATATATTAAAATAACCTTCCCCTTTCTAGACTGTCGTCGTCACTCGACACCCGAGTCACAAACGACATCTTGGTACAGGTTCAGTGCCCATAATATTTTCGGACCATTGAAAAATTCTGGGCACGAAGCTTTCTCTCGAATGACCAAAGAAACTCTGTATAAGCTATTAATTTTGCCTATTGCCCTCAATGAAGCCGATTGCTGAACAATGAGAAGGTTTTAAAAGGTAAAAGGTTTCAAGGTATTTCGAGAGGTAAATCTTTTATCACATATTACTGTATGCGAGAACGATTTGTGACGATGCCTTAGTAAGATGCACTTACAACATCTTCTATACAGACTCCGCCCATTAAGACACTACTTCTGGCATTACTTGGACCAATGAATATGGTTTTTATTTTATTAATGTTGATATATAGATTTACTTCTTCCGAAACCGATCTGAGGTCAAAGTGTGGATTTTCTGTACTACTGCTTGATTGTACTAACTCTTCTACAAAAGATCTGACGGCAGTGAGTTTTGTTTTTACGTTTGACTCCAGATGTTATAAACAACATTGATGCAAAGTTATACTCATTGTAGGCAGTAATGCTCACAACTCCAGGCACAACTGTAAATTCTTTTTACAAAAGGATGGTCGCTTTGTAAGCAGCTTGTCTACATCTCTATATACAATGTGTAACAAACAAAAGAAAGATTGCCTTAAAACATCGCTTACTAAGTGCCTGTATAGTTTAGCGAGTTGCCTACATCTCCACATACAAAGCATGCAGTCAAGAGGCAAGACCCCTTACATCTCCATATACAAAGCAAGCAGCCATCAAGCAAACTGCCTACAGCTCTATCTAGAAGGCAGAAAGCCAGCAAGCCAATAAACAAAATATCACAATAACAATTTCATTTGTGAAACATACAACACAAAGGATATAGCTTTTCGTACATGAAAAATCGGAGTACTTCATTAATTTGCCGCTGGGGTCATTCAAATTTGATCCTACATATAAAAATTCTCTCAAACTTCCTATGTCTATTCGATGTTTTTTATGCATTTTTTTCTGTAAAACTTCCTGATTTTTTTGTAAGTAAGTTTAATATTTTGGTGAACTATTTTTTTAACTTTTTAGGCGATTTTATCTAACCTCGCAAACCAACCTTTGAAGCTTTGTCACTTTGCCAAATAGTTATTTAAAAAAATTTTTTCATTAAAAAGTAAGTGAAAGTAATTTTGTGTACCTCATTCCGACAAACACTGAACTGTAGGATGTTAATTAGTTTAGTTCCGTCTGCTTGGGGTTTTTTTGTCGGTTTCATGAAATGTCAATAGGCTATAGACGCAATCAATTAAAACACCATCCTTAATGGTGTTAATTATTTAATTTTCTACGATTGTAAAATTCAGAATAATGGAATTCTTTGTTTTCTTGAACAAAAGTCAAACAAATTTCATTACGTAAACCATTTATGGCACACGTTCGATCATAAAACTTGTTAGGTACAATAAAATTTGTGTTTATTCTCAAAAACAGTAGCTGTTGTGTATTGATGAATCAAAAATGATTTTTATGAAAATGTTAATTGAAAAGGTATTATGGAACAAATTTCGTGCCATGACTGTTTGTTGTGATAAAATTATGATGACACGAAACTGAAAAAAAAAGAGATGAATGAATTTGTTCAATTTGCATGAACAGAAGCAGTTTGGAATGCTTTGGAATTTATATGTATAGCGTCGTTCTTGAATGGAAAGTGCAATAGTAAGCCTATGGTATGTGAAAATAAAACATCGTAGCACAAAAAAGACAAAATAGATGAAATTCTTGCATTGAAGCGGTAAGTGGTAAAGATTATTGAAAAGAAAAAAAAAAAATAAATAAAGAAATAAAAATCAATCAATAATTTACAGTTGCCTTAAATTCAAAAAAGCAATTGTGGGTACACCTATATCTTTCCAAATTTTGAGCATAAATTATAAAAAAGTTTTGATTCATTAAAATACTACTGTTATAGTTCCGATATTTCCGTTTCGAATTCAAAACGAAACTCTGTTTTGAAACGAAGTTCCGTTAAAATACGAAGTTTATTTCAGGATCATACAAAAATGGAAAATTCGGAATTTATCGGATCTATAACAGCTCTAGTTTGAGTTTTACAAACTTTTTAATAAAAACTGTAAGGGATGAGCAAAAAAATGGTTGCCAAGTTGAAAAGAAGGAATTCCCGGACTACCCAAAATAAATTAATTTTCCTTTAAAATGGTAGAAACTTAAATTTTTTTTTTTGGGAAATAGTAAATTTTTTTTTTGGGAAATAGTAAATTTTTTTTGGGAAAAAGTTGATGACCGCTTTTTTTTAGGCTCCTATATTAATAAATATAATTTTTTGGGCCGGACATACAAAAGTGACCCTTTTTTTTCTCATTAAAATAAATTTCAATCATTCAATTCCCGGCTTTTTCAGAAATTATTCAATTATTACCGGCCCCACTTGGAAACCCTGCTGTGATGTCATTTGCGATTTGTGGAAACGTTCTGAATCGAGATTTGGAATGCACTTTGTAAAGTGTATTTTTTTTATGGACACTAAAATTTTCAAAAATATTCTAAGACTTAAAAAAAAAATAAAAAAAAAGGTCATTACATTTTGTTATGTTTATTTATTATATTATTATAATACCAATTTCTTTCTGAATGTTTCAGCCGAGTTTGGAAATTATCCGATTTGGAAATTGCTACTTCAATAAACTTCATTCAGAAATACAAAAAATTAGGGGCTTGCTCCATAAGATTCTCCATTTATAGTTAGGCTTCATCTCGATCACTTAAAAAAAAAATGAGCCGTTAATCTGTTCAGCAGCAAAACCACAACTAACACAAATTGATATTCAATATCAGCACTTTTGTTTATTTATAAAACCGCTCAAGCGAAATCGTGCTAAGTTGGTCATCATTAAATTTTCCAAAAATTTTTCATCATGCGCAACGAGACATAAAACTGCCCTTACGTATTCCAAGCACAAAGCGAGGTCCTCAGTATTTAATTTTTGGACTAATTAGTTTTTGAGCGGGAAGAGGGCCAAGCCCGCTCTGAAAAATCGCTGAAGAGCAGATAGTCTTCTCCTTGATATTTCTGGATATTCTAAGGTGCTCTGTCTGCTCTGTCTGTGCTTTGACGTGCTTTGCGTCTAAGCTTGAGAGCTTTGTTTCTTCATCAAGTGAATTTAATAGCACGAACACCAGAACTTTATTTCTTATTAATAAGCTTATGTATGAAGATTCCTTCAAGAATTTCATAAAGTAAATTTTTGTTTCTCCGCAATTTACATGGGTAGTCTTGTAATGTGAAACATCTCTAACACCAAGTGCGTGTGCTTAGAAAAATTCACGAATCAGTTTTGTTGACTAACTCAGACTCTGTATCGTCCATTTTGAAAGATGTTTTGATATTTTGAGCTACCATTTGTTGCTTAAAACATATAAAATTATAAGAACTAACTATTATTTCTGAACGAAAATAATAATTTAAAACATGCACAAAAATTACAAATCGAAAAAAAGTCAAAAATTATGGTAGAAATTCAAAAAATCAACGTTGACGATTAATTTCTCTGATCGGAAAAAATTGAATCCAAAATTACAATTATTTTCGATAAACACATCTACTAAATGGACATCATTTTCTGAAATTAAAAAATTCTAAAATATTCGAAAAAAATAATCAAAGTATCAATCGATATCAATATTAATCAAAAAAATATAAGCCGATTAATAACGATAATTTAGTTTTTTATTTCTAAAATTATTAACTCTATGATCAAGCGGTGCAACATTTAAATTTCCTCCGAAAAAAAATGTATCGTACTAAAATAGAAGAAAAATTAATAACACGCTTAAAGTTTTTAAATTAAAACTTTTTTTTTTTTAAAAATAGCGCACTTAACGGAAACATATAACATAACACTAAAGTTAATTACATTCACCTCAATTCCAAATGTCGTATGTTTTGTATAATTTTACATTATTTTATTTAATTTATTTTTTCATCAAAAAGTAACCCATAACGAACTGCGCACCATAGACTCACCAAAGGTACATAACACATACGAAGAGCTCTTAAATTTTATGCGATATTACCGTAAGATAATGTCGAAAACAAACAGCAGTACAAATTTTGGTGAAATTTTGCTACAACGAAACTAATTAAATGCGTTAACAAAATAACAATTTAAATTAAAAAAAAGAAACTACACAACAAAGATTTCTCAAACTTTTAAAGTCATTATGGTGAGATAAGGAAGCTGTTATGCTACAGCCAAATTTCGGACGCCATTTTTGTTATTTTTTTTTTAGCATAAATGGCATGCTACAGCAACAGGAAAAAAAAAACACGAAAAATGTTAGCAAAAGAGTTGAGATTAGCTCCAATAAGCTACACACATTTTAGTGTATCTGTATGCTGAAGGCTGTGCTTTGTATTAAAAAAAGGGGTCAGTCAAAAAACCCAATTGGAAAATAAAAAAATGTGACTTATAATTTACACAAAATTGCTGCCATTACTAGCCATTGATTCATCGATTTACATTCGGGGAGATTAGTAGTGTAGTCTTTTGACTTCTGTAGAAAATGTTAGATGTGGAAGAGGGGAGGAGGAAAACTTTAAACATTTTCTTTGCTCATGTCACCAGAACTTGTTGGAAAACGATACAGATCACTTGGTTTGTTTTTATGTGATGACCTTAAATATGGTATCATAGTGGATCAACATTTGATATAAATGAGTCGATTCTTAAACTTACTGGCACTCCTGCCTAACCTTACTTCTACAAAAATAATTCTCCATAGATCATAAGTACCAGGAGACAGACCAAAGTTCGGTTTTTCGTTTTCAGGTTGAAAAAGTCGAAAAAATGTAATGCAATTGAATGAGATGTCGGAAATATTTAAAAAATATTGAATATGGTTGAAAAGCCGAAAATATGAAAAATGTTGAAAAACATTGAGAGAGGTTGAAGCAGGTGAAAAAGTTTGATAAACTCGATAGTATATTAAAATGTTGAAAACGTTGAAAGAGATTGAAAAGCTCGAAAAAACTTGAAAGTCTCGGAAAAAGATGAATGCGGTTGAAAAGCCTGAATGTGGTTGAAAAAGTCCAAAAAATATGGAACGTGTTGAATAAAGTTGAAAAGGTTGAAAAATATTGAAAAAGTTGGAAGAGTTTGAATAGTTCGGAAAAAGTTGAATAAGGTTGAAAAATTCGAAAATATATGGAAAATGTTGAAAAAAGTTGAAAGAGGTTGAAAAATTTTGAAACAGTTGAAAAAGGTTGAATAACTCGAAAAATGTTGAATAAGGTTGAAAAATTCGAAAAAATATGGAAAATGTTGAGAAAAATTGAAAGAATTTGAAAAATGTTGAAACAGTTGAAAAAGGTTGAATAACTCGAAAAAAGTTGAATAAGGTTGTAAAATTCGAAAACATATGGAACATGTTAAGAAAAGTTGAAAGAGGTTGCAAAAGTCAGACAAATTTGGGAAATGTTGAGAAAAGTTGAAAGAGGTTGAAAAATGTTGAAACAGTTGAAAGAAGTTGAAAAACTCGAAAAAAGTTGAATGAGGTTGAAAAATTCAGTCAAATATTGAAACCGTTGAAAGTATTTGAAAAATGTAGAAAATCGTTGAGAAAAGTTGAAAGAGGTTGAAAAATAATGAAACTTGTGTGACTTGCCTTAGCCGTTTTTGCTACCATAGCAAACAGTAATGGTCCCATTTAAGAGCTATTTCCTATTGGGACTTTGAGCATTAACAGTAGTATTGTTATGACTGAAAAAAATAACAAAGAAAATATAACGCAATGAAATATAATGTTACCAACAACAAAAACAGGTACTAAAAATTCGGCATTTTGTAAAAAAAAACGAAAAAATGCAAAACTCTACAGCATCCGTTGTGGCTGCGTACAAGTGGACCAGCGGTGGTTCATAAGGTGAAAACTGTTTTGAAAAAGCAACGCCTTTCTAAAGTAAAATTTCATTACAAAAACAAAATTCTCACATTTCAGTGAATTTGTTGAGGTGTCAAAACTGAAAACACGTAAAAAAAGCGTTTATTCACCTGTTTAAGGTTAAGCTACAGGTGAGTTGATTTTAATTTTTGGACTGCCTTTCAGGTTTGGTTTTCGGTGCACATTTCTCGTTTGAAAATCCCTTTTTTTATTTTAATTTGGCTCATTTTGTTAATTTGCCACTGAGCAGCTCACTTTTGTTTAAATGTTAATTTTTTGTTATCTTAATGGAACTTTTAATCGTTTTTGTTGAATTTACATTAAGGCTATAAAAAATCTGGAGAGGAGCGGATTTCAAAATTTTGTTTAAATTATGTAGTAATTAATTGCATTTTTTTGTGCAATTTTTTTTGTCGTTGTTTTTAAATTAATTAATTGTGAGCATTTTATTTGATCTTTTTTTTTTTAACGCTTTGCACTTTGAAAGCTATAAAATGAGAATGAGAAAAGTTTTTATCAGGACCATAAAAAAACGGGATTCTGCATGAGTCCTCTATTTTTATAAATAAAAATTGAACGTAAAAATGCTTAAAGGCTTTTGAACCTAAGCATTTGTAAGCAAGTTGATCCGTGGTGGTAATGAATAAGTGCGTAAGTCGAGTTACCCCGAAATTGAGTTAACAATAGAAATGGGTTGTTCGCTTGTAGTTTCCCTAATTTTAGAAAATTTTAATTTCTGCCTGTTCTCTTGAAATATTGATATTCCGACTTACCTACTTATTCACGATCGCCAGGGATATTTTCATTTGCAAGTGAAGATGTCCTATAACTGTCCACGGTTCACTGAGCATGTTCGAGGATATTTCAGTAAAACTTAAATCTAATCATTATTAAAAAAAAAAAAACAAAAATTTAAACCTTAAGACTCCCAACGTTTCCAAAGTTGATGACGCAAAAAACAAAAGGCATCATTTCCACATTTGTAAACCGATTTTCATATAACGTTCCCATAACTGATGATCGAAAACAAGAAATTCTCCCATTTGAATGTCTAAATCGAAGACATTTACATGCGAAGAAAATAAGGACACAAAAGAAACCGAGGACACTTCAGCAGATTTGGGGACATGTCCTCAAAGTAAAGAACGTATGGTTGCACTCAGGTTCTGATTCTGTGATAGAGTCAACTGCCCGTGCTTCAAATATTTCCTTAGCTAATTCGCTTTTTGAGATATTTGCATATTTCTTGCTCTATTTGAGATAATTTCTTGAGTCTTTCATTCTTGTGCTAGCTCCAGTATAACGTTGTGCTTGTAAGTATAGATTTTTCATTTACATACCTGAGTTGAAATGAGCTTTCTGGAAGCTACCAGTATACCCTTGAGGAATGGACTCTCTGATATAAACATCGGCACCAGAACTATTAAGTATGACTAGTCCATTGGTGCATACTATAGCTTCCTTTTAAAACCTCTTGTATCTACGTTCCAATTTCATATAAATTGACACGACCTCTGACAAGTAAACTCCACTCGCTCTATAAATTCAGTACATTTATGAGAAGTTCAAATACCATCAAAGCCCAAGCTTAGATTCCAAAGATTGTTATCAGTGAGTTAACTCTCGACCATCTTTATGTCATTGTGGTATAAGCTAGACAGTGCATCAAAAAAAAATGGAGAGCATTGGCAAGTTAGGCAGCTCTTGAAGCCATTAAATTAAGTAGTTGTTTCTAGACCAATCAACGATTGCCTATAGCTTTTGGTTGTACTAGGAAAACATAACTTTTTAACCAGGAACGAACTTACGATTTTAGCTTCACGATTTTTAGTTTTGGGCCCTTTATAAGTCGGCGCCCTGGACTGCAGCCTACTTAGCCTATAGATAAATCCGATGCTCTCTTTAGCACCTTAGGACATGAAGTGCACGTAAATAATGGAATGGAGATTTTTCGGGTATGAAATCGATGTGCTTTTATCTCCTCTACAATATGGATCTTAACATATTATTCTACTTGTGGCTAACATTCCGAGTTATTTAGCGAAATTTGTTTCGTCGGAACAATAGAGTGATTAACTTTATTAAATGCTGGTAAGTACAAACAGTGGCAGATCTAGTGAGCGATATAGGGGCTAAAGCCCCTTATTTGCCCCTTATGATTGAATCCACGATCTGTGATAGAACACAACAGATGTAAGTGCTGACCGTAGTGCATTTAAAAGCCTACTTAGTTCCATCACATAACTACAATACATTGCATACCAGAAAAAAAATCAATCGCTTAGATTTTAAGAAAAATTGTCTCTATGTCCTATTGTCTCTATTGTCTCTATGTCCAAAACCTTTTTCTAGCGATAAATGCAACAGTTTTTTTTTTTAGAAGCGAAACTCTTTTAAAAATGTAAGAAAAAAACCATTGCTATTTTTGATTCATCAGGCCCCAATGTCTTTTAAATATATTGTTAGATATTTAAGCTATCTTTCTTAACATATAAAAATGTAGAACAATTATTGTTATTGTGCGCAACAGGTGCACAATTACAAATAATTACGTAGCTTCTTGCCTACCAAGCAAAGGGTATAAAAAATTTGGATTACAAAAGTCTCTGAAATAAAAACTGCGTCGGTGACAAAATTACAAATAATTGTCCCATAACAGAGCAAGATAGAACAAAAATCAACTGCTGCTGAAATTATGATATACTCGTACAGGTTGAAATATAAAAATCACAGAAACCAGCAACCACTAACTTCTGAGGCGACACTCAATAAAATACCACGCTGGCAAGGGTGCCCAGAGGGTAAATGCTGCTTGTAAAACAAAACAGCAGTGGCAGCAAACAAAGGTAACGCCAAAGGAATGTGGGTTCATTATAATTGTGCAGCAGCAGCAGTTGTCACTAGGATTGCACTGCATGGATGCTGGTGTAAATGAATGAATGAATCTGTGTTTATGACAAAATCAAGAAAAAAAAATAAAAAAAAAATAAAAAATTGTTGATTTACAAGTAGCTTCGGAAAAAACAATAAAATTTTTAGCTACTGCATAGATGAAATCTTTTTCATTGTGTTACGCAGCAGTTTGAGGAGTGACATTTTTTTGGGGTCTTAAATAAAAGAGATACGTTTAGTGGCTATTTCTCGGTGCTGGTTTTATTTTAAATATAAAAAACAATTTACGCAGAAATGATTACTAGCTTACGCACTTAGTGGTGGTGATTAAAAGCCGACTTTTAATTTACAGCATTACGTATGTACACTGTACACTGTAGGGATTTCAATGAAAGTTTTTTCAGTGTATGAATTATATTTAAAATTTATTAAAAATCTTTTAAATTTTTTTTCACTTATTTTTATTTTTCGATTTTTTTAAAATTTTTGACTTTATCAAAATATCACGAATTTTTCGAAAATTTTAAGCGTTTACTGAATTTGTCAACATTTTTCGACTTATCCAACGTTTTTCTATTTTTTGAACATTTTCGAACTTTTCAACTATTATTTATCTATCAATATATTTTTGAAAAACTTTTAATCTTCCTATAATCGTCGACCTTGTCAAGATTGTTCGATTTGTTAACTTATTCAAAAATTTTCGAAATTTTCAACATTATACGGCTTTCTCAAAATTTTTCAATTTTTCTACGTTTTTTGACATTTATTGACATTCTTCAGACTTCTCAAGATTTTCGACTTTGTCCACGTTTTTCAACTTTATCAATATTTTTCGAAATTGTTTCCAATGTCGAATTGCTCACCACATGTCGTCAATGTCCTATTTCCATTCAAATCAAACGGCAAAAATCACCAACTGAAGTCTGGCGGCAAGCATCAGAGTGGAACTCTCAGGGTAGCAGAAATCGAGGCCGTCCTAGATTACCGTGGATTGGAAGAGTCTTGTGGAAGGGAATAGTGGTATTCGAATTGATTGGTCGGTATTTTTTGAGTCGGTTTAATGAAATTTCAATTAATTGAGCGGTGAGTGACCTTCAGCTATATTATCATCAATGTTTTGTGAGACTTTGAGCGGCGAAAGAGTTGGTGATAAAACATGTAACGTTTCAGAAAGAGTCAGAAACACTACCTTACGTTGCAGAAATGTTGCAAATGAAACGTTACAGAAATTTACCTTATGTATTTCATTTTATTTTTTTTTTTATTTTTTTTTAATTTGTAATGTTTCATCTGAAATCATTCTGAAGTGTTTCTGAAAGGTTTCAAATTCAATGTTTCCAGAACCTTTCAAATAAAATTTTTCTGATATGTTACACAGTATTCTAAGCGTATATCCAAAAATATGCATTTTGTGTGAGAGTCCTATATAATAAATAGTTTAAAGGAAAAATTGTTTTATTTATTTAACACAAATTATACATAAATATTACATTAAAATTCATTTCATCATATCAAGCAATGCATCTGAAGCGTTTCAGAAACTTTCGAATGAAATCAAAAAGCGAACATTGGCACATTGCAGAAAGCTTTCAGAAATGTTTCTGTTAGGTTCTAGAGCCACAGCTGAAATATTCCTTCAATGTTTTAGCAATGTTGTTTCTGTAACGTTTCAGAAACAATTCAAATGAAAACAAAAAGGAGACATTGAAACATTGCAGAAAGCTTTCTGGAATGAAAATGAAAGCTGTTTGAAACCTATCTGAATCTATGTAAGATATTTATAATACTTCGATTCTGAAATTCCGTGTGGAAAGTTTCTCAATCTTTGCTCTTCGGATAACCCTGATAAACAACAACATAAAGGAAAGTGCGTTAAAGATATTCAATTTCATTTTCTCGCAGTGTCAAACATTTTTCAGTTATACACGCGGCAAATCGTTGAACTCAGCGTTTGTTGTTTTTTTTTATTTTTTCTGCTCCCGCTGCACTTCTCATAACTTTTTGAGAAAAATTTTATAATTTCACAAAATGATAAAATGCAACAGCAACGTAGCGACAAGAAATTGTTGCAATAGTTTTAAGGTAAACTTCTAGCATTTTTATGTCAATCAAAGTTATGATGCTTTGGTGCTGCAGCAGCAGCAGCATCCACACTGACTGATGCTGGTGCTGTTAGCCGCCATTAACAAAAGGCAACCTCAGGTCGTTTTTCGAAAAAAAAAGAAACAACAAAGTTTTATATAATTGCACTTTGGTTTGTGCTGCAGATTAGAGAGACAAATTTTCCGAGTCAACAGTTTTTATGACCGACTGCTATGGGTTGCTGTATATAGACCTTTGTGTTTTTTTTTTATTACAATACAATTGTTATTGCAGTTATCGTTAATTATGGTCATTATGGTGATAATTTTCTTTTTATTGTGACATGTTTTTTTTTTAATAATTGTCATTAAAATAATTATTATCTACTTGTCCAGTTCAGTTAAGTGCAGTCAGTGTTAGGGAATTAAGTCAGGTTTATTAAATGAAAACTTATCTTTAGCTGTTAAGTGGTGATTTGAAATGCATTAGATAAAAATCTATGCTGCAGAGTGATAAATTTTATTGCTTCAATGATAAGCTGTGATAAGTGATGTATTCTTCTCAGTAAGTAATTTAATTTTTTGAGTGGTAATATATGTTGTCTGAAATTGCTTTATGATATTATTAATTTAAGGATATATCATTTTTTTTTTAATTTTGTGTGAGAACATTATTTCGTAAGACCGTGAGAATTTTAGTTAAAATTTCTTGTGATTTCAGTGAAGGTGTTTGGGGCACCGGCTTTATTTATTATCTCGCATATTAATTCTTTATAACTTAACTTGCACATAGCACAGTTCTAATACAGTGGAAGATTTTATAAACAAAAAAACTCTGCTAAAATACCACAGCAAAATGCCAATGAATCAATGAAATTCCTTATCTTTCCTGTATCGCATGTGTACCTATACAACACTTCCTCTTCCCGTGGGATGTTGTCGATTAGTGCCGTTTAAAGCAAGATGTTTCAAGTTGCCATATGTTGGGTAAAATATAATTCACTCAATGACTGTGAACCAATAGTGTTGCACTTGGACTTTTCGTAAATCTACTGAATTCAGAGTTGGAGTATGCTTCTAGGAGTTAGCGCTTACTTTTTTGTAAGTTCCTCTGAAAATGACCAATAAACAATTTGTAAAAAAATATTCAAGAAGTTATTCATATGGACCTCATCAGCAAGCTCTTAAATTCTCATCAAGGCAGATCGGTGTTACCCAAAATGATTGAGAAAAATTACTGAAATCAAAACTTTTGTTCATAAGAGAAGTTAAACAGCTAGAGCTCTTAGCAGCAATGATGGGCACCAACATGCACGCAAAAATACGTAGACATGTAGTGGTACAACAGCTATATGGTGTTCTCCTTCTGCTGAAGTAGAACTGATGTTGTGTGCTCACACTTGCAGAAGAACTTGTGCCCATCATCAATGCTTATGAGCGGAGAATGAGCAGTCGCTCAAAGAGCGTAACAATGAAAGCAGACATGCGCTTAAAGAGCGTAAAAAGCGTGCAATACAGAATTGATAAGCTAGTGAGAGCGTTTGCTTGTGGTAATGGCCACCACTGCTTATGAGCGTGGCTGAGCAAAACGTACCGCGTGCGGGACTGCGGCACAATGAGAATAACTTTTCATATAGGTATATATAACAGCAGAGAGCGTAAAATTTAATTCAGTTTGCTTTGAAAAGCGAACAAAGCACAACTACATATGCATTGAAGAACATTTGTGTAGTGATGCCCACTACCACAAGCAACAATAAGCATGTGCTGATGATTCTGTATACATGCATGCTTCTTTACGCTCTTAAAGCGCCTGAGCATTCTCATTTTTACGCTCTTTGAGAGCGGCTGCTGTTGATATCGTTTCTAATGTAAGTGGAGGACTTTTTTATTCAATACCTTTTCTCTCCCAAAACATTGACAATGCTCTGAGAGTAAAAATAGCACCAAAAAAACTTTTCTTGATCATCACCGTTTGAGCCAGCATTAAGCTGTAGGCTTTCATCGCTATTTTAATCAAAATTAATACAACAGAACGACGCTGACTAAAAAGCTAAACTAAAGACACTTATGTGCTGAACTTACCTATCCTCAGAGCATTTGTTTCCAGGTAACTTGTTTTGAAAAATTTTACTAAATTCGCAAAGAATTTTACCAATCTGGTAACTTTGTCATTGGAAGATCACCACGAGATATCCACAATCAAAGTGCAATATTGTCACTTTTGATCACAATTTTCTTCACTCACTAGAGATCAATTATAACGTAGTTTTTTCCGCTTTGCTTTTTTGTTGGTTCGAATAAGGTAACTTGTTTTAGAGGAAACTACAACTTTGGCATCTTCCTTTTAAATGTGATCGTTATGATCGCTTTGAAGTCACGTGCGTAATTTCTTGTTTTTCTCTCATATTCTTTTTTCGATTTGTGTCACAATACCAACGGCGGCGGCGGCGCTCTCTTCTTGTCAATTAGCGGCTATTTGTAACTGTTTGTCTGTTACTTGGTTAATTGACAATATTTATGAACACGTACGCAATGAAGATCGAACTGCACCATCGAGATCGATTGCAGAATCTATCGTTAAGTTGTTATTGTCAGCATCAATGGGTACAAGCACTAGGCGAGTGTTTCGTTTTCATTGTTGCTGCTCCTATTTGGCGCTACAGAAGGATCCACCTATTCTGCTGCCACATACTGTGACATTTTAGTTTTAATTGAAATTATGATTTATTGCCATATTTTTTTCTTGGTCTTTCTTCTAAGCGCAATTATTTTCATCAAAATTTTTATCGTGTCTAAGCGTTCACATTAATGAAGCTATTAACTTGACTCAAATGTGTCATAAATCTTTTGAAAACAATTCAGATTGCATTGTGCTGTTTAATTAAATGAACACTTCAAATGTACAAAAAGTTATTTGCGGTCAAGCGGTTTATTGTGTTTTTCTATCTAATTATTATACTAGCGAAATGCTCGTTATATGACGCCAGTTAATAGAGTTGCAGGTTTCATTTTAGTTTAATCTGATAAATTTTTGGATTTTAAGATTTTAATTATATTATATATTATATAATTTTAAATATATTTTTCAGCCGAGTTAAGTGACTTACAATTCCATAGGGCTGCCAATATAAGAACCTCGAGTTGAATAAATTTCGCACAAAATTTCATTCCAATTGAATTCAGCTAAATATTTGAAAAATGTTACCTTGTTTTTTATGAAATGAAGTAAACGTTTAGGATAACTTTCTGTCTGGCAACAATACCCCATAAGTTCTCAATTGGGTTTGAGCCTGGAATAAAGGCTGACCATGGACTAGTCTTGATTCCTAAGTCGATAAGCCACTTCTTTGTAAATAGTGATCTAAGGAGAGGTGTATTATTCTGTTGGAAACAGTCTTATGAAATCGTTATAAATAGGAGAAGGTATTCAAACTTGTAAGTCAACATCTTTCATTCTTCCCCTCACAAAGACTATTTCGGATCTTAGGTTCGTTTTAAATGCAGCCCAAATTATAACGCTTCCACATCTGTGAACCATTTCTGAGAAATGGCAGACACGTAGACAAAACCAAGCAAAATTGTTAAGTAATAAATCAGCATCTGCTGTCCACTGTGTGGGGAAAAAAATGCTACCATTGTTGGTTAGAATTTTTTGGTAGTTGGAAAACTTATCTACTTTCAAGTAATGCATTGGTTATCAGTAATCAACTGACCTTAGATGCCGATAAGCCAATCATATGAGCCAATCATACCAACCTTCCGTTCTCTGGTCACTGACCGTGTTCAGTCAAACTAAGACTTTCAAAACTACATAACAGCTCCTTGTTGCTTCGTTCAGCAATGCGATTACGCACGTGTCACACTTAGTCACGAATTCGCGCCCTCTTTCCTAGTTGCGTTATGCAGTGCCGAAGCCGGAGGCGGAGGAATCAGAAGGCAATGGCTCGGGGGCAGAAAAATAATTTTCGGTGTTCATTTGATGAAACATGCGTAAGCAATGTCCAAAGTCTCAAAAGTACTTACACGAATGGGGTGTCAAATGTGGCTTTTAGCAAGAGGCGCCAATAACCCTAGCTCCGCCACTGACGTACATATTACATGTGTACGATACTTTTGATAGCTTGGTCTCAAAAACGAGCGTTTAGTCTATACTAAGTATTTATATAAAATTGGTCGTATGGAAATGGTTTGTAACGCTTTGGCGCAAAATATACTGAACCAATTTTAATATCTTTTTTTTTTAAATAAAATATTTGTGCTGAAAAAGATTATTGCATACTTATTTTGATTATTTTTTAAAGTTAAATATCCTTTTTTTAGGATTAAGTTTTTGAAAAACTTCACAATAAAATTTTCATTTGATTTTTAGTTGGTTATGCTTGTGCTGCTTCTTGAGTTTTGTGTTGTTGTTGTTGTTTTTTTTCTCTTCTCATTTGTACAGTTTGTATTTGGCTATGAAGTTCAAAGAATATACTCTCTTTAGATTGTTTTTTTTTTCTTACTTTTGAAGAGAGAGGATAGTATGAGATGTTAACGGAGTTATTTCATTATGAACAAAAAAAACCTGGCATGCTCGTGCGAAGCTGCGGGTGCCACTAGTATACAATATTGCCCTTAGAGTCTGTACATATGAAGATATGAATTAAAAGTAAGCGTATCGGAATGAATTAAAGTTAAAAATTGGCCGTCAACCCTTTTGCAACAAAAGTTGAACAGTGAAATTTTTTACATTCAACTTCAGATTATTCAAGGTTATAGCAAGGAACTTGTTAACATAACTTGGCAATAAAATAATTTGTAAACATATGCTTAAAGCCAAGATCAGCACTTGTTCTTATAAACGACTGGAAGTTTTCCCAAATACAATTAGTAAGCATGTTCGCAAATTGATCCATGACTTAATAACATTTATTTAATTAAGCACAAGTTTTACAAAACTCCACAGCCGAGTTAGGCATTTCTCAAAAGGACTACTCACATCTATGTATCTGAGTGCTCGTATTTTGATAAACAGTATAACAATTAATACAACATGATATTCACTTTATTAAAACAAGCGCATTTAGTTGAATAGTTCTAGGTAGAAATGCACGATTGTATGAATGTTTTATCTAGATTTCGCACTAGCATGTGTTTTATTTTGAAAAATGTGACTGACAGTTAAAATTAATGACAACGCTGTCTGTGTGTCATCGAAAATATGTGTGTACGCAAAAGCCACACACAGAGCAACAGCAATAACAAAAATTGCATGCAAATACTTGAATTCTGTAAGATACCTACGTGTAATTAAAAATTTAACATGGAATATTTATCCAGCAGATGAATCATAATCGCGCATTACTGTGCCAATGCACCATACTCGCGTACTCTCATAATAATTATTCACATTTAATTGAGGTTCTGATTCTGATTATGAGCGCTGTAATAAAATTTAACAAACTGTAAGCAAATAATTTAGGAAAAAGTGTTTTGAACAATTAAAAGTAACATACTGCAATTAAAAAATTAATTAAAAACTTAACGAATTTTAGTCTAAAGTACGTTAAAAGCAGCTAAAATTTAGTACCCTAAGATTTTAAAGAAAATTATAACCTGCTTTAGTTACTGAGACAATATGATTTTTATAAAAATTTCAATTTAAAAATATAAAAAAAATCACAAAAAAACCTACATATATATAATTTTATCAAAAAATGTCCCCATTTCACCGCGTTTTATGCTAAGGCGTACAGAAGCATAACTAAAAAATATTTTCCGCTCAATTGGTAAAATAGTTTTTTTTGGGAAAAAGTTGATGTAATTTTTTTTTGCTCAGCATTTGAAAAAACTTATCCATAAAATGATTAAAACTTAAATTTTTGTGTGGGAAAAACTTGATGACCTTTTTTTTTTGCTCGTCGTTAAAATCAAAAATTTGAAGCCATGTTACAAAAATCACGCAATTCCCGACTATTTCGGAAATTTTTGAATTCCTACCATGCTCCCGGTATGTCATGAATTTCTAGGCCTAGCCGGGTAGGTTAGGTTTAAAGAGTCGCTTGCATATAGCAAGTTTCACTCGGAAGCAGTGTGCCCATTATGATACCCTATATATGTATACATATATGGGACGTTCCATGTCAACCGCGACAGTGGTCTGCAAAAATTTTCGCAAAATTTTTTAATTTTGTAGGAAGGCTATGAAGAGAGAGAGTGCAGTGCATACTTTTTTTTTCAATGGTAGGTGGTGCCATGCCCCTAACGGAGAATACGTTACCACGGCTAAGCTAATAGACCGATTTTATTGGTTTGGTGATAAATTGAACCATAAGAAAAGTAATTAGAAGCTCTGAGTTCTTAAATGGCGCGTGGCATCACCCTTTATAGGAAAAAGCGCTGCTTCGGCTGAACCGCTTCATAGATTTCGATATAATTTGGTATGTAGTAAACATATTTCTTTTGAGTGGGCGGTGCCACGCCTCTATTAAGAAAAAACAGTTTCACAGCTTAACTAATTTACCGATTTTGATAAAATTTGGTTAGAATCTAATCAGTCCCTTAATTTAGATGTGTTAACATATTTTTCTATTATAGGCGTGTAAGAACGTTTTATTTTTATTAGAGGCGTGGCATCGCCCACTCAAAAGAAACATCTGGGTTGGCTAGGCTTTAACTACACAGTAGCTTGGGTGAAGTTGTGGAAGCTGATAAGTTCCAATTCGGCTGGTTCATCAAGACCAACAAAGAACGCAGAACCAAAATGTTTGGTTCGTTTCCTCATTATCCCAAGGCATTCGCAGAGTAGATGCCTTACCCTCTCATTCTCTTCTTCCTCTCCACAACTCTTGCAGAAATCTCTGAAAAGGGCACCATATTTCGCGGCCATAGGGCCAATTCCACAGTACCCCGTCAGCACTCCTACAACAGTTCTTAGCTCTACTCTGCTGAACCTTAAGAGAATTTGCGTCCCTCCTAGATTTAGTTTAGGCCACGTGTTTCGAGACGTTCTACATTCGGCGGTAAGGTTCCACCCAGGCCCGGATTTTTTCTGATCCTATTTTAGCACTTTCGTCAGCTTTCTCATTTCGAGTAAAACTCGGCTACATGGTAACCCTGATTATGCTGCATGCAAAGTTGTTCAAATGTATGAATAATTTCCGATACATTGAAAATGTCCAAGTTATATTTAATACGATACAAATTTGGCTTGAAATACATGAGAAAAGTGATCCGATTTTTCGGTCGGCTATAATGAGTGTGAACAAAATCACTCAAAGTAATATAAATATAATAATTTGGGAAATTTTTTTTTTTTGAAAAATGGCTTCTGTATGTTTTTTGTTGGCTATTTTCTACTTTAGTTTTTGTGGCAATTCTATTAATAATAAATGAAAGATTGACAAAAACTTTGATTTACGTAAGTGATTATAACACACATTTTTTTATAAATAAGAAGATTTCTAATAGAAATTTTAAGATAATCAATCATTCTTTTGAGCGAGAATATGACAGCAGGCTTCGCAAATTCATTTTTAAACACTTGTAGTGTTAGCGCATACACTGAGAAAAGAGAATATTAACTTCAAATAAATGTATTTGGTTGATAGATTAGATATTAACATGCCCTTAATTCGAAGTCAAGATATTGTTTATTGGACAAAACAATACATCTATTTGAGCCGATTAAATAAGTAAATCCAATTGGATCGAATAAATATCACATACTCCCATTTCAATTTGATTTTACCTCACATTAACATGAAACTATACAATTCTCAACATATTTAAGCAAAACACTACTTAATTACCTTCTGCTCAGACATTTATGATTGTGTAAATACCAACAATATCAAACAAAATTTCTTTAACGATATGAAAAAATATCGATTTTTTAGAATATCGATCTTTTGCTCATCGGTTATACTAACTAAATTGATATTAATAATTGTATTCGATAGCGACAAATTAATATTTCTTCCGCCAAATACATGATATGGTGATTATAAACATATAAATGTTTGAAACACATAATTATTTGCTTGAACCAGACTTAGTATAATTATCCAAATATAATTAGTTAATTATTACCAAATACATGATTAGTTCTAAAATTATATTTGATTTGGTGGAATGTGCGTCTTGTTCACTTATTCGCCTACATCAAATATATTTGCTTATTATTACCGAATCTCGATCTATAGAAATAAATCGTTTTCTCAGTAGAGACAAGTGATTATTCACGTTTTGGATACATAAAAAATCTGACAGTCGGCTTTTGGACAACGAATCTATGTTATGAATGATTATGTCTATGTATTACCTTCATGTACTCTTCATAATATCATGCTCTCTCTCAGTAACAGCAAAACTCTTACTAAATAATGCTACGTAAAAGGCCATGGGATCCACTTAAATACAATTAATCATCGGAAAATGCCTTGGAAAATCAGCTTTATTTAAGAAGCTCAAAACAATATATCCAAGGTTACTAAAATAAATTCAATAGAAACCCTATTAAATGATATTCCTGAAACATTGTGTCATTTATTTAAGCTACTCACTAATTAGATAAACGTGTGGAGTGCGCTGTCGAAACATTTAGTCACACGCTGCATTCTTATCAGCGAACACAAATCACAAGTAGTACAAAACTTGTAACAACAACAACAAAACAACACAAAGTTCAAAAGTCTTTATGTCTAAAAATTCACCTGTACAACTGAAACAAATGAACATAAAAAATGAAAAAAATCATCAACATCAACCGACATCGGTTGAGCGAAATGAGTGAAGACAGTGGTGGTTTTAATGTATAAGTGTGGCCGTAAAGCGTACAGTGATCCCTAATAAAACAAAATGAAAAATGTTTCGAGAGCTTAAAACTGTGCTGTTGCAGACTGTCTGCTGCTACAGCATCCAGCAGTATTTTGTGGAGCAAGTTAGATTCATAGAAGCGATTGTGAAAGATGGAATTTTATTGGCTGCTATGCAGATAAAATAAAAAAAAAAATAGAAAAGATACAGAAGTTCGTTAGAAACATGGGAGTAATGGGAGTAGTGTTAAGCTTAAGTTCGTATAAAAAAAAAGGTTTTTTCCATTCTCATTTTTTTTAATGTATCGAAACAGTTTTGAGGGTAATTAATTTGCTTGTATCACAAACAAATGGCACAAACATACGGGCAGCAAATGGGTGCTATTCGCCTTTTTGAAAGTCGTTCGATATACAGAAGCTTAAAAGCATTTTGAATAGGAGGATTGGTAACAGACAACAACAAACGTTAAGCGTTAACATTTTCCAAGAAGCTCTTGAGATGTTTCTGTTGTCTCTTTGTATGTTTGTTTTAAATCAAATGTATTTACTCGTTTAGTTTTCTAGGAAGTTTTAATTTTAACCGTTTTGCAATTAATCACTTTGTTGTCTTTTATGTTAAATACTCTAAAGATTTTTTGATTATTAAATAGGTTAAGCAAGTAAATTGGATTTTTTCGTTTTAATTTAATTAACGATAAGATTTCTCAATGTCTTTTAAATTGAATTCTAAAATAGTTATATTGAAATAAGAAAATCATAGTGAAATCATGTAACCAAGCAAGAAAATCTAGGTACTTTGGTAAAAGGTGTTCAAGGAAAAGCTTAGGCATACGTAAAATACTTGTTTGGAAAGAGTCTTCTAGCAGAATTACAAGATGAAATGCAGTTCATAGAAATTGCTTGGCTGATATATCTATCGTTTTAATTTTTAAAAATCGGAAAGTTTGCCAATAAATATTTGTGAAAATAGCAGGACTATGACCATATCACTGACAAGGTAGTGAAAAAATAAAACAAAGCAAAATTGTTTAGGTTTTATGTAGATATCGTCTTCAAATAATACCAGAAGTTATCTAGAAACCGAATTGAAGAAGTATCCGAACCATCTAATTAAATTTGGTTAGGACTCGCTGCAACGCTCGTCACAACGTCCCATGCAAGGATGTTAAAGTTGAACATGGGGCCTAATAACACTAATCATACACCTTCAGCATTTACTGTGGTATTCTTAAAGCTTTTGCATGAACATATATTTGCTCCAACTCTCCCGGAGAATAAAAGCTGAATACACTCTGTAAGGAATGATGATGATGGCAAAAACTAGTCTGTATAATCCCCTCGGATATAGGAAAACTATTTCGCCAAATGAGCACGCCAGTTTGCGTGGAGATGGATGTGCAACAATGGAGCATAAGTCAACGATAAATATAGAATTTAGAGCAAAATTCGAAAAAAAATATATACCAGATAAGATACTTCTGATTACATTCTGATATTATTTGAAAAGGGTGTATTAAAATAATAGAATGGTCAAAATGGCTTCTATGAAAAATGAGAACTCGCGTAACGATATGTGAAAATCGTTCAAGAGTGCCTGATCTAAATCTGCACATCTGCTTGATAACGCTGACACCATGAAAGCAAAGTCATAACTAGAGAATTAGAGTCCTAGCACAGGAAAACTGGATCGGGGCTCACAAAAATAATTTTAAGTGTTTGAAAATTTTTTATTATTTTAAGACCCTTTTCTTTAATAGTAAACCCCTTTTGTGTGACAATACAAAACAGTTCAATACAATTTTACCTGGGCGCTCCTAAAATAAAAGTTAAAGTATCATGTTGCCCTATCCCTAACTGGCTAGAAAAGTGTCATCGTCCTTTAAATACAAATATATTTACCCAAGAATCAATCTGTCCATATACTAAATCAAAATCGGTGTACCAGCTCAGCCGTGGTAGCGTTTTTTTCTCATTAGGGGTTGTGCCATGCCTACTAAAAGAGCACAGAGCTTTTAATACCCTTTCAATCTATGTATGTCCGTACTATATTTTTTCAAAATCGATGAATTAGCTTAGCAGTGGAAATTTATTTTCCGGTTAGAGGTTTGGCTCCTTTAAAAAAAAAAAATTATCAAATCCGCCCTGCCCCTTTTCACAACCTTTCAAAAAAAAAAAAAAAAATTAAAGGATCATGTTGTGTTATGGCATTTGAAAAGATATTGGGTTTCAGAAAATTTGCGTTTAATGAAAGAAGAAATATAAAAGAACAAATGTAGCAGAAAGGAAAAATTCCATTGTATACTTTCAGTAGTTAAAGAAAGGTAGTATAAAGCAGGGACGTGAACCTCGTTTTGAACCGAATCGGCTATGAACCGGAAAACCGCTTATTTTACTAATTAACTGAACCATTAACCGAACCGAAATTTTCCACAAATGTTTAATTCGAACCGAAAACCGAACCACTTTTTATAAAGGTTTCAGGGTTCATTCTGAACAATTTTCAATAGAAAAATTTTCCCCACTCTTTTCTTAAATATAGAAATTGATGAAATTTTCAAAGAAATAGGATGAGACAGAGTTAATAAACAAAGCATTTAAAGATAAAATCAAGTCGTTTGATAATACAAGGCGGCTTTCAAATAATGTTGAATAACTACCCTGACAAAGAATTATCTGAATTAGCTCAAATTATTTTTGGTGTTCCAGCAACCCAGGCTTAGGTAGAGAGGGTATTTTCCACCTTAAAATTTATTCTCGGAGACCTGCGAGAAAATATTGACGAGGACTTGTTAGAAGATATTATTCTCATCATTCGTTCTTATAGCGTATGACATAGATTATGTCTACATATATGTAAATTTCTTATGTATTCTTTTGGATTGTTATACTGAATAAAAATAGCACAAATATGCATAGTTTTTTTTTTTTTAATTCCCGAACCGTTGAACCGAACCGAAGCCCCGGTTGAAGGAAAAAAAAAAAAAACGTTTTAATGAACCAATCCAAAAGTCCAAAAACGGTTCGAACCGCTGAACCGAACTGACCAAATTTTTCACCCGGTTCACGTCCCTGGTATAAAGTTGTCAAATTTAAGAAGAAAATACAATTTCTGAGAAGCGCGCTCCAAAACCGAAGCGAAGTGTGTGGTGGCGTGGGGTTGGTGAACGAAATGAGCATGGGTCGGAGCCCACTAGCTCAATATACATAATAACACAAATTCCTACTTGTCGACAACGGTGTTATAACTCTGTTGCTCAAGCAAAATTCAGTTAATTTTTTCAAACATTTCTTTTTTTTTATTTTATTGTAAATGTAACACAAAAACATCAGATTTATATTTTACTTGTATTTAAAAATATTTACAAATATTTTTTTTTATGCTTTTAGTTTTAACTTAAAACTATAAAACTTTTATTATTATTTACGAGTATTTTTCTTATCATATATTTTGTGTAAATATTTTTCTTATCCATTTTCTGGCTTAAAATTATTAATAACAAAGCTTTAATACATATGTTAATAAAAAATAACAAGCTTTCTTAATGTTTCACAAAATATTGCAATGATTGTTGTTGTTTTTAGTAAATTGAATTTGTTTGTAAAGCGCTTTTGCGTTAATGGAAGGATACTTAATGGACGTCTCTACGACTATTGAACAACGGCTAGTTTTGAAACAAAATAAAGTAAAATTAACTACAGTAAGTGACTGGCTGCATTAACAGCATAGATAGCCTAAAACTATGCCACATTTGAAATTGTAATTTTAGCTTTTTATATGTTGTGCAAAGCTATATTTTTTCTATTGCATATTTTTAGGCACGCGTTTTATTTAAAGAGCCAGTCGGCGTTGTATTCGAAAATAATTTTATTGTTTGATATTTTGCAAAGAAAAGTTAAAAAATTATGCGTTTAATTCTGCCGTAATTCGGCTCTGCTTAAAATTTGAGTTAATTTTGCACTAAATTGCAACAACAAAACTAATCATTAAACTATTTTTTACTAATTTTATTTGCTACATTAAATAATTTTTTTTTTTAAAAAAAAGTTAATTTCTCTAATGATTAAAGTTCGTTTACTTCTTTAAGTCACTTTATTTATATCGTTCAGTTGCAGTTTTAATGCTTCACTTAATCTATGTAAAAAATAACTTGCAAATTTCAGAAATAAATTTAATTTTGTGCTAAGTATGGTTTATGGCTTTGCTAAACTAATTTCTCATGTAAACAGTTTGTGCATTAGCTAATATACATAATAAATATTTCAATTACTAAAATACTGGTGCAGATTTCTAAATAATTTCATTAGGGACTTAAACATTATATAAAAGAATCATTTTCCGAAGTATTAATACTGCTCTGAATAGAAAATTGCAGACAATGGGAATATTTTAGCAAAGAAAGTATTAAAACTTTATGCGCGACTTTGGTTTAAGTAGTGGTCCATTAGAGGAAAGGTAAAATATCAGACAAAACGTGGCGACCAAATGAGATTTAACTCAAGAACTTTTCAAATAAATTAATAACCACATGTACCCTTAAAATGATTTAAGTTAATTTTTTAAAAGCTTATCTTATTATGAAAAAGGAACAAAATTGAAGCACAGTGTGCTCTAAATGTCAGAGCTTATACCGATGTATACCCTCAACTCAGAGTGCATATTTTCATTTCTTATTCGATTTAGACGTGTACGACAGTCTGTCTTGAAAACCAAGCGAGGTGATTCAATAAAATTCGGTACTTGGGCTACACCTTCAAAGATATATAGGTCGTGAGATTGAAAATGGACGAAATTGGTTGACGGACACGTCTACTGCCCATACAAATAAAACATTTAAAACGATATATTATAAGTTATTTCATGTAGTGGAACTGAATTTCTTACAATTGCTAGAAATAATTCTGACAAACGCTGAACAAAAGTTGAAGAACTTCTGCAAAAGCACGTGATACTTTCCATTCAAGCAAAAACTTACAAAAGCTATACCGAGGGAATTATTAAAAATAATGAGATTAAGTGATAATTCGGAAAAGCTCTGGACAAGTACTGGATGAATTTGTACAAGTGGACGTGACAGCATAGGTTAGGTTAGGTTAGGTAGGAGTGGCAGTCAGTTACAAAAACCGACTCACTTAGACCAAGTTTGGTCCATTGTGATACCACAGGGTACTTGACTATACCCTCTCATTGAACCATCCAGATTTCGTTATGAAACTAAATAACTGACCTATGCTAACATGTCTAAGGTCCTCCAGGTCATCAAACAAAAACGAGCCAAGTGTTTTGTGGCGTTTTCTAGCAAGTGCAGGGCAGGAACAAAGAAAATGTTTAATGTTTTCCTCCTCCTCCACATCCCCACAACTTCTACAGTAGTCAAAAGACCGAATACCTAATCTCTCCGCATGTCTGCCGATAAGCCAGTGGCCAGTTATTACTGCAACAACTGACGAGACACTGTGCCTAGTGCGGGATATCAGTTCTAGAGATCGCTTAGCGTTCCATTCCGGCCAGATTTGCCTTGTTATATTGCAAGTTAACCCTTGGGTCCATCTTATGTTAGCCTTTTTTATCATGTCTTCTTTAAGCAGTAACTTGCAGGTAGCAAGTGGCATGCCAACACCTTCCTTGTCTTGAGGAATTTGTGCAGTAGTCCCCTGCCTAGCAAGTTCATCAGCTTTGCAATTGCCATCAATGTTCCTATGCCCAGGCACCCAGATGAGGTGAATGTTAAAATGCTGAGCCATCTCATTTAGAGACGAGCGGCATTGTTGGGCCACTAGTGAGTTTAGGAAGACTGATTCTAAGGATTTAATAGCAGCTTGACTGTCTGAATAAATATTAATACCCTTCTTGGATACCACATTTATTCTCAGCCAGGATGCTACTTCTTCTATTGCTATAACCTCTGCCTGAAAAACACTACAATGGTCTGGTAACCTCGCAGCAATACTTATCTTCAGTTCCTTAGAGTAAATACCATAACCCACTTGGTTATTTAACTTGGAGCCATCCGTGTAGAAATTAATATGGTTCCTTCTCCCCGGGATTCCTCCCTTCCAGTCATCCCTAGATGGGATATGGGTTACGTAATCTCTCTTGAATGAGATTACTGGAATAGTGTAGTCCAATTTAGAGGGTACGGAATTCAAGCTATTAAGGATAGTTGAGTGTCCTGTACTTCCCTCGGACCAGCAAGCAGTTTCCCTGAGTCTAATGGCGGTACATGCTGCCATTCGTTTACCAAACAGGTCAAGGGGAACGAGATGAAAGAGGACCTCCAAGGCATCAGTCGGTGTGGTCCTCAGTGCACCACTGATGCACATGGAAGCAGCTCTTTGAACCTTCTGCAATTGTCTGTAATAGGTGACCTTGTCTAAGACAGGCCACCACAACACAATGCCATATAACAGAATCGGTCGAATTACCGCTGTGTAGAGCCAATGAATAATACGAGGTGATAGCCCCCATCTTCTCCCCACAGCTTTTTTACAAGAGTATAGTGCTACAGTTGCTTTCCTAACTCTCTCAACAACATTTATTTTCCAACTTAATTTCCTATCCAATATCAGACCAAGATACCTTGCACTACTTTTTAAGACAAGTCTAACGCCCTTTAGCGAAGGTGGTACTATAATTGGAAGTTTGTGACTCCTAGTAAAGAGTACTAGTTCAGTTTTGTTCGGATTTACGCCTAAATCAGCCTCATCTGCCCATGAGACGAGTCTGTTTAAAGCATTCTGAAGAATTTCACACAGTGTGTTTGGGAATTTACCACATGCAATTAATGCTACATCGTCAGCATAGGCAATAGCTTTACAGCCCAGCCTTTTCAGTGACATGAGCATCTTATTTATTGCCAGATTCCACAGTAGAGGAGATAGCACTCCACCCTGCGGCGTTCCTCTGCGGACAAACCTATTAGCTTCAGAAATGCCAAGATTTGAGGTAATGGCTCTGTTTGTCAGTAGCTTTTTAATCAGCTCAACTATGGAACTGTTGATACCCAGTTTCTGCAGTTCATTAATAATAATACCTGGGTCAACGTTGTTAAAAGCTCCTTCAATATCCAGGAACGCCGCCAGGGCGAATTCCTTACATGCAAAGGATTTTTCAATGCTGCTCACTAGTGTGTGAAGTGCGGTTTCTATAGATCTGCCTTTCGTGTAAGCATGTTGAGAAGTAGACAGCAGTTCAGGTTTGATACTGCTGCGAACATAGATTTCTATGAGTCTTTCCAAAGTTTTTAAAAGAAAAGAGGAAAGACTTATTGGTCTAAAATCCCTTGGATTTATGTAAGAGCTCTTCCCAGCCTTTGGAATGAAAATGACTTTAGTCATCCTCCAGGTTAGAGGAATATAGGAAAGGTTAAGACAGCCCTTGAAAATAGCTGTCAACCAAGGTATAATTAAGCGAGCAGATTGTTGCAGCTCAATTGGTGTCACACCATCAGGTCCTGGTGATTTATAGGGTTTGAAGCTATTTATCGCCCATCGAATTTTGGTTTCCGAAACAATGTCCCCGAGAATAATTGAGGACATCTGAGGTTGAACATTCAATTCCTCTGGTTCATGCAATGAGTTACCAGGGAAGTGAGTATCTAGTAAGAGGTCTAAGGTCTCTTCGCTAGATGTTGTCCAGGAGCCGTCAGGCTTTTTTAAAAGACCTAGAGTAGTGGGCGAGGTAGATAAAATCTTCCTTAGCCTAGATGCTTCTGAAATCTCTTCAATGTTTCCACAGAAGTTCCTCCACGAGTTACGTTTAGCTTTCCTTAACGAACTCTTGTAAATTTTGAGAATAGATTTATAATCATTCCAGTCATTGTCCAAACCTGATTTTTTGGCTTTGTTAAATAAATTCCTACTTCTTCGTCGAAGAACCTGAATTTCATTTGACCACCATGGGGGTTTCTTCTTTCCTCGAGGTTTACTTACAGGACAAGAAATCTCCAGGGATTTATTTAACCCTCCCGTTAAGTTTTGAACCAGCCTGTCTATGTCGTGGATAGTTGACGGCTCTACGGGGGTTGAGATAGGTAGATACTCTGCTATTTTCCTGTTATATATTCCCCAGTTTGTCCTTTTTACATTTCGGTGAATAATCGGTTCTGGGGGGTTAACAGTGAGAACAAATTCTATATAACGATGATCTGAAAAAGAGTGCTCGCTTGAGACTCTCCAGTCAACGATACAATCAAAAACAAAGTCCGAGACCAATGTTATATCCAAGACTTCTTCCCTGTTCCTTACTATAAAGGTTGGCTCACAGCCTTTGTTGCAGATAAGTAAGTTAGTGTTTAAAATGTATTCTAGAAGTGACTCACCTCGATCATTATCATCTGTGCTACCCCAGACAGTGTGATGCGCATTTACGTCACTGCCTATGATTAGCCCGGTTTTGTTTAAGCGGGCCTGCTCTACAGCCGCCTTTAAATATGTCGGTGGTAAACCACTCGCCATGTCGTGAGCCATGTAACACGATGCTAACCAAAAGCCTCCAGCTTTTATCTCCAGGCTAGCAACGACTGTATCTAGGTCACTGTAATTAGAATGCAAAAACAAGTTAAGATTAGTCTTTGCCAAAATGCACGCTCTGGGGTTACCTTCCACATTTGCCACCAGTAGCTTATAGCGAGGCGTCCTCAGACCACAGACTCTCCCGGCATGAACCCAGGGTTTCTGTATGAGGACTACATCATCTCCGCTTTTACTTAAGCGGATCAGTAAGCCGGCGGACGCCGCTTTTGAGTGGTGGAGATTAATTTGGAGGACCCTCATCGGATTCCAAATCATCTCCCCTCTCTACGACTGTTATGTCCGCCTCGTCTTCATCATCCTCTTCTAAAAGAAGAGCTTCTTCCAGGAGGCCCCCTACCTCCAACGACCTATCGGAATCCACGGATTCGGCTTCTTCAATGGACGCCTCAGGTTGACCGCTTGGAGTGCAGTTGTCCCCCTCTGGCTCTACCTCTTCATCCCCAACCTCCATCTCCACTGGCACTGGTGGTGCAGTGGCGATGGTCTCCGGGGAGGGAGAGATAGCACCTTTGGAGGCCAGCTCTTCGTCCTTACGGTAAACCTTGAGCGTCACCTTGTTGAAACCATACTTGACGACCCCCTTAGTTGCCGCCAGTAACTCCACGGATTCCTTGTTTAACAGGACCATGGCCTGCATGGATGGTCCGACTGGTGCTTCTAGCTTCCCAATCTTCCAGTTTTGAGTTGGAAGATTGGGATTGCATAGTCGGAGCATCCGCAGAACTGCGTCCTCACCCGACGGTGTGCTCGGTAGCCAAACGCGAGCCCGGGGCCTGGTAGGAATTTCATCCTTCTCCACAGCCTCCAGTCTCGCGCCTGGATACACCTCACCTAGCCTACTCACAGCTACCTTGTACAATTTGGCAGACCGTTCATCATCACAGGAGATGAGTTTAAAAAGGCCCTGATGCCAGCCTGCCTCCTCACATGATGGCACAGGACCAGGAAACTCCTCTAATATCTGGAAGAGGGTATTTGCCAAGGCAGCGTCTACCCACTTCCATTTATCCCGAGGAATTGCCCCGTCCTCCGCCGCCCTGTCAAGCACAGCCAAAACTCTCCCCTTACAACCTTTTACAACGTCACTAAAAGACAGAGATTTACCAGTAGTCTTTTGACGTTGACGTGACAGCATAGGTAGTATATAAGTTTCAAGCTGGCCGAAGTAACATACAGTATTGTTCGAATTAATGTGAACACAAGTGATAATTTGAAAAAACAACTTTTATTAGTTATAGACGAAGAATACAATTTAAATTGTTTTAATAAGAACTATGCCCCAACTTGACTTTTATAACTTCTTTAACACGTTTTGGCATAAAATCCACAAGTTTTGTACACATTTCAGATACTTGCTGGTCTTGAAACCATATCTGGATTACATTCCTAATCATTTTTATTTTTGTTGTGAAGTCTATTTTACGAAGTCTAGCTTTTGCAATAACCCGAAGATTTTCAATCGGATTAAGATCAGGTGAGTTTCTTGGCTATTCAAGGCATGATATCTTCGTGAGAGGATTTTTTGGTGCAAGGACAGCAATCTCGTTTCGTTGAAAAAGCGACAACGAAAAACTAACGACAGCTCATATTGACCAAATCCATTAAAGAAGATAACTAATAAATGTTGTTTTTTCAAATTATCACTTGTGTTCACATTAATTCGAACAATACTGTATTATTAGTTTCTTTTTATTTTCCCTTTATAGCCATAACATTGCATTTATATTATTTTTTTAAATTTCGGTATTTTTTGGACCGCCATATTAGAAGTGAAATTTTATTTTTGAAGCAAACCACTAATACTTAAATTAAAGTACTTACATGCATAAAACTTTAATTAAAGCAATATTACGATATTCTCATTGAAAGAGTAACTATGCATCAATATTAAAAGTATAACCCATACGTTGAAGAAATTGCACTTAATACTAAATGTCAACACTTCCAATACTAAGCCATTTCAACTTATCATAAAATATACATACATGGGCATTTCCACGAAAACGGAAGTTTTTGTCCCGTGCGACACCTTGGTATTTTGCAATTATCTTGAAAATGAAAAATTGCCCAACTTCAATCTTAGCACCAATTATAAAGCAAATTAGAAGCTATAAGTTAAGTCTATTGTCAAAATAAAAATCCGTTTTATTTTGGCTTTTTTTTATTTTAAATGTGTTCGACGGTCGAACGGGACCCATAGAAATGCCTATATGCTACTTATGTACATACATACATATGTATGTATATATTAAAGTATGGGAACATTATTTAATTTTAATAATTTACGAACATAAGTTATTACAAATTCGATGTACTGCTTTGCGTACAAAAACACACTTTAAAATGTTCAAAAATGAATGCTTTATTTATTGTTTTTAATAATTCTCAAGTTCTAGCAAAATTGCTTACAATCCTAACTTTCGCTAAAAACAACGTTATTCAACACTTAATACTCGATGTTATTTCAAAAAATCACAGGCTACTTCTTCCAAAGAATTGTTCATGGGATAATGCAACTTATTAAGTGGATTAACTTTTTGTCTAATGGTGAACATTTATTAAACAGATGCAACAACTTTACGGAGTCTATTTCATAAATTTTTTTCGAAACCTAATGCTCTTATAAATGATATTTGACTTGAAGGATTGTTTTAGTTTACCAATTTAGTGGTTTTCACCTGAACATTTTAGTTTTTGCCTGATCATGCAACAATTTGTCTATTTAATTCATAAGTTTTATGGCAATACATTGAAACATGTTGTGTTCTGCTATAAAAAATTATGGCAACTATGAACCAACTAGAACAAATGTGATTGTAAGATTGATATACAGGCTAAAAGCATAATTGGAATTTGAAAATATTTTAAATGAACATAATTCAGATTTGCACCTATTTGACAACATTTTATCACTATAACAAATCAAAATTTGAAAACCGTTTTTGAGAGCAAACCTAATGATCTAAAATATAAACTTTATACAAATATTGCAAGAATTTCAGCGTCTAAAGATGTGCAATTCATATTTTATACTGATGCTAATACTAATAATAACAATAATTCTATGTGATAAGTATTCAATCTAACTGCCTTCCTTCATTGCGATATTCAGCAAATGTCTACTATTTTAGAAACTAAATATTAGAGACTAATTTGTGCTATCAACTTAGACATCTAGAGTAGGTAAGTACAATAAGTGGGATGCAAAAAGTTCATGATGAAGACTATCATAATACCATATATATGTAGTGTGTAAGTATTCCAATGAGACAAAATCTTAGTGTTGCTAAGAAAATACAGCGACGATAGAGTTTCAATAGGAGGTGTATGTTTCTTTTTATATATACAAAATGCCACGTTAAACTTAAAACCTTAATCTAAATCAGGTTCAAATAGGTTTTCATTTACTTAGTTTTGCTTAATAGGATCCCTGATGTGATGGCCCTGACGCCGTTGTATGGGATGATGTTGATTCTCTATGACCTGATGTAGCTGTTGTTGAGGTTGATGATTTTTGCGATGGTCGTATATCATCGATTTGTATTAAATGTTCGATGGGTATTAGAGAGAGTTCACCGCCTGGTTGTTGCACTGGTGGTAATTTTGCTAGAGCCTAAAGAGTTATTTTTTTAGAAAGAAAAGTAATATACTTTTTAAGAAAATTATGAAAAAATAGAATCTACCTTCGCGTGTTCCAACGCAATGTTTGCTGCCTTCTCTGCTTCACGTTGTCGACGCTCCTTGAGCTTAAGCGAAAATATCGCAACAGATCGCGCGCTTTTGATTAACTTTTGCTTAAGACGAGATTTTTTAGCTGCTAACTCAGCTGCTGTTAATAGTAATAAATTAAGATATTAATAATTAAGGATTCAGGCGATAAGGCAATAAAAACAAATCCTTAAATCGGAGAGATTGAATGACCAATATTTTAAGAAATTGTTTTGATTTAGTTAATTTTACTATAAAAATAGTTGTACAACCAGTCAGGCTGCACTAAAAGTAGGTAATAAGCCGATCAGATATTCAAAGAACGTAAGAAGGAGTTTTCATCCGGACCGCATACGACTGGCCCTATTAGAGATCCGGTGTAGACTTGGGCGTTCGGATCAGACCCGGAGGTTTGACACTGATCAGTGATCAGTGTGTCTCATCATCATCATCGACACTTATTAGTGTGTCTCATCTGACCATATCTTCACTATATGGGAGCAGTGTCTACTCTTTTTGATGCCAATGGACAAATATGTGCCTTCGATCCGTTTTGGAAGAAAGTATGACGTCATACCCGGACCGTGACCAATGAATAAAACCAGAGGTCTCACTCATGTTTTTTATACGGATGGCATCTAGATGACTAGACTAGATATTCTTTTCCAACAGAAGAGATGGTAAAGGTTTTGCTAACGAAGTTCTTTGCCATTTTGTATTGGACTTGCTGAATTATCGAAAAAGATGGGATGGGAAGTGCATAGGTGTCTGTAGTGACAGTCATTCTGCGCTTAAAGCTGGTGCTATTCAGCTATTCGAAGATCGTAAGCGAGTGTAAGGCAAGTCTCAATGGTATAGCAAGGCACAATTCGTTGAGTCTTATTTGGGATCTTGGATACTGTGGTGCCACAGAGAATGCACTAGCGAATGAATTGGAAAACTAGAGCTCAGCGGCGATTCCAATAATTTCAGAGCTATTCAACGGTATCAGTTTTGTGGAATTTACTCGTTGAATCAGTGATATTATAAACACTGTTCGCACAAAGAGGTGATCTGATCTATATTCCTGTAAAATTGCAAATTGGTTAATGAAAGAACTGTCTGGGAAAGTACCGAAGCTTATGCTTCACCTGGGAAGAAAGTACTACGACTACTGGTAGGGTTAATAATGGGGCATAATACATGTGGGCAGTACTTGTCTAACATGGGTGTCATCACCTATCCAACCAGCCAATCATTCCTTGAGGACGACGATAATATAGAGCATCATCTTTGTAGTTGTCCGGCTTTCGAAAGGAGAAGTTTGTTGTGTAGAAATGCCTTGGGAATGAGTTCTGCTTATTCTCTTCCTTTTCGATTGCTATGAAAGGAGTTTAACCTTTAGGTGTCCCAATTTTGCTGAATTTTTTTTGTGAAGTAGCAATTGACTTGCTGGTGGTTTATTTTATTCATATAATTGTGGCTGTCATCAGGGGTATCCTCATGGACCTTCTATTGGGTTATTAGACCCATTTTCTAAATACTATTGCTCGAATCAATGAGGAAAGGACACAACCACGAATGCTACAGATGGGACTTTTTTCGACCTAGTTTTATATTTAAGAGAATTCATGCACCAATCGATTAATAAAGTTCGAAAGTAAGATGTGAACATTGAACAGGGTCACTTCCGGCCTCCCTTAGGGCCCATTTTTCAATTAATATTTCATTGCATCAATCGATGGGAAAAAATCGATTATAAATTTTGGAAATACTCAGAGAATTAGTTAGAAATGCATAAAAAAAGGAGGCTTGGAGGGTCAGGGGGTAATTTTCACAGTTATTTGACCTGCCACTATATCCATCACTCGATAAGTCTAGGGATTTTTTTCATATTGGCTTAAAAATGGGTACTAGAACCGCTCCGATTTTCATCCATTGATAAAGTAAATTTTGTTTCGTTAGCACTTCTTTGAGCTTTCTTTAATATCTTGGTTTCACGGATTCTCTTTATCTTACTATCTTGATGTCATAAATAGTGAATATTTTTAATACATAAGTTCATTAGAATTTTAGAGTTTCAAAAACATAGTACTTTTGTCGCTTAAGATTCCAGAATTTCAATGCATTAGAGTGTTGGTTAGTTAGTAACTTGGATGCTTAGTAACATATTTTCATAGGAACTTAGTATTTTAGTACCTCAGTTTCTAATATCTAATCATTTTATTATTGTAATGTATTAGCATGAAAGACGTAAATTGGAGAATTGTAGCCTTCGCTACCGATCGCACACATTGTAAGAGTTTTATGGAAGCCCTATGGTAGTGGGCAAACATAACAAAACAAAACCTCACATAACGAGCGCACAATGAACTTTTTCATTGAAAATTGTATTTGTATTAATTCTTAAAACAATTGTTTTTGTTCGAAATAAAAAAAATCAAAATCAAAAATCAATTCCTACCTTTTGTTTCATCATCGGTGCCAGCACCTGATGCCGCCGCTTCTGCTCCAACTTCTGTTGTGCCACCCTTTTCCACCGTACTCTTCTTATTGCCAGATGAACTAGGTCGTTGCTCTTTATCCACCACCGTCGCCGTTACGCCATGAGCTGAGGAGGATGATGATGTTGAAATCGCACCAACGCTGGGTCGTGAAGCGCTACTAACAACTTTAGTAACTTCACTGCTGGCAATAGTAACACCCACTCCAACGCCACCACCACCAGATGATGAGGATGATGAAGGGACCATTTGCTGTTGCTGTTGTTGTGAGGCGCTTGATTTCATGATAGCAACGTTGCTCCAGGATGGTGCAGGCTTTAATATATCAGTTGTTTCTGTATTGCTTGTTAATTCCTTTTTTTTTTGGTTTTTGTTGTGTAATTGAGGGTGGGTTATGTGTTCATAGAAATTTATTTGTTACGTGGTTTATGGTGCATTTTTGTTTGTTGTTATTGCAGTGATTATGGTATTGGTTTCGTTGAAATTTTCATTTTTTAAATAATTTTTTTTTGCGATTTTTGTGCGGCGTTTTATTTTAACGCGTTGCGTGTTTTTCCAAAGTGCGGCATTAAATTGTTTTTAGTAAAGTGAAAAGAGTACATACATATATAATTAGGTTGTTGGAAAATATAAAAAGGTAATAGAAAAGAACACACATCGAAAGCTTGGGAACGCTTTAATATAACTACAAAAAAATAGGAGTATGTTTTTTTAGTATAAAATACTTAAGCAAATTAGAATGTTAAGCTTAACGTCAACAATATGTTATTAAATACGAGTAATTTCAAATTCACTACTTTTACTGATTCAATAACTTTGGAACAACAACTTAACAACCTACGAAACCAAGTCATGTAATCAGCACTGCTAAGAGTAAAGCCACGCAACGGGAGAAAACCATGTCGTATGAGTGACGTATGCATTAGGGTGCTTATTTTGAAAATATGTGCTGTAGATTTTTTTTGCCTATGTTTTGGCATTGGGATTAGAACAATTCTCACAAAATTTCAGCTTTGTGGATCAGATCTGTGAACGGCGCGAACAGAGTGTGTTTCCCATTTAATTTAACAAAAAAACGGACCACCTAAAAACTTGAAAAAATCTTCCTTGGATGCCAAGATATAGCTTTTTAGGTATTTAGTTGTATGGTAGGTGCCAAACCTTATTGTCAAACCATTTTATATGTGACTAAAAATGCGAACAATATGTATTCGAAGGAGTTTTTTTCTGTGGGCCCATATGGCTATATTTTAGCATTGGACCTGAAGAAAATTCTCCCAAAATTTCAGCTTCCTAGATCTAACCTGTGAACGGCGCAAAAAGAGTTTGTTTCGCATATAAACAGAAATAAAACATTATTTCTGTTGTCAATCTACGAAATCTACAAAAGTTTCAAAATAAACACCATATTATTTATGATGGCAAGCGCAGCGCTAAAAACCTGTGGAAGCAAGATGTCGGTACTGCCATTGTCGTTGAAAAAAAGACCTTTGATATTTTTGCTTCAGTTTCGAAGAGAAAGCTGTAGTGAAAGATCGCTCGGATCCATTTAGATTAGACATAACCTTCATTACAGACGCATTTCATTGGAAATCTCTGTTCCGAATTTTTGATTTGAAAGATAATATGGTAAAGAGCAGTTTGAAAATCTTAAAAAGCTGAGAAGTTTTGAAGCTATTTATTTTTCGACTTCTTTTCTGGGAGAATACAATATCCAACAATTATTGTTTTGGGCAAGAATATTTTATCCAAAAAAGAAATGAAAATTTACTCAGATAGTCAGATTGCTATCGAATCTCTAGAACCAGTATTCCTAAAATCAATAGTGACCCAGAAAAGCCGATCGTTTATTAATGAGATGGCTCAGAATTTTCACATTCACCTCTTTTGGGTGCCTGGGCATAAGAACATTGATGTAAATTGCAAAGCTGATGAACTTCCTAGGCAGGTGACTACTACAAAAATTCCTCAGGAAGAGGAAAGTGTTGGCATGCCACTTGCTACATACAATTTGCTGTTAAAAGAAGATATGTTAAAAAAAGGCTAATACCAGATAGACCCTAGGGTCAACTTGCCACATAACGAGGCAAACCTGGCCGAATCTTTCTGGAACTGATATCCCGCACAAGACATAGTGTCTCGTCAGCTGTTGCAGTCATGTCTGGCCACTGCTTCATCGGCAGACGAGCGGGGAGATTAGGTCTTCGGTCTTTTGACTTCTGTAGAAGTTGTGAGGATGTAGAAAATGAGAACTAGCTAGAAAATGACACAAAACACTTGAATTGTTTTTGTTTGATGAACTGGATGGTCTTAAACACGTTAGTATAGTTTTATTACAAAATCTAGTTGGTTCAATGAGAAGGAATCAACTACCCTGTGTTATCAAAATGAATCAACATTTGCTCTAAGTGAGTCGGGTCTTAAACTGACTACCACTCCTACCTAACCTATAGTTTAATTTTTGGTGATTCGACCATATACCATAATGCACTGGTTTGATCCTCCTACGCCACATGAGATATTGTAGGTGATGTTTGGCAAAATATTGTTCTCATATGTTTATATATAATTCTTGGATCTATCATGTATATATCTTTATTATATATTGTACATCCGATCGTTGAAATTTATCAGTTAATTCATAACCATATGTCTTTAATTTATAAATAACTTAAGGTTTTCTTTCACTTTCAATCGTTCGTTGTCTAAAAAATCGTTTAATGTTTTGATCTATGGTTTCCTTGGGAAAATCCTTTTTGCTCAAAATATTTATAGTTTTGTCCATGGAATATTTCGCCACTTGCTGTCAATATTTATCTAATACATTTTTTGGCGGTAATTAGTGTAATATTTGTTAGATTTTTGAATTTCTAATTACCAATCGCCCAGAAGCATTTTCATATTTAAGAAAACGGGCAGTCACATGTCTGTTAGAAGTAAAAACATACAGGACGATTGTTTTTATTCCTAGGCACTGTACTATTTGCTGCTGTGAAGTTTAGGCTGCATACTTATGGTATCCATTAGAAAAACACTTTTCTCCCAAATTTTATTTTTCGCATAAGTTTCATACTTTTTGCCTTTTCCAATTTTTTTGTTCATTCCTAAGGTTAAAAAAATTTTCTCAAAATACCTATGTATCTAAATAAAATTTAAGTGCAACAAATTAAATGTTATGATATAAAGCAACAATAAAAACACAATTTTCTTTTGAGGCAAAAATGCCAGTAGATCAATTCTGCCAGAACTTATAAATATCGGGTTTTGCACTGAAATTTAAATGAAAACATGAAAAGCATTCAAATTATTGCAAAAAAATTGGCCATATCTTGAAATAAAAATATAGTGCAATAATTTTGAAAATCTAACAATTGATTTTTTTTTTGTTTTATTTTCAGCACATCAAAAATTTGCTTGCATAACCAGAAACCAGAGAACAGTTTTCCACAGGAACAGAGAACTAACTACCTTTGCTATGCAATCTATGCTCCTGTGTAGATTTATATTATCGCTGACTTTTAAGCGGGACATCCATTCGGGTGCATGTGGTTTTAAAGTCAGTTTGTTGTCCTAATTAAGGAAGTTTTACGTTTATGATGATATTAAAAAATGAAAAATTTAATAAAGATGAAATATACAATAGAAGCCAAGTAGATAAAGGTGGGGAAAATGTAAAAGTGTTAGTAGTTTGCAATACTGCAGTTAAAGTTGTTAATCCAAATTTAAGAGAAATAAAAGTTAAGAAAATGACTCAAAAAGGTGTAAAATTTAAAAAATACGATGTATCTGATAAGCAATAGTTCTTGTTTTCATAAGACACCATGATATTTTGTTTAAATAATTAAAAACTTTTTGTATAAATCCTTACGCTCATTTGCAAATATCCTGCACTCTCGGCGGAGATCTTTCGCGGCTTAAACGGTGGTATATCTGGTATCTTTTGTAGTGCTGGTGGCGGCGTTGATATCTGTTGTCGACTGCGTTGTGGACTGCTGCTGGCACTGCTATGATCTGCAGAATCACTGGATTTTTTACGGAATGGTGGAATTTCAACCAAATGCAATGGTCTGGTAACAAGCGCCAAAGTGCTAGCGCTTGTGCTACAGGAAGGGAGTAGGACCGCAAAATAAAGACGGTGGGTATGAGTTAAAAAATATGTGAGGAAAGTGATAAGGAAAAAAAAAAAAAATTGAAATGTTCAATGAAATATGGGAAAAAGAGAAGAGCAAAAGTTTCAAAAATATATTAATTTTATGTGTAAAAAATATTGCTTAATACACACGTGCGCTTGGGTGTTTTTAAGGTATATTTTGCTTTGAAGTGCCAATTGAGATTGCGAAAAAATATAGGTTGTATATCACACAAAAAACAAACTTTGCTCACATCACAACCAAAAATTGGCGTTAAGTGATACGAGAGCAGAGCTCATATTTGTTACTTGTGTCATATAAATAAATGTTTTATATTATATGGGTCATTTATTGCCAACATTAAAGGAATTTGATTTTGTGGTCTCCGATTTTGAGGAATTTTATTGTGGGTATTATATGACTAGTTGTTAGCTAAACATAAATTATATCAGCATAGGTCAAACAATTGTTGCGCTACAATTTTTCAAAACTTATAACAAATAAGAGAAATAATTTGTAAAATATTTTCTATCTTTGTATTTATTGTTTTAGAAATTAGGGTGTCCCAAAATTTACGCAAAAAGTTCTCAATTAAAAGTTTTAAATTTTTTATTGATTCATAAATCTTACAGTATAGGGTTGTATACGGAATTTCATATCGTGTAAATGGCATCTAGGGTTTTGACGGCGCATACGCACTGTTTTGTCGAAAGTTTCCATGACCGTTTGTATAAGTCTGGTACATTTTTGTTGATACAGCGCTCAGTATCCTTTTTCAAGGCGTGGGTAGCCGTGTGTTTGCGCCAAGTCATCGACTTCCAAAACCCCCAAAGAAAAAAAAATTCAACAACGTTACATCGCATGATCTAGCTCATAGGTGGGCAAAATTTTCGAAACATGAGCTACTTACAACAAAAGCAACACTAACAACAACAATAACAAAACCCCACCATAAGTTCGATTTCGATAGCAAAAAAAAATTCTGCAATAAACCAAAAGTCAATTCAAAGAATCAAAAGCAAAAACAACATGAGTGTAGAAATAAAATTACACTGAATAAACGAAACGAGAGAAGCTGTCCTCAATTTGAGCATTGTTGTTTCCTTGTTCTCGCTAGCTTCTCTTTTCTGAATAGTGCATACTATGCGTTTAAAAAAAATGTATAGCGATGAGAATATGTGTAGAGCTAAAATTGGCTCATTTTTCCTACTTTGCCCACCTATGAACTAGGTGGCCACTTCTGATCATCAAAACGCGATATTACGCGACCAGGAAATGACTCATGCAGTAATTAAATTGTTTCTCGGGTTTAATGGCATGTGATACGATCTGGTTGAAGCCACATGTCGTTCACAACAATAATGTGCAATTAAGGCGCAAGAAACTGAATTTTTATGTCGCAATACCAAGCATCTTTAACTGTTATTACCAGACCAGCTGCATCTTTCAATAAAAATGGTTTGATGATACCTCCAACCCGAAATCCGCACCGAACAGTGTAACGTTGGGGATGCATTTCAACAATCATTCATAAATTTTGTGAACCTTAAATGTGACAATTAACAAAGCCATTAAAATAGAAATGAGTCAGATCGCTGAAGATAATTTTGTTCGAAAAATCAGCGTCCACTTGCTGTTCAATTCAACAAATTTCCTTCGCTGTCCGTGGTCATTAGGCTTGAGTTCTTGAGTCAATTGAACTTTGTAAGCATGAAGATGCAAATTTCTCGTGAGAGTATGCTATAGAGAGGTTCTCGAAATGTCCAATTCTTGAACACTCTGCCGAATTGATGCTTCTGGAGTCTCAGCAACAATCTAACGAATTGCTTCGATGTTGAAGAATTTGTTGAAGAGCGGCCAGAGTGTCTAAGATCACTAATTGATCCAGTCTTCCCAAATTTTGTAATTAATCTCTTCACATTTGACGAAGTTAAATCTTATTTGACCATACTTTGTATGAAAATTGCTTGCTATAATTGCCAAACCTTCAATATTTTTAAAATATTGCCTAACAATGAAAACGCGTTGTTCTTTCGTGTAGCGCTCCATTTAGAATAACCCTGAACTGGAGCGAAATTTAAATCTTGCGTGTATTTTGTGATACCCTTTACTTGGTCTTTCAAAAAAATTGTTTCTCAATTTTTTTAACTTCTGTAGAATAAAGGCCTCTTTATGTATCACGATTTGTCTCATTTCGTTTCTAATTTGAAAGCCTAAAAATATGCTTGTACAATTTTTCTATGGGTACTTAATCATTCATTAAGCACAGGCTGGATATTTTTGTTTTCATTTAAAATATAAAAGGATATTTTCAGGCTTGAAAATTAGAGAAGTAACGGAACGAATCGTGATACATAAAGAGGCGCCAAATAATAGTTTAAAAGATGAGTAAATATTAAAATTTTGGTATATATCATTTACCTCAGTGGAATTAAAACAGAGTCTTATGGAAAGTTTTATTCATTAATTCTCTTATTTTTTTTTTATAATTTTTAAAGATTATACTGCAATAGTTCTGGTGAAATATAGCCAAAAATAAAAATTAAGTGAAATCGGAAACCTCAAGGTATTGCTCCTTGCATTTAGACTTGCAATGACCCATATAATGTCACTTTACAAAAACTTTTTGTAAATAAGTAGTATTTTATTTTTAATAAAAGAACACTTAATAATAGAAATAAATTTTGAATAAATACAGCTTTGGGAACATAAGCGCTCTATACACTATATACAATTTGAAGAACGACTATATATTACTACTACATGTTCACATTGACGTTCACCCTCATATGTTTAAAACTCTCGACAGAACTTGTTGCTAAAAAAAAGCCTGAAAGTATGCTTCACTTGCTGAATATACAATAGCCAATCATTTATTCACATAGAAACATTTTCAAGTATAAACTTTTATTTTGCAGACTTTCAGGATGTTTCTTTAATTTTAGCCATGTCACTGTCATAGTTTTTCAGCATAAGTGGCAAATTTACAATTACTCTTTTAACTTTTTGTTATTACCCCGAAAAGGTGTGCATTCTTTGATAATGATTTGAGTTTAAATTACGAACTGAATATCCATGAAATGCTGGTATTTCCGGTATTTTCTTTTTCAGCTTACAACTTTTACATGCTCTAAAATTATATTTTAAATTGTGAATTTTTTACTTTTTTTCTTAATTAGCACTTACAAGTAATATTGTGTCAAAGGTATGTGACATACTACAACTACTTAAGAGGTATAGGTATTTGGAAATTTATATTTTATGTTAAAATGCCCAAGTAGTCTGGTATTGTTATACGAGTATGTAGTGAATATCGAGACATTCAGTTGAGAATAACAATATGATAAAAGGTGTAATAGGCGGAGATGTGACCGCTGGATTCTAGTTAAAAAATAACCGGATTTAATGTGTTTGAAACCAAAGTTCTAGTTAAAGAAACCCCAAATAAATCTCTGCTTCGAATGTGCTTTCTACGAACTTCCGAGCTTTCTTTTTTAGACTTTTTTTTTCAGTAAAAGTTAAAGCTTCTTCACTGATAATATGTTTTTTAATTCAACGATTATTTTCCAAGAAAATTAAACAATTCTGAAAAAGTGTATTATTTTGCAATCAATCGGGTTTCTGAGACAAATTCCGATATAGCGTAATTTGATGAAACTTTATAGCGTATTAGCCTTTGCGGCACGAAATCGAATCATCTTTCTCTTTTCTGCAATTCTGTGCTGAGCTCATAATTCGATTTGTGGTATACTTTTCGATAAAATAACCAAAAACCCTAAAATTTTTAGTTTCTAGCACCGTGTCAATCGTTTCTACCTATCACCGTTTCACTCATGTCTTATCATAAAGTCTAACTGCTATATATCTGCATTCGAAAACAGTTGGCTCATCAGGAATGCTAAGCTTACGCTCATTAAAATAATAATAATTTAATTGAGTGTTTCATTTCCTGACACGCTCAATTAGGTATTTATGTACATTGTAATGAATTCTCACGTTTGTGCCAATATATATATAGTATTGAGTTTTTAGGATAAACTAGTTTTTCCTAGACCAAACTTGTTGATTTGCATGCCTGAAAGTATGCAATTTAACTTTATGCAAAAGCACTGTGAATAGCTAAGCTGATGTTGAACATTTTATAGGCTGACATATTGGAGGATGTAAGTCCTGAGTCCCAGCCGAAGACCGTCCACTTACCTTCACTGCATACAATGAAATTTATAGTTTTATTGTTTTAATTTGTTACTATCTTAGTCTTCACTAGTCACAGTGCTTTTTCATTAAGATTTTATTGCATATCTTTAGGCTTAACGATAACAAGTTTGGCCTAAAACTAGTTTGGTCGGTAAAATATATGATGTTTTAAAGGTTTATGTATAGGCAATAGCAAAGTAGAAATCGTATTACAATTTGCGCCAAAGAAGTAACAAAATTTTAATAGAAATTGGGAAAGTTTGTATAGGAATATAAATACATATTAATTTGAAAAAAGAATAGAAATTGAAAAAAGAAATGAATAAAGAAAAAATGAATTATAAACATTCTTACCCACTGGGACCATGCGGATGTTCCTGATTCAAACTTAACAATGAGGCGCCACCGTTTGGAGGAGTTGACTCATGTAAGGGTCGTATTAAAATCGTGCTGGTCTGTAGAAAGGAAATTGAATTATACAAGAAAATAAAAAAAAATATTTAGAATCAGTAAATGTTGAATTTAGTTATACATAGTGACGCAGATTTAGTAAGGTAAGGTAAGGTAAGGTAAGGTAAGGTAAGGTAAGGCAAGGTAGATGTATGGAATTTATTTAATTTTTCTTCTCAATTAGAGGGACTTGCACCACTTTCAAAATAAAGTGCTCAGTTATTCAAACATTTTATTTTCGGAGTATCTCCCAGCAATAACATTATTCGGAAACATATCGAACGGTTTTCAAGGAAGTGAATCAACTGATGGAGTTATGGGCTCCACATTCTTTAAAAATGAGGAATATAAGCCTGAAATAAGACTCTATATAGGACAATGTTTGCAATTTTAGTTACGCCCAGCGCTGATTGCTTAGACTGGACTTCGCCGGCTTGTTAGTTTTAATTTGATTAAGGTTAAATGTTTCTTATTCATAAACTTTTATAAATCATAATTTAATGTTAATGTTTAACTACATTTTACACAATTGCTTTTTATTTTTTCCACTCACTTGTGAAGGCGGCGAATCCGGGGATGAATCACGATTTCCGAAAACATTTACATCAGCCTCAATATTTCGTTGTACACCATAGATAGGAAGCTCAACCTCGCCATATGGCAAATACGAGTGATGATGATGATAATGCTGCTGCTGATGCTGCAACAACTGTTCATGATACAATGCTGCTGCGGTTGCTTCATCTGCTGCCAACTGACTCTCGAGGGACTGGTCTCTAGTTATATTCGCACCACTATCCAATGGTGTCATCTGATCATGTTCCGGTTGTGTGGAAGTTGTTGAGGGTGGCGTCGGCGGTGTCGGACGTGGTGAAGTACCCTTACATTGCATTTCACGACGGCAATGTTCAGCACGTGCAATTTCTGCGGCCAACCAAGATGGTAGCTCTGGTAATAGCCATGTCAAAGCAGACCGTATACCAAGCATTATATGCTATAAGGAGAAGCGGAAGGAATATTGAGACAAATAATATACACCAATAGGACTGTAAGTTATTTTTAAAGTTTCCCTAATCGAGAAATTTAGAAAATGTTCTTCCTTTTAGCAAAAACTTAAAAGAAACGAGCTCCACGATTAAAGCAACTTGGGAAATAACGAACTGTCTAGCGATGAGTCACCACAAAACCCTACTCACCTCAAGGGTAACAATTAAAATAATCGTCTGTGTGGTTGTTAAGCCTGGCCACAATCGTGATACCTGCCCGGAGAGACCAATTAGCGCACAATTGACGATTACAGCTGCCAACGAGAGTATGCTGAGCGCATTCTGCCATGTGCCTATGTTCGCCACGCGCTGTCCAAAGGGACGTTGATGTACGTGCGCCAATTTAAAAGCATCCGAACGTATTTCCATAAGATTATTGACCAGTGCACAAATACCGGCCAAGGGAAAGGCGGCAGAGAAGAGCACAACATAACCCATCTGCACTAACATTTCCAGATGATCCGAAAAGGTGCCATCATACTAACAGAGTGTAAAGTAGAATGGTTAAGCTTAGTTACGTGCGAGATTTTATAAAGACTTGCCTTATATAATGAGCTTTCAATTTCTGCTTGACCGATGTTGCGTTTAGTAGCGCCGGTTTCATGCTTTTTCGTTGGTGTCTGCTGTGGTGTATCCTGTTTGTGCTTTTCCCTCGTTATCGTCGTTGTTGTCGTCGTCGTTGTTGTTGTTGATGTCGATGTTTCTGACGAAGCTGTAGTTGTTGTATCCATTATTGTGCGATTTGCTGTATCCTGCGTTGGACTTAGGGCGCCCCACATTGTAAAACTCAATTTTGCCAATTTCCATTGTTCTACAAAGTAGGGTATGGCGGATTCACGCAAATTACCGATAATTTGTCGTGAAATTAACAGACCAGCAAGTTGCTAAAGATAAGGAATTATTTTTCGTTAGAGATGATTTTGTATTTTTATATATGGCTCCCTACCTCTTTTAGCTTTTCCTCGTCGCGTAAAAAGAATGCGATATAGAAGAGTGATAGGAATGAGTTGACAAACTGGAATAATGCCACCTTGGCAATCAAGTGATTTTCATACTTTGATTGTAAGCGATAGTTTTCTAAAGGAAACAGGAAATAAAATAGAAGAAGAAAAGAAAAACTCATTCAATAATAAAAACAACAACAATGGTAGAGTGAAAACCTTTATCATTTTGCTCTACGACATACCTTGGTCATTTAACCAAACGGCCAACTTAAAGTATGCTTCATCCATTAAGGTTATGGCACCGGCAAGCAATACTTTTGGTATGACACTCAAACAACAAAACACACTCTCCTCGGGCAGTTTAGAGTCCCACCAGTCCTGTAATGAGAAGTAATAAATATAAGTTAGGAAAAGAAAAATTTCAAAGTGCAGGATGTTGTTGCAATGGTGCGATTTATTTAAACTATGAGTATTGTCCTGTGGAAAAACAAGATTTTGTGTATTGTGGCAAGTTGGAAATAAGAGATAGATTATCCTGACCTTTTCGAGAAAAAGTTCATGACTGGTAGACTTAAGATTTTTAAAGAAATATGCTGTAAAACGATTTGAATTTCGTCGAGTTACAAAGATTAGAATTTATTATTTATATATATATTTTTTTTTTAAATAGAGTACTCCTAACCTAGTGACCTGATAGGCGTGGTTACTGTAAGTCGTAATTTTAAAAAATTTCGAGTTGATAATGTCGAGATTTGAGATATTACTCTTATTTCTACTTTTAAAACAGGTGATTTCATTTCAATTTAAGAATGTGACTGCAAACATTCGGGGCATAATGTGCATACGTTGTGTTAAAAAACATTCATGGTTTTGTGTATTACACCCACTGTATCTTTCGAAAAGAAGCTAAAAGTCGGTAAGTACTGAAAGCGTAATAATAGTCGAAATGTTTCAAATAGTATCAAAATAAATCGGACTGTCGGTATAGCTCGAAAAGTAAAACAAACACCAAATCAGTCGAAAGGTAGGGAAACAATTTATAGTATCGAAAAGTATGGTGTTGGCCAATAAAAGTCTTAAAGTATAGAACAAACCGAATAAGATATCGAAAAGGTAAAGAAAACGTCATTGAAGGTTTACAAGAATCGAAAAAGTCAACGAAAGATTAAAAGTATTGAAAAAACTACAATTAAAAAATTATCGATAAGTCTATAAAAGTATCGGTCAGTATTGAAATGGTCATTAAGTGCCGAGTGTTATCAAGTAATTATCCAAAAGTTCGACAAAATTTTAATAATATTGAAAAGAATAGCGTCTCGAATATTATTGAAGAAAATGGTTATTGCTCAAAATATATCAATTGGTATCAAAGTGTATCAAAAAAAATAGTTACCAAAATGTATCGAAAAAGTGGAAATAAGTATAAAAAAAGTTGATAAGTTGAAAAGTAACGGAAAAGTCGGTCAATCTAAGACGAATGTGCTTCACCAAGAACCGATATATATCGGTATCGATGATATCTCGGTACTGAAAACGCAAACTATAACGAGACGATATTAAAAAAAATTTCTCATATGATCGAGGACGAGAAAAGTCTGGCTGATATCTCAGCGATAATGTATTATGTGTCGTACGATTATTTATTTTGGAAATTTAATTTGTTTTTAGTCAATTGAATATTATCAATTCATTGAAAATTATTTAATCGAATTCGTAGTCATTTGCAGAAGCCGATATTCATGTGAAATTTCACAAATCGGTTTATGCGTTATAAACAAACATGACAAAGATAACAAATGGAACAATTTAACCTGATAATTGGTGACATATGTTTCGGCTATTACCACATATTCATATACATATATACATATAGCCTCATCAGACCAGTTTTGGTTAATTTGTAATGAGATTCGAACCCCGACCATTCCATGAATTATATGTGGACAGCAGCTCTTAACACTTGAGCCATGGAGGTTCTGCCAATGACATGTAAAAAGTGCACTTTTTCATGGACATAAAGCGCGATTTGTCATCTATTTTGTCATTTCTTGTTTGCTGCATAGCTTTGTTGAACCATCGGTTCAGAGACTTGCTATGATGTAGCTTTATTTTTCGAAGTTCGTGGCTTCCGCCACTTATTTTTAAAAAAATGGATGAACATATTCTTCCGGTTGTAGAAACTTAATTTGTTTATAGTCGCCTGAATATTATTAATTAATTCAAAATTATTTTATTTTCGTTATGAATATGAATATCGGTTTCTGCAAATGACTGTAAATTCGATTAAATAATTTTCAATTTATAATTTATTTTGTTTTATTTCTTAGACGCTTGGTCCCCATAAAATATAAAAAATAAACATAAAAATGAATGTCTGTATGTTATCTACAGACCTGAAATTAAGTGAGCTCAAATTTACTTATAAGATTTGCTTTGATGTCGAAATGGATTAAAACATAGTTTGACCATTTTTCAATATCGGGGCGTAGCACCTCTCAAACCACCAAAAAATTTAAATTGCTGATCTGGGTGGTTATAACAAGATGAGACGATAAGCTTTGCGCCACTACGAGCAAGGTACGATTTTTGAATGATCCTTAATTCCTTTAAATTATTTCCATGCTAAGTTCGAAGCTCGGTATAAAGTTAATCTAACACGTCAGGACTTTGAGGTATTATATACAAAAGTTTTTTCATAGAAAATTAAATGCAAAAGTGGCAGCTTAATATTGTTTAATCCTGACTTAAAAGAGAAATTCTGTCGTCGAATTTAAAATCAACGCATCAAAAAAAAAAAAGTAAAATAAGTATCATTTTATCACACGTTCACGAATTTTTTTTCCCACGGCTAGTTTTGGGAAAGAATACCTCAAAGTATTGACGTGCTATAAAAGAATCAAAGTTAGATTCGGATTCAGCACTGAAAAATTTATAAGGAATGATAGATTGTATACAGTAAGTGGGAGGGCTATAGTCTTACTGGTCATGCACAATAATTACACATCCAGCATACAAGCGTTAAAAATCTGAAAATATCGACAGGATGGAAAAATTTTGAATTCAGATTAATTTTTAGCAGCTTAAGCCCATACGATACCAAACTAAGTGTCCCCGATGCAGAACGCTTTTTAAGCTTGAGCAAGTGTTCTGCCTATTACGCCAACTATATAGAAGTTATTGTGACTTTAATATGAATATGCTTATAAGAGGTGCCAAGTAGCAGTCTATTAGAAATTGAAATATTTCAGAAAAAGTTGGCAATTGAACTGAGTTTTATATTACATTGATAGTTTTTTAATATTGCTGACTATTTTTTTACATTAAGATGTAACTTATTTTATCGAAAACCTCATTCAACTTAACAACCCTGACGGTTGTAATCATCTTTGTAATATAAAGTGAAAGACACTTTATTTGTCGAAATCGGTGTCACAGCTGGTGTGCTATGCTTACCAAATTACAAATATTTGTTTTGCCTACATGAGGAAATTTTTGTAGTATTTCGATAAATGAACATGGCTCAATTGGTATAGGTTGTGGCACTGATTAGGAATATATACATAAATTACTATAATTGTCACGCCTCCTTGATTGCATTACAAACAGAATACAAAGTGCTTATACCCTGTGTGTAGGGTATTAAAAAGGATACGTGCGAGTCATATTTGTACAAATATCATCATAAAATATTCTCAGCACACACACCAAATAATGTATGTAGCTACTTATTTACTGTCAAGGTCAAAGGTTAAATTGCTGTATATATTTGCCTTTTTCAACAAAAACATTTCTAATATTTCTAGCACCATATGTAATTTGTTTGTAGCGTGTGAGTAAATTTCTATTGTTTTTTTTTTTTTACAAAAACTAAAATATTCTTCATTTTTTCATTTGCTTAAGGCTGCAAGCATTCAATTATTTGTTCAAATATTCTATAAATTCCAGCTTAATTACACAATGCTTTTTTTCTTCTTTTTATTTCTTTTTTCCTTTCTTTTATTGTCATGTCATGGTGGTAAAGCTCTCATTAATTTGGTTTCGAGCTATAAATAAAGTCGGTATGAGCGTACGCATAGTGGGTGGAGAAAGTTTTAATTAAAAATTGTTTTTAATAAATGAAAAACGTATAAGAGTATATTGAATTTCTTAGGAATTCAATTTAATGCGAAATTCTTTAGTTAGGAAAATTTTTGTCGTTTAATGGAAACAATGTTGAATAGTTTTAGCAAACATCTTCTGTAAGAGGAACAAGATTTTACGTTTTATTTTCTAAAAAAAAAAAAAGAAAATTTGAGTAAACTTTCTTCTTTCAACAGCAATATTTTGTGAGTTCTTTGATCAAAATTTAAAAAGTTACATTATTTTTTCTTGAACTTTTTCAAAAGTTCTAATATTTCTGATATATTTTTTGTAAGTTATAATACAAATAGCTTTTAATTCCTGCTGACTTATCTTTTAACATTTCAGCTCAATATTCTATTGAAAATAAAACCTTGAGTACATTAAAAGAATGGGTAACAAAACAATTACTGTTTAAATCAAAAACAATATAGCATAGAAAATATTTTCTTAATTGAGCGCTCCAATTAAGACCAACATGAAAAATTGTTTATTTTGATGGTTAAAGGACTATGTCAGAAACTGTCAAAGTAAAAAATATGAAAAATTAATATTTCATGAACACACACACACAAATGTTGTGTGTAAATGTAGTCAGCACGAAATATAGATATTAGTGACAAATTCAGAAAAATTCTCAATTAAAATAAAAAGCTGTTGAGGGATATATCGTTATGTTAGTAGAGAAAATGTTAATAATGCCGAAAAATGTTGAACAAGTTGAAAATTTAAAAATGTCGAGAAAGGTTAAAAAATGTTGAATATTTGACATTGTTAAAAATGTTACAAAATTAGAATAGGTCGAGAAATTTTGAAAAAATTTTGAAAAGGCCGTAAAAAATTTAAAAGGTTCAAAAATTTTGAAGAATACGGATAGGATCACCACATTTTATAATGATATTTTTGGAAGAACTGCCACAAATAAAAAAATTTAATATAAATTCGATAATTTAAAATTAAAAACACAACTAGCAATAATGATGCTACTGAGAAAAATGTGAGTTATTTACCAAATGAATCTCATTTATTTCATTTCTTTAGCTATAGCACTTAGAAAATTATGAAATAATCTTCGTTTTATATAAAAAAAAAACATTTTAAGCTTGCATTTTACCCACTGTTGTGTAATAAGTTCAATGTCGGATGAGTGCCTGCACTCAAATATAATTTCTGTCACTAGGTGAGGCAATTTAAATCAACGGCAACGAGTTAACAAAATTATATGGACGGCAGTGACCAAAAATGGCAAAAATCTGCACTCGTTTTTTCTAGCAAAGGGCCGCTTTTTCTTTTTTGGGAAAGTGTTAGAGCATGCCCTGCTGTTCCAAAGAACTCGGTGCAGTCACTCAAAGCCAGAGGAACGCAAAAATAGTTTGAAGAAAAAGTTCCAACGTTCATAAAGCATGAACTTTGACCGTCATCTTCTCTCGACCTAAGCCCGTTAGACTTCTGTGTTTGGGGGATTTTTCAAGCCAGAGCATGTGCTAAAAACACACAATAGAGTCACTGAAGAAGGTTTCGACCCAACTATGGAACAATATTGAACAAAACATCATGTCAGTCGTTTTGGTAAGCGTCTCAAGGCTGTAGTGAAGGCCAGGTATATTTCAGATGAATAATCAGCAAGTAACTTTAAAATAAAAAAAAAGTTGAAAGAAAATCTGCTTTTTGTTATTTCAAAAATATAAAATTTTAATTGCAAATACGTTACACAATGTTACTTATATCAAAATATATTTTATGGTCTCCCATCACAAGGCCTTAGAAGTGAGTCATTTTTGACTCTTCCTTATTTGAAAATAGCTCAATAATTTAAAATTTTGATAGAAAATCTTACAAAAAAGCAAAAACATTTCAAAAATATATATGCAGTAAGCATAGCATTTGTCACTTTTCCAAAGGACCCCGTTTGGAGGGAAAGGCCGTTCAAATGAGCTGAAATTTCGAAAGAAAGTAGATTTTGTGCTGCTGATCGTAAGTTTCAATGGGCACGACAAAATCTTATGACATGATGTTGAGTTATTGGCCAATAAAGGTTTAATTTTATGTACATTTTATGAACAAAATAATGACTAGCTACTCGTATCAATAATTTTTTGTTTTTGGAAAAAAAATGCCCCGTTTTCGTCTACGAGCCCGACAGCAAGTTTCATTCCGTTGAGTATACTCAACGTCACTACAGAAAGGTGAGGTTAGTTCGAGTTAGTTAATGTTAGGTTTAGTTGGGATGGATTATGTTTGGTTAGGATGGGTAAGGTTAAGTCCATCTAAGTAAGACCTACTTTAATCCTATCCACGGAAGGCTTATTTCAATGATTTTACGTAAAAAGAATATAAAGAGTTCAAAAAGCAAGAAGAGTTCGAAAAGTATGTTCCTTTCCAACGAAGGCACTATTCTTAATTATGCTTTTGCCCACTGGGTATATAAACATGGCTGACATACATTTCTTTATGTGTATGTGTGTGGGATGAATGACCTCAACTATGTATGTACTTATGAACAAGAATACAAAAAAACCGTCACAGCTAATTGAATGCAAACAAACTTTGGCGCGTAATTAAATTGGGGAAAAAAAACCAAAAACTATAAATACTACAAACTTGAAAAAAAAAACAAAAAAAAAAAATGTTCTAATCAAACAAAAAGTTATAAACGCACACACACATACATGTGTGTGTTGAGTGTTAGTGAGGTCTTGCAAAGGCGCTAAGAGAAATAAAATTGGCGCCATGCAAACTGCGAGCGGGTGCTATATAAAATGGAGAAAAAAAAACATTCGTTCAACTTGGTTATGACAAAAGCAACAAAAAATGTGAGAAACTTCACCGTTTGGTAGTCGATTTTTTTTATGTTATTTATATGTGACGTGCATTAGAAAAAGTGTCAAAATGTTTCTGAAAAAACAATGGTGACACTTACGGAAGGAAGTCATTGCTGCATTGTGATTGTATGCGAAAGTGCAAGTGCTGCAGTCATTGTGTGCATGCGTTGCTTTTGTTAGCAATTTCGTGCGATTGCTGATTTAATTCACTACACTTTAATTGCAGCAAATAAAGTTTTCTAAATGCTATTTAGCGTTTTAAATAATATGCCGTTAAAATTCTTTACCATTTTTGTGATATTTTTTTATGTTAAGAAAAAATAATTTATTGTTTTAATGAGGAAAAATCATTTTTGATATTATGACGAGTATAGTTTGATAATATGTACTTCATTTGATTTATTTGTTTTTATTTTAGTCTTTATGTCTCATTTCAGAAATTTTTACAATAGGTACGTAGAAAATGCATTCTTTTAAGTGCTGTCTTGCAAAATATTATAAACTTGCATAAAAAACAAACACATTAAAGCTACGAGTTTATAATATTTTTGCTTAAGTTTATTTCAAAATTTTTCCACAGCATGGTTTCACCAAAATATGTTAAGTACCAATTGCTGCTTCGATAAGTTATAATAGAAAAGGTATTTACAATTTTAAGTTCGATTAATTTTTTTAGGAAATTTTTCCACGCTTATATCTCAGTCTTTCGTTCACAGATCTCGAAGCTGATAGTTTTCGGGTACTTTACTCGATGAGTACTTTAATTTGATATATGATTTATTTATGTAGCTATACTAGATCCCGTCAACTTAGCGTTACCTTCGTGGGAAAAACTATACTAAGTGAAAGTACGGCTAACCAAATCCTTGCTAAAAAAGTTTCACTTCAAAAAAAAAAGAACGGCGCACTGTGTTTATTTTAGAAATTAATAGAAGGAGTCATCCAATCTTGATGAAATTATGTATCCAAATAATTTGAGGTTGCTGATTTCAAATATTTAATTTGATTGAATATTTTTTATGAAAATTGCTATCAAAATTAGAAAATACGGTTGCTTCAAATAGTGAATGCAATGTCTTTAATTAAAAGAAATATAAAAGTACTATGTTGATTGCATTATCTGTTTTCTAAATACAGAAAGTCTGCTGAAATTAAGACTGAAGTGAGTTTTTACCAAGAATTTTTCCTTTTTAAAGAAATCACTTCAGAAGTTGACATTTTTTCATGTCTCAATGTGTTAATGCCTCCTTCACTTGTAGAGCGTAAGTTTTAAAAAAAAAAGAAAAAAAAAAGGAAGGAAGCTAGACAAAGATCTAGTCTTATAATTCAACAAAACAAAAAAAAAATCATGACTTATTATCATAAACTTTTTGGTAAATGTCTTACAAAATTTGCAGATTTTTCTGTTTTTTGCATTTTTTTTTATTGAAGTTGTAAAATTCACCAAAATTCTATTGTTCAGTATTGTTTAAAAGCACAAAAAAACAAAATTTAACATAACTTTTATTTTAAAAAAAATATTTAATTTTCTATTTTTTGTTAAAAAATGTATTTAAAAAGAAAGCTTCCTCTAAGCCGCAAGAAAACATCTGACATCACCTTTGAAATTCCTTATAGATAAGTCAACTTTGACATGATGCCGTGCTTACATTCGTAGCTTTTGAACATAAATATTTGGTATTTAATTTAATAAGAATATTATCTGTTGATTGATATCAAATTTTGCTATTCGAAGACCAAAACTTTTCTGTTTTATTTCCCCTAGACAAAGCACTGTGCGCCGCTTGTCTTTCACAAACATCATCATTCGAATAGTTCAAGCTGATTCGGATTTTTGTGAGCGAATTCTGATGACCGACGTGGCTCATTTATTACTCTCTGATGCCATCAACAAAGAAAATTGTCGCATATGGTGCACCGAGAATTCTCACATAATTCATGAAACAACATTGCACGATGAAAACTGACTGTTTGAGCCGATGTTTGCTCCAAAATCATAATTGGACCAGCCTTTTCAGTGCTGGTGAAACAGTCAATAGCGATCAATATCGGCAGAAGAGTTTTGGAGTGCAAAGTTTCAATTTGTTATATCTCATTTTAATCTGGGCTTTAAATATTGTACAGAGAAATTAAATTTCCGGCTATGTGCGACCCCTAATTCAAATCCTTTCCCAATTTTCTAGCAATTAATTTCAAATCTTTTCAATTTTACTTCAAACACCAGCCATTTAATTGAAAAAATGAGGTTTGAAAAATTTCATATAGGTCCTCTTTTTGTATAGCGCATTAAGTAAAACAAGAATTAACGAACTTAAATGACCACTCGGCGGAAATGGTTTGTTGGGTGTAAGCCTCACCAAAATAATCGTCCATAATCTGCAGTATGAAAAATCAACATTTATTTGATATTCGAGCGAGCAAAATTTAATTTCCTTTTATTGACATGATAAGCTTAATAGTATGCACAGAAGTGTGTGTGTGTAATTGTAATTTGATGCACGCGCGTTAATGTGCCTCCTCGGTACAATCAACAACAACTTACACTCCCACTTTTGGTTGACATTGTTGGAAAAACAGTGGATCATAAGCAAACATATGTACACTTTCTAAAGCCCCAGTGCGACAGCTCGTACTAAAATATTGCAATACCTATGTGCTGTAGTGTAATCAAATCATGTTTTGAATTCATGTCACCATAAAATGGCTATTACATTGCGAGGAAATATCATAGATGATCATTTGAGAGCTCATTTTAAAGAGAAAATATGGTACTTAATGATGTTTTTATTAGAAATATGCTGAAAACATTTTTGAATCCTATACATAACCTCAAAAGTACACAAAAAACGGCATTTTTTAAAGTATTTAACCTCAAATATTTCAAAATTCTGACGTGATGGTCGGATCCGCATTCAGCGTAAAAAATCCAATCGGAAATGATGCTCAACTGCTTAATAGTACTTTAGACCACTCTATTCGCAGAACTTTGTAATCGACTTTGAAATCAATAACGCTCAAGGAAAAATATCCTACAATCGATCAATAATGGTCCCATTAATTTTATAGTTAAGAAAATACTTAATTCAAAAATCCCATATTAAGTAGATTCAGATTCTACGCTTAAAAAAAAAAAAAAAAAAAAATTGGCTAGTCTATTTCTGAATTTGAACCTTGATCAAACAGATACAAGCTCAGGAATCTAGTGAGCGATATAATTTTATAAAAAGGCTTAAAGTTCAACTCTTTGTCTCTCACTAAAGAAGAGTCCAATCAGAACAAAATAAATTAATTAGAAAGCAGTAAGTCAGTACATTTTGATTCATGATTGCAAGTTGAAAGTAGTCAAAAACAGCAATTGCTAGGTCAGATTCGATTTCTACATCAAAAAGAAAAGTCTGACTTTCGGTTCTTTTGATATATAGCACTAAAGAAAAAAATGTGTAAATGAGCTTTGAGCCATACTTTACTAGTCTCAGAGGTGCATGAAGAAGTGAGGAAATATAGCAGAGAAAGTGGTGAGTGCCCAAACTTGGAAATCAATATCTGAGAAACTACAATAAAAAAGCAGTTGCTAAAACAGCACGTTGTGAAACTTATGAACCTGGAACTAATTTAGCAAAAAAGACGTATGAACCAACGTACCTCTCAGCCGACGATATTATGGTCTGAATTTCCGATAAGAATTCAGTCCTACTTTACGTCAGTTTTATAATTTTTTATTTTCAATTCATTTAGCACCTCTTTATTTATCACGATTCGTCTCGTTTTGTCACTGATTTTAATTATTTTAAATAAAACATAAATATCTAGCCAGTGCTTAATGAATGAATAGTTACAAATAGAAAAATTTTTTTAGCATATTTTTAGGCTTGAAAATTAGAGACGAATTGTGATACGAACTTTAGTTTCTCAAAAAACTCCACTTAAAACTATGCAATAAAATTTAATGCACAGAAAATATTAAAATTTATTACGTTATCAACAAATTTCCTGCTGGGTACATTTTATTGTTGTATATATCAAAATTGTCATCATATTTAATAGGTATGCAAAATGTACAGAGAACATGCATACTATATGTACAATAGAGTGGCTATCACAAATAATTGTTTACAATTATGAGGGCAAATTATTTTTAGTGATGCACCAAAAATTTACAAAATAAAATGAAAGTTTTTAAACCGGGCTTTTCGTACGGAATTATTTAAATATCAATAAATTAATAAGTAAACGATTTTCAAGTGAAATACAATATATGCATTAGAAATATAACTTCAGAAAAGTGTTTAATTTAGTGGTAAGAAATAAAGTCTGATGAGAATTGAAGGTCGAAAAAGAGTTTTTAGATATTAACTCAAAGAGGATATACTGAATAAAAAAATACATCAAAGTAAAATTATTGAAGAAATGAAAAATCAACTCTTACCCTGATAACCAGAATGCAAAAAGATTTTATCAATTTATAATTTTTTAAAAAACATGTAGAATTTTCCATGTCTCATTCAAAAACTTTAATGCAACAATCAAAGTAAATATATCATTCATCATGATTTAAGCTATATTCATCTTGATTCATCATCAGTGCTTCGTGCTTGGTCGACTGAGTCTAAACGTTTGGTAACGTTAGGAATTAACAGTCGACTGTGCTAAGCTGTTTGATGTTAATCAAGCTTGGTGTCGAATTTCTTAGTAAAAGACCACGACTGGAGCACAACCTAAAAATGTGTACACATATGACTGAAATTATATAATATATCATATTTGTTGATAGTTTTCTTTGTAGAGCTCCTTTCTTTGTTTTCTGAAATTTGGTTACCCGCCCCTTACGGACAAATTCTGTGCACAAATAAAATCCATTAACCAAGAAAAGTTGATGACCAAGAAAAAGAGGTCATTCTCAAACAAATCCGAAAAGCTTATCAAGAAACAGTTTTCCCAAGCTTTTTTTTCTCGAACTTACTTTTTTTTTCGCTCGTTAATCTTTTATTTATTGGACTATTAATATTTTAAAAATTCCGAGATAAAAGCTCCTACAAAGTTTGGTTAGTAGGGTACAAATTTTATTTTTAATTTTTGTGGTTTCTTACATCACAAATACTTTTATACGTCCTTGCATTGCAGACCACCTTAATGCACAACATAAATTGTACATTTACAAAGAATGAATATGAGTACCCAAAGTAGCGCAGCACTGATACGTAGTAATTCAGCTATAAAATTTTAATGATTTTAAGCGATTATCATTAAGTTTTTTCACAATAATTGGTAAATTTTCATAAATTCAATTCAATAAAAAAGTATTTGCAATGGGTGTTTATTTTATAAAATCAGCGCTTGGCTCAAATAAAAGTAAAGCACCGGATCGTACATAGTTTCATTGAAAAGAGCTTATTAAAGAAAATTACTTCGCAGAGAATTTTAAAAACATTTAAATTGACAGAGATGCAATGAGTATTTTTGTAAAAGCCATTTTGTGCTAATTAACTGTCCAAGCAAAGTTTCTTTCTATCGCGTCACTTTTTTAAGATTCAGCTAAAGTTTCGAAATTTGCAATTAAAAATCCAAGAGCAATAACATTTTCAGCTTTTAATAAATGTAAATTAAAATTTTATACTTTTAAAATAAAAGTGTAAAGATAAACTTAAAGCAGAGACACAAACCACTTGTTTTGGTGGGTAATTTACAGAAGATTGCAGGCTTTACGCTAAAGGAGAGATAGAAATTGACAAAATAGTGTTGAACATCAACTACAAAGTATTTAGACTGCATAAATTATATTATTACAAATGATATAGAGAAACGTTTAAAACGATATAACATTTGATGTAGCATATTTTACGGAATAACAGAATTTAAACTTCGGATATTGCGATTTTCTATGTTGATATTCAGACATGTTCACCTGGCTGTTAACCAACTTATGCATCAATCTAGGTGAACTGAATAAATATGACATGAGAATTCGAACTTCCTAAATTGTGACTTTTCTTTTAATCAAACCACTTGAGCACGAATTAAATTGAATGGGTTGAAAGTATCTTGGACTGGGTTGAGAACATCTACAGTTTTCAGTGGCTAGTTGTAAGGTGTTCCGTATGAAAAAATACGGTTTTTGAAAAAAAGTTTCATAATTTAGAAAAATTAAACTTATCAAGATCGAATTGTCGTTGTCCTGTTTAACACGTACTCTCCCACATAAGCTGGTAAAAAGTCAGGCGAGGGGGTGGATTCTCTAAATTGAACCTGGCCTCAGATCTACACTGTCATACCAAGTTTTTGTGACACACCCGATATGAAAAGACTTTAAGTGCTTATAAAAAAAAAGTTTACGTGATATGCTTAGATATGTATATATGAGCTGTTTATTTTGAAAGTGGGGTAAGTCTCTCTCCGTTGAAAAAAAAAATAAAGTAACTTAACCCTTAAGCGTCTCGTGGTACCACCAGTTGAGTGATAGCACCTCGCCAAAAGGCATTTTTGTGAAATTATGAATTTTGAAAATTAGATTGTCAATAAATTTTATGATTTTAAAGCTCAAAAAATAATATTTGTAATGATTTTTCTAGTCTCATTTTTCTGTTAGTCTTCACTACATTTAACACAATAAAATGAAATGAATTTTCTCTTGCTAAATTTATTAAAAAGTTCGGGGATCTGGTGGTTCCACCAGGGACGAACCAGGTAATTTGTGCCTAGGGGGCGTGCCTGTAATTTAAAAAAAAAAATTATGGAACAAAAGTTGTTCAGAATCGCAAAATCTACAACATATATTTATTTCAGATCAAAAAAAAAAAGTTGGGCATTTAAGGATTAAAATCAACTGTACAAAATAATAATTTTTTCTTCTCAACGATGAGATACTTGCCCCACTTTCAAAATAGATGGCTCATATGTTTATTTGGACTTTTATTAAATATTTAACACTCAAATTACTTAATTACACAAGATATCACTTTAAATAATCAAATAAAAAATCAATCTAATATAAGCAAAAACAAAACTTAAACAATTCTTTTTCCGAAAATGTTAAAACTGGATATGTTCCGTATTGATTGCGTATTCTCTAAATTATTTCAAAGCATACTTTTAGGCAAAAATTACTAACACTCTGTCTATAAGGCTCAAACTTATATGGTAAAAAAAAAACACAAATTTACTATATTAATGAAGTTCAGAAATGTTCTTTACAAAAAGTGCTGTATACCATGGACTTTTTAATTTGAAACTCTTCTTGGTCGAATTCTGAATCCATCACTGCATAACACATACCATACGTTCGATTGTTGTGGGCACAAACTATATGAAGATAATTATTGCTCCACAAAGTTATAACATTTGATACTTTTTTTATTTATACATATATCGTATGAAATTTAAATAAAGTGAAGAAGTATGGTATGAGATGCAATTTTATAAAGCATGATTCAATAAAAAATACACATATACAAACAGAAAGCATAAAGAAAGCTAATGGGAAAAAACATCTATAAATTTGAAACAGAAATAGAAATAAAAAAATTATAATAACCTTGTGCAAATTATACATGCATTGAGCAATTCCTCTATCAGGTATATTATTACGATCCAGCCAATCCTGCAAAATAAAAGCGGTGAAAATTCAATGATTTCTATATTTTTTTCTTTTCTTTTTATCAATGACTAAACAAAAATCAAAAAAAAATAAATTATAAAATTTAGTTCAACAGTAAAAAATATACAAGAAAACTTTACATTAAATTTTCATAAAAAACCATCAATACACAAATGGCACACAATGAACGTACTAGTGACCACTTAAGCACTTAATTGGCGCTTTGTTTTATGGACAATTCAGCAAAACCATTTGACACAAAGCACTTGAAAACAGCATATCAAATGGAGATCCATCCCAGTATATATTACCTTCTACATGCAATGAACCCATTTATATTGACTAGACAGGAGACTGATAAATATTGCACAATAAATCGTATGTATTGTGGAATAGCAAACGAGTTTATATGTATTGTTTATTGCTGGTATCAAGGATGGTGTTGTGGTAATTAATGAAATTGTGCATTGTGCTAGAGATAAGGGTTGACATTTACTACGTGAGTTGCCATATACTTACCTGAAAACGTAGCATTAGAAACATCACGACGAAGACTAAAAATAGGCACAGACCAATTATAGGAAAGCTAACCAAATAGCGAAAGGTGCAGCGTTTCCACGCTGGTGACTCTTTTGGCTCCAAACGTCCAGTTACATTACTTTCAACTAGGGGACCCTGTTGAGAAAAATTAAAGAAAATAAATACAATTTGTGATTAAAAAATATAAATGAAATAAATAAACCAATAAGCTAACAGTTGAATTAATGACTCATAAAATAATATATTGACAGTGGATGCTCTAATAAACTGATTGTCTCATGAGCTGTTAGACTAATGCGCCAATGGTTTAAGAAACTGATGAATTGATTATCTAATGCAAAACTTCCCAATTTCAGAAAATTGTTTTGTTCGATTTTCATACTTAAAGCCTTAAATCATTAAAAGAAGTTAATGCTTTATTTTGACTGAAAGTATAATTTAAGTCACACAACGATTATGATATTGATGACTTCGAGGAAACTATTCTATTGGAAAATTATTGTAAAATCAGCGCTGATCCGCATGAGACTGATTACTAATGAAAATAATAACTATGAAGAGACTCAGCAGGTACATATATTGACCTCAATATATGCGTACTGGAATATTTTCGCTAAATGATTTATGACAATATTTATCAGGGATATCCGGTAGACGTAGATCTTGGTCAGTTGAAATTGTTTCTTTTGTTACACATTGCAGCAATTAGAATTTATGTGTAACTAAGTTTTGTAGAGGACACATAAGTCCAAAATCTTCAGAACACTTGCATTTTTTAATTCAATGACTAGCGAGTCCAATTTGGAGCTAATAGTAGCCTTCCAGAAAATATGAGAAATTTGGAAACTCCATGTTACATTTGTTTGATATTTTATTCCACAATCTTTAGGGAAGGTATAGTTGAAGAGACTGTTATAATATTCCGTACAATCTATATATCTACCCACTCTTCATGTAACGTTTCACAAAGTTCAGTTCCGTCCGTTTCTGAAACATTTCAGAGATGAAGATGAAAGATTTTTGAAACGTAACTGAAACATTATAGTATTTCATGTGAACGGCTTACGAAAGGTTACATTCCAATGGGTCCCTATATAACACTTGCAGTATAACCACGCTAGCGCTTGATCCAGTCCGCCAATTGAGGTATAGTCTTCAGTTCCTCAGCGAATTTGCTTTTATACTAAATAAAGTGCTTGATCGATGGTATTCAATGAATTCTCTGCTATAAAATATTTCACAAAAATACTACTTATTCACCATTTGTTTTTTTTGAAGAAATTCAGACTCCATGTCGCCTCGGCTACAGAAGAAAACTCAATTCCGTATGCATTCTACTCATAATTTAGGGTACATAAACATGTACATACTACCTTGATCAAAAAGTTTTAGGACTTTATTTTTAAAATGAAAAATACAAGTTTATTCATCAAAATCGATATTGTCTCCTTCAAAGTACTCCCCATCGACTGCAATGCACTTACGCCAACGCTTGACCCAGTCCTCAAAAGCCTTTTTATACTCGACCGTCGGTATGGCCATCAGGGCCATCTTCGATTTTTCGATGACCTCTTCTCGGCTGCTGTAACGCGATCCGCGGAGCGGTTTCTTCAGGTGGCCGAACAGGAAAAAGTCGCAGGGAGCCAAATCAGGCGAATTCGGTGGATGTTGGACGGTATTCATGGAGTTTTTGGCCAAAAACTCACGAATAATGATCGCATTGTGCGACGGCGCGTTGTCGTGATGCAAAATCCACGAGTTGTTTGCCCACAAATCCGGTCTTTTTTGGCGAACTGCTTCACGCAAACGTCTCAAAACGCCCAAATAATATTCTTTGTTGACGGTCTGACCTTCTGGGAGGAATTCATGATGCACAACACCTCTGTAGTCCATGAAAACCGTGAGCATCGCCTTCTTTTTCGATTGAAAACGACGTGGTTTTTTCGGTCGCGGCTCATTGGGTGAACGCCATTCACTCGCTTGATGTCTGGATTGCGTGTCGTACTCGTAAATCCACGTCTCGTCACCAGTAATGATTCGTTTGATGAATGTTGGGTCGGATTCAGCCTTGGAAAGCATGTCTTTTGCGTCATCAACGCGGTCCCTTTTTTGCATGAAATTCGAAAAAATCGAAACCACACACAAAAGTAGATGCACACAATACGGCGTCACTTCAAGAAATGTCAAGCTGTCAAGCTGAAAATTTGACATAACGTCCATGACACTTCTACCAACACAACAAAAAAAAGAGAATTGAAATCGGACGAACGAGAGCGCCACACGGTGACGAGTCCTAAAACTTTTTGATCAAGCTGGTATGCCGGAATAAATTTTTAGGATTTTCAAAGCTTAAGAGATAATTTTTGTGATAAAAACCACCGTTTCGTATATGTAATATAAACTCAAATAAACAGCAGTCGTTTAGATAAAATACGGGATGTACTTCCTTTAATAAATAGAAAGAGCGTATGTGAATGAGTAAATGTGCTCCATTTAAATTGAAACTAATATGAGATTAAAATTTTAAGTACCCACTCGGCACGTAACGTTTTGTAAGCCTTTAAAAAATCTTACACATGAAATACCACAAAGTTTCAGTTACGTTTCTGAAATCTTTCAGTTCCATTTCAAAAAGCTATCTGCAATGTGTGAATGTCTGCCATTTGATTTAACTTGGAACATTACAAAAACCTTGTAAGATTAAAGGGAAAGAAAACAAAACAATTTTATTACCTCATTGAAATCTGTCATTTTTTGTTTATCAGCGTCACTTGCGCTGGTAAAATCATGAAAAGTGTCAAACTATCAGCTGTTCTGGGTTGTTCAAGCTGATTGTAAACATTGAGATTATTTTGACTATTTTAATTTTCTATTTTATTCTTTGCATTTAGAGAACTCATTTTTTTTTCAACTAAGTACATGCAATCTTAGGCAATTTTTAACACTATGAAACCCTGTGGTCTATATGAGGCTTTGCGACCAAAGACTTACGGATAATCTTTGTTTGCGGCTACTACTTAAGCCTAACCTGCAATTTAAGATTTCTGTTACGTTCCGTTTGCAATATTTTAAACGTTACTGATACGTTACGTACTATTTCTAAGACTTTCTGGAACGTTAGATGCTGAAAGGGTAATGTGTGATAGGAAACATTTAGAAACTTAAGCTATATAGTGAAATGTGGGCTGAAGGCGCAATATGGTCAAATAATGTAAATTTTCTGATGAAAAAGTAATGATGGAACAAGTAAAGGAGTTTATTTCCAATATTTATGATATCGATGATACAACACTGTCATAAAAGGCTTGTCGAGGTGTAAGTTTGGGGTATACTTGCATTGGCACTAAACTGATATTATGATGCGAAGATGCAACCAGCAATAATGTAGTGATTTAAAAAAAAAGTACAAATCTATCAAAAATATTCGTTTCTCACATATCATAAAAGCTTATAACTCATGGAACTGCTCAATGATACAAAACTAATGATAAAAATTCGAAAGTGAAGAAGTTATCAAGCCATACGAGTATCATATTCTTAAAATATTTTTTTCAAAAAAACCTGGATTGGGGCTGTTTTTTTTTTCATAAATTCACACTTAATATGTGCAATATATATGTTTTCATCAATATCATCCTTTTTAAGCATTTCCATGTTAAGTTGTTCGATCACTTTCCACTAGAACCTATTAACGTTTTTCACATTCTTCTAGCACATACCTTATAAAGTGGTCTCGGTGGTTCCAATAGCTCCGGCGGCGTTGACAGCGTACCCCAACGAAATGCCAATTCAACTGAGTAACGTTTCCATGCCTCCAAATAAAGTGAAGCCCAGGCAACATTGAACAGCGAAAATAGCACATGACCCATATCCTGTGCTGTTTGTCCTTTACCCCAGAGTATGGCATATAGTAAAGTGCCGAAGACAGCGGGAACACCAAGTGCACATGTATAATGTCCAAGCCAGGCGAAATAAAGTGCAACTTTAACGCCAAAGTACTCAGCAATATCATCTGTTGATTATGAAATCAATTGCAAATTTATTGCATCACAATTCCGCTAAACTCTCTTACCCAACGGCTGTGGTGCCAGAACTTGCTTCACCCAAGTCGATTGCAGCTCTGTTAACGCAGCTGTCTCGTGCAGCGGAAATACTTGCGTTATTAAACCTGTCTCCTGCCATGCGGCCACAATACTTTGACCCTCTTCCACAGCGGCACGTCCCTGCAGCGCTTCAATATCAGTTTGTCCAGCACGTAAGCCCATTAGTACTTGTAGCACTAACCATTGACGTTCCTGTGATGTGAACAGTGATGTGCTACCATCTTTATCACTTTTCAATTGTTGAAAGCAATGACTTTCACGTGTGGTAAATTCACGTAAGGCACCTCCAAGATCTGGACGTAAACGTTTGGGTAGACGCGCTTCTTCGGCTGCTTTGAAAAGTCTACAAAATATGTAAGCAAAAAGATTTTCTTTTGAAAGTAAACTCCGTGATGAGCATCGCTATACTTACACATTTGTTGGCGCACTTATATAGAATGCATTTCGTTTGGAGCTTTCGTGCGCTTTTACCTGTACGACCAATCCTAGTCCTGAGGGTGGTTGCGAACGTATACGCGCAAGCAGCCAACGTAACGCTTCGTCCGGTGCATCTTCAGGAAACTCAATGACAACATCACATTGTGTAGGAATTTTGTTGAGCCATAAGCGACGCGGTGTCATTAGATGACCGGCATAGGGAACTTTGCGACGTAGTTGGCGGGATGCTGTAATGAAAAATATACAGTTAATGTAAGAAATCGCAGAACTTACACATAGAAATGTAATGAACTTACACAGTGAAATGTAATGTAAGTAATATAATAAGTGGATAATCAATTAATTAAAATTAAAGCTAAATAGCTGAGAAGGCCAATAGCTGTAACAGCTAAACTCTTTTGGAATTTTTGACACCAAGCATAATACTCTCTGAGGCGTTCGATTTTTTTCGAAGATCTAATCATCTGAATAATTACTGAGTAGCTATAGAGACAAAACCAGAGTTATATTGTGCTGCGCTTGGGGCATTAGGTTATGACTCTACGGCGCACAGTAGTAAATATTAACCATTAATTATGGTACGCAGAGAGTGCATTTTTTGGGAACTAGTCTGAGTCAAGAATTTGATAAATTTCTCGTTTTTCGCGCTAAGTCGATATATATTGGCATAATGTTGAGTAAGTTGTCTAACATGTCGTAGGAAGCTTAAGAATTATCACTAATTAAAGTCTACAGGTCGTTAGCGGGAAGCGCAATAAAAACTTCACTGCAGAAATGTACTTTTAAGCAAATCTCTCATTTCTTTTGATAAGTAGGTGATAAGTAAATTATAAGAAAAAAATGATAAGTGTTGAGTGAAAAGTGATTACTAAAAAGTGTTAAAAAGGGGATAAATAAAAACAGACGAGGTAAAAGTGGAAAATTATAACTAAAAACGATTCAGTAAAATGTAATAATATAAAATGATAAGTGAAAAGTGATAAAATTATAACTTAAATACGATAAGTGAAAAGTAATTTATAAAATTTAATATGATGAGTGAAATATATAATTGGTTAGGTTAATGAAAAGCTGTAAGTGGAATATAGGCAAACAGTGATAAGCCGAAGTGAGTGATAAGTGATAGGTAAATATAATTCCTATTGAAAATCAACGTTCAGACAATACCATTTATCTTATAGGCATTAAATTTAAAACAAAGTATTCTTACAATAAAGAAGAGTTTTTTAAGACTAAAATCTAGTCAGCCCAAACTGTTTGCATTCCATATATCAATTATGGAATCTTCACGTAATGAAATCATGAAAGAACTTTTCAAAACTCGAGTCCTGAAGGACTATGGGCAAACTGTTTGCACTAAGCCCAATAAATTTTGTACTTGAGGACCCAACTGAGGAAGCTGATTAGAGTCCTAAGGAGCAATTCCTTAGTTGGTTGGTGACACATACGTGGGCTAGGCAAAAAAAGTTTTCCAACGACATTTAATGAAGCTTTGTACAAAGTTAGAAAGTGGGACTGGTAGCTTCCAAAGCAGTTAAAACTTTAAGTTGTGATGTCACGAATATTTTCCAAGGAATTCAACGAAAGTGGAAACAAAATCATAATTTCTGAATGAAAGAAGCATTGGTTTTCGCAAGTGGGCGTGGCAGGTTTAATAAAGGAAATACAATAAAAAAGCTTATAAAGCAAAAAACAGATGGTTTCGACAAGCGAACGTGACTATAGAAGCCAAGTTTTTAAATTATCATAGAAAATAGTTTTTCCAAACAAAATACAATAAAACTTGAGATAAGAGCGCTATATGAGAGAAGCATTTTTTTTTTTGTATGAAAGGCGAGAGGGCTTGACCAAGTAGGTGTAGAAGCAAAATCAACAGAAAAAATATTTCAGACAGTTTCACTATATGAAAAAACTAGTTCTGAACGAAAATTGTGCTGGTATAGGAAAATAAGCGTGGCAACACCCGTAAATTAAATTGCCATTTATAGGCGGATTTCCAAGGGAATGAAATTAAACTCGAGACAAGAACATTATATGGCAGAATCACATTATGGTGGACTTGCACAAGTGGGCGTGGCGGAAGGGAGGAGCTTATGTTTGGAGCTGCATGTCGTTTTTTCGATCTGCTACTTAGGAATTAAACATATTGAATTTGCACAGTTGCAAATTCGATAGTTTGAATAAATCCATAAGCCTTACGGACAAGAGCTAACTAATCAGAAATTTGCCGCACTTTTCAAGACGTTTTGTGAGGTATAACTTTGAATCCAGATGGGGGCAAAACTATTTCTTTATATGAAAGAGAAATTATGAAGCTCAGTTAAGAAATGGAAGTGTCCGTCTATCATTAAATGGATTCAAAATTAATTGAAATAAATTATTCTTGACTGACAGTGACTATCAGAGAAAGATTTTCATCTTGTGTAACTAGCTAAAGCTTCCGTAATGAAATTTAAGCTAATATCAAGTATTTTCACTTTCAAAAAAACAATTGCTCCTGGGAATGCAAAAAAGCACACAGTACACACAAAGCAATTTATCACTTATCCAAATCTCTGTTAAGACAAATGACATTGTGACAAATGTCCGCTAGATAGTTTTATTGATGTAAGACATTTCCAAGTTTTGTTATGTAGTACAAGGAAATGGCATTCAAAACAAACCCAAAAATATTTTACGAAAATGCATCTACAAAGTGCTCTACATCATTATGTACACCATGCCCGCATTCCATATGGTAAAACTAAAATTGACATTCCCAGCAAACATTTTTGTAATTTCCAAATTTATGTCGACGAACTTTTAACTTTTCCAGAAGAGTATTACACGATCAAACTTCAGCGCGATTTATAAGTGAATTTGTTAAGACTCTTCCATGCTATTATATGGCGACTCTTCTACTTATAAGATTATTCAATTCTATCTTCAAAGCCATGAATTTATAGCTCACCAAGAAATGCTCATTTGCATTTTTATTTTTTTTAAATTGCAACGTCTTATGATTTGAAATTCGAAGCCATCATCTCGGCATTTGAAATATGACTCTGCCGCGTTTTAAAATGTTTGCTGGGCTTAAATGTATAAATAGATAAAATGTGTATGCAAGTCAGAGTGTGAGCTTGTGTGTGTGCCTATGATACCTAAATTGCAAGATTCATCGTCAGCTGTTGTAACTGACACACTGAACAGCATTTAACAGATTGCTTAGAGTTGCAATTATTTTCATTTACAGTTTCACTTAAACGCATCTGTGGGGCGCCGACTTCCGTTTCCGTTTTTATACCGATGACTAATGAATGTGTGCTTACGTGAAGCATAGAATGAAATTAGATGAGCTGAAGAAGCAAAAAAGAAAAGGTAAGAATTAAGAAAAATTAAAATGAGTGCATCCAGAAAATGAGCAAATGTCTGTTGAATGTTGATAAGAATATTGAGATGCCACGAAGAAATATTTTGCACGACTTTTGGGTAACGACTCTTTCTAAGAAAAAGTGATTATAACACAAAACTGCATTTTACGTCGCGATTTTTCGACGGAGTTATTTGTGTTGTCGACAAAAAAAAAATGTTCATATATAGTATAATTTGCTATGAAAAATAGCTCAGTAGTTTGAGTGAATATATTATTTCTTTTTATCTTTAGGATTTTACGAAAAATTACACTAAATGTTTGGCACTTGGATGAGAAATGTTTTGGACAAGCTCTACACAAAAATTGCTTGAACTCTGACAAAACTTCATGGCACTGCTCATACAAGAAAAAAGTAGTTGAATTTTGAGATGATAACGTGGCACCTTGCATACGAGCTTAATTCTATATGGGAAAGCGTGTTGAAACCAGTCAGCCTTTTGGTAAAAATTAAATATTTCTCGAGAATCAGCTAAATTTAAAGCCCTGTCAGCATGGTTTTTATACCCTACAAAGAGAGTATTCACTTTGTCATTCCGTTTGTAACGCATTGAAGAGGTCGTGACAAGTATAGAAAATAATATATTCTTGGGCAGTGTCACCACCCGAGTCGATTTAGACATGAACTGTCTGTCTATGGAAATCACTATTACGATCATATGCCGCACCTTCAAACAAGCTTCTTGGGATTGAAAATAGGCGAAATTGGTTCACGGACACGTCTTCCGCCCATATAAGCAGAATATTTAAAAAGCTATGTTGAGAGAGTTGATTTTGTATTTTTAAGTTTCACAAAAAATACTAGGGAAATCTTAGACAAGCACTGGAAAAAAAAATTGGGGACGTTTGACGAAAAAGCGTAGGTAGCACTTCCCATATAAGTGAAAACTTCAAAATGCTAAACTGAGAGAATTATTTAAGGCAATGGAACGAAATTTCACGAAAATGCAAGAAATAGTTTGCTAGTATCAGATAAAAATTTAACAAGAGGGCGTGGTACGACCAATATAAGCAAAACCTTGAAAATGCTTTACTGAGCAAATTACTTATAGAAATGAAGTCAAATTTCACTCTGATGATAAAAATTTGGAAAAGCTCTGGGCAAGAGCTAGGCGAATTTCATCAAGAGGGCGTAGCACTTTCCGTGCAAACAAAACCTTAAAAATGATATACTGAAAAAATTATTTATAGAAATGAAGTCAAATTTCACTCTTATATAGAAAAAGATATAGCATCAAACAAAAAGTTGGTTGATTTCAAAAAGAGGGCGTGGCACATCCTACACAAGCATAAGCTTCAAAGCGCTACACAGAGAACTATTTAAGTAAATGTTGATAAATTCAATGTGGTCAGCACGTACAGAGGTGGAAAAATACCATTTTGATAAAAATTTAATACTTAAGCGCAATAGGTGTAGGGTATTAAATTTTGGCGTGGCCAAAGATAACACCCTTACTAGCTTAAACTTTTTTTCTTCTTGTAATCACTTTTATTGTCTCATATAATATTTTCGATGGTTAGTTGGTATCTGATATTTATATATTTTTTATTTAGTTCTTGAGTTAAATGGGGTCATTTGTGTCAAAAATACCGATTTTGGTACTGTTACTGACTATAAAAGTAGACGTCATTTTATGAACAATAAAGTTCGAGAGGCTGAGATAAAAATTATTTAAGGAAAAAGTCTAGAACTACCAAAATGGTTTAAAAAAAGTTGGTGTTCTTGGTATAAGTGCACGAAAATGGTCAAAATGGTCACTTAACTCAAAAATTAGACGCGACGAAAAAAAATTGATACCAGGTTCAGAGTCAAAAATTAGCTATGAATAAAAAACTTAAAATTTTTTTTTAAATGTCAAAACAATTCTTATTTTTTACAAAAAAAAGTGTTTTACTTTTTTTGAAGTGGTTTTGAAATTTTTTCTTAATTTCAATCTAAGCGTTATTCCTAACATTTTTCAAAAATAAAAAATGTTGTGCCTATTTTTATGTACTCAAAAGGAGCAACAGAACTAAACTGCATAAGTCCACTTTGATCCGAAGTGACATTTTTTTCGATTTGACAATTTCAAGTATTACCGGAACAAATAACCAAAGATCATAGATTAAATATTACTAAAGCCTCCTAAGAAATAACTTTAAAAACGTTTCTCGGAACAAATGCTTACAAATCCAGCATACAAATTCTTAGGTTCTAATAAATTTTATACTTGATTAAGAACTTCAAGCTAAATAGCTAAGTGGACTTATGACATAGTAGCTAAACTATTGTTATTTTTATCGTCATAAAAAATACACAAGATAAGTTTGTGTGCAATTTTCTACTGTTAAATTTAAAAGAAAATGTACTTATGCTGTTTTGTTATGTTTCTCCTCATACTTAAATTCTGCATTTGACCGCAGTGACTGATTGATGTAATTGAAACAAGATGACACTTGCTAATAAATGCAGCACGGTTGCTTTACTACACAAGTAATTGTGCTACATTTTGTGCTGCTGTTGCTACTGCTGTTGTTGTTGAATTATGTATGCACAATTGCATTGCGCGTACAATGCAATTTCCTCATTAAGAGTTGCAAGGCGATGCGCTACGCTCACTTCAACAATAGCAATAGTAAAGGAAACGGAAACCAGTTGCATGTTATCCACATTTTTGGTATTTTTTACTTAAAGGTGTCTTCAAGTGACACGCTTTTGCTTAATGTCAAGAAAGTATACACAGTGACATAAAAAAATATGCATAGATTTTTACCTCGAACTAAATTTTTTCACAGTGTAATTTAGCATTTAACATAATCAAATGCGAGTTGTTGCATTTACTTAGTTGACTTTATTCCTCCCCCTAACTTCCTTTTGCAATTCATTTACGCTGTCTACAATTATAACAACAGCAATAAAGTTTCGCTATTGCTATCGCTATCTTTAAGCATCCTTGAATTGTGTCATTGTGTCCTTTTTGTTCGCCCACTTTATTTATGTGTTTGTGTACGCGTTTTCTTATCGTCACGCGACAGAAATTTGCTATTTATCATTATGCAACTAATGCACTTGCAATGCAGAAACGAAGCGCACATCCTTAAGTCGGTTGTTCGGTCGATCTGTCTCCCTGTTGGTTACCGTTGAAATATTTGAGTTCATTATTTTCGTAACAAAGCGTAAATTGCAGTTGCTTGGTTAGTTATGTTGCTTTGCAGATATTTAGGAAAAAGCATCAATTTCATTCTTAGAGGTAGTGAGCAAAAGACTGAGCTATGGACAGTTTTAGAGATATAAAAGATCCTAAACTTGGTTCAGCTTTGTTTAACACTACACAGCCTTAAGAAGACTCTACTTTACTCTGCTCTCTTCTTCTTGTGTCCTATATCTCAGCATGGAGCCTCCATAAAACTTTTCCCATGTGCACGGTCGGTAGCGAGTGCTTTTAATTATCTCCAACATTCTCCCGAATTCAACGTATTTCCTGTACTACCGATCGCTTCCACTATGACTTAGGACATTTGCGTTTTCTGCTTCCCTTAGGGTTCTACTCCAATGCTTGTCGGCAAACTTCAGTTGGTTATTTTCGCAACGTGTGCCCAATCCAATGCTATTTTCACCGTTGGATTTGAATGGAAATCCTGACAGCATCTAGTGAGCAAATCGACATTAGAGATGGTCCTAGGCCATCAAATTTTCAGAATTTGACAAAGACAATTGTTGCTGAACTCTTGCAAATTATGAAGCAGAACGCTGTCGATAAGCCAAGTTTCACCGCCGTACTTAGAGCTTCAATTTCGCTGAAAGAAACGAGTATTACCAGACATCACGCATGAGTTTCGGATGTAAATGATTCAGTTACTCTATGCTAGATCATCTATCATGACGCTATTGCTGGCAGCGGTTGAACGAATGAACATACTTTCTGACTGGTTGGTAGCGAGGAGGCATATATCATCGGCATAAAGTATGTCTTCCAGATGGTCTACTTAATACTTCTTAATTCTATTAAGTTTTACTAAGATCTAGGTAGCTCTGCTCAACTTCACTTAATTCTGTGTACTTACCTCTACTGAACTCTTCTAAACTCAACTTAAACAAACTCCATTCAACTCGACTTAACTCTACTCATATCCAATCAACTTTATTTAAATCTGCTAAAATATATTTGACTCTACTTAATTTTACAGAGCTCTTTTCAACTCTGTTTATTTAAATTTAAGTCATCTTAGCTCTATTCAACTCTCCTCGACTCTTTTTTTTCAATTTTTTCCACTCAACCTAACTTTACTGAACTCTACAACTGTGCTCAACAACACTCACTTCCTTTCAAGACAACTACCACCCAACTCAACTGAACTCTACATAATCCTCCGCAACTTTAATCTAATTTTCCTTATTCTACTTAGTGCTCAACTCTATCTAATTCTGCGTAGATCTACTAATCCTTCCCAGTCCTATGGAACTTTTTTGTTTTACAACTCAACACAAATCTGCTCAACTCAACTCTACTTAATTTACTAAACTTTACTCAATGCTACTTCACTCAGCCATACTTACTCCACTTAACTAATGTCTTTTAATGAATGAAGGAGGTTATAAGGACCTTTTTTCTTCATAACTTCAAAATAGTTGAGGTGACACGTAAATATAACGTAGGTGTCATCTAACTAAGTAAAATTACTGAGCACATAATATTCGCATATAATTGCTTAGTTACTTATATGCGAATAGATTTAGATGTAATTAAGGTAAACTTAAATCTTTTTTTAAGATATACACTTTTTTTTTCAACTCGAACCACTGACATTAAAACACATTTGCTATTGGCTTAACCCTCCCCGGGGCACCTATAACGAATTAGTTCATGCGTACTTTTGGCCATATCTATATCGGAAGCGGCACATGAATCGAACACTAAAAAAACTTTATTGCACCATAAGTCATCACATGTCTCTTTTTATAGAGCCGTGTTCTGATTTCGTTTTGGATTAACTTTGGAAACGGAACTGAAATTCGAAGTTTATTCCAGAATCATACTAAAAAAGCTCAAGTTCGAAGTTGAAAAAAAAAATTCCATAGCAAAATAAAAGCAAGGATTAAATTGCACGCAGTGATTTGTGCTGCAAAACTTAAGTAAAACTGAATTTTAAGTAGTTGGAAGAACAAGCTTTATATAATTTTTTACATCTATCAGTCATCTTCCTGCTCATACAGCTTCCAATTGTGATTTCTATTGGGATACGAGTACAGTTGTGATTTTATTAATTATTCAAATACTCTATCAACGTGTAGCTTAAGGATAACTCATTTAAAATACCATAAAGTTGTATGAGCAAGTAGTTTGCTTGCTACCAATTTATAAAAAGCAGAAAAAGACTGAAGGAATACGCTTTAATATCAATTTACAAAAGCAACAGCATCTATACTACTGCACATGAAGCACACGACACACATTCCATTTAATCTGAATAAATAGTTGCGGATGTAACGATTTGAGAGTGTGTGAGTTTACTCGTATATTATGGTATTTGTGTAAAGTAGTTGCCTTAGTTTCGTAAGCATAATGCTTGTAGTACATAGGTAATCGTACATTTGCATAACCCGATTTACATGATTTTTGTGCTGGCATTGTTGGGCTACAAAAACGTTTTCTTTTCATATGCAAATTAGTTTTAATTGGAAAATTATACATTAGATAAGAGATTTAATTAGGAATTAATTAAAACGATTCATAGTAATTAATACAGGGTGTTGCAAGAGGATTTGAAGAGTTCATAAATTTGGTATCATGAAATACTTTCAACAATATTTTTATATCTCTTTTGAACTAAGTATTTCGACTTTGACGACCCCACGAAAGGTTTTTTGCTTTCAAATCTTATACATATTTTACACAAATTGTTAATTTTAAGGACACAAAAATTTTAATGTAAGAAATGCTTTATCAAGAGATGCTATCATGCGGTTCATTGCCAATTTTCATCAAGCAAAAGCTTTGCTGAGCCATAAGCAAACTGATAGGATAACGACCAAACGTTCCCGGAACAACACAAAAAATTTGCGTGAAGTCATCTGCTGACATCAATAAAAAGGCGTTCGTCTAAACATCATTTCAGCAACCTTGCAGAAAATTTTAATTTTTGCATTACTATTTTGCATAAGAAATACAATTTCATCAGTAAGCGCACAAGTCACTACTTCTAGGAGTAGTTAATTATGTCAGATGATACCCATTTCTAACTCAATGGCTTCAATGGGTAATGGTCCCTCAACTGAAAGATTATGTGGCACTATTTCTTTTAAATAGCAAGTAAGGATCCAGTAACGTTAAATAGGAAAGGATATGGAGAAATGTTTGACAACTTTTACATCTGCAGAAGATTTATGTGCAAAAATGTGGTTTTAACAAAATGACGTTACTGCCCATACAACCAGAGGTGCGATGGCTATACTTCGATGAAAACATTGATTTAACCAGGGACGTGAACCGGTTTTGAACCAGAAAACCGCTTTTTTTTTAATAATTAACTGAACCATTAACCGAACCGAAATTTTCGACAAATGATTGATCCGAACCGAAAGCCGAACCACTTTTAGTAATGGTTCGAGGGTTCATTCTGACCAATTTTCAATGGACAAATTTTCCCCACTTGCTTTATATTTTTTTTGGTAAATATGGAAATTGATGTAATTTTGAAAGAAATAGAGAAGAATGAGACAGAGTTCAAAAATATATCATTAAAAGATAAAATCAAATCGTTTGATAATATAAAGCGGCTTCCAAGTAATGTCAATGTTTTGAACTTTTGGAATAACTACCCTGCCAAAGAATTATCTAAATTAGCTAAAGTTATTTATGATGTTTCAGCAACCCAGGTTTTGGTAGAGAGGACATTTTCCACCCTAAAATTTATTCTCGGAGACCTGCGGGGAAATATTGACTAGCACTTGTTAGAAGATATTTTTCTCATCAATCTCAACTGATTATTGTATATCAAATTTCTTATCAAATACTAATTTTTTACTACGTAGATACTTATAGCGTATGACATGAATTATATGTTCATATATATTTCTATATTCTTTTGGATTGTTACTGAATAAAATTAACATAAATTTGCATAGTTTTTTTTTCATTCCCGAACCGTTGAACCGAACCGAAACCCCGGTTCAAAGAAAACAAAAATCGTTTTGACGAACCAATCCAAAAGTGCAAAAACGGTTCGAACCGATGAACCGAACCGACAAAATTTTTCACCCAGTTCAAGTCCCTGGACTTAGCAGCTTCAGACTTCTTCATATGAGATTATCTGTAAGATATTGCTTACGAAAATAATAATATAATATTAAGTCCTACATATTGCCCTCATAAACAGTATCTCAGTGAAAATGGGTTTCGAGAAAAATGATGTTTAGTTATTGTGGTATTATTGAAATACTTAACTCTAAAACTGAGATTGAGGAAATTCTCTTAGGAGATTCGTAAAATGTTTGAACTAAGATATCGGCGTTTGGCGTAGTTCATTAGACGCGTAATTTCATAAGTTATCAATATCCAATGCAATAAGAATCAAGACTATGTATTTTTTTGAGATACCGCTTTTCGCTTCTGAGGGCAGTATTGTGCTCGTAACACCACAAATTTTGTAAAAAACTGATACAATACCTCATCCAAAGATTTGAGTAACTATCGCAAACATCTAAAGAGCGGCGGCCACTCAAAGGATATTTTTCCTCATTTTTAACATCATAATAGGTAGCAAAAATTATACTTTATTTTGGTTACATAAAAATTCGTTAATCAAATAAAAATTTTTTCAAATTTAAGATTGACCAAACATTTTTTTCTGTATTTTTATTTTTTTAATTTTAATTTTCACTTAAATTTTCTTTTTCGCTTATGTTCTATTTTTGGTCAAAAGAACTTAGCGTTATCAGAATTTACAAATTATATTTTAATCTTCTCTTATTTTCTTTCTATCTTTGTATTTTTAATAAGCTTTATTCAAATAATCTGCAAAGGCTTATCCTCTAGACAAAAACTTTGTTTTAAGTTTGTTTTGGCAGCTTTTGTATTTAATTTCGTGCAAGATTAATTTCAGTTGCAAAAGTTGGGCGAAAAAGTTTCAAGGTCAACGTGTGAAAAATAATCCGCTTATTTCAATAAAAGAGTCCAAAAGTAATTAAAAGATTGCATTTCTTATCGCAATTTTTTTGTATTCATTTCAATTTTGCAAAATGGGCAGTATAACGTCAGAAGCGAAAATGGCGTATAGCAAAACATTGCGTTTCGAGATCAATTTCTTGAAATACCTGTAAAATTAAGATAGAGAAAATTCTCATCGGATACTCTTTATAGATTTAAACTAAGATACCGGCACTTGGCGTAGTTCATTAGACCCGTAATTTTCAAGCCTCGTAAAAAACAATGGTTTAAAAAAAAAGAGGAACTCATCAATTCTGCCTCATGTCATTTCCGCAATAACTGCAAAATATTACTTTTTTTTCAATATAACTAATTTGATTAAAAATACTTTCGGCTAGAAAAGCCTAATCAAATCAAGCTCATTGTGTACCTATGTTTTTCTACACTAAGTTTTCATTAGAATTTTTCAAATCGGCGATGATGGGGCACTTTTGATATCACCGATTAATATAGAGGATAGTTTCCACGATGACTTAGGGTGGCCTTGTTTCTGCTATTCTGAGGGTTTCACTTCAATGCTTATCAATATACTTCAGTTGGCCCTTTCCACAACATTCGTCCAATCCATTTCCATTTCCGTCATTGGATTTGATTCTGGACTCTAGTGCAGTGGTGGGTATGGAAATCTAACAAAAGGGCTAAGCAACATCAAGCAACAACAAACAAAATTTCAAAGTTTTTTTGCTGTCATTTCCAAATTCGCCAACAAATCAAAAAAAAAAACACAAAATGCACTACAAACAAAAACAATTGCTACATTCGTCAAGACACAATGCGGTGCCTTTGTGTTTTGTTTTCATTTGAATTCAAGTCAACGCTGTGCCTCGAAAGCGTTGAAATTCTGCGAATTTTTTTTCGCATGCTTGTGCGTCGAATAACAGTGCGGGCAATGAGGGCGGATAGGGACACTACGTGCCCACCACTGCTCTAGAGCAGCGGTGGGCACAAAACTATAACCAAAGAGGAAAACAACAACACCAAGCAACAACAAACGAAATTTTAAAGTTTTTTTTACTTTCATTTCCAAAATTGCCATTAGCACAAAAAAAACAAATTACACTACAAACAAAAACAATTGCTACATTCGTCAAGACACAATGCGGCGCCGTCATTTATGCCTTTGTGTTTTGTTTTTGTTTTCATTTGAATTCAAGTCAACGCTGTGCCTCGATTGAAATTCTGCGAATTTTGTGCTTCGATAGCGTTGAAGTTCTGGGAAATTTTTTTCGCTTGGTTGTGCGTCGAATAACGGTTAGAGCAATGTGAGGAAATTGAGGCACTAAGTGCCCTTCCCTGCTCTAGAGTCACCAAATATATTTTCAGAGTTTAACGAAAATATTTAATTGCTGGTGAACATTTTTGCTGTTGGTAAGCCAGGTTGTAAGTATAGCCATACAAATAACCGACTTCTTTCTGATGCAAAAATTTTGAGCTTCGTTATCGTTAACAGGATCAAAGACTGCCGCACATTACGAAGCTACCTTTCGGTTTATTGATTCTAGCATTTATAGAATACCTTATTGGTATCAACATCAGAATTCGCATCATGAAGCTATTGCTAGCACTAATAGGGCGCAAGTGAGGACATCGTAACATAACATAGGCTACACATTTTTTTCGATAGGGGGTCAAATTTCCATGTGTACTTACTTACGTATATTTTGAAGAGCTCAGGAAAGCTGAAGATTTGTTTTTACATCTCATTTTTAATTATTTAAAATCGCTAAAAATATATGATATCCAAATATAATGAATTTTTTTTGTTTTTAAATTAGTAGGTACTAGCAATATTAAAGTATCCATTGGAAAAGGGCTCTAAAGTATAGTACAAGAAACATTAATAGGTTTGTAGTATGGTAAATTTACAACTACATTAATGTAACAGCTGTAAAAGTTATGAATAATAAATACATATGCATATGTATGCGTATTAACATAAATTTGTTGGTTTTGCTAGCGTATATCTGCGTGTGTATTGCGTGCATGCTTTGCACTCATATTTATGTGTCATAAAAAATAACAACATGAAATGGGATTGTTTAGTTGATGGGTTTTGTACACAGAAAAAAAAAACATACATAAGCAATTGGCTTAACTTTTCTTCAGAATAAGTAAAACTTTATGCTCGATTTGAATTTAAATAGGAAAATTAAAAAAATGAGGCACCAAAAAATCGATAAAAGAGATAGAGTCTGCTTTACCTAACTAAATGCGAAACCATTCACACGTAGCTATAAAACATTAGTAAAAAAACAAACAGTGAATCAACACTTGACAGCAAACTTACGAAACGCTGTTACAGATTGCTAATAATTTTAAAGACAACGTACTTCGAGATCGGTCAAACAAAAGCTGAGATATAAGCGCGGAAAATGTTCCTATTTTTTCAAGCATTCCACTGATTAGCTACCAAAGCTTTGTCATAGCGAAGAGCAAACAAAATTTACTACGCTCGCTCATTGTAAATGCTATTGTTTGTCAATTAAGTGTTGTTGTTGTGAAAATATCAAAAACAATAGCGAATTGCAATGAGAGAGCTTAGTAGATTCTTTCTCTTCTCGCTATGACAAAGCTTTGGTAGTTAATCAGTGCATTGCTTGGAAAAATTGTAAAATATAGGAAATCTTTCCACGCTTATATCTCAGTTTTTCCTAAATCGATCTCGAAGCTGATAATTTTCGGGCACTTTAGTCAATGAGTACTTTAATTTGAAATATCATTTATTCCTGTAGGTATTCCAAATCCCATCAACTAAGTCTTACTTTCCAAGAAAAAACTACTAAGTGACAGTACGGTTAAAAAAATAGTGTCGCTTTTTGCGTTTCAGTATACACACATAATTTCAAATCACATGCGCGTTAAAAACGTTTCATTTCAAAAGTGACATAATTTATTTATGTGCTCCGACTTATGCTGTCTTATTACGTTCACCGTTTTGAATGCCAACAAAAGTTCACTTGACATACAAAACTTCATTAAACAATTTGTACATCTGATAAATATGGAACTAACACTAGCGAGCATGAGGTAAGTAAAGAAATATCACACTTATGTACCTTCATACATTTTAAAATAGCTTTTCTTTAAGTGTAATATAGAACAACAATATGCATTTAGTTGAAGTTTGCGCTACTTGCTGAAAGAAATTTTATAAAAACGCATTTATTTAATTAGGTACGACCTTCATAAAGTGTTTTGTTATTACTTATTGCTTCTTCAGCTTAAATTTTATGCAGGAAGTCCTTTTATTTAAATCAAGCGTAAAGTACGTAACAGGCAGTTGATAAAATATTGAATATATTAAAATTTTATCCAGGAACGCATCTTCAGATTTTTTTTTGCGACGGCTATAGTCATTGGGAAATATGTCTGCGTGTTCGGTACTGAGTCTTAGTAGTTCGACCTATAGAAGAGTGTTCAATAATTCTCGTACTATGTCCATTTAAGACCTAATTGAAGACAGAATAGATTAATTGGAATTACTATACTACACTTATTCCTTTTAATATCCATATAACCTAAGGTTAGTTCGATAAGGTAGGAGTGGCAGTTAGTATAATAACCAATTTAGTTTGACCAAATGTTGATCCATGGTGATACGATAGTGTCTTTAACTATACTCTCTCATTAAACCACTACGATTTTATAATAAGACTAAGTAGTTGATCTAAGTTGTCTAATATATCTACGGTCATTCAGGCCATCAAATACATAAAAACGAACCAAGTGTTTGGTGTTGTTTTCTAGCAAGTGCGGGCAGAAGCAAAGAAAATGCTTGATGTGCTCCTCCTTCTTCACATCCCTTCAACTTCAACAGAAATCAAAAAACCGAATCCGTATTACCGTCGATGAGACAGAGGCCAGTTATGACTGCTACCATTGACGAGACGATTTGTCTAGAAGAGGTCTGCACTCGAAACAACCATCAAGCCACTCGCCACGTTGCGAATCCATTGAGCCCTTCTGCACAAAAACCACAAATAAAATCAAAACAAATCGAAACACCGAGCAGAAGAAGTGAGTGCAGCACTTGCAAATAAATCGCAAATAAAATGTTCGAAAAGTTCAAGCTCTCGAAGCTTATTGCATTCTAAAGCTTATATGATGATCATTTCGAGTGCACTCCTGCAGACCTCTAATGTCTAGTGCGGGATATTAGTACTAGAAAGTGCTTAGCATCACATTTCGGTTAGATTTGCATTAATATATTGTAAGTTTATCCTGGAGCTCAAATGTTAGTCTTATTTAATATAAAATCTCTTAACAGCAAATTGCAGGTAGCAAGTCGCACGCCAACACCTTCCATGTGCTGAGGAATTTTTGTAGTAGTTCCTTGCCTAGCAAGTTTATCAGTAACTACCATCGATTTTCCTTTGCCCAGGCACCCGTATGAGGTGAATACTTATTAAGATACTGAGCCATCTCATCAAGAGACAAGCGGTTTTTCCAAGCCTCTAGTGAGTTTATGAAAACTCATTTCAGAGATTTAGTAGCAGCCTGACTATCTGAATAAATGTATATGTCTGTTTCGGAAACAACATTTCTCCTCAGCCAGGATACTACCACGATATTATTTCTGCCTAAATAACGCTGCAGTAGACAGCTCGTAACCTAAGAGATTCTAATTTTTTCAATATTCCTTATCACAGGACTAAGTATGTACTAGACATGATACTCAAACCTCAGTCAAAAAAAGTTTTATTTTTTATCGCACTTTTAACTTTTCTCAAATTAATTTTCCTTTTAAAGTTTATAAAAAAAAAACCCTTTCTGTAGAATGACATAGACATAATGACAGCATGCTGGTTTCATTATGAATTTTGCGACACTTTAGTGCTATGAAACTCACGTTTGACAGCTGTCATGTACAAGTGATGCCATTTAAAGTTTTGATGTACATACCACCACACCCGAGACATTTGAAGCAAGTTAAATAATCAAGCAGAAACTTATTTAGAAAACTTAAAACATTTTAATTATTTTACTTAATTTCCCAAACGGGAATTTAAATTTTTCTTAAATTTCAATTAATTGGTTGCAAATTATGCTATTACTGCTATTAATTGTTATGTGTGTTAGTGATTTAAATATGCATATGTATTAGAGTGTTTTTTTTTTCAAACTTTAGGACAGGGATTTTGTTTATTTTTTCCTATATTATAGATTGAGGAATAAAAATACTTGTCCCAACATTTGAGCTTCCTAGCTCAAACCTGAAAACTGCGCGGACAGAGTTTATGTCCAATTCCGTTGAAATTTAACGAAAAAACCGACTTACTAAAACGTAGAAAAAGTCTGCCTTAGGTACCTTGTTTAGTTGAATGGGGGTCGCCACCCACTGTTGTACAGTCACGTCTACATTTTTCGTGTGACTAAAAAAGCCGAAAAAATACACCCAAAGGAGGTATTTTTACTTTTTTTTTAAAAAATTTGCGATCATTAATGCCTATATAATAGAATCGGGTTTGAAGAAAATTCTCCCAAAATTTCAGCTTCCTAGATCAAACCTGCGAACGGCGCATTTTTTTTGTTTCCTCGTACAATTCGTATGAAAAACGAAAAGCAAAACAACGAAAATCAGAAAATTTACTAAAACACAAAAAAAAATCTGTAGTTTGTTGTTTTGCAACACTTTCCGACAAATTTCAAAAATAGCGCCTAAAAGTAGGCAACATTATCTGAAATTTTTAAAACCATTGCCTACTTTTAGGCGATATTTAGAAATTTGTCAGAAAATGTTGCATACTTTTAGGGGCAAATTATTAAAAGCGCCTAAAAGTAGGCAAATTTTTTTTAATTTTTTGAAATCGAGTTCGTTTTCCAAGTCTTCAAAGTTCTAAAATCGAGTTCGTTTCCCAAGTCTTCAAAATTCCAAAATCAAGTTCGTTTCCCAAGTCTTCCAAATTTGAAATCGAGTTCGCTTCCCACGTCTTCAAATTTCTGAAATCGAGTTCGTTTCCCAAGTCTTCAAAATTCCAAAATCGAGTTCGTTTCCCAAGTCTTCAAAATTCCAAAATCGAGTTCGTTTCCCAAGTCTTCAAAGAACATTCAAATTTTACTATCGCTTTCATGACGGGGAATCCCGATGACGGTCGGTGTCGCGAGTTTATACTTTTTTCCTCAGCCGCACAACAAGACATAAGAATTTTTCACTTCAAAAATTTTTATTAAAAATCTCAAGCCTATAAATAGTAAGTATGAATAAAAAAATATGAAACGACCCACTCACAACGAAAATTCATTGCTATGCTTATGCACAAGCGTGTCGAGTTAAGCAGTAAATTTCACATTAAAAAACATGTTAAGCAACACTACACACTACTCACGCGGACTTATGCTTTCCACTCGGCTGTCACTTTGCTAAAATTTAACGCACTTAAGAGAGTAGCACAATTGAGTTTTGCAAAAAAATAAAAAATTCAACAAATGCGCCACCATTAAATTGTATGATAAACTTTTTACAAATTTAAGAGACATTTTACCGCCCTTATGTATGCAACATTTTCTGCGTATTGCATTATTGTTAGACATAAAGTGAAAATTTATAATCAAGTTTAGTATAAACTTTGTAGCTTGTTACGTTCGTGTGTTCTAATAAAGTTTTAGTTTTATATTTTTATTAAATATAAGACTTCTTTGTTGGCAAAACGCTTTTCAAGTTATCTTATGAGTTAAAGATTTTTGATAAATAAGTGCATTGAATGGTAAAGCAAATTTGCAAATATTTCATATATTTTGAATAGCATATTTTTCAATTATTTTTAATATTTAATATTTCTGCTCCAAAATGAACTTCACCCCGCGGCACAGTGGAGGGGCTTGTATGGAACAGCGGCCATAAATAGTAATAATTGCGCTAGACTTTTGAAATTTTGTACAGATGCACTATAGCCAATTTGACCCATTTTAATAACAGACAAACTGAAGGGATTATTACATAAGAAATGCTCGTTTTATGAAAAAATTAGCTGGTAGAAAAGATGGGAGAACATTTTTAAAAATCTAACCTTTGTCTGCTATGGGTATCAAGTAAAACATTTTGTAAAATTTTTTTTTAAAATTTTTCAATAAGAACTTTTTTAAATTCAGTTTTACAATTCATTCTCTAAAGTGATTTCATTAAATTCATTTTGATATGTCTAGCTCAACAGTGTGTCCAAACTATCTTCATATTCATCGGTACTCTTGTTCAATTCCTCAAATATTTCTGGAGCATACAGCATGTCAAGAACTTCTCGTGGAAGTTGCACGCGTCTTCTCTGTTCCACTCGTCTCTTCAAATATATTGATGAAATGAGGGGATCAGACATGTCAAAAGCCATATTAAAAACATCCGAAAGATTATTTTGCGACTATTTTGGCATGGATGCAGTCTATCGGACCTTTCGAGAGATTCTCTGCATCTTTCCTCTTTGTTCGTTCTGATTTGTCAAGATACTCTTTCTTTGGACGCCCTATCAAAGATGTAGTTGACTTAGTTGAAGACTTTTTAATTGCGAAAATAAATTCATTGTTTAGCCACACTTCGTTTTGCTTCTGAAAGACGTCTATCTTCCTGTGAGAACTCTCCCATTTAACTGATAAATTTTTAAAAATCTTTTGCACTTTCTCTTTCAACGAAGCCGATTCTTCATTTGAAACATTGCCGTAGTTGACTTGATTAACCATAAAATTGTAAACAGCCGCATTCTTCCCTTCTTTCCTTTGTTCATTAAACCAAACTTTCACAAGTTCACTATTATGCAAACGGAGGCTGCCTACGAAAAAATGATATTTCTCAATAAACGCAAAAACTCGCAACTTGAAATTAACGAAATAAACTCAAAATTCTTCACTTTACACATTTCTGATTGTCTAAACACGGCCAAATTCAGCCAACATTTTAAAAGCTTATCGAAAATCATTTTTAAGAAAAAAACTTTAATTATAGGTTATGTCAGAAATGTGAGTTCTTTTCACCAACAAAAACTTTTTTAACAAAATCTTCTTCCTAAACTATTAAGCACTTACCATCACTTTTCTTTTCCATATTTTATTGAAATTAATGTTTTTTTTTAATTATTTAATACAACTTAAAAATTCGACAATAAATCATGCGTATACAGCGTTAAAGACGTTGCTCACAAACAATCACTTTGACCACCTGCTAAACAGTCGCCGTTTCTTTTTAAGAAAAACAAAACTTACCGTTATACATATATCAAATATCAACAACAAAAAATGTATTCTTAGAAGTGCGAAAAATTACTTTTTGCCATAAAAATGAATCAAATTACCTATAGTGAGATATTGTCAAGGGGAAGACAACAAAAGCCAGAGAATATGAAAAAAAAAAAAAAAAAATAGTGGAATCATTTCCGATTGAGCAAAAAAAAAATCATTCTTGTACGGCTTTCTATATTCCTATAGAAATCACGATAACGTGAATACTGTGCAAGATAATTTGATGAAGTTTGGTACACAGGCTATATACAGCTTCGATCAAAGATCGTGGTAATGAAAATTGGCAAAATCGTCTGAAACATCAAACTGCAAGCATCATGTGGCAACAAGCAATAACACCTTAAGTCGATTTACAATGACAATTCGAAACAGTATAAGTCAACTGCTTATACACAAAACTTATGTTGCTTTGCCTTGTGAGCATAGTATATCGTCTCAAGCTGTTATTGCTTGTTGCCACATAATTATTTAATTGATTTCAGACAGTTACTAAGAATACCTCGAAAATGCTTTGCACAAGGTGTGAACGCGTTTTGTCAAGGTAGCGTGGTACCTACATCAAAGTATATTCATGCTAGTAGCGCTTCCTTTTTGATCAAAATATTGTTGATTGTATACTTAGAACTTGAAGTTTAAGCACTTTATATCATCATTTTAGTTTGATCGAATTTCCATTTTAATTTATGTTTTCCGAAAATAAGTAAAAAATATTTTTTCACTTTAAATAAATACAATACATAAAGGAATTTTAATAAGATTGGAATATATAAGTTTTTCACACTTTTTTTCTATTGTTTATGCAGTGCAGGGTACATATAGCACCCTTGAAAATTCGTTTTTCAAATATATGCCTACCATTTAAGAAACTTTTGTTGAATTTTGAGAAACAACATTATTTATCAAATTTCGTGTTTTAAAAAATCATTCTACAATTAATAAAATAAATTGACAATTGCTATAATTTGCAATTTTACAATTTTACAATTTCACAAACACTTGCAAGCTCGTTGAGAAAAACTAAGCAATGGAAGGAATTAAAAAAATCGAGGAGATTATTTGGCATATCGAAAACCAAATAGACGTCATGAGCCATTTGCTGAAGACTGGAATCTTTTCCGATATTAAAATCTGTGTTGGCTCCAACGTTGATCATCAACAGATTTTTAAGTGCCACAAACTCATTTTGATATGTGCGTCGCCTTATTTCGAAGCAATGCTTAATGGAATTGGCGATTACATCGAGAAAAAGGAAGCCGAAATAAAAATGACAGATATTGAGCCAGAGGATTTTAAAGTCTTTCTAGAATATATTTATAGCAGGCGTGAAATAACAAATTTTGAGCAACTTACAATTGATAACCTAAGGAATTGTATATATATAGGTAAGAAATTTTTGTTGCCAAAATATTCTGAGTTCGGATATATTGGAATTAGAAAAGCTTTTCCAAATCTTCAACTTGTTGAGCTAATGGAAATGTTCAGCTCTGTTTGTAATATCGAAGATGATCGATTATTTTCGTACGTTTCAAATGAACTGCAAAGAAAAATAATAGGAACCACAAAATTTGATCGGACGCTATTAGAATTCGACTTTAAGACATTCAAACAATTTATTGAATGCATTAACAAGACAGTTTCCGAATATATTCGTTTCAATTGGATTGAGGAATACATCAATCAAAAATGCATTTCTATAGAAGATGCACAAATTAAAGAAAACGATGCACTTAACGATGACAATGTTGCTGCTACGATTGAATCAGTGCAACAAAATGAGAATTGGGCAGCTTTACTAAAAATCATATGCTATGAAAATATGTCTTCAGATGAATTTTGCAATGGACCATTAAAATCAAAACTACTCAAAATAGATGAAAAACTCAATATTCTTGCAACTAAAAACAAAAAATTAGAGGAAAATCTCGCAAGTAGAATCAAAGGTTTCGAAAACGATTTGAAACATGCGCGTCAACCACGTACTGGGGTGTGCTGGAAATGTGGACATTCATTCAGAGCCTGCTTCTGAGGCCCATACAACATGCCCAAACATTGTTGGGAAGTGCGAACACGTTCATGTTTTGATTGATTGTTAATGAATGTGGCACCCATCTTGCATTCAGTTTCCTCATACACAAATGTTTATGTAAAATATAAACCACTGACCCATTTGATATCAAAATCGTGGATGTTTTCAATACATTCTAGAGTGGTCACTGTTTTTGGTGCTACCCCGTCGTGTTCATCTTTTGTGCTGATTCGACCTTTTTTGAACTTTGCAATCCAATATCTTACGGTTGAATATGACGGAGCAGATTCACCATAATATTTATCGAGCTTTTCTTTTCCTTCTATTGCACTTTTGTTACGCAAAAAGTAATGCTAAATCAAGGCACGAAGTTCTTCCTTATGCGTTTTTGTAACAATACCAAAATTTTTTTAACTTAGAACACTGTAACGTCACTATTCATTAACATATCGATCTGACATTTATGGTGTGTTCATATTAAGGTTGCCACCCGTCAAAAAAGTCATGCACTTGAAGAGTGGTGGTGCCGTCACTTAAAAGCCATCAGCATCTTGAACGCCCTAGTACTGAAAGTACAATTGATTTCAAGCAATTACTAAGAATACTTCGAAAATACTGTGCACAAAGTCTCTACGCATTTTGGCAAGGGAGCGTAACATTTACTTGAAATTATATTTTAGTTTCGGTTTCTTTTTGATGAAAATATTGTTGAGTTTTTGGTTATGATTGTATAAATATTTAGAACTTGTAATGTAAGCACTTTATATCATCAATTATAGTTTGATCGAACTTCCTTTTTAATTTTTGTTTTCCGAAAAATTTAAAAAATATTGTTTCACTTTAAATAAATATAATTCATATAGGAATAAAACAGGAATTTTAATAAGATTACAAAATATTCCAAGATATATACATACATAAGTCTTTCACACTTTATTTCTTTTGTCAATGCAGTGGAGGGTAAACATAGCACCCTTGAAAACTCTATTTTTAAATATATGCCAACCATTTTTTGTTGAATTTTGAGAAACAACTTTATTTAGCAAATAGCGTGTTTTGAAAAATCATTCTACAATTAATAAAACAAATTGACAAGTGCTGTTATTTGCAAATTTACAATTTCACAAACATTTACAAGCTCGTTGAGAAAATCTAAGCAATGGAAGGAATTAAAAAAACCGAGGAGATTATTTGGCAAAACCAAAGCCAATTAGACGCCATGAGCCATTTGCTGAAGACTGGAATCTTTTCCGATATTAACATCTGTGTTGGCTCCAACGTTGATCATCAACAGATTTTTAAATGCCACAAACTCATTTTGATATGTGCGTCGCCTTATTTCGAAGCAATGCTTAATGGAAGTGGCGATTACATCGAGAAAAAAGAAGCCGAAATCAAAATGACGGATATTGAGCCTGAGGACTTTAAATTTTTTCTAGAATATATTTATAGCAGGCGTGAAATAACTAATTTTGAGCATCTTTCAATTGAGAGCCTTATGAATTTTATTTATATAGGAAAGAAATTTTTATTGCCAAAATACTCCAAATTCGGATATGTTGGAATTGAAAAAGCTTTACCAAATCTTCGACTCGTTGACCTAATGGAATTGTTCAGCTCTGTTTGTAATATCGAAGATGATCGATTGTTTTCGTGCGTTTCAACCGAACTGCAAGCAAAAATAAATGGAGCCACTAATTTTGATCGAACCATACTGGAATTCGACTTTAAAACCTTCAAACAATTTATTGAATGCATTAATAAGACAGTTTCCGAATATATTCGTTTTAATTGGATTGAGGAATACATCAATCAAAAAGGCATTTTTATAGAAGATCCACAAACTAAAGAAAACGATGCAATTAATAATGAAAATGTTGCTGCTACGGTTCAATCAGTGCAACAAAATGAAAATTGGGCAGCTTTACTAAAAACCATATGCTATGAAAATATGTCTTTGGAAGAACTTTTCGATGGACCATCAAAATCAAAACTATTGAAAGTAGATGAAAAACTCAATATTCTCACAAATAGAATCAAAACTTTAGGAAAAGATTTGGAACTTGCGCGTGGACCACGTCATGGGAGGTGCCGTCATTGTCAACATACATTATCGCTCCCATAAACTTGTAATGCATTATTATTTCCGCTACCACTAAATTAATTACCACTAACACCATATAATCACAGTGGTAGTGAATAAACTCATACCATCACTATCATTTTCACCACTATATGAAACATTTATATTCTCTAATGATATGTTGTATTTTTTAACTTAACAGTGAACAATAAAAATCGATAAAAAAGGATTAATAGTATTTTGTTTCATAAAAACAACTTTCTCAAACTGTTCGTTGGATTGATTTCTCATGAGTTTTTTGTTTATTTTCGTTAATATTCGACATATCTTGCAATATTTTTTGCTAAAAACTATCTAAATATATATAAATTTTAGCTTTTGAGGATTCAATATTCATGCAATAGATAAAATGCTTAGAATATTTTTTATTAAATAAAAATTTTAAGCAACATTTTGAAAATGACTTTGCAGGAGCAAATTTCAATTAAAATTGACCTTATGTAATGTGGTTTTCATAACTTATTGTATAGGGAAACAATCGCGTCAATAAACAAAATAGAATGTAAATGTAAAAATGTCCAAGCTAAAAGTTCTATCTTTCACACTCTCTGAATTTAAGAGCATTTTCCAATGGTTCTCAAAAAACAAATTTTAACCTTTTTTGTGTGTGTTCATTTCTCCATTTGGTACACTTTCACCTTTCTTAAGGACTTTACTTTATGGTATATACAATACCCAACGTTCACATGCTCAACAGCCTATACACAAAAAGAGATAAAAAGTAGTAAGTGTGTTATCTTCGGCTTTACCAAAAATTAGGTGCCCTACACTGCATAAACAGTAAAAGTACGCGTTGGACTTACATTTTTAATAAGAGGGTATTTTTTTTTAGCCACACCACGTGCTGTTGATTCCATATTCAATTTGACAAAATTTAAGTTATTGCTTATATGGGAGTGGCAACGCCCCCATTTTCAAAATCTGCCAAAACATTTTCTAGTATTGACATGCAATGTGCTTTCATTACATTAGATAACTCTCTGAGTCAGCGTCTTAAACGTTTTATTTTTGTCTGGGCGGTGGGCGTGTCTAAAAATTGATTTTGCCTGATCAAGAATATATGTATATATTTTTCTATAGCTGTCATGCGCTCTTCTTTGTTTTACATACGGCATGACAAAATGAATATACGCCGTGTGTAGGGTATAAAAAGAAAAACGTAAGTCTATCACAGTGTGTAATTGTGTAATTCTGACATGTTGACTTTTTAACGACTTTGTGCTGTTTTCTTTCTACTAAGCTGCCTGCCACTGCTACTGTAACTGCTCGAGCCAGGCTAAAATGCTCACGGTTTTTAACAATCATTAGTTTCATAGCGCGGTGAGGAGAAATATTTGCACGTTTTTATCGCTTAAATGGCTAAAGAAAAGGTAAAGCTGCCTTCGTTATGTTCAGGGAATAAATCTAACAATAAGTAGATTTTGGTTTAAGGGTTTTTGTTTTTATGATTCGCTATGTTTTCACAAAGTAAGTTTTAGAAATTCGAGAGAAAAAGGTAAAATATTTTATTAAATTTATTATGAAATTAGTGCAACATGGCGTATGAGTGATAATTATTTAAGCAGCTGTTAGGAAGGAATTTGAAAGGGTTACGAATAACGTTCGTGGCATTTTAAATCCGACACACAAAGTGCTAAGTATTATAAGATTATTTAAGCCTAGTAACAAATTTGGAAAGTATTATTATATTATTTAAGCCTAGTAATAAATTTGGAAAACTTAAGCAGATATATAACATTTTATATTTATTTCTGATGGACTACATAGCGTATGTGTGCTATTTTTTAAAAAGTCGACGAGTGAAAAAAACGTGTAATTTTTTTTGTTTATAGCGAGTACATACATTTTCTTTCAGAAAAACATTTATGAATATTTCAAAATTATAAAAATTGCTTGGAAAGTTTTTTAGCAGGTGCAGAAGCTTATTATATTTTTATGTATAACATGAAATTGACACTTGCTATCTTTGTTAATTTGCTGTGGTATAATCATGAAAGAGTGCAGAGCTGCTGAGTCTGACATTAATAGTTGCATACTAAGGCTGATCGAACATGTCCGAACTTTAGTCATACGCAACGAGTCAAACTCGAACAACTCGATTCGATCGACTCAACTCATGTTCAGTTCGTTCGTTGTCCGTATGATACGATTGCAACTCACGAGTTTCGAGCTACTCGTTTGTTCGTGTTTCAACTCTCCTTTCCACTGTACGATACACCGCAGTTGTCATCTTTTCTTTGAATGATTTCTACGCAGGCACAGAACAGAAGCAAAATAATGAGATATGAGCGAGCACATCGAACTGTTGGAACGAGTACGGCTTGTTGCACAGCCTTAATAAAAAGTAAAAACGGGAGCCTATTAAATACTACAGATGACTAGTTAATCCCTTGGAAAGAAAATTTTTCGAAGACCATCCACCACCTGTAGGCGCATCCCATGTGCCTCCACCTGAGGGAAAATCACAGTAACTGCACACGTTACCACCATCACTAACGAACGTGGGCAAGGCCGTAAAGTCTCTTAAGTATAACAAAGCAGCGGATGCAAATCGCTTCCGAAATGTTGAAAGCTTCCACGAAGCTCACGAATTCCTGAATTCCTGAAGACTGACCCAGAGGAGTTTTACTAAAAACTCTAATATAAACGAAACTTATTGCTATGCCAGAACGACAGCCGCATCATGATTCTATCATTTTCGTCCAAAACATTTTCTTAAAAACTTATGTTGAATTTTGAAACATAAGTTTATTTGGAAATTGGCAGGCTTTGAAAAATCATTTTAATCAAACAATTAATCAAACAAATTGACAAGTGGTGTAATTTGCAAATTTTGAAATTTCGCAAGTAAGTACTAACAAGTTCAGTAAAACTAAGCAATGGAAAAAATTCAAAAAACCGAGGAGATTATTTGGCAAAATCTAAGCCAAATGGATGCTATGAGCCATCTGTTGAAGACTGGAATCTTTTCCGATATTAGCATACGTGTTGGCTCCAACCTTGATCATCAACAGATTTTTAAGTGCCATAAATTCGTTATGCTTTGTGCGTCGCCTTATTTTGAAGCAATGTTTTATGGAAGTGGCGATTTCATCGAGAAAAAAGAAGCCGAAATCAAAATGACAGATATTGAGCCTGAGGACTTTAAATTGTTTCTAGAATATATTTAAAGCAGGCGTGAAATAACAAATTTTGAGCAGCTTTCAATTGAGAGCCTCATGAATTTTATTTATATAGGAAAGAAATTTTTGCTGCCGAAATATTCTGAATTCGGATATGTTGGAATTGAAAAAGCTTTACCAAATCTTCGACTCGTTGATCTTATGGAATTGTTCAGCTCTGTTTTTAATATCGAAGATGGTCGATTGTTTTCAAGCGTTTCAACCGAACTGCAAACAAAAATAAAAGGAACCACAAATTTTAATCGAACCCTACTAGAATTCGACTTTAAAACCTTTCAGCAATTAATGGAATGCATTGACAATAAAGTTTCCGAATATATTCGATTTAAATGGATTGAAGAATACATCAATCAAAAAGGTATTTCTATAGAAGATGCACAAATTAAAGAAAACGCTGCAATTAATAATGAAAATGTTGCTGCTACGGTTGAATCAGTGCAACAAAATGAAAATTGGGTAGCTTTGCTAAAAACCATATGCTACGAAAATATGTCCTCAGAAGAATTTTGCGATGGACCATTAAAATCTAAGCTACTTAAAGTAGATGAAAAACTAAATATTCTTGCAAATAAAAACAAAAAATTGGAAAAAGATCTGGATCTTGCGCGTGGACCACGGCAAGGGAAGTGCGCTTATTGTAGCAGAGCAATATGTTTAAATTAATAACGTTATTTTAAATTATATAATTTTTCTTAATAAATGGAATGCACGTAATACGATAGATACTTTAAAACAATATGATTACAAGAAGATCTATTGGAAAGAGTTTGCCTCAGGTTATGTTGCTATCCTTCTCATTGTGGTATTTGATTATGAAAAATATGCCAATGAAAGGCAGAGTTTAACATTGATTGCTTGCAGTTAATTCCACAGTAAATTTTGTGAAGTTCTCAAGGATGTCTTAAACAAAGTTGTCACGTAAGTAAATGAGGCCTGCTTTCGTGTCAATCTGCACAAAATTGAACTCGGTGTTTTCACTAGATGTCACGAATTTCCAAGTATTGAACCAACCACCTTTACTTTACGGTACTAAACTTATCGTAACATAATAATAGAGTTTAGCTACTACAGCTATTAGCTTTCTTAGCTATTTAGCTGAAAGCTTTTTTTTTCTGCAAGGAAAGTGCGAGGTATTTCTCTCCAGTTTTGAATAGGAAATTTAGGAGGAAAGTAAAAGTTAAATAGACCTATGGAAAGCCATTATGTTTTCAAGCTTAATAGTCAATTTTGCTATAGAAAATGAGATGAAAATAATTGCAAGGAAATAGAAATTATAATTTCAAGTAATTAACATGTTAAAAGGCGTTAAATGTCATTATATTCAAGTTATTTCATTATCTATAAAATATTGAATTTATTTTTCTATTATAAAAATAGCAAAAGTTTAGAGAATTCCATGCTGAAAATATTTCAATTTGTGCTTGATGGCGACAAAATCACTCATGCACAGAAATATTTGAACTTTGCCAATATTTGCCAAATGAAATATCTCAAAATACATATATTCTTTTGACATACATACACAAGCGAAACAGCACAAACAAACACATACGCAAGTACGTACGGTATACAAATGTTGAAGTGTAAATGTCATTTTGAATGAACTTCATGTTTTGTTGAAAAGAATTTTGAGGCTTTTGAACTTTTGAACTTTAATGCAGCTGACTCATTTTCATACTTTCACTCTAAGTAGCAATTTTTTTTTTTTTGCTAATTTTTGTAAAAACGAAATATCTAATATTAGGTGGTGCGCCTATAAATATGCTACGAAATGCAAATTTAATTAGTTCTATATTAACATATATTATATAACTGAGCAAAGGCAGCAAGTTATTTGGTTTTCTTTTCGTAAAGTAAAAATAGTAGGAAGGTTTTGAGTAAAGCTGCTCGCAAATGAGGCATTTGTCCTTATAATATGTGATGCTAAGAAATTATAAAATTTTGAATATCAAATCCTATAACACTAGTTTACAAATTTGGGCTTGATCTCGAGATCTGGTTTCTCATAGACTTTTTTCCATGTATTTTGAGGCGTAGATTCCAAAAATGGCAACCATTTTTTTTTCTTAAGAATCGTTTTCGAGATATCCTCAAAAAAAACCCTTTTTCGGCACTTTTTTCATTTATTTGACTCTATCTCCATAAATTTTTTTTTTGACTCAAAAACAATTTTCAGCATTCGAAAGATATTTTATTCCTTTTCTAACGATATGCTGTTTGCTTGAATCGGATAAGATTTGATGGAGTTACAAGCGCTCAAATTTCAAAACAACTGACTTTTTTGGTCTTTTTTGAAAATCACTCAATTTCAATTGCTCCATTTGAATGAAAAATTTTTTCTTTTTCATATTTTTAAAATTTTTAATGAAAGACTATTCTTTTGCAAATATTTTAAGTATAATCTTGCGAAAATCGGACAAAAACTGTAGAAGTTATTCGAAAAAACAGTAAAAAACTTGCAATTAAATTAAACGAAAATACATACGATTGTGTTTGTGTGTGGCTCTTTACTTTTGTTCTCCGTTTCTTTTTAAATAAAAAACGTATGAATTTTCGTTTAATTTTATTGCAAGTTTTTTAGTGTTTTTTCGAATAACTTCTACATTTTTTATCCGATTTTCGCCAAATTATCCTTAAAATATTTGCAAAAGAATAGTCTTTCATTAAAAATTTTAAAAATATAAAAAAGAAAAAATTTTTCGTTCAAATGGAGCAATTGAAATTGAGTGATTTTCAAAAAAGACCAAAAAAGTCAGTTTTTTGGACTTTGAGCGCTTGTAACTCCATCAAACCTTATCCGATTCAAGCAAAAAGCATATCGTTAGAAAGGGAATGCAAATATCTTTCGAATGCTGAAAATCGTTTTTGAGTCGAAAAAAAGTTTATGGAGATATAGTCAAATAAATGAAAAAAGTGCCGAAAAAGGGGTTTTTTGAAAATATCTCGAAAACGATTCTTAAGAAAAAAAAAATAGTTGCCATTTTTGGAATCTACGCCCCAAAATACATCGAAAAAAGTCTATGAGAAACCAGATCTTTTTTCTTGTAAACTAGTGTAATTTTTTAAGTTCTTAATATAGGTTTTGAGAACGTGTGAAAAAATAAGTTTCTGTATAAAAATAAAATGTACTACTATAAGGTTATTCTTTTGAAGGTAATTTTTTCAAAAATAAAATTAAAAATAAAAAAAAATGTATTTTATCATGTAACCATTCTTTGCACTAATTTTTTAAAAACTATTTCTCTGATATGGCTGATATGGTCCATTCTGAAGTTTCAATTTTCCATGATGCATTCGAGCATCTCATGTGGCATTTGACAAAGGACGCAATTAATGTTGACTTCCAATTCCTCAATCTTTCTTGCAATAAAGCCATGGTTTAACGGGCTGCGTGGCAAGTAGTGCCATCTTGTTGGAACCAAATGTCGTTGAAATCACGGACTTCAATTTCAGGCAACAAATAGTTCTTTATTGTTGCGGGATAGCGGATTATGTTTCAGCTGGAGTCATTTTTAAGAAATATAGACCGATGAATTCACCCTTACCATACCAAATCGTTGTTTTTCTGTATGTAATGGCAGCTGTTGAAGCTCTTCACGTTGCTCTTCCGCCAAAATATGGTAAATAGTCCAGAAAGGATTGAAGAACATTTTAGTAGAAAACAGTGGATCTTCTTCAAGCTTTTCCAGGGCTCAAAGACAGAAACAGTGACGGATGGTCGGCTGCCTTTAATTTTTGCACGATTTGAATTTTGTATGCTCTTAAATCAAAATCCTTAGGTAAAACACGCCAAATTGTTGTTGCATAAGACAAGTCAAGCTGTTGAGAGTGGCGTCAAATCGATTCATCATGGTCATCGCGTATACTCTCAACTATCGCCGCAATATTTTCTTAACTACGTGCTGGTAGTAGTAGTCTATTTGGTTGCGTATTATCCAATTATGGAAATTGAGTATAAAATTTTTCGATGGTATAGTTTGGTAATCCGATTATGTGGACCATAAGTTGTACGGAACATATTCCTCGCAGAACGCTGATTTTCTTAATACAGCCTTATAATTTGAAGACGCCGTACCAGGCTAAGTTTTTGCATGATAAAATATAAAATAACACCGAACAAATTGGGTTTGACATGACTCACGCTTGATCTGACATAAAATCCCTACTGAGAAAAGTATCTCTATACCCATTACTATAATCCCATATCTTCGTTAGAAGCGTAAAGCTTGAAAAAATCTATAATTCTTTACTGTCATTTCATACAAATTTTTGACATATTTACTACATTGAATGCTATGTGCTAAATAGCTAAGAGTGCTAATAGCTGTAGTAGCTAAACTCTATTATTATAAGTTATTTCTTCTATTCGGCGCCACGATATGCTATGCCTTCCTCCGTATCTATCTCGCTTCAAGTTCCACCAAAGTGCTGATCAACCAGTTTCCCTAGCATATCTGGCTTGCTGTCCATGTAGTGATCTCTCGAGCTTACGTCGAATGGGATTAAGCTTAACTTAAGTCAGTACTTTAGAAGGTCCGATCGGTAACATCCTTTAGAAATATTAATAAGGAATGAGTCTCCCTTCTTTTCAAATAACTTTCTCAAAACTTTTCCATCGTGCAACGAGTACTTTCAATTCTCTTAAGTATTTCCCATTTTTTATTTTAGCGATCGTTTCCACAATGATATACATAGGTTTCGTTTTCTGGTACCCTGAGGATTCCACTTCAACGTTTGTCGGCAAAATTCATTGGGTGATTTACGTGAAGTGTGTCTAATCCATTTTCACTTTCGATTTGAATGGAAATCGGAACTCTTCGGTACCTAGTGAGCAATTGGATATTGGAGATAGTAGTCCTGGACCACCAAGTTTTCAGAATTGTGAATTGTATAGCACCGTACAAAAGAAATGGCAACACATTTTGAGTTTCGTTGTCTTCGACACGAAATAAGTTTGCCAGACAAAGCTGAGCGAAGGTACTATTCACATTTTAGTTTCTGACATGGGTATATTTATGACGTCTATATAAAAGTAGATGGCTTGTGCGAAATTTGAGCTCAATCTGCTGTTTTCATTTTCGGATGTTTATCCTTGCATTGTTCCATGCAATATTTATAAGAATCTTGCTTATAAGAATATTTTTAGATATATTTGCATCAGACCTTGAAACTTTTATACTTTTATTCAAAAAGTTTTCAAAATAAAAGTTTCTTAAAACTTTTTTGTTATAAAAGTTTTTATAAACTTTCTTCAAAAACTTTTATAGAATAAAAGTTTTTCCAAAAAACTTTTTCAAAAAGTTTATACATAAAAGTTTTTTCAAAAAACTGTTATGAAAAACTTTTTCATAAGAGTTTTTCTGAAAAACTTTTAAAAAAAAACTTTTATTAATAAAAGTTTTTTATTTAAGTTTTTTTTGACTTTTATTAATAAAAGTTTTTTTTAACTTATATTTTTAACAGTCACATGCAAAGAGTTTTTTTTGTATGAAAGAACGAGGAAAATCCAAAAATAATATCTTGGATTACTAAGCAAAAAATTTCAAAGGAGAAAACTTAGGATTATTGATAATAAAGTCCAAAGGAAAATACTTAAGATGTTTCTGAAAAGAAAGAAATTTCTGATAATTATGCACTTATAATATTTAGAAAAATTGTGCTAAACGCATCAATGGGAAAAGGCCGAAAATGGATTTTGGAAGTGACAAGTGAGGTCCCCGACCCTCCTAAATGGGATTTTTGGACCCATTTTTCGAAAAAAATTTTATTGCACGAATTGATGGGAAAAGGCCGAAAATGGATTTTGGAAGTGACAAGTGAGGTCCCCGACCCTCCTAAATGGGATTTTTAGACCCATTTTTCGAAAAAATTTTTATTGCACGAATCGATGGGAAAAGGCCGAAAATGGATTTTGGAAGTGACAAGTGAGGTCCCCGACTCTCCTAAATGGGTTTTTTGAACCTATTTTTGGAAAAAAATGCTAGTGCAAGAGAAAAATTTTAGTGCAAGAGTAAAATTTTTTTCCAAAAATAGGTCCAAAAAACCCATTTAGGAGGGTCGGGGACCTCACTTGTCACTTCCAAAATCCATTTTCGGCCTTTTCCCATCGATTCGTGCAATAAAATTTTTTTCGAAAAATGGGTCCAAAAATCCCATTTGGGAGGGTCGGGGACCCCACTTGTCACTTCCAAAATCCATTTTCGGCCTTTTCCCATCGATTCGTGCAATAAAATTTTTTTCGAAAAATGGGTCCAAATATCCCATTTAGGAGGGTCGGGACCTCACTTGTCACTTTCAAAATCCATTTTCGGCCTTTTCCCATCGATTCGTGCAATAAAATTTTTTTCGAAAAATGGGTCCAAAACACCTTTTTGGAGGGTCAAGAACCTCCCCTGTACTCCCAAAATCCATTTTCGGCCTTTTCCCATTGATGCGTTAAGCACAATTTTTCTAAATATTATAAGTGCATAATTATCAGAAATTTCTTTCTTTTCAGAAACATCTTAAGTATTTTCCTTTGGACTTTATTATCAATAATCCTAAGTTTTCTCCTTTGAAATTTTTTGCTTAGTAATCCAAAATATTATTTTTGGATTTTCCTCGTTCTTTCATACAAAAAAAACTTTTATTTTCGCATTTTGAAAAATAAAAGTCAAAAAAAACTCTTTGCATGTGACTGTTAAAAATATAAGTTAAAAAAAACTTTTAAAAAAAACTTTTATTAATAAAAGTTTTTTTCGACTTTTTGAAATAAAAGTTAAAAAAAACTTTTACTTTTATTTTCGGATATAAAAGTTTTAAGGAAACTTTTACTTTTATTTCACAAAAATAAAAGTTTAAAGTTTACTTTTACCTAAAAAAAACTTTTATAAAAGTTTATTTCAAGCTCTGATTTGCATGCATGTGTGAATCTTTATCTATCTATCTGCAAAAAAAAAATATGTCAATAAGCTTTGACAAAAAATGTTCACGTACATAGTTGGACTTCTTGTCACTTCTGCCTTGCCTTTGTTACTTTTGAGTGTTTTCACTTTTATAGCGGTTTTTTATTTTTTGGTTGAAAATAAAATGAACAATTTTATGTAGCAATAAATTTTACACAAGGGCCTAATTTTTGAGGTTTTTTTATGTGTCTTCACTTTTAGTAAATTGGTGCATAGTTAATTTGGTCCTTATTTAAATTGCATGGCAACGATGTTGATCTACGTGATTTCTTTATCATATTGGAATAAGAAGTGAGTTGAGTTGAATAAAATTTGAAACTAAATCGAATGGAAATGGATACTAAAACAAAAAACGCAACAAAATGAAACAAAGAATGTAAGGAAATGAGCAATAAAACAAAAGATGCTGAAAAATTATTCTTAAAGGAAAAGCAGAAAAAAAAAATTTATCGCAAATGTTGCATCCGTAATATATTTTTTTTGCCCTTAGTATATTGATTTTTTATACTCTATACTCGGGCTATATTCACTTTGTCATTCCGTGAAGTGGGAGTGGCAGGTATAGAAAAGTATAACAAGCCTCACCACTTGACTTTATTTAGCATTGTCCATTTTTCGTCCGTCTGTTTGTCTGTTTGTCTGTTTGTATGTCTGCCTGTATGCCTCTCCGTCTGTTGAAGTCACGATTACATGGAACCCAACCGACATTAATAAATGGAAATTAGGTACAAAGACTTCAACCAAAGCTCTTGGGATTGATAATTGGCGAAATCGGTTTACAGTCACGCCTACCACTTACCAGTGATGGCATTTCCGATACATTTGTACTTTTTTCGGTACATTTACGTCCTGAAAAATCGTCTTCAGTACATTCGACAAGTTTTCAGTACATTCGGTACATTTGGGTCATTTTCAGTACATTTAGAGAATTTTCAGAACATTTTCGGTACACTTGGATAGTTAATAATAACCTGCTATTTTTTAAGTTAGATTTGCTAAAATATGTGATGATTTTTTTTTTTAATTGAATGAAACCTCAACATTGCAGTACTTAGTACTTGAACATGTTGTTAGTAATGACTCATTGTTAGAGTGAAGTTTCATTGTGATACTGAAGAGCTATTGTTTGATTGAATCAAAACATATTTTTGTTACATATAAGAGTTAAATTAATGTAAAAGGTCTGTTTTTGGTTTTTTCGTAATCAAGTTAAGGAATGAGGTACTGCTCATGTTTGCATACCCAAAAGTAAATGACCTTTGCTTTTTTTTAGTAAAAAATAGAGATTACACAGAAGTGATGATCTTGTTGCCTTTTTTTTTTTTTTGTAAAATATCAAAATATTTACACATTTCATTAAAATTTGGCAAAAAAAGACAAAAATTCCAAAAAAGTACATTCGTCCTCTAAAAAGTACATTTGAAGTCTCGATTCAGTACATTTCCACAAAAGCCAAATTCCATCACTGCCACCTACACAAATAAACCATTAAAATGTTATATTAAGAGAGTTATTTGAAATAGTGTAAGCAAATTTGACACAAAAACTAGGAATATCTTGGAAAAGCTCTGGCCAAAAAGTTGACAAATTTCAACAATAAGGCGTGGCACCTCCCATACAGAGAGTTATTTATGTTACGCTATATTGATATAATATACGAGTAGTGTAACCAAATTTCTAACAAATAGTAAAAATAACTTGGACAAGCGCTGGCCAAAAAGTTGACGAAGTTTGACAAGAAAGCGTTGCACTTCCCATACAAGCAAAAACTTTAAAAAAAAAACGATTTACCGAGCGAATTATTGAAGGTAATCAAACCAAATTCCACACAAACAGTTTGAATGGTTAGAAAAATTCTGGATAAAAACTGTGTAAAATTTTGCAAGTGGTCGTGGTACCCCCTAAAGGAACACAACTTTAAAATGCTGTACTGAGAGGTTTATTTAAGAAAATGCAAAACAAATTTCCCACAAATACTAAAAAGCTTCAGCCTAGCACCAAAAAAAAAAGTGGATACATTTTGAATAGAGGGTGTGGCACTCACCATATTAGTAAAAACTTCGAAATGTTATACTAATGAAATTATTTAAGGAAGTGCAATCAAATTTTACACTAATAATAGAAATAGTTAAGACAAGCTCTGGACAAAAATTAAATAAATTTCGACAAGAGGGCGTGGCACATCTAAAACGTTATGCTAAAAAGTTATAAAACGAAATCGCACACAAATAAAAGATTATGAAAAATAGCATATCGTAGAAAAAATCTAACGTTGTCTAAATTAATCTTATGTTATATAACATTAAGTTCTGTTGAGGCTAGAATCTAAAAAGTTCTCACCTCAGACAAATTTAATTCAATTTTTATGCAACACATTGCAGTAATTTCGAAAACTTTTCTTGCAAGTTTTTTTTTTTTTTTTTTTCTGTTGACTGAATCAAAAGATTCGACCACTAAAGAGATTTTTGAAATCAGATATTTAACATTAGTCTCAGATTAGATCGGCCATATAAGCAAAGGTTTACTCATTGAATTTTTATTTATTTTTATCAATAATTTATTCATCTTCCCATTAACATGACCACATTTCTAAATATTTTCGATTTTTTCAACAATCCTTCAGTATTTTTAATTTTTTCAACATTCTTTGACTTCTTCAAAATTTCTCGTTTTTTTCAACATTTTTCGAATTTTTCAACATTTTTCGACTTCTTTACTATTTTTTTTTTTACTTTTTCAACCTTTTGCGTGATTTTCAACATAAGTATGTATTTGGAATTTTTCAACATTTTTTGACTTTTTCAAGATTTTTTGACTTTTTCAACTTTGACACTTTTTGACCTGTTCAACATTTCGATTATTCAACATTCAAAATTTTTGGAATTTTTCAACATTTCGCGATTTCTTCAACATTTTTTGACCTTTGCAATATTTTTCAACATATTTTGACTTTTTCAACATTTTTCGACTTTTCTCTCAAACATCTGTTTTTATTTTTTTTTTTTCAGTATATTTTCCACTATAACATCAAGTTTTATGATGAAATTATGATATATTTGATGTCATTTTTATTCAGCCAGACTTTGAATGATAATTGAAAAAATTGAGTAAGTTTTAGCCACAAAAGTAATATGCCATGTATAAACAGAGTTCAAAACATGTCGTTGTATGGTATAATTTTCAAGAAAAATGGACTTAAAAATGTTTTGTAATATAATCAACATTATTCAGTAGTGCACTCAATGCACTGTACATACACACTTTCCGGACTTTAAAGCATTGCTGAATTTTAAATTTTATTTGAATTGAACTTAAATTTGAGTTTAAAATTCTACTGAAATTTAAGAAATAAGCTATTTTGGCTTAAGTTCTTTAAACGAAATAAAAAAAAATTTTATCGCTAAGCGCTCTCGTAATAAAAAAAACCTCTCTAACAGAGGCAACAACAACAACAGCGTGACATTGAATGACATTTTGCGGCTTTTGATAACATAGGAGTGGCTATGAAAGGATACAAAAAACAAACTAACTAAAAAAAAAAGTCCTTCTATTCAAATGTTGTAGAAACATCATAGTCCATTTTGTAGCACAAAAGATACGTCAAATATTAAAATAAATCTTTTTTTCTTTTTGTAAACTCTAATGAAAGCCAACATTTTGTAGAATTTTTATTTTATTTTTTATATGCGGCACGCATATTTTGCTGTCTGTTGTTTACATTTTCGCAATTTTTATGTCACCCAACAGCTTGATGATGGATTCCCCTTTCTTTTATTTTTACTGTATTGAAACTTTATTTAATACAAACAGGATGTTTTATCATCATGACTTGGCCAAAAGATGTATTGTACTCGTTTACTGTGCTTTAGTTTGAATACTTCATGCTTCTGTTGTTGCTGTTGCTGACGTTGATAGCTGGTAGCGGCTTCATTTAACATGGCAGCTAAACTTGTCATTGTCAAGGATAGAAATGCTACAGTTGCGATAGCGTAAGTACAGTCGAGCAAAATGAAGGGTTACTTTAATGAAACTTTGATGAGAAGTGAAGCTCTTGAGTTTCTTGCCCAAAACATAGTCACAGACATAAGCTATATCATTTCTTTAGATTTAGATGAATTAAAATTTCGGCGCACAAGTTACATTGCCACTATGCTCATATTCTCAATTTCCTATTTTTAATATATATATAGTGGCATTCTAAATAACTATTCGCGTAAAAATAGTTTCGGACTATCGTTAACCTAACATAACCCAAAAATGTGCTACGTGTATTTTATTGAAAAACCCTGTGACAATTATCAGTGCAAAATATTGATATTAACGTTAGTGGAGCGCCCTACCAATGTATAGTCCAAAATATTAATAACACCCTAAAAATCTTAACATTACCTAGCTTAATACACTTCAGTTCTCCATACAAGCACATAAAAGGAAAAACAAATCGGGAACCCTATAATTGTTTATACTTAAACTCAAAAAGCACCCCAAAACTTAGCAAAAATCAAAGTTAAAACCCCTATAAATGTCTAACCGAAAGTATCATCGAAACACCATAAGACCAAACGATAACAACCTTATCCTTATTCCATTTCTTGGATGAAATCTACTAAATAAACTCTATCTACAATCACATCAAGGCAAAATCGGAAGCCCTGAAAATGTTTCTATACCTTAAAAATATCCCTAAAACTCTACTATATCTAAACCTGCCTATTATATTAGAACTGCTTCGCTTGTCATCGATCCTGTTGTAAATCAAACGTTCAGGGGCAATTAGGGGCGATATTTTTCAAAGAAGGTTAACCTGTTTTAAGTCTGCAAGTATATATCTTTTGTCATTTTCCAGTTTGCTGTACGAATCCGTTTCGAATTCGAGATAGCTTCGCTTTTCCGTTTTAAATTCGAGATAGCTTCGCTTTTCGTACATTTTATCCGAAAGGGGCTTCAGTTTCGAATCCGAAACTGTTCCGTTTCCGCATGAAATTCCTCTTAAAAACGCGAATCACTTTAATACTTTTTCGGATTCAGCTCGAATTAAGAACGGACTTCAGATACGAATCCTTTTTGGACTCGCTTTTTCAAAATAATACGAGTGCGTTTGAAGGTGAGCTTGAGAAGTACAGTAATATATTTCGTATAACTGATCCGTTGAAAATAAAATAAAAGATTTGATGACAACTTGAAAACTGCATTTTATGTTATCGTTCTGTGTATTGTTTTGACGAATTCGTAACGGTTTCGAAACGGGACCGTCGAAGCATAAAACAGCAAAGTCCGCGCTGACATACTCACAACGGATTCGAAACGGATACGCATTCGTTTTTGTGTACATTGGGTTTGAATTTGGTTGAAAAGTTTCTTGATACTTGAATGTCATTTAAAAGGAAATATTACCAAGACCTGGTACTTTCACCTCATAAATACTGGCTAAATTCGCTCAAGCCGTCCAGTTTTCTTAACATTACAGCTGTGGTTGCTGTTTTTAGTTGAAGAATATACCAAAAAGTTGAAAAATCAAGAAACTTTCGGGTAAACTGTTAGACTGACTTGTTAGAATTTCCGTTGCATATATCTACTATATAGTTAGCAATAATAACTGGGTTGAGTTCAGTTTGATGACTTGAGTCATGACTTGACCAGACTGTTATGAAACGGTATGAACATTTTTTCTGTGTGGTGAGTTCACAGGTTCAACCAGTTGGCATAGTAAGAGCTTTCACTCGAAAGTCAACATGGCACGCCAACACGTCTTAAGCAACTCAGTGTGCCAAACGGATCTGTTTCGAATTCGAAACGGACTCAGTTCTTCGTAAATTTTATCTGAAACGGATTCCGTTTCAAACTTGTTTTCATATCAAATTCCTCTCGAAAAAACGGAAAGATTGCTCGCTTTGTCGGATCCGTCTCGAACCCGGAACGAATTTCATATACGGATCCGTCCCGGATTCTTTTTTTGTACATTATACGGATCCGTTTCGAACTCGTTTTCGTATGAAATTTGTTTCAAAAAAGCGGAATGATCGCAAGCTTTGTCGGATCTGTCTCGAACTCAGAACGGACTTCATATATGGATCCGTTCCGGACTCGTTTTTTGTAAATAAATCGGATCCATTGCGGATTCGTTTTTTGTAAATAAAACGGATCCGTTTTATTTGCAAAAAAGCCAATCCAGAACGGATCCGTTTTATTTACAAAAAATTAATCCGCAATGGATCCGATTTATTTACAAAAAACGAGTCCGGAACGGATCCATATATGAAGTCCGTTCTGAAAACGGATCCGTACGTACAAAAACCAAATCCGGAACGGAACCGTTTTATGGATCCGTATGTACAAAAAACAAATTCGGAACGGAACCGTTTTATTTACAAAAAATTAATCTGGAACGAATCCGTTTTATTTACAAAAAACCAATCCGAAAAGAATCCGTATATGAGGTCCGTTCCAAGTTCGAGACGGATCCGTCGAAGCATAAAACAAAAGAATCCGCACTGACAGATCTGTAACGGGTTCGAAACGGATCCGCATTCGTTTTAGTGCATATTGGCAATGTGTTAACCCGAATCACCCTGAGTAAATTTTTACTTTTTTCACTTTGTGACACTCCAGCTTCAACAAACAATTACTCACTGACACCGTAATAATTTTGTTCTAAGAGACGATCAATTGCGAGTTCAAAATTAACTGGAAAATATCGGTTCTTGAATTTGCTTACATTTTGTGATCGTTTGAAAGTGACGACATTGCGATGCCATATGGCAACGCCAGGGTGATTCGGGTTAATACACACATGCTACCAAACTCGTAATGTACATACATTTATATATGTATTACTCAAGGTATTCACGTTTACTTGCAGAGCATATTGTTGACAGCATATCTGTTGTAGAGTGACTAAGTTGTAGACAAAATATACGTAAGTTGTTGCAAACAGAATTTTTTAGTAGACAGAGTGGCTGTTTTGCTGAAGGAGTGTCTGTCACACATATATAATCTATCGTAGACAGAGTTTCTGTCATTGACAGTAACTGTTATAGACAGAATGTCTGTTAGTTTTTAACAGCGTCACTGTTGCAGGTAACTTTTTTGTAGTATACCGCACATCAATAGTCGGCAGAGTTTCCATATTTAAGAGAATTTCGAATAACATGAGATAGACGATTTTTTGATATATATTTAAATGCACTATAACTTGAATATAAGTAAGGACACCTACGACACAAAAAAAATTTATATATATATTAGCTGTACAAAAACATATTTTTGTATAATTCTCTCGATCCGAAAAGGTACAACGATTGTGAGCTGTATGTACGCTTATTAATGCGATTTTGCTCCACTATGCAGTAACATGAATAGCTCTGAACTAATTTAATGGAATTGTATTGGTAATGTCTAAGGGAAGCTGAGTAAAAACATAAGGACTGTTGAGTAAGGATAAAAGCATTTGCTGTGACATTGTATGTTACTATCTATACAAATAAGTCTTATCTCTTATTGTGGTTTTTGCTTTTTTTATAGTTTCATTATTGTACCTAATGGTGCCACAAACATTTTATCATATTTCGCTGCGGTAATTCTCGCAAAACAGCGCTGTTTCCATTTACTTTTTTATTGTAATTACATATGTACGTGTAGATTGACATTATGTTTCGTTATGGTAGAAGCACTGCAAAGACATTTACACAATCGCATATAAATGACTTTGTTGAAAAAAAAAAAAAAAAACAATCTCTACAGAATAAATTTAGCATTGGCTGACTTGATGGGTCAAAGTAGCAAAAATATTGGAATTCGACCCTTGAATTGCTTAAAACTATGCAATAAAATGAGCTTAAGTTCTTAATTATTTTCTTTTGGTCTAAGCAAACAGTATCTTATTGCATAGTTGTAGGCATTTCATTTAATCGAATACGCAGGGTATCTGCTTAATATTCCTTGTAATATGTTACTTTTTATTTCGCAATTTATCCTTATTATTCACTATTTGCTGTAATCACATTTTGGTTTTTTTTTTTTTTTTTTTTTGATGAGCATAATTTATTCTGTTGAGCTTTCGCATAAAAATGATCTGCATCGTAAACATAAAATAACACAACATCAATGCAGCAGCAGCAATAATAGAGGCAACAGCCCATCAGCAATGTCAAGCAACATCAAGAATGTTGTCATGTGGTTAATATAATTTTTCTCGTTGATTTGGAATCAATTGCTTGTGTCATGTAATCAAATGGAAAATTGAATTGCTTTGCTACTGAATTATAGCTATGGTAAATTGTTTGCATTTTGTTTTTGATTTTAGATTATGCAGACGAATGATGAGTTATTATATTTGATTTAACCGTAAATTGGTGTAGGCGAAATCGTGGAACAAAAATTGTAAGAAAAAAAAATTTTTCATAAAAATTGCTGGTCTTATCTTCAAAGAACCAAAAATTAAAAATCACAAATTTACCACTTTTTTTTTTGCCACAAAGTTTTGGGGATTTTAGCAACAGCCGATTATAAAGTATATTATAGTTTTTTTAATAGACAAATAGCAAATCCCGCGACTTTGTGCGCGACTTTGCACACGTTGCCTTTTTCCTTCTGCTCTCTCATGAGCAGTGGCGCCCACTACTACATGCAAGCGCGTTCACGATAAGCATGTGTTGATGATTTCCTTATCAATTCTGTACATGTGCATGCTTTCTTACGCTCTTTAAGCGCCTTCTCGTTCTCATTTTAACGCTCTTTGAGCGCCTGCTCGTTCTCTGGGCAACACCGCTCATGAGCAATCTTATGTATTTTGTTAAGTTTAATTTTGAAAATAAATTTACTCTCACGCTCTCAAAATGGCTTCAATTTCTGCACGCATGGCTCTCTCTAATAAATTTACCTTGTACAATTTTCACAATGGAGAAAAAAAAACAAAAGGCACACACATAAAAACATTAACTTGCCATTTAACGGTTTGTTATGTTTGCGTGCTTGTTTTTATTAGCGCAATTAATTTTTTTAAAGTAATTTTAACACTTTACTAAGTAAATATTAAAAAAAAAAATAGCATGATGACTTGTTTTTTTTAGGAGATTGAGACCAAGTGTTTCAGGAATAAAACTAAATAAATTTGATCAAAATTTTTAGAGTACTTTTTGCGTGATACGCGAACATCGATGGGCATTGCTATCATTTTATTTATATAAATGCATGTAAATTTTTTGTGATTTGGCAACTTGATAGATAGGAGTGGCAGTTAGTTGCGAAACCGGCTCACTTAGAACAAATGTTGATCCATTGTGACACTTAATATTATTATTAATGGGAACATGATACAAATTTAAAACATTTTTGGCGTTTATACTTAGATTAAAGAATGTCATCGCTCAAGATCTGACATCCCTGACAGGTTTTTTTTTTTTTAAATTTTTTTTTAATTCTTTATTTTTTAATTGCTTTCCATAAATGGTTAGGGGTGGCATCCAGTTTAATAAATGACTCACTTAGACCACATGATGATCTATTGTGATCACGAATATTGATTCGTAATGACACTATATTTACGTGTCTAAGATCATTCAGGTTATCAAATAAAAAGGAACTCAAAATGCTCTGTATCGTTTTCTAGCAAGTGCGGGGTAGGTGCAAAGAAAGTTTTGAATGTTTTCTTCCTCCTCCACATCCATATGACTTTTAGAAAAATCAAAGGACCTCATAAAATCAAAGGAACTCATAATCTCTCCTCATGTCGACTGATGCGGCAGTGTTCAATTATGACAGCAACAGCTGACGAGATATTATGTCTTGTAAGGGATTCCATTACAAGAGATCCGATTTCAGCCAGATTTGCTTTGTTATATTGCATGTTGATCTTACAATGACTTGCAGGCAGCAAGTGGCATGCCACTACCTTCTTTATTTTGAGGAATTTTTGTAGTAGTCCACAGTCTAGCAAGTTAATTTGCTTCAATTGTTCTTCAATAAACTTTAGTCGTACCACTATTGCTAGCTGTGTTTTCAGTTCAGAATTATCGCTTGTTGAATTCAAAAGAAATTAATTTTTAGATTGGAAAAAAAAATTTTTTGTGATTTATTCCTTTTTTTTAAGGATTCAAATTAATGCAAAAAACACAAAAAAATCATTAATAACAAAAAGTCACTTTGATATTAATTAAAATAAGCTTATATCAGAAAAACTACACGATCCAGATTAAAACTTTGTATAGTAAACTTGTAGGTAGTATTATGGTGCATTTGAATATGAATAAGAAAATTGTATTTTATAACCATATTTTTGGAAAAAAATTGCAATTTAAAAAACAATTTGAAAAAAAAAATGTGTTTAACCTTGGATAATTCTGAACTGAAAACACGGTTAGTAATAGTGGTACCACTAAAATATATGTGAGTTAATTACATTGCTTGCACCTGAGCCACTAAGTGCACTCTAATTATATTAGAAATACACTAGAGCCCCGATTTGCGTCGTTTCGATTTGCGTCGCTACATACGATTGGATTTTGTTACTGAAAATCACATGTGAAACACTTTTCAATTTGCGTATAAAAAGAGGAATTCCCATTTTATTCTGTAAAGTAAGTTATTCTAAGCATAGTTACATGTTAGGAAGTAAGTATTCAGTTCTCAATATGAAGTGTTGTGGTTAAATCAATAAAATAACTTAAGAAAAGAGAAACAAAATGAATAAAAATAAAAGAAAATTCATTAGGTTGGAACTAAAATTGAATGTATTAAAACGTTATAAGTCGGGAGAAAAAGCTGATGGCATAGGAAGAGCCCCTGAGTTAGCACCTACAACAGTAAAACAATTTGCAACAGAGACAATGTTAAAAAACTAAATTTGCTAAAATCGCGACCCCATTCCAATATAAACAAGTTAGAAAAGTAATAAATTCTTTAATGGTTAAAATGGAGTCTCTTTTTTCTATTTGAATACAAAATCAAAATAAGCGAAGAATGCCATTGATCAATAAAAACCTGCATTTATACAGAAAAAAAGTGATTCGATTTGCGTCGTTTCGATTTGCGTCACATTTCCACGGTCCCTATTAACGATGCAAATCGGGGCTCTAGTGTACTACAAATCCTCGTTTATGATCTTCTTCAGAGTTGTGTTATCATTTCTCTGTTAATGCTCTGTTAAGCATTTGGTTTGTGTCTAAGCTCTATGGAATTTTACTTAATGCCTTAAATAAATTTTAAGTCAATTTTTGAAGAGAACACTATTTTTTGACAAAAATATTACATTTTTAAATTAATTTTTAATGCATAGATTTCAAAACCAACCAAGTCCATGAACTTGCTTACAAAATCAAAACTGGTCAAGTCAATTTTTTTTTTTTTAAACAATCTTTGTTGATAACTATATCAAAACCAGCTAAATCCATGTTTAATGGATCATAACCCGCCAAGTCCGAAAATGTTTTCTCAAAAACATAGACAGATGAAACCCGAAAAGTCTGATTTGAGTCAGAAATTTTATAAGCTATTATGTGGGAAATACTTTTTATTTTTTCAATGAATATAGATGAAGATAAAAGTTTTTCGTTGATTTTCCAAAAGTATGAAAAAGGGACTTGACCGGTTTTGCAACTGGATGCCTCATGTACTCTTCGCATGGCTGAAAAATTCTAGAAATGTAGTTGTTAATTACTTAGTTTAATCCATTCTGAAAATATAATGCTGACAAGCTTGAGCTACTAATTAATATTTCAGATAAAATGCTATTAATTTTAACAATTCCTTTTGTTCCATTTTTCATATATGCAACAGAGAACTTTTAAAATTATAATCCTTTTTAGTTTTAAGCTTTTCAGTATTACCCCTCTGGCTACCACATCGCAAGTTCTATTAATTAAATGTACTGAAATCCCAACAGACTCACATTTGGTTTACTTGGCAGTTAGCCAACAAAATAAGCTCATCAAATGTTTGCTTAGCTGAAATGGCAGCTAACAGCAATTTAAACTCATGTACATGAGTATTAGGGTGTTTTTTCTTAAATTTGCATAGTAATTTACTTCTTCTATTTTCAAGGAAATTTCAAAATTCAAATATTTAGAGGTCACCCAAGGTCGATAAAAGTTGTTTATAAAAAAATATGTTGGCGCATTTTTGCATAATAATAATAATAATAATAATGGCGAATACCGAGCCAAATTTACAGATGTAAAGCTAAGGTTAGTGTTATTTTTTAGATAGTCTAATGCTCCGTTGAAATTAAATAATTAGAGATCTTCGGTTATGGCGGAAATCGAAGTGTAAATTGAAGTAAAATGTGCTCTTCAGAACGTTAGTTGCTACTGACGTATTGACATATGTTAAAGACTTAACATAGCTTCTAAAAAACAAACTTCTATGAGCATTCCATTGCAGGACCTTTGTTGTCAACTGATGTCAAAATTTCAAGAAATCACAAGAGTAAAATATAAAATTTTTCTGATTTGAATAACGTTTCAGAATATTTCAGAAACAGTACGTAACGTACCAAAAATGTCTCATTTGAAATATTGCTAACGGAACGTTACAGTTATCTTTCTTATGTATTTGAAATGTATGTAATATCTTACATGCAATCATTTCGAACTGTTTCTGTAAGCTTCTAGATTCAACGTTTCCTGAACTTCAATAAAAAATACAACAAGAATAAAATGAAACAATAATTCAGAGTAGATGCTCAGATAACAGCGCAAGTGACACAGTATAAAAAAGATTCTAAGGACGTAATAAAAAATGTTTGTTTTTGCTCATAATCTTACAAAATTTTCGTAACGTTTCAGAAACATTCTGAATGAATTCAAAAGTTGAACACTGACACATATGTTGAAAGCTTTCTGAAATGGAAATGAAAGATTTCTGAAACGTAACTGAAACTACAATTTCATGTGAAGTATCTCTTAAAGACGAAACGTTATATGTCCAGTAGTTGAGTGAATTTTCACTACTACAAAATGCTGGAAAATCGCATAATTTTTCGAGATTAAGAGGCAGCTATGAAAGAGCCAATAAATCGCTGAATGACAACGGCGCACGACTGGCGTTTGTTTTGGACATATTATTTGGCTGTAAAAATTTTTCGAGGAAATTTATGTAAAATTTATGTATATTTTTTTTTTAAAAATCCGTTTTGCACAATAGCGTTCGAAAGTTTGTTTCATGCCCAATATTTTCGTATTAAAGGCTGGATTTTCACACAAAAATTATTATGTAAATTTGAAAAAAAAAACACTCTAGTGAGTATATAACTAAAACCGAAAATTGTAGATACTAATCATAGAGCAGAATACTGAGGATAATACTGTATTCCATATCCACCTACTATAAGTGAAATCATATGCATCGTTGTAGCGACACCTTAATATGGGGCGAGTATCACAATAAAAGAACTAAAATTTACTAAAACACTGAAGTAGATTGCTTATGGTAACACTATGAACCCCCCATGGTCTGAGTGGCCGCCACCCAAACCTAAGTAAAATCGAAATGCATGTGTATTAATGGATGGTTTTGTAAATTTTTAAAATTTCAAATTCCAAAACATTTAAAATCCATTAAATTGAACGTCAATTCAATCAAATTCGTTGGGCATTTTTTTATCGATTTTCTTAAACTTTAAAATTTATAACAAACTTTCTTAAAGAATAGTGAAAATGTAGACAACTATGCTGCCTTCACTTTATAGGAATAGCACAATGAAAAAAGTAATACAAAAATTTACGAAAAACTTTTGCTACGAAATCAAACTCATGGAAAACTTTTTTATTGATTCTATTTATATTTTATTGGTTTATACTCCCATTGAATTTGGGAATTTTTTTTATAGCATATCGATTACTATACATGCTAAGGCTTTATTTTTAAATTGTTTATTTATGCGCAATGTAAGTAAATTAAATTTTATATTTTGTTTCTTACTTTCAAATTCAACAAACAACAAAATTTAAATCTCTTTTTCGTAGTAATTTTCTGATGAAGTTATTAAAAAAAAATCCATTTGGTAGCTCATTTCATATGACAAACAAATTAAAAATTTAATCTTACTTTAAGTACAGCTGTCAAAAATATTTTGAAAACAATTTTTTAATAAAAGCTTTTAAGAGGAGTGACAGTCTGCTTTGTTGACAATATATTCAAGGATACTAAATTTCATAGGAAAAATGTATTTTACTTTAGAATTTTGTATCACAAATTTTATAATGTATTATTTCACACACAAAGCAGCCACATTTTGCACTGTGAAAAAAAAAGGTGTGTTTCAAATTTGAAAAAGAAAAAATATGATAAACAATCTTACAAGGATTCTAATGGTTCTAATCGGCAGTTCAGCTTACCTAGTTAAGAGGAATAGATTCACTTAAAGCTCTTTGTGGCTTCGATCATCCCAGTAAAGAGCTTCACAAGTTGGCTTACCACACTTTTAGTCATCACAATTGTCATTTAAAGCTGCTTGCTTAACCTTCTTATAACTTAGTAGGCTTGGAGTTATAAAACATCCTGCCTAATTGTTCACCGATTCGTTTCAAATTTTATGTTGCGAAATACTGCTTTTTCTGAACATTGATTTTTAATAAGTTAGGATAAAGAATTTTGAAAATCTAGAAATTGTGTCTCACATAAATTAGAGTCCGACTAATAGGAAGCGAGATATAAACAAAGAAGCCAATTTTTCAAACTGAAAGAAAAAAAAAATACATCATCCTTTTTCTCAGCAGTTCGAAATCTGAATTCTTGAAAAAGTTTATGATAACCACTTTTATGAAAAATTTCGTGAGTAACAATTTCTATCATAACACATTTTTCGGAAAATCGCAAGGTAATTGCAATAAAATAAAATTTATAAAAAATCACTTATCAAATTAATGGTACTTTTTAATATCAAAATTAAAATCTTAGAATTACTCAAAATTAACATAGCTGCACTTTATGATTCTAACAATTCTGAGCTAAGTATTTAAAATATTCAATGAAATTACTTAAAGAAAATTAATAAAATAATTTTTTTCTCTAAATTAAAAGTTACTCATACGACAACGTTAACAACAAAGACCTCGAAAAACTAAGCGCCGATATGATTTAAGATGTACATATCTTAAGCAATTCTTTTATTCTTGAAGTAATATGTAAAAATTTATGAATTTAATAGATGGCTGCTTTAAAGCAAGCAAAAAAATGCTGTCAGCTTAATAATTTGTATAATTTAAATTGATTAAAAAATCTAATTTTGCGCAATTTTTCAAAGAAATTTGCAGCTTGTTAAACAGTCATATTTTACTTTTTGCGAGAGAAATACGAAATACGAAAAGAATTATACTAAGAATCCAAAGTTTTTATAAAATTTCTTTATTTATAAACCTTATGATTTTCTTTCGTTGTATTGTGTGACCATTTTTTCTTTGATATTCAATTAAATTACTAAAAACAAAAAAAAATCTAAGAAATCCCATACATAAATATATACGCGCTCATAAAAGAATACCATCATCTTACAAAGATGACGCTTATCACCACAATTTCCCTTGAATAGTGGCGAAAACGTTTGTTCGCTCTACGAGTGCGATGCTAATGGTGATGCTGATGACAAAATGTGAGTAGTGAAGTGCTGTTGAAGTAAAACGTTTTTGTCCTTAGAGAATGACATGAATTGTGTATGAGATAAAAAAGAAAAAATCTAGCGAAAGCTAATGAATTCATGTCCTTTGATTATATTATAAATTATTAACATCAATCAACTGTCTGCAGCAGTGGAAGTGGAAGGACGAAAAATCCAATGAGATGATGATGAGAAAAAGCAGCAAAAGAAAATTTACAATTGCAGCAATTGAATTATATGATAAATTACAAACATTTAAAGATGAAATATAAAAATATGCTTGCTTCCTTTGAAACTGGGTTAATGACGACAATGGTAAAATGATTTATAATTTTTTTTTTCGAACATTATTTAAAAAAGGAATTAATTACATTTTACAGTGTAAAAATATATATCTCAAATTTTTTCATACTTTTACTGTAGTAAATATATCTAAGCTTCGATACCATGTAGACTTCAAAACTGATGTATTTTTGCTACAGCTGTTTTTCCATAATTGATACTTTTTAACACTGGCCGCTTATATATGGACTCTACATTATATAAGTATATGTACACATAGTAGTAAAGGAAAAATAAGTTTTCAACAAGGCATAAAAGGTAACTAGTCTAATTTTTGCTAGCACGTTCTCTTAAACTTCGTAATGTTGAAAACAAAAGTATTCAACAAATTCGATTAACAAATTCTTTTACGGAGCGCTTTTTCGGAAAACTAAGTCAGTTATCCGCGGTTAACTTAAAAACTTTTGGTTTATGGAAATTTTCGCGAATGCGAACTAAAATTGTAATAAGTTTCTCGTTAAAGGAAAAGTCGGTTCGGTTTGTTTTTATATAAATAAAAACATTGTGGGCAGCCTTTTTGTAGATAGAAAAGTATCTCCGGATTTTTTTAATATCGAAAATGTTTAGTGCCGTATTTTTTAAGCGATTGTAAAGTAAAGGGGTTTGCTTGTTAACTTCAGTTAGCGATTGTTTGTGGTACAGTAATACTTCTTTAAACATACCAATGATACTTCGTGTTCGTGCTACCCGTATCCAAGCTTCTTGATTTCAAGTATACAAAATTGCGCTCGAACTATGCCCAAAGAACAAAAGTTATTCACAAATTCACGATTATAGATAATTGCTCGCAGTCTACTATAATGTTTAGTTCAATGTCTATGGCTTATTTTTATTGAGAATGCATTATTTCATAAAGCGGATTAGACAGTAATTTCAGACCACTTGGCAGCAAATTTTTGCTGTGTTACGATGCTTTAAAATGTGTTCAAAATTATGCCAGTCGTGGCGCTTATATGCGGCAAATCATATGTAAATGCTATAAAGCATAAGTCAATCTACCCAATAAAGCCAAAATTCATCTTATTTTCATATTTTTTTGTATTTGATTTCGATTTAAAACACCCACAATTGCTAACATGTTTAATTAAAAGTCACTCATACGTCATGTGTACCCAAATTTGTCAGTAGAAGAACAAGTGAAATTAAATGCAAGTACTTGCAGTTTTTACTCTTTAAACTAGCCATAATTATAATATTGAATAATATTAATAATATTGTGAGTACAGGACCTTATTTCTGTTTATTTCGCGCAGTCATTCAATTAAGGAGGTTGTGATGTACATATGTAAATAAGAACATAATTTACTTGGCAGCCGTATTCTTAATAAAATCTTTTAGCTTGTAAATTATGGTCTAAAAATTTGAGTTTGGATTGAATATTGTTTTTGACTACAAGTACTATCAGCACTTGTTTTACATACGTCAACTCTTAAAGACGGCCGATCTACAACATTTTTTATTTAGTGTTTTAAAGGCATAGTTTTTAAAGCTTAACAAATCCTATAACATACATATTACATTAGTACAAATTAGTTCCAAAAATAACAAACATGCATCTAATTGTATTTGCCGCTTACAAGTATGTTCAAAATATAATTTTTTATTACTATTATTACTCAATTATCATAATTAATTCGATTGAAATAACCGCAATTCCCAATACTACGATTTTGCTATTATTTTTGCAATTTAATAATAATGAGCATCACATACCACAATAATTTACGGTTGACATTAAATACCTGCATAAGGCGCCATTTAATTTGTAACTGTTGTATTGTTTGACAGTTTGCCAAAACATTAATCATAGAAAGTTTGTTAGCTCAAAAGGTTGCACTCATTCCATATTTATGGGATATAAACATTTCTCCAAAATGTTTTTCCACACGTTAGCGCGTAATTGAAAATCATGTTATAATAAACAATAACTACAAAATAATAGTAATTTCCTGTACTTTAGCATGCATAATGAGCTATGTATACTAAAAAAAATAATAGAACAAAGTTGATAAGTACAAGCACTCGCGGTGTGATTTACGTGAACTCAATTATGTTTCATTGTGTTGATATAAAATCGTAACAAACAGTGTCGAAAAGATATGAAATGTTAAAAAAGTAGCATAATGTTGAAAAATTCACAAAATTTTTAAAACAAAAACGCAAAATGGTGAAACGAGTTGAGGAAAAATGGCACTGGAAATTTGAAAATTTTTATTTTTGATTTAAAGTTAAAAATTGTAAAAATAACCTTTTTTCCTTTTATTTTAATCACAAAAAATTTTAAATTTACTTTGAAAATAATAATTTTTTTTTTCGTAAAAAAGTTTGCATTTGGAAGTTGCAAAGTATATGAAATTACTCATTTTAATTTTGCATTAAATACTTTGTCACTTTGAATTATATATGAAATCACTTCAATTCAATATGGTTTCATTTTGAATCGAAATGAAAAATTTTTCTTTTCAATTTAAACATTTTTGGTATTAGCGCTAAGTCATAGTACATAAAAGTACATGGCAAAAAATTGATTCCAATTGGTAAATTATTCTTTTCGGATAATAATAGCAATACTTTAGAGACTTTCGATAAAAAAATAGAATTTTAAGTACTGCTATGTTCAGAGAGCAATTTATGATTCAAAGAAGGCCATGTTAAAGATGCTGCCGGAATTTTTCTGTTTGTTGTCACCACGCAATCTGCCACACAGTGTTCTTCTTCTATTTTTATAATGGAAAAATCAGTTGAACAAAAAACTTGTGATGAATTACACCGAATGTTGCAAAAGTCCTACGATAAATTATGTTTGTCAAAAACTTAGGCGTATAAATGGTACTAAGCAGCGATGGGCAAAATGCGAAAAATGAGTCAATTTTGGCTCTTTACAACAACCATGTAATTTTTCTAAAGAAAAATAATCAAAACAAAAAAATCTTTTTAATACGCGCTATCGTCACATTAAACTTACATTGGGATTTGCATTGTTGTTGCATCATTCAGAAACAATGCAGCGAGCGAACAATTCTCACATTGAGGACAGCATCTTTCGTTTCGTTTTATCAGTGTACTTTTATTTACAAACTTTTGGTTTATTGCAGAATGTTTTTTTTTCGTATCTGGATCGAATTTATGTTGGAGTTTTTTACTGTTGTTGTAATTGTTGTTTTTTGTTGCTTCTATTGCAAGTGGCTCTTGCTCCGAAATTTTTCCCATCTATGATATAAAGCATTCAAAGAAAGTCGACTCGTGGTAGTTGATTTGCCACGCACTGGTGGACTTTCAATGGTTACAACTGACAAAAATATTGACAACATCAAAAATTTCTAGCTTAAAATTATTGCATTAAAGAGTTGAGAAAAGAAATTAACGTTTCATTTAAGTCCGTTTCACACATTCAAACTGTTATTTTAGGCATGAAACGCTTCGCCGATTGACTTGTGTTCAAAGGGCTCAATTTTGTCCAAAAAGTGCTTTGAAAGCATGTGCCCAAAGGCATGACTTCTTGAGTTCTTAAGAACTCATTTTCATGAAATGCTTAATAACCGGCTATATAGACATGAATTTAAAGTTACAATACGGAATGATGATTCAAAAATGAGTCGAAACACAAAATATAGCAAAAATTTAAATTGAAATTGAAAGTTGAAAAGTAATATATTACAAATACTAAAAGGAAGAATACTAGCTGCCACGTCTTTCGACTCATTTTGTTTTATTTTCACAGGAAATCCTACAAAAATGAAAATTCAATTTTTTATCACAATTCTACGTAAAGTTTGAAAGGAATTATTTTTCTATAAAATGACATTTTTCCTGTCACAGTTTGACATAAATTTAAGACTTTTGTACTTTTAAAATTTTTTTTTTTTTGTCATGCTTTAGCAGTAGAGCGTAACAGCCAACGTTATGTTTGTTATATAAAAATTGTTCGCATTATAAAGCGTGACAAAATGTGAACAAAGGTACTCGCCTGCGTAGGTGCGCGTGTATCAGATTCACAAAATCCATTTACAGCACAGCGCCCACACTTTATCGATTTATGATTTTTGTTTCTTTTTAGAATTTTTTTTTTAAGTCTCGCTTGTGACATTTTTTGACTAATTTATTACATTAGATGAAAACTATCCAAGCAATATTAAATTAAAAGTAAGCTAGCAACAAAAATTTCAACAACAGCCACTTGAAAAATAATACGCCCACATAGTCCGGTATGAAAAATAAATTCTACAATTAGTGACATTTCGGTGCCTGACTGTAAGGAGCTTATGCTGTCATGTACTTTACTTATCAATAATGCAATAGAGTGCTAAAGTTTAAGACAAATCTATTAAATTTGAAAAAATGATAAGTAAGCCCATAAACTATTGAAATAAATCATGAAAAGCGATAAGCTCAAAACTTTGCAAATCATTTAAAAATGCGATTTTTATAACGCTAGACACTTGTTATCAAAAGATTAATTTGCTTACTGATAAGTGATAATTTAGTATGTATATAATTGATAGCTTATGGCTTATCAGTTGACAATTTCTTAAACATAAAAGTTGAAAATGCCATTGAGTCTTACAAAAACTTTGCTAAGTATTATGTGATATATCCTTAGTACAGGTTCTTCCAAAAAGATTGTGCTAGAAGAATATTGAAGCTTAACTCTTACTGCAAGTATATTTTCTATGTTATTAAGTATTGAGAATAATACATATCTCTTTAAAAATATCGAAACTTTTTATGAAATTTTCCATCAATTTTTTGATTTTCTTTGATGCCAAGTCTTAGGGTAGCTTAGGATAAAAAGGTTCACTTGGAGGCATTTTGCTTATTGTGATACCCTACATACATTTATATAATCCCCTTCCTTCTCTTGAAATTTAATCACTCAATGGGGGTGAACCATCCAGATGTCTTGGTGAATTTGAAGGTGCTGGTGGGCTCCAACTCGGTTAGTTTCTCAAGACCATCAAGGAATCAAAAATATCTGACTCGTTTTCCCATTAGTCCTGAGCATTCACAGATGCTTAACCGTTTCATCCTCAACTTCATCTCCACAACTCCTGCAGAAGTCTCTGAAAGGGGCACCATATCTGGCAGCCAAAGGGCTAATACAGTGTTCCATCAGCATTACAGCTTGGACCACATACTTCGAGACATTTTACATCTGGCGGAATAGTTCTGCCTTCTGTTCGTTTGTGTCCTGATTTTGTCCTCTATCCGATAGTGTAGTTTCACAAGCAGTATAATAAGATCCTATTACTTAATGATTCACCGGTTGTTCTGACTTTGCACACTCTTCAGATTTCTCATTTCCCGAAACACTATTATGATCGGGCACCCAGCAGAGCTTTATAGTATGCTGTCGGATTTTACTTAGTGACTCCCTGCGGTGTTCTACACCAGTGGTGGGCACGTAGTGTCCCTATCCGCCCTCATTTCCCGAACCGTTATTCGACGCACAAGCAAGCGAAAAAAATTCGTAGAATTGCAACGCTATCGAGGCACAACGTTGACTTGAGTTCAAATGAAAACAAAAACAACACACAAAGGCATAAGCGACAACGCCGCATTGTGACTTGGCGACTTTGGCAATTGTTTTTGTTTGTAGTAAAATTTGGTTTTTTTTTTTTGCTGTTGGTGAATTTGGAAATGACAGCAAAAAAACTTTAAAATTTCCTTTGTTGTTGCTTAGCCTTTTTGCTAGATTTCCATGCCCACCACTGTTCTACACACTTAAACATCACGATTTTGGCAATCAGTGCATTGATCACCGTCGCATATGATCTCATATATGGTTATACCTGTTCCGTATCATTTGTGCGGCTTAGTCTATGGCATAGATTACGGCTTGTAAAACGCTGCAATCCTTAGGTAGTCTAAAAGACATAGCCATACTATCCGAGTAGATACCCATTTTTTGTGGCATTTTCCATCTTGCATTTATCTCTTAATATGGTTAGACTTCTTTCCAGAACAGTGGCAGAGTTCCACTATTCTATTGTTGAAAATTAGATCATGTAGACAGTGTCGAAGGCAAATATTGCTTCTAAATACAAAGTTCCCGCTGTATATCGTGCAAAATAGGCTCATGACCGTCAGAGCTTAGACAATATATAGGACCAAACATACCTATAAAGTTTTTCAAGAGACTGTAAACTATTTTCGTAATCCTCTCCTTTCAGAAAAGAAGAATTCTTGAGTTGTAAAGACAAGAAAACGAACCGCTCAATCAATTATTTTTTTTTGTGAAATTCGGTCTGGGAACATCTCTCGATGAACAGTATTCATCTGGCTTTATCAGTAGTAGCATTGTTTTGTTAAAATCACATAAGCGCACGGCACGGAACAGATGAACCAGTTACGCATTTAAATTTTCAATGGAATAGGAGTATATAATTTTTTTTCCTTTATTAAATTTTCTTGAGATATTTTTTTTTACCTTTCATTCAGTTTACTTGTGACATTTCTAATACTTTTTTATCACGAATTTATCAATATGCTTTCAATGTTCTCTTTTCAAAGTATAGTTACAGCTAAAATATTACTTTTACATTGAATTCATGAGATTTTTCTAGAGTACATTGCATGCTTTTATCTGAAATTTTATTTTTTATTTGTATTTTTTCATCTTTTTCAACAATAGTACGCTTGAGTTAATCTCAATTCAATAAATAGTAAGTAGTGTTGAAAAAAATAGTAGTATGCGGTAGGTAGCATGAAAGAAGAGTGAGAAAATAGTAACAAATGATTTATTACTCTTTCTTTTCTAATGGCACTACGCTGGTATTGCAATATCTTGGCAGTCAGCTGTTGTGACTGCATTAAGGATAATAAGAATACAGGATAAAATACGAGTGTGTACTTAAATTTATATAACTATACGTTTCATATTGATAAAGACATAAAATATGCATACTTTCGTTAGTCTATTGGTGAAGAGAATTATATATTTAAGTTCTCATTTGATTTATGACAAATTCGAAAAAATAATAAAATAAAAGGTAAATTACAGAAAAATAATCCGACTCAGAAAAGCCGGCTGTTGGGTAGCAATGCAATACGGACATTGCTCCATCCTTGGTCCACTGCCAAACGAAATGGCTAACTTTTTAACCAATTGCATCTGCCTCACTCTCAACTTCGAGAAAAACCTTCAGGTGAAGTTTCCGGAGAGGGCTCAATGGAATGAGGGCACTATCAATCTAAATTTTGAAACCACCATATATACCGATTGATCAAAGATAGACTGCGGGGTAAGTGTGGGGTTTACTCAAAAGACAGAGACATTTTTCAATTTTTTCCTTTACCTAACACAGCTAGCGTTTTCCAAGCAGAAGTCTTTGCTATTCTAGAAGCCTGCAGGTTAGTGGGCAATTTTAATATGGGAAAGTTAGCAATCTTCTCCGACAGCCAGGAAGCCATCAAGACTCTGAACTCGGAGACGATAAAATCTGAATTAGTAGAGCAATACAGGAAGGAACTAGCTGGGTTGGGGCTTCAGCTCCTCCTGACTCTCATATGGGTTCCAGGCCACAGGAACATTGAGGGTAATGAAAGGGATGAATTAGCAAGGTACGGTTTCTCTCTTGACGAAACTGAAGCTTCCGAACCATACACATTCCGCTAGATATAGTTAAGCTTCCCGCTTTTTCTTTTCGAGGCCGTAAGAAACTGGAGTATCCTAAAAGTCTGTAAAACATTTAGAGCAATATGGCCAACCTATAATAATTCAAAAACCATTGACCTCCTCTCCAAGAGCCACAGTGATCACCGCGACATGCACTAGACACTGGACTATCGCGAAGCATGCTTAAAAATTAGGTATTCCATTCAATCCACTTTGCCGCAGTTGTCTGAATGTAAACGAGCAAGAATCAGTTGAACATTTTCACTGCCAGAATCAGGTTCAAATATCTAGGACAAGCTTTCTTCGAACAACCTCAGTGAATTGGCCGAAAATGAAATCGGATCGCTGCTAAACTTCCTAAACAGCAGTAGCTGGATATAGCTTTTATCAATTTAAAGACTTAATAAATGCTTCTGACACTCCTTAACCAGTTTTATGGGTCGCGTGGGTAGTATTTAAACGGTATAGCTAGTGCTACTTAAGATTTACAGCTGCCACTTTAACCTAACCTACAGAAAAAAAAATTGTTTATGTTATTAAATATCTTTCAGTACCTCAAATAATTCCCTCATCATAACGTATCACGCCGTCTTATTGAAAGTCAACATTTTTTTCCCGGATATTGCACGCATTTTTCCTGGTGTTTGTGAGAAATTTGGTCTCAGTATATCAAATAATTTTCTCAACATAGCGGCTTAAATATTTTATTATAATGTGAGGTAAGCGTGTCAGAGAACCTATGTCACCTCTATCATTAATCGTAACTTCTATGGTTAAATCAACTCGAGTGTTGACACTGCCCAATAATATATACACATTTCTATACATGCCACGCCTTCTATTTGTTATAAAAGGAATGACAAAAAGAATATGTTCTGAGCATATAGTATAAAAGTATGCTAGAAAGGAACTATGCCAGTACTTTGTTTTGATTTTTGTTATGGTTCTTTATACGTTTATGCAAAAATCAAGTTAAAACAAAGTTAGGAAGCTTCTGTAGCAAGAACTTAAATTATGCTATAACTTGCTGCTTAGTGGCTATTTTTTGTTTTCTATGTTTTTTTTTGTGTTTAACAAATACTGTACTTAACAGTAAGATCGTTAAAATAATTAATAAATGAATTCTTAAAAATGACATAAGAACTTGAAAAATAAGCGCTCCTTTCAATGCATTACCAATTGACAAAAGTAGATGGATGTGCGCATATATGTATGTATGTAAATAACAATCACTTAAAGAGGAATCATCAATAAATTTATGCACCACCAAACGTTTTCCAAGAATATGCATATGAATAATATAAGAATAGCAAGCATCAATATGAATTTTATGTCAAAATTCCAAAAAAGGTCAATAAATAAATGGAGATAAACCTAAAAAAGGTAAATTTATTACTTTCCATGGAAAATGTCAAAATGTAAGACTTGCCCGTTTGGAAACTTAAGAATTCTTTGTGTGGAAAAAGTTTTCATTATACACAGTGAACTTCAAGTGACTAAGAGTTTTGTTCCACTTTTAAAGCTTACTCACTTAACTAACATACTTATTTTGTACAAATTGTTCCACTTACTGAGGTTTTTTTTACATTTTTTAAAAAAGTGCCAGAGTAGGGCTCTCTTACAAGTTCAAAAAACTATTAAAAAATCAATGTATAAAATTTTATCAAAAGCCGGAAAATTAATGATTATGTTTTTTATGAACACAAAAAAAAAGGTCTTCAAGTTTTTTCCACACAAAAAAATACCCATTAGTCCCAATTATTCCACTCTTTGCAGAATGTTTTTTTGGCTGACGAAACGTTCCTATATTAAATCTGACAACATTTACTTAAATAGCTCCCAATATAGCGCTTTAAAGTATTTTTTTTTTCGTGTGGGACTTATCAGTCCTTCATGGCAAAGTCAGATAATTTATTTTCTTATGATTTCTTGAACCATTTACAGTCTTTGTGTGATATTGGTTGTATTACCTTAAGGGGCTAACCAGTGTAACCCATGAACAATTAGGCGATTTTCACGAATTTTTGTTAAAGAAAGTACTCAATAGAATGCTTTGAAGTTTCTTGGACATAATATTTTCAGCTATATTTAAAGATTTTTTTTTACAAAAATATTGAAAAATAACGGAGTTATGTGCCGTTTTCGGAGGTGCCAAAAAAAAAGTTCCCCAACTGCTGACGTGATTCCGGCCAAATGAGTAGTTGAAACAAAACAATTCAAAAAGGTTTTTAAAGTTGAAGGTATTTCCTATACAATGACATACGATTTTTGAAAAATATCAAAAATTAACAAAATGGCGTAGTTCTGAAAAAAAGTGTCGTTTTTTGGGGTAAAAAATTGTCGTTTTCTTAATGCCAAATTGACAATTTTCAACCAATCAAAAAGATCGTAAGTCGGTATACAGTAAATATATTCAAGAATACTCAGCTTCAATTTGAAGTCGATCGGTCAATTTCTCTTTGAGCTATGATGTTAGTAATTTTAAAAAATGTCGTTTCGAGAAAAACGCGTTTAAAGTTTCAACTATCGAGGTTTATACCTGCGAGTGATCGCTCTTTAAAATGCTGCCATTCAAAAAACATTTAAGATACGACCTTACCGCTTTCATAGGGTATTTTTGAAAGTATACGCTATCGAATAAGTTAAAACAAAAAAATCGACCTTAAATAACTCCCTGAGCATACTAACACAATTGCTTTCTTTGAGAGGGCCCCGCTCACTCGCTAAAGGCCGTCAAATTTTCTTGTAATGCTGATTCGAACTTGTCCTAATATTTATGTGAAATATCATCGGAAATAACCCCTTTATAATAGCATTTCAAAATATTTACTTGTAAGGGAGGTGCCACGCCTTCAATCAAATTTCCTTGACTTTTTCCCCAAGTGCTTTTGTAACCATTTTTATTTACCATTTGTATCAAGTTTGTAGTACCTTTAGCAACAATTTAAGTTTAATGTTTTTGCTTAAATGGGAGGAGCCACGCCTTCTTGTTCAAATTTCAGCTTTTGCCTGGATAAATTGCCGTAATTGTGTAAATTAATCATTAAATTACCGAGATATATGAATTTTCCACTCATGGAGGCAAGAGTTAGTGAAGCTCGGGCTATGGAAACAAAAACTTTAAAATTCAAATAAGTTTTTTGGTCTTCTAATTACAGGGACAAAAATGTTTATTCCTTTAAAGAGGAATTTTCCAGTTATTCAGGTTCGACTGTGTTTGTAAAAAGTATTATTATGAAATCATTAAGGATTTTTATATGAATTCTTTTAGAAAACATAGCTAACTTACAAAAACAAAATAAACTTAGGTTTTTTCTCAAGAAATCAGTTTGCGGTTAATCGTGCTTTTATTGACGCTTTGTGTCAGCTTTTCCTACAAAGTTCATTTGAAACTCGCCTTCTTTCCGGTATCATAACATAAGCGGTTTATTTCTGAGTAGGTACGCCGAAAGACGATTTCGATGCAATCATGCAAAGGAAAATGTTGAAAATGATAAAATGTTCATATATCAATGTGTCAATAAAATTGGCAAAGAAACCAAAGATGGTAAAGGAAATTACGTGCACTCAAATGATATATAAAAAAATTCAATATAAGGTAACAAACAAAAACCTACCAATAACATTTTTTATGATGTGTATGAAAAATGATCGTAAAAATACTACCCCACTTCAAAAGGTATAGAAAATAACGGTAGCACTTCCATTAAAAACAATGGCATCATTTGTAAAAATAATAAGAGAACGCACATTTCTTGACATATTCGAAAACATTTTTTAATACTGCCTCTAGGCGGGTTAAGCTACTTTAGAAAATCATTTCATGAAAATCAGTTTAAATTTATAAAGGTTTCATTAGTGACTCTTTAAAATTTGAATAAATAGGAGCCGCTCTAATGTATACAGGTTTTATAAGCTTTAAAATATCTACACTACCAAGGTGCATATACGAAAATCCATAAAACCATCACAGCATTTGGTAATATCATCACAGTGATATCATCGTACTTTTTTTTCTATTAACATCAACTATCATCATTAACTGCACATGCACTGTTTATCAACTTCTTATGGCCCTGTAGACATAACAAAATTAGCATCAACCCAAACATCGTCAACGTTTTGATGAAAATCAACAAGATTATTGCCATCAACTGTATTATTTGGATTACCAACAGCATTATTACCATCATAGTAAGTTCACATGTGAAAATTCATCCTGTGATATTCAAATGAGTTTTCTGTGACTGAATGCATTGAAGTGTGCGGTGCGCGTCTCGCTCTGGGATGTTTTAGGTAATGTATAGTAGAGTTGTGCGATTTTGTCGGTACGTGTGAGCATTGATGTAGAATGTTATGCACGTGTGTTATGTAAATTCGACTAAGCGCTTGAAAACTAATTTTATTTTTTTTTTCAATTATATTTTGATTAGAAATTTTTCAATTTGTAATCAAAATAAAAAATCGCTATGCATTTATATTTAAATATCTCAAATTTTCAGTAAATTGTTGGAAAAACAAAATTTTGTTGACATAAACTTTTTATCACCAATTCATTCATTTATTGCCAATTGAAAGAAAAAAGTGGGTGCTGCACTAAATATACAAAGTTTTTGGCAGAACTTTTAAGTTTATTAATTTTGACATTGTATTTCAGGCACATCTCTCTTAAGTACGTTAAATGAAAATGTTTTTTTTACTGAAAAGTTTTGGAAATCACATCCGATAAGAGGTTCAGTAAAATTGAAAATAAATTTGTTTCATAATCTTTTAAAAATTTTTGAGCGCTAGATCCGAATCTGGTTTCTATATCATGTATCAAAAACACCGATTTTGAACAATTTTCGTGCACTTATTTAATAAAAAATCTACCCTTAAGGAATTCCTAAATTATTTCTTAACTATTCCTATATATAGTTTTTTAATGTTCTCCTTTATTACGTTCCAGCTAAGGTTATTTTCCTCAGCATAAATTCGAATTTTCCGGATAAAATTTATAATTTTTGAAAATACTTTTTTCATCTATATCATTTTCCGTTGTGCTTCATTTAAGTCAAAATTTTCCTCAACCGAACATATATTTCTATTTTATAAGATAGTGTGTGAGGCCAGAAATATTGCATATAATGATAGAAGAAAGATAAAAAGCAAAGCAAAACAAATATAAAGAGAGAACAAAAATTCAATTGCATACTTTTAGTTGCTAAAGAAAAATAGAATTAATAAAGGGTGATTTTTTAAGCGTTTGGTTTTTGAAAATTGACAAAAAACTAGAAAAATTGCAATCGTGAATGAAATATTTATTTGGAGCGATACATCAATTCTTGCCATTTGTTTTTTAAAGACTAATGCATGTAAATGTCACCCGTGACTACGCCTGAGGTGGTTCATCCGTAAGCTTCAATTTTAGCATACTTTTTCCAGCACTTCGGCCGGTATCTCACCAATGGCAGATATAATATTGTCTTTCAAGGCTGCAACTGTGGCTGGCTTGTCCCTGTACACGAGATATTTCTCGTAGCCTTACGACAAATAGTTTAGTGGGGTCAAACCGCATGATCTTGGCGGCCAATGGACTACTCCAAAATGTGAGATTAATTGCTCACCAAACGCGCCTCTCAATAGGTCCATGGTATCTCGTGCCGTGTGGCACCATCTTGTTGAAACCACATATCCACTAAGTTCAATTCTTCAATTTTGAGCTAAAAAAGTCAGTAATCATTGCACGGTACCTTGCTCTATTGACTTTAACGTTGTGATTTTTATTATTTTTGAAAAGGTTCGGTCCAATGATGCCACTGGCCAACAAACAGTACCAAACAGTGCATTTTTCTGGGTGCATTGGCGGCTATTGAACTACCTTTAGCTGCTGTTCAGACCAAATCCGGCAAATCTGTTTGTTGACGTACTCATCGAGCCAAAAATGAGCTTTGTCGCTTCAAAATGAAATGAGAGAAGAATGAAAAAACACATTTTTCACAATGCAGGAAATTTGTTAATAAAATTCAATGATTTGCAAGCGTTGTTCGTTTGTTAGTCTACTTGTGGCAAAATGGCAAATTTTATTGAGCATTTTTAGCGTAGACACATGTAACAAATCACGCTTGAGATGTCAAAAAATTTACACTCAAAAAACAAATAACAAAAAAATCTCCCTTTATATGAAAAAGAAACTAAATTTCTGAAAAGCGCGCCAGAGCCCACGAGCGAAGCGAAGTGTGTGGAGTCCATGGATTGGTCAGCGGAGCGAACAAGGGGTGGAGCCCACTAGTACATGCGCATATATATAAAAATTAAAAGTTTTATCGAAAAAAATTTTCTAAGCCAGAACAGAGTTTAAAAATACCTAGTCCAAAAATATTTGTTCTGTAACTTTTCGTTTTTTCGCAGGCTTCGGCTTAGAAAATTCCCAACAGCCAAAATTCAAATTTTCTGAAAAACATTTTTCTGACAGAAATAAGATATTTTCTTCTGTAGCACTACGCTCTGGCCTAGACAAGTTTCCTTAGCCGTTCGAAAATGTTTTTTAAATTTTTCTGAAAACTAAACATTTTTAGGGCAGCATGAAAATACTGGCCAATTGCTCTAAGTTACCGTGTTGATAGCAATTTGAAATCTCACTAATGTCTGACTGCAAATTAAATTCTTATCATGCCTTGGAATGTCCTTTAAGTAAAAGTTAATATTTTTTTTTTTTTATAAACCATTTTTTTGATTTATGCGAATTGGTTATCTTTTTCAAAAATTTTTGAATTCATTTTCTTTGGAAGCTGTTGGTTTTTCCAATGGTTTGAAGTTGATGAGAAAATACAAAAAAAAGTCCAAGTAGTAACTTGAATTATACATATTATCGATTTGGTGAAAATAAAATAAGATTTTTAAATTAAAACTCCAACATTTTTATTTACTTTTTTTTTTTGCCGCATTTCAGCCTTTCCCCATCAACACATTTTTTCACAGGATCTTAGCCTACAAAGCCATATACAAAAATCCTGTTGTTCGCTGTTGTCTTTGACCAAAATCAGTAAAATACAAAAATAACGCACTTTAACTGAAATTACAAATAGCCTTGTTAAAGAAAAATCAATAAATTGAAACATAAATTACAGCACAAGTACTTATATACTTATATCCAAATATTCATAGTTACTTTATATCTACGAAAGTACCGTATTACCAAAAATTGAATTTAAAATAAAAGTAAACAAAAATCACAACCTTAAGAAAAGCGGAGTCTTTAAAAGGAATGTAAGTCAAAGAAACGCCCGCTTTTTCTTTCTAAAACTCGTAAAATTGCGAAAAACATTAAAATAATAATAGGTAGGTAGTCTACAAACTTGTACATTCGTGTGTCTATATATGCGCCATATGCGGCTTAGAATGCGTTTTATATTGCTGCGGTTGGTGGCGTTAAAATTTTTGGCAATAAACAGACAGAGAGATAGTCTTGCAACAGAAAATAGCGTAGACAGTGAGCAAAAGTTAGACAGTAAAGTAAACACACAGACAAATTCAATATCTATCAATATCAGACAGACATAGAATGTTGGGTTGGTTAGCCAGTTACTATGGATTGCCAAAATAGGGATAAAAGAAATGTGGAATGAAGGCTTGTTGGATAATAGCATATTAAGTTGGTCATTATCTGCACTCAAAAAAAAAGCTATAACCTCTTAGAAAGTTAAATTTTTATCTTAAAAAACGCCTCGCAAGAGTAGAATATGTCATATGAGGGATAATTCGAGTCTAAGCGTTTCATCAATAGCACTTTAGATTAAATATGTACACAGAGAAAACGATTTATTTGTATATATCGAGATTTGCTAATAATTAAAAAATTATATACTTGATCGAAATAACTGTTTGTTATAAGTTAACATGCCACACACCTCGCCGAATTGAAGGATATAATTGGATTATATTTTGTAATAATTTCTTATTATATTTAGCCAATTATACTAGATCAATCATACATTTGGTTATAATTACTATATCATATTTTGATTGGAACAAGCATATTTTCGTTGCAAACATTATCTTGTTGGTAAAAATCCAAATCATTTATTGGACGCAAGAAAAATTCTGTTTTCGCAAAAGTAAGCTATCGATTCATAAATAAATCAATATTTCTAATATCGTCACGTACTAAGCAGAAGATACTTAGGTAATGTTTTACTCAAGTAAATATTATAAGATATAGTATAGTTTCCATAGCAATGAGGATTGAACGAAAATATAAATTGAATTATCCAAACTTTTTATGTAAAATTGCTCATATGGAAATGGTTTGTAACGCTTTGGCGCAAAATATGCTGAGCCGATTTTAATCATTTATTTTTTTAAACAATATATTTGTGCTAAAGAAGGTTATTGCGTACTTAGTTTTTGAAAATTAAGTATCCATTTTTCTTGGGATAAAGTTTTTGCATAAACCTCACATAAAAATTGTCGATTGATTTTCTGTCGCTGGTTCTTATGCTTCTACGTGAGCTCTGTGTTATTATTGCTATTTTTTCCCATCTATACTGTTCGTATTTGGCTTCGAGTTTCAAAAGATAAACTCTCTTTCAATTGAGAGAATTTAGAATCAGCTGTTAAGGTAGTAATTTCATTATGAACACTTCCTAAAAAGTATCAGAAATGCCCCTGTCCAAATATTTTTCAACCCCTCCCCATTTATTGGTGAAATAGTCTTTGCGCTACTTTTCCACCGATTCACTCATGCATAGATTTCCTTTCACACCTGCCAGTGAAGTAGATGCTTGCACATAAAAAACTTGCTTTAAAATTCAGATAACCCATTTTTGCTATGGTAAAAAAAAAATCAATTCCAAAGTTATTCAAAAGTCATTTTAAGCAAACTAAAAAAAAAAAACAAATCTGATTTACACCTGCACGCGAAAACAACATGTTTCATTTCAACGTGTCATAGTGTAGATTTGTTAAGATACCAAACAAAAAATGAAAATATTTTATCATGGCTGAAGGAACGATTGTGTGCTGTTTTGGCACACCCAAAATATGTTGACATACCGATATGAAATTTGCGCAAATGTTTACCCAATGAAAACCTTATTCGACGGTTGGATTTCATTTTGTAAGCGTTTGCAATGTGAATTTTTAGGGTAACTGAAAAAAAAAGTTAAAACAACAAGCAAAGAGTACGCACTTGGCAAAATGGAACTTTATAATATAATTGTCAATATTTACTTAAAGATTTGTAAGTCTCAGGGAAAAACGCACTGGTAGAAGGACTGGACACACTTTATGTGTTTGATATGCGATTTATCTGTCTTTTACGACAAATAAAAATTTTACCATCGATTGATAGTCGCAATTGAAACATTGCAGAAAGTTTTCTGAAAGCTTTCTGAAACGTATCTGAAACTACTTAAGAACACTAAAAGAACACAGAGTTTTTAATACTCTTTCTTAGGTTTCAATCTGTCTTTGCACCAAATTTCATGAAAGTCGGTCCATTAGCTTAGCCGTGAAGACGTATTTTCCTGTTAGAGGCGTGGCGCCACATACATATACATTTACAGTCAAACTCCCTTATAACGAACTTCTATGCAACGAAGTTCTCTCTACTACGAACTGAGTTCAAGTACACAGCTTTCTCGTTCTATTTTCAGTATAATTTGATCTTCTTACAGCGAATTTTCTTACAACGAGATTTTCTTTAAAACGAAGAAATTTTTCTGCTGAAAATCAAACTTTTATGCGTTTCTGATCTCCTTAAAGCGAACTTTTTTAAAATAATTTTCTATAGCGCATGTCAATAAAACTACATCCATACAGAGAAAAAAGAAAACATTTTAAGGGGATCCCCAAAATATGAAAACAACAACAATCGAAAAAAGAAGGTTCCTTCACTATTAATGGTGACTATAGTTCAGTCAAAGTTCAGTGATAGAAGTGAAAATGTTGCAACGAAGCAGCCTTTCTCTCGAAAAAAAGTTATTGATAGTAAAAAAAAGCTGTAGAATGCGTGAAATTTGACGAATTTCGAAACTTTCTGGAGAAAAAGAGCAACGTACCTACTAATATGTATGCTTCTCTTAATGTAGTTATTAGAAGATTTTGTTGAAGGAGAAAAATGGAAGACTACATCCAAACTAAAATTACTGACTTCTTTAAATAAATAGTAAAAAAAGTTATGTCTATATAACGAATTTTCTATATAACGAATTTTTTTTTCTGGTCCCGTGAGTATTCGCTCTATGGAAGTTTGACTGTATATATAAATTTTTCTATGGAACAAAATAATTTAGCGTATAATGAACGAGAAAGATAAAAGTGCAAAACAACGCAAATAAGAAGAAAACAAAAATACCATTGCATACTTTTAGTCGAAAGTGGTTCAAGTCAAGTATAAACAAAACAAATGTAAAAAACTTTTTTGGAGAAGAGGAATAAAGTGTGACCTATAAAAGAGTTGAATTAATCATAATATATTGAGCTATTCTCACATTTTTTTGTCTGAACTACCTCACCGCTGGTTACTTTTTATAATGCGCTCTAATGAGAACAAGAATTATTCCATTACAATTTTAGACGTAATGTGTTGCAACAACCCTCATATTCCATTAAATTTAATGAAAGAGCAAACCAATTTTCCTGTCTGCCAAAAACATTGAAATAATGATTACATTCACTTCAGATTTAATATGCTGTTCAAATGTCCTTTGAGTGTTTGCAAACACAGTAGCTTTTTTTTCGAATGTCCTTTAAGTGTTTGTAGACACAACAACTCAGCAGTTTTTTGTTTTTTATTTAAAAGCCTACGCCAAAAGTGTACCCAAATATAACAAAAGTGTTTAATTACATAGATAAAATAGGCTTTCCGAAATTTTAATTTGTTTTTTCCTCCATTTATGTATAGTTGGCCATCAAAGCAAAAGAAAATTCAAAAAAAAAAATTGTAAAAGAAAATAAAAAAATTAAGGCAAAAAAGCCCATGATAATAAAAATTGTGGCCCACATGGCGTGTTGTGTTCATGCCATTGTTGTTAACATTCAAATTGAAAAGCTGCCGTTGGTATTTTATGTGAGCCTCTCCAATCAATTAGATTGCGTGTTAAGCCTATTTTGTGTGCGGTATTTTTTGGATTTTTTTTTTATTATCCTACACCCCATAGTGTTGGGTAATAGCTATATACCAGCTATTGCCTAAACCAAACAGCAAACGAGTTTTATACATCGAAAATTTCAAATATATGCGAATCATTTTTAAAAGAGTCATAGTGTGGCGCTAATAATACCAATATCATAAGACCGACCATAGCAAATGTTTGTCCTAGTTTGGTGTTTAATGTAATTACATCGCTAGCTTTGGTTTTTTGTATTTTTATTTAGTGGCAACACTGTTTTCAAGAAGCCTCCATGGTGTAGTAAAGTTTTATATTTTTTTTTCTTTCTTTTTTTGTAGTTTCCAATGTATTTCAATTTCTCGGTCTTAAGCGTTCTTTCCCGGTAGCCACTAGTAGAATACGTACCAGCTTGTGAGTGGGTGTTGTATAAATGAGTAAATTATATAATAAATGAGTGACGCAATAAGCTTTTTAAAAATCGCTTCAGGCCTAACTGTTTGTTTCTTGTCATTTGTGTACCAAAAGGTTCGCTAATGAAAAATGTCTTTGGTAAGCTGATTGTAAATTAATGAGCTAAGTTTTTATACTTGAAGGATAATGAACTACAGCTGAGTTCATAGAAGTTTATCACTACAATTGTTATCTTTTTCAAGCTTTTTTTCTTTCTTTTACACATGATTAAAAAGAGGGAGAGATAGAGGGTTAAACATTGATTATATGAGAAAATATATAGAATAACGTGTTCCAATGATAGCGATAAAAATGAGATTAATGAAAATTATTACACGCACGAGCGAAGTCTTAACATTTTTGGCTTCGCATTAGTAATATATTACAGGATAATACTCTGTCTTTTGATGTAAAACTTTCTGTCTGTACGCTGACTATTTTATTGGAAAATTTGCTGCTGTGTGATGAAGTTCCCAACTCGACATGAAACGTTTCTTAAGCCTTTCAGCAATGTTTTACATGGAATCTTACAAAGTTTCAGTTACGCTTAAGAGATCTTTCATTTCCATTACAGAAAGCTTTCTGCAATGTATCAATATCCAGCTTTTAATTTTATTAAAAATATTTCTGAAATTTTACAGAAACCTTGCCAGAATAAATTGGAAAAACAATCCTCACTTGCGCTGTTATTTTATTACGTCTAAAAACGTGATGCGGAGTAACGACTGATATTGCGATTTTTGCCTCCTTCTTCGAATTTGTTAAGCTAAGGAATGAGTTGAGTGTATTTTTCTCATGTGAACAGTTTTGTAGCATTTTCATCAAAGCTATACCCGAAACTCTTTTAAATTTGGACTTGAAAGATACGTTTTCAGAAATTTTTAAGCTAAGTTCCTTAATTTTGACAATCTCAACTTCAAGTAGCTTAGTTGAATGATCATTCTCTGCACTCAAGTGGATAAAGAAAAAGTATTAAATGCAAGACATTTCTACAGATTGACTCTAAATCTTGATAAATTTAACACTGAAGTGTCAAAAATGTCAATTTGCTCGTATTCTGATAACAATTTTCATAATATAAATAACAATAATCACTGTAATGAATTTTTTCATTTTGAAACCAAATTCTGTCGCAAAATTTCTCTAGCATGTCATGTACTTATATATGTGCTGGAAATGTCATTTTGCATATTTATTATTTTTACTGGCATTCAGAATGAAAAAGCACAATATTGTGATGCGTTAAAAAGATTTAATTTCAAAATTGAGAGTCTACCCGCAAAAAAAACTTGCATATTTGGTTACCCCAAAACTAAATTATAAAATCTTTTAAGATAAAATTGATACCCTTTCAAATTTCCAAGGAAATTTATTTTTTATTTCGTCCATTATTTTTTTTTTCCAATCCATGTACAACATAGTTGATAGAGTTATCTCAACAATTACAAAATTAGCACCCACATCACAACAATAAAATACAAACAAATTTACATTTTAATGAAATGCGAAAGATAGAAACGCAATATAAATACTGCCATAAGCAAACATTCCAGGAACTTTTGAAATAACATACAACATAGTAAGTATATCTCGCGTCTGCTCAAACACAATTGCCGAAGAGCAATAAACAATCACAAAGGGTATTGGATAAACAACAGAATATAACAATAGAAAAAAGGAACAAAAACAGACACATAGACATGATGAATACAAACGAAAGATCCTTTGAAAAAAATAAATTCGATGCAGATTCGTTAAATGAAAACAGTCGCACGTTAATAAAAGGAGTTATTATATTTTATGCGAAAGAACGAAATAAAATATATGTGATAAAAAACTTCTCGCACGTTCTTAGAAAAGGTTATAGAATTTTAAAGCGTATTTAATACTTTGTTTTTAAATGTTTCGAAATTTTCCAAATCGCATTAAGACGCTTACTTATTTTCAATTTAAATTTTTGTTTTTCAGGCAGAAAAATAAATACTGTTTTGCACAGCATTACAATTTGTATTGCATATTTTTAGGCAGCGTTTAAACATGACTATCCATTTTTACGTTGCTCCGAATAACGTAACGTTGTCAATGAATTAATTTGAGGCCGTCCATTAATTACGTTAGGTTTTTTTTTTGAAAATTCGAACCCCCCTCCTCTCTTTGGTGAGATTAGGTAAGTTCTGACGGGACAACCCCCCCCCCCTCCCCCTCCCCCCTCTCTTCCTTGAGACTTGCCTTATAATTTTTAAATTTAATCTGCTAAAATAATGTAAAGTTGACGTGAGATTTTTACTGACCCTCTCTCCCCCGCGGTGAAATTTGGTGAGATTTTTATCGAACCCCCTCCCCCAATTGTGACTCACGTAATTTATGGACGTCTCCTTATGGAATAACATTAGCGTAATTTCGACTTTTTTTACTACTATTTTTGACTTTTTTTACACAAACTGATGTTGTATTCAGATCCCGAAGCAGATTTTTGCGTGCACCTCTGGATTATGTTAATGTCGACGGTAATTAAATCAGTTTGAGAAAATTTGTTCACAGAGTTGATTTTATATATGTATTAAAAAATCTTTAAAATCAATTACACTAGCTTACAAATATTTTTAACGAATAAGTTCCTTATTCAATTACATAGTCAATGGCCTATATACGTATACGGGAATGCTTTAAAATATGGACATCACCTTTTTTCATTGATTTTTGAATAACTTTAAGATTTTTTGTCCGGCTTGAGCAAATATATACTTAAAATATTTTTAAAAGAATCTTAAAAATAAAAAACATTGAACCTAGCCTGAACATTGGATGCGGGAGAGGTTCTTACCTAAAAGATGCAAAGTAATTTTTTTTTTGAACACATGAAAAATTAAATTCTTCCGATAATAGAAATTATCTGATCAAAAAAAAAAAAAGGTCATTGGTCCTGTGATGCGGACCTCTAAGCTTCACTTAAACACTGTCTTGATAGCGATACATTTAAAATATGTCAGTTGATATTGAATTCAAGGTCAAAAGCAAGATCACTGTTGTTTGATCCCATAAAAATCTTAGAACTTTTGCCCAAAATATTTATCACTATAATGCTTTGTTCTCGATTGGGCTGGAGAAATTACAATGTATCACACTGTAATTATTGGTTTATAAAAATTTCGTGCTATATTTTTCGAGGTCTGACAATTTTATTTTAGTTTGCGACCTACCTTTTTTAAAAAAAATCAAAATTATTATTTGCATAAAATTTTATTTTTATACTAAGAATGCTCTGTTTATCTTATTTTAATTGTTATAACATTTGTTAATAGTTTTTGTTTGTTAACTCAATTTTTACCATAAAAAATATTAACGATTTCAAGATTTATTATTAAAATTTTGAATTTTTTCGATAAAAGCAACAACATTTTTCATACAAGAACTAAACATTTTTAATAAAAAGTCTACTATGCTATTTTAATAAAAAGTCTGCTATTTTAAAAAGCAGTGAAGAATCTATCGATTCATCTGAGGAATAAAGTTTTAATGACATAATTTGTAAAAAAACAAACTTTTTTTTTGAAAATAAAGTTCTTCAACAAACAATTTAGCACGTTACAAAACGATATAAATTGACCTTTCATATATGTTTTTTTAAAAGTTTTGATAAAGATTTCCAAAATATCGTCATATCTAGAAAAAAAATTATATGAATTTCAAATATTCAAGTACTAAAATTATAGCTTAGGAGCCATCCATAAATTGCGTGAGTCAAAATAGGGAGGAGAGGGTCCGGTAAAATCTTACCAAGGGGGAGGGGGGGGTCAATGAAAACCTCACGTCAACTTTTCATCAAATTTCACCAAGGGAGGGGGTCCGAATTTTTAAAAAAAACACCTCACGTAATTAATGGATGGCCCCTTTCCGCATTACATCTCATGTGAAGCCCATATTTTGAAAACTCATCTAGCGGTTAGCGATGTTTTGAAAAGCTATTTTCGCGACTTCTGACGGCTATCTCTCCTAAGCTAGGTGCGTCTACCAAATTTTATTATTTTCTCCAGTTCGATAAAAAAAAATATATATATATAAAAACAGGTTGATGCTCCTAAAGAAGCCCTTTGCAAAGTTTTGGCCTTAGACAAAAACGTTTTTTAAAATTTTGTTTTAACTCTTAACAACATTTTCGTAGAATTAATTTTTACAGAGATAAAAATATTTCAAAAAAAGTGTTTTATTAATTTTCATAAATTTTGTAAAATCGTAATGCAACAATGGCGAAATGATTAATGGTACATCATCAACTAGTCAAATACTACCCAGAATTAAAAAACAGCAAAATCAAATACCACAGGATCCAGCTACGTTAATTTTTACTTCTAATGCGCCACACATACCCAGTAGGCAAGGGCAGGAGCTAACAGTGCTTCTAGAAGGCCTTCCTTGGTAAGTATAAGGCCTTCCACCCTCCTTTCAAACGTACTTTCTTTTTTATATGAAATGGCCGCAGAAAACAGGCCTTCCTAAGCAGGCTTTCTAAGACCGCTTACCGTAGAAGGACTCTCAGAAGTACTTTACAAAAATTTAATTTTAATAAATTACGGAGAACACGCCGAAACCTCAAAATCTGCGATGCACCAGGATCGCATAATTTTGAACATGTAATGTCTCACAGCCAATGGATGTGCATTACAACATAAACAAATAATTTAAGAAACTGCGATAACAAAGGAGAACTACGGTTTAATCCACTCACGTGGCGTCTTGCTTTAATGATGTAAACAAAACAAAGAAAACGGTACAGCTAATTGAAAAATTCAACGCAATGGTGTGATCTTAAAAATTTACTTAAAATTTAACCACATTTGCTTGAAATTAAAGTTGTTGTTTTTTTCTTTGTTATCAAAGTTTGTTTAAATATATAAAGCATTGTATCAACTTGTAAAATTTTACATAAGAATGCTGATCGCTGCGAAAAATGGCTAAAGTTCAATAAACATTTAATTATTAATTTTAATAAATTTAAAGACTCTCAATATTAATTGTTTTTTTTTTATCCGCGTCATCTCACTTGCGTTGATATTTTTTTAATGACTTTACAATTTGACAAAGAATACACAAAACTCTACCTCCATAACATAACATGAAACAACAGAAGACTAGCCTGGCAATATGCACACCTCTCTTAATTTCTAACCATGTGTATACTTTTCATGTCGTATATGTACAATGCATATGACAAAAAAGTTATGCCGAATCATAAAACATTGCAATACATGAAATAAAAAAGAATCAGAAAAGCGCTAAAGTAAATGGAGTCCTTCTTCTTTGCCTTCTAATATCAGGCCTGATAGCACGTCTGTTGTGGCAAGGCATAATATGCCTTCTGTGATTGTATTTTTATTTGCATGAAAATCTAGTTTTGAGAAGTCCTTATATAATCGCAGCAGTGCTAGCAGGCCTTCTCCGAGTAAGGCCTTGCTCATTTGCCTGCTGGGTAAATATCACTCATAAAACACAAACAAAGCTGCGTTCTGCTGAGTCACATACGTTTAATTTTATAAATTAATTATTACTTTGTTATTACACTCACCATGCTCAATTGTCTCCTTTGCGCAGGATATTATTTTTCCTTTACGTCTACGTAAATTTGATTCAAAATTGTTGTCATCGGTAAAATCATCACCATCACATCCGGCATCCTCATCGGCAACAGATTCTTGTACATCTTCCGATGATTGTCGTTCGGAGGAAATATTATCGCCCCCAGCAGCGCCATGAATTATATTATCAAAACTTTTATTCATTACTTTTGTATTGACGAAAGTAATTTTCCTAATGTGAAAACTTTTCTTTGATTCGTTGTTTAATTTGAAATGTTATTTTTTTTTTATAATAAATTCATTCACTGTATGTGAAAATTGCTTTACTTGTATGTACTCGTATGTTAGCTACTGCTATATGTTTAGAAAATATTTAATTTTAATTAAATTGGATTTTTTCAATTACTTTGACTCTGAATACTCTCGAATCAATGAATCAATTTTCTATAAGAGTCCTCACAAGTTTTCGTGAAATATAACAAAGAGCAAGAAAACACAAAGCGCTGTCGTTTAATTAAATCTAAACGTTAATTAGATGACTTCAAAGAACAAATGCGCTTTATTGTGTAAGTGCTCTTTTAATAAGTGCTAATAAGTGCTCCTTTAATTATTAGCAACCCATGTTTGGGACAGGTTTCAACAATGCAACCCTTTATATTATATTTAGACCTCTTCGAGTTCTATAATTTGATATATATTTTGAGATATAATACCATACAGTTTCAATTAAAACAACGAAATTGGCTCGAATTCGGGCATCGGGACAGGCTTTGGCAAGGTTACCCTGGCTCGTTAGTTTCACCAAAATGTCTCACTATCTTTCCCGCAAATCCCATCCTCTAATCTTATAGACTCGACTTTTCTACAGCGGGCTCTTGGGCTAATAGATAATTCTTTACGATTAGGCTAAACTTATGGATGTTGAGTCGCTTAAACCAACTGAGACATGAACCAAAAATAACTCATTCTTTTTTCTAACCTGATTCCTTACGGACTTTAGATGCAGTACGAATGAAACAAGCATATATTTTTTTGTTTAAACGAAGTATTGCTGAATACGAATCTGAATTTAAATTTTTTTTTACAATTTTCTTTTATTAAGACAAACACAAATCGATGCAATAAATTCAATTTTACATATATAATTATATATAATTCAATATACGATGCAAGGTTTTAAAAGTAGGTGGTAAATCTAAAGGCTACAGACGATTGGCTGATCTATTAGTGGGGTCTCGGCTTAAGTCATCAGCCCTCCAAAAGAACAATACTGTGACTCAATTTAATGGATATCAGCATTTTAGTGAATTCAGTTTTGAGTGTGAAATAGAATCATTACACAAAAATATTTGTTCTGTTTTTCGAACAGGAAAAAAGTCTAACCCTAAAAAAAAAAATTTTTTTTGGAACAGCACCAAAAAGTTGAAACTCATAAAAAAATCGAAGGTTCTAATATTTGCAAATTATCGATAAAAGTTATCAAAAAACATAGAAAATTTATGGTATGAATATCGGTTATTTTTGATCTAAAAGGATAGAAATCCAAAGTTACGATTAATTTTGATCTAAGAATCCGTAATTGCAATTATTTTTGATCGCAAAAAAAAATAGAAATCTAAAATAACGTTGGTTTTTTAACGATATACATACATAAAAATCCTAAATAACGATTATTATTGATTGAAAAAAAGAATAAAAATCCAAAATTACGATTATTTTGAATCGAAAACAATAAAAATTCAAAATCACAATTTTTTCTGATCGAAAGAAATCATAATTCAAATTTGGATAGAAAAAATATACAAATCCAAAATAACGATTATTTTTAACCGAAAAAAATAAAAATCTAAGACTACGTTTCTTTTTGATTGAAAAAAAAAAATTAAAAATCAAAATTACGATTAGTTTGGTTCATAACGACTATGCAGTAAATTCTATCATAAAATTCACAATCGTTAGGGTCACTGGTAGTTTGGTTCATAGCGATTATACAGTAATTCCTATCATAAAATTCACAATCGTTGGGGTCACTGGTAATAACCATCCTATATCACTGCAAATTGTAAACCTTAAACTATCGCAGCGACTGTCGATTGCGTTGTCATCATCATTTTATGAATTTTTCCTAATCAATTTAGAATAATTCATTCATTTTTTGCACTTTATTAATTTTTTGCACTTGAAAAGTTCATCAAGAGATTGTGTAAAAGCGGTCACTGAGAATGCTATCAGAATTTATCGGTCCAACGACTTTCTTTCTTCCTTTCGATTTAAATTCAATAAATGATAAAAATTTGATAAAAAATATCACTTTTTAAATTTCTTTAGACTAGATCCAAGTAGGATTTTTGGCAGAGGAAACTTTTAATGCGTAATTACAGCGCTTTAGGTGTTTTAGATGTATACAGCTGTAGAAGCGCTGTAAATGCGCATTAAAAGCTTCCTATGCAAAAAATGCTACTTGGAGAATTTCAAAGCAATTGAACGATTTTTAACTGTGATATTCTAAACAATTCATTCAAAATAACTTTTTATTGGATGCACAAATTATTACCTCTTTGTATAAAAATTATTCACAAAATTATCGCAGTCGCCGTTCTACTATTTAATTGGCCATCGACTGTTATTTTATCGCCTAGCAATTGTAGGTCGATTATGTATTTACGATATCTAGTTGCAAAGCTTAAAGTTAATAGGTAAAAACGTCCTTCAGTTACCTTTGGCACTTCATTGAAATCCTATTTAGGACTGGACTTACACGTTCGTTGTTTTATACGCTGTACGAATAGTTCGGTATTTGCTTCGAAATGGATAACAACGTACAGCTTGTCGTGGCGGCGATTTTTACTGCGAATAAGAAAGAGGGAGCATAAACAATTGTGGAGCAAGGATTGGCTATATAAAAGAAAATAGCTTTGATTTCAGTTCGTTGGAACCTTCGTTGAACCGCGTACGTGCAGCAACAAACATCGAACAACGTGCAAAGACAACTAGAGTATGAATTCAGCATTTGGTAGAAATACTTTATTTTAAATATCGACTACCTCCCCAAAATGCTTTTTACTCTCTAAAGGTTTACAAGAACGTCATTCTTCTACATTGAACTTACACTAACTAAAAAAGCAGACAATGGGTTTTTTCGGCAGAATCATTACATATACATTAAGAACTTTATACACATATACATATATGTAATTGACGAAATTAATACCAGCTGAGATTCTCATATATGAAAGACAAAAAGTGTCCAGCTAGGCTATATAAAGAAAGACAAATTTTTAAGGAAACACGAAATCCACGTTACATAAAAGAATAACCCTACCATGTCAAGGATCAAGCAACAAATTCAAAATGCGCCGCCTAAAATAAAGCGACAACAACAACTTTTTTAGTAAATTAACAAACCGTGGAAAGAAGCTGGTGATAAAAGGGCACTGTTTTCTAGTTGCACCATAGAGTTGTGGAGGGGGTGCACAAAAATTGGGTCGCATCATAGAGCATCTGAGAGAAGGGTGGGTGGTATGCACTAGATTTAAGGTACGTAGTAAAGGTTTGGCATAAGAAAATTTTAAGCAGAGGCAGTGACTTAACAGCTTCAAGAGCTTCCAATTAAAAAAAGAATAAATGAGTTTTTTCAAAATGGCTTAAAAATATATGCTTTAATTTTTATTTTGAAGAAAAAAACAGGTATTTTCTTTATTTTTTCGTAGGAACTTATTTCATAACACTTGCTATTTTTGGCTACTTGACTTTTTCGCACTTTTTACTGCAAATTACAAACGCTTTTTAGGCGCAAGTTAATTTGTTTTTTATTATTTTGCACAATTTTGTTGTCTTTTTTTGTTCTTTTTTCTCTAGACTATTCATTTATAAATGTATGGTATGTTTATGTAAAACAAGCTTATTTTGCCGTAGCTTCAAACGATACTTAAATTTTTTTTTCTTATTTCAACCGCACTATTCGAAATACCAGCGTAGACTAAAAGTAGACTATAGAAATTTTACTTTTACTCTTTTCTCTCTTCTAGCGCAATGTGGTGAATTGTAAAATTATCGATTTTATGTGTTGTCATAGCAAAAAATAGTGTTTGTTTTCATTTTTTGACAATAACGGACTGTCAGTTAACCCCCCTCAAACAATATCATGACATTTAGCATTTTACCGGTTCAAAGTAAAACGTCAACAAATACATGTGGAGAGAGAGAGTCAACTCATGGTGAAATTATCAAAGGTGTTATCATTAGGCCGCGGTTACACTGGATGCGGAAATTTGTTCGTACGAATTCTTAATAATTTGTTCGTGCGAATATATTTGAACAGAGTGGTTACATTAGACGCGACTTCGTTCATACTTTCAGTTGAAGTTCAATCCATCAGCTGTTTTTCTCCTTGTTTTCGTGCGACTGTTCTGATGAAAAACAAAATTTTTTGTTCGCATCAAAGCAGTCGTACAGATTCGTACGAATACGCACGAAGCATGCGTAGCTACTGTAACCGCATTCATATACACACATGCATTTGTTCAATTTTTGCAATTCTTACGAATACGTACGAATTCGTACGAACAAAAATCCGCATCCAGTGTAACCGCGGCCTTAGGCATGATGCAATGGTTAAGTAAATTCCACTAATAAACTCTACAAGAGAAAAATTAACATTAAAGTCCCAGTCAAAACGTAACGTGTTAAGCCTAAGCCAAAATAGACGAGACGAGACGAGACGTAACGAGTAAGTTCGAGTGTATGTAAACCAATGTTGATAGCCAAAATGAACCAACGTAATTGATCGAAAGTGAACGAAACATTTTGACGAGACGAGTTGTTCCGTAAGAACCGAACTTCAAAACGTTGCTACTCGTCATAACAGCTTTTTTGGTTCGTTGGCTCGCGTAAGATTTTGGGTTAAATGTCAAAACAGACGAAACGAGTGCAAACGTTCGTTCAATTGCTACCGTCTCGTCACGTCTATTTTGGTTAAGTCTTTAATTGTGATGTAATTTAAGCGCATGTGAAAAATAAAAGAGCATCTGGTCACTAAAGGTTGCGTAAAAGTTACATCGTTTTCTATGAATTCTTAAACGTTGGAATGATATAACACTTCAAGTGGGAAGTGCTTTACGGTAAATCTGCCTGTATCTTAATAAAAATATCAACATTTTCTAATCTAATGCGTTTTATTTGTGTCGATCATGTGTTGCAGTGGTAATGTTCTGCATTTACAAGCCAGAGGTCCCCGGGTTCGATACCCGGTTCCGGCATGGTAATACACTTTCCATATTTCCATTTTTCACAATTATTTCCATCTCCTCTCCTTAATTTTATAAATTTTTTTTCAATCTCTTGCCAAATTAGCACCATATTTAACTCTCGGAACATAATAAATAATATTCAAGTACTTAGGATCCCAAAATCAACAGGAACAAAGAGAAAACAAAAGCATGCGCATACATGAGACTAAATAATTGGCCGACTATTTACAATATGTTGACCAACTTATTAATTTAAAAATATTTTTTAAATTGTCTTTGGTTGTCCAGACATTTGTTGTTTATTTTCTGCATCTAATAATAATAATTGCACTAATTATTAATTTTTTGGGAACTATACAAAAATTTTCCACACGGTGATCAACTTTATCAATAACCACCGACTATTTAATTAGCAACCGATTATTTAACCGGCGAGCAGTATCAGGCCGACTGAGCTATTTGATTGGAGTGAATAGTCGCCCGACTATTGAGTCTCATGTATGCGAGTGTGTGTAAACGTGACCGGAGACTTTTAACAACGAAGGAAAAAATACCTTTCTGCCGTTTGGCGACTTCGCTTCTTCTCCGATAATGGCAGCGAAATTTCCCATCTCTATTTCTACTTATTAGTAAGTCAACGTTTACACGAGCAAACTTTTTCCGCAAAGTTTCCTGGTTTTTTCGCAAGAGGGGAACAACGAAAGGGACGAGGTAAAAAATTTGTCATGTGTCGCAAACGCACAACGAAAATCACAAAAGAGAATAGACAAGAATTTGTCTCTCAGACTTTCCTCGTGTAAGCGTCGACTAACTGAACGCGAAAAATCTGCTGTTTGTATGAAATGTCAAAAACTTGTGGTTTCTAATGCTGGCAATGACCCATTTTATTTTTAATTTACTTTCTAAAGTTGGCAGCAACTCAACGAATACGGATAGTGCATTTATGTAATCAGTGATGCCATACCTACAGTTTTTACTGTAAAAGTTTTTTGGCTTTGTTACATTACCCCCTAGTAGAAATTACAGTTTAGTGCAATTGAAAGAATAAAGCCCAACTTCCATGTGATCTTATCTTATCAAATATCAGGGAGGACATCACATGCTATTAAGATAGCAAATGTATGCTATTCACTCTCGCATTCTCCAAGCGCATTAGGTTCTGTTCGCATGCTTTTTCTTTCTTACAAAAATTTGATTTGATATCCCTGATATGGGATAAGATAAGATCACATGGAAATTGGGCTAAAATTAAAATATTTCCGTGGTGGTAGCGAATAAGTAGACAAGTCGAGTTACCCTAAAAATGACTAAACTGTAGAAATGGATTGTTACATTGTATTTTCCCAATTTCAGCAAATTTTAACCATGTATAATTTCATTTTAATATATCGAAAAAAAACCTGGTGAAAACGTTTTTCAGCAAAGTAGTGTCAACAACTCAAAGGGAACTCTTAAATGCCATTGAAAGGGAAACTCTTTTAGGACTATGAGTATAGATGAAGCCCAAGCGTTAAAACTACACTTCACTGAATAAATTTTGGATCCCCGATTAGATATTTCGAAGGTACTCACCTTAAAAAATGAGAAGCTGCTTTCTGATGAACATTTGATTTTAATTCAATATTAGCCGTGTTTTATTGGGTTTGGTTTAGCCAAAATTTCATACAAATGCGTAAACCAGCTCAATTTCCAGTTCAATTGGTTAAACTTTTTTATCTTTGCTAAGGTTTGAAGCATCATAGACACAAACCTAAAATAATCAAAAATATATGCAACTGTGCTGGAATTTTGAAGAAGTAACGCGAGGCCGTGCATCCAGTCAGTGCTAGTGATAAAACAGAGAACGAAAAAAAAACTCTGGCATTAGCGTCTGCGACGCTATAAAAACAGTTTGAAATGATTTGACAGCAATAATTTAAAAAAAAAAATTATTTACTGATACATGAGGCCCCTTACCGCGCTAGGCCCCGTTCAACCACACGACCATAAATTCGGCTCTGGTTTTGAAATAGAATTTCTGTCAAACACTGTCATGCCACCTGTTGGGCAAATGCAGAATTATAAAAGGTTAAACTTATGCGTTTTATTCACTTTTAGGTTTAACCAAAGCGAATAAAACGCGGCTATTAATAAAAAAATTTTCCCGAGCAGACACTTTTCAGTTTTAATTTGAAAATATACTTAAGTTTTATACATAAACTTGAACAAAATGTTGTTCACTTTATTCGAATAAAATTTCACAAAACAACCGACCGATATCAAGCTGGCAGTAAACAGCAAAAATCGATAACTTGAAAATGGTATTTAGTATCGACGTTTGAAAAAACATTCACAACTGACCGATGTTAAGCTGGTTTTAAGTTTTAGATTATGACTTTTCAACCTCTCATCAAACGGCTAAAGAAAACTTTTCCCAGGCACAGAAATAGCCTCTTCAGCTTTTAACTTCCTAGCACCGTTTTCACATATAGCCACAATTGCATAACTCTTCCAACTTTGTTTGAATGAAATATATTAAAATAATTTTAAAAAAAGGAATTCATTTTTATTTATAAAATGTATTTATAAACGTAACAATGTGAAAAACAATTATTAATAATAGTAAAATTCATTTTTTCCTGAGAAATCAATTTTACAGTATATACTTGTATATACGATATCCTAAAACTACACGAAAGCTATAATTAAGGAAGGTAAACTAAATTAAAGTTCAATATCTTTTGATTTATGTTAATTTAAACTAAAAAGTAATTTCCAATTCATAGGTACGGTACTGACAAATGTTTAAGTAAATGCACAATTGAACGGAATCATTAAATAAAAAAAAGGAAAATGTTATGCACTGAATAGTCAACTGTGAAATTATGAAATAAGTAAATTGTTGGACGTAAAAAAAAGTTTTAACCCCAATCTTCATCCTCTTCCAAAGCCGCAGGACCAGAAGCATTCACGAAATTTTCATCAGACTATAAAAGCAAAATTAAGGAAAATAGTATTAAATAAATTAAAGCTATGCTCACTTTTATAGCGCCCCGCACGTCCCGTCCACCAAATTTGGAACCACCACCGCCGCCACCACCTTGTACATTTTGTAGAAATTCTGGCACCTCTTGACCTGCATCTTTTAAGACTCTCACCAAATCTGCAGCAATCCCAATATCACTTTCTGGATCGAAAAAGCTAGTAGCACGTCCATTATTGCCCACACGTCCTGTACGTCCAATGCGATGTACGTATTCATCGATTGAATTGGGCATGTCGTAGTTGACAACATGCTTGATATTTTTGATATCTGTGACAGAAAAACAGCGTTAATTCAAAACTAATATTTACTCGGCAGTATGTGAACTCTTACCTAAACCTCGCGCAGCAACTGAAGTTGCAATTAGAACCTTCATTTTGCCAGATTTAAAATCTGCTAACGCCATTTCTCGCTGACGTTGCAATCGATCGCCATGGATGGAGGTGGTGGGGTACTCCGTTTCAGATAAAAGAGATGCTAAGAAGTCAGCACCTCGTTTTGTTTCTACAAATACAATGGTTCCGTCTGGATCCTCTTGCAAGATTTCCTTTTAAAATAAAAAATTAATAGTATTTATTAGAGAGAAAAGCTTTACTAGGAGAAAATATGTATAACACATATTTGTAAAAACTTTTGAGCCAAATATTACGTTATTGGATGTAGTTATACCTTTGTGGTTGCAAAAACTATTTCTGTAATTCGTTAAACATTCAGAAAAAAAACCTGAGGTTATATATAAAAAGTCATATACTCAGAGAGGTTCACGTTTCGTCGGTAAGAGTAACTGAGCAGAATTTAATTTTTGACATTTAACCTCTAATAAGCAGCACACCGTAAAATAATGCAATTCACATTTGCGGCACATTTGCAGAGTAAAATTTTGGGGAAAGTTTCTTAAGAGTTCGGTCTTGCACTACTGAAAAAGTTAGGCAAATTAACCGCAAATGTTGTAGAATGGTAAAATATTCACTTTTCGACTTTTTTGGCAAGAGTGCCCGTTTGCAAAGTACTTATTTGCAAACATTCATTGGCCAGCGTGTGCAAGGAGTAATATACATACACTCCTGATCAAAATAATAGATACACCAAAAATATTTTCCCTCAATCCCCAATAAATTACATATTTGGAAGAATTTGCACTACAATTCTGTGTAAAACGAGAGAGTACAATCTGGCAATGCCGTTAAGTGAGAAATGAATGAAAATAGTTCCCTTATTTTTTCGCCAGTGAATTTAAATCGAAAACGGGCACGAATTCGTTGATCAAAATAATAGATACACTTGTTTTGTTTTTCAATTTTATATCTAAAACTTAAATTTTTTTGTACTTTTTTTTAAATAACGGTAATTGTATATAAATTAATTGCAAGTAAATTATGAAAAATATACTATAAATATGGGCCGAAAAAGTTATTGCACAGCAGAAGATTGATGATTGGTTCTGAGCCTACGAAAAGAGGAAAAATCTTTGCGGGACATCGCTAGTTTGATGGATTAGTCTTTGTGTTTTGTGCAAAATGTTTTTATAAAGAAAATTGGAAAAGAAACTAGAGGTAGACCAACGAAACCTCTCCAGAAATTGGTCGCCAAATAGATATTCTTTTAAAAAAAGACTCTTTCAAGTCCTCCAAGGCAATTTCTGCGGAAATCAGAAATGTTGTAAGCGCTCCTATTCTAATTCGTCGTCGTTTGCAGAAGGCAAACCTTCCGGGAATAACCGCTAAAAAGATTCCGCTGATGCGTACGAACAATTTGATCATGAGGTTAAATTTCGCAAAGTCTCACACCAGCTGATCAGGCCTTGATGGTGAGGAAAAATGTTGAAATATGCTTTTTTGTCAATCGCACATGGAATTTCTTACATTTGGGGCGTCTTACATTTCTTCCGTTGTCATTTCCAAATAAATTTATTTTGGTTTCGTCACTCAATAAAACATTCCGCTCTTTATTTTCACCATCAAGGCTCAATCAGCTGGTGTAAGACTGTGTGAAATTTTACCTCATGATTAAATTTTTCGTACGCATCAGCGGAACCTTTTTAACGATTCTTCCCGAAAGGTTTGCCTTCTGCGAACGACGAAGAATTGTAGCAGCGCTTATAACATTTCCGATTTCCGCAGAAATTGCCTTGGAGGACTTGAAAGAGTCTTTCTTTGAAAGAATAACTATTTGGCGACCAACTTCTGGAGAGGTTTTCGTTGGTTTACCTCTAGTTTCTTTATAAAAACATTTTGCACAAAACACAAAGACTAATCCAACAAATTAGCTATGTCCCGCAAAGATTTTCCTCTTTTTCGTAGGCTCAGAATCAATCGTCACTCTTCTGCTGGGCAATAACTTTTTCGGCCCATATTTATAGTATATTTTTCATAATTTACTTGCAATTAATTTATATGGGGCATTTCATTTGAGAACGATATATGTGGTCTGGGATTTTTCTCAAGTTTTGAGAATCAGTGTTTGGTGCTTATTAAGTATGCCAAGTTGCAATTTTAAATTTTTTATAGTTTTTGAGATATTTGAATTGAAAAATTTTGGCAACATTTTTTTCTTTTACTCATAACTTTTTTTCTTTCAATAATACAGAAAATTGTTGAGTGGTTTTTATGCACAAATTTTTGAATTTTCAGAAAAAAATTATTGCAAAAAAAAAATATTATTTTAAATTTATTTTATGTATTTAACTTTTCAGGCTGTTCTCCCTGTGTCACCAACCTGAAAAAAATCATGAATAATATATGGCTCATAATTAAGCTTACGTGCAAAATTCAGCTTGGCGTTATTTTTTGTTTTCGAGAAAAAAATTATTGAAATATTTAAGGCATTATTAAATTTACTTACGCATGTGGTTTTTCGATGTACAAATCCATTAAGAAAAACGAAGAAAGTAAAAACAATAACACAACTAACCACGCCTTCTAACGGTGACAATTGTAATTAAAAATCATATAATATTAATTATATGATTCTAACTCTATTATCATAAAGTATAGTCGGGTATAGTTAAAACCGCTTGCAGTATGACCGTTATAAAAAGTTATGAAAATTCGTTAAAAAAGCACTTTTTTACGACATTTACTTATGACCCACACAAAACTCTAAAATTGTCGATACATATAGACTTGTGCCCTCTATATGAATTTTTAATCAGGATGAAATGAAGCAAATTATGTTAAAAATTCAGGCGATTTAAAAGGAAATTTTTTTTTTGGTGAGGAATAGTCCAAGATTTTGAACAACTATTCATATTTTTTTTGTAATTTTTCATTTTTGATCTAAAATGTGTGTACATGCCTATATTATTAAATAAAAAGTTAAAATTTTACTCGATGATCAGCACTTACCATCAACTTGCCACGTTTCTGGAATTTCTTCACCTCATAGATGTTTTGCTGCACATCGGTGCAGGCACCACCTACTATACCAACGGCAATAAAAATGTATGTCCTGAGATATCGTCCAGCCAAAACTTGAATGGCCTCCGGGAAAGTCGCCGAAAACATAAGATTTTGTCGTTCATCTGATGCGCGCATTGTCGGATGATTCATGATAGTTTCGACGTTATCCTTAAAACCCATATCCAGCATACGGTCAGCTTCATCAAGCACAACAAAACGTGTTTCCTCAAATGTTATAAACGCTTTTTCCACGAAGTCAAGTAATCGCCCTGGGGTGCATATGAGTATATGACAACCTTTAGCAATATTTTCACCTTGATGCTTTGATGAAGTGCCACCATAAACGATGCTAATCTTCAAATATGATCCAAGCGCAAATTTGCGGGCTTCATTGAAAATTTGTATGCTTAACTCGCGTGTTGGTGAAACAATCAGTGCTTGAGGTTTTCCAATAGATAAATCAGTGCTGACAGATAGCAGATTATTTATTATAGGCAATAAAAATGCTGCTGTCTTTCCAGATCCTGTCTGTGCGCAACCCATCAAGTCGCGACCAGCTAAAATTACTGGTAAAGCTGTCTTCTGTATTGGTGTCGGTATAGTGTAACCAGACTTTTTCACATTTTGTAAAACAATATCACGCAGGCCAGCTTCTTCGAAGGAGTTTATAGCTGGTGGGCAATTTTCGCCATTAATCTAAAAAATACAAGCGAATTTATTAAATCGATATAATAATGTAAATTATAAAAATTAGTTTTTTACCTTCAATGGTATATTTTCATATTTTGAGAAATTGATACCAGAGGATATTCCAGTACTAAAAATCTCTTCTTCGTTATCTGTTGGCTCTGGCGGAATGTAAAATTCTCTCGGTTTTTGCATTTCGCCGTTTTCACCATCTTCGCCATTTTCATTGCGGTCACCACCATAGCCACCACCGCCACGTCCTCGGCCACGACCACCACCGCCTCTGCCACCTTCGCCTCTGCCACCTTCGTATCTACCACCTTCGCCTCTGCCACCTTCGTATCTACCACCACCGCCTTCTCTGCGTCGATCACCACCACTATTCCCCCCAGACCAACCTAAATTATAATTTTTTTTTTTAGTTAATTAGATGATCAAATTGGGCTTAGATTTGATCTTTTACAACTTTCTGCTGTCTTATTAAATTATCTATTGCCTTATGCAATAATTAAAATTTAATACACTTTTTGGCTTTATGTTGCAGACATAACAGTAGTCAAAATGATTTGTTTTAATTTTATTTTAAAATTAATTAAGCCCCATATTTCAGGCACAACGTAAAAGTGATCATGATAAGGCAACAATTTTTTGCTAAAACCTAAAAATGCACTCTAAAATTTTAGATTTGCATACGTAAGTTTGAATTGTGTTTTGAGATCAAACTTGAAACATCTCATTTAAAATGTTTCAAGCCTTAATAATAAAGGCGGACATTTCACGTTATTTTTGACCTTTGATTTGATTTAGTCTGTAACCAGTGTGTACTAATGCAATCCGAAGATAGAATTTTTGTAGCAACATCAGGATTTCGGGAATCTTAGGGATTTTTGTTTTTAGTTTTTTGGTTTAAATTGATATATTTGTATATGTATACGGTACATATGTATATTCAAAACATACATCTGTATCTCATATTAAGTTTACCGAAAAAATAGTTATATCCATTCAACGTCAAAGGGAAAGTCGGTCCGGCTCACCATGTATGATTTTCATTACATTCCATGTCCATGTCATTGATTTTCATGAGATTTTAAATATTTATAGCTCTGTATTTTTTTTAACCAATTTCCAAGTGTAATTTAACGAGCATACAAAAGTCGGTCAAAATTTTAACTTTAGATTTTGGTGGCTTGTGGTGCAGTGTAGTTACCATTTTTCACATTTTGCTTTTTTATTTCAAAAGTCCATTTTAATAACGTTACAACCTGGGTGGCCAAGTGCCACTTTCAGAACGCGACCAAGCCGTTAATCGCATTTCAAAGCCGTGGGCCTTGTAGGATTTTTGTTATATTTACTTAAAGAGTTCTTTTTTAATATTGCTTACAAAAAAAAGGTTATCAAAAAATTTAATTTTATAATATTAGCGACTTTATCCCAAAACAATTTTAGCTTTTGCCAGTTTCAGAAAAACTTATTTTATTTTGGATACGGCAGCTAATTTCTTGTTTTTAACTTGGCAATCCTGGTTCCAACGATATACATATAATAATCCCAGCGTGTGCATGGGGACTATAAAAAGGTACTTTTTCATCAATTAAAAAAAAAAACAAAATCTTCAAAGCATGGTTAAAACATGTTCTGTGAGTATAAGTCAATCAAATTAATTTTCAATGAAACAGCTTTATATCAGTTTTGGTGAGTTTTCAACGGCATTTGCCAAAATTTGTCAACTTTTTGACTAGAATTTGAGAAAATTTACTCAAAAAAGAATATGGAGATGAAATTTTATTAATTCAGAAAGTATCTTTTTCGTTCATCATTTTAAGCATGAATAATGGATGTGCACCAAAATCTTCAACAAATGGAGTTGGAGTTTCTACATAACTGACGGTAACATGGATCGTATTATGTACAAGTGTAGTGGAATATACTGATTCATGGTAACAATCTGAAAAAAAAAAAATGGCTGGTTGAAACCTTATAAGAGAGTGGTATTCAAGTCCTTGATTGAACGCCTCAATTACCAGACTTGAATCCCAATAAAGTCCTTTTTTATCTTAAATAATTTCTGCATTCGAATTTGCAGTTTTCAGAATCATTTCTTATAAGTTTTTTGCTACGCTGATACACATAGGTCATAATAAATATGGATTTATAAATAATATATTATATATCATCTTCCACGCGCTGTCATACAGAAAACGGACTTGTTTTAATTTTTTAATTTAATCGTTATTCGTTTAAGTAAGCTAAATAAAAAGATAAGTTAAGGGCGTTTAATTTTTTCTAATTACTTTTTCGATAAACTGAATATGAGAAAAAGTAATTTAGTTTTTATGCTTGAAATTAATTGTTGATATTTGAAATATATTTGAAGATTCACTGCTGAAAACTTCAATAGCGTATATCTCGATATATCACTTTTTAAAACTGTAGACAACATAGCTGCGGACAATTTATAATTTTTTATGTTAAAAAAAGTTAAAGAAAGAAATTGGATGTGGTAGCCGTTTAGATTAAAAACATAAAAAAAAGTAAAAAAAAAACAATTTAAAAAAGCGCATTGTGTCGCAACTGCAAATTCAAAAAACATATGTAAGATAAGAAACAATTTTTTTTTTTTCACTTTAATGCTACTATACGGCCATCTGCTGACAATGTAATTATATCAGCACCGCGTAGTTCTAGTAAAAAATTGAATGCCATTGCAGCCTTCATACGCGTGTTAATACCCTCCACTCTCATTACATCAAAAGATCTATTTTTAATAATCTCCTTTAACACGATAAGCATAATTTCAATTTTTGTACTAGCGGATTCATTTAGTAACACCGCTGGATCATATGTAAATGATGGTTCGGTGGATACTGCTTTGTGCCGGACCAACATGCGATGCCAATCGGCAATAGTCTCTGGATTTTCTAATATATCCAAAGCATCCTCAGCAATGTCATCACCGCCACTTATAGGTAGTGCAGCAAATGAAGGAATTGACGGCAATGGTGGAGTTAAAATAGTTTCTACTGCATGTTGGTGTGTTTCAGCAGTAGCATCATCAAATAGTGGCAACAACGGCGGCGAATCGTCCTGTTGTTCTTGTGGCACCAAATGTGTTTGTGTGTTTAAATATTTCAAAAAAGGAGCAAAATTTATTGCCGGCGAATGTGGTTGATCACCACCAAATGATTCATGAATGCCTCGCACTCGGGGACGTGATTTCTTATGTTTACGTGGTGTTTTTTCATGAGGATAAATTATTCTAAGATTACGATGACGCAATATTTCAAACCAATCTTTGCGGTAATCATCGTCCTGTTGTGGTGGTGGCGTTAATTCAGAGCTTCGTCGTCGTAATGGTTCATTTAGTGAAGAATCAACATACTCTTCTTCAAGGAGTGTACCCAATGGTATTAGCTCCGCTCCTTCGTTATCGTTTCTCAAATGTGACGACATTGAAGACATTTGCTTTTCAAGTGGAGCAGGTGCACTTTTTCTAGTTTGGTCGACAATTTTATATAAAAGTTTTGATGAATCATCAATATCGACACCCAAATGTGTTTGTCTAGAAGTAAGCGGTGTGGATGTCATTGATTTCTGAAATGAGCGTTGAATAAATCGTTTCTGAAATTCACTCTCCTCTGGTATGGTAGATAGAGGTTGTTTATCCTGTTGTAAAACAGCTGTTGATGTTGTTGGTCGCATTTTGTTATTCTCTGTTGGTGTTAGATCATTATCTTCAAAACTTCTATAGAGAGACGGTGGTATTGGTGGCAATGTTTGTTGTTTATTGCTAAGGCATATATTTTGCAATGTTAATGAAATTCAATCATGAAAGTATATTTTCTAAGGCTAATAAAGTAGACACGTGGCTTCCCGGATCGAATTTAGGAGACTTGACAATTAAAAATGAGCATAGTATGTATATATATTTTTTCTGTCTGTCCAAGTTTGTCGTTCCTAAATCGACTCAAATAATTGGTCGGCACTCGATAAAGTCAATGCTCAATTACGGCGATAAGAGTGATTAACTCAGTAAGACTTATTCACATCAAATTTCATATTACAAAAATACTTTTGGTTTTAAGTTAAATGCAATTATTTAAAAATCTTCAAGTCGACTCAATTGATTTTAACGTTTTAAAAATTGTGATCAACAGTGTGTAAGGACGGGTTAAGCAAAAAAAAAGTAAACATTGAATTTAAGTAAATTAAAACCATCAAATTATCGTTATATAACACTTCAAGGCTACAACAAACAGCCTTGTATTTCATTGAATTATGACCGATGCAAAATTTTGCGAAATTTTCATCAAATAACATTAATACCATAAAAGAGCAATCTGTAAAAAGGGGGGCTCTTTAGACAAGTGGTGTGGTGTGGAATTTCTCTTAGATGTCATGACGTTAAGTAACCAGATTGAAAAAAGTTTCCCAAGACAAGAGCACCATCGAAACAAAAATGAGTGAGTTTAAAAGTTGATCTATTAGTAGTTCGGACCATTATTTAATTAACAAACTATGTATATTACACTATTGGCAATCGTTAATAACTCTGCAGGCAAAGTTGTTGTTCAGCCAAACCTAGTGTTGAAATTTGACATTATAGCACTTAGTTAATAAAATAAATTTTATAAAAATTTCAATTATCTACTTATAAAAAAAAAATTATTTTTTTGGTTTTAGTCTTCAGATATGTCAAGACAATTTAAAATCGTCGTGTGATAAAATTATGTTATGTCAGTTCAAAATTAAACTCATTATTAACGCAAAATAACAAAGAACTAATAGTGAAGATTAACAACTAAACGAAAAGTTATATTTTAAAAAAATACCGTAAAATTATTGGTAGCCCAGAAAAATTGGATGCTTCCGCCACAGTTGTGTGCTCTGTTAGTGTTGTTGATATTTCATTGAAATCTGCATCATTTGTTACATCTGCTGTTACATTCGGAAAATGAATTTGGTTTGTGCTTGTGCCGGCGGCAGTGACATTTTGACGTACTGCATTGATGCTGCTCAATGACTGAGATTGTTGTGCAAGAGCGGTGTTGCTGTTGTCAATGTTGCTAGTAATTTCTTGATCACGTACCAATCCGTTACTATCACCAAACTGGGAAAAGTTCAAATTTTGTAGTGGGAAAAACATATATGCAGAAGTTTTTTTATTAAATGTTGGTATACGTTCTGGCAATATTTTAGCAGGAATTTGACGTCCTAATCGTGTACGAAAACTTATTGTAGCCTCATGTCTAAAAGGACGTTGCAGAACTGTCGTAGTATAAGTTGAGAAGTTTAGCGATTCCTTTCGCTGTTTTTCTTTTTGTATTTGTGAATTTGAAGAAGAGTAGTAGTTTCCTGATCGACTTGACCGTGTTGTTGTCTTAGATGTTGCTGCTTGTATTTCATTATCATTTTTCTTCTCAAGAACAATTGTTTCCGGAATTGATGGCACTATTGGTGGTAATGTTGGTAGCTCAATAGACGACAATGCCGTTACTAACTCTTGCATAGATTGAATTGGTGCAAATGTTTCATGAATACCATTATCATTTTTTGGTGGATTTAATTCGATGCTTAAGTTTTGAACAAATTCATCAATATCTTGCTGTTGTGCAGTTTTCAAATTTGGTGTTTTTGATGATTGGTGATACTCAAAAGAAGAACGCATATAATGATAAATTGCTTGCATTTCAAGCATATTTGCTGTTTTCCATAGTTCTGGCAATTTTTCCATAAATTTTTCTACGGTTTTTTCTTCATAATCTTGTGGTATGAAGATACAAGTTTTATTTTCACTATCTTGACTAAAAATCAAATTCAACTCTTCTTCAATATCTTGAGTTTCTAGAAAATACCAAAATAAAGAAAACTTTTTTACCATCAGTCATGATTTACTCGCATTAAAAACCTGGCTACTTAGCAGTACTCAAGTCAGCTTTTATCAGTTTATTTTTTAATAAATCACTGGTGTTACTTAAAAGTTTATCTAATAAATGACTGAAATTCGACACATAACCGGTAAGTTTCAAAATGTCGTACTGGTCTACAAATTGTCAATCGAACTAATCATATTTTTACGATTAGTTAGAAAAAAGTTTTTACATCGTGACAAATTTTCTTCATCGAAAATTATTGTTTTTTTTTAAATATGACTTCACTTAAACTCACCTGTAGTGAGAACGACTGACTAGTTCGATTCCAACAGATAAAATATCGTTGAATAGGCAATTAAATTACATTTTCAACGATATATATATATATATATGGCTTGTTAGAATCAAATACTTGTTGCTAAGTTATGGTGGACCAAATTTTAAATTTCATGCAAATTTCGATGATTTTCAGATACTCGATACACTAGCACTAAATACCTGATGAAATAGGTCAGTTTAAGTGAAGCCGCACATCGAAAAATGATAATTTTCTATTCAAAGAATTTTTCACGATGTAAAAAAAAAATGTTATTGCTCATCACACTCAAACTAATCGAAACAAATATGAATCGTTCGATTGTGAAATTCACTGTATACCGGTGTTACTAAAAAAATTTAACTTTTTTTGTATTCTCCAAATTTGCCTTTTGTTGCTTATATTTTAAAGCTCCATTATGAGCAGCGGACCTAAACAGCTTAAATAACTATTTCGATCCCTGGGCCTTCTAGATCTGTCATCTTTGGGGTTTCAACCAAAGCGCTGATCGACAAGTTTCTCCATCATCATTCATGTTCGAATGGCCAATTCATTGCCAGCATCTCTCATAATCTCAGTTCAGATTGAACTATGATTGATGGTGATTCGAAATCGCACGGGGCCGCCAAATCCACAGTATTCGTCTCAAGCAAGAGTTTAATATAGTTTGTATTCGTCGTAACAGCGCGCTCGTGAGAAATCATAAAGCAACATTAAATAATTTTAATAAATACATTAAAGTTAACATTTATCCTAAGTTACTTTTGAAAATCTATTCATCTGACGTTGCGGCATATATTTTGGAATATCTTTTTCAAGCGAAACTGGTGATCAATTAGTCTTTTGCCCAGCTATCAATATGAATTTCTTTCAAGATGCCTTCCTTTATAATGCACTATGTAAGTAAAATCAATTTTTTAAACATAATTATAGAAGAGCTTAATTTGCAATTACGTATGAGCTCTTTGCAAATAAATTAACTTAATTTTTTATATTTTGTTCCATTCTTGCCTTTACGAAAAGTTAACTTCATCAGATATATTTTGTCTACTGTTAAAGAACCATATATTCTTCATTTGTCCTTTATCTCCTCAGAGCATAGGGCCTCTAAAAAACTCTTCCAATCTACAGTTGCTAGTGCCTTTAGTTCTCTCCAAACTTTCCCCTATGCAAGTATTTCCTGTTCAAGCGAACGTTTTCTGCTACACTGAGGGTTCCACTCCAATGCTTGCCGGCAGACTTCAGTTAGTGTTTTTCGCAACGTGTTCTTTCCATTTTCGCCGTTTGATTTGAATGGAAATAGGATCTTGACAGCATCTGGTGAGCAAATCGACATTAGAGATGGTCCTAGACCATCAAATTTTAAAAATTCGTCACACACAATTGTGTGAAAACTTGTAAATTTTGTAGCAGAATGCTGTAAGTCAAGTTGCACATCGGTACAAAAGAACTGGCTTTACGTTTGACTCATAAATTTTGAGCTTTGTTATCGTTAAGAGGAACGAAGATTGCCAGACATTACGAAGTCGAGCGAAGGTAAGGCATGGATGTTATTGCTACCGACCGACATCAGGTGTTATCACACTGCATAAATAAGTAAATTTTTTCCAATTCTTCCCTGCCGGATTCGTATATCAAGCTATTGCTGCCACCGGTTGGAGATTGTTTTATTCATGTTAATTTTCAGACCTGAACATGCATTAGTAATACCTTATGGTTTCTATTTCGTTACATACTATTTCTGAAAGTTATCTTTAAAGACAAGATATAATTGAATTTAGTTCTGTCTCTTTTCTGAAAGTTTCTTTCAAAAAAAGTTGGAAATTTTAGTTGCTATACCTGTAAATTTTAATGAAGCTTTTTAATTTCCTAAAATAGTTTTTATAAGTGCACAATAATTGAACTTTATGCATGGTGACATTACGACAGCAAAAAGTTGTGAATAAGCAATTCCAAGTAAATAGAAATTGATACTTACCATTCGACTCGCCATTATCGTCTCCATCGCGATCACCACCACCGCCGCTTCTATTGAAACGGCCCCCACCACCACGACCACCACCTATAAATAATATATAATTCGTTTTTAGTTTTAGATTGCAAAATCAACAAACAGTAAAAAATACTTACCACCCCTACTTCCTCCACGTCCACGACCACCCCCACCGAATCTGCGTTCACCACCGTTGTCGCCACCATCGCCATTTTCATAGCCATTACCATTTTTGTTATATCCATTGTCATCATCATTATTTGATTCGTACTTTGAGACACTGCCACCAAAGGCTTTGCCGGTTTCCTAATTTAGAGGGAGAGAAAAAATTCATACAAACAAAAATGTTAAACACAACCTCAAAAAACTTTTAAAAAGAACCCAAGCTTTACGAATCTCTAAACATTAAAAATACAATACATTCTTCGGAAAATTGCAATAATACTTACCACCCCAGTGTCTTCTCCCCAGTCATCGGACATTTTCTTTAGTGCTGAAACGGAAAGTTTTGGACGCGTTAATTTTTGTGGGTTTTTATTATTAAAAGATTGTCGATTCATTTCTTTGGTATTATAAAAATTTTTTAAACACAATTTTATAACTAAATGCCTTATCAAGCGCCAACTTTTGCGATGAAGTCAAGGTTAAGTTGTTTTTTATCTGATTCACAGGGTTGTGAACATAGAATTAGAAATGTCAAAAAAAAAAATCAATCTTTGTATTTCATCTGATTTTTTAATATATTACATCTTACGTTGAGGAATACATTAAGGTGGCTATACACGCAACTGCGAACTGAAACAGTTTGCGTATACAATCATTATTAAAGGTTTTTTTTTTTAACTTCAATTATAAAAATGTAGGTTAAAATTTTAGTTCAAACTGTTTGACTTATTTTTTTGTTATGTTCTTTTGGGTTTTACCTTAAATAAAACTGTTCCTAACACAGTTGTTTGGGACATAAGAAAATTATTTTCAAAACAAGTCCATCGTTTTTCATGAAACTTTGGGGAAATATTATATTTATAAGAGTTTTCAATCTTGTGTAGCCTCAATAGCTGCTGCGTTCCAGAACTTTTTGGACTAAGTCCTGTAAAACTGTCAAACACGAGAGAGTAAGAAAATCGCGCTCTGTGAAAGAGAAAAAAATGTAAGAAGTACAGGAACAGGAAAAAAACCATTTCTTTTTAGTCCAAGAATAAACGTCAAAAATTTTTGAATGTAACTAGTTGGTACAGAAATTTAATTTTCTAAGCACATATTTTAATCATAGCTTGTTGAATTGGAAATCGATGGTTGAGGCAATTAACTTCTGCAAAAAAAACCATTTAAAGTCAAAAAGCAAAGTCATTTAAAGCTGCAGTGGTATCGTCCTTTGTACTAGCTATATAGATCCTGTGTAGTTTTGAAATTGATGAATCTAATTTTGATGCTCTTGAGGTACTTAGTTTTTCGTTTTTGTATTATGTAAAGATGTATCAGATCCATGTTTTACAAATTTCGATATAGTATCGTGTCATATTTTGCTTTTTTAGTTTTTCATTAGCTTTTCTCTAAAGGAGGAAAATTCATATTCAGTTTTCTGCACTAGTAAATTTTTCCAGATTTATGGGACAGTTTAAAAACACGTACTTGGCCAAAAATAAAGACAGTTCCGTTAAAGAAATAGTTTTCCCAAAACTATTTCCTTGTGAATAATTATTTACAATAGCAGTGATTATATTAATGATTGATTTGATATAAAAGCAATGCAGAAATACCCCTCATCCACATATCGTGAAGAGCTAAAATAGGCGTTGTAAATCTAATTTTGTTTAAGGTTTTTAATCCACCTAGGAAAAAAACATTTCACTTTTTTAAAATTCAAGAATTTTTTTTAGAGCTATTGCGTTTCGATTGAGTCAGTATTTTTGTAAGATAATACGAGCATCAATATTAAACACACCTTACTAGTATAACATTCAAGAACAACTGGCAACATTGAAAATTCAGTCTCACGTCAAATAGCCAGGCACAGGCAGCAATCACTAGAAATGCGCGCACAGAGAATAATACAAATAAACACACATACCACTTATTCTACAACAACCATCCCGAACCAGAGTGTATCTACGGCAAACCTATTAAACTAACCCAGCAACTGTCAAAACTGGACGACTTTTCTTTATATGTATACCATGCTTTTTTCATTTTGGGCATGTGTTTCAACTTTTGACTCTTGTGCTACTGCAGAACATACAGAAATTAAGGTTAAAAAATTCTAATCCAATAAATTAGAAGAAGAAAAAAACAAAAAGAGCATAAAAACTTGGAAAAAAAATATTAATCAAATACCAAATATGGATAGCTCTGGAAACAATCGTTATGAACTTTTGTTCATGGACGATGATGTTAGCGATCCATTAGATAATATTGCTGCCAAGAAAAAGCAGGTTAAGGCGACTGCTACTGCTGGCGGTGGAGGTGGAGCATCCACAAAATCATCAAATGCAACGAATAAACAGCAAAATGTTGATGGAACAACAAAGCCACAAGCGAACAAGAAACCAAACCAAGCTGAAAAGGAAAATAAACCATCCGCCATGAATAAGAATGAAGCCAACAAAAGAGGAGGTAATAGCGTTTCTGGAGCTGGAACTGGTGCAGGTGGTGGTGGTGGTGGTGCAGGAGGAGCTGGCAGCGGCGGTGCTGGTGGTGACAGATTCCAAAATAAACAAGGTGGGACTACTGCAGGCGCTAATGCCAACAATCGTAAACGCAATGGACCACCTGGTGGCGGTAGCGGCGGTGAGGCACGTGAGGGTGGTGGTCAAGGACAACGCAACGTTAATTTCAATAGGCAGCAACAAAATGGTGAAACACGCGAACAACGCAACAATCGTCGCAATACAAGAGAGAATGGTTTCAACAACAACAACAACAACAGCAACAATAATAATAACAATAGCAATGCTGGCGGCGCAGTAACGGAAGGTGGCCAACAACAACCGCGTCAATTTAGGGATCGTGGCGATAACAATCGTGGTGACAACAATCGTGGTGACAACAACCGCGGCGACAACAATCGTGGACCACCACGCAATCGTAATTTTGATGGTGGCAATCAACGTGGTGGAAAACGTGAATTCGATCGTCAATCTGGATCAGACAAAACAGGTAAGTGGGCGGTAGTGTTTTTAATTAAATATATAAACTGAAGTAAGGGTGGACACAGCACGGAGGGATAAAGTTTTAAAAATGTGTTTGTGAACGAAATCAAAGTTTTCGACAAAGTTAAAAATAAAGTCTTCAATAAAAAAAAAAGCTTTAAGTAAATGTGCGAGATCGAAAGTGTGAACAAAATTGGCCGTTGATAAAATTAAAGTAAATTTTACTTTTTTATAAGTTTTTTATTATGTCCCACAATAGATTAATAGTAATTTGAAAAAATTAACTATACCACCATTAATGGTAAATTTTAGTTATAAATTTAGCAAACCCACACAATGAAAATGCGTAAATACGTTTCGTTTGTTCACACAATATTATTAGCGAAAAATTTCAGGTTATGACTTAAACACCAATACGTATGCTTACGAGTGATATCAACAACACAGTTGTTAAAGTATGCATTCTTTAATTCACTAATAACTCATTAGCTAAAAATTTTTAGCAAAATTATTGTACGCTAAAATTTTTTGTGAGCTCAACTTTTTTTATACTTCGAATTTGCAAAATCATTTGATTCGAAATAGGATATTAAATAACTTTAGATATTTTTCACTCTACTAAATTTGTATAAATTTTTATAGGAATTTCAAAAAGTTCTTTCCAAAGTGATACAAGTTTCAAAAGACTCAAGTTTCGAATTTAAGAAAATCAAAACAAAACCTTCTCAATTAAAAAAATCGCCAATTTCGAAAAAACCAAAACTACTATATACAAGTTTTACACAAACCAATTAAAACTAATCATTTCAGTCAAGAAAAAACACATTATCTTTGGTGAAGAAGATATCGAAAACTTATAATCCAAATTTTATAGTTTGTATATTGATGAGATGCGATCTATTCGAAATTGATAATTTTTTAAGCTTATATTTAGAATGAGGAGCCTTTGTATTTTGTAAGGATATTTCCAACCCGACCATTATTACTGTTATTTAACATATTTTAAGAAATAATAAAATACAGGATCCTCTTCTGGAAGCTTAACTGCTATTGTTGTTAAGTCAGTTTGATATTTTTCTGTCAAAGTCCTTAGATCCTGAAGAAATATACTGCTATATCAGAGATTTTTAGATCGCAAATTGGTATTTTGCGATAAGAAGAATATTCTTCTCTGAATATTTATTGAAATAAATGATTATAGAAGTACCTGTTCTGTTGCAAAATCCTTACATGGTAAATACAAATTTAGAAAAATATGAGACAAGAAATAAAGTTTATCGATCCTTTGCCACTTGTTTCTAATAACTTCGAATTGACTTAAAGTTTTGTAGTGACCATTTTGTCAGATTAATGATACCGTTCTCAATTATCGCCATTTTGAGCCGGCATTAAACTGTAGGTTTTCGTCAATCTTTAAAAATGAAATGGACACAACAGAATGACCCTGAAAAAAGCGAGGTCAAGTATGGGCTGTCGCGCTTAAAACATTAGAATTTTTATGTTTCTCAAAAGTGATAGAAAAGAATCTAAAATGCTTTCTCACAGTTATTTAACATATGTCACTGCAGCTGCTGAATTTAAAAAATCTTAGTCAGATCTTTTCAGTTAACATTTTGAACATTATGTGGTTCAGTAAAAGGAAACTTGTTTCTAGTGTACTAGAATTTAATTATTTTAATCAAAATTACAAAATATTTTCGTGGATAGTGGACAAGAACAATATCGATGTGAATTTGAGAGGTACAACGTACTTATCAGGTATGTTCTGGAAATCGTATTCGAACGTAATTAAAATCGACTTTTGGTGTTCTACTTTTCGATCGATCGATTTCAAATCGATTCAATTTCGATGGACAGTTCAAATCGAAATAGGGTTCGTTGTTTGACCGTTTTTATTTCGATCAATTATAACCAAGTCAAAAAATTTGAGTTTAACGTTAAAAAACGGGCGGAGCTAATGAATCACATGTAACGCATGTAATGCTATCCTAAAACAATTTCGATCGATATGTGAATTCGACTTCGATCCAATTACAATCGATTTCTATCACATGGCTGTATATGTATTAAAATAACAAAATTTAGAAGCAAGGCAAGCATTAGATAAATGTTCAAAAGTTTTTGGAACATTTCAAAATACATACTTTTACTTAATTCTGTATACAGCTTCAAACAACTTTTTTTTTGAAACTTTATCAAAATATTTGTATCAAGTAAAGATATTAAAGTAATAATTAAAGAAAGAAGTGTCTACGTGGTGTCTATGAAATCAAAAATTCATGTTAAAAAACTTCTTGTCTGAAAGTGCAATATTTTTCTGATACTTGGAACAAAAGTTGCAATAGTTATAGGCCCGTAGAGTTACAGGCACATAAATTTCTAAGCAGTTTTGGAAAAGTACTTAAGAAAGTTTTTAAAGAAAAGTTCCGAAAGTTTATAGTGAAAAGTAATATTTTGCCTAATTAATTAAGTACATAGGTGTATGTAAATAAAAAAATAATAGAAAATAAATCAACTGTTGTGGTTCGCATTGATGTTGTGAAAGCTTCAGATTCTATCTGGCACAAGGGTTTAATATATAAAATAATAAACCTTTTCTACATATTAAAAGTATATTGATAGTTTTTCAAATCGCGGAATTAATGACTCATCTGAAATTCAGCCGGAGCTACCCCAATGATCTGTATTAAGGCTACTAATATAATTGATATACTGAAATACACTGACTGTGACTATGAGGAATATGCTGATGATACTGCTCTTTACTACGGACATTAATTTTGTCAATATTTGCTTCACTCACATGTGCATTTGTCGAAAACCCGCAATTTAAAATCTAAATATATATTTAAAAAACCGAGTGATAACCATAAACCAAAATAAAATAGGAAAGCGGATTCGGATTTAGCAACCCAAAATCTACAACGATCAAACAATTTCGTTGTCCTGTCTAGTTTAAGACGCTATACACATACATACATATGTAAAATGAATGTATGATTATTAAATCAATAAAATGAAGTCCAATAACGTATTTTCAAACGAATATATGTACATACATACATTTTTGCAATTTTAATTTACAATAATTCAAGCGTTTATACCAAATAAAAAAAAATTATTATTTTGTTTTTATGAGATCTTCCAAATATTTCAAGTGTGAATTAAAAATAAATATTTACGCAGTAGCTATGGTTTCAAGACAATGGCAATATCGATTACTCAGTAGTGCTCAACCACTATAACAGGTTTTACACGTTTTTGTTTGATGGACAGCAACGCATCAGCAAATATTGATCAGCATTATTATAGTAAAAATTACTCTTGAAGTCATTATTTAGAACAGAGGGGTCCAGCGGCGTAGCATCTTCGAGTGCCTCTATAAGCTTCATATATGGTGTGACTTAAAATTAAATGTTCGGTAACTTTATAAACAAAGATTTGAACAAATCAACCGATTTAAATGAAACTTTGCCATATTGAAAGATATGACATGGACTACAGTCAAACGTTTATGATATTCCAACAAATTTATTTTTTCACAAACTAATTGTTATAAACAATCATAATAAATGTTCAGGACAGTATTTTAATGATGACCTCTTCGCCAGCATATCTCAAGGTCACCAAGTTGGGGCATTGCGAACGCTTTTTAATAATAAAAGCTCTTTCAATGTCATATGATACGAATACCATAAATTTGGAATGCATTTTACGCAAAAATGGAACTCCTACCTATGAAAACCAGTCTCCAACTGGCAATTGACATACCTAAGCCAGAACAATTTCTAACAAAAGTGATACACCAATTGTGGAGTGGGCAAACGAAACGGCATATGTCCAGTTGCTAAAAATTTTCAGAAATTGCAAAATTCTGTTTATGCTGATCACAGGAAAACCTTCAGTTTGCTATCAAAAAAGTATGACATCTAGTTCCTTTTGGAAGTGTCTGAGATTGAAATTTAGTGTAATGAACACGATTCCATCAAAAAGCTCAAAACGGCCACCACGGACATGTGCCGTTTTGTTCGCTGACTCCTCAATTAATATACACAAAACATGAATGAAGATGATTTGATACAAAATTAAAATTTTACAGTTTTGTTTTCATCTTTTATACATTTACAATGGAGCATAACATTTTTGTACGTTTGTTTCTTCAGTTTTTAAGATGGTATTCCGCACTTTGGATACTTTGTACTTTAAGACCTTCATGACATAAAACGCAAATTGAGAAATGTTACTTTCATCCAACCATGTCCTCATCTAAGTGTTATAGAACGAAACTAACAACTTGATGTTTATCTATTATATAAAATTAATTTTTTGTCAAAAAAGTTTATTTTCTCTCGATGTCAGTCTTTTTTTTAATTTTTTATAGGAAGCAACAACTAATTTTGTTTAAGCGCAGTCAAATACCTGCCGTGTGACATCGCATTTGGACATATTCGATTAAAAATAAAATTTTTTTAAATTTCGCTTTATAAAGTTTCTTCAAAATAAATAAATATGTACTTAAAATTTCAGGTGTGAAGGCAATTGACAAACGTGATGGCGCAGGCGCACACAATTGGGGTTCCGTCAAAGAAACCATTGATGACGTTAACAAAACTGATAATGCTACCGCTGCAACTACTGAGGGTAATAACGTTGATAAGGCTGAAGAATCTGGTAACGAACAGCAAGCTGAGCAAGTGCCAGTTGAAGAAGAAACCAAAGAATTGACATTGGACGAATGGAAAGCACAAAAACAACAACGAGCTAAGCCACAATTTAATATACGCAAAGCTGGTGAAGGTATGTTAACAGTTTATTATCCTTAGATAAAGCATGCACGAGAAACTTCGATTTGCTACAATAAATTGCAATTAAATTTATTAGTAACAGTTAAATAAATCTGATGAATGAGTTTTTGATTTTTTTCTTAATTTTAAATTTTGTTTTTATCAATAGCCGTAATTTTTGGATTTTTTTAAAAAATATCAATTATAGAATGTGATTAACTGCCAGGAATAAGTTTTGGAAACATAAAAAAAAGCTACTCAAACTTAAAATCTATCGAATAAAAAATTTATAGAGTAAGAGCCCAGAGCCGCCAGACGTTACTTATTTTCTGAGTAACAAAATGTGTGGGATAGTGTAGTACTAGTATGTACTGTGAACGTATGTATACCCGTTAGCTTGGGCCGACGGCCAATTTACAGGTACCAGGTGCTAAAGGTACGTAAAATCATTACTTACTTTTCTTAAATTCTGAGTGCTGATTTTTGTGTATGTATTGTAGAATATGTAATGTTAAAAATTAATAATCAGCACTGTCAGACACTTCCCTTCGGCGGTAATTTCTACCAGACGCTTTAAAGCTCGCAAAAAAATAACCGAACTTTACTTATATTCTGAGTCTTGATTTTTTTATATGATACTCAGGGATGTATTTCAATCCTTTTTAAACAGCCAGACCAATCATAGGGGCCAAAAATTCCCCATTTGTTACTCAGAAAATAAGTAACGTCTGGCGGCTCTGGGCTCTTGGACTATTATTTTCGAAATAGCTATTTATATGAATTAAAAAATTAAGTTTCTGTAAAAACATGATAATCCAACAAAGTCGAATTAATGCCTTTAAAGTTTTGAAAAAATGTAGAAAATAGTGTATTGTTTTGAACGTTAATCCACTTGTGTGTGCTGCCCACCACAATTATCGAATAACGAAACCCTTTACAATATGCGAGGTCTGTTCCAAAAGTATCTGACCTTCCTTTATATCTTCGCGCCTGACAATTGTAGCGCTCTCTTCGGGGTACGAGTGTCAACTGTAAAGCTTCTATGGCAATATCAAAAAACGAATTACAGGATTGCTTCCAAAAGTGAAAAGATCGTTGAAAGCGTATTCTTCGATCAAAAGGGGACTACTTCGAAGGATGCCACCAGCCCAGCAGATGCAGAATAACAGCAGCGGGGAAATATGAAGAAAGGTCGGATACTTGATCCTAATTGATGTATACAGAAAGGACTTCGCCTAGAAGTAAAAAAAAAAAAGAGGTTTGAAGACAATTTATTTGATATTTCACATTAACAGAGAGTTATTTGGCTAATTTCTTTACATAACATAATAAAACTTCTGGACTTTTCAATAAAATGTATTCTTTCTGAGATCTCAACGTAATTGTATCTGTATGACCTTTAATGTAGGATATCTTTGAAGAGATGCATTTCATTGAAAAGGTCAATTTTATAAAATTAGCCAACAAATTTTTGTAAATGTGAGATATGTTCAAATATGTTTCAAAATAACGTATATCACAATTATGGTTTAGAGTATTCATTATGCAGATTTTTATTTATATTACATAATCATTTAATTGCAATTTTTTTAATCGCCTCATTGCCGCTTAAGCTAAATAAAAAATTAACACAAGGTTTTTTTTTAATTAAAATATTACAGGGGAAGACACATCACAATGGAAGAAAATGGTTGCTTTGAACAATAACAAAAAGAAAGAGAATGAAAGCGAAGAAGAACTTGAATATGATCCTGCCATGTATCCACAACGAGTTGGTCGTCAACAACGTGTACTCGATATACAATTCAATTTCAATGATGGACGTCGAGGTGGTGGCGGTTTTGGAGGACGCGGTCGTGGACGTGGACCACGTCCAGGTGGCGGTGGATTTGGCGGCGGCGGTGCTGGTGGTGGTGGTTCAGGAGGTGCTGGTGGTGTAGGTGGCGGTGGCGGTAGCAATGCAAATTCAAATGCCAATGGCGGTGAACGCAGTGCTGGTGGTCAAGGTAGTGGTGGTGGTGGTGCTGCTGCTGTTATTGCTGCTGCTCCAACTGGCGGACGTGGTGGTTTCGATGGCCCACGCATTGGTCGTGTTGGTGGTGGCGCTGGTGGTAATAAGCCACGTAACTATGCTAATAGTGATAGGCAACAAAATGCAGCTCCTAAAGTCAATGATGAACGTCAATTTCCAACATTGGCCTAAATTATTAAAAGCTGCCTAGAGCCACACAATTAATAACAACAATTATAACTACAACTACAAGTCAAAAACGAAGATATACATATGTTGAGTTAAAAGAAATAAGAAAAATTTGAAGAGAAACAAAAGAACTTAACAAAATTTATATAATACAACATGCTATACAAAAAAAAAAAACTAATAAATTTAGAAGAAAAATTTCAAATGCGTAATAAAAAATGTATCTAGTTACAGACACTTCTACTAAAGCAACAGCAGTCAAAAACACTTATGCTCATTATTGTGAGAAAAGAGAAAAAACCTTAAATTAAAAAGTTGAAACCTACTCACACATTACTACTCAAAGAGTCCAAACATTTTTAAGGTTTTGCAGAACAAAAACAACTAACTCCAGGAGTTGAAAAAAAAGAGGTTAAAAACCGCCCAAAATCATGAAATTAAAACTCAAACAAAAACGAAAATATGCCCAGTTTGTAAATTTTTTGTTTGTTTGTTATACTATTATTATATATTAAGTTAAATAATCGACAAATCTGGGCAACCTCCTCATTCAGTAGAAAGAAAAGGAAACTAAATTGTATTTTAAAATATATTTAGAAATTGTTGACAAATTTTTTTAGGTAAAAACCATATTTAAACGAGTTTTCCAGCAACACATTATCAACTATAGAGAGTCGTCACACCACACATAAGTTAAAACTACATTATCATCGCAAATGATATATCATCACTTCTACGTCATTTTTATCATTAATCAACAATGTCATTGCAATTATTATCTTTAAATAAAACATATTTTCTGTATTAACAAATAATTATAACAAAAATAAAAAAATAAAAACAACAAAAAAACGAAATCGTGTGTTGGCATGTAACTGTGTTTCTTTATACAAAATATAAATTAAATTACAGTAAATGTAAAGGAAATACTTAAAGAAAAGAAAATCAATTAACAGTTTTAACATACAACAAAATACTTGAAAATATTCATAAACTTTAAGTGAAAATGAAAAATAAATAAAATATTACATACACAATTTTTAATTGTACTAATATTATATGTAAAATGCTTACAATTAAAAATTGTAAACTTTTTGAAATGTATTTTGATCCAAAGAAGTTTGAAAACCCGTTTAAATAAAACACTCATTTGATAAAACCAAAAACGGAAAAAATTAATCACAATGATTTTTTTATGATGTATGCAGGTTGTTCCAGAGAATGCATGTATAAGAAGATTGCTTCCGCACATTAGCACATAGCCCACTGGGGAAGAGGTTCATCAAAGTACCTCTTCGAGGAGATCAACGTTGGCGGAAATAAATGAGCACATGAATGGGCCATAGAGTACTATATAAAGCTTGATGGAAATATCTGAGCGAAGAACCTTGTGCATTTGTATAGAGAGCGCTTAGAACCATTAGACTCTAAGCAACAAAACATACATATGTCCATATAGAAGAAGGTTTCGATAGTTCTCCAACTACGATACATACATATAACCCATTTAAAAGCCTTATCACACACAGCTTCCACAATAAAGGCAAACCATATACAGTGGCACAAAAAAGTATAAATACCCCTCTCGAATGCTAGCTTTGTAAAATCATTAAGAGCAATGTGAATAATATTTGTGTCACTGATTAATTACAAACAATGAATCAAATTTATTGACCAGTTATTGATATCACTTAAACATTTAGTGACAAAAACTAGTAAAATTCATTTTTAAAACACAAAAAATTATGCATACTTTAAAAAACATTTTATTATAAGTTATTTAACACATATAATATGAACAAAATTAGTATCTTGTTGGGCCACCCTTAGTTTGTAAAGTAGCGTTCAATCGGTTTTTCATAGAAAACACCAACGTTTTGGTATTTTCTGGAGGTATACGGTTCCATTCTTCAGTTAACGCGTTTTTGAGGTCCTGCCTATTTTTAATGGTTCTTTTTCGAACTCTGCGGCTTAATTCATCCCATAGATGTTCTATGGGATTCAAATCTGGCTACTGAGGTGGTGAATGAAGTTGGTAGGGCACATTATATACATATGAGCCATTCCTTAACAACGCCCACGGTATATTTCGGGTCATTGTATTGCTGAAAGTACCACCCTGTATAGCGACACAGCTTGATTGTGATGCCTTGAGATTGCTACGTAGAATATCCAAGTACCCAAAACGATCACTTATAGTGTCTATGATTGCTAAATTTCTAACCCCAGCTGCCGATATGCAACGCCACACCATTATCACACGCCGCCGTACTTTAAGGTGGGAAAAAATTTTGAATACTTAGATCTTGGTTCTGTTTTGACTGCAGTTGGAAATTTAACATTTTTTGACACTATAAGTGATCCTTTTAGGTACTCGGATATCCTACGCAGCAATCTAAGGCATCAGCAATCAAGCTGGGTCGTTTAGTAGTATTATATGTATAAGAATTTATTTTTACTACCACGAACTGTTTAGTCAAATAAATGAAAGTTATCAGTTTAATTGTGCCATCACATTTTGTTTTTTTCTTTTGGCTTATGAGCGCCTTAATTTTATAAAGTGACAATATTGTCTTATTGGCATTAAAGGCATACTGTTTTTCATTTCTGTTTTTGAGCAAAAACGATGCGTTTTTTATTTAAATCCTACGTCGGTCATACAAAAATAAATCGGACCACGTTTTGCTACAAAGCTTTTCAAAAAAAAAACCGGTACTTTTCCGAATTTACAAAACAGCTGACACAGCAAAACCGATTCAGCAAAAATTCGACAGTGCCAGTGTGACAGGAATTTTTAAAACCGCGAATAATGAAGACGAGTAGTTTTTGATGTCAATAAGAAAGTTTTATTACAAATAGTGCATCCGTTGGATTGAAAAATGTCAGCCAAATTTAATATCTATACACCCACATACAACGCTGCATAAATAGCATTCATTTGATAAAAAAAAATGATTTATTTATCTCATTATGGTCAAGCTAACTAAACCACCGCGCAAACTTTTCTAGTTTTTTCAAAAAAACTTGGATTGTTTACATGTTTGGCCTAAGATACCGACATTTGGAGTAGTGCATTAGACGCATAATTTCTTAAACTATTTTTTTGAGATGTGCCCTTTTCGCTTCTGAGGGCAGAGTACTCAACATAAGGTTCAGTAAAAAATATGAGAATTAATTACTAAGAATTTTACAAACAGATTAATGTGGAGACTTGGAATAAAGAATTAAAATTTAGTATTCCGAAAAATACTTGTAGACAATTCTTATACATATTTTTTGTTTTACCATCCACGTTCAATTATCCGACATATTTGTTTATATTATTTTAAAAATTTGGCTACCATTATAGTTAGCCTGTGCAGTTGGCCAAGCGATTTGTTTGTGAAAACCTTATACACCCTTTTTATGTCACTAAGCATGCATGGTTTTCGGGGATTTATTTTCTTTTGCCCTTTTGGTCTGCGTACATGCCTTATTTCATCCGAAACTTTCAGGTTATAATTGAATTTGTCAGAAAAGAACATAGTCTTCCATTTTTGGACACTCCAGTTGAGGTGGGCGTGGAATAAGTCGTCTACGCAGACCAAAAGAAGAAAGATTAAATCCTAAGTATTCCAAAACCAATTTAAAGAAAGGAGGTGGCAGTGTAATGGCCTGGGATTTCTCTTCTGGTCAAGAGATTGGGCCGAAGTCTTGGATTCAGAGCAATGGAATAAAAGTTCTCGGTTGGCCTGCCCCGATCTGAACTTGTGGGAGGTCGCTAACATGCAAATCAATTGAGAAAATTGCAAAACCACAGCAGATCGGTTTCAATCCTTGAAAATAGTCTGGGGACTTGTGTCATCCAGAATAAAGGGTTGGCAAATAAGTACTACATACTTTGAAAAGTTTTGGCATAAAATAAGGTTTTCTGGCTTAAAATTTTCCTTTAATATTAACTTTTTATTTATGAGACGCTAAATTTAAGTTTTTGTTTGTCAGATATGCATATCCAGTTTGTCAACACTGGCTACGTTAACCAGTGCTTTTGCACGAAAATTTCATATTAAACTCAAATTTTTAAGTATCGATTTCTCGAAAACCAAGCAAGATACCTATTTTTTATTGAACATTTTCGATAAATTTTGAGACGTTCTATCGAAAGCCATAGTCAGACCGCTGGCATCGTGTCATTATCAGACATAACTCATTATTTTGGAAATCGACCTAATTCAAATCTTTAAAAAGCTAATGATAAAGCCGCCCGACACGTTGTTTACTTTTTTCTTTTCTCTCTAAAAAAACTAAACTTGTTCTAAAATTGATAAGCGCGACAAGCACAAACATGACTTGAATAACAATCGGGCAATCTCGAATTGTAAACATTTGCCTTCACCGCAAGTGGAACTTTTCCATAGATTATATGGCACTCCGGACTACACTAAAACCTTTAGTTAAATTATAACTGTTGAAATGAACTTCTACATGTATTTAGTTAAAAAAAGTTACATATAATGAGAATACATTTTGCAACCACGTTTTTGCTACCTTTCTTGGCGTCTCAAATTCGTCAAAAATTTGTTGTTGCTAATTGAAACCAAATTATACTCATAATCATAACGGGAAAACGGCAAGTGCTGCGCTAACAGACTTAACCTTGAAAATGCAATTGGATACAAGACAATAGCAACAACGCAGAAAATGCTAAGTATTGCAGTTCCTTTTCAAAGAATAATTAAAAAAAAGCACATAAAACTAAAATAAAATTAATTTAAAAGACTTACCAAGTGGAGAATTTAAGATTGAAGGTATAACGTACTAGTAGTGATGTTAATGAAAACACTTGAAACTCAAATTTAGATATTTTTGAAACACAAAATTGTTGATACTAATGAATAATTAATGAATTTTACTTAAATCAATGAAAATTTTAAATTTAACTTTAAAAAAATTAAACTAGTGGCTTCAGCGGCAGTAGGGATTCGCGTTGGACGAAGGAAAAATAGCGAATGGCAAAAAAAAAACAACGAATACACACGCTATATTACATTATCTCATGCGATTTTATGAACAACAGCTGAAATTTAACGAGCAACACAAATACGCAACATATTAAAAAAAAAAAACAAGTATTTCTAACAATTTTGAAATTAGACTATTAAAGATACTAGAACTTTCACTTACCTTAAAGTTTAAAATCTATTTAAAATAATTAATAAATAAAATCCCAACAAAAATCAGCTTAACTTACGCGACACACGTTATTCAAACTTACAAATTGCATTTAACGAATTTGCAAAGTAGTGTTGCCAGACATGGACCAACCAAAGTTTGGCTAAAGGGCTGTTCACATTATCACTCATGCTGTCCAACTTGACTTGACAACAAGTGTGAGTGTTGTCATCCAATGTCAAAAGTAGAATAATTAATAAGCGTCCACATCGAAGTCAACTGTATGAAACCTTATTTAAAATGAAAAACTTGAACTAGTCTTGATAGTCAAAGTTTATACAGGTTGTATGGTTGGACAATCCAGCTGAAAAATAAAGAAAAATTGAATGCCGTACAACATGAGTGTCATTCGGTTATTTCTAAAGTTCACATGATCGAACATTGATTTTGTCAAGCCATGTTGAACAGCATGAGGGATCATTTGATATGCCTTTAAGAATCGAGTTTGGATTTCATGGTGATGGTATATGCATACCTGCGTTCATGATTATATAGATTCTCGCAAGCTGTTAAACTCATTTAAAATCATATCCGAAAGTGTGGACCGTCATAAACATAAACGCCGAAACAAAAAAACAAAACAAAGGAAACAAGCTAATACACTTTGACAATTGATCACTGTAGATAAAGGTATTTTGGCAGATCAGCTGAGTTATTTTGACTTTAAGCCTATTTTTGGAAGAAGCAGCATTTTTTTCGCAGCAATCTATATTATTTAACCATATATGTGTCAAATTATCAGTGAACGAAGCTAAATGAAAGCCACATTTTAATGTGGTTTTTTATTAAAAAAGAACGAGTGTTTAATAAAATAAGTGTTGATCGGTTCCAGATTCGACGATTTAATCACTTTGCTCCTTTTTTATGTAGTCATTTGTTAGTATCAAAATTGACGGCCGTATCAGTGCTGTCAAAAAAAAATTTGAAACATCAAAAACGATTTAAACAATGAAGCACAATATTGATCGAGCTATTTTTCAAATAGGGCCTCATACCATCGAAAATTGGGTTTTCGGTTTGGGCCAAATCAGATTATATTCCATAATAACTTATTGTTGTTGACAAACTGACATATTTGCTGTTTTGCACTTTATAATTTTCAAGCTTATTAGACTTTACCCTTTAAGAAAAATGAGCGTTACGGTTTTTTTGAGCCGAAAGTGAATCGTAAACGTACCGTGATTTCACCAATCCATGCGTGTTTTCTATATCAATAACATACAACATTTCGTAAATGAGCAAACTTTTGTGATTCGAAAATATACCGCTTTTCTAATGCTTGCTAAAGCGAACAAAATGGATAGATTATAAACATTACGTTTTTGGCTATATTAAGCGATTTTCGAAAACACAACGTTTTTGAAAATGAACTGTTGGCGGTTCGTTCTATCTTAGTTTTTTGGATACAAAATATCAAAACTAAGAAAAACTAGAAAATAAAAACTCTTGTATAATTATTTTTTACAATTTGTATTTAAATATTTTTTATATATTAATTATTATTACAAGTAATATACTTTCAGCTTTCTCATAATTATGTTTTCTCATGAACTTCAATTACAAAAACTGTAATATTATTTTACTTACATATAGTAAAATTTAGTTAATTAAAATAAATTAACGAATTATGTTCGTTTATCAGTTCAGTTTATCTGTTAATAATTTTAATTTAAAAATATTTAATGTTTATGTTATATAAGTTTTATGGGGGGTATGAAAAGGGTTTCTTAAAAAGAAATTACAGTTAGGAATTTTTTTTCATATTGTATAAAACTAAGTTTAATTTTTTAGAATAATATATTTTTTGCATTTTTTATTTCATATTTTTTCATATTGCATCAAAAGTTTTTCTTTAATTAAAATATTTTGTTAAAATATGTTTTACTAATATGCTACGAACATATATATTTAATGCTACATTGGGCATTTGTTTTTTTAAATTTTTAGCTGTATAAGTATAAAAAAATTTTTCTAATTTTACAATACGTATATTGTTTCAAAAATTGAAGTTTTATTAAAAATTTTATAGAGATATTCTTTTAATCAGTTTTTGTCGCTGTTTTTTTTTTAAATACCTTTTCTGAATTTTTATGTTAAAAATATTGCAAGAACTGGCTACAGTTCTCTTTTAAAGTTGCTGCGTGATTTTTCATTCAATAAATCTGCTTGCAGTTATTTATTCTGATTCTTTACTTTCTTTATCCTTGCATAAAACCTTCAGGTTTTAAAAATAGGTTAGCAAACTCTATTTCACATTTTTGACAAAATCATGCCTCGCGCTGTTTCAAATCAGATTATGCATGAGCAAAAAAGGCTACTTTTAAAAAAAGCAGTTAATCTTTTGTGATAAAAAAAACAGCAAATGCAATGAAATTTGCCTCAAAAAAAAAAAAGAAACAAGTGTCAGAATATCAAAGAAAACATTGCTCCATTTGAAAGCAAACATTAACTTCAGAAGGGATTTGTCAAAAAAAGTTGCTTCTAAATATCGCTTCGTTTGAAATCGTAAGGCTCTAAGCACAATGAGATCTCGTTTTGTTTTTTTCTCGCACTCGCATCTTGCATTCATTGTGTTTAGAGCTTAATTACTTTGTACAACTGATTCAAAGCATGGTTTTTTTTATATAAAGTGAAGTTATTAAAGAAAGTAATGCGTGGTGAAATTAAAACCATGCAATTGAAAAATTTCAGTTTGAAATATTGATCAAAGCATTAGACTTATGCTTTCGTGTGTTTAGAAAATGTCTAATTTTTTATATGCAATATATATAAATTCCATTTATAAAAGGACTATTTCTTATTTATTAAAACATTGATGATCCACAAATGGTTTAGTTATTGCATATAGTCCGGGAGGTAACGTTGCATTTTTCTTGGTCATTTCATCCTGCATAACTTTTTTGTAATAGTTTAAGTATGGGTAATAATTGACATAAGTCTCAGTCACCAGAATCTTGGTGGGACTGGTTGAGTCTCTCGATGAAATATGCAACGCTTCTCCCGGTAAAGTAGGATTACAAATTGCTAAAAAACTATGTAATACAAATAATCTTGATTAAATCCCATTTAGCGTTTTTCTGCTCTATTTCCTTTAATTCAATTAGGTCAACACGAGTGTAACAAGTTATTTCTAAGTACTACGTGTATATTTATAAGATTGAAAATCAACAAGTATTTTTGGCTTTGTTCACTATAAAATTGTTTTTTTTTGCTTTCTTTTAATATATAACATTTATTTTCCGTACCTTTTGAGTAAATTCTTGGAATAAAACTACACTTTGGCAATTTACACTTTGCTCAATTTACTTATTTTATGTATGAATCCGCGGACAGTTGATTTACCAGTGATAACAATACTTATTATTGACTAAATAATTCATGGCATTTATTTGGTTTACAATCATTCATAAAAACAATTTCAATAATACTTTTCATCTGACAAATTTGCTTGCGGATATTTTCAATTGTTGATATGTCTGTCAGAAGTCAACATATTTTTTTAAATTGAGTTACACTGGTAGTTTATATGATCTATGTTTATTTTGAAACTGACATTATGACTTGAAATTGAACCATCAATATCGATTGCCTCAAAATATGCAATATTATATAGAGCTCGACCGCACAAAAGTATATTAGAAGTAGGATAGTTTGTATTGCATACCTTCGGGTACATGTTGAGACTGTTTTTACTATTGTAAAAACTGATCAATTGCAAATTAAACCGCTATCCATCAAATATTGCTTAATAAGTATTTTAAACCAGAGATAAGAGATACGTTGACATTGTGAAGAGCAAATACAATTACATGGAATAACCTATTGTGTCAATGAAATTCACACGAGCTTGTGTTAGTTATTTCTTTTTTGCAAGTTTTAATGATTTCGATTTTATTAAAAGTTTAGAAACTCCTTCTTTAAACAGAAAATAAAACAAAATGCAAACATTTTGTATGAATTTCTTTTATATTAATGCAAGTGTTTATAATCTAAAAAGTAGTTTGTAAATGTTATGTATGTACTGATGTATTTTTCTTATTTCTTTAAAAATGTATGCATAGGTATGTCTTAAGACTATTATTGTTTTTTTATATAAATTAGTGTTAGTTTATATATGTATGTATGTTTATTAAAATTTAATGTCAAAATAGTGCCAGTATTTAATAAACTGTGATGATGAAAAATATCGTTTACAGTTTAGAATTTTTTGTGATTTTTTTATACTTTTTAACAGAAATAAAATCTAAATAATAAGTAATGCAAAATATTTAATACTTTTGGCATAAAAATATACATATATATAAACTTAACTAAACAAACAAAAAATATATAGTTATATTAATTGTAAGCTAACAGCGCCCACAATTAGGACAAATAGTTTATAAATTTTGCATTTAACAGTCTTCATTTATTGATTTTGCTTAAATTTTAAAATTGTAGCTAAAAAAGCTTTATATGTTAAAAGAAATTTTTCTTTTGGAAGCTGAAGCTGTGCAATAGCAGCAATTGCTTGCTAGCTGCCTTCTATTTTAAGAAAGCTTTAATTTTAGTCCAGCTTTTTTCAATTTTGCTTTGTTGCTACGCTTTTTTTTGAAGCTTTGGCAAACTGTATCACTGAACTCATACGTAACACTTTATTGCCCAATTCATTGCTGCTTCCATGCATGTTGCCAGAATTTGCCACTGCTAACGCACCTCCTATGTTGCTAACAGCTATTGTATTGTTAGTTGCTTCTGTTACTAAGCCATTAACACTGCTGCCTGTTGCTTTGTTCATATAAAGTTTACGTTTACGCAGTGGTAACGTCATTACATCCCTATCAGCCATCATCATGGAATCACTTTCAGGTGATGATGAACGTTCTGGAGATTCAGTCGATGAACGTAATGGTGCAATGGCCGCTTCAACCTGACGTACGATTTCATTGTGAAGAAGCGATGTTCTGTAAGTTGGAATAAGAAAAATTAAAAGTTAATTTTTTTTTATCTTGGGTATACCAAATTACAATTTTATTTATAATTTTTTTATTTTCATTAAATTGAAATATAGGAACAAACTTTTTTGTTGCCTAATGTTATTTCACATTTGTTCGAAAGAACAAAAGGCAACAAACACTTTAACCTCATCGCAGAACGAAAACTTAACGAAGCTGCAATAACGAGGAAGGTGACAGTGTTGCCACGTTGCTAAATTTGTTTGGAAACTAAAATTGAATTCTAACAGCTGTGTGCCTTAAAAAAAATTTTTTTTTGTTAAAATTTGTGTTTTGTGATTGTAATTATGGTTGATCCAGTATTATTAATTGCTTTTAATGAAATACATCTAATGAGAATTACAAATATAATATTTGAAACATACTGCTAGGCTTAAAGTAACGCAAAGTTTATTTGATAATTTTGACACAAAAGCTGAAGTGGAACAAAAATTAATGCGGTACGTATTTTACCATCATAATTCGTAAAAAAGTAATTTATATTTGTCTTGAGTTTTCTTTATGAGCTCCTCTCTTTTTTTTAAAGCCATATTTTCCCTATGAGTCTTTTAATACTGGCAATGAGTATGGAATCAAAAGTTGTGGGGAACCACCAATTTTCAGAGATGCATTAGTAGTTTTAAATAAAGAATCAAAGTAAAGAAAAAAAATGCAATTCATTAATATGCTATCAAAAAAAAAAAAATCTTTATTTGATTCTTTATTTTATTTAAAACTGCCCATAGACATTATAAGTTACGGGTGTAGCTTATCAAAAAATGGTTGTAAGATGGGATCTTCAAAATATGGGTGTCATCTATAACGATAGTATAACAAAATTCTTAATACTCACTCGAATTTCGGCACTGGCGCAGCATAACGCTTATGTAAACCATGCCTCGCCAATTCACCGCGTTTGTAATGTTCAATCAGTTCGTTTGCTTCATGGGTATCATCATAATGTGGCAAATCACTAACAACCAGCTTCTTATGGTGACGCAGTTGCATAATTTGCAATGCTGCTGCCTGTGTTTCAGCATCTTCTTCCTCTTCAGCAGCAAGACTCACATGAGATATACGCTTGGCAATGCTAGCTGCCTCAAGTAGCGCAGGATTTATTGTTGGCCCAGTAGCTGCTGCTGTTGTTGATGTCGCTGTCAATTCATGTGATGATACAGCTTGTTGTAGGTGTTGTTTTTGTTGTTGCTGTTTAGGAAGTATTTGCGCCAAAGGCGGTGGTGAATGCAACACATATGTATACGTGGTAGCAACACGTTGTTGATACATGTTGCTAACGTGTTGATGCTGTTGTTGTAGCACGCGTAAATCGGTGGGCAACTCATCGCCAATAAGGACAGCGTTATTTCGACCATTGTTGTCGTTGTATAGCGTTGATGCAGCAACATAGATTTGCTGTTGCGGCTGCTGTTGCTGGGTATGTTCAGTCTCATGTGTTAGCGACAGGGCTGGTGATGCCGATGCTGATGTGATGAGTGTATTGGGTGATGCTGTGGAAAGACGTGTAACAGCCGATGATGATAAGGGTGATAGTGATGAACCGGGTGAGCTAGGTGAGAGTGCAGCCATACGTTTGACAGCATTATTTTTCTTTGGTTTTTGCGCATTTCTGCACAGTGTTTCAGTTGCAGTAGTTACAGTTGCTGCCAAACTGGATGTTGGTGACTGTGGTGAATCCGGTGCTGAATTGGTGGTATCACCAAGACTGCTACTATTAGAGCTACCTTGTTCACTATTGCTTGCGCCACTCTCATCTTCGGCCTCATCATCTGGTAACTCATTGGCGTGACCCTTAATGTGAGCTTCCATCTCTTTCTTATTCTTGAATGTTTCATCGCAGATAGTGCATTTGTAACACTTGGACCCGTAGTGCTGTACGCGATGCAGTTTGAGCACGTGATTGTAACCAAAGTCTCGAAAGCAAATGTCACAGTGATAAGGTTTTTCACCCGTATGAGTACGCGAATGCACTTTCAGCTGTTTGGAACAAGTAAAACCTTTGCCACAACCTTCCACAGGACATTTGTAGGGTTTTTCGCCAGTGTGAGTGCGCATATGTATAACCAGTTGACCAGATTGTATAAAAGTCTTACCACAAACCGAACACTTATGCGGACGCTCGCCTGTGTGTATACGCATGTGCCGATGCAATTTGCCAGAATGTTCAAAGGCACGTCCGCATACGTCGCACTTGTAGGGACGCTCTTTGGTGTGAATTCTCCGATGAACTTGTAAATTCTCCTTAACGCTGAAGAGTTTGTGACAGAACTCACATTCGAAAGGCCTTTCACCGGTATGGGTGCGATAATGGCGAATCTGTGAAGATGGGAGGAGAAAAAAAATGGATTAGGGCATATTAAAGATTTCTTTACCAATTTTAGAATTTTATAAATGTTGAAAATAGAGAGGTGTGTTACCCAATATGAAATATATTTTTTATTCCACACTTGGTATTGCCTCTTACAATTTTCTCTAACACAATAAAATCAGAGAGGTTTTTTACTTACCAGTCTTGCTGGCACAGCGAATGTCTTCTGACAGACATTACACTCATATGGGTCACCAGCACCACCACTATTGCTAACGCTAGCACTAGCAACAGTTGTTCCTGCCGCTGCATTTAGCTTAATTAGCGAGTTCTTTGGCATACCCAAGGATAATTGCATAACATCGCTGCTAACTTCAGCTAACATCAATTGTTGCTGCGCATTACCAATAGTGCCACCACCACCGCTTACCAACAATAAATCACCATTGCTGCTACTATTGTTGCTATTATTCTTAGCATGCGATTTTGTATGAGAAGTATGTGCGGATTTGCTGCCGAATGTCATACCGCATTGTTCACATTTAAATTGTGGTTTATTTGTTGCAGATTTGCGTGCAATTTCTGATACTGTTGCTGTTGTCAATGGCGCATTATTGCTAACATTTATTGTTGTTATGGCGGGTGTAATTAACGAATGGTTGGTTGCTGCAGTAGATGTTGACGCTGCATAAACTGTTAATCCTGGTGGCAACAATTCTGTTTTAATATTCGTTGTTAAAAAATTTGTATTGCAGTTGTTGTTGCTGTTGTTAATACTTGTTTGTTGTTGCTGTTGCTGTTGCATGACCATCGTTGAGCGGTTACTGCTATGTATGCTATAGTTGTGTGCAACATTTTGATGTTGCAGTTGGTGCTGGTGCTGCTGCTCTTGAAATTGTGCTAAATTTGTTGTTGCTGCTATTGTAGTGGTTGTTGTAGACCCTCCTCCTAGCGGTGTGCAAAATTCTGCTTGGCTGGTTGGTTCGCTTTTCACAATAAGCGGTGTAGATTGGTAGTATACCATTTTGTTGGGGGATTCTGAAAATAGAAGAGAATACTGGTAAGAACGATTGTTTAATAAAATACTATAGCATGAAGAAGCTGCACACTGGGGTAGATTGTGTGGAGGAAGCAGTTGAAATTAAGTTTTAGCATTATTTAAAATAAAATTTTAAGAAAAGTAAAGATACAGTTCTAAATCAAGATTATAGAGATTTCCCTCCTGTTAAGAACAACCATTGGTTTGAAATGTTTTTTTTTTATGTTGACGCTTTTTTAATTTTTAAGTAAAAAACTTTTAAAAGAAATTTTTATCAAAGAATAAAATAATATTATTGAAAAAAATTTAGTTCAAACTTATATTTCACGTAAACACTGGCTCAAATTCTTAGACGATAGTTCGCTAAAATAAGAAATAAAAAATCATCATATAAACTTGAGACATACTTATGTATGCACAGTACATACTTTAAATCCAATATGCCCAACTAGTCAAAATATTTTTCAATCAGGCTCTCACGCAATTCTCACATAAATTTTCCTAAATTATTTAACATATGGCTTCCATGAACGTTAAAAACTTTAAAATACAAGCAAACTACAACAGTCAAAGATTGTCGGTATTACCCATACTTGTGTTTATTTTTTTTCAAATTATTATTAATAAAATTAATATAATGATGATTTGTTCATTATTTGAAAAATTAAACAATAATAGCAATACATTGGCGTTTTTAATCAGGTGCAAGCCGAATTCTAGCTCTTTTAGTAAGCTACCGAGAGCATGTCTGTCTTGATAACAGATTTAAGGCTTAGGGACTGTCCATTAATAACGTGAGGTGTTTTTTTGAAAATTCGGGCCCCTCCACCCCTTGGCGAGCTCTGACGAGACCCCCACCCCTCCCTTCAGTGAGACTACCTTCTAATTTTTAAATGTAATGCGCTATAATAATGCGTAGTCTCTGCTTTAAAAAGTTGACGTGATATTTATATTGACCCCCCTTGGTGAGACTTGGTAAGATTTTTCCGGATCCCTCCCCCCTATTTTGACTCACGTAATTTATATACGTTCCCTTATTACCCGAGGAAAAGATGCCAAAAATTTTCTGTAAAGAGAATATTAGATTTCGGGCGTTTTGTATTAAGAGGCTGCTCATATATTATGTAAGATCCGTAGGGGGGTTCGGAGAATGTCTGTGAACAGTCTGTGAAATTTCTTGTGTCTTTTCATATGACAGGATGTAGGGGACGGGGTTTTAAAATATTGAAAATCAGCGTTACTTAATAAAACAAAGTGGATATCATATTTCAGGCATTATATCGAAAAAAAAAAATACTCAAAAATCTTCTCTAAAAGGGATTTCGAAGTTTCCTAAAGAAAAATCGCTTAAAAAGTCGTATCTAAGAAGATTTTGGTACTCCTTTTATAGCAGATTTTTTTGAGCAGTTTTAAAGATTTTTTATTATTCAATATTTTTCGGATAGTTTGATCACTACCTATTTAATGTGTTTTCCCTCACGATGACCCAAAAATTCAAAAATCGCTCAAATAACTTATGTAAAGAATTCGGATAGTAAAATATTCTGTACCATAAAAGTTTTTGCAATTTTCTCTCAATATAAAATATAAATTGCAAATTCATAAATAAAGTTCCCCATTCCTCTCGACGATTCGTCAAACTTCCAAAGTTCTCACATTAATTTGCCATACCAAACCCGTAAGTACTGGCACCAATTCACATTCATTTCACTTTCATTGCAAATGTGGCACTGCTTGTGTGTTGCAATTGGAACAAACTTTCCCTTTCATTGTAGAATGTCACCCACCCTTAACGCTAGCTAGCAACAACATCCTACCCCATATATATCTATTATATACACACACTGAGCACAATTCTCAGTCCTGCATAATAAAAGTTTAAGTGATAAAAGTGAAAATAAAAAAAAAAGCTGCTTGCGGCTCCTTATTGTGTTGTGCATAGCGCTGCAGTGAAAACTTCAAACCAACTGGGGGGGTGGTTGGGCGCAACAAAACCAACCCGGCTATCTATTCAAAAGAGAAAAACCAGACCCAACTTTTGGCAGGCAACACATTTTCCATGTGCTACAAATTTCACGTACACCATCCACCTCAACTTATCGCCAGTTCGCATGTCAATTTCGTTAATGTTGTCATGTTTATTTTGTTTTCCATTATTTCTTTGCGGCCGAAAATTTTCGTGGGGAGAAGATATCATTACCATCCCCTTGTTTTTCGTATAAGAATGTTGAAATTTCGCTTTATTTTATGCGTAAACTTTTTTCTTCCAACCTATATAATTTACCTCCAAACATACAAATTTCCCACTCATCCCTTAGAACTTTCGATTTCAGTTATGTTATGTTTGTTGTTTGGCAATTTGAAGATGGGGGAGAGGAATATTTTGTTTGGGACTTTATTTTTTGGGGAAAGCTTTTTCTGCATTTATTGAGAGCTATCTGGAAATTTTCGGGCGGCATTTTGTTTTGTCAAAATGACAAAATGGCGTTAAGTTTTATTCGGGTGTGGGAAACTTTGGAGGTATTTGAACATATGCAGAAAAGAATGAAGTTTTAGAAAGTATTTACAACCAAGTGGCGGATTAAGATTTTTCTTTAGTGAATATTTCAATATGATATTATCGAGTAGAAATTTTCCCTTTTTCTATAAACTTCCTGAGCAAAAAAAAAAATGCTCTATAAAATTTAAAACATAATATACAATGCGACAAACTGTCGGCGCTATTACAATCCCTTTCAAGAATTTCTTGAGAACCTGTATTTTAGCTGAAATATAAAAAATATTTTCACACAACCAAATATGCACTTCACATTATCAGGTTTTTAGCTTGAAGCATTTTTTTTCTAAATGGAGGTATAGCTACATCGCTGCGGGCCTGATTCAGTAATACCGACCGGTGTGGATCCCATATATTATTTCCTTACCCAAGAAAATTGATAATTAAGGCTCTTTTTTGTTCATCAAACTGAATTATATATCAAACTGAAATCTAAATTATGTACGGTATTTCAAACGATATAAACATCAACAAAGCGATAAACATCTTTTAGCGGCCTCTTTTGGGCTAGCCTCCGTGTCAAAAGATTTCCAATTAAAATTTGTAAGATAATTCAGAGTACCAAGCAGAAATGTGTGGCTATAAAATACGGTTAATCAACAGCGCTTTGTTACGCAGTTTACAAGTGTTAACCAACAATCTCTTTGCTACACGCTGAAAATATGGTGGCCCATGAACATTTACAAAACTGAGTTATCGATCAGATGACTACTGTATCAGATTTTCCGCTAAGTCAAACGTAAAAATTGAAAATGGATTAAAAACAAATGGTGCAATTATATCATCATCTAAAATTTGTTGACAAGCTTTTCAAGTGGAACCCACAGATTATTATGGAAAACATCGCTGGATAACGAAATCCGTGAAATATGGAAATATTGAAATAAACTAAAGTCATTCGCTATTGACTGTGCATGGTGGCAGAGCCCTTGCGAAGTTCCTATGCTTTGGCAAGAGGAAACTAATAAACAGATAAATAGAATATACAGGAAACTTAGACTACAGAAGAAAAATCCTTTAATTGAAACGAAAAAATGTCAATTTAGAGAAAAAATGGTTTGTAGAAATATACCTAGAGATTCATTCATTTGTAGAAATACAGAAGGGTAAATCAACAGATATATTAAGATGCTAAATGGAACAATGGGCCATCAAATAAACAACACAATTGGCTGCCAATATCGTGCAAAAAAATAGAGGATGAGAGAGGGTAGTATTCCCAAACTCAAAATTGAGATCAAATTAAGATGATTTACCTGTTAAAATCATATAGTGTCTGATAGTTCAATTTTAAATAAAATATCAAAATAACAATGTATGTAAAAATGAAATATAAATATATCTATGTGCATAAACATTATTCAAATTTATCCCTTTAAAACAAGGAGAACATGAAATCCATGGAAATAAAAAAGATAGCAGCTGTGTTCATATTTTTTAACAATTTCAGGAGAAATCATTAATGTCAATATTTTAAATCATTTTTATCGGTATCATATCTAGAAAAATTTCGAAAGAGTCTGGGGGGTTTGACGAATAGTTTCTATGATTTGAAAACATTATATGCCGCAATTTTGTTAGATCGCGTAAAGAGGGGGCCTAGCCCCAAAAACTTCATTGTGATAAAGAAAAAAGTTATGAATTTGTAGTATATGTTATATGCTACCGGCAAAATTAGTTTTTAGGATAAACTAGTTCATCCGAAGCGTCTTTTGATGAACCAGTTTAGCCTAGGATGAAATAGGGTTATTATTTACTTCAACGGCTTAACGCCCGATTTTCTTAAAATTTTAGTGTGTAAGGGTAAGTGGAAGGCCTTCGGCCGTTACTCAGAGCCTATATGCTCCAATATGTCCAAACCCGGCTTCACGGCAGCCTTCAAGCGTGGTTCACAATACTATGTCCAACATGGGCTTCGTTATCACACCGGCGTTGAATATACTACAGTGAACCGCGGTCGAAAGCCTCCGCGAAGCTGATGTTGGACATATTGGAGGATGTCGCGGCCGAAGGTTCATCCCAATTCGCTTCGGATGAACTAGTTTGGCCAAGGAAAATCTAGCTTATACTAAAAACTAGTATGACTGGTAAAATGTACATTTTAATTATTTATTATTACTTATTTATATATATTCCTATTCATTTTTACAAGTAGTTACAATATTAGTTTCTAAAATTTACTAGTAATTCTGAGTTTGTTTGCATGAGTTTGATTGTTGTAAAAAAGTAAACAAAACTTGACTTTTTTAATAGCACATGCACGCAAAATCAATCAACATCGACTTATAAAATCATAGATTAGACCTTAGGCTTACGATAAACTATGCACTTTCAGGTCTAACACAGATCTCTGACACAGACTTTGAAAAATTACTTGAAAACATAATGAATTTTGCAACCCACCTTTTGCGGCTCTTTTAATAAATTTCTTAACGAGGCCATTTTTAGTGCTCGTTGTTGTGATTTCCATTAGTTCAGTACCAGACTTTGATAGTACATCCTTAATCCAATTTTGTTTTGTATTCCAATTCTTACTATCGCCACTTTCAGTCATTGTATTGGCGAAGAAGTCTTTTTAACGAATGTTTTTCCATGTAATATTTTTTATATATAAAGTAATCCGATTTTTATGAGGTAGCTATATATTGGCAGTATTCGTTTTTTGATTTGTTAAGGGATCAGTACAAACTTATAACTTACTTATAAACAGTCTAAGAAATAAGCAGTCCAAATTTTACATCAGTCTTCAAATTATGAATTTCGTAGTTATTTTTTTTTTTACATTTTAACATTTTTACATTTGTTCAGGATTGGATGTAAAAATTGTTCGTAGAACTTTTTAGTGAACATTTTTCAGTTCAACTCATGGCGATTATTTCGTAGAATTTTTGTCTGCCTTCTGGAATTATTCTTTGAGTCACATTTTAGTTGGCATTAAAAACGCTTACTTCATTTTTCTGAATAGAGATATATGTTGTTCTGTTTCTGTTTCATCATTTACTATTAAAATTAACTTTTTTTTTTATTACAATTATTTTGATTTCACTCCAAGCAATTGATTTTTATAAGATATGAATTTTTATAAAATTTTTATTGTATTAAATTTTTTTTTTTTTTTTGAAAAAATTCCAAAAAGTTATGTTAAATTATGCCGCATTATGTTTTATGTTTAAACTTAAATTTTTCTCTTGAAATTAAACTTTTCATTTCATCGATTTTCAGAATTGATTTTGTTTGCAGCTTTTAGAGAATTTTGACATAGTTAAGAATTTCGTTGTTTTGTTGTATGCATTCAAGCCAAAGTGTTAATTCTATCCAATGCGCAAGTTCCTATGACGGCATAGGATATAACATTTGAAATCCAAATTTTTTTTATGTAATATACTTTTTTTTTGTCCAAATTCATGCTTTTGTCTTAAAGTATTTTCGACACTTAAATTGACATAGTTTTGTTAAAATTTTTATAAAAACTTATTTTAACACACTTTCTTTTTTCAGCAGTTCAAAAATGCCTTAAAATCATTTATTTCTTATATTAAAATCTTCATTTTCTTGACAATCTTTTGTTTTATTACATGTTTTTTTATAATTCGCAATAGCTTTTTCAAATCTTTACTTTGCTGCAGTTTTTTGTTGGTGCAATTTAATTTTAATTTCTTATTCATATGCATTTTTCTAAATAATTTCAAAAAATCATTCATATTTTCAATAACATTTTCCATAGCACAATGCATTTCACGAGGAAACCGAAAAAAGAAAAAACAAAAAAATTAAAAAGAAAACATCAATGCAACTGCGTTGTGAAAAGTAAAATTTTTTACATTTTCAAAATTTTTTTTACAAATTTTTTTTTCTCTACACTTTCCCTTTACACTTTTGCTGAAATGAAAATCTCTAGTAATTTTCAATTTCCCGCATTTTCCGTTGTATGCCGTGAAAACCAAGTTCAATGTTCAATAGCGCGCCTCCAACTAATGGGTGAGCACCCAAAACCTCTGCTACTAACCACCAAAAAAAAAGAACACCACAGCTACTCATGCCATAAGAAATTTCCCAAAATTCTTCAAAAAACAAATTCTAAAGGTTCAAGCAGTTTCCTGCATTCTAGTAGAGGGGGAAATTATGCTGAAGCATGGCGGAGAAAACATTGGTTTGAGTGAAAAATCTAACTGCTGGTTTGATTTAGAAAAATATCCCCTAATTCAAAGAAAATTTCCCACGAAAATTGCGTGAGTGGGATTTTTTTTTTTTCGGTAAAACTAACTCAGCATATTATTATTATTTCTTATCATATCAGTAGGCTTGAGAACCTGCATTAGCGCATATATGAGTGCGTATATATTTAGGGTGAGTGATTTTTTACTTTTGAATAAGTAATAAAAAAAATATAATTTCCCAAAGGGAATTTATCATGTGCATTTGTGTGTTTTTTTTTTCATGAATGACTCATTTTTTAGTTTCCTAGAATTTTCTTTGTTGCAACACTTAATTTTAATGGTTTCATAAAATTGGGAAATTTCGCAATGACTTGAAAAAATTTCCAATCAAAGTTTATTCATTGAAAATGATAATGCACAGCTGTTATTTTTGCACTTATCACATAATATTTTGATAAGCTGACTCATAAACTTAGTGCTTGAACGTTTTTAAGACTGACGTCAGTAAGTGCAGCAAATGGAGAAAGTAATGACAATGTCACAAAGCAAAATAGCCTATGTTAATACCAATTTTTTGTGCCTTGTTACACCAGTTAGATAAGTATATGGTGTTTTGTCTTGTGACCACAGACACATGGCGTGGTTTAGTTTCTGTTCCATTCCAGATCCCGATAAATTTTATCAAGATTTTCCAAATCATCATCAGTTTTTGATAAACGAAAACTCAATGTGAATTTATATAATACTAGCTTACCCGGTAGACGTTGTTTTGCTGTCCCTATATCAAGTCACATACCCATCGCCATCCCCGTTCTGGACCGGCAGACGCCATTAAGAGTTATTGAATGCATTTTCCATCGGTTTTGTCACGAGGTTCCGATTTTTCTTTTGAATTTTTCTTAACTGTTTTTGCTTAAAAACTTCTACAGACAATACTACCGTACCGTAAGCGAAAAAAATAAAAAATATTCGAGATTCTTATGGCATCGGATTGCTCAAGAGATAACGGGTCTAATAAAATACTCCAAATGCAGTTATCTTAGTTCAATCAAATAAAAAATCTACTAAGAAAATTTCCTCCATCTCATAAACAAAACATCAATTATCTCGAAATGAATTTTTTTGAGATACGCCCTTTTTGCTTAGTAGGGCAGAATAACAAGCAAAAAAAAAAACTAAACAAATCCGTCATACCATTTGTGAATTATGTGAACTCGAACGAACAACATTTCAGTTTTATGTATGTAAGTATAAACATAAATCAGGCATGGCCAGTAGAGCTGAGTAAGGGAGCTGGAAGTCGTTAATCACTTGATTAAAAAAAAAATGCGTAAAATTGGAAATCCGAATTCTAAGAATTGATATTAAATTCTCTAATTATTGTTGTTATTGCTTATATTTTGCAAATTTGAAAATTACAAAAATATTGAAACTGATAATGAGCAACTGAATAGTGATAAAAAATGTTGAAAAAAATACGAGTAACGAGTATTGTTGCTTGCTTGTGTTTAATATTGTTTACTTTTTTGAGGAATCTAAAAAATGCCATTTTTCATCAAATTTATATGAGAGCTCATCTTATTTGTAAAGGAGCTTAACCTATTAAATTTGTTTGACTATGTCATCTCTGATATACATAAATACTTACTCGTAGATGATACTTTGTGGAAACGAGTAAAATTAAAAGTTCAGTTCAACACTGAATATCCTGAAAACCAAGTTGATATATAAAAATCGAATGCATTTATTTTTTGCCTAACTCAAAGTTTAACATCGAATATCTTGAAAACTTACAGAAATATCAATAATTGTTATGTTTCAGTTGCAGAATTCGTAAACATTCAAAAGGTAACATTTGCCAAAGGGAAAATGTAGGAACTTTTGAAAAAAATTTCATGGAAAAATTGATTTTGTAGCTCGTAAACGAATCATATCGCCTTTGAAGTCATAGCAATTAGTCTGATCAATCTATTAACGGTTTGCTTTGACTTGGAAATGCAGGTAAATATTTCTGCTGACCTTGCTCAGTGGGAAATCTTGTGACTTATGAAGCCCTATATTTAATGTTGAACATTGTCTGGTTAGCTAGTTGGCAGCGCTGAATTAAGATTTTGCAGAGCTCGGTACTAACAACTGACAACGGAATACTTTTCATGTAAAAATTTTTTAAAATTACATTACTTGATGACCCAAAAAAAGGTACTCATTTTCCGTTTCCCTGGCTTCTTGAGCTCAGTTCTTTAGCCCCCCCGCTCATTCGTTTTCTTCTATATCACTTTATTAACATCCAAAGCAAGCTACACATTAACCAACCTCAACTTAATTTAAGAAAAGCTACGAAAAACTGTTCTTTCGATGTGGCGGCACAAGAGTGTGAAGACAGAAAGAGTGCAAGTACTCAAATATCATGAGTCTTTCTTTGGGATCATTTTAATTAATTGCTACTTTTTATGCTTTTTTCGATACTTAACAAAGAACCAAGAGAGTTCTGAGCTATCCCAATAAACTAACGGTAATTTAACGGTCATTTGTTCCGTGTATTCAAACGAACGCACTGAACCTCATTAGTTTATCAACACGAGGCTAACAATGTGTATTTTTTTTTGCTTTTCAGTAAATAAAAAGAACAGTCTAAAAATTTGAAAAAAAAAACTTGAAATAATCACGCTCTTGAATGTTAATGAACTTTTGTGCCAGTTTTTTTTTTTTTTTTTTTTTGTTGCTGTTGATATTTGTTGAATTTTTTGGTTTTGAACTTGTAGTCTTGTAAATTATTTATATAATTTGTATAGTTGTATGTGTTAGAGGTTTTGTTGCGACTTAAATTACATGTTATTATTTAAATTGGCATGAAATTTAAAAATTTAAGTTTTTTTTTTTTGAATATTATGCATAAATTTAATTTTAAGTAAGTGCGCTTGTTTTATATTCCTATAATGAATTCGTCATTTATTTAAGTGACGCATCGTAAATTACTATTATTGATTTTTTTTTTGATCGAAAAAGTTTCCATAAGTTGCTTTGTAATAATTATTTTCTAGAAATATTATATTAATTACTGGTAACTATAATCCAGTAGAAGTTAATTTTCCATTGCCAATAACCAGCGCTGGATAAAGGTAGTGCTAGAGGGGCCAATAGCCCCGAGCTCAAGGGGGCCCCAACCAACACACTGGATAAAGTTATTTGCTACTTTGCAAGGGATATATGCAAGATTAGGGCCCAGACTTCGAGCTCAAAGGGCCCGCAATATGACAAGATCAGTAACAGGAGGATTTGTTTTTCCTGTAAACCATCAAAAGCCTCCTGAGGACCTTGTTACAATCTTGTGACTTGCAGTGGAGAAAAACATGATTGCATTTTCAGAATAAAAGTAAATGATCTGTTTCATTTGAAATTTTGTGATGGATTGTTGGCCCTTTTCTAGTTTTTGGCCCCAGGTTCCGCACAGTCTTAATTCGGCGCTGCCAATAATTGAAGCGTCCAATTTCAAAACCGTTGTTTTGAAAAAAAAAAACAACGAATAAGGTCTATCTTCGTATTTTCCATATAATAGCTTATAAAATCTCTTACGCAAAACACATCAGGGTTTCATCTGCCTATGTTTTTGAGAAAAAAATTTTGGACTTAGCGGGTTATGATCCATTAAACATGGACTTAGCTGGTTTTGATATAGTAATCAACAAATTTTGTTTGAAAAAAAGTGGACTTGACCGGTTTTGATATCAATGTACTGGACTTGGCCTGTTTTAATTTCAAGGTTTTGAAGCAAGTTCATCGACTTGGCCGGTTTTGAAATCTATGCAACAAAAATAAACTTTAAAAATGTAATATTTCTGTAAAAATTTTTATTTCAAATCTAAAAACATAGTAGAAAGATAAAGCATGGTTTAGATTTTGATATATGAGAATTTCTCAAAATTTGATTTTATTGGACTTGGCCGGTTTTGCACCTGGGCGCCTCATTTATCTTATAATTATTATTGAACAAATTATTTTTTCGTTGTTTTGAAAACCAACATTCTATTTTTGTATCAATCGCTGGAGACAAGTTGAAAATGGATTTACGACGTCTCCAAAAATTATCGAATTATATTGATTTTTTGTGTACACCAATCAAATGAGTGACGCCGAAAATAGATTGAGGATATCACTGCATCGCGGTCCCCAAAGTATTCGATTTCGGTCCATTTAAAAATAAAAAATCTTTACATCAGGAAGAAAGTTTGAAAAGGGAAAGTTTGAAAAGGTAATTTAGATATCATCTGTCTCCAAAGTGCCCGATTAAGGGACAATTTGAGTCATTTTATAAAAATCGATTAAAATTGAATTTCATTTTGAAGTTTTCATCAAAAATCGGTTTTTTGTTCGTCCTGTAAAGTTTTACAATATACCCTTAGGGAAAAATGGCATTGGAAAATTTTATTTTTGATATGAAATTGAAAATTTTATAGTTGAAAATAGTAAAATAACATTTTTCCCTTTATTTTTAAAACAAAAAACTTTGAACTCAATTTGAATTTGAAAAGTATTGAAAATAAAACGATTTAACTTTGCTTCAATAGTAAAAAACTTCAAATTGCAATTTAAAGTTTGCAAAGACTTTGAAATTATTCGATTTTATTTTAAATTAAACATGTTGTTACTTTGAAAGTATATCACTTTAAATCAATGTGGGTTCTTTTTGAATCGAAATCAAAAATTGTTTTCTTCAATATAAACATTTTTAGCTTTGGCGCTAAGTCAAATCCCTATTGTTGGAAGCGTCGAAGAATTGTTTTATGTATTAAGGGGACGTCCATAAATTACGTCAGTCAAAATAGGGGGGGGGGGGGGAACGAGGTCCGGAAAAATCTCAACAAATCTCACCAAGGGGGAGGAGAGTCAATAAAAATCTCACGTCAACTTTTTAATGCAGAAGCTATACATTATTATAGCAGATCATATTTAAAAATTACAAGGCAAGTCTCACCGATGGGAAGGGGTCCTGTCAGAACTCACCAAATCTCACCAAGGAGAGGGGGGGGGGGTCAGAATTTTCAAAAAATCACCTCAAGTCATTAATAGACGGCCCACAAGGTCAGATATGGCCTTCGATATGCACTGTTATGGCCAACGCCGCATAAAGCTAGCGCTTAAGGGGCTCTTTCAAACGGAAAATGAGGAATATTCATTTTAAAAATAATTGTGACATAAAATAGCCTCTCACTCTTTCCAAAAATAAATATTTCATCTCTGTTGAGTTTTTTTTTCTACTGTAAATATTATTAAAAATATCAGAAACTTTTCAAAATAAATGCACATAAAATTATAAAAGATACAGTATCTTTTACCTACAATTTTATTATATCCGCAGTTGACTCACTTGAAAGCAATAGAGGAAAACTTGCCCAAAAATTTTGTATAGAGCTTTTTCGCTGATGTTGTAAAAATGCTTAATAAAAACAACAACTAATAGAGCAAGCAATATAGTTAAAATTAAGTTTGTTTCTTGTTCCATTTACTCAAATAGCGTTGAGGTCAATGAACATTTAAATAGTTTTTGTATTTTATTTTTGGTTGATTTTTTTATTTTTGTTGTTTGTTTTGCTGTATGCGCGTGTAAATGATAAGCAAAAAGCTTTTCTTATTTTTAAGTGTAAAAAAGCTTTTAGAAAAAGGTTGCAACATGTACGTATGTATGTACATACATTGGTGCTTAATAAATTCTTACGCTGATAAAGTTGTTTTTTAATGAATGCCTGAAAATTTTGGTTAAAATTGTTTTTCTAATTTTTATTTATAAAAAAAACACGAACAACGCAATTCAATTGCTTATCTTAAAAATATCAGTAACCCAGTAAAAAAAAAAAAAATGGAATACCTGTAATATGATGCAGTGTAATATGAGCGTCTTTGTTTCACCAATCACAACATTGTCACACTGTTTGCAGAAGCAGAACTATTGTTTTGGTAATCCAATACAATTTCTTATGTGGCCCAATACACAAACATAACTAATTTTCAGATACGTAGATACAAATGTATCTGGAATTACATAAATACATTGGCGTAGTCAGAATTCCTTTTTTTTTTTTTTGGGAGGGAGTAGTATTTATTTTATTTATTTATTAGATAAAAAAATATAAAATAAATATAAAAACAATATTTGGGGGTGGAGGAAAGGGGTCTCAACCCCAAAACTTTTTCTTAATTGCGCGACAGCATATACATAAAACATGCGTTCGTTTTTGTTTATTCGAATTTTGTCAATTCAAGCGCCATTAAAATTTGCTTACTAGAGTGCGTTGTACTGCGCAGTGCTATTGTTATTGTTTTTGTACTCGTAGATACATCAACAGATACACAACGTTTAAAAATAAATAGATGTGTGCAGTCAAGCAAAGATTACGACGCAAATATTCTACGCGCTATACGCACAACGTAGTTACGCAGATACTCATTATGATTGCGGCGAGTAGCAAGCATTACGTCGTCGCGTTAAAGACGTAGTAATATTTTTCATGCGTAGGTATGTGTGCCTGTGCGTTCGTGTGCGTGTGCCTGGGTAATATTATTTTATATTGGCGTAGGTCGCAAAATTATACAAGTAATCAAAAAAATTATGCGGTGTTTTTTTTTTTGTCTTGCTTTAGATACCTACTAGCTATAGTGCGAGGATACAAAAGTAGGTATCTCTGAGACAATAAGTATTTTTATTTAAAAAATGCTTTTAACGGGTGTACTTCTATGTACAATGTTCGTGTTCAATGAAAAAACCATGCACAAAGCCATCTCTTGTTAAATACATCTCAAACATTATTTTTATAGGAATATACAACAACAAGATTCAAAAGAGGGCGTCCATTAATTACGTGAGTCGATATAGAGGGGGCTGAGGTTCGGCAAAATCTCAGATACTCCACCAAGCTCGTCCTGCCCAACATCGGAGACCTTTCCATGGGGCTTTGTGTGTAGTACTTACACACTCGACATAAAATGTTTCGCAAATCTTTCAGAAATCTTCACATCAAATCTCACTAAGCTTAAGTCATATATCAGAAATATCTCATTTCCATTTCAGAAAGATTTCTACAATGTGTCAATATCCGCTTTTTGATTTGGTTTGAAACGTTTCTGATAATTTTTTAATACGTTATCAGACTTTTTTTACTCTGCGTCACTTGCGCTGTTATTTTATTGCGTCATAGAGGCTGTGAATAACTGTTTCATTTTATCCGCGTCATCACTTGCGTTGATACTTAGTTTGCAGTTATTTTGTCTGACGTTTCTTAATTTATAATTGATAATACACTATACTTAAGATAGCATCAAACAGGGCATCATTAAAAGTTGTTGAGATTTCATTAGAAAAATTCAGTAAGTATTAAACTGGAAGCTTTCAGCAACATTTTGGAATGATTGCGTGTGAAGCATTATACTTAAAATATGTATATCAATAAGAAAGATTTCTGTAATATTTCAAATGAAATATTTCTGGTGCTTGACGTACTGGTTCTGAAACTTTCTGAAACGCTATATGCCAAGTGGGTAGAAAACATCAGTATTAGTAGTATGTAGCAAAATATATGAGCATATCAAATATTTTAAGCTATTAAAAAATTATAGGGTAAGTCTCACGTGAGAGAAGATGAGAGAAGAGGTGAAGGAATCTCACCAAATCTCACAAAGGGGGAATGGGATCTGAATTTTACAAAACAAATCACGTTATTAATGAATGTCCCCTAAGCCAAAAATCGAACATATCCGATTGATCTCAAACTTGGGCAAAGTGTAGGGCTACCAGATGCGATACTAAAGTAGCAAAAGTGTTACTTTTGCAAGGCTTTGCTACTTTGTTACTTTTGACTCGAAATGTACTACTTTTGGTTGAAATGCGCTACTTTTCACTACTTTTGCATTTGAAATATTCTTGTAATTTGCTGGAGTTTTCTCGTACAAAGTGAGGACCTTTTTTTTTTTTTTGCTCATTCATCAAGTTATTTGAAATTTTGCTGGGGTATTTTGTTAGGAAGTGAGGACCTTTTTTTTTTTTTTTTTGCTCATCAAAAATATTTGTATGAAATTAAAAATGAAGGCTTTCATTTACAAAATTCCAATTTTTTGATATGTGCTACTTTTGTAGTAAGGCCATCTGGTAGCCCTAGCAAAGTGTTGTCCTTTTGATGGGACTGTAAAAATTGTGTTCTAAATGCTTTCAATAGATTTTTTAATTGCCTTTCAAATGGTTGTACATAATTATTTTTCGAAAAATTTATTAATTTTACCTTAATTTTTCAAAATCAAAAAAAAAAATTTTTTTATATGTATGTACATTATAAAAACACATACATACATACATATGTACATGCAGTGAAATTCCCCATTACGGACAGCCCCCATAACCGGACAGCTCCCATAACCGGACATATTTCAGCGACACTCACTAACTTTTCCATAAAAATGAATCCCGATAACCGGACAAAAATACTGCGACGGTGGGTGTCCGGTTATGGGGAATTTACTGTATTTATTCTTCAAACTTATAACAAATGTTTATAGCTTGCCAAAAACACTCATCCTGCATTACTTGCAGCCATGTACCTATTGCAGATGCATTTATCAACGCAAATATCTCACACTATAGCGCAAAATCTATCATTCGATCATCCAATACACAATTTCGTCTCAAAGCAAAAAAAAAAGACACTTTAGCATCCGGCCCTCTCCATCTTATCGAAATTCCACCCCCACTTGAATGCTTGCGTACGACCACTTAAGTTTTTTCTGTATCTGTGAAACACAAGTGAAATAGTTGAAAACTCAAATGTCGCATTGCACTGCCTCTTTCGCTTCGTGTTGGCTTCGTTTCAAAAAGCACCACCGTTCGGCACAACGAACGACTGCCATCGTCGTTGCTGTGTGTTGTCGAAAACTCGCACACTGCCTCCAAATACAGTGCGCATAACAGCCAAAGTATCGCATGTATGGCTTGTTGAAAACCATTGCATTGCCGCCACGTGTAGATCAAGTTCAAAGTTGTGCTGCTGCTACTACTGTCGTTGTTCTTTTGCTTTTCGCCACATCCTCTGCTACTGCATGATCGGTCGGCGTCGACGTTTTTGCAAGTTTTGCGACAGCGTTGCAGTGCTGTCGGCGTCATTGTCGTCGTCGCTGTTGTTGTTGCGAATTGCAAGTGTGAGTGTTGGTAGTCGAGATTTTTCGCTTGCGTCGTTCTTTGTGTTGTAAAGTGCAAAATGTGAATGTTTTTTTGTTTTTTGTTAATATGCTTGGGTATCTTATGGATTGTTTTTGCGAAGCCGTATCTTTTAGTTAATTTTATAGGTTTTTCAAAATAAATTATTAATTAAATTGTTTAGATATTACGTAAATAATGTAAACATACACATAGGTAAATTTTGAAATGTTCTTATTGAAATGAAACGTGAGTGACCTATGAGCGTTAGAATTAATTTGAAATTTGTTTTTAAATTACTGAGTAATTTGCAATCTATGCTTGGCATAAATGCCGCAAATTATTTTATATGTATATGCTTATATTATCGAGTCACTCACGTTTCATTGTTGTACAAATTTGAATATGATTTTATTGAAGTCATCATAGCTTAAACTTTTGCGTAAGCTATTGGAATTTGAAAAGAAACTACTTCATCTGAACGATGATAATAGTCATTTGCCGCATGCTTTATCTTCTAGAATTTATAAGAAATATCTTTTACAACTTTTTTTATGTTCTTAGACAAAAATATTGACATAAATTGACAATTTATCGAAATTTCAAGTAAGAAAAATCAAATTTGTGCATTATAAATAAAATGAAGCGCAAGTGACGCATAATTTTATTTCAAATTTTGGCTCTTTTCATATAAATAATGCATGAATCTTGAAAAATATCTAAAATTTAGCAACGTTTTGATGCGTCACTCTCGTTTCATTTCAATGGAAACTTGAATTTGTTTTTCAAAAAGTTAACAAAGTATAATTTCTTATCTGTAGCAATAAAATTATCAAAAAAAGTCAAACTTAAAATGCATACTTTAGGTACTTAAGTTTAAGATATCGTTTTATTGACTCTTTCATTCAATCGTTAACACATAAAATCTCAATACAATAATAAGAAATAAAAACACCTGCCCGTTACAATTGAAATTATTAAGGCAAAAAACTTCAAAAAAATATAAATTAAAAACAGCTACTCGAACAAGCGATGAAAATATAAAAAAAAAACAAACAAAACCAACACCATCAAAGCTTCAGTTAACACCGCTAAGGAGGGAAGATCGCGCAGCACCACACCGACCCAACCTCATTCAATAAAAAGTTCAATGAACTAAACAGCCGAAAAAAAAAAATTTAACGCTGCTACAGCGTCTTGGAAGAAATAAACCGATAAGCTCAAGTAAGTCAAAAAGTTAAATACAAAAAAGAAGAGAAAAAACACAACGGCACAAAAACAAAAAACATTTCAAGAATACAAAACCAACCTCAATATAAAAATTTTTGAAATTGTTTTCGGAAACTTTTATCAATTGTGTCGAAAATATAAAAATGACGCACATTTAAAAAGAACGGAAATACAAAAAAAAAAACAACCAAAATTTTGCCAAAAAATTCAGAAAAATGATTGTTTTCTTGTATATCACAAGACACATGAATTAAAAAAAAAAAATGCGCAACATTAAGAAAAGAGTAAAGAAAACATAAAAAACAGATGATGACTTGCTTGATAACAAGTTGATCGCGTTTTTTTTTCTAAACTATAAAGGAGTTTTTGAGGAAAAAGTTTTACCATATAAATTGTACGATATTTTTTGGTGAAAGGTTGCAAAAGATCAGACGCGCAATCTTTTGTCTTCATGTTATTGCCACGGCTTTTTTCAGTGGTTTCGTCTTTTCTTTTTATCTTCTTGATTTTATTTGGCGATTTTTATTACCTAATTTTGACATTTAACATTACGTATATAAGCATATGGCAATAAATGCAATAAATACTGACCCATGTTAACTACATTTTTATTGCATCCACAATATGAGTAATGTATGTGAGAATTTCATAAGATTTTAGCTGATAAGAATCAGCGCTATATACGACGGAATTCCAATAAGTTTTGTTGATTCGAAGAAATATTTTTTTTAATTCTATCAAAATATATATTTTCCAAATATTCTATTTATTGTCTGCTTTAGAACTGGCCAAGTTAATTGGCAATTTCTATTGTATCTAATGCTACACTTTCTAATGAAGTCAGCGACTTCTATTTTCCTTGTGAACTTATTGGGGAGGTTTCGATTTTTCTGCACTATAACTTTAAATGTAATATCCAATAACTTTGTATGTAAAGTACACTTTTCGAGTAATGAAAAAATACTGAACCGCTGGCGAACAGTGAGACAGTTTGACTTTTTCTATAATTTAGCCATTTTGCAATAATTATTAGGAATCTACAAACAATGATCCAAGATTAAGATCCTGTAAGGAGTTGAAATATGTGCTTATTCAATACAGAAAAGGAATATCTCACTGTGGGCACCGTATCCTCAATTTTGTTTCTCTGCTCTCCCAATTTTGATTCAAAGTTTAGAACAGAAAATAGGTGTCTCACTGTTCGCACACTTTCCCCCCGAAATTGTTTCTTTGATCTACCGACTATGATCAAGATTTAAATCCCTGAAAGGTGTTCAAAAATATGCTGTTACAAAACAAAAAGGAAGTGTCTCACTTTTCGCACTCTATCCCTCCAATCTGTTTCTATGCTCACTAAATTACATAAATAGAAATTGCCTACGAAACTTTTAACAAAGTATAAAAAAATCCTTAAATTTCAAAATGAAATGACCGTACTGATGAGTATTTTTCTTGGTTACTGGCTACATAACTAATAAATATTTGTTATTGCTCAATTACAAACAATCGAAAAAATAACTCACTTTCAAAATTCTAATCAGTCTATAAAACATCCCTCGTATATTAAATATGTACACAGAATCAAAATTCACGCAATTAAATAAATAAAAAAAACTTAAATTTTTTTTATGGAAATGCGAAAAAGAAACAAACCAAAGGCTGAGCAGTTATCCTTGAACTTGACGAAAGAGCAGCTTGCAAAAATACAAGCAGATAAACAATATGTGCATGTATGTGTACATAATAATAATGTACAAATGTACAGATACATCTGCACTCGTAAAATACGTACATATGTATTGTATACAAGTTTAAGTGCTTTATGAAAATACAATGAATTTGATATTATTTGAATCATCAAAGCAACTCAAGTTATTTGTATGGATAAACATAAGACTATTGTAATCATTGGAACAAAATAACTGGGAGTTGAACACGTGTGACTATAAAATATTTAAAAATAAACTATTATTAAAAGGCTGGAAAAAAGTAGTAAAGAGACAGAAGATCATACAAGTTACTTTGATGAAAAGTTATCATTATATAAAATTACAGCATTATAGAAAAACGGATAGAATTTCTAGCTCTAATGCTCAAATTTTTATTATCGACAATTCTGGGTCTGGCTGAAACAGAGTTGGAATAAACTTTTTTGGAGAAAAACTTTTGTGTTAAATATTTGGTATTGTAGAGAGCAATTCATATTTGAGAGACTTAAGATGGAAGTCCGTATATTAACTCAAGAGATCAAATATGGATTCCATTTTTAAAGAAATTCAATTACTTGAGTTTTTTTCAAAAGGGATGCTGGAGCCTTATCAGCGAAAAACTCTTGTAGTTACAGTGACGTAGCCACGGAGGTCTTGGGAATAAATCTCCTCTTTGGCGTAGGATGAATTTAGTAAAAGTAACACAATATAGGCAAGTAAATGAATGAGAAGATGAATTAAAAGGAAAAATTAATAAAAATAAAAAATTAATAAAAAGGAATTAAATTTTAAATAAATAAGAAAAACTATAAGCATCAGGAGCTTATTTAAAGTACTGTTGAGTTTGAGTCGAAAGGCAAAAAAAAATGTTGGCAATAGTGGGAACACCAAAAGCCCAGTGCTGACAATCGAAGTATGTGTACACATAAAATATATCGCCGATTAATTCTTCGGGGCGGATACGATTTGTGCTACTTTGTGACTTTTGGTACACCCTGTGTGCATATGAAAAGCAATAAATATTTAACAATTTTGTCAAGAACGCGAAGATTATAAAGAAATGGTTCAATAAGCAACTGAAAGAACAATAATTGATTATAATAATAATTATATGTTATACGAGGTCATATAGATATTCAAATAAAGTTCTTAAAAAACATTAAGGACATTTAGAACAAACTGATTAAGTAACCAATATACATATATATTAGTTATTAAGAAAAATGTTTAGTTTTTAACTTACTATGAATCATAATAATAGGATGAGCTAAAATTTTTTTCAAGAAAGAACATTTTTTCAAGAGAACACCATGAACATCCCTTAACTCTGTCTATTAAAAGGGCTATTCTAAGTATATCATATGTCTATATATCGATATGAGAACATGAACATCGTATGCTTTTATATTTTCTCATAGTTTCTTTTTTTGAAAATGCAATAAATTGAACAAAAATAAATTTTTTCATATATATATTTTTTCAAGATGTTGTTGATGGTTTTTTTTTTTGAAAAATTACAGCTAAATTTTTTTTCAAAGCTTGTTGCCTTGTTGGAAAGAGTATTCTCTACCGAATTTCCTACGAAACTTAGCTTCATTTAAATGGCAGATCTGTGTGGCTTAGCACTAATCTATCATGCCAATTCTACATATCATAATCTATGTTTTTAAGCCTTATTTCATGATTAGTTCTAAAGTGCTTGAATCGTTTTTGGACGGTTCAGCAACTAAAATATCCAACTTTGTCAAATCGTAATTTAATAAGAAATGGCCCGCCCTTATAAACATAGCAAATCAGAAATAACTTTGAAATATCACTTTAAGTGAAGATCAACAATATATCACTTAAAGTTAAGATCAACAATATATACTCGACGATACTGAATACCCTTACTAAAATAAATAAAATGAAACAATAAAAAGAAGCATTGCCAAAAAATCAGAAAACACCACTTCAAGCAATATGGTGAACAAATGGCGTTGCTTAGGTTCTACACGTGCCTACGTATGCATATGTATATGTAGATAGTACCTTTCCCATATAAAAAAAAGGTGTGGGTTTTTCGTTTTATGTTGTTATTTTTATTGAGTAAAAATGCTCAGAAACCGGTTTTTTGTGCATCCAAAATTATTTTAATTTTTTGGCTGTTTTTTTTTTTTTTGAAGCAGCAAATTTTTTTTTTTTTTTTGTTTTGTCAGGAACGCACGCAATTTTTATACGTACGACGCGATTATGTTAGAATACTGCGGCTTACGCTGCGTATTTATGTGTAACACATAATTTAATGGGGTAGGCAAAGGGATCCTTTATTTGTATAGGCATGGTTTACTGATGGCGTACTACAATAACAATAACAAAAGGTAGGTAACAATAACCATAAAAAGTGAAATAATAAAAGTTACGCCGACATTTTAAATTTTTTATTTATGGGAGTACTATAAAATATATGTAGCTTAGGTTAGTTTAATTTTGATTGAATTTTTTTTTTGAGTATGGTTAACTTCCAAAATATATTGGAAAATTCATGCGCTGAAAACGTTTTCTTTACTAAAATAATCTATTAAGAGTCTGACTCAAAGGAGCAGAATTTGAAAAAGTCGTTAATAGTTGAAAAATATCAAGCTTCATGGAAAGTTATCAAATGGCATAGGAAAACATCGAAAAATTGATTAAGGTATGAAACTCGAAGAGTATTGAATGGTATAGAAAAACATCGAAAAAGTTTATAAAAGAAAAATATTGAACAGCATCGAAAAAGTTTTGAAATTTAATAAAAAATCGAAACAATGAAGTAATGTCGAAAAATACAGAAAAAAAAGGATAAAAGTCGGAAAGGAGCGCATGGTATTGAAGAAACTCGAAATAGTCGAAAAGTGTCGGAGTGTATTGAAAAACATCAAAAAAGTCGATCAAAGTAGGAAAATTCAAAAAAAAAAAATCAATGGTATGGAAAAACCTCAAAAATTGGATATAATAAATGTTGAAAAACAACGAAAAAGTTGATTAAGTAAGAGAGTATCAAAATTATGAACGGTATCGAAAAATCAATCAAACGTTTCGAAATAAAAAAATCAAAAAGTGACAAATTGTAATTCGATAAAAGTCGACAAATGTTCATAAAGGGTCGTTCATAAAAGACGTCCGCAGCAGGGTGAAAGGTAGCAAAAATTAACAAAAGAGAACAAATAAGGGAAGGGGTCAACGCTTTTTCGGACGTTCATTTGTGGTTTGGTTTTTAGAATCTTATCAAAAGAAAAAAAAAAGTTTAAGCTGCGGAAGCTCTGAAACATGGTCGTGCTCAGTAGATTATCTTCTATAAAAGTCCACACCAAAATTTCGAACCTGTTTTGAAATTTCGCAAAATATAAGCAATTGCTCTGTTTGCAGTGCCTCTTACCAATATATTTAACATATGTAGTTTTAATATCTAGGTACTATTCTGCTTAGTGTTCTTACAAGAACAACATTGTATTTGTTAAAATTGTCTAAAACTTAGTGCCTATAAGAATGGGATGCCGTTTTCGACAAAAAGAAAATTTGTTCAAGCGTAGCTAGACGAAATGAGAAACTTTCGTTCGAATGTTCCCGAAACAATATAAGCCAAGTGCAGTCATCTGTTGACGAATACCCTTCGATATTGACCAGACAGCACTCATTCCAGCTAAATATCCCACGGATAACCTTCCAAAGGATTTCAAGAAGAGATTTGCATTGTTATCCATATATTGGAATATCAATTGAGTCAGCAACTGGCTGCCTGAAACCACACAAGTTGACAAAATCAATATCGCTATCCTTTGGAGAAGTTGATTATTTCAGACGAAGCTCATTTCCATCTCAATGGCATTATGAATAAACAAAATTTGCATTTCTAGGGTGCAGAAAACCTCGAATGCGGTGATATGGTATCTCGACTGAAAACGTCACGGAGTTTAGAGAGATTCTCGCAAAATTTTTGTATCCGAACTGTATATGGTTTCAATAAGATGGCTACTGCCCATACAGCCAGATATAAGATTACTTTTCTGCGATAACTTTTTCTCTGGCTGAATAAATTCTAAAAATGAAGACTTTGATAAGCCTGCTCGTTCCTTGGATTTAACAACTCCAAACTTCTTCCTATAGTGCTACCTGATATGAAAGACTTACCAGAATAACCCTGGCTCTTGCAGACCTTAAAAAGAACATTAAGTTTTGTAATATTCAGAAGTGCGGTCAACTAAAATATATTTTTTCTGTGTTTAATATCATAACAAATAGCTAACGTTAAGCCTCAATAATATTCTGCTTTCATTAACAAATAAGATACTATTCAAATTTAAGATCCATTTAATATTTTTGAGCCATACTTAAGTTAATCATCACTGTTTCGTGTTAGCTTAATCGACCACTTTTTAGCCTAAGTTAAAAAGTTCATCCCAGCAGCAACTTTAACCTGCATCCTCTTTCTTATAAGAAAACACCCAGCACGTAGCACGTAGTCAACAAAGTAATTATTGACTATTAATGTTGATAAAAAATGTTTTGTTTATCTCAAAATGCCATAATACGTAATTGTTTATTTTAGATGACATCTTTGTAGTCTCGTAAACAACATGAAATCTAAAAACAATTCTATAAATTGCAAAATTTCAAGAATTAGCAGTTTAGTGATGAATTCTCATGAAAAATATTAGATAGTAAATATACCCGTGTGTTGTATGAGCTTAAGCACAACAATTATATATTGCTGAGTCATTTTCTGATGGGCATTTTAAAATTTGTTTTTCTTTTATATCAAAACATCAAATAATTTTAGTGTCTAAGTTGTACAACGTTCTTATACTAAATACATACATACATATGTATGTGTGGGTTAGGTACCAAGTGATACTTTTGTATTTTCGAGAAAAACAAATTTAAAATTAAATTCTGTCGTGAGTGCCCATGATATTCTGAAAATCGTATGATTTTACTAGGGCGAGGTAACTGTCAACAATACACTTGTATACCTTTTCCTTTGACCCAAAATATAGCTTATGTCCCTTGACACCTAATCCCCACATAGCTACTTGAAAGCTTAATGAATTCTAATCATGTGCCTGAACGAGTAAAAGTCCATAGAACCAAGTAACCGACAACAATTTGCGCCAGGAAAAAGATATGAAAGCATAATAAAAATTGAAGGTCGAAACTTTCGTAGCACTCAAAATAAATATTAGGTAACTAACTAGTAGGTAGTGGTATTTTCGCAAACAAATATTTAATATTTATAAGAATTTCATACTTTTATTATGTTTTTTATTTATTATTTTTGCACTTGTTATTGTGATTTTGTTGCTCTTGTTATACGCGCCGGAAATAGCGCTGCCGCCCGTAAAGCGTGTGGTTCTAAATTTAACCAATTGTTGTTGATATTACGCTAATGTATGCGCGCGCGTGAAGATATCTGATCACTTCTATTATTTATTTAGTTTGTTATCAATCTTTTTTAGGTTTTGTTTTTTTAACGCTTTGAAGAATATTCGCGGTTTTAATAATTTTTTTATGTTGTCTTGTGCTGTAGCACGGCACGAAATTCTAATTAATCAAGGAATTTCATCATGATACAGGTAAATCGTTCATGTGATTGATAACAATAATATGGCACCCAGCGGGAAATGTGCTGAAGATGAACACACATGAATGTGTATGTTAAGCAGCGGTTGACGAATGACAGCTTTATTGGCTCCATTTGGCTGCAAGCAATAAATTCGTTATTGTTCCTCAAAAAAAAATTATTTTAAAAAAATCAAGAACAGCTTGTAACGAAAAATTTATCTAGGAAAAAGTTTTCAATTAAAATGTTTACTTGAACCAGGATTGCCAAGTGACCGGGATCAACCCGACGTAACCCAGAAATTCATGTCAAGGATAGTAATTCAAAAATTTCTCAAATAGTCGGGAGTTGCACTTTTTACCATTTGAGTGAAATTTTTTTCTTTTGAGAAGGTCGGGAACTGCTTTTTTTCAACTTGATAACCATTCAAGTCAAGGTTATCAAGTTGAAAAAAGTAGTGGTGGGCTAATTTTTGCATTTCAATTTTTCTTTGCTAATTTCGATCGTCATAAAAGTTATTTCTTATTTCGGACTGCACCACAAATGTATATAAGAAAACAAGCTAAATAGCTAAGACGGCTATAATAGCTGTAATAGCTAAGCTATAGTATGTAGCTGTTGTAGCTAATTTATAGTATAGGGTGTTTTTTTTAGAGGTATAGAGCTTCGAATTGAAATAAAACACAAGAAAATCGTTTTAATGTCCATCAATTTGGCTTTATTGGAAGGATAATTTTATGCCATTAATGTTTAAATATGATTTCGGGCATGTGGCCGCCGCGGCTGGCTCGAATAAAGCCAATTCTACAGGTCCAATTTTGAACCACTTTTTCGAGCATATGGGGCCGTATGTCGGCAATAACGCCACGAATGTTGGCTTCCAAGTCCCCTAACGTTTCTGGTTTGTTGGCGTAGACGAGCGACTTCACATATCCCCAAAGAAAATAATCCAATGGTGTCAAATCACACGATCTTGGTGGCCAATTGACAGGTCCATTCCGCGAAATTATGCGCTCATCGAATGTTTCCTTCAATAAATTGATTGTGACGTGCGCTGTGTGGCATGTAGCGCCGTCTTGTTGGAACCACAACTCATCCACATTCATGCCATCCGATTCGGGAACAAAATAGTCGGTTATCATGGCTCTATACCGGTCTCCATTAACGGTAACTGACTCTCCAGCATTATTTCGGAAGAAGTATGGCCCAATGACTCCACCAGCCCATAGAGCACACCAAACAGTCAGTTTTTGTGGATGTAATGGCGTCTCAAGGGTCTCATGTGGATTCTCTTCACTCCAAATGCGGCAATTTTGCTTGTTGACGTAGCCATTCAACCAAAAATGAGCCTCATCACTGAACAAAATTTTGCGATGAAAATCAGCATCGAGATCAATCTCATTTTCGGCCCATACACCAAAATCACGACGCATTGCATGGTCTCGCGGCTTTAATTCTTGCACAAGCTGGATCTTGTAAGGTCGCAAGCCAAGATCTTTGCGCAAAATCTTCCGTAAAGTTGATGGGCAAAGCTCCAATTGCTGTGCACGGTGGCGAATCGATTCATTCGGGTCCTCTTCAACATTTTGCTCTACAGCGGCAATTGTTTCTTCGGTGCGCACTGTTCGACGTCTCTGCGGATGCGTATTATCACATAGAGTAAGCGTAGTGCGAAAACGACCCATGGTTAACCGAATTAATTGCTCTGATGGACGATTATGTCGACCATAAAATGGACGGAGCTTGCGGTAAACTTCGCGAACTGAACCATTATTTTCGAAATAAATTTGCACGATTTGCAAGCGTTGTTCTTTTGTCAACCTGTTCATGATGAAATGGCAAACCAAACTGAACATAAATGACATTAGAGTTGCCAGATTTGACCATAAAATGCCAGTTTTATCTCTATTCGAAAAACAAACCTCTAAAGAAAACACCCTGTATATAGCTGTAGTAGTAAACAATAGTTGTAGTATTGTTGTTTCATATTCAGGGACTACTGCCTTAATATTCCCTTTACTTCTCGAGGAATATTTTGGAGTATGACAAAAGTTTTTATTATTCCAAAAAATGGAATGAGCTCATATACAAAACTAAGCAACTATGTGCTATCGAATCGAATTTCACGAATAAAGTAAACTAAGAATTTATTTGCTGTATCAGCTACAGGTCACTGAGGATGATGCTGTATAGCGAATCGAAACCATGGTCTGACTTGTCGTTTATCGATACTGCTATCTTAAGTATTGAAATTTTTTTTGTGTATTATACTGAATAGTAATTTTTTTTAATATACTGAATAGTAAGCTCACTAAAATATTAATTGATAAATTATTATTTAGTCCTTACAAAACTTAATACAAAACTGTTTCTTAAGAACTATAAAGCTTAAAATGAAAATTCCCGCTGGGATGCTTTAAATATTTATTAGCTCATTGTTTGATTTTAGCGCAAAGTTCAATACTACCTCAACATAAGATTTATAATACAGGTACACTTTTTTTTTCTTTGTTTTTGATAAGGCTTTTTAGATTTAGTACCTTAACTTTTTATTTAATTTCTATTATGTCTATAATATTGATAGCTTGTTCATGTATTAGAGCTTTAACTAAGTATTAGTTGGAAAATAAAAAATATTATTAATCAATGTTTTTATGACAACATTTTTATTGAAACTTTGTTCTTTATACCTATAATATCTTTACAAGTTATTGAGTCAATTGAGGCAGATATGAAAAAGACAAAGAACACGTATGAAAGAGTTATTATCGTTTGGGCTGCTATTGAACACAAGGTAAAACTGCATATGAGCAGGCGCCACGCTGAACAATTGGGTGCATTTTATGCCAATTGCTTTTGAAAGTCAAACGAGTGTTTTCAATCCAAGTAAAATTACTATATGCTAGAGCTAATGAAATCAGAGAAGTTAAGTCAGGAGAAAGCATTTTTTTAGGGTGTTCATAATGCTATTTGTAGATGGCTTAAACTGTCAAACTGAATTGATTCACACCCAGGGGAAATACTTTATTCCTAGACACAAAGCAAACATTTTTTATTGCGAAATTTTAAATAACACTTATTTATTTGATGGAGCATGTTATGGACTTTAAGAATTTTTGTCTTTTAATCTTTGTTGGGTCAAAGTGCTATTCACATTATCACTCAACAAAATTCATCAAATAAAAATGAAAAATGACTCAAAATTGAAGGAAATTTGATTCGAAATAAATAGATTGTTGGCTTAATAATAAATGGTAAAATCGTAAAGAAAAATCTTCTGTAAAATCTTCCCAAATTTCGTTAGTTCTCATATGCAGACGATCACTCTCTTTCTCTCTATCAATTTTCTGCTTAAGTTGAGAGCAACATTAGCGGCCTTGGATTAAATGCTAATTTTGAATAACATAAAATTTTTTTTTTAGATCTGAATGAAAATAATTTTTTAAGTACTTTTGTTATCAATTCTTATCTACAAAATAATTTTTGGAGCAAAATTTTTTTATCTTTTTGTTTTATTATACCCTAGAAATATTTTTTTTTTATTTAATTATTTTAATAAATTTATTTCTTTTTATTTAAGCTCTGTAACCCCAAAAACATGTTATACAAGGTACCTTTATTCGAAATTATTTCTGACCAAATCCATTTAAATCTACTAAATGATGTTATTATTAAAAATATGCTGAAGGTAGTAGTATCAGAGGTGGCTGGCAAGGTTGAAACAAAAATTTAAATATTTTTTTTTGAAAAAAAAAAAATTCTCCTCACCTCAAATGTTTTCAAGCGCGCATTAAACTCATATCATCTCTTTCTTATATTAGTACAAGTTCAAAATAAAATTTTAAGTGAAAAAAAGGTGGGGTTTTTCAGAAAATCAGCTTTGTTTTTTCTCATAAAAAGCGCTATAACTTTGCCAATTTTCAACCATTTTGAAATTTTTTGAAGATTCTAACAGAGATTAAAAAGTTCTATGTTGAGATGGATTTGGTATTCTCATTTTTAAAAAATTTCGTTGAATACTTTAAAAAAATTGAGAAAAATAAATTTTTTTCAAGCTTTGAGATGTCTCCGAGTTCCCACTTCATGAATTTTTTTTTTTACGAAAAGTTTGCAATGCATTAAAAAGTTTTGAAAAAATGCTGCTCCGGTGACAACTTTTAAAATATTGACTTTTAAATATGTACTTATATCATTGATGCTTCAAAAATTGGGTAACCACTCATGTTTTTAATATAACAATTTATTTTTAGTATTGTGTTAACGTTACTATATGTCTTCGATTTAGGTTGCATTTTTATGTTTTTTTTTTGAGCGCAACTTAAAAAGTTTCATAACATTTTTTTTAAATTTAATTTTTTTCTTATAATTTTTCTTATTTTTCATTTTTTGTAATTTATTTTTTTTTTTTATTTTAACTTTATAATTAAGTTTTGCAAATTTCAAAATAAATAAATAAAATTTTAATGAAGTGTTTTTTAAATGTATTAAATGAAATTCTTTGGGAAACGACAGCACCACATAGAATTGAGAAGCATAGGTTAAAATGCTGAAAAACTGTTCCAAGCTGTGAACAAGTTTTTCAATGCAAGCTTTTTGTGGTACGCATTAGTTCCAAGTTTTTGATTCTAAGCCCTCTAATGAATAAATTTTTGTCTTAGCTCACAATTTATGTGGAAGGTAATTTGGGTGTGAAAAACATGGTAGCTTTACCGGTTCAGCTATAGCCCGCCAAAAGGCTGTGCTATGCATTAGAGGGTTAAATGCATTATTATTATTTTAAGAAAAAAAAATTTTTTTTTTTCAACATAAATTTGAACATTTTTAATTCTATTTCGGTATTAAAAAAAAATATTTTCTTAAACAGGAAGCGGCGCAACATAAGTAGCTAAAACAATAAATTACTCCCTTAAAAAAATATAGAACTCTGCTTTAAAATAAAGGACTTTCTTTTAAAATAAAGGACTCAATATTAAAATAAAGGATGAATGACCGTATGTATACGTATGTATATCATTATACCTAATCAACTTTGCTTTCAATGCTCGTTCGCAATCAAATTTATAATTCAAAGTTGAAGTGTAAAGTGTTGGGTGTTAAGTAAATAATTTAACGATGACTCAAAATGTCAAGTGTCCTAGATATTTGGGGAAACACTATGACTCAGTGCATGAGTCATGTATAATTTGAATGTGATTTTCTTAGATAAAACAATAATAATTTTATGAAATTAATTGTATGCCCATTAAGACATAAATTACTCATAGGCTTTAAATTCAATAACATGAAGATAACATAAAAAAAAACTATTTAAAATATAATATATACATACATAATATTACTATGAATCGATATATGTTTTTTAAATATATTTCAATAAAACTTAAAACAAAAATATTTTTGAAAATATATTTCATAATAATTTTGAAAAAATGTTTAATTATTTTTCAACTTACCATAAAAATTCAAAAAAGCTCGTTTGCAATCAGCAAGTAATCCAAAAATTTGCTGTGTGTTTTGTAATCCAAAAAATTATGTTTCAAAATTCAATTTCACTAATGTTACAGTTGATTCCTCCTCACAAAGGATAATCGTGGAGATCGTGCGTTAAAAAGTAAACGTTACGAATTTTACATTCGTTCTTAACGTAATGCCAATGCAACGCGAATTGTTCGCTTAGAACGTATAACACAAAAACTTATATGAAAACGTCGCGCTGCGATACCGTGTAGCGAACAGAACGAGTTGAGTTGTTGCAAAAGAATCAAAATGAAAATCCAACGAAATCGAGTGATAGTAAACGACTGGGCCGACTACCGAACGCGAAACCTTGATATTGAGCACTGTATGTGTAGTACTTAACGTAAAAGTTAGTGAGAAAGTTTCGTCGAATAAAGAATTTTTCTTATTGCAAAAACAAAACAAAAATTATTAATTTTACTTAAAGCTTTGGATAGCGATCTGTGAGACAGAGTGGGAGAGGGAGAGTGGGAACGCAAGTTGGGGCACGTGTTTTTTTTTTTTTGCTCGCGAAATTTGTAGGTGTTTTGTTTTGAGGTTTGTGTTTTTTTTTTTTTTTTTTATTTGCTTTGTAGGCACTCACCACTCACACAAGCGCAGTAGGGGAAGCTTTTTTTTTCCGTATAACTCACACACACACACTGGCTGCATAGAAAATGATGCTTAGAAGTTTATTATGGACACGCTTACACATACATACAAAAGCTTTTGTAGGTGCTTTGGTATGTTTTTTTTTCTTTGTTGTTTTCAAAGTGATGTCTATTATTTTATTGTTGCTGTTGTTGTTTTTTGCTGCGCCGTTGGGGCTTATCTTGAATACTTAGTATTTTGTGTGTTTTTTTGCTTAGTAAATTTTATTTTTTTTTTTTGCTTTGCCGCTTATGTCACTATAAACAATATTGACCTAGGTTTACTATCATGGACATTCACACACACGCGTATAGATTTTTTTTTTGCAGTATATATGTATGTATGTTAGCCTTTTAAATTAAGAAACGCAAATTAGTTTAGTAAACTTTTTTTTTCTTCTTGTATTATTTTAGTAAAAGTTGTTGTTTATTGTTGTGTTGTTGTTATTTTCAGTCTTGCCTTCCGTGTGGCTGTGTAGTAGCACTGCAATAAAGAATGAAATAAATTGGTTATTAGATTTATTATTGAGGTATTTGAAATTTATAATTTATTATTTTAAGTTTTTGCAAAAAAAAATTGTATGCTCGCTAAGCGCTCGATTAAATGCATCGTAATTTATGAGAAAAAAGTCAATAATTTCAATGTTTTATTACTAAAGATATAGCATTTTTGAATTTATCATGACGTTACTTTGCAAAAATTTGTAGTTTAGCTAAACTTGTTATACCTAGCTACATTACTTTTGCCGTTTAAACTTGCATAATATTAGTCCGTGAGGTAGCATTGCATTTTTGAAGGTCATTTTATCAATAAGACAAGATTTGACAAACCGTTCAACGTCTGAGAATTTTCAAAATATACCGTAATTTTGAGCAAAAATAATTATTTTGGGCGAAAAATGCGGTTTTTAGTTGAACAAGTAGTGTTACTTAAAAATTTTCAGTAAAAACTTTAAAACTATGAAAAATGAGTCAAACTTTATCAGACGGTAATTTTTTGGGATAGAAATCGATGTGCTTTTATCTCCTTTACGACATCGATCTTAATATATTTTTCTACTTGTGGCTTACTTTCCGTGTTATTAAGTAAAACTCTGAACATAAGTCAAACTTTGACATATGCGGATTTTTTGGGCATGAAATCGATGTGTTTTTATCTCCTCTACAACATTGATCTTAATATAGTTTTATACTTGTGGCTTTCTTTCCGAGTTATTGAACGAAGTTTTTTTTTCTGCCTCTCACAACCAGGCCCACCACGATTCTGGCGACTGACGCTTATTTTGGTTACTAACCATATTTATGATATAAATTATTTCATTTGAAATGATCATCAAAAATGCTTTGCTACTTCCCGGGCTATATTTTTTGCAATAATCTTTGAAAAATCTTATATATCATTGAAAAATGTCGTATATGCTCGCAGAGCACTTAAAAAAAGCATCACTGTCGATGTGAAAAAATTTGTAATTTTCATTTGAGATTCTTTACAGAAAATCAATGCAATTGCATTGCTTTTGGAACTTGCATTTATTTTTTTTTTTTTGCAATATTCCTTAAAAATTTTTATATACTATCCTAAATTTGATAAAAAATTGAATTAAATGCTTTATTGCTTGCTTACTATTTTGGATGCTTGAAAATAAATTTTTTTTGAGTTGTATATGCTACCGGTCGAACTAGTTTTAAGGATAAGCTAATTTTTTCTATTCCAAACTAGTTCGTCTAAAGCGTGTTAGGATGAACCAGTTTAGCCTAGGATGAAATAAGGTTATTATTTACATTAACGGCCTCACGCCCGATTTTCTTAAAATTTTATTATGTTGGGGTAAGTGGGAGGCATTCAGCCACTCAGAGCTTACATGGATGAACTAGTTTGGACTAGGAAGAGCTAGTTTGTCCTAAAAACTAGTTTGGCGGGGACATACACATGTGTACATTATATACAAATATTGTGACATTTTTTTTTTCCAAAGTAGATTATTATTTATTGATTTACTACATCTTATCTTTTAAGTTACATTTTATTTCATACAAAAATCTAAATTTTAACCTTAAAAGGTCTTTTACTTTTATTTGCTGCAGTTAATCATAAATTTTATTTCTCATATTTATGGACTACAGAGATTATGCCTTTGAGAAATTTTTTTCATAAAATTGTCTGAATAATGCATTAGAAAATAGCAACTTCCGCACTAGATCGCTTAGATACATTAATTTTCATTAATTATATCTTCAGAATACATTTTGTTTTTTTTTTTGTTTTTTTATTGTCAACAAACAAAACATCATAAGTTGTTTATAAAATAATAATGTAAGGAAAGAAATATCAAAAGTTATGTATTTTGATTTATAGTTGCCCTGGGGATAATTAGAACTATGTTATGTGTTTTTACGTAGTACTTTGCAGAAAATTATTAGGTATATATAAATGTATATATATAGGGATAGGTTAAAATTTCCGAAAATGTTGCTGCAGGATATGTCGAAAGTTTTTTTGAAATATTTTTGTAATGATTTATTTGGTTGTTTTATTTTTTGACTACTTATAAAAAAAAATTTTTTTTCTTATTTACTTAAAATATCCTAAGGAAACAAAAAAACGCTATGAAGCTTATATTTTTTTGTGAAAGATACTGCTTTGCATGCTTGAGATATTTCTATCTTTCTAGTATTTCTATCTTTTGCAGCACTTATATAAAATCACTTTGTGCTTAATTACTTTAAAGTTGCATAACTTTAGACTTTATTTTAATTTTAAATATTTTAAGCAAAGCTTATGTAAGATATATTCTGTGGGTGGTAGGTATATTTCCACAATATAATTTTTGGTGAAATTGTGTTAATGGGTAATATATACTTTAGTATATAAGCTTATATATATACTATACTTTAGTATAAGAAGCCAATCTCCCACTAAGCTATCGCACGATTTGCATATCTTTTATATATCGAGCCACGCACAATAATTCCAAAATAATTTTTTCATAAGAAGATTTTTCTCAGTTAAATTTTTTGCAGATAATTTGCACCAAATGCTTAATATTTCTTAGAAAATTTCAAAAATGCATTATATTATTACTTTTTATCTACTAGTTCGAAAAGAATGTACTTTCAGCTGCTTAATGTATCTTTAAGCGTATGTTGCATATTTTGCGTATCTTTTATATTATCAATTTAAGCTTTCAACACGTTACACTGATATTTGTGCAGCAAAAAATCAGCACTTTATTGCTTAACACGAAAAAGTTCGCCAGCAAAACGAATTTTGAAATTTTAATTTTCATTTATCTTTTTAACAAAAAGATCGAAACTGAATTGATTTGTTAGGGAATTTATTTTAAAAATTATAGCTAGATGTTATATCTAAAGTCACGTCATGTGTATCTTTTGCATTGCTAATTAAAAACAAATTAATATTTATAAAAGTAGGTAACTGTTAAATAGTATCTAACAGATACTTCACAGTACAAATATGGGCATTTTATAATTTATTTAACTGATTTCGTTGATGAAATATTTTGCATTTTTTTGTATTTTTATTAGATAAAATACATATTTTATTAAACAGTTCCGTGCACATATTAATTTTATTTTGCAAAAGCTTTACAGTTTTAAAAATGCATGTATCTCATTTGCATTTTCATATTTTTATAGCAAACTAAAACACTTATTTAATATTTAAATTTTTTTTCTACATAAATAATATCTTATCAATATTAAAAGCATTCAATGGCTGACCTTTGCCTATGTGTTTCGACGCGTCAACATCGTTCATTGAACTTCTGCTATTCGGCGTGTCTATGCTAATTTTTTTCTGAGTTTTTTTTTCTTATTTTGTTGTATGTATTTGCATTAATTTTTACTATAAATTTGAGTTTTTTTATTTTTTTTCTGAAGGCTTCACTGTTTGTTTATAATACTAAATTTATGTATCTCTTTTATTTATGTATATTTTTAAAAATCATTTTTTTCAAGCAGTTTATAGTTTGTTTTTAGTAAAAAGTTTTTTTTTAAATTTTTCTTTGAAAAATTTTTCTGCCTAATTCAGACGTTAAAACGTTGTTACCGCGTTGCGCGTCAATTGAGAAATACAGCCGAGCCAGCAACACCGGCAGCAGCAAGCCCAATAATAATCAACATCGCAGTTTTTCTGTGCGTCGACGTCAGCGACAGCGTTGACTGCACTGCTTTTAATACAGACAACAAAAAAGTAAATTATAGAATGAAATTTCTTGACGGCAGCAACGACGGCAGCAATGACGCAGCGCAGCACAAAAAAGCTCACACCAAACAAGTTCAACAATGATTGCATGTGTGTTGGTTACTCGGTGTGTGTATATACTGTATGTAGAGAAAATACAAAAAAAAGCATTTAATTGCAAGTTCAGAATATTTCACAAATACACGTAAGTGAAAGCATTTGGTGGGCATTTCCATACTTGAGTTTCATTAGGTTATACGTTATTAAAATAATAAAAATGAGCGGATATTTTGAACACGAAACTTAATGAAATTCCAAAAATATGAAAAAGCTTTTAAAAGTAAGTTGCAACAAATGCCTATAAAAATCGAATAATCACGCCTATTCTGATGCTGATTAAGATCGGAAGATGAATTATAGTCTGAAGTTGAATACTCTGCTATCAGAAGCGAAAAGGCGTATCTTACAAAAAAAAAAAATTAGTCTCGAGACAATTGATGTTTTGTTTATGCCAATGTGTTGAAATAGTACCTGTAAAATTGAGAAAGAGAAAATTTTCTTAGCAAATTTTCTAAGATACCGGCATTTGGAGTAGTTCATTAGGCGCGTAATTTCTTAAGCTATCCCATGCCATAAGAATTACGCATATGCATTTTTTTGAGGTACGCCCATTTCGCTTCTGAGAGCAGAAGAGCTCTACTAAATCTTATGGTAGGCATTTGCAATGGGATAATTTTTTGAACTTCTAACTTGAGCTATGACAGTTCCGTTAATTTGACGGATTTCCTTTATTTGTATGATCCTGAAATAAAACTTCGAATTTCAATTCTGTTTCCGAAACAAATCCGAAACGGAATCAGAACAGACCTGAGTCCAAATGTATTCAGAAGTATCGAATAGTTATTATAGAAAACCATCGCAAAGCATCAATAACAACGAAAAATACCAGAAAGTCAAAATATATTGAATAATATCAAAAAGCACTGAAATAAAAAACAGTATCGAAAAGTAAAGTTATCGAAGAGCATCGAATAGTATCGGAAAGCTCGCTTGAACTCGAAAATTATGCTAAGTTTTAGGTTTATATCAACACTTGGATACTAAATTCTTAACGTTTTGTGTACTTAATTTTCTCTTAATCAAGTTTTGTTCATATTTTTGAAGTTCTTCGTGTATTATTCTATCAGTATAAGAAATTTATCTCGTTATATTAAAAAAAATCGAAAACATTGAAAAGAAAGAAGGGAATCGGAGAGTATCTAAAAGTATCGATACTTCAAGAAATACCAAAAAGTATTGAAGAGATGAAAAATTGACATATGTAAAATAGTAGCAAATGGTACCAAAAAAGATGTACAAAAGGCGAAAGCTTCAAATAGTTTATAAAGGTTGTAAAGTGTGGAATAGTATCGAAATAACTAAAACTATCCAATCATATTAAAAATAACTAGCGAAGGTGTTATCTTCTAACATGCTGAAAATTATATGCCGTACAATGCCATGCTCATTTGGAGAAAGTCACCTAGTTCAGATCTATACTGAATCATTTCTACAGTCTGTGTAGATTTGTTACCTTACAAAACTCCTTCAGTACAGCGTTTGTAAATTTTTGTTTGTATGGAAATTCGACATCCTTTTGACCAAGGTTTGTTCGAGTTATATCTGGTATTTGTGAAAAATTTATTTACTATACAAATAGCTCTCTCAGAATAGAGTTTTAAACTTTTTTTTTTGCATGGATGGTAGGCGTGTCCGTTAACTGATTTCGTTCATTTTCAATCCCAAGAAGCTTATTTGAAGGTATGGCATGTGTACCAAAGTTCATTCAACTATTTCGCTTAGTTTTCCTATTTTGGTGATTTCCTCAAGCAGACGAACATGGATAAATCGACTCAGGTGATGACGCTGAATAACGGCTCTCAGGAATATATATACATATGTACTTTTTTTATACCTGCCACGTTCCCTTCTGTGCGATACAACACGACTGACGATGTGAATATATTCTGCGTGTAGGGTATAAGAAGGAGTTAAAGTGCATTGAAAAGTTTCGAATATTAAACAAAAAATTCGACAAAAGACTACATGAATTCTTAGCTTTTAGATAGAAATTTGTTCTGTGCCAAAACAAACCCTAGGCTTATGCCTAGAACTTAAGCGAAAGTTGGCCCATACGAAATGTAGTTTACAGATTTTGAGTCGCAATAACGTAACTAAATTTTTTATATTGACATTTTCTCCAAAAATCAAAATCGGTGTAGTTCGGATTTTTCAATTTTCGGGGGCCGTACTCTTGTAATTTTTTCGGTTTTTGAAATACACAGGATAACAGAGTCCAAGTTCCATGTTGACTGCTTGGAATTCAGTTTAAAAAATACAAAAAGTGTCTTTTTTTTGTAATACTAGAATTGGGATTAAAGCTTCATAAATTTGGTTATAGCTTGTGCTGTAAGCAAAAATTATTCTCTTGAAAATGTCACTGAAGTTATCTATTTCTTTCTACAGAAATTTTTTACGAGGGCAGCTCTTTCGATGTATCCTTGCGTTTTAATATTTCTGGATTTTGATCGACCTTTTCGTTGCTGTATGATATTTTCTCCACTATTGTCATTTTGTCAATACTATTTCGACTTTTTTTTAATGTTTTTTTTTTTTTTTTTTTTTTTGGCAGTAGTCGACACTTTCCGATGTTTTTCGTACCAATATTTTTTCGATTGTTATCATCGATACTATTTGACTTGTTTGCTACTAATGATTTTTTTTTTAATGTTTTCAAGTTTCATCGATTTCTTCGATACCTTCCGACTTTTTTTTAATATTTTTTGATACTTTTCAATTTGTGTCGATTTTTTCTATATTTCTCGATACCATTCGATATTTTTAGATTTGCTTGTTTTTCGACAGTATACTGTTCTATACTGAGTTATTGTTTTGATTAAAACTCTTATTTAAGCTGAAGATCAAGTTTTACTTCTGATCATTTTTGATTTTTTTTCTGCTTATTTTTATTATATACAATTTCTTCAATACTACTCATATGGGGTAATTAAACCCAACCTACAGATTTTAAGCTTTCACATGGAATTGCCTTCTTATACAGCAGAAATCACACATACACACTGAAATTTTTAGGTAGACGCATAAAAAAATTTGAAATTGAATAAATAAAATTTTGCCAAAAATTCGTAATTTTGGCATTTATTGTTGTTGTTGTTGCTGTTGCTGTTAACACGAGTTTGCTGTTTACTTGCTCAATAAGAATTTTATTATGATACGTCAATTTCTTTGTTTTGTGTTTAATTCTTTTCGTTGTTAGTGATGTATCTCTTTAGCTGCAAAAGCCTGCTGCTCTGGTGCTTCTTCTGCCACTTCGTCGACGTCTTTTCTATATTGGGGGTTGCCTAAAAAAGCCGGTTCATTGTTTTGCCTTTTGTGGTTTTTTTTTTTTTGGTTAAACAAGTTGCTTGTTTACTTTTGTTGTTGTTTCATTGCTGATCTAACATTTTAAGTTATAAAAAAAACTATTTTGTTTTTTCTTGAAGTCATATTGAAGACGCATTTCATTTGACGCAAGTTGTTCGGGGTTTTTTTTTTTTGCTTCATAGAATGTGATAAGAGGCAAAAGTGAAATGTTAAATGATTCTTGGAACTAAATCAGTAACTTGTTTCATGGAATATATGTTGCTAAATCAATATTTATGGTATGGCATTTACTTATGTACATATTTAACATGCTTTGTAAAACAATGGAAGCTCATAGCTCTAGGATAATAACCAATGTTCTTGTAACCAATTAACATACGCCTGAAGCTATAATATTTAGAAAAACATAGAAATGCACAGTAAAATTCTTTTGGAATTTAGAATTTCATAAAAGATTTTGTTGAGAAGCTTAAGGTCATATCCTCAAACTTAGGAACTCACAAGTGATATGTTCGCAACTTCACTTTCTTTATACGGTTACCAATCTATGTAAGGCTTGAACTTATTGAGTTTCTTTTTTTTTCTCGACCCAAGTGAACTCTTTGCAGTTCTAAATGCTAAGAAACCTGGTCTCTGAAACGAAAGTTCGGCCGTCCGTATAAAGCCTAGACGTCCATTAGCTTAATTCGCCCGAGCAAATGGCTCTTGCCAGAACCAGGTTAAGGTCCGAAAATTAAATCGGATCGCTACTTAACTACCTCAACGAACTGAATGCAACTTTTATCGATACCATAGGTTTTCCTTTCAAAATTCTTTCGAAAACCATCTTCATCAATTTTTAAGGGGCGCATTAATGATACTAAAACTTCACAATTAGTGCTTGTTAGGGCTTCTATCATGTTTGCTTAGCCATCACTCTAATCTACCCTAACATCCACATTATCTTTATCAAATGATATTACTGATGATGTGAGTTTTGAATCCAACAGCTTCAATATTTCGACGCTACAAAGATTGCCTTCTTCGAAACTCCACCAATATGTTCTTTGTGGCAAGTAAGCTACTTGTATAACTTAAAATTTTCAGCTTACACTTAGACTCAGTTTACTTACATTCCGGATATTGATGGCTTGAGAGACCAAAATTCTTTAAAAAAATATCTCTACAAAAGCCCGAAGAACTTCTGACTGTTCCAGTGAAGTTAAAGAAACACGGCACATTTCGGTGAGTTACTTACGCTTTGAAGAGTGCCAACATTTCCAAAACAGCCAACCAAATGGATCCGCCAAAAAAATGAGCGACCACTGACAGACATAAGAGCAGTAATGCTCAGCCTCCTGACGAAATATTTTACCATAGCTCTGCAGGAATGTCTGTGGTGTTTGACATTAATCCCTGCCGATATGGCTTAATTTGACATATCCGAAACAACACGTCGAGCGGCATCCCTTCGACCAGCATAATGCTTCGCAAAGGCTCCATTTCAAATGAACATGACTTAATTCCTGATCGGAGTTGAGGCCTATCTAAAACTATTGCACTGCTTTGAGAAATGAGACCCAATTGCAATGCAGCTCCACCCTGGGTGCATAGAATTCCCCCTACCGGAGATTTTGAGTGCAAACCACAGCCATCACGATGCTCCCACAAGGCTAAAACCGAAGATCTAGGGGCTCCTGACACCCGTTGGTTTCAGAAATCCTCTGGTGAGGTTTAGTCTGCTGGAAATGAGATTTCGTAGATGAGATAAGCATAGCTCATAATTCAGTCGTCAGACAATCATTTCCACAAAAATAACACCTGCTGCCGCTAAAAGTTCCGATGACAATCCAAAGCATTCAGCTGGAGGTTGTGTCATTTGCCAGTCTTCAAATCATCTATCTACTTTGTGACTCCGTAAATATTGATCTAAGCTATTTTTCGAAGAGTATAAACATTCCTTTAGTATTCCGAAAACTCACAGAAAACTTGTTTAAATGCCAGAAACTTTAGGAATTCCTAAATTTTAAGTTAACCTTTCAAAGAGCTGAAAAAAAACCATAAAATTAATTTCTCGATAATTCAGTATTTTTCTTCTCACACCAACCAACCAAAAAAAAAAAAAGAAAAAAATGAAGCGACAAATTGAAGACGCTGCTGTGCTGCGGCCATTTTGTTGTTTTTGCACATTTCCGTTGCTGTTAGCCGCAGCAGCTGTGACTGCAGCAATTGCATGTATGTAGCTGCTTTACTCTCAACATTTGTTGTCACGCTGCAAAAATTCGTAAATACTTGTATTCACTCGAACGGCTTCGTTAGACGGCAACGCTGCTGCCACATCTTGTTGCTGTAACTGCAATAGCAACTGCAGACTGGTGAACACAACCCACCCCAACCCCGATTTTTGCAATGCTACCGGCACAACTGATGATTTTTGCAACCATTGTTGTTGCTGCTGCTGCTGCTGTTGTTGCTGTCACAAAGACATGCTGCTGTTGTACATATGCTCCTCTTACTCTCTCCCTCATTGTGATTTTACCCTCTCTCTGCAATTAGTCCCTGCTGCACGTCCTGCAAGTCAGTGAAGTTTAGCCTCGAACTCGTGGAGGCGATGCAACAGTTTTTGACACAAAACTTTGTTGCTAAAATTTTTTTCTTCTTCAGTTTGTATGCGGCGGCAGTGTGCGTGTTTTCGACAACACATCTATTTTTATATTCGCCAAGCATCATCATCATCGTCAGCGCTCGCTGTTGGAGGTAGTAGTCGCTCGTGTAGATACGTTAATATTTGTTGTTGTTGCTGTAGTGGTGTTGTTTGTTTGCTGTTTTTTGAATTGTTTTTGTCATTTTCAGTTGTGGTGCAAGTTGATTTGCATCAGAAAAGATACAAAATTATTGAAAACAACAAAAACATTGAGTTTTTTTTTTTTGTTGGAACCTGCAGTTGACATGTGTTGCTACTTCTATCTACTGGATTTAAATTTTGTTGAGATTTTTAAATGCGGTACAAACAATATATGCATTTCTTATACCAAACAATAAGGCAATAAAATTTTTTAAGATTGCAGCCACAGAAAAAGAAAAACCGGAAAGTTCAAGGCTGAAGCCAATGCCAACAGGAAGTTTACCATAAAAGAGACTTATCGTTAAAAGCTTGCCGAAATTTATCTACGTTTACTCAATGAAATGTACAGTAAAATAGTCGATAACTTGACTTAAGTCCCCAGATGCGATTTTTCCAGTTAAGTTGTAGAGAGAGAGACTACTTTGAATACAACACAACAAAATATTATAAGCTTTCATATCAAATTATTCCTTGGTTGTAATGCATCTTTAAAAGCTTTTTAGAGCAGTACATTGGACCTTCCAAATTAAAGCAGGCGAAATCGGCTTTCTTAAGGATAATCCTCTTATGCTTCTCCGAAAGACTCAAGACTCCCATCCTTTCTTCTGAAAATTCTGGAAAAACTACTTGCTTATCATTCTAAAGAATGCTTCGACCTAGGGATGATATCCTTGGCATTACATGCCTCTACTTGAAAGGAAAGTTGGTTGAAACCGCACTGTACTCTTTGGTTGGTGGCAATGTAATAGAACCTTTCTCAGTCTCAAAGTGTCCACTATTTTTGCCTTTCTAGACTAGAAAAATGTTTTTGAGTAAATGCTATAATTCAAAGCTTGCACGACCTAAGTGTAAATGATGCATTCTGTATAGTCTGCTCATACGTAGCATTATTCAGTACAACCCCGAGAATTCGGTTGTAATTAAGCTTGTGACATCAAAGGGAAAGATATCGCCATGTTTCCTCTGGCTGCTGGTAGTAAATAGCTTTTAAAAATCATTAGAGAGGGACATTTTCAGGGTCACATATCCACCATTGTATGTGGTAAGGACCTTACGAAAAACTCATTATCTTTAGCAGGAAAAACATAGCTATATATGTATGCATCATCAAACCTTCTATATTTGATTTAGGTAGAGTAGTGTTCTCAAATAATGTTAATTTTCTAGGTGTAAGTTTCGACAGAAAGTTCGACTGGGGACTAAACATGAGGGAAAGATCAAAAAAGCTTTAGTAGCTTTTCCATTTTCAACTGAAAAAGTTAGAAGCTTCAACAGAAATTCTGTTTTGGCCCTATGAATTAGTAGTTGGACCAATATGGGTCTACGAAGTACTTTTTAACTGAGATAATTGTTTAGCTAGCCAATGTTCTAAGTTTGATAAGTTTTAACATTATAGTAGCACTTTTTCTGTCCTGGATGTATTACTTCAACTGCTAATAGAAAAGCGGCGACTATTCAAATTGTTATGGTTAAAGCAAAACTGCTTGAATTACAGCCTGATACAATAAGAATTGCACCTCTTAAGGATAAAAACTAACCTGCATGGATACAAGACTTGTAGTGATAAAAATACTCGTCATGTAACGCTTCATAAGCCTTTGAGAATTTTTCAAAAGTTTCGGTTACGTTTCAGAAATCTTTCATTTCCATTTCAGAAAGCTTTCTGCCATGTGTCAATGTTCGGCTTTTGATTTTATTTGAAATGCTACAAAAACCTTAAAAGATTATGCAAAAAGCAAAAATTCCTTATTACGCATCAGACTCTGAAATTTTTTAGTGTTGTTTTATCCGCGTGATTTGCGTTTTTATTCTTAGTACGTAATCGGGACTCTGAATTATTGTCACATTTAATCACTTGCATTTTTAATTAACGTTATATTTATTTGTTGTGTCGTTTTTGGGTTTTTTTGAATTTTTGATTGAAAATAATAACATAAAACTTTTCTTAACATAGCATCAAACAGAGAACAGCCTGGCAACATTCACACAATTCTTTATTAACCATGTACCTACATATGTAGATTTATTGCCGCATATATTTAATGCAGATAGCATAAAAGTAATATCAAATCATAAAACATTATTTACAATTCATTAGAAAAAATCAGTAAATATTAAATCTGGAACCTTTCAGAAACACTTCAGAATGATTGCATGTGAAACATTGCATATAAAATAGTTTAAAAAAATTTCTGTAACGTTCTGTTTACAAGATTTTAAATGAAACGTTTCTAATACTTTTTCTGAAACTCTCTGAAACGTTTCATGCCAAGTGGGAGGACTATGTATGCTGTTTTTGTTATTTTGGAAGTAACGTATACAATTAAATACCTGCAAATGTATAATATATATATATATACCGAAATATGTGACATTTTTAAAGCTCTATATTTCTCTGAAGTTTTGAAAATAAGAATAAATGAGTGGTGTCATATTTTATTATTCGTTCAATTTTTTTTTTATCAAAACAAATCAACTGTCTCAATTTCAAGCAACATGTTGCCGTATGGTTGCAATATAGTAAAGCGGCAACTTTTCTATATCACACATGATTCGCAACTTTTTATGTGAAACTAAAAAAACTGCTCTTATCAATAGAAATGCACATAATACATATTTACAGCGAGTGCATTTTTTGCAACATGAGCCACTTCAGCGCTATCATTAAGACATTAAATTCAATTTATCAACCACTCAGTCAATAAATAAGCCTAGGCCAATAAATATTACAAAAGTTGAATGCACATGAACGCCCCAATAGATAACTTTTGCTTGATTTTCCTAAGCATCCCCTTGGCTTTTGAGAGTAAGTAGTACCTACGAATAAATAGCAAGTTACTCGTATCTTACATATACACAACAAAAATTGCTCACGTTCAAAGTTAGCAACTTAGTTGCTTTCGTTGACGTTTTGTTTGCCAAAGCTTTCGAACTTTATTTTTCATTGTCAATGTCATAGATTGCAATGGTTGCAACAACAACAACGATAGCAATATCACTTTTTTGTTGTTGATTTTAAGTTTTGTAAAATGACGCCATCGTAACAAAAAGTACAGCGTTATGATCGTATTCAACTTAGCTGTTTGTACAATTCGAAAATAAAAATAAATAAATTGTTGCAAGCAAAATTGAACTGTAACATTTTTGTCACAGCTATTTATTTAATTTAGCACGAATGCTATGAGACAAAAAACATTAAGTGGATAGAGGCGCCAACACAAAACGGAGTGCAGATAACAACATTTTCAATTCAATTTTAAGATCAATTTAATATAACAAAGGTACTAAATTAGAACAATTGCTGATGAAGGGTGATACAATTCGAGTTTCTTATGTCGGTTGCTCAACGAGAATATTGCTGCTGTTAGTGAAAGTGTGTCCAAAAACTTAGAATTGTCGAATCAACAGCGCTCGTAGCACTTGGGCGCTTTTTTTTTGGTTCCTTTTGATTCATTTTGCAGCTTAAGTCGCACCTACCATCGTATAACTTCACTTAACATACAAATTGAAGCCGAAAATCCATGGATAGCGAGGAACTCAAATTGGGTGTTAGAGTAGCACAAAGCTAAAACCGAGTTCTTAAAAAAATCTACTACGCCGATGAGGCTCAGTTCCACTTCTCTGGTTATTGTCATAAGCAAATTGGCGTACATGAGTTTTGCAATATCCAATATGCCTCGCACATTGGGCTTCCGGGGCAAATACATAATTTGCCGCCCCCTACCGATTGGAAATATTTAGTGTTTTTGGAATTGTAAAAATTTTGTTTACAAAAAAAAGATCCTCACTTTTGGTCCTCGAAAACCCTAGCAAAATGACAAATGATTCACATAGAATTACAAAATCAAATTTTGTAAAATTAGTTGCATAAAAAAAAGGTTAGTGATGTCAACCGGCCGCCAAGATCATGCGATCGACGCCCGTTGAACTTTTTGTGGTCGTGATTACGCTTAAGCTTAAAACACAATTCGTAAAAAGATGTTTATTTGCCTGTACTTCGAAGAACGCAGTAGAACGGCCCAAAAAGAGGCACTGTTCTCTCAAAAGAAGTACTGTGCTCCCAAAAGAAGTACTATACTCCCAAAAGAAATTCTGTACTCCCAAATTAGTACTGTTCACCCAAAAAAGTACTATACTCCAGACAGAAGTACTATACTCCCATACAAATACCGAACGCCCAAAAGAAGTACTGTACTCCAAAAAAAAAAATACTGTACTCCCAAAAAGAATTCTGTACTTCCAAAGGAAGAACTGTACTCCCTAAAAAAGTATTGGACACCCAAAAAAGGAAATTCACTACAAAAAGAAGTAAAGTATTTCCAAAAGAAGTACTGTACTCTCAAAAGAAGTACCTTACTCTCAAAAGAAGTTTTCTTCTCCCAGAAGAAGTACTTTAATCCCAAAAGAAACACTGTATGCCGAAAAAAAGTAGCGCACTACGAAAAAAAGTACTGTTCTCCCAGAAAAAGTACTGTGTTCCGAAAAGGAGTACTGTATTTCTAAAAGAAAAACTGTACTTCCAAAACCAGTACGTTCTACCAAAACCAGTACATTCTTCCAAAAGCAGTACGTACTCCCAAAAGCAGCACGTACTCCCGAAAAATACTGTACTTCCAAAAAAGATACTGCTGTCACAAAAGAACACTCCCAAAAGAAATACTATGCTCTAAAAAGAAATACTGTACTCCCAAAAGAAGTACTGTATTCCCAAAAGAATTAGTGTACTCCCAAAAAGTACTGTACTGCCAGAAGCAGTACTGGCATTCCAAGAGAATAGATGTACTTCCAAAAGAATAGATGAATTAGCAGTATGTACTCCCAAAAGCAGTACGTACTTCTAAAAACAACATATTCTTCCAAAAGAAATACTGCACTACCAGAAGAAGTACTATACTCCCTTAAGAAATACGGTTGGTCACGTTAGCTATAATGCTCATCATATCCATTTGCAATTGAGTAGCAAAAGTTGCAACTTTTCAGATCATTTAATCTAGCATACCAAAACGATCTTACCATGATATGGCGATGATGAGAACGGCTGCCATTTGAATTATTTCAATGTCATTTTTGTAAGCGATTTATGGTTACATAATTTTGTTTCACCTTTTTTTATAAATTTAAATAAAAACGAGTTTGCTTGTTACACCCTAGCAGCTGTTCATTTTATATTTTTGTGTTTTGTTCTAACTTAGGTACATATGTTATTTAAAGAGCTTTTAGCTCACTAAAAAATGCATCGCCATTTCAATTGTCAGCATCTATTTGCTATTTGCTATAACAGAAAAATTTATTAATATTTATATAATTTACTTTGGAGTTCAACAATGTTGCCACTTATAATACAAATAATACAAATGTTTACCAAAACTTATATTTTTTTACGGAGATCACAAGATAATTAATTTGTTTGTAGTCACACATCTTATAAATAATAGCTTATGCCACTTGCCTATGTTAAAACTACCTACAAAAGTTAACCATTAAGAGAGCATGTCACGTCTATTGACATTTATTTATATTCAATATTCGTACGTGTAGTTATAATTAATGGAAGAACTAAATTATGGATTACATACGTTGATGTAAAAGTGCGAAATTGTGACTTAAGTATTTCGCACTAACACGTCAGCGCAAATATTGGAAGTGCATGATTTTTGTGTTATAAGAGAGATGTATAGAAAAAAGTGATAGAGTACTTATTTCGATTTATTCCATTTGCATAAAGTCTTTGAAATGAGTTGCATTTCATTGGTGACAGATAAAGCTCGAGGTTCCAGCCAAAAAATGGTAGTATGTAATTCAACAAATTTCGACGTATAAGTCCTGTTCATCAAGACTTACCGTATTGATTTTTCGTTATTACTACAGTACTGAAAAGTAGCTTATATACATATGATTTAGTTGTATCATTATTTTGATTTTCATGGAAGCCCAGTAAACGAGCAGTTCAGGTTTTTATAATCAATTAATGTAATTTTTCTCAAAACTATTAGACTTATAGAAAAAATGCATATACGCTCTTTTGTTCATTATTTAATGAGCTTTTAACCAAACAATTAAATACTTACACGAAAATAGTTCCTTATACGATTTTTTTTACAAGTTTATTGTCATTATACTAAATTTTTTTTCTCAAAGGCTTAAATCGCCTTTATCACCTTAAATCATTTTTTGCTATAAGTCTACTGGTTTTCAAACGATAAATAGAAACAAAACCTTAAGTACTTGGTGATACGTTACACTGGGCTAAAATAAGGAAGTTTCAGGTCACACATTTTTTATAAAGCAAAACCAATCATATACCTTAATTCGCCATAAAAAAGTTTGGATATTGCGTATACTATACTTTAATTCCAATTACGCCGAGTCTCCAGTAATCGGAATGACACTTTTCTCCAGCCAGATCACAGGTTTCATGCCATATATGCTAATTCATATATCTACTGTATTCGTTGAATACTATCCTCAAAATTAACTTTTGAAAAGTTTCGTGCTTTTTGAAAACAGAAATGATAGAATATATGCTCGTCAATGACGATCAACATTATCTTATGTATTTTAACAAGCCAACACGGTAGGCTCGTTTCGCGTTATTGGAAAACGAGTGTTCTATTTCAACGCGCTCGTATGACCCCGTATATCGCGTTATGTACAAAACTTATAACAATATAATTGACACCATGTACAAACGTACGCGAAATTGATTATGAAATGTACAAATTATTATAGATTTCAGAGTACAGAAATATAAAATGGGGGATCCTCGCGTTATATGGGAGAAAACACATGTTATACGAGGGACATGAAATTGCGTAATATGAAACGCGTTTAAGAGTACCGTGTTATAGGGGGGATTACTGTAGATCTCTTGTGTCCCACTAATTGTAAATGTTCTCCATTATCTCTAATGAGATGGCGATTATGACTTTATTTCATTTCAAAATATCATCCTTCTTCTTCACGATGTAGAGCAGTGTCAGGCATTCTGTCGCCCGCGGGCAACTGCGGCAAAACTCAAGCATAGGCTGCGTGGATGTTTGTATACTCGCCGTCTAAGCTGCAAAATACGATTCGGCATGACTCGATCATACGCCCAGCTGTTATGTTGTGTGTTTTATTGTGTATAATGCACACATTGACATGTTTTGGTAACATGCATCTGTGTAGGTTTGCATTACACTGATGTAGAGCTAATCAGTTAACAGTTTCGTAATCAGAATGTTTACACAAAAATCTGTTCGTCGTTGGACTTTCAGTTTGTTCTCGAAGATCAGCCATTTTACTTCTTTTATTCCATATACTCAGGATATATACACTTTTGCCATTCCGTTTCTAACTTATGGTAGATATGAGAAAGTATAAATATATATTCTCAATCAGCCTTTTCTGTCTGTCTGTCCGTCAGTCCGTGGAAATCACTATTACCGGAAAGTGAAGCGGGATAGTTTGATAAAATTTGGTAAGTCAGTTATTTTTTCAAGCACTATACTGCCGTACTAAGCGAAAAGGGCGTATCTCAAAAAATTCATTTCAAGATAATTGATGTTTTGTTTATGTCAATTTCTTGAAATACCTGTAAAATTGAGATAGAGGAAATTTTCTTAGTAGATTTTTTATAGGATTGAACTAAGATGACGGCATTTGGAGTATTTCATTAGATGCGTAATTTCTTAAGCTATCCGGCGCCATAAAAATCTCGGATATTTTTTTTTTTGAGACACTTCCATGAAATTAAAAATATGCTTTATTAGTTTATGGCACGTTTACTACCTACACGATCTCAACCAATTTCAGGGTTATATCAGGAACTGCTGAGCCAAAATTCAAAAATTTAATGCATATCGAAAAGATAAGGTATAGAGTTTCTCATACAAGCAAAGGCTTATTTATGAGAACATTTTTATAAATTTTTTACGCTTCATTGATTCCTTTGTTGTAAAAACATCAGAGGTATTTTTTGTTCTCAAATAAAAAAGTATGGATGACTTTGTTTGATGAACATTCTCGAATGTTTACAAGAAGTAAAATCCTTAATTTTGTGCGAGGCAAACAGAATATCAAGAACTTCAAGCTAAAATTTATAAAACGATTTAGATGAAAGCTACTCCGAAAAAATGCTTTCAAATATTTTGGCTAAGTTTTGTGTAAAATTCGATATTAAAAAAAAGCGATGACCTTCAAATTGTGCTCGCCAGGAAAATGCAAAAAATCTTTGAAAATTCACAAATTTTTGTAGTTTTCTGCGCATTTTTTTTTAATTCCGTAATATCCCTGAACTTTGCCATTTAAAACAACGATTATACCGGTATTACCAAACCATACAAGATGGGAAACTCCAGACGCAGCACCGACATGATATGTGTCACGTAGCTGCGAGCAGGAGAAAAATATGAAAAAAAAATTGCCAAAAATTTAAAGCAACAATTTTATTATTGTACTCGTACAAAATTTAATGTCTGAATTTTATTTTTATTTGCATTTTTAATTTTTTACCATTTTGCTTTAATTAACAACTTTTTTTTTATTATTATATTGTTTGGCTTCCGACACGCGTTTTAATTTCAAGTGCGCGCTGACAGCAATCACAGAGATTGCATGTATTGTTGCAGTCAGTTCAATGACCGCCTGCAACATTTACACGTGCCAGCAAAACATTTGTTGAAAACTATAACACTGCCTCCTGCAGCGTTGCAATTTTTGAGTATCTACTCAAATAGAGAAGAGAATGTTGCAAAAAAAAGGGGGTGTGAGAGAGACAGAGAGTGCATGCATGTGTGCGTTGAAAACTGTTGCATTGCCGCAGAGCGCCATTGCTACATTTTTTTTGCCAGCACATGCAGCAATAAAATTTTGTGTGCGCTTTTTTTTGCATGTTGTCGGTTGTGGTTTTTCGTATTGTTGTTGCAGCTGTATATTTGGTTTTTGCTGCTGACTTTGTTGCTCTTGATAGTTGGTTTTCGTGCTAACCAGGTACTACCAGTGGTCATGCTGTTCGTAAAGAAAACACTGCATAATCGTTCTTGATTGATTTGAAATTTTTTTTCTGTTAAAAACAACTGCCATTTTAGAGTAGCTCAAATTTAACGATTTCTTCAAAATTTGCCGGACCTCTTGAAATCATGATAAATATATCATGTGACGTACAGAGTGACGTAAAACGAACTTTAGATTTGAATTCGTCATCCTTTTTTTATTTCAAAGTACCGATATTATAATTTTTTTTTTGTACATTATACTGACCTTAATGTTAATTCTTAGCGGCACCACTTCAATTTTATAACAATCCGGCACATTGGGGTCTTTCACGAACACACGTTGAAAAAAAATTTAAAAAAACGATTTTTCAATTTCAGGCTTCATAATAGTGAATTAGTGTTGTCGTTCACGATCCCATGTTGCCGCTAAGGGTTAAAGATTAAATATTTTAAAATTTGGCCACTTTTTTTTATCGAAAATCCGTGCTCTATCCAACTTATTTTCGATAACCTCACGCGAAACTTTAGTTATTATGGCACGTTTCATTGCGAGAATAGTCACATACTTTCAACTAGTTAAAAAAAAAAAACTTTTGGGAAGTGGTTAGTTCAGTGAGTATGGCTGCTAATTGAAGTCTCATCTGCACGAAGTAATACAGTCCTCAAAAATGCCCCGTAACAGAGCTATTCTATCCCTTGCAGTATTTGCAGTGGCTCCATCCTATTGGAATCACAGTTGTGGATGATTTTACATAGCTGGCCCCAAAAAAATTTTCCATATCGTTCGATATTGAGCAATATTAATGATAACACAGGACCACAAAAAAAAAGTCTTGTAGTTGAAAGTTGAGGTACCATTTTGGTATGTACGGTATGTATTTTGGTGTGCTAAAAACGAATCTGGGGTCAGAATTTACCCATCACCCTCAGATTTTGACATAACCTCAAAATCACACTTTAAAAATACGTTAAAAGAAAGTCCCTCAAAAAAAAAAAAAAAAAAAGAATCAAAATCCAGGAGGTGGACCTTACTTATATTACGTATTTGGGTGTGCTGAAATAATATATTACAATAAAAATGAGTTTTGGTTGCCCACTTTTCCCCCAGCACCACCATTTACCCCCAAAGGATCAAAAACTAATTTCTTGTAAAAATTCAAAATGAATGCATATACGCAGGTATTTTGGTGATTGATTTTCGAAGGAATATGGGCGAATAATATTTTCGAACGAAACACCGCATTAAACCGTATGATATAAATGTTGATAACGAGCTGTTCTTTCTGGAAAATAATATAAAAATTATATTAAATTAAAAAACCAAAACAAAATTCAAAATTCAATTTTGCGTAAAGGCCCTGGGTCCATATTTGGCTTAGGCTTAGAAGAGTGTTTAAATAAGGGCATCATTTTCAAGATTAACTATAATTTTTTCGACCATAATGCTGAAAAGTTGAAATTTGTTGTCCAAAATTAATTTTCATTGGCGTTGATTGATTGAAAGGAAAATAGCTCAAAAAGGAGTTATTAGATCTGAAAGACCTCTATTGTTGTCCAAACATAATTTTCAGCTACTTTATATCGATTGGAGCAAAAACAAATTTTTTTTGAAAAACTGTCTCAAAAAACTCTTTCCGGAAAACATTCCCTGTTGGAGTAGGGACAAAATTTCGTTAACCCATTTTCCTTTTATTGCTTTATGCATAGAATTAAACGATATGTTTGGGACATACATATTAAGGCCGTGCAACGTGTCGAACTCGTTCGAACAAACTTGAAACTCACGAGCTTTTAACCAAATTTCAGTACCGAACCAAGTTCGTTTAACTCGACTCAACACAGTTTGTTTAGTTCGATGTGTTTGCTCACAATTCGTTATTTTGCTCGTGTTTGTGCCTTCTTACAGCTCGTTCGAAGAAATGTAAAGTAACTTGCGGTGAGCCATACAGTGGGAAAAATTCGAAACTCGAACAAACGAGTAGCTCGAAAATTATGTGTGTTGAAACGTATGATACGGACAACGAACGAACCGAACATGAGTAGAATCAAACGAATCGAATTGTTCGACTTTGACTCGTTACGTATGGAAAAAGTTCGAACATATTCGAATAGCTCATTGCATAGCTTTAATATCTATTACTCAACGTTAACACATATAAACTCTTTCCTAAAATTCATCTTTTGTTGGCAAGAGGGGAAACACGTATGGGTCGAGGTACTTGGAATTGGAATTGGTCGTTTGTCGCAAGCGCAAAACAAAAATCAGAAAAGAGTCTAGACAAGAATTTCTTTCACAGAATTTCCTAGTGTAAACGTTGACTTAGTAGCTGTTCGCAAACTAGGTTGGTTTTGCGACGTGGTATGCACCATCGAACTGTAATCTGAAGGTTATTTCAGTCGATTACGACAAACTTTGTGTATGTGGATAGGAGCATAAGATTGTTGCACATTTCAACGCGTGTTGTTCCGGGTATTTCTGAAGTATAACTTTAATCTAGCTTTGAAGACAAAGAACTAAACTTTAAAGATCTTCAATAACTTCTTAGCTTCACTTATCTAAGATCCTCGAAATGCCAGCTATTGTCATGCAAATCTCGAGCAGTGCGGTAAGTACAATTTCCCCTATTCACACAGTGAGTGCCAGGGTCTCCACAAACAAGCAAATGCCAAATAATTTCAAATCATTTTCATTATTACCTCAACAATTTGTGACAAAAAACAAGTCTTCGTATATAAATAATTCATGTTATATTTTTACAATTAATGCCAAAAGCACCTTATTGCTATACCTCTGAACTGATGATTCGTCTCTTGCTTCATTTTAAATTTTTTTTATTATCATTTTAAAAATAACGAATTTCTTACCACCCCTGATGCTGTTGCGTCCCAATGATCGTTAGCTCGAAGAAAATCAACATAATGCATTTTATTATTTTTGCTTTAAAATTTATTTTTATAAAATCGTTCTTGAGGTAATTAAATATATTTGTGTTATTTTAAAGTGGGTGTGTTTTAAACGTCGTTTCACTTTTTGCTGCTGTTTCGGTTACCTTCAGTGATGACGTCACTTGTTATTTAATATACGCGTACGCATATCTTGCAGCTGACTTTCCGCTAAATGATTTAAAGTTATATATTTCCTGAAAGTTAAATTCATGAAGGTTGGATATTTTTTCAAAGCTTCCTAAAATAAAATTTTATTTTAAAGTAATTTATTTTTGTTGCTTTATATTTGTCTTGCATTTAAATGATTTTAAAATAATTTTTGTATTGAGAAAACCTTATGTTGCATATACTTATATTTATAGCTGAGTTAATCGGTCAAGTGCTTGAGCCTTTTTCTTGGTAAAGAAATATATTTTTTTTCTCACTTTTAAAAAGTGTTGTTACGTATTAATTTTTATAGTAATGATATTCGAAGATTGCTTTATTTGTACAGTAGCGTAAAATTAAACGCTTACCTCACCGATATATATGAAGAAACATTTAAACAGCTTTAAAAGCGTTTACTTAAATTTCACAATTAGGTTTGTTCTGTTTCCAATTTAGTTCGGAAATGAAATTGAAGTCCGAAGTTCAATGTCAATAGCTCTTCCAAGTCTAATGGTCAGAATTTGCCATAGAACTTTTTTTTAACTTCGTACTTGTGCTGACGTATTTCCGATAACTTGAAAGATTACGCTTTTTTGGATGATCCTGGAATAAACTTTGAAATTTAATTCCGTTCCTAAGGCAAATCCAAAATGGAATTAGAGCAGGCCTGAACATATTAAATTTCACAAAATCAGTTTTTTCTTCTTTTAAGAAGAAAAAAAAAATTAATATGAATATTTTTTCTTAAAGAAATCGTTGGAAAATCGGACGAGTATATTTGTATGAGCACGGTGCATTGCCGTGATGAAAATTCCATGAGCTGTCCTTCCTTGAAACTGATCGTTTTCGGCAGACATTCTCACGCAAGCGCTACTGAAAAAACTGTCAGCATAATCTCGATTACAAGCGGCATTGGCTTTTGAAGTGCCATCCCGTAGACTGTTGGTTGGTTTGGATGTCGTACTGCTTTGGATGACACCTGGGTCTCGTTGCCAATTATTATGCATTTCAAGAAACTATGTCTTCGGTGATTTTCTTTCGATGTTTTTTTGTATAAAATTGAGTTTTTTTAAGCAGAAGACGCGATTATGCCCAAGATATCAGTCAGAATGTTTGAAGCGGAATTAAATGAAATATTTAGTTCTTGTTCTATTTCTCTAACACTCATGTGATGATTTTGAAGCACCAACTTATTGATTATGTCAATATTTTCGTCGCACGTAGCCGCTGAAGGTTGCCCTTCTTTGAAATCTTTATACCATTCATATGCCAATGTTTTTGCTAGACACCACTGCCAAGTTTTGCCCATGTTTGAATGCTTTATATCATTCAAATGCCATTTTTCGTGAAAAGCAAATTATTTTCAAATCTGCCGATTTTTCGATTCTGTTTCTTTAGGGTTGTACTACTACTGACTACTTTCCAGAACACAATTCTAGAAAAAAATTGCTCGTATTACGATACAGAAGTTCTAAAATTTTAAAATCTTCCAGAATATACAATTATTTACAAAACAAATCATATGAATATTTCTGATGTATTATTAACTTAATTACAAAAATACTCAACTACATATGTAGGTGCTAATTAATACGTTTACACTAAGATTTAATTTTTTTTCTTAATTACATGACTGTTAGGTATTATAGCTTAAAATATACACATTTTAACCGCAGTTGAACACTAAATTACTAAAGGTAGTATAATTGGTCTTACCAAAAATTTGATACCCTACACTATATATAATAGGCCTTAACAGGGTATTTTTCCAAGCGTCAGAGATGTTCTGCAGTAACATATGCAAAAGCATCTAAAGTCAAACCCATATTGAATGAAAATCAAATAACGCCTAAGTAATACTGAAGGAGGTATAAATAATAAGAGCAAGGAATAAGTTATATTAGTTTTAGCAGTCGTAAAATAACATTTAAGTTCCTGAGAATTTCTAGTTTTAATGTAAAATGTTTAACCTTAATTATGAATATTTGATTTCAATTCAAAGTTTTTTCTTTAAGACAGTGCTATAGTTATTTATTCATCATTATTTTTACAAAAGCTATAGCTATACAAAACTTATTCCCCAATTAATTTATGTGCACGTGGCGTATGAGTGATTTTTATTTACGTATGAAACAAAATGTTCATCATACGACATGTTGCATATTGATATGCAGCAATTTATAAATAGCTACAGCTTCTGTAAAAATTATAATAAATTAATAATTTTTAAAACGTTACAAGATAAAACTTTAAAATTTTAGAAAGTAGGACTCAATTTTGAATATGAAATCTTGTAATGGAGAAAGAAAACTTCAAACAAGATAATAGGGAATGTTATTTTATTGACCTTACTGTTCGATATGTGTGTGTGTCAACACCAAAGAGGGTAACCATTTTAGTATTTTTATTTTAATCCATTTAAGCTACAGATTTGGAAAACTTTTTTTATGCTTAGTTTTGAATTATAATTTCTAATCTCTTTCTCTCTCTGATTAAAAACTTTTATTTGAAGTAGTTGCCCTGGGTTGACATAAAGGATTTACCAAGTTGATTTTTTTCAAAAATTATTGAAAGCGCTTGAATCGACAAATTTTGTAGCCATTAATTCAAAGTACATTCACCTCATTGCAGCTGGTAATTGGTTCTATTGTTATCTTTAACTGCTCACGGAGCATAGTGCCTCCATAAAAATTTCCCAACGAGCACGATCAATAGCGAGTGCCTTCAATTTTCTTCAACATTTTCCTGATTCACATACTTCTTGCTAAAGAGAACGTTTCTATGATGATTTATGATGGCCCTGTTTTCTTCTACCCTGACGGTTCCACTTCAGCGAATTTCATTAGATCATCTCGGTTTGTTATCCTGTAAAAGTGATTTGCACAAGAAGACAACCAAACGTGAATTTATTGACTTAGTATGTGTTGCTGATAGAGTATATACATACAGTCAGAAAAAAATATCTCACCTGTCCTATGGAATTATGTTTAATTAAAAAACATTTCTTTCTTGCATCCAGTGGGGTTCGAACCTAGGCATTCTGTATTCTTACATGCGCAGTACTTATATGCTTTTAGTTTCACGCAAGATATTAATAAGAGTAGTTTAGTTGGTTAAGATGTGCACGCCACTGAACAGTGACATAACGTAGGAGACCTAGGTTCAAACCTCGTCAGTGTCAGATGAAAATTCTTTATGTACATTTTTTTACCTATCACATTCTCTTATATGTGTTACAAATGTTATGACAAAATTAATATACCTCATGTGTAGTGTATAAAAACCAGAATTTTAATCTTTAATTACACCCTTTATGCTAATAAAATGTCAACACAAATCACAACAATTTTAAGATATTAAACAAATTATCGTGCAATAAAAATATTTAAAATATTGTTGGTTGACAAGTAAAAATCACTAATTACAAGTTTTTCAAAACTGACATAGTTAGAATAATTTTAAAATTAGCAATTTTTATTGTTAAAACATTATCATTGTAAGTTGTATATGTGACATTTTTCAATAGAAGCTCGACAGTTAGAACTTAATGAGGATGTATAAATTCTTACAGCTTTCTTATAGTTTTGAGTAAGCTGATTCCTAATTCGTTCGCAAAAATCGTCTAGCATGTCAGAATGTTGAGGCATTATTTCTGAACTTGCCTGCGAGAAAAATGTCGCACAAAACAGACTGAAATTTTCTTTTGGTTTTGGGCGTGCAAAATGTAAATCTGTTTTTTCATAAGACTATTTGCATTTAGTGAGTCTTATCTTCCGAACATTTTTTTCTTAAAATGTCACTTAGTAACTGCTTTAAATTTATACACGTAATTTGTTGCGAAGTTTGAAGAAACCAGTTGATTATGTAAGCACATTTATAAGCCAACCTTTAAAGTAAGTAATGATATACATTCTCGCGCAATATTCACATCATATACTTAGTACTCAACAATTTTTAAAGGTAAAAAACCTAAAGCTCTAAATAACTTCATTTCTCATATATATACTATATGTCACTGAGAAATCTTACTGTTTCTTATAAATAAAGAGTCACACAATGCTGCTGTTAAAATTTTAACTGCCAGAAAACTCAGTTACAAATTAAAATAATAAATGTGAATCTTATATGTTGAAAAATTTGTCTCCGACAAAAATATGTAGTACAAGCTGGTCCAGTAGACTTTGTTCTGCCCGATGGCGCGATGAGTTTAATTTAGTCAAAGTCCTTGTAGAAGAAAGTCTGGACAGAAGAGATCTACCAATTTGCATCCAAATCTAGTTGGCCATAAAGGCGTGATTGAGCAAGGAACATCCTTACTTTCATGCTTATAATATTAGTATGAAGTATGAGGTTTCCATTTTCAGTTTTAAAATTTACTGCTTTACAGCTCTGAGTGCAGTAAAAATCATTGACTATTGACTTAGTACAATAGCAGCGACGATGAACTCATCGCTTAAATTGTTAACTGAGTGCATTGAAAAAAGTGCAGCTACAAGCAAGAAAGTGTTGTCAGCAAACAATTTTATATATTAAGTAGACTTATACAATATAGTCCCATATATTCGTATTAGAGTGATGCGAAAAATTGTGAAATTGCATTTTCTATTCTAATAATAATCATAAAATTTGGTTATTTTGACTTCTGGAGCTTACCATGCACAACTTATGGCTTTGCACTGTTGTTTTAAATGAGCTACATTTTGTGTGTGTGAGCTTATATTTTTACCTTCTTTTGAACTCCATGTAAAAAGTAAAATCAAATAAAAACAAGTTAAGGTGTTATCTTCGGCCAGGCCGAAACTCACATACCCTACACTGCACTGAAATAACCTTTTAAATAAATGTTGAAAAGACATTGAAGAGGTTGAGTAAGTCGAAAAAAATGTGAAATGTTAGAAAGATTTGCAGAGGTTGGAAAATGTCGAAAATATATGCAAAATGTTGAAAAAAGTTGAGAGAGGTTGAAAAACTCTAAAAAAGTTGAAAAAGGTTGAAAAATTTTTAAACAATTCAAAGTTGATGAAAAAGTCGAAAAAATAAAGTAACTTATGAAGGAAGTTGAAAGAGGTTGAAAATGTCGAACAAATACATACTATATAGGATATATTGGAAAAAGTTGAAAGGTTGAAAAAGTCGAAAGAATGTAGAAAATGTTGGAAAAAATCGAATAGAAATGAAAATTTTGAAATATGCCACGCCCACTTCTCCAGTTCCGCCCACTTTTGGTACAATAAATTATATTCGCGATCGACATCCTCATATTAAATTTTAGCTCAATAGCTTGTATAGTTTGCGATATATGCTGCAACAAAAATTCAAAATTTAGGGCGGTGGCACACCCACTGGTACAATCCAGCCCGGTTTTGATCCAGAAATAGCTTTCCATAATCAAACCCCTAACACCAAATTTTAGTATGATTGCTCACATATTTCGATAAATATGCCGTATTTTATTTGTATGGGAGGTGCCACGCCTACTGATGCTATTTCAGCCACTTTTGATTCAGATATGCCCTATAGCGACAGAAATACATACATTAAATTTCATACCAATTGCTGCAATAGTTCACTTAAAACAGCGCTAACAAATTTATGTTAATATGGGAGGTGCCACGCCCACTGATGCAATCCTGTCAAAATGAATTTATTTTTAAAGCTTATAGTAACTGACATCTATACACCAAATTTTATGAAGATTACTCTCATAGCACACTATCTATAACAATAAACGTTTTTTGCTTATATGGGAGGTGCCACGCCCACAGGTACTATTGGACCAAATTTTTGTAGTAAGAGACCTTATAGCAAGTATATCTGCCTCATTAAATTTTATAACGATTACGTTGTTAGTTCTTTAAATATAACGTTTATAAATACTGTGGGCTGTGCCACGCCCTTCAACGAGTTTTTTCGGTCCAATAGCTGAGCTTGTATTGATGACTGCTTTCAGCGGCATCATCTCCAAAATTTTTATGGAAATCGTTTCTGCGAACTTTGAGATATACGGAATCAAAATGTTTAACAGTTGAAAAGTGCCACGCCCACTTTTTCGATTCCGCCCACTTTTATCACAACTCAATATATATTTTATATGTATCCGTTTACCAAATTTAATCGCAATATCTTGAACGGCTTAAAAGATATGGTAGTATTAATGATAAAATTTAGGGCTGTGCCACGCCCCTGTACGACCCTTTGGAAACTTGAAACCCAGCCTAATCCTTATTTGGTTCACATGTGCACCAAATCACCAAGTTTCATCAAAATCGCTGAAACTTTTTTCAAAATTGGCCGGGGTAAATATACATAGAGTATAGGCGGTAGGCGTGTCTGTCAACCGATTTTGCCCATTTTCAATAGCAAGATGCCTGCAAGAAGATGTGACCTGCGTGTGATAGTTTCATTCAATTGGCTTTCTTGGTTTTCCCGTAAAACTGATTTCAACAGACACCCAGACAGACTGACAGACAGACAGACAGACAGACAGACAGACAGACAGACAGACAGACAGACAGACAGACAGACAGACAGACAGACAGACAGACAGACAGACAGACAGACAGACAGACAGACAGACAGACAGACAGACAGACAGACAGACAGACAGACAGACAGACAGACAGACAGACAGACAGACGGACATCGCTAAATCGACTCAGGTGGTGACGCTGATCAAGAATATATACTTTTCCATACCTGCCACGCCCCCTTCGATGTGTTACAAACGGAGAGACAAAGTGAATATACCCACGGTGTAGGGTATAAAAAAAGATGTTGGCATATCTCTTGTTCGTGGACACCTTTGGCCAAAAATTAGCAATCTCCTTTCTTCTGCGGAAGTGTGTGTATAGCAGGAGTAGCTCAGCTATGCTATTTATATAAAATTGCTTACATGAAAATGGTTTGTAACGCTTTGGCTCAAAATATAATGAACCGATTTTAATAATTTATTTTTTAATATAATATATATGTGTTAAAGAAGGTTATTGCGTACTTATTTTTTTTTATTTTTAAAGCTAAACATTATTTTTTTCAGTATTATTTTTTTGCAAAAACTTCGCAGAAAAATTGTAATTGAATTTTTTATTGAGTGTACCTAAAAATTTGAGAAATCAATTATTTACATCTATACTATTTATGTATACACAATTGCTATCATGAAAGTGGATTGTAACGCTTAAGCGCAAAATATACTGCACCAATTTTATTTATTTTCTTTTTAAATCAACATATTTTTACTACAGAAGGTTATTGCGTATTTACTTTTTTTATTTTTTAAAGTAAACTATTCTTTTTTTAGGATTACGTTTTTGCAATACTTCACGCAAAAATTGTCATGTGATTTTTTGTTGCTGATGCTTATGCTGCTTTTTGTGTTCTGTGTTGTTATTGCTGTATTTTTTCTTCTCATTTGTATTTGACTTCGAAGTTCAAAGAACAAACTCTCTTTCAATTGTTTTGTTTATTTACTTCTGAAGAGAGAATATAGAATCAGATGTTAAGGGAATAATCTAATTATGACAAAAAAAAAAAAAACAACGGGACGTGCGCGTGCGAAGCCGCGGGTACCACTACTTTATTAAAGCTTTCACACAATTTCATTATAAATCTAAAGGCAATTTTTCGTCACACGGTTAACGAAAAAAAAATTTTTTTTTTCGCTCCACCCTAATACTAATATACTGCTGAATACGAAATAGAGCAACAATATTGGCAACTGCAATTGAGATTACAAAATGCACGACTGATTTGCAAAACGTGTCACTGATGCGGTAAGCACTGCCTGCCTAAGCGAGTGCAACGAACCAGTAAAATAATAAAGTTGGTTACAATTAAAGGCCAAGGACGGCATGTGTTCGGGCAGGCGAATGAACGAAACACTTTTGCATTTTTCTAGCGTAACATGCAGTGCTTACAATGTAAATTTAATTGCACCAGTGCATTTTCATCACTAGAATTGTAAATCGCACTTTATATTAATATGGGGGGCTTATTAAATTTCAAAATATTGCGAGCTTTTCCTGGTGTTTGTCGTCGGTGTAGTTGCTATGACTATTGACCATGAAATAGTGCATTAACTTTTATTAATTGTACTTTAAATTTATGATACATCTAATGAATTATTGAAAGAGTGCAGAGATCAGTAAATTTTTATTGTGTCCTAACACTTTAGCAAATGGAAATAGCGAAGACTGGGGTGAATTACCTAGAGTAAGTTGAAGGCGATCGGGTTTCATTTATTTTTTTTTATTCTATTCAGCTTAAAAGTTACACATTATAATTCAGTCAAGTAAATGTTTTCCAAAACAATACGCAGATGTTTTATTGCTCAATAAACTATAAGAAAAATTTAAAATACTGCGACATAAGTGAATAAGTGGGATTCCATTAATAGCAGTCAATGTCCTCCAGTCCTTCAATTTTTAACTGATTGAGTGATTTTTCTGATAATGTGTTATACATGCGCTAGGTTAATATCATCCATGGGGCTGACTTAACTATTTGGGGTTTTATTTCAGGTCCGTTTCGAATTGATGGTATATTTTATTTAGGGCATAATCTTTCATAGTGACAATAAAAGAGTTTGAAAGGTATCGACAAAGATGATATAATCAAATGTGATGCAATAGTACGAAAAAGTATCGAAGAAGCTGATGAAAGTCGAAAAGTATCAAAATGATGTGGAAGCATAAGTTGATATATGCCTGTACTAGAGAATTTTTTAAGTTAATGCAATTCAATTTCTTACAAATTCTATTTATAGTTTGGATAAGCAACATAAACAAAAAAATGGGCGGAAATTTACAATTGGGTGTGGCAACTCTTATAAAACTAAAAACTTGAAACTAATGCTAAAAAAAACTATTGCAACAAATTTTTACGTACAGTAACGCTTTAAACAAAAATCGACGTTTTAATATAGGTGGGCGTGGCATCTCCCATAAAAGAAAACAATTTATTGCAATGCTACAGATATAAAATTAAGCACATTGATTTCAAAAACTTTTCGCTGTATAGAATGTGAACGTTACTTTACAAGTGGGCTTGACACCTCCCATATAAGCAAAAGCTTTGAAAAGCTACACAGAGAAAAAAAGATTTAAAACCCACGTTTAGAGATGAATAAGTGTTGTAAAAAAGTTTTTTTATAATTACACGAATGCCTTAATAGGTCGTCTATAAATGACGAGAGCAGCAAGCCAGAAAGGAAGGGTTCAATGGCTTTTCGGACATCCATTTGTTTTGCTTATTTGTTCATAAAAAACGAATAAAAAAAACTGCAAAAAAAAAAAAATAAGGAAAAATTAAGTATCATAATCATTTGTGGACGTTCCTTAGGGGGGAGAAGGTAGTGAAATCGGACCACCAGTGGAATGGGGTTCAAATTCAAGATTTTCTGTGGAATTGAAATTGAAATCTCTTATGGACGATCCCTTAGATATTTATTGATAATTTCAACATTTTTCGACCTGGTTCGAACTCTTCGATATTTATCCTTCATTATTCGACTTTTTTTGACCATATTGAACATTTCCCAATTTTTCCCATTATACCTTTCTTTAGCTTTTTTAAAAGGTGCATACTTCACAATATTGGGCTGTATTACTAGTTTTTCATAATATCTATTAAGCTGCTCATTCACGAAATATTATCTTGGTACGTAGCATACATACACTGGCGGTGATGAAAACCGTACCACCACAAAAAATCATTGAGATTTATATTGAAACATTTTTTTCTATTAAATATTGTTATTAAGCTAATATGATTACATAGTTTGAAAACAAATAAACATTTCTAGATCTCACACGCCTATTTTTGACTAAAAAAAAATAATAATATGGAAAAAAGTTTATGCTTTTACGTGTCCTTTAATTATTTATTTTTACAGAAACTGATCAGTAATCTTGAAATCTTCAATGTTGTTTCCAGATACTAATATCAATTTCCAAAAAATAGTATAATGTTGCTCCTCATTTAGCCTGCAATACAGCCATGATGATGGCATGGAATCAACAACGGCTTTGAGGTTATCGTCCTGTATCACATTATACCAAAGCTTATCTAAAGCTAAAATTATTTTTTTTTATGTCTCTGGCTTTGGTTAACCTGAGCCTTTAAACTCTTTTCAGTCACATTGTTATTCATCATCACTATTATGTACATGTTGGAATGTGGCTTAAATATCATGGTATGTTTGACTTCTTATTATCAGCACTCCTATCACTACTACGAAAAGTGTATCAAATTCTCATTCATTGTAAATACAGACAGACGTTTAAAATCCTACCTAAATCTATCACATTCATTCATTATTTAATGAGTGTATACATTGTAGTTTGATAAATTATGATACTTATTCGTATTGTGTAATATAATCGAGGAAGTATGTGCTTAAACACAAGTAGCTGATAGTACCTAATCTAAGTGAAATAAAACTGCTAACTTTTTATCAATGCAATGTAGGAAACCTTACGTATAGATAAGGGTGATTCTTCCATTTAATGCCAATCGCCTCCCAAAAACTTCTAAAGTACAAAAAAAAAGTGATTTAAAATTAAAATTGATGATGCGTATTGATAAGCATAAATGCTCTTAAAGCCGGTTGCAAAAGATTCGTTAAAAATTGTAATGTAGGTTTAAAAAAATTATGAAACTTTATATCAAACTGCCAGTTATGACTTCAGTTAATGTTTAACTGAACAATATCACACTTTGTCTGCCAAAATATGTATGAAATATAAAAAATTCAAATCAATAATTTGTGCAAATCTATACATCCTTATTCTGAAGGTAGTAATGTTTATTATTTTGAATTAATTTACAGGGACAATTTACTAGGAATATATTGTTTATAAAAACAAACTTATTAAAGAAGCGCTCTCATCATTAATAGTTCAGAAGTGGCGTACCGTGCACATTGGGCGTCAGGTAACTTGCCGCCCCCTAGCAACAGGAAAGCTTTTTTGTTTTTTTTAAATTTTGAGAATGTTGCGACTAAAAAAAAGGTCCTTACTTTTTGTCCTGAAAAGCCCTAGCAAAATGAGACATACTTTATATGCAATTACAAAATCATCAATTCCCTCCAATTATGTATCATTTACAAAAAAAAGGTCTCCACTTTCAGTCCTCCAAAACCCCTACCAAAATGAGATATATGTGAAGACCCCCCAAGTCGTTGCAACCGGTGCGCCCACCCCCTTGGCCTCGGAATTGAAATCATGCTAAAGCCAACAGCCATATAATCAGTTACGGAATGAATACTAGCGCGGTCGCGCTCCTCTTTGATTTGTATTTGTTTTAGCTTGCTGTTTTCCTCTTCAGACTCGGTTTCCCAAATGTTATTGATTCAATTTAAATTTGTATGGACGTTTGAAAAATATTAATATTGTTGTTAAAACCTGTTGAATTCAGTCCTCCCAGACCTTAATTTTTTGAGTTGGTGAATTTTTGGGACAAAAGAATCGCTCTTTTATCCAGAGACGGAATTTTCTAAAAACCATTCTCTGAAAGGATCATTGTGAAAGCCATGTGCCCTCAAACACTTTAGTTCCTAAGTGAAGGTTTGAGCTTTTCATTAATATATCATTAGGACATGTTATTTTATATAAAACGACATATGTAAAAAGAGAAGGCGATCAAAACGAAGCATCTCCAAATATTTGTTGTCTTTGTCCACTGACAGCACATAATTTCCAATTTCCTTGAATCTATTTGCTATGACAGTGTTTAGCCACTTTTTTTTAAATATTAGGTTCGTTCCAAAGAAGTAGATAGAAAAGAACGAGACTCCGAGCTTTTTAAATGTATAAAATTTTGACGAGCCGAATGAAAGCTGGAACCAATGAGAATTACGAACCAAAATCCTATTGAATTTTATTTCTGATTTAGTTCGGCTTTTGCAACGAACCAAACGAATTCACAATGTAAAATTCAGACCATTTTGTATTTTCTAATTAATTTATTTTCTTAAATTCATAAAAAAGTTATTTGAATATTAGAAAATGAAAATAAATAAATTGAAATTCAAAAATAAGGAAAACTTGTTGAGAAAATTATTCAATTACGATGACTTACATTTAAACCTGCATTTGAGAAAATCAATTTTTATATCTACCAGGCAACCAGCAAATTTAACAACATGATTTTTATTTTGACTTCTTCAAACTTGGAAATTTGCAAGTGATCCCGAGTAAATTTTGTTGTTGGTTTTTCTTCAGAAAATTTCAGTCGAAAATATCCAAAAAAAATGCGTGTATTTGTTATTGCTTTTTTGTAGTTTACAACTGATGCCGTTACTTGCAATTTTGTTGGTATTTTTTCGGCGGAAAAATTGTGTTGAAAACGAAAAAAATGATATTCATGTTGTTTGCTTGTATGTGTGCTCAAATTATGCTATTTTTCGCAACTACGATTTTTCCCTTGGGGGCTATAAGTATATAGAAGTTATGAAATTATATTTTTCACTTTTCTTGTTTTACTTGAAACGAATCATTAGTTGAAACAAGTTATAATAAATAAGTTCAATAAGAATAGCTCAGTCACTAGAACTGATTCTGTATTCAAAAAATACGAAAATCATATTTTCAACGATAAAAAATGGAGTTTTCTTTAAAATTAACACGGAAACTAAATCAATGTGTCAAAATACACTACTACTATCGCCGTGTTATATTAATTTGGGCCTAAACCCTTCCAAATCCAGAAATATTCATATAAGGGGCTTAGCACCCTTGATCCCTTGATTGAGTACGTACATTTTTCGATTCAAACTGAAAAATTAAAATGATATTCATGTTGTTTCATTTCAAACACAGTTTTATTTATCTTACGTATTGAATTGAAATTATTTTACAAAATTCAAAATATTTCTATAATTTCTATATTTTTCAACATTATCATGGAAATAAAAATAAAGGTTATATTAAATTGTCGTATTAAAATCTGACAGCGAAATGTGGCTTCATGGTTGTCAAAATCCAATGCAAAATGCAAACAGAAAAAATTGAGTTGAACAATTTTTTGACAGCTTTGTTCGTTCCTGAACTTTTTGGATAAAGTCCTGTAAAACTGTCAAACACGAGAGAATAAAAAAATTGCGCTCTGTGAAAGAGAAATAATGTAAAAAGTACAGGAACGGAAAAAAACATTTTTTTAGCACGAGAATAAACGTCAAAAATTTTTGAATGTCGTTGGTGCAAAAAGTTAATTTTCTGAGGCCAGACAATAAACAAACATCTTAAATTGAATGTAGCTGAACAATAAATTGAATTCTATAAACGCAAAGAATAAAATGGAAAATAAAAATAGTCAAAATTAACTCAATGTTTACAATTCAGCTTGCACAACATAAAACAGCTGATAGTTTGACACTTTTAATGAGTTTACACGCAAAAATTCTTCGGGTAAAAACCTGTAACTTCTTACAAAGAGAGAACTTAAAGTACTCTCTCAATTTCGTTCTCACTTACAGGTTTTTCGTGTAAGGGAAAGCTTTTTGGGTAAAATTCTGTAAAAACCTGCAAATTGTACTAATGCATATTGTACGGAAACGCAACTATTCAATTAAATTATATTTCACTTAAAATATGAATTTTAAAAATTTATTTTGATAATTTTTTATTACTTTTTTGCAGTTTTTGACGCTGAATCCAAGTGTTATGTTGATTTTTTTTAAGTTACATATCTAGTTATAGAGATATGTAGGGTCAATGACCCGGATTTTGGTCATTTTCGTGCACTTGGATTAAGAACATCAATTCTTTTGCTGCATTTTTGAATAAAAACTATGCAAAAGCTAAGCGGTGGACTTTCTCTTGGTTTTTGTCTACCCAAAAATGCTCCCCAGAAATTGGTATCCTTAGTACAAGTACACGAAAACTTTTAAAATTTTATTTTTCACGAATTTGTCCGCATTTATCTCGAAAATCAAAAAAGATCGAAAAAAAATTAACACCAAATTTGGAGAGTTCAATTAAAATTCTTGAAAAAATCCAAATCGATTGAGAAATCATTTTTGTGAAAAAAAACAAGTTACTTCCGAATAAAATCTATGGATAAATACCTAAATTACAGAAAGAGCAGGTACGATAAAAAAAATTGTGTCGTTTATTTCCAAAAGGCGACCAGAAAGCTTAGGAGCGTAGTCTTACATTTTGGTACAATATAACCATTGCTCAGGTCGCGTTTTGGAAAGAAGTGCACTTTTCAAACCACTTTACAAAGCATTTGTGCTAGAATTGGTACAAAAAACCTGCACCATTGGATTCCTGGGGTGATTTACATAAAGAATTTGTAGTTAGCTCAATTTCATAAAAAATCGATCAGGTCTCGTTTTGGAAACAAATCAGTTGCTGACAACTGTCAATCAATATTTTTTTACATTACTTCATAAATATTTTTTTCTTTTGCCAATAACTACTATTTTGACTAACCTTAGTAAAAAAAAATGTACACCAAAAATTTTTTAACTCATTCTAATGTATCATATCTTTGGTTGCAAAACGCAATATGTCCTGACAGGATTTTTCAAATTTTTCATATTTACTTTGCCGTTTTTTTGCATAGACCCACCCCACTGTGCGCCGAAAAATACAAATCACATGCGCATATTGACTACCAGACATCTAAAACTATTTGTAAATAGAAAAGCACACACTTATCGCAAACGTAGTTATTTGCTTGCATTCTGCCCATTTCCGCGTTGTTATGAAATCGTATATTGCGACTGAATTTGAAAGGTTCAGATGCAAACCAAAACTATGTGAGAAATTGTTGACTTTTTAGTCCAAGAGCTCTTGAACTTTTCTTTTTTAGGGAGGTTCTAAATAACAGCAAAAAGTTTGTTACAAAAAATATATTACTTCCAAAATTGTAAATGAGTTGAAAACAAAAACCCGCGGATATTTTCCCCGACAAAAAATTTCATATGATAAGATCCAGTGAAATATATACTTTTCGAACAAAAATAGTTATTTTTTCGAAAATAATGCTTTTTAGACTTGACCTACATACTTAGTTACATTGCTTTAAAGTTCTTAATAAAATAAATGAAATTTTTTTCCAAAATATTTATTTTTGCTCGAAAAATGTGGTTTTTATTGGAAAGTCTTAAAATGTAATGTAAAATGGATCATATCTTATCATATGCAGCCTATCTGTTTTGAGCAGGAAATCGATATATTTTCAGCTACACGAAAATTTTGAACTTGGTATATTTTTGTAGTACTTAATGCTTGCCTTTGTAGTTATTGAGAAAGAACTTATTTATGGTCTCATACCGCAGGAGCTAACCGCTCACTAGATGGCAGGCCTTTGAAAACGTAATCAGATAAAATTGAAATATCTTATAACAAACTTTTAGCTTTACTCAAGAACCTCCCTAAAAAACAAACTACTTACACGAACTCTCGGTCTATTAGTCAATTATTTACATACTCGTATTCTACTTCAACTTTGCCAAATTGCAATCAATTTCACAACGCGCGCGCTTTGTTTTTGAGTAGATATTTGAGCACTAAGTGCATTTGAAATAAACTTTAACCACAATGGAAGAAAATAGATAACCTATAAGAGAAAAAGTGCAATAGCTATGACCAGAACTGAACGTCTCTTAACATGATATGATCTTAATTGATATGAATCATTTTTAGAAGAAAAAAAATTCTTACTCAATGGAAAATTGTTATTGTTATTATATGTATTGTAATTGATAAAAGTTATCTTTTAGTAAAAGTATTCTTCCTTGAAAGTAGCATAATATATACATAATTATTTAAAAGAAAATTTCCTTATATTTTGGGGTCGGAACGGTCGGAACCCCTTCACTACAAAATAGAGCATAATCATTGTAATCGACATAGACCCCCTGTGTGATAGAAAGTTGTATATTGATGGTCAAAATAGGTCTTCAAAATATGAGCTGCCGAAACCCAGATAAAAAAAGGAGATAGATAATACTTCTTTTGCAGAAGGATCTTCACCATTCATTTTTTAACTAAAATCTTCTCCACAAACAATCTCTCATGACATCTGCTTAAGTTGGTAATAAATTTTCTTTTAGTTCTTCAGGTGCTCCGGATATCAGGCATAAAGTAGCTCACGAGTTCGTATTTTATTAAATGAATTTATTTTCACAATATGGAAAAAGTAAAAAATACGTTAAGTACGTTAAACAGAATTTTTTTCAAAATTAAAACGAGCTTGTAATTTTTTTTAAATTTTGCTTAATTTTCTTTATTCTTAACAGCGATACGATCCACTTTCACGGCTACATTTAATTCTATATTACAGTATATTGATAAATTATTAATGATATATGAACGAAATTTTCTATTTTTTATTTAACCGCTCTCGGCACCTGAAGATCAAGTCCGGCAAGACCTAGCTTCCACCTAATTACAGTATATTGTATATAGCAACTATTCCCCGCACAGGCTAATACATTATTAAAAAAAAAAGAATTCGCTCCACCCTAACGGATGACTAAAGAAATGAACACTGAAAATTTGTAAAAAATAGATTTCATCTCTTGTACATTAAGGTTAGACTTAAAATTTGAAAAATGAACAACAGTTTTTATAAAAATTTTTGAAAAAAATCGTTTAGTGCACAACATGTTGAAAATGATGATTAATTTTTGAAACTTGAAAATCTCAAAGCAATATCATTTTAAGAGATTTTGCGATATTTTTTATGAAAAGTGTCTTTAAAAACGAAAATTTTGAATCTGACCTGTTATTTCCGGAGTTATGAGTATTTCAAAAAAAAAAGTAACATGATTTTCCAAAAAATGTACGTCTCTTATATAGCTTGATGAAAAAAATTATAAAAAAAAATAGAGTCTCAACCAGTACTAAAAGAAAAAAATTTCTAAAAATTAGAAATGCAAAACCAAAATTATGTCCGATTTGGCGTGGAATGATCCATGTATGTATGTAGGACATTGCAATTCAAAACAAAGCAGCTGGATTTCGATATCCGATTACCTGTATTTTTTTTTTTTTTTTGTGGTATGTTGGGATATCATAAGTTAATGTTGTTCCATTCAGCATTTCGCCATTAGTCGAACCATTGCTGCGCTGCAATAGAGAAAAAGTATTCAAAATATTTTTTATAGCTTAAACTCAAAATTGAAATTGGAACTCAAAACCTTTTTTTATTTTTTTATTTTTATAAATAGTACCTACTTAACTACGGTTGAAAATTTTTCAAAATTTTGAATTAATAGTAAGGGTATTGAGATCTCATTTCATTTTTGATACGTATTTTTTTGTACACCTTTAAAAACAAATAATTATAAAAAATATCAAATTATGAGATGTGGCCAACTTTAAAGTCTTATTCGATGTAGGGGAAAATGGGGTACCTTTGACACTGGGGCACATTTGACTTTGCCAATTTCAGTATGAAAACGACTAAAGCGCCAAAAGGTTTAAATGCAGAAGTAAACCTACTTTGACTTAAAAAAAACGTAATGAACTTTGACAGTTCTCCTTCAACTCTCTTCGGAGTATTACGTGTTTTTCTGTTTTCGCGATCACTGATGCAATTTTTGATGCCAAGTACGTAAGCGTTTTGTGAATTATATGTGACTGTTTCTGCAAATTGAGTGACAAAATATTTTAGCATTACGTTTAAGAAATAACACAATAAAAGTGTGCTAAACAGTAATAATAAAAAAAAATAGAAAAAAACCTCTTGAACGTTTGGGGCACATTTGACTTCTGTCAAAGGGTTACATTTGACAGATGCATATGTTCTTAAAATACAATCATTAGATTTTTTTTTAGTATTTTTGAAAGGTATGGTGCGTAACTACATAAAAAAGACAAATCGAGGAGAGATTAATGAAGAATAAGTGAAGAGAGTTATTTCAGATATTAGAAATAAGTACGAAACGGCCACATCAGCCTCTGAAAAATATGGAGTGAAAAGGACAAATTTAATAATGCGTATGAAAAAACAGGACTCACTGAAAGGCTTCTCGAATTCAGTCTTATATTTTTTGAATAAAAAGCACTTACTTGTGAGGCCGAATATGAATTGTAAAAAGTGCAGCTGACGAAGTCAAATGTGTCTCTTAAAAAGTCAAATGTGCCCCGTACCGGGGTACTTTTGAAAAAAATTACTTGTTTTTGTAAAAGTTTAAAAAAAATACGATGACGCAGTCTTTATTTTAAATCTTTTTCGAGGTTTGATGCTGAATAGTCAATGTATAAGAAACAGTATCAATTTTTAAAATCCATTAATTGTTTAAGGAAATATATACCTTTGAAAATTAAGTGTCAAAGGTACCCCACTTTCCCCTATTATTTATTCTATAAAAGATAACACAGTGATTTTTTTGAAAAAACATTACCATGTATATAATATTAATATTGAGAAACATAGAAAATACTTCTGTGTCAAAAGTATTCGGAATTGAGTTTTCTTCAACTATCGCGTAGTGGTCCGATTTCTGAAGGGCAACTCATGGATTTAGCACTACGGCTAAGCAACATCGCATAAAGCCATCATTGTGCAATAACCCATTTGAATTTTTTCTAGAAACCCTACTCAACTTCCCACCAAAATAACACGTCGATATACGCAACACTCACGTTGCAGTAGATAATAAAGTTTCATTTTCATCGTAGCCGAGCATTGAAATATTTTTTTTTTTTTTGTTTCGTTGCTACTTGTAAATTTACAGTTGATTGAAACGAAACATAAAAAGTTTATCAATGCTCGGCTACGACGTAAGTGAGACTTTTTGTGCTACTGCAGCATGAATGCTGCGTATATCGACCTCTGTATTTTGGAAACTAATAACGTTGGAGCGAAATTCTTCCGAAATTTCATAGATCTCTACTAGAACTATAAATAATCAAAATTTGCACAAGATCGGAACATGAAAAATGTTAACCTGCTACGCTTGGCAAATTTTACCCCATATATATGCAATAAGTATTCATAAATACCAAAATTAAGTATGCAAACTTTTTTAAAGATATTTTTAAATTGCCTTAAAAATATTAAATGTAAAAGGTATAACTTGTTTTTAGCTCTTAAACATTTTTTTTTTTTGTAATTATTATTTATTAATTCTACAAGTTTTTATGCAAACCCATTCAAGTGACTTTAGCACGCGCCGTTTTCAGATAAAAATTGTGTAACAAAAAAATTATTATTTAACCAAATGCACACGTTTCAGTAAGAGGCACAATTGAATTTCTATTAACTATTAAAATTAAAAGCGGCAATTAATGAAAATTGTAAAACGTGCAAAAAAATGCCCCACAAGAGGATCTATATCAAATCTATAACCATAACGTAACTTGCAGTAACTTAAATCAAAAATTACAACAGCAACAACACCTGCAATTATCTCTTAACATGCGCAACTACTTATTCAAATCAAATACAATTTTATTGTGAAATGATTCAAATCAAATAAAATTTAATTTCATTGTGAAATAAATTAATTATAAGCTAAAAGGATTGCGCAACGGTAATTCCTACAATGGCAAAAGTTGGAATGTTTCAATAAATCAAAAATAAAATTTTAAAATCCAAAAAATAAAATTGAGTGTCGAGAGACGGATCAATGTTCAGTTTTACTCTATTATTCCATTAATTAAGAATCGAAATTTTTAATTTAAATTCAAAAAAGTTTAAAAATGAATGAGAAATGAAAAAGATTTTACTTGTATGGGAGTTGTTGAAGACAACAAAAAAATTTTTCTTAAGTCGATTCAATCCAATATATACCACCCGATGAAATCCCGCTGTAGGTAGCGAGGGGTCTTTTAGATTACCCTTAGCCTAGCATTGACTACTAAAAATTGATTAAAAAATCGCGAGATTTGGAAATCATGCACTTTTACCATATAGTCAACGACATGAAGTTCTCAAAAGATTTATTGCTCTACACACTCTAAGAAAAAATTACTACTATAATAGTAGGAAACCGGTTACCTATATTAATACTAGTAAAATCGCACGAGTTGTGTAATAAAATTTTTACACTATAAAAAGTGTAAACTGAATTACAGATTTGGTGTAAAAATCACACATAAAAATGTGTTTTTTTTGCGCTAAATAAGTAGTAATTTCCCGTGCAGTGTGTTTTATTACACTATCAAAATAGTGATTCAAACCTACGAAATTTAGTTTTGAAATAAAATTTACATTTTTATTTTGCACAAATTTTTCTTTATTTCTTTATAAAAAATTTCAGCATTTGAAAAAAATTATTAGGATGTATATATAATTATATATAAATGTAGGTATAAATAATATTGTACATATTACATAAAAATTCCATGTTCAAGCTTATTTTTTTAGAATACATTATATTAAATACGTAGTAAAATCATATTACTTAAGTAAGAACATCGTTGAAGTCCATTTTGTTGATTTTTACGAACTCCTCCTTTTCAATGAAAATATATGCGTTGTATATTTCGTCTTCCGGGTCAATTGAACTTTCTGTTAAAAAGGTATGATTCGTTATAAGTAAATTAACTAATTATTTTAGAAACTTAACGCGATCCGAGGTATTAATCACACAGGTTAAAAACTATAACTGATCGTGTTGTGACAAGTATTTGCTAACACAGAATTTTCACACACAATACTATAAAATACGCATATTGTGTAAATTCTCACAAAAATATCGGCAATGTAGAACAATTACAATTATTGCACGAAAAGCTGTGTAGATTCACGCAAAAAAAATGTGAATTCCCAAATATAAGGGAAAAACACACATTTATAGTAAAATAATGAAATTTTTAATACAAAACATTAAAGATGTGAGTTTTCACTATTCAAATTTTTTTATACACAAAATTATATGTATATTAACTACTATTAAAATAGTAATTTTACTAATTTAAAGTTTTATTTCTTAGAGTGCAGGCAAGTTGATTGCATCTACACTGACAATGCAGTAAAGCATTTGACAAATTGCCGCATGATTTAACGACCCCACGTAAATGTTGAAATCATTTTTCGAACTAATGAATACTCAAGTTTGGTCTCATGTAGCACAAACATTTTTAAAAAAATATCCCTAATAATCATTGAATTTCATAGAGTAGAGCCATCTCAACACTCGTTCATAGCTCTGAAGCCTGGAATTGAAAATTCGCTTTTTTTCAAACATTTTTTTTTTCAACATGGGGTCGTGAAAGACCCCAATGTACCGGATTGTTACAAAATTGAAGTGGTGCCGCCAAGGGTTAAATTCAATTTTCAATTCTGTTCGGGTAGCGAATCCGAAACAAAATCAGAGCATTCCCGATTTTTAACTCTCTTTGATTTTTTATCGCTGTAAAATTTTTTGATGTAATTCAACATTTTAGAATTTTCCAACATTTTTCGAGGTTTTTTGATTTGTTGTATTTTTTCGATTTTTTCGATGCAATTTATACGTTTCAATATTTTCCGAATCTGTCAAACTTTTTCGATTTCATCAAGATTTTCGACTACTTAAACATTTTTGAACTTTTTCAAAGTTTTTCGACATCTTCAACATTTTTCGACTTCTCCAAGATTTTTCGACTTTTTTGATATTTTTTGACTATTCATCATTCTTAGATTTTTCATACATTTTTCGACTTTCAAAACATTTTTCAGCATTTTTCGACATTTGGAACATCTTTGAAGTCTTACAATAATTTTCAGAACTTTCGATTTGTTAAACGTTCTTCGATAAATTTAACATTTTCGAATTTTTCAACATTTTTCAACTATTTAATCTTTTTCGATTTTATCAAGACTCTAGACTATTTACTTATAAACATTTTCGACTTTAAAGACAATTTCAACATTTTTCGACTTTCTTTTTAAATATTTCTCTACTTCTGGAATACTTCGAACTTTTCAACATTTTTAAATATTTAATAGATTTTTTTGAATTATTGAATTTTTTTTTTTGACTTTTTCAACATAACTTGAACTTTTCAACACTTATCGAACATATCAGCCTTTTTCGATTTCGTCAAGATCTTCAGAGATTTCAACACTTATCGACTTCTTCAACACTTTCCGATGTGTTCAACATTTTTGAGTTTCAATATTTTCAATATATTTCGACTTTCGGAATCCATCGAAATATTCAACCGAAAAAAAAGAATGTCGTCCAAGTGACCTCTTCTGCTAGCTTGGCATGCCGTCAATCTTTTATCAAAATTTTCAATATTTGCTCGATGATGTTGCCCTTGAGGTGTTGAGCAGATTATCAGCATAAGCTTTACTCTTCAAGAAACCCCATAAGAAGGAATCTAATGGTGTTAAATCGAATGACTTTGGTGGTCAATTTCCTTGAAAAAAGTTTAATTTTCATTTTGTTTTTCTATAGCCCTTTCAGACCTGACACTAAGCTACTGAGAAGTTTCTTATGATTTTTCGGAAAAATAGTATTTATATGATATGAAAACATATTCAATTTCCAGTTTTCGTTATTTTTATGTTCTTCAAGAGTTTTCAGGACTCGCTCAATTGAGATGCACTCGGTCTAATTTGATGTGAAAAAAGTAAAGTTCCATGTAATACTTTTTTATAATTCTTTTAATTTTTTTAGTATGATACAGTTTGAAACAAGTTTTTTGTTTTTGCTGAAACATAAAAACACATTGCATTTGGTGCTTCGTGTGCGCGTAAGTGACTTACACTCTTAGCGATGGCACAAACGGGCTGATTTCAAATCAAGTTCTTCCGGATAGTGATTGAAGCCATGCAGTCGTTTTTGGGACATAGCTGGTCTGCTGGATGGTATCGTTTGGAAAGTGAAAGTTTCAACCTCATCCGTTTCGTATCAAGAGTTCTACTTCTCGTTGATAGTCTTCCGAGCTGTAACCAACGCTTCAGCTAACGCAAGTCGCCAAACCGCACGTATCCTTCGGTGGATTTCCGTTTTACCGACAGTCATTTCGGCATTGCATTGTAAAGTCTATGAAACGAACGAAAGCCACCTTTTGATCTTAAAAAATGTCCGATGTGCTTTCAATAGTTGGTCACAAATGTCCACACTTCCCATTGATTCATTGCCGGACTATATTTGGACGTGCAACTTCGAGGAATTTCTTCATCTTTTTGCACCAACGACGAATGACATTCACGGTACCGCATCCAAATACAGATGATGCCAACAACATTGTCTTTGAGTCTTTCCATTGAACAACGGCAACTTAATCCTCTGGACTATAGATCGCTCCCATATCTTCTTTTATTATCGTCAGTCAAATCATCATATTTTATGTCATTTTTTATTATCGATCACATCCCATAAGTTTCTTTTGCCAGAAGCTTATCCAAGAGGAGCATTGTTGTAAAATACATGTCAAAAAATATGGTTCATCGTTTTGGCAATGTTTGTATACGGTCTTTCAATTGGTGTGATATATTTCTCAATAGGAATTGCGTACGATAAGGATATTTGACAAGACGGAGAGCGAATGCAGAACCAAGTCCAATATTTTCCTCTGGAGACAATGTCTTGCTTGGATAAATTCTAAAATCGAGAACCAGTCCTTCTGATGTTATCATACCTCATTTTTTGACCAACGTATTTACTTCTTTCTCGCCTTCACTATCAGAGCTTTCCTACGACATATAATTTTTGTCCCGTTCTTCATTATCGCTGCTAAAATCAAGCGCATCCCAATCTTGTAGCGCTGCCAAAATATCTTCATCCGAAAACTATTCTTAGGAACGAAATTTAGGAAAAAATATACATTTTTAGTGACTTGAGACCTGATACGCTAAAACAAATTTTCGTTGCACCAAATGACTTTAATTCATTTGAAATATTAAAGTTGAATATTATGTTAGTTCAAATGTCTCTATTTCACTAATTTTTCAATATTAGTAATTGAAAATATAACTTTCTTCTGCGGCTCATTTTTACAAAACTGAATGTAGCTCAAGAATTTCCCGAAAATTCAAGGATCGGTAAAACCAACAGTTTAACCATATGAGAAGCGTACATAAGTAATAATCAGCACAATCGATGCACATAGATAAATTTCACATTCATGAAATAGAAGTGAAAATATTGAGACTGAAACTTACCCGCACAATCGATGCATCACGGTCTGAAAGGGATAGTCCAATTAACGAATTGCCAATATTTTAATTATGAAAACAGGTTTTTCACTCATATAGCGATCCATTTTAACTAACCAATACTTACCGGCAGATTGCAGTTGTTCTAAGGTGTAGCCAGAAAAATGAAAAATTAAATTGTCAAAAAATTAAAAACTTCCCAGAAAATAAAAGAAAAAATTGCACAAAAAAAATTGAATGTATTTACTCCATGCCTGAAAAAACATCGGTGTTATATAGGCCCGGAAAAAAATGGTGGCAAACTTAAAAAGATACCTCGAATTTCCGTAGCCTTAGTAAAATTTTCCAATTCTTCAACCTTTAGCTTACTTTTCAACATTTTTCAATTTTCATCACTTTTCTTGCGAAATTTCCAAATTAAATTTTGAAACTAAGCCAATTACACTTACTTTTTTCTAACTTATCTAGTTTCCCATTCATTTAATGACTCTTGTTTTCAAAATGTTAGAGAAATTCCCATGAATCTGTATTTTGTCACCTAAGCTTTGGGTGTTTTTTCTAAAAAATTTTCTACAAAATTAATTTCCCTATTGGCATAACTCCAAAAAATATGCACCCCTTTAACGTAGAATGGAGTGTGAGTTTATTGAAGCTCATTGTGCCTTTTAAGAAAAAGTCCAAAACACAAAACAAATTTAATATTTAAGGGTTGCAAAATAAAACAGAAACGCTCTCTCAGTAGCTGCTTTAAAGTCGTAGTACCTATTAGTAATAAAAACTGGAAAAAAAAAACGCAATAAAACTTTGTCAGGTTATCAGGTTTTTTATTTAACCCTCACTCCACAACTTGAGTAATTTTAGTTTTCGCTCCACTTTCAAAAGCGAGTATGTATCTACCATTGCTAGTGGGGTCTTATGCATTATCCGGTTTTATCTGCACATAAGTTTTATACATCAATTATGCGTACTGTCATCCCAAAATTGTCCAAAACTCTTTGAAGTGAAGCTCTAGTGAAGTTTAACGCTATGTGTGTTAAAATTTTCTTGTTGTTGTTGCAGTCATTTGTGCCACATTTTCATTTGGGGGAGAAAATACAACGTTTTTTTTATTACGCATTTTATTTGCTGTTATTAGGGTTGTTTTTTTGGGATTGGGGATGAAAACCTAAAATTTTCCTTACTTCCTTACAAGAAAATCTTAAGTTCCATTTTTCTTGATTTTCCGATTTTCGCATTGCTAGTAGAGCAAGAGTTCATTGAACTCGAAGTTTTCTTGGAAGCGAAAGTTGAGTGGGTGGGTGGTGGTTTTTTGGGTGACATGCGCACTTTTCGCTGGGTGTGGGAAGGTGGTGTTTTTTTTTTTTGGGAAATTTTTTTTTTTGGAAAAGCTTCGTTGATAGAAAAAAAAATTGGATTTTTCAGGAAATAAGCAATATTTTCTACGATATCTGCCCCTCTTTAATTTATGTGGTTTATCTTTTGACGGATATTCCAGAAAACTTTTCTAACGATCAGTAAAGTGTGTATTCAATTCATTACAATATATCCCGGTTCACATGTTTGCGGTCTATGATGGCTTGGGCCGGGTCTAAGGTATAGCCACAAAAATAAAAAAAAAAATAAAAAGTCGAAAAATTAAAAACTTCCTTAAATATAAAAATATAAAATAAAAACATAATAAAAAATAAAATTCCACAAAAAATAATCTCCTTTAAAATGAATGCCAAATATTAGATGATTTTTGAGTAAGAATTTTTCCATGGGTAAAAAAAAAGTTCAAAAAAAAAAAATAATATTAAAATATCCCAAAAAAGTATTAAATATTCAGCCAAAATTTGGGTTCATTTCAAATTTTTTGGAACCCTGATGACTATTTCATTTCGCTTATCCTTTTGACATACGCCAGGGACTTTTTTCATTCAAGCCGCATATGCAGCATTGAACTGTGAGTGTAAATGTAAGTCAAAATCGATGTACTACGTATTGTATCTTTTTGTTTCATATTTTTTAGTTTCGTGAACTTACATTGAAGTGTGCCACGCACAATCCTCAAAACAACAACACTAAATGCAAAGATAACCGACGAAGCGTTGCGTAGAAGAAAAAAATTTCACTAGTAATACGCAATTTGAAATTGTGAGGTTGATATTCCAAACAAGGGTTGGTTTTTTTTTGCCTTCCACCATGGTATTACATTGTTTTGTGTAATTTTAGATTTGACATTCGTTCGCGAAAATTATGTATTAAAAAAATTGCATATCTACGCAATTGCACATAAAAACTCTTACGAAAGTTATTACAGGTTATGAAACTATTTCGTCAGCAACTTATATTGTTGAATGCGGTAATTAGACATTTTTCTTTTATTTTTAGGTTAGCAATGTACATAGGCTTGCGCAACAGTGAAGTTTAGAGACTGTGCGTAAGCAATGTAACTTAATTTTGACATATTTGTAAACCTTATTTTCCTTCTGACACTACTTGATCTAATGCTCGATCTATTGGAAATTATTGGTCATAACAATGATCGTCATTTGCTTTATTTTTTTATCCTTTTTTGTTGAACCCCTTCCTCACGAGGAGGAAATTTGCTTTATGGACAGCCCTTTAAGATGGGCTGATAATGGCCTTGCTTATATACACAGCTTCGAAACGTAAAATAGTGCGTTGGAACAGTATATTTATCAGACGAGATTTCACATAAATTTTACTCGTAAGTGAAATGTAGAACATGCCTGTATATCAGAGATTTCTTTCCGATCTGTTGTGGACATTTCTGCTACAGTTTTTTTTCTGCCTATGAAGGATCGAAAATTGAATATATGGCTAATTTTTTATGAGTATAGACTCTCATATGCTAAGATCTTGTAATCTTGAGAGCTTTTTGACACTCAAAATTTTAGGTCAGGATGTCATATGCTAAAACTGTGATAAATTTCAGATTCCTGTACACTGAGTTAACGATTTGTTTGAATATAATATATGTATTACATATGTATATACATTGTATGTATGTATGTATGATATATGAAGAGCTGAGATGCAAAACCCCAAGTCCAAAAAAATGAAAATGTGAGATATTGTAGGAGGGGACAGAAAAAATATTTGTTTACAAGCCTACATACTCTTAAATGTAAAAAAAAATTTTTCCTTTCACAAACTTTTCATTGGAATAATTTCTGATAATCTACTATTATCAAAGCCCGCCAAGTCCACATTTCTGAAAATCAAAACCTGCCAAGTCCAATTTTTCATTAAAGAAGATTCGGCTTTCATAAATGCAAATAGTTTTATGTTATTTTAACATTGAAATTATATTGTGTAATTAAAATTTCAGTATACATTTATTCAAATGTTTTGAAATTAATTTAAACTTAGCTATTTTTAAAAAATGATTTCGGAAGCTTTTACTATTATTATTTTTCAAAACCCGCCAAGTCCCGAGGTTTCACTTTCAAAACCAGCCAAGTCCACGTTTTCAATTGCAAAACCCGCCAAGTCCACAGTTTTTGTTTCAAAACCCGCCAAGTCCAAACGTTTTTTTATTATAGTCCTTATAGATTAGGTCATAAAATGTAATAAAAAATCAGAGTTTTAATAACTTTGGACAACTATTACAATGGATCAATCTACTTTTTTACTGTAGTTAAATTTCAGTGGAAAACAGTTTTTTCGATTTTCCCAAAAACGCAAAATATTGACTTGGCGGGTTTTGCATCTCAGCTCTTCATATGTAGACCAATCAAATATTTACTTGAGTCAAACTTAGATCAAACTTAGGTCAAAATTTAGATGAAATACAACATGTTGATTAAAGCATTATATTTAATTGTTCTCTATCAAATATGATGTGTTATATTCAAACAAATCGCTTTTTCAGTGTTGTTTAACCCACCTTTTATATAATAAGTGCGGCATTCCTTGCATCACTAAAATTCCAATATAAAAGCCGAATATTCACGTCGTTGGTAAGTTTCCACACAGTTATTTTTCGGGCCATCCCTAACTAAGGCAAAACATCATTATTGATAATTGTTGGTGAGCCTTTATACAAATTTTTAGAAACAAAGTTCCTTACAAAAGTTTGAATTATTTTAAGAACTTAAGTTTTGGCAGGTTTTTTTTTTAAGCACATGTCTATATTCCATATTATAAATTTGTGCTACATGTGAAAAAAATAGATAGGTTTTACTTACGTTGTTTTTTCTCTAGGACTTTTAGTTTTTGCGTTATTGATAAAAGCCAGTTTTGGTCAAAATTTCAACTTTTATCATTATTTTTTCAATTTTCGATAAAAATGACACTAAGCAAAAAGTTCTTAAAAATTTTCAAAATATTCAGAAAAATATTATATTTTTTGTTGTAACAATGGCGCCATGATTCTTTTAAAAAATTTCTCTTAAATAAAAAATATTTTTTGGAATATTTTGATCAGTCTTGACAACTTTTTACTCAGTGCGATTTTTACTGAAAATTGATAGCTTGATAAAAAAATATGAAATTTGACCAAAACTGTTCTTATCAATAACGCAAAAACTATAAATCCTAGAGAAAAAACAAATTAAAATTTTTCCCCTAAAATACAAATATGAAATAAGAAATATAAGTTTGCGTATAAGAAAACCACTATTAACCTTATTTCAAAAGCAGATACATCATAGTGGAACCGCAAACTATTGAGAACTAGTAAGGAATCCAGAGATACTTCAATAAGTCGATTAAAGGTAATTCGTTTAGTGCTTATTTATTAAATAATTTCGTAAATAAAAATAATAAAGTTATGTAAGTTAAGTGAGCAAATTTTAAAAAAGTTATTTAATCTTTTAATCCCAAAACAAATTTTAAAATTTTCCACCACTTTTCTAATAAGCTGACCAAACGCAAACTCTTAGTAAAATATCGAAAAAAAAATTTAAAAACAAAATGAAATAAACAAATTTATCTTATACTATGCGTACCGTTACACGAGGTCACTGTCCCATTAACTGCGTAAAATAACACAAGAATTTACAATACGCACGCTCTTGAAAGAATGGGTATTACATACATACATTTTTATGTACGCACTTGTACGCTTTCATTCACTCAGTTACAAATATATGTACATACAAATATTCATTATGTCACACCGCATATACAAAATTTGGGAAATTTTTCTTGGGGAAATTAAACATATGAGACTCTATAGAGGAATTTTCGAAAAGATCTCAGCAGAAAAAAATTCACTTTGTAATTGATAACAACAATTGTTTGGAAATATTTTGCATTTGGAAAATCTTATGAAAAATAAATGTATGCCCTAATGTTTTCACTAAAAGTTGTTGCTTTCACGATAAGACAACAAAAAAAAAAATAGAAATTTCTTCACAATTTTGAATATTTTTAAGCCAATTTTTCTCATATGATGGGATCGGTAAAAACATTATTTATGCTATTAAAAAAAAAAAAAAAAAAACTACTAAAAATAATGGAGCAACATCATATTTCCATGACTAGAGACATTTATTTTCTTAATAAAAATCATACAAAATTTGGAATATTTTTAACGAACCTTTTAAGAACTAAATAAATTTTTCAATTTTCAATTGGTAGATAGACACAATGAACCTCTAAGTGCCTTTTCATATACATACATATCGCTCACTTACCTCAAGACTGGCATAACTCAAAAAACATAAAGTGGAAGAAAAACGCATTTAAAGTTTTCAATAAGTTGCTTTTTATATGGAAATGATAAAAAGTATGTCTACATAAACTCTTCTCACAAGGCAAGTTTATGAGATACTTATCTCAGTTTTTCACACAAAATAAAATATGAAATGGCAAATATTTCTGCATCATTATCTCAAAAATCACATTTTTTGAGTTATGCCAGTCTTGAAGTAAGTGAGCGATATGTATATATTATGTAACGCCCTTAGGAAGGGGGAGAGGGTTCGGGAAATTTGACAGTTTCGGTTCGAGCTTATGTGACAAGTTGCGTCAAGAATGGTGTGCTCAGAAATGTCCGCAAAAAATATTTTCCCATATTCATTAATTTTGAGGTAAAATTTGTTGCTTTTATGATTTGGTAACGAATAAAAAATATCCCAAAATTTACTTAATGGGTAAATGGGTAATGACTTATTTTTTGTTCTTAAAAATTACATATTTGAGTATTGCTCAAAGTGCTCAATTTGATCAAGTGAATAGAAAAAAATTTCCCTAAAAATTAAACTCTACTCTCATGCTTACTCTAACAACATACCTACTCAGTTCCCCCTTTGAATTTTGTGAATTAAATTTCCCTTACCATTAAACTCTACTTGTACAACCTACTCATTTCCCCCTCTGTATTTTGTGAATTCACGCACTTTTGCTCTGCAACAGAAAATTTTCTTTCTCCACTTAATGAACTAAAATTTACCTTGGTAGGGTAATTTTCTTTTGATTTTCTCCAAAGCACAATATTTGAGTGCTCTTCAAAGCAAAAAACCAAAAGTACTCAATTTGATCAAAGAAAAAATAAAATTTCCCTAATCATTGAATTTCCCTCAATTTCCTTTTATATTTCCTTAGCTCACGCATTTTTCTTTGCTGTTGGAGAATTTTTATTTTCCCAACAGCTGTTGTTGTGTTTTCTCCTTTCACGTAATGAACAATGAATTTTCAGTGCGCACACCAATTGAGTCAGCGTTTCGCGTCTGGAGAAAAACAAAAACCAAAAACAACAACAGCGATGAAAACAAGAAATAAATAAAGCGGAGTGCGTGACCTATTTTCACTACCGTTATTTACCCTAGAGTTCAAAGACCTCTATCAAAGAACAAGAGAGTTTACTATACTGCAACCAACAACTACCATCAATAGCACCAGCATTAGACCGAGAAGACAACAAAAAAATATGATGCGAAGTGAGTGATGTTCTCTGGTTGTTGTTGTTGCTGTTGTTGTTGCTGTTGTTGTGCGTGTAACGTTGCTCTGGCGTTTTCTTAGGGCTTTTGTTATTAGCTGCTTGGCTATTGCGTTGGTGGCGGAGTGCGTGTTTTTCTTTGGGCGAGGGCTTTTTTCGGCATTTTCTATTTAATTTTGGATTTGCTTGTTATACATATAACAAATGTATGCTTTATTTATATATGTATATTTTTTTGAGTAGCTTTTTGTAGAAGAGATTTTTTTTATTTTATTTATTGTGTCACAACGCAACGTCAGCGGATTTTAACACTGTCTATCATTTATATGTACATATGTACATTTGTAAATTTTCAATTTCGATTCCCTTGGCGTCGGTATGAGGGTGACAACATCCAAATTATATATTTTTTTTTATGTAAAAAGCTTAACGCTTATTTTTATGACCCAACATATCATTGTTTTGTCATAACATGATAAAAAGTTAAGGGTTGGAATTGTACTCAGCATAGCTTTATCTGTTTTTGGATGGAGTTATATTAATATCTTTTAATAAGACCTATTTTTAAACAAGTAAACTGTAAATTGTAAATAAATTTCTGGAAATAAATGTTCTTAGTCCAACAGTCAGGTAACCATTACCAAAAACCCACATAGATGATCCTTTGATCCGTTAAAGCTTACCTGTGGCTAATACAATACATCGATTGAAATCGTAATTATATTTATTACAAAATTAGCTATTTGTTAGTAACTCCCACTTTGACATAAGTAAATTTATTTTTCTTGTGTCCTATATCTTCCCATGGAGCATAGGGCCTCCACAAAACTCTTCTAACGTGCACGATCAGCAGGAAATGCCATCAATTTTCTACAAAATTTCCCTGATACACGTATTTCCTGCTCTAGGAAATTGGATCTTGACGGCTTCTGGTGAGCGATTCGACATTGGAAATGGTTCTAGGCCACCAAATTTTCAGAATTCGGAAATTTCATTTATAAATCGATCAGTAGTTTCTGAGTTTTTAACAATTTTTTGATTACTTAATCAATTTTTTGAACATCTTTACCGACGGGTGTTAAAGAATATACATTCTGGTTTGAATTGGCAAAAACGTAACACTTAGGTATAACATTCTTTTAGATGCTAAGATTCCAACTATGTTAATAAATTTTATTACGCCAATTATAAGCAAACGCCGAAAAATGTTTGAATATGATCATGTGGGACCACAATTCTCTAAAAGGGTGTTTCAATCCCATTTTTCTAAAAATTTTATCGACCTGACCGAAGAGCCCCCGACTCCCAATGGGTTCTTTTGACCACTTTTGTGTAAATATTTTTACAGCAGCTATAGATAGGTAAAAGTCGAAGAAAAATTTGGAACATAACAAAGGTTGTGTCCGAGGGAGGAAATGTGGAAGAAAATTTTTAGACATGACCAGAGGCAGAGGATTTTGATCAAATTCATATAGGAGTGCCTTTAGGGACTTTACTCCAATCTGACGTTTTGGACACATACTGCCAAACTTGCTGAATTTTACGACTAAGCTCATCCCTGAAGAGACGGAAGATCGCAGAGCCAATCACTTTTACACCTAATTGAAGCATTGTTTACCTGTTTATAATTTTACGCACAAAATCTTCCGGATATGCGCAGTTGGGAACAGACTCGCTCAAATTCGTAGGAAACACCCAAATTTGCTACACGGATGTTTTTTAAATAGAGGAAGGTGGTGGTGCAAAATTGTTTGGGTAAAGGCTTAGGAAGTATGTTTGTGTATCCAGTGGCTATTGCAATTGAAAAGAAAGGCTACGTAGAGTGACTGCGGCAACATTTTTACATTATCTACATTCTCTTGGATAGCATATCTGCCATCTTTCTATTTGGCTCATAAAAGGTTAACTTCAATCTTTTAATAGTTTTCGGTGTCAGATAATTTCCATATAATGAAAGAAGAAAGTTAAAAGAACTAAACAAAAGAAATATAATAAGAAAACGATAATTTCATTGCAAAATTACAAAAAAGAACAGCAAATTTTTCTTTTGGCTCCAAACTCAATTTTAGGATTCTTAACACACACAAACAACCCCTCGAAAATTTCCAACAAAAAAGGTCGAATGTACATATACATATATACATTAACTATTGAATAGAATTTTGCATGCACCCCGCAAATCATCCGCATTAACACAATAACATACCTTTTACTGCCTAAGCACAATTTGAGCTTTGTTTTCCAATTAACATAGAAAAAGTACAGTCGGTCAAGTACATTTTGAATAACTTTATATAGAGTAGCAGTAAAATAAGCATTTGTTTAAAAAAAAAATACATATTATTAATGGTTTTAAAATACTATTTGCATACATAAATTTATGACAATTTCAAACATACGCAATTGGTGTAGTAAAAATGTTTAGCAGACAATAGCACAGTTGCTCCTCAAAGGCGTTGAGTTTTAAATCTGAAAATATTTGCTTTACCATTGGAAAGAACTCGTCAATATTTTCTTTGTATAGTATACATACATATTTTTGTCCAAGTCCCAGATAGATATGAGTACATCCTTGATGAAGAGCTTGGAGCAACCGGGTTTTACATTGATCTCCACGGCTGCAAAAACACATGAGCAAATAAAGTTCTTATGATATTTATTTTGAGTTCATTTTTAATTTGTAGGAGGTTTTTGACCAGTAGATACAATTCAAAGAACTAAGCTCTAGATCTCACCATGTAGTTGAAACAAAATATGGTGACAAAGGAACCCTTCAATAGTTGTTGACATATAATACACGGTATCGCAAAAACCCATACTCGTTACCCTAAGGCAGTAACTTTGTAAATAAAAAGAATTAGTTCTGTTTTTCGGTGATATATTTTTTAGACGCTAAAATTTGTATTCATTAAGTCGCGAAGGGAACATCGGTCAAGTGGCTGCCGCCAAAGTTGATGCATATACTCGTTTTACAGCATTTTACATGAATTATCTAAAACTTCGATCGAAAAATTCTCACTTTTAGGCGGAAGTTCTCCATTAAGGCTTCCAAGATATGAGGCTTATTCGTATAGACCTGTGACTTCGTATCACCTCAAAAAAAGAAGTCCAAGACAGTCAAGTTAGGTGATCTTTCGAGCCAGTTCAAATCACCAAAACGAGAGATTAAGCGGTCGGAAAACGAATGTTTCATAATTCTAACTATTTCTCGTTATGAAAGACAATTCGTTAATTTCGGATGCAAGAAATCGTTGATCAAGGCTCGTAGCTCTTCCAAATCATAGTAACAGTGGCTCGAAAACTATGAGCTGAAAGCTAATCCTATGTTTCTACTTTTTACGGGAATTTTTTAAGTCCCTCACTAAAACTCACTGTTAAGACCGTCTACTGACGCCTGATTGCATAGCCCATCATCTGGTTGATGTTTGAGGCTCCTCTCGAACATGTGCAGCCACAGTAGCTATATTCTCGGACGAACGGCTGTATTGGGGTCGACTATGTCTGTAACTGTCACATGTTGAATCAGTCTCATCGAAGCGACCCCTTAAACGACGCAGTGGTAATCCGGTGACTTACGATTTTTATATGAAATTGCTTCAAACATTTTTATATGAAAAAGTGAGCAAAATGCGCAACCTCAGAATGTTTGAATTTGGATATTTTCATGAAAGTGAAATTCCTGCTTTATTGTATTATATATCAAAGGAACATATATTTTTGAAAAGATTTTTTTTTAAATAAAGATATAGGGTTCTATATATAACAACCTCTAAAATGTAGGGTGCAGAGAATGAAACCTTTACATTTTCAATGCAATACAAGTAGCAGTATGTTGTTTTACCCCTGATTTTTTGGCTGACAACAGAAGTCGAAGCTTCTGTGTGCTTTTTTCCCTACTTTATGTCTCTACTTGCTTGCTTTTAATTTAACAAAATAAACAAAATCGAAAGTGACGACTCCACCACATTGAGAAAGAAGTTCAATGAACTTTGCACGTTGTTTCTCTGTAGTTGTTGTTATTGTTGTTGCTGTTGCATTTCTCCTTATCTTTCGTTTAAGTAATGCCAATGTTGCTGTTTCGCAGCCACCCAACATCGAACGCCCAACGTATGAAATATAGCCCCATAACATAAAAATTTGTGTTTTGGTGTAGGGTGCAGCTGAATAGCACTTAAAACTAAATTAATTAATGATAAGAAAGAAAAAGGTAAAAAAACTGGTCAAATGCTTTAGTGTAAAATCATCTACAGCGCTTTAATATCATGTAAAAGGAGACAGTTTGGTTAATAAAATATATATTTTCAAAAAATTGTCCAACATTTCAGCTCAACAGGGAGCTAAGTGAATTTGATTAAGTATTTTAATTCATTTTGAAAATCCTTCGGAAATAGCTTTATGACAAGCTTTGCTCGATCACAGTTTGGATGTATGGACAATATTGCACAAAATATTATCATCGGAAAAAGGAAAAGTATAAATAGCTCAAAAGAATTTCATAAAAAGAGCCGTACTGCCGATGAGAAAATTTCAAAAGTTTTTTATGTTTTTTTTTTTCAATTTGCCATTTTATAGATCTTTTTTAAAGAAAACGTAGGTACTTACTTTAAGATATTAATAAAAAAGTCTTCAGATATTAAATTTCCCCAGTATATAACGTCAAAAATTTGATTTTTTTCCAGGAAAATTTTCTGGGTAACATTTCCTTTGATTTGGAACTATTTTCCTTTAATTTTTGGCAATAGCAGCAGGACAAAACAGTATAAGTTTTCTATAGTTTCTATTTATACAGGCTCGGTTGACAGTTTCTGCACTTGTAGTTGGACACTAAGGCCATGTTAAAACCTATAAGAGGGGGCTCAGTTAGTACCCCGAGCAGTAAACTGCTTTCACTCCGATCAAGGGATATGAAATCTTTCTAAAATATTTTCCGTAACTGTTTGGCAGACCTAACGAAACGGACACAGCGAGTCGTTAAGAATTTATGGATTTATTGATGAACAATTACTTTGCTTGTTGTATGTAAGTGAAAAGTTCTGCGTTCCAGACAGATGCACACGCCCTTCACGAGGGACTGTAAGGCATCCAAGAGAGATGAGGACACAAAGGTGCCTTGGTTAGAGCTGATCTTTAGAGGAATTAAACTATGTAGTCATACCGCCGGCGAATGGAAGCAGCTCATACAAAAAAAATTTAAGATGCACGTTTAATGAAGAGAAATAGGTTTGTAGCTTCCTCTTAAACTTCGAAATATAGGAAAGGAGCACAGACGTAACTAGGGGTAGGCGAAGGAGGCCATCGCTCTGGGCGAAACGGCTTGGGGGCGCCAAAATGGTCAAAACTTCAATTTTTTGTGGGTATGTGGCCCAAAATACTTATTCTTCGCCCCAGATGGTAATTGCTAAAGTTTCGCTTGATTGCTACGTTTGAACAAAAGACATTTTACGGTTCAACTAAAGGTTTATTCACATTCCAACAGCGGTCTTAGCGGGATACTGTGCAATTGGTACACTGACTGGAAAGCACAGTTTTCGCCACTGTGGCTGTTGTATGAGCTGAAAGGATGTTGAAGAATTGGAATCGTCTGTAAATTTTAGTAAATTCAACCTTTTGGACATTGCAGCTAGAGAAGCTTCCAAGATACATTCGAATCTTGTGGTGGCGTCGATCTTTCTAGAAAGTAATGCAACAAAAGAGCTTACCTTACTTTTGACCATAACAATTAGCCTTTCAAACGTCAGAGTGCTCTTGCCATTTAATTGGGGGAAAATGTTTTCGAAACACGTACCAATGCCTGTAGGTTTGCAAATAACCAGATTATTATTATTTCATAAAAATTGTCATAGCATAATTCAACACAAAAAAAAAATCTCCAAATGTTTCATATCAAAGTCTCTTAATACATATCATATATTCCAAGGGATTATAAGCCACTGCCAACAAAAATAAAAATATTATAAGGGTTGTTTCATAAACAAAAGTCTTAGTTGTAACATATCTAATGTCTTTATAATTTCATGTTACTTTTTGCTCGGAAAATCAGCTTTTCTTAAACTTTCAATACATTATATATTATCCCCTTCTTGAAACACGAACATACTACATATGTCCATATTAAAATAAAAGGGAATTTTCATATTTCAAATGTCATTGACCTCAACTTCGACTCGCTTACTACAATAGTACATATGGTGTAGCATAACAGCGAAAGCATTTTCTTTTAACACATTGCTATATTGCTACTTTTCCACAACATTTCTAACCAACCAATAAATTTTTGCTAAGTAAAAGCTTTTTTTTGGGTTTTTTTGTTTTCCTCAAGAAAATTTCCCTTTCCGCAATCGAACGGGGCATTGACACTGACACAGTTCCGTTGTAGTTCATTTTTGTTTTTATAGATGGTGGAGTTTATTTTTATGCGCTAAGCTTTTTCGGTAGCAGCAGTGCGTTGAGTATTTTGCTTTTTCCCTTATGTTGCGTATTCCCCCAATAAACTTTTTGCTCCCTCCCCAAAGAGTCGTGGTTGTTCTCTAATTTTTTTATGACAAAATTGAAATTGTGCGTGTCAGTATTTTATTATGTCGCGCGAACATGATTACGCTTTCCGTTGTCTCATTGGGTTATTTTTGTCCTCAAGCAAAAATGCTTTTTGACCATTTTGTTGGGTGGTGTATTTGAAATTTCAATGCACAATACTCAATGAAGTTTTTCATGCTTGATTTTGGTCTATGCAATCTACCTTGGGGGGTCACATAATCTGGTACACGTATCCATATGCACTTGAGGGAGATTTTATGCTGGGTGTGGAATGAGCTTTTGTGCTGGCAACATAAAAAATTGTTTGCAATTAATTATGTGATAGTCGTATTAAGAAAACTAGCGTTAGGAGTGAATTATTTGACTTAATAAACAAGGGATAAATGTGAAAAATTATGGCAAAGATAAAAATAAGTAGAATGTCGCTGCTTGCAAGCTGGCACTGTGAGCTAAAAAGATATTTTGTGCTGGAATGATTTTAATAAAAATATTTAATTTCTTGTAAAAAGCTGGGAATGCATTAGCAGGCAATTGATTGATGAATACAAAATACTCTAACTCGACAATAAATACTTTGTGATATAATTTATTAAAAAAAAAAAAAATTATTTGTAGAAGTCATTATCTTTTGTGTCATAGAAATTTCCACTTAAAAACAGAATTTATAGTGAAATGATTATTTTTAATAATATATACATATATTAATGCTGGAAATGTGTGCCAAACGATAGAGCTCGAAGAGCCTAAATAGAATATAAATGGTTGCCTTGACGAGTCCGGTCTTTAACATGTGCCAATTTTTCTTAAATGGGTGGCAATACATGTTTGGGACAAAATTCGACAAGGCAAAATTGACACAGAAAATCGATAGCAGCAATACAACCCTGTATATTGTGTTTAGGCCTCTTCGAGTTCTATCATCTGACATATATTTTGAGTTTTAATTAAAACAACAAAATTGTCTAAAATTCAGGCACACTCGACGTTTCTACAGCGGGCTTTCCGCCTATTAGTCAACGTTTACACGAGGAAACTTTTTCCGCAAAGTTTCCTTGTTTGTAGGCAAGAGGGGAAAAAGAAAAGGGAAGAGGTAAAAAATTTGTCATATGACGCAAACGCAAAACGAAAATCTCAAAATAGAATAGACAAGAATTTGTCACTCAGACTTTCCTCATGCAAACGTCAACTTAGTATTTTTCAGGGAACCGGATGAAAAATTTGCTCGGTTCTGTTCAGCGGTTCGAACCGTTTTTGCACTTTTGGATTGGTTTGTCGAAACGGTTTTTGTTTCCTTTGAACCGGGGTTTCGGTTCTGTTCAACGGTTCGGGAATGAAAAAAAAAACTATGCAAATTTGTGTTATTTTTATTCAGTAAGAATCCAAAAGAATATAGAAATATTTATGAACATATAATTTATGTCATACGCTATAAGTATGTAATAAAAGTTAGTATTTGATAAAAAATTTGATTTACAATAATCAGTTGAGATTGATGAGAAAAATATCTTCTAACAAGTGCTCGTCAATATTTCCCCGCAGGTCTCCAAGAATAAATTTTAGGGTGAAAAATGTCCTCTCTACCAAAACCTGGGTTGCTAAAACATCATAAATAACTTGAGCTAACTCTTTGGCAGGGTAGTTATTCCAAAAGTTCAAAACCTTAACATTATTTGAAAGCCGCTTTATATTATCAAACGATTTGATTTTATCTATTAATGATTTATTTTTGAACTCTGTCTCATTCTTCCCTATTTCTTTCAAAATTTCATCAATTTCCATATTTAACAAAAAAAAAAAAAAAAAACAGTGTGGAAAATTTGTCCATTGAAAATTGGTCAGAATGAACCCTCGAACCGTTATAAAAAGTGGTTCGGATTTCGGTTCGGATCAATCATTTGTCAAAAATTTCGGTTCGGTTGATGGTTTAGTTAAGTATTAAAAAAAAAGTGGTTTTCCGGTTCAAAACCGGATCACGTTCCTGATATTTTTAATTAACTTATAGCGTTTTAATAGAATGCTAGTCAAGCCGGAAATTAACAATTTTTTAGTTACTCTTAAACCTGTCCCGACCACAGCGGTTGTTATCCATGCTTTTATTTACTTGCATTTATATCACAGTGCTCTTCACACTGTGATTATCTTAAAAAGCTGCCATACTTGTAAAATTATGTAGACACTTTCAACTGTCAACCGACTCAATCACATCTGTCAATTCTAGTACACTCAGAAAAGTACATCTCTATCAAAAAGTTTCCTACAATTATCAATTTTATGATTTACCCATACCACTCAAATCTGCAATATGAAAATATTTATAAATTTAACTGAGTATTTAGTAAAATTAAGGGCTGTAAGCCCTTACATTTACATAGAATATGTTTACATAAATCAAATATTTTATTTTTGGCTTAAGATAAAAAAATTCGATCGACACTGTCTGTGGCACTCGAGTCGGGTCAATAAAAGCGTCGATTTTCTGTAAAAATTTTTTCATGTTTTTATAGATGCATACTATATGTACATATGTATTGTATTATATTAAACACGTTGTAGCTGTCACGTACCTCATGCAACATCAAACTTCGACAGATCGCTAAAACAATGACAGTCGCTCTATATAGGTTCAGCACTCAGTTTAAAAAAAAAAAAATTTTGGGAAAAAGTAAATTAAAAATGCTTAAAAAGTCAAATATGTCAACAAATTTGTGTCCTCTGTATAACGTTTCATATTTCGCAAGTATTTACCAAAAACAAATTTTCTACGTATTCACTGGCAACATTGCCACAGTTGTCATAAAAATATCTAATGAAAAAGAATAAGTGAAAAGCAATGCCAAGTAAAAATACGAGAACAACTGCCAGCTTCATATACATAACTCTGTGAACTCATGACAATCGTCAGTGCAATTGACAGACGCATCATAAAGAAACTTGCAATTTAATCGGGACGTAAACTTTTTTACTAAAAGGTCACATTATTTTATGAATCAATGAAATTGATAAATTTACTATACACAAATGAGTGAAGAACCGAGCATAAAGATAAAACGTAAGCGTATAACACCAACGCACCGTTGGACGGAAAAGCAAACAAGTGAACTGTTACGAAAGGTTTTGTTGTCAATTCAACAACATAATGCAGAATTTGAGGTGGATATTTGTCAATTATAACAATATTAATTTTTATTTATATTTTTTTTTTTGTATTCAATTCATTAATAAGAAACCCACAAGCCGAGTTTTCTATCAAAGGATCGCAAAAACAACACCGGTTTTGCGTTCCATTCATTGGGGCATAATGAAATCTAAAATGCGTCATATACAAACGCCCTATAAAGCTGCACTAAAATGGTATGACAAGGGTGGCCCAAAACAATTAGATTACTATGAAAGTGAAATAGGTAAGTTATAGATAATTTATTGTAGTTCTGAGTTTGCGGGGATAATGAATGATATTCGCAAAATAATTCAAAGTTATGTCGAAATTGTAAAAATTTGACCATTCAGTTAATAGGAATCAAAGAGCTAAAAATACATTTGAGAAAAATTTTACTAAGTATCTCAGGTTTATAGTCTTGGTTTTTCTGCAAATTGCCATATGGCTGAAGTCAATAAGCCTATACTATTTGGAAATTGAATCTTATTGATCTCGATATTTAAAAAAAAAAAATAAAAATATATTAATAAACTATGTAAATGTACTATGTTATGTATTGTCTCAAAAACTAAGGTGGATGTAACAAAAGTTCACGGAACCTTGTGCGTTATATCCTGTCCTATAAGATGCAATGGCCAAATATTAGCGTATTGCCTTTATTCATTTAACCTTTTTTTGAAAAATCGGAATCTTTGAACCTAAATATATCGAAAACAAAAGAAAATACAATGTTTGTTTCAAATGTTTTAAGCCCATTGGATTCTACGAATTCCATTGGACAAATTTTTAAGGAAGCTACCTGCCCTTATAATTATTTTAACGCAAATTCTAAGATTTCGGTGAAGATTAGAGTTTTAAGTGGAATATTTTCTGCCTGAGAAACTTTTATTTGGTCAGTTTTTTCCTAGAAAAATTGATAAAACTAAAATAAGTTTCATTTTTAGGACTTTGAGTCCCCTTCTATAGATGCTTCTTACATTTTTGAGCAGAAAAGTTTTTAGATAGTAATCAACTATGACCTATTGGAGGAAAATTCCAGTTGGGTTTTTAGATTTTATTTTAATTTGTTTTGTGTCTAATATGCCTGCACTAATTTTTTGTTTTAAGAAGTTTTGAATAGTATTTTTGTGTTTTAATTTAAAAATTAAACTTATACCTTTAACAGAGGGCTAAAAACAAGCAATATAAGCATTTTACTGTTAAAATTAAAATGCAAAAACTTCAGTTGTTTGTACTGCATAGCTTTGGGCATTAAATTTTTCATATATAACATAGTTCAGAGAATACTTTATGGCATTAAAAAGCTTTACCTTTCCTGATAGGTTTTTGGTATCATACAAAGAATAGGATAAGGATAATAACTTAAGTACCATGTTTCAATTTTAGTTTCCTATCCGTGTCACAACCTATTCCTTGCTATTAGCAATGGAGGTATGACCTTATATCTGAATATTGAAATTTTTTTCTGATTCTTATTGACTTTCGAAATATTTAAGTGAAAAATAAAAAATGAGACATCCAAAAATAGTTTTTATTGATTCACAATTAATATTTTGCCAAACTTAACCAAATACTTTTCTCGATTCCACAGATTATATAAATAAAATTTGCCCCTATTATCATATCCTTAAGCAAATTTTCGACAAAGTGTATCATACCAGTAGAGCTAAAAAAGCACAACAATCAATTGACGAAGAAACAGATAAGATGTCCACAAAAAAATCACCTGGTTCATTTCTGGTTTTAGATACAGCTGCTATAGCGCCTGATGCTAATGCAGAAAATTCTGATATAGAAACAGAGTTTAATGAAGACTTACAAGATGATGGCGATATTGATGATGGTGATAACAACAATATTGAATCTGAGTCGTACGCTTCCAACGAGGAAGCAGTTGACGCCGATGCACCGGAAACGCAAAAATTAAAATTTGCCGAAATCAAATGGGAAAAACAACTTGAATCGTTGGAATCCGAAAAGGAAAAGTTACGTATGGCACGACATAGTGCGGGAAAGCAAAAAAAACGTAATCGATGTATTAATTCACCATACCATCGTTGGACAGACACTCAAACCGAAAATTTTTTGACTGCTGTTTTCAATACCGTGCAGAACAAATTTGAATTACTTGAGGTGGGGTAGTAAAATTCATAAAAAATTTATATTTTTTTATTAATTTATAGATTATTTGCTCCATATTATTGTTGGATTTTACGTCGGTAAATTTCAATCCGATGTGCAACTTCTACTAACTAAGAACAATCTCACAAGTCACTGGTAATGTTTCGAGAGTAGATTTTTTCAATTAAAAGCTTTCTCAACAATAGCTACTCGAATTCAGAATTAATTTGAAGGTCTGGGAGAAGCGCGGATGGCAATTTATTTTTGATATCGATAGGCATGAGTAATATGAAGATAATACATACATTCGTTTTATTTAAATCAAATCTAATGCGATAGAATGAAATGGGTGGGCACCAAAATCGGACTTGGCAATTTGAAATCCATAAGAATAGAAATTATAATATTTTTTTATTTATGTAATTATTTTTCCTGGTAGAACGAAACTTTTTTGTTCCTAAGAATTTAAGGTTACTGAACCCGAATTAAGTGTTGACATTGCATTATCATATCAGGTTGGTTTCAATTGAAAGCAGACATGAAATATCTTTATTGATGAATTTAATTTAGTTTTAGGCTACGAATTTGAGACCATTTTTTGAAGTCAGACAAAAAAAGAAGTTTGATATAAGAATCTATCTGTTGAGTTCAATATATATTATTTGGAACAAACAACTAAACTTAACATACTTAAAGTCTTGGTCATTTCGTGCAAATGCTAATGCTCAACTGAAAAAAAAATTCAGAAGTCTGTTGACATCGAATCAAGCCTTGAACGACATATCCGTAGTAAAGCATATTGCGCTAGTTCGTTTCGAAATTTTATCTCTATGTAAACTTTGCAGTGTATCTGCTTATATTCAGATCTATTTTATCAGTCCTTAATGTTTTGCATAAATAGATACATATTTGTAGAGCAAAAATTAGGCCCAACAGTCAACATTGCCAAAAGCATCTTAAGGGGCTGTCCATATATTACTTAACGCTGAAAGGAAACAAAGCAAATAATAAGTAACTGGAAATTTTCAGTTTCTCTTAATGTTGTTTTAAACAGTGATGGTTCTGTAGTATTTTTGTTGCTTGGAGACATCTTTTTTTTTTGATGAGATATATTTTTCTCGAAGAAACTTTCAATTTTTTTTTTTGAAAAGGACACAAAAGAATATGTTGCTGGACTATAATTTGTTGCAAACAAACTTCAATTTGTTTTGTTGACTGTGTAATTTAAGTTTTTAATCTTCTTTTCTTTTACAGAAACCTACTTCGCAAAGATTTTATGAAAAAATAATAGCGAATACCCCAAGCCTTCGACCACTGAACTGGCAAATAATGAAATCGAAAATGCGACACTCAAGATTATCGTATTTGAAAGCGTTATCTTGGCGCAAACAAATGGGTACCATACTAATATCAACAGGCAAAGAGCGAGAAGTTGCAGGTATGTTTTTCAAAATCGAGCCATTAGATAAACTCTAAAATATGTCTTTATTGTAGACTCAGGCTATGTGCTTATTAATTTCTAATCCCACGAACCAGAATTTGGTGCCCGTCCAGCTCCATCAATTCTAGTTAAAATTAAAAAAAAAATTACTTTTATAAATCTGAATCCCGATTCCGTACCCAAAATCGATAAAGAATAAGCACATAGTCTAGCCTAAGTTAATAAATAACAAGAATTTTTTGTTATCTTGTGTAATCGATACTAGCAAAATCTTTTTTCAATTATAGAGTACATCCAAAAAATATGTCCTTTTTGGCACATTCTGGTGAAGATTTTTGGTGAAATCGATGAAAAAAATTATAACCAAAATTTTGATGAAACAACACATACTAGCTACGATGATGATATTAGTAGTGACTTAAATGAAATGCCACCATTTAGTTCTATTGAAATATGTAAAGAAGAAGCTATTGATGCTGAAGAACTGGAAACTATTACAAATGGTGCGGCTACTACTTCTGGTGTTGCTACCAATAATATGTACAATGAAGCCTTATGGGATGGTGAAAATACGGAACAATCAGTAAAACATAATAAGGAAAAAGCTGTAGATTTGAGTGACGCAAAATGGGACAAGCTGATGCAAGTGAAAATACTGCATCTTGAAGTGGAAAAAGAAAAAATTCAATTAGAACGTGAACGTGCCCGAAATGAGTTAGAAGTAAAAAAATTAGAAATGCAACATCAATTCGAGATGCGTAAATTAGAGTTACAACATGATGAGAAGATAACAATTGCTAATCAAAAATTGGAAATACATAAATATGAAATGCAGCTTAAATTGAATAGGCGAGTGTAAGAGGATGGTTTTATGCCCAATACCATTCTAGTTTTATAAACCGATTGAAAATTTTCACTTATTGGTTTTTAATAGACATTTGAAGTGAGTTGACGGTAACTAAAGATTGATATTATTATCGCTCGAAAGAAAATTAAAAATCTTCAAAGAAAATGTAAAGATTAAAATGAATAATCGCTAAAAAACTAAAAAGAAATTTCGTACAGAAATGATTAATAAGAGAACTGACTCATTATGAGTAATTTTTTGGAAGTTTAATTTAAAAAGAAATTAACCCTACAGGTCGTAATTCACAAAGCTAACATTGCGTTGAAACTCATTTAGTTAAGCTAAAGAAAGATTTATCAAAGTAGAAAAGTTAAGTGAAAGACCAAAATAAATAAAAAAAATTTCATTTGATCACTGTTCCCACGGCATATGTATTTATAGTCAATAATTTATTAAATAAGTATATAATTCTTTTTTGTGTCTGTAAACTAATAATTAATATAACTACAATTAGAATGTATCCATTATATTATAATAAACGCAAATCGGATAATACAAAAAAAAAATTAATTTTCATTTTGAGGCAAAGTCATTTAAACTACATATTTTCAAATTGCAATATACAGTTTGAATTGAATGGTATGTATTTTTATTTTTTAGCGGAAAAATTAGTAATGGAAATTTTCTTGGTTGTAATGATACAGAAAACTTACTGCGCGAATTTTTTGTTATTATTTTAAATGTTAAAAATATGTAAAGATATAAATAATAAAATTTATTCATTTATTGCGTGGGTGGCACCGGTTGTGGCTGTGGCGCTAATCGACTAACAAAACTGATGCTAGTGCGTAAAATTTTGGCTACAACAGCTGGTGAACGACCGGCCAAAGATTCAACAGTCATGCGTAATTCAGCAAACGCATTTCTTGTATATGGATTACGACGTGAGCCATAACGCATTACAAGGAAATGATAATAGACAATGGGTGTCATTAGACCAGCTTTGCCCCTGTAAAAAAAGAAGGAAAACAGTGGTTTGTTAAAATTAATTACAAGACTAATAAATATAAAATATTCGTTTTACATAAAAGTCAAAACAATTGCTAGTGGCATAATGAAGATCTCTGAAAATGCAGCAGCTTTTAAAATATTTGTAGCCTGGAATTCAACCAATGAAATTAGAAAACGTGCGCCCCACCATGAGTTTTGTCCAATAAGCTGTAAAGATAATGAAATTATATTGTGAATAGATAAACTAAAAAAAAATTATTTATCAATATGTGTTGTCAAACGAAATCTACTTACATCCAATAATTTCAAGGAGTAACTCGATGCATGTAATACAGCAAATAATACGATTGGTATCAATATCAACAGCATTGGATTGACATTGAAGAAAATCAATGAATACATAAGATAATGGCAGGAATCCTCAACCAAGAGACGTGCTAAGAATTCACGTGAAAATGTAAATGAAGGCAAACGTTGATGCAGGCGCAATGCTGATGTAGCTGCATTTGAAAGAAGAACTTTATTGAATGCGCTCTGTTGATTACTATAGGAAAATAATGGGGAAAATGAGGTACAAAAAATATAATAAATAACTCGTCACTTACATAAATATCGGTACAATGTAACCGACTGCAAAAAGTATGGCCAAAACTCGCGTTGCCCACATGGCAACGTCAACTTTATTCGCCTTAAAATGTTCAATTAATTTGGCTGGGACATTTTCGGGTTGTTGTTGGGGTGGTGGTGGCGTCGATGATGATGATGATGTGCCATTATTTTGTGGTTGATCACTGGCTTCGTCACTCATTTTGTGTTGCTGTAAGAATTTGGAAAGTATTTCGGTAAATTAAGTGATTTTTACAAATTATTTATTTCATAGTTCATATGTTATCAAATACATAAAATACTTATCAATACCTTATCGGCAATCGAAAAGGAGATTTTGCGATAAACCTATTTCCCTCCCACACAAGCAGTGTTATTTTCATAAATATTTTAAGAATATTTGCTTTCAAAAGAATTTAAAGTTTATAAGTTTATGGCTTTAACATTGCGAATTGTGCTAGGGATTAGTTAAGCAGTATGAGTACAATCACATTTTTGATAATTTTAAGAATGTACTTATGACTCTGATACTAAATTTCTCACAGGTTATTATACAGCGTGGGCCAAAAGTCACCATGGGGTTTAAAAATTTAATTACTTTTTCGTTTATATATATATATATTTTTTTTTTTTTCAGATTATATAAATAACACCTGGGGAATAAATAATGGAGAGATTCACAACTGAACAGAGAACTAGAGTAATATAATTTTATTATTTAAATCAGCAATCAATTATTTTAACGCAAAGAAAATCTGTTGAAAACCTGATTATGAGTGATGAAGCTCATTTTCATTTGAATGGCTTTGTTATTAAGCAGAACTGCAAGTTCTGGGGTTCTGAAAATCCAAGAGTTATTCATGAACGCCAACTGCACCCCATTAGGTGTTTCTAAGTCCTGCTCTTTAAAACAGACCTGAGATGTGGTTTCAGCAGGATGGAGCCACTGCCCACACTGTCCGAGACACAATGACACTTTTAGGGCAAATTTTTGGAGAGAAAATTATTTGCAGAAAATCGGAAATTAATTGGCCAGCTCGTTAGCCAGATTTGACAGCACCCGACTATTTTCTTTGGGGTTATTTGAAGGAGAGAGTGCATGTAAACAAGCCTGAAACCATTCTTGAACTCAAGGCCAACATTGTTGCCGAAATTCGAACGCTATAGCCACAAATTTTGACAGCTGTTTTGTAAAATGCTCTAAAACGAGCCCATCATTGCGAAGCTGAAAACGGGCTCATTTAAAAGACATTATTTTTTATACATAGTGTAAAAAAATTTCCATTTCGTATATTTTATAATCTGAAAAAAAAAAAAAAAAAATATATATATATAAACGAAAAAGTTATTAAATTTTTAAGCCCCATGGTGACTTTTGGCCCACGCTGTACATGCGCAACTACAAGCAAATCTACAAAATTTCTAAAAAAATCGCATTTTAGGAATTATAACACGCACAAACTCAACCGACGCTTTTTTCTTGTAATCATGATTATGTTATCGGATACGATAAAAACTAATAATATGGCAAAAGGTTATCGATCGTCATCTATTTTAATAAGTAAATAAGATAGCTTCAGCGGATATGTGGACCTGTTTTGTTTCTAAGTGCGAACATCGTCGATCTCTAAAATATAAAACCTGCTTGTGATAGTGAATTAAAAATTGCATTGTTATTTTGGAATCGCTTTAATTTTTTTTTTTTTTAACTTATTGAATTTGATTTTGCAGATTAAACATGGACTCATTTACATACTGGATCTTTTAATCAGCCCCAATGGGCATCTTTGCTTTAAGGATTTAAATAAAACTTTAAATCAACACATACAACGCCGAATTCAAACTTTGCGGAACCCGCAGTTCGTCACTATGTTTTATCAAAACCAGCCAAATATGGTATAAAAAGTATATAAGCTATCTGATGCCATAAGAATCACGAATATGATTTTATTTTATATACGGCTTTTTCGCTTCTGAGGCCAGTAAAGTGCATTTAATTTACAAAAATAGAAGTAAAATTCTACCAGTATTGCCAACTAAACGAAATAAACTATGTTTTCTGACCACGCAAATATTATATGAACCAACCATAGATGGACAATAAAAAAAAATCACGTGGAAAATGTTAAACTTTCTACTGAACATTACTTAGATATTTGTTCAAAATGTCTCAATCTATAAAAAAGGAAAATATTAAAAATTCTTTCGAAGATTCCAATACTATATAATAACTACTGATTTTCATTTGACTGTTTTTTTGTCCCATTTCTATTTGTAGTAAATCGATCAGATAAAACTCAAAGCAGACCGGTATTGATCCAAAAAGGAAATATTAAAGATATCAGTTTTCCACCTCGTGTACCTCGAAAGTCAGATATTAAAAAAATTACTCCTACCGCTAAAGTTTTTCCGACTTTGGTTTTTGAAAGTAATATTATATACTGACATGAGAAAAGACTAAAAAGAACCGTCAAATATTTGTGGGCTTAAGACGTATCCACCAACTTTATTTTTTTTTCCATTACGTGTGAATTCTGATATATTCTCGCTTAAAAAAGCAAAATGTCAATTGTTTCTATCTTCAAACTTTACTTTTTGAACATAGCTGCCGCTTTGCTAGACATATTAAAGTAAATATTTTTAATTTGCTGGGTCGAAAGGGAAAGTCTAAAAGTTAAATTTGATGTGCAATAATACTGCGGTATAAACAAAAATAAGTGAGAAATGGATGACTTAAATTACATTTTTTTTTTCAATTTTAAATCAACAGTTCTGACGTGCTGAAAAAAACAGAACACGTCACAACAGAATCGTCTGCAGTACACAACAATCCATGATTGATTTCATGAGAAAATCGTCGTGTGTGACCAAAATTTCGTTGTGTCACGGTAATTTCCTTGCTACTTTTTTTAACTCTAGCAAAATTTTAGTAATGCAAGCAAAAAATTTTCCAGCATTTCACAGAACTGAATGATATCATTGAGTTAGAAATCCAAACATTTTTAAAGAAAATTGTAGACAAAAATTACAGCTTTTTGGAAAATGGTCGTAGTTTTGCCACTACTAACAGAACTTTATACACGTATTAAATATATTTCAAATCAAATTTACCGCACTTGAACGTGCGTAAAACTAAGAAATTCAACCGTGGGCGCGCGTTGACGTGAGTAAAAATTCACTTATTCGCCCATCTCTAGTTTGTTTAGTTTTTTATTTGTGAAAAAACTCAATGCTTAGGATATAAAAGGCAATATATAGTCTACGCACAGCTTATACACATTTCCGAAAATATCTAGCCACTTAAAAGTTAAATAGAATATTTCTAGGTTCCATTTGTGCGTTTTGTATTACATATTTATGAAATTTTGAAAAAGTTAGCTTAACATGTTTAAAATCACCTTTTTAAAAATATGTAAAATAAATTATTTCTAAGTATTTGACGAAACTATTCCACAGCGCGTAGTAATATGACTGTGCGAATTCAACTATCAACTAAAATCAACTTCCAAATATGTACTATGAAAATACAAAAAAAAAAAGATAGTACAGCTGATTGTTTAAAGTACAAAATAATTATACTCATTTTACACAAACACAGAAAGGTTATAGGCACATGTATGCAACACGTTTATGGCGGTGTATGTTATCTGAAAATTTTTATCGTTATGATTATAATTTAAGTGTCCAAAAAATCGTAATATGTAGGTAAATTGAAACTATACTTATGTGTAGGTAAATTTTGAACTTTAAAATAAAATTTATTGTTGAATTAAAATTGCCATAAAATTATAGATTAATATTTTGCAAAAGAAAAAGCAACGAGTTTAGTTATAAATAGTAACAAACTTCATAATATATATATAAATTAATTGTGCGTGAAGCCAGGAAAACTAACAAAATAAGTTCATTTAAAGTAAAAACAATTTGAAATTTTACTATAAACCTAAAAACATTACAAGCACATTATTCGTTTATGATAAAAAAAAGTTTATACAATTCAACCATGCGCCACAAACCACTAAAGTTATGAAATCATATTTAAACTCAAGCATTATGTAGATGTGAAAATAAACCTGTTATCAAAGAAATTAATGCTTAAATTATTGGCCAGTAGAAATTTCAGTCAATGGACAACACATTTAGCAAACAGAAATTGTAAAACTGGTTAGCATGTAGCAACTTTAATAAAACGCCGCAAATTAAATGTTACATTATCATTTCGGGTTTAGTTACTTAACTACAATCAAAGGATAGCTGATGACACTTTTTTGACAAAACCAATTATTTTTTGACAAAACTAAGTAAGAAACTGCAAAATAACACAGTCTAAGAAAATAGTGTTTTCAGTAATATAACGAATCACTGCACTGCTCTAATTTTTTATTGTTTTTGATAAATGTTTGATTTTAACATTTTCAATATAGAATAACTTCGGTAATGTGATGAAGCCATTTTTGTATTTTAAATTACACGTAACTTTTATAGCATAGCTTCTTCTTCTTTATGTATTATGGCTTGTTGATGCATTGTGCAGTATATTATGACTTCTGAGCTTTATAGCGTAAGCCAATCTGAAGCTATTTATTTCAACAAAATGGAAAAAAGTCAAGTGACACCAATTGATGAAATTTGCGGATAATGTGATATATAGCGTTCGGATAATGTGATATACCATCATGAAAAGTATAACAAGTATAAAGCAGTAGGAACTAAAAATACAATTAAAAATTGGAGCAAAGTGGACTATATCACATTACCCGAATTTCAGTTTTGATACACTCAGGCTATTTTTATTAAAACACATTTCAGCAAATAAAGGATTCACATTATTTATGACAAAGTATATTCACCCACTAACCAATTTTCGTACTTCGGCTATAATACTTACTTTATTTTGAGTTTAATTCACACATGAAATGCATACAAATAAAATCTTGACTTGTGGCTAAATCAATTTATCCACACTGAGACCAAAAACAGTGAATGCGAACGCACAAAACCTTGCGGCACGTATCTTTTTCCGTTACTGCTATGTTGACAAAAAAAAATTTGTGGAGAGTTGTTTATTTAAGGAAATATGGCATATCACATTACCCGCCCACATCACAATACCCGAAGTTACTCTATGTAAAATAAAATTTTGTTTTCGCACGATCAAAGCAAACAAATTTTTAATTTTATTTTCTTTGTCGAAAAAACCGCAATTTTCGGACTAAATATCAATCAATACCTAGCAGTAATTTTTGATTATTTTATTGTTCGTTGAATATAAACGTAACTTTAAATTTACTGTTTATGATCAAAAATACCCTTCACACTTTCAGATATTTTTTATCAATAACATTTAGGCGCAACAGTTCCTATAGGACCACGACCTAACACTTTCTCACCACCGTTCTGTTTTGCCTATGCCATTTTTGTAGAAAAGCGGGGACGTATAGTTTGATTTCAGACTCGAATAAAGAAGTTTTTATTGCACCTTCTATTCTCGAAGCAGTCATTACTTCGCGATAAAAATGATAATAAAAATGCGAGCCACCAGCGTAATAGTCGCCCCGTATTAATTTAAGGAGTCGTATGAATAAATTGACGCAAATAATGAGTTACCATCGAAACTGCCAATTACGATTTCACTGCCTAAGAATGACTTCAAAGTAAAGAAATTTCGATTCAGAGGATAATAGTGGCAACTACGTATGTTACGTGTACCTAAGCACAAGTGAAGTATGTACCATACAACTGAGCTCGATCAAAATTCTGTGTTAATCGTAGTTTAGGGATTATTGGTTCCCTGCATTCAAATTTGAAACTAGTCTTACAAAATCTAGATTTGTCCAAAAGAGATCAGTATAGTTCTGGTTCCAAATTGTTGCAGTTTTGGTATCAACGTAGTGCATCATGCGGTATAAAATGCTGTATAATTTTGTTTGAATTAGGAATCAGCAAAAAACGCAAATATGATATGTGCGGAAATGTGTACCAGGGTGGTTTTAGGTGTTAATTTTCAACGTGATAACGTCCTGAATTACTCAACTGTTGCTGAACGAAAGAGTTTATCTCAAAAACTACAAAGCATAGAGCAAAATGAATTAGACACAAGATATAGAAAATTTAATTATGCATTTTGTTCGCAAGCTAAACATTAATTTTTTCTGTTCTAAAAATAATCGTTGTAAATTGAGCAAGTAAGTATCGATTAACACATGCGTGTCCCTAGAATTGTCCTAGCAATGCAACTCGTAGTTTGAATAGTCAACATATTTTTATTGACCGATTTACAAAATTGTGATGACAAATGAGACACGTATTAAATTTCTATTGGATATCGTATAATGAGCATAGGGATGGTAGGCGACTTCGAATAAATTAATAAATGCACATGTTAAATAACCACACAGTTCTAAACCTAAGAATATAAAAACATAAAATTATAAAACTAAGTTTTTGTTAAATTTTAGCAATTTAATTATATGTAATCAATTAAATTGCGTGTTATAAAATATATTTATTTTGATTTAATCAAAAAACGTCAGCAAAGTAAAATTAAATACAAAATCACAATTAAATTGAATATAATTAAATTTAAGTGCTGGAAATGAAGAACAAAGTGCAGCGCAATGAAAATCCACCACCTATGCGGAAGTGTAAAAAAAAATGAGTTCAATGCACCAAAATAAAATGGAACATTAAAAAAACTTTTTTTTAAACACATTAATTTAAATCATAAAAAAATCACTGCACTTTGCAGTGAATCCGAAGTCGTCTAGCGGAGCGCCATTAAGGCAAGCAGAAGCACCACAATTCAGTAACACACGCCGCCGTTGGCTGTTCCAGACAAACCTTAATTTCTTTCCAAATGTTCAAAGTACATATTCACCACATGGACTTATTTCTAATATTCACTTACCTTTTAGTTTAGTTAAATTTCACAATTTTATTTATTGAAAACACGAGAAATTTTCTCGTTTTTATAAAAACTCCTAGCGCAAACAATGCCCGATGATGACGACTGTCTGACAAAAAAATGGTGTTAAATTTGCGTTTCTGCTTTGCTCGTATTCCGAATCAAGTGTCAAATTTCTCAATTGAAATGTCATCATCCATACGTGCGAAAGAGTAGAACATATTACAGGTTGACTTTTTCATGGCAAATGTCAAAACTAATATAGGGTGCACAGTAAGAAAAACTGTATTGTGCTATGTATTTGCTTACACAGGACCTTTTTTTTGCTATGTTCACACGGGACCACACTTTTTTCCTTTTTTCAAAACCATGTGAATGTCATGCTTGAGCAAGTGTTTAGCATCTGAATTTTTGCGACTCTAGTAAATTTAGAGACGGAGTTTTGAAGATCAATGAAATCTATCCTCAATACATACCTCCGACACATGGCAAAAAAAAAAAAAATAAAATTTAATAATATAATTTTCATGTCAAATACAAATAATTTTTGACTAGTAAGACAAGATGCAAATAGGGGCTTTTATTAACAGTAATATTTTTCTGAGGTTCATATCGTTACCTTAACATAGAAAGGCCCTAACTAACATTTTTTTCAAAATCGAGTTTTATGTAGGGCTACCAGATGACCAGCTTGCAAAAGTAGCACATTTGTAAAATTTAAGAATTTTCAAAAAACACAATACAAAAAAAGTATAGTAATTAGCAAAAAAAAAAAAAAGGTCCCCATTTCTACTTTCCCATAGGCACTAATAAAAAACATCATTACTACGTGTTTTTTTTATTTATTTACATTGTTTCCATAAAACATTTTTTGTAAAATTTTTTGTTCATCGACCAGACCAAAAAAAAATAAAAATAGTAACTTCGAAAGTAGTGAAAAGTAGCGCATTTCAACCAAAAGTAGTACATTTCAAGTGAAAAGTAGCAAAGCCTTGCAAAAGTAGCACTTTTGCTACTTTAGTATGCCATCTGGTAGCCCTAGTTTTATGTAGATTTCGGTAGATCACCCACTAATACCCCATTGATAAAAAATTGTGTGTACTGCGATTAAATACAAGCAAATAAAAAAAGTCATAACTCATTTTAATACTACAAAACTTTAATTTTCATTAAGTTTTCTTATTCTCCTGTAAAGCAAAAAAAATGGTAGATAGGGCCTTTCTATATTAAGGTAACGATATATATGATGCATTTGTACCTCACTAGCAAAACCTTAGATTATTCCAATTAAGGTAGGTCAGCATAGCCCCAAAACGCTCATTTTTTCTATAATTTTTAGTTTTTGGATTACTTTTCCACTTCCACTAGGAATTTTTAGAGCGAATAGAATTTCACTCTTTGCTACTAGCTCGGCAAACTTGCTCGCAATTATTGCCTCGTCTGAATCCTGACTAAAAATTTTAAGGTTATGATTACAAGAACATACCTAAAAAAAAGGAAAAAGAACAGAACTTCAGCAAAAAATCTAAAAATTTAGATATTTCATACGATTTCAACAATTTTGTATGCATTTTGACGTTTGATCAAAACGTTTGCCGCAAACGATGCGATTCAAGGCCATGCGATCTGACAGTACAAAATAACAATAACAATAATCGTCTCAATTCGGTGATTTTCGTTTTTGCCTTCGCGAAAATGCCTTTACGTGTTGTACAAGTAAATTAAAGCAAAACCATAATTTCAAAGAAAACATCAGGAAATCAAGCAAATGGACAATGAAAAGCTGGATGAATTGACACTGCCCGCTGATACGCTGAAAATCCTGAATGATTTTTTGCAAGAAAAGGCAAAACGTGAGCTCGACGAACGAGAGCTCATACAAACAAAGGCTGGAAAGGAGGCTAAGTTCGAAGAAGATTGGGTAGGTTGAAATTGGAATCTGCATAGCAATAAAAAACTAAACATTGTTTTCTACAGCAACTAAGTCAATTTTGGTATAGCGATGCAACAAAAAAATCCCTGCTACAAGTGGTGCACAAGTTGGTCGCTAGCCAGGATCCTGGGCATTACAAAATAGCGTTACTATCATGCCCATCGCTATATGGAACTGTGAAAGAAGTTTGGGAAAATGGTAACAATTGAAAAGCAAAGTGTTACGACATTTTTTGTACTATGATTTTCACAATTTCAGTTAGTATTTTCGAATACGATCGAAGATTCGCTGCCTATGGCGAGGACTTCATTTGGTATGATTTCAATGAAGCTGAAACTGTAGATTATCTTAAGGATCAGCAGTGCTGTTATGATTTGATAATAGCAGACCCACCATTCCTGTCTGAGGAATGCATAACAAAAATGGCTCAAATTATACGTAACCTGCAGAAACCAGATGCGAAAATAATATTTTGTTCTGGTGAGATCGTGGCGCCTTGGTTGCAACAGTGTCTGGCGTTGCACCAGTGCAAATTTAGACCCGAGCATGAACGTAATTTGGGTAATGAGTTTGTTTCGTATGCAAATTTTAATTTAGATGACTTTATAACATGATAAACGTGAAATGAAAATCTGACTATGGTTTTAGTATATAAACATTACATTTTATTTTTTCTCCCAATAATTAAATTATTTTTCTTAACATTTAACGAGCGCAGTATGAAGTATGAAGTTTTGTAGCAATGTTCTACTCAAATTTTAGAAATTGGTTTTTTCTTATAAATTTTAAATGCATAAAAATGAATTTTCGCTTCTAAATTTAATTGTAAGTTTTAATTGCCATTACTGCACTTTGACCTCAAATTCTTTTAATTTACATTTTACTTTGCTACATCGGCTTCCTTACGTTGCTGCACCAACTCTCGCAAACCGTCTTCTTGATCTTTGAGTGATTTGACTAGAAATTCCTTCTTCTTATTCAGTAAATCGATGGCTTTGTCGCATTTGTCCTGTTTACCTTGCAGGTCAGCGCGCATATTTTGCACATCGGTCAGAACGAACATGCGACCAATTGAAAGGTAGACTCTGTGAAGTAAGACATTAATTTTGTTCTTCCCAATTGTAAAACTTTGATCTCGGCCTACCTGGTGTCGTTCGTCAGATCGCTGGTACCCTTTTCGGTCAGTTGGTATTTGTGTTTTCCTGTTTTAACCATATCGCATTTCAAGTCGATCATATTGAGCTTTTTTGTGGTCTCAATTTTGTTGATTTGCATTTCGGTGAATGCCTAAAATAAATGGAAAATTGCAAAATTTAGTTAGGGCAGCTGACTCATTTATCTATACTGAAATTATCACACCTTTTTTAATTCGATATCAATCTGCGCCATTGTAGTTAGCTGTTTAAATTTTTTTCAATGGATTTTTAATTAGAATTAATTTAGTATGTTTTTTTTTAATAAATCTAAACACCTGCAAAGATTTTTACCAACGATATTCTTCGTCTCGTGTTTGACAGCAGCAGTAGTTTTGTCAAAAAGCGGCGTGTGTGTATTTTTGTTATAAACTCTACGTGTTGAAACTGTCAAAAATTTCGTGGTGAGTTATGTGGTTTTTTGCATGTACAGTCACGGTTAAATTTATTGTGCTTTTCAAAAAATGTAATATATTACAAAATGAACAATTTATTTTTCAGTTTTATCTTGAATTTCACGAAAAAATTTAAAAAATTTTGTGAAGAATTTTTCAGTGATGAATGAAACTTACTCAAGTTTGTTTTGTGAAAGCAAGTAACTAATTATAATTTTTTTCTCGTATATAAGGCCGTCGCGGATCGCTGCTGCTCTGCAGAGTCTGAGTTGAAGGTCTTCGAACCGGTAATTTTTTTTAAATAGCAGTTTCAGGCCATCAGCAACTTTTAGTGTAGGGTCTAAGACCGTTTTCAGGCAGTGCAAAAATGCGATTAGGTCTGGTTGGCTTAAAATAATAGGGTTGTACAAACAGTTGTCTTGCCTAAAAACAGCTTTGGATAGGTACCTATTTGAAGCAACAAATTGAGAGTATACTCCTAAAACATGCGCGCTTCTATACATATCCGGAGCTAAGTATTCGAAAACGCTAAAGTGTCTTGAACAGAAATTATAAAAATCTCGCACATAATATGATAAATTTAGATATATGTTACAGCTGCTATAAAAAATTCCACATATTTCGATCTAGTTCCATCGTTATACCTTAGCTACGGCCTAAATTAATGAATAAGTAATATCCTGGCTGCATTCTTCATCAGAGCTAAATTCTGCAACGTAAGCCTACCATTTTCAAGTTAAAAATTAAGAAGATAACTCTTTGACTCTTCGAATGGAATGACATTGTGCTTAGATCGAATTACACTTAAATTAAATTAAAATTTGCTTTTCATCAATAACTTCAAATTGAATTTTTTTTGTAAATCTAAACGCATTTTGTTGGAAAAGAGGTTTCGAATTCATTTACAATTTGAAAAGGTGGAGCTTAGCTGATGAACGTTTGGTTTTTTTAAGCAGGGGGCGGCATATTAGCTCTTCACACCGGGCGTAAAATGTTCATGCTCACCTTTGTTGAGATTGAGGTATAACAAAGGGGCCGTCCATTAATTACGTGATGTGTTTTCATGAAAATTCGAGCCCCCTCCCTCCACTTGGCGAGATTTGGTGAGTTCTGAAGGGACCCCGCCCCCTACCTTCTGTGAGACTTGCCTCATAATTTTTAAATGTAATCTACTATAATAATGTATAGCATCTGCATTAAAAAGTTGACGTGAGGTTTGGTGAGACTTTTCCGGACACCTCCCCCCGCCCTATTTTGACTCACGTAATTTATAGACGTCCCCAAAGGCCAACATCTTTCGATTGCTTATAATAGTAACAACTTTGATGGCGTTAAAGAATTTGTATATTAAAGTAAATGCTAATTCTTGGCAGTGCTGGATTTGTTGTAAGGCGCACTAGGCACAGGCCAAGCGCGGAGGGGGCACCAGATATTGAAATTCTGACATAAAATTGTATCTTTTATTATATTTTATTATTATTTTTTAGCTTTTGCTTCTAGCTTGAAAGATTTAATTTAGCCTTTTTTAACCTTTTTTTTAGGTGGTCTAGCTTTTTTTCTTCGAAATAATTGTGGCAGCACTGCTTGCAGCCTTGTCATTTAACTCATTCATTTGAAATTTGCGTTCTGCCTCTTTCTCTTTTATTTTCGAGAAAATCAATATAAAATGAAAAACAAGGGCACCATTTTCATTAAAAACCTAGGGCATCAAAAATTTAAATCCGGCCCTGCTTCTTGGTAAACGATGTAACCTAAAGATATCAAAACATCTAAGCTTCTCTTACACTATAATTAGTATTGTGATCAGTTGCACATGTTTTGAGCTCTTGAATTTTCATTTTTTTTGTTTATCTTAAGTTTTTGTTGTTGTTAGCGAACGGATTAAAATTTTTGTTTTTGATAAAAAATTAGCAATAAGTGAAGTTAATAAAAGTAACATAAAATTAAATTTAAAGTAATTGTTTTGCTGAAATAATTTGATGTTTCTTCAAAAGTAATTTCAGTTGCAAAGCATTTGAGCGGTACTGTACATACATTTTTTTTGAATATTTGACCAGTTGTATTCTGCCTAAAAAAGAAGTCAATGATCTTATCACTGTACCTACTCTGTTTTTTTTTTAACAAGTACATATTTTTTAGAGCGAATGAATTCGAATCCATTTATTGATTGATCCAAAAATTGATCTACAAATTTTTCAGTGACAGAACGAAAGCTGAAAGATTATGTTAAGTAGCATTATGTCAAATTCTGTATACGTCTGATTAACAACGACAGCACGAGAAATGTAATTCGAAGAAATTCTCCACAGAATTTCATTGAAAAAGCATAATGTTATGCTAAGCTAATGTTCAAAGTGCTATTTTTAATTTGATAAAGATTCTGGTTTGCTAACTTAGAATTAGGTCAAATTATATTAAAGGTAATATGCTAAGCAGCAAAAACACGAAGACCAGTTTTTATTTCTAGTTATTTATTTTTATTTCTTTCGTAATTTAAAGTAAAACTCAAAGTAAATCTGCGAATTGCTTTATTTTATGCTACACAAAGATTTCAGGAATCTTTGTGTATAGAACTTGAAGTTCCAAAGAAAATATTTAACCTATTACAAAATTGCAATACATGAAGTTTGTTTCTTTAATCTTTTATTTTTAATTTTTATGTTTTTTTTTTTTTTGAATAAGCAAGAACTAAGGCTGTTGAAATATTTAATATAATAACAAAATATAAGAAAATAATGAAATAATATTTCCCATTTTCTTGGCAGATTTTTTTTCGATTTATAAAATGGATAGTGCGGTTATGCAACTTCGATGAAAAATAAAACACTATGAGAGAAATTCGTAGTCATAAGTCGCTTCCAGGTAAAGCAATACATTTTTTCATTTATCAATTCATAATAAATTTTTCTTTTAAACAGAGCATGGACAGTAATTAAAATTGACAAAGGTAAATATGTATTACAATTTTATATTTTACTGGAAAATGTCTTAATGTCTCATGCAAGAATATAGCAATTGCTTAACTATGATAGCAAGGCAATGATAGCTATCGAATGTGCATCACATTATATTGGGAAAGATAGATAGAGTCATATGTTTGACTCACAATGCCTTCATCTGCTCTAAAATATTAGTTTCTTTTTGGACAATGACTAAAACGCCTAAGGATGCTATAAACGTGCTACGGTACCTACTGCAAAGAACAACAATAATACCAATATGCATGCTCAGATAAAAATTATTATTTCATACTACCTAAAGCGCACAGTATATTCACTGTTTCCGTTGCTGTAGTCATTCCAATTTCTTGTGTCATATGCGGCAAAAAGAAATCGGTGAGATTTCTTACTCGAAACTAATACAATGTTAGGTAATCGTTAAAATCAACATACGCACTGTTGTCTCCAAAAATTATGCATAAGCAAGGCAGGCGGCCTTAAAACATAAATAAGTAATTCAAAAGCTTCAAACTGACCAGCTCGACAATGGCTACTTCTAATAATACTTACATTAGAATTGATTATATATCATTCAAAAATTGACCATCATAATAATTTACTCAGCAATTATGCTAATGAAAAACTAAAGCGCGTTAATCTTTTTATGTTAATTACTTACATATCAATTAAAGCGTACTTTTGCTGTTGACACCTTTCCAACTTTAATATAACATAAAACGATTAATAAAAACATACCAAATTAATCATGTAAATGCGTTTCAAGTGATGATAAAAATATATGAAAAATAGAAAAAAAACGTCGCAGCGCAGTAAAAACACAAATCAGAAAAAAACCAAGATTCCACTTACCACTTATTGCCTTTCCTTAGTAGCTGTCACAAAATGTTCATTAAGATAAGCATTTTTCAAAGTAACACAATCGAACTGACATAAAAACTGGTCCAATGCCCTAAAGGTTCTTTTGTACGCGGCGCAACTAAACTGAAAAATTCGCAGATACACCTTGCGTCGTTGCGCATGCGTAGCATCTTTGTAAATAAAATGATGCTGCAGTTGCAGAAGCCGGCCGGTCTGTTTGCTTATAATTGCCAACGCATATTCATAACTTGTTTTATGGTCAACACAAGCAAATAACAAAAAAAAAAAAAAAAAAAAATTAGCAACAATAAAAATAACGAGCAGATAAACAATTTTCTTTTGCTGTTTGATCGTGCTATCTGGATGGGTTTCATTTTATTGATATTTTTTGTTTCTGCACGCTTGCTTTAAATTTACCTTTCTTTTTTTTTTTGTAATTTTGTTCTTATTGTCTTTTGTGGATTTTATTTGTTCTTTTGTTTTACTTTTATTTTAATATTTAACTTTCAGTTCAGTTCAGTTTGTTGTTGTCTGTTTTGTTTTTGCTTTTATTAACATAATTTATTTTCGATTTTTTTCTTTGCATTTTCGTTTATTTCTTAGAACATTTTTGCATTTTGTTCAGTATTTTTTTTTTTAGTTTCATTAATTTTTTGTCTCGACCAAATTGTATAAAAAGCTGTCTCCCAGTTGAAGTTGGAATCAGTTTTATTCTTTCGCGTGTGCGTTGCTGTTGGTTACTCTTCGTGTTCTCATCTGCCTGGACTTAATTAAACATTCTGGAATCGTAGCTACTATTTTGTGCTTAGTGCTTTTTTGTGTTTGTGTTTAAAAAAAAAGAAAGAAAAATGCTAGCGCTTTTGTTGCTAAGAAGTTTCTGAATATACTAGTGACACATATAAGAAACGTTTGATACTTGAAAGTAAAAAAAAAAGAAAAATTGAAAAAAGAATATTTGTAAAAACTGTGCTTATGTGAAATTTTGTGACCAGCTTGGCAATGAATTAATGAAAACATGTGTATTCGTGTAATTCGCAAAAATAAAATGACTATCCTGATTTTTATCGAAGTGTTAGAAAAACGGTGCTATGTGACCAGAAAAGATTTTCATGACACTTTCTTTTTTAACAAAGTTATTGCAAAATTAAGCTTTAGGTAACTTTGAATGAAATATTGGCATATAAAAGAGGATGGATTTGACTTAGTTAATCGTTTGGAAAATTCCAAAAAAATTTAAATAATTTTTTTTTTATCTTTTTAAATTAATTGCTTATAAATAAAATAATTGTTATCTATCTAATTATTGCTATCTTATGGCTTTGATGCTCGGGCACATTTTTTTAAAGTTTTTATCAAATACCAAAAAATTTAATTGCTCATAAGTAACTAGCTTAAAAATTATTTATTTTTTTTACTTAAATTTCTAAACAATAAATTTAAACCGATTTTCTCAAAATTTTATTTAAATCGGTTGATTTGCTTAAAAACAACAAGCTTTTGCTTACAAAGTTACCCAGAGTTTAGTTTGCAATAAATAACTTTCTAAAAAAAGTGTGTCGAAAATCTTTTTTGGTCACATTGGACAGTTTTTTCAACATTTCGATAAAAATCAGAATGACCATTTTATTTTTGAAAACTACACGTATTCTGACTCAGATAAAATCGATAAAAAAAAATTTTTTTTAAACGAACGTGCTTACATTTTTTATGTAATGAAATGAGAGTGACGCATAAAAACTCAAATACTCTTAATAAGTTAAAATAACGACTATTAGCAAACAAATTAAAATATATTGAATAAGAACTATGAAAATGTCGATTCTACATTAACGTTTCTTTTAATACATATACATATGTATATACAGACATATGTACAATGTATGTAGGTATATAATGTATTAAAAGTTTTAAAGCGGGAGTAAAAAATTTTTAATTTTTCAATATCTTTACGAAATGTTTAAATATTGCTATTTTTTTTTTTCAGACGAGAGTATTTCTTTTTTAAATGCTTAAAGTATAAAAATACGAAAATGACACTCCAGTTTCATTTATTTAAAATAACTAAAAAATATAGTATAATTTTTTCTTAAAATTTTGATTTAAATAATAATTATTTTAATTGAATTCATTTACAAAGTTTGCTGCTTAAGTCTTTTGTTTTCTCTTGAATTTAATGAAACTAAAAAACTGTTTCTTGTAACAAAGTTTTGTCTCATAGAAGAATATTTTCTTTTCATACAGCCTAATAAGACTGAAAATATCTACTTGTCACTTATGTTTCACTTAGACAAAAAAATTCTTAAAACGAGAGTAACTCAAAGATTTTTAAATATTTTTTTTTGCCCAATTTGGGGCGTTATTTGCCAAACGTCTTAGTAAAAAAAAGTTGTTCGATAGGGCTGAAAATTAGGCTAATTGTTGTGCTATTCGATGATGCTACTTACACCACTAATATTAACTGAGATGGAGGGGATTCAATTTCTTAAGTTTTCTTTCAAACGCTTTTTTTTCGGATACATAAAAAAATTTCAAATCAGACGTTAGAACCCTGTTTTCTATTAAGTTTCAATGATATTTAAAAAAAAAAAAAAAAATTTTAGATCCAATTTTGAAAATCACAAAATTATTTAATTTTTTTTAAAGTCAAATACTTTTTTTTCAATTATTATAACTCACTAAAACTTAGTTGAAAACGTTTGAGGTGAAATTTTTTGTATGCTTCCAGAAAAAAGTTGCAAACGTTTGAAAATAAGTCTTTGTAAGAAATGTTCAAATATTGTACCCCCCTCCACCTCAGCCCATATTTGTCCAAGCAAATTAATTTTTGGAGTGTGAATTACCATCAGCAATTAGCTCAATTTTTAGTCCTATCGGAATTTTTCTTTTTCTTTTGCCTTGGATGTTTGGTAAATTATGCGCCATATGTACACATGAATGAGTAATATAGTACATATATGGACTTATGTTCTCTTTCTATAATATAAAATAGTTTTCGGTGTCAGGAAATTTTCGTATAATGAAAAAAGAAAGATAAAAGAACTAAAAAACATTTATTAAAAGAAAACAAAAATTCCATTTCGTACTTTAAGCGCACGCCAGATCTCACGAGCGTAGCGCACTGCGCTGAGGTGGAGGTTGGTGAGCCAAGCGCGCATGGGGCGGAGCCCTTCAGTATTTATTAAAGAGATTTGTAATAAAATCCTTTTTCTAAATTTGTGTTTGAAATTTTAAAATTTTTACTTATTAAATCACGAGGGTTCGCTGCTTAACTCTTTCGTTTTCTCTTCTGATTTCAAGTATTTTAAGTGTTTAGCTTTTTAATGAAAAAACAGAAAAAAGACAGTTTTTCCGCATCTATTCTATTCTCAAGTAGCATTTTTATTGCGCAGAATAGGAAATATTTTACTGTTTAAAAATATAATTAAGTAATAAAAATTTTATGTTGCCACTTAACTACACATTACAGAATAATATTATGTGTTTCCCAATGAGATATTTAAAGAGAATTTACACTCTTGCTCCACAAAAAGCTGAACAATATTTCTTAAAAATTATATCTCTGTAAAAAAAAGGTATTATTAACGTATTTAAGGATAAAAACCATCACATCTATCAAAGACATTGCTTATTCGCATATTTCATGTGATATTTGAAACACAAGCATACTTAAATAAAATGTAAATTAAATAAAATTCAGTCAGCGCATTACAAAATCTGCAAGGATCATTGAACTCTGTTGCCATCATATAACTCAAACATAACCAGAGATAAACTCTTTCTGCTGCGTCGTCATACAGGATCACTGAACCTTTGATTATACAAAAACTAAAAACAAAATGAAATTGACACTTTTGTAGTTGCATAAATTTGAGTTAAGAAAAAAAAAAAATTAATAAAATTGTTTTTTGCCATAATTAACATAAATCTGCACAGCATTATCGTTTATTGACCGGCCGTATTAACGCGCATATTAATTAGTTAACCCAATTTATTTGGTTTTATTCTTTGTGTTATGCTTGTCTTATTTTACTTAGAAACGAGCACACTTTGTTTTATCAATGCACACACACACATGCAAGTAGTTTAAGGGGGCTGGGCCTTTGAAAAAACCTTTTTTTTTTTCTTAAACAAAATAGTTTCATAAAATCCAGTCATTGATGCAAAATATTATGATGTTTTGACTTGACTTTATTTCATCAATTTATGTATATATATAAAGAAAAAAGAGAATATATATGTCCAAAACCGAAACCGGAAAATAATATCGTAGTGGGTATATATATTTTGGAGTTGGAGCTAACCTAGAACAAAATATTTCGGACTTTCAGTATTTTCTGTCGACTTCAAATTTAAACACCTAGTTTTCTATGTAATTAGTAGTAGTGGGGGTACTTTTGGTTGTGTTGTATTATTGTCAAAGAATACTGTGAAAATATACTTATGTTATACTATTTTGAAACTATATTGAGCAATTTTCAAGCTGTTGGCGAAAACAAAAAAATATAAAAACAAAAAATCTCCCAAAAAACATATTCACCCCTGTCATGAATAAACATTCCTTCGGATTTTTTCTCCAACCCCTTGTTTTGCGATCGTGGAAGATTTTTGAGGAATGGGAACAAATTCCCTGGAAAATGAGGTTATCGGCAATACTTTATTGGGGAACATTATTTGACGTTTCACGCAAATTTTGTTCCTTAACTTTTTGGCGAGGAACTTAATGAGGAAAGAGTCAATGCTAGCAATATTTTGTAATTTTATTTGATAAAAAGATTTTTTTAACATATTTACAAGATCTAGCAACACAAATAAAGAGCAGTTGCTGATAGTGGTCCAGTACATGGAATCCAATTCGGATACAGTAAAAGTCTTCATGAAAAGGAGTAGATGGCAAACTATCAAGCTATGCTTTACTATATTTTAGGTGATTTTTGTGATATAGCTAGATAAATGCACTTCATTTTTATTTATAAAATTGTTCAGCTGACAGATAAGCTAATGTCAAATATGCAAAATTACTGATAAGCTTATGTCAAATATCAAAAATGCAACTGTGATTTTGGACTGAATGGAAATTATTGGAAATATTTTGGCAGCACTGACTGGATATGAAGTTTTCCAATCCGCAATTATTTATGATCACAAAATACTCCTCTCGAGAAACAAAAAAATTCGAGAGAATCGTTTTCCCCCGGATATCCATGATAGGGGTGTATAAAAATGTTTGCAAAAATAGGAAATAAAAAAATGGAAACATCTGGTGTAATTCGTTACTCCAACTAGAACGTTTTTATAAATATCTTGGAAATATTTGAACTGGTCACAATTGCGAATCTTAATATGAAATGTCTATCAACTGGTTTGTTGGACTGCTACAAAACAAATAAAACAAACAATAAAATTCATTTTATAATAGACAAAACTTGGGCATAACGTTACAAATTTATCTTGAGCCTAAACGAAAGTTGTTCATTATGAAAAAAACTTATAAATATTTTACATCCCTTTTATTGATTTTTTTTTGGGTTTTTTTATATTTTTTAAGTACCTACTTAGTTCAAAATTGTCATAAATTTGCAGTAATTTTTTTTGTCGATATTTAAATATTTATATTTAATTTTTTAAGGCGACTTTGGTGTTTTGCTGTACACCCAAAATTTCATTCAAAAGGAGATGAACAGTTCTGTAACTTCCCGCTTTCTCACAATCGTCATTTTATAAATATTTTCAAATTCCTTATTGTAAATGTAATGAATAAAATTTATACGAATCGGTGCGCCTTTTTTTTTTAAATAAAGTGGCCCAAAAGTGCTTGGAATCAATATACACCAGCCGTATATTAAATGTTTGTTTCTTCATGCACCTATAATAATGTTTATTAATAATAATAATAATAATTATTATTACTCATTTAAACATAATCATAAAACCGAGAAAAATCTGTTCAGCGCAGTTCATAGGTTTGATATAGGAAGCTACTTATGGAACCGAAAAAACTCCAAAAATATGAAAACGTTTTGTATTTACCAGATATGTACATAAAGTGGTGTTTTTACTGTTTTTTTTTTTTATTTTTTATTCTAAGTCGCTTGTTCCGTATGTACATTTTTCTTAAAAAATTTGACTAAAATGCTCCATAAGAGAAGGAAGGGTTAAAGAATGGTGCTAGAGAGGTTGTGTAAATGGAAATACTTGGAGGCAAAGTTCTGTTGTAGATTCAAGCTCAGCGATCCCAAGCTACCCTAGGTTGACTTTAGCCAATGTTGCCTTAGCTGTTAGGGCTCATTTTTGTACACAGTGTTATTATTATTTAAGGGTGGTGAAAATTTGCTTACTTTTAAACATCAACTCCACAAAAAATTTTTTTATGATAAAAAATATTGAGAATTTCTTGGTTTTTTGAAACTTTTTTTTTTTAAATATTTATCTCCAACAGGGAAATAGATATTTTGAGTACATAACTTGAGTTAATACTTCTTGTATTCGTTCGCATTTTTCAGTGACCGCATACGCGGAATTTATTTTGAACGCTGCCTGAAGAAAAATTCTGAACGTATTTTTTGCAGCACAAAAATAAAAGGCGTAGCCTTAAGTAGTCCATATCTAGAAGAGAAATTATGCAAAATATGCAGTATGAATTTATGCAGCTTCCTTGAGTTCTTAGCGGAACATTAGCGATTTGGGACTAATTTCATATGCAAAAATGCTGCAAGCTCTTTGGCATGTTCTGTTTTTAGTGTTTTTTTTCTTTGTGAAATTAATGTTTAATTTTTGTATGACATATTTTTGCTTTTTTGAAAATAATTATTTGTAAGAACGTGGTATGCCTCCTTAATAACAAGCGCCAACTGAGAAAAAAAAAAAAAAACAATGAAATAACAAAAGAAGTTGTGATTTTTTTTGTGCCGTGCAAACAAAAGAATAACAGATAACAGGTTAAACAATTTACATATACGCATGATACCGTAATGAAAGCCAGTTAAAGATCTTACACAAAAAATTATTAATGAGTATTGCCTAAATATAAAAAAAAACATAACTTTAAAAGGTAACCAGCTTAAGTTTTTTCACGATAACTTTGTTATGGACTGTGCCTTTTTTTTAAAGGAACAAGAAAAAATAAAAGAACATTAAATGAACACTTAAGATCTGGCTTAATTTGCAGCTGCTTGTTGTGATTCATGAAATTGCAATTAATTGTTTATTTTGTATGCATCCTTTAGGGTGTTAATTTCTTTTGGCATTTGCATTAATTTGATTATTTTGTTATGTCAAAAAAGTCATTGACTTCTTTATAAGTTTTGCTTATTTGCTAACGAGCTCATATTTTTGATAATTAAGATTTTTATTATTATTATAAATTTAACCTAAATTGCAAAATTTTATTTTACTAGATTTAACTATTTTTTTCGTTTCATACGCAAACCTATTATTTTCTTTCTTGAAACAGCAAAATTCAAACGAAAGAATTCAGCAAGCAACTGCTTCAACATGTGAGTTCGCTGCTTAAGTCTTTTGTTTTATTTTTATATGAAGACAAGCGCATGCTATCTTGTTGCCAAATTTAATGTAAATTTTTTTTGTAGTTAAATATGACTTTCTGCTAAAAATTAGTTAAATAATGCGAGATATGAACGTATTACCGCTAAAAACCACAAATCTGCAAGCGAATCGTAAAATTTTTGTTCAAGTCTTAAATTTTAGTTAAGAAATATTTTTCGAAATATGAACCTCCAATTATCGAGATATAGTAAAATATATAAACTATATATGGCTGTTTGATATTCTGTACATTTTGAAATATATTGCTTACGAAAATAAATAGAAACTATTCTCGTACGAAATTTATTTCAAATCGAATAATTAATTCTAAAGTTATTAGTCCAAAAAATATTTACTTTCCCATAGTGTTTCCTATGAACAATTTTAAGAAACTCTATGCCACAGTAAAAATCTCTTCATTGTAATACAGCGAAAATAGCATTCCATTTGTTTAAATCACTTTTGTCACATAGGAGCTATAAGTTTTTGTCAGCTTTCTACCAAATCTGCCGCTCTGTGCGTTGTCTTTGTAGTTATTATTCTCTGTTTATTAAAATAAGACAAGTTCAAGCGACTCTCGTAAATGTGCTACACTGCCAGACTTTAGTACACTGTTGGCATATTAATGAAGACTCAAGTTTATTTGTCTTTCGAAAATATATTCCATATGCGTTTATTTGTTTTTTTTTGTGTATTTTTCTTGGCAACAATTGTAGGTTTTAGGAACCTTAATCATCTTGATGTTCTACATTTATTTATACGTTAAGTTAAATTTTAAATGTTGAAAAATGTAAAAATGGGAAACAGGAAGACATTTAAATGAGCAATTAACATTAACTTTGTGGGTGTAAAAAAGTCGTGAGTATGACAAAAAATTGCTTGAGATAACTTTCTGATGCCTCTCAGCTTAAAACAGAAAAATTGCCAATGTTGACAACAGAACCGAACCGCAAGTTCGTTACTTAAGTCTTTTGTTTGCGATTGAGGTCAATTGGGCATATTATTTTCCAATGCATTATTATTTCGTAATAATTGTCACTTCCCAATTAATCATCCAAAAGTATAATATCAATAATATTTTATATGCTAAGCACGTTGAGTTTCTGTAATATAAGGAAACAAATCATATGATACGTGTACCTTCAGATTACGCATGTATGCAAAGACATACGTTTCCATTGAACTTCAAAATAATTAGTACAAAATAAATTAAAAAATTAAAAGATTTTAAAAATAATACACTTTGAGAAAAATATGTGTGCGTTAAAAAAAACACTTTAAATTTCACTTTTACTGACCACATGTGAGTTCATATTGTTACAAAATTGTAAGAATTTATTAAATCCTATCGGAATTTTAAGATAATTTATATTTTTTGTATAAAACAAAATTTCGCAATTTTTAAAACGCTATTGAAATATTTTTCTATTTAACTTTCGTATTTGATTACCAACTTTTTTTTGCCCAAAATCGAAGAATTGGACTTGGTTGACATGTGGTTTCAAAAAGACGGTGCCACATGCTACACGGCATGCGATACCATGGACCTATTGAGAGGCGAGTTTGGTGAGCAATTAATCTCACGTTTTGGACCAGTCTATTGGCCGCCAAGATCATGCGATTCGACCCCACTAGACAATTTTTTGTAGGGCTACGTGAAGTCTCTCGTGCTGGATGCTGGAAAAAGTATGCCAACATTTACATGAAATAATTTTTTAAAAGTAAAAGGCAGGAATTGATGTATTGCTTTAAATAAATATTTTATTCACTATTGCAAATTTTCTGTTCTTTTCTGAATTTTCAAAAACCAAACGCTTAAAAAATCACCCTTTATAAGAGAGACCTAAATTGTAGAGATTGAATAGGTTGTTATCAGACCTATTAAATATATAGTATCAAAAGATTTCGTATGGTATCGAATGAAAGAGTATGTATGATATCAGACGTTATCAAATGATGTCAGCTGATTTCGAACGCTTTTAAGTTCTCATCGAACGGTTTTGTAGAGGCAACTTATTTTATAGTTTAGTTTTAAGGAGATCAATTTGATATGGAATGGTTTTGGTTGATAGTAGCATTTATCGTAAGACATGAGTAATATACTGTTTCTGATGTTTTCAATGATATTCCAAGGTACTGCTTAGTAGTTGCGATGGTATTAAAAGTATCGATTATATTGAAACTATTGACGATATCGCAAGTATGGTTGGAATTGAAAATGGTATCAAAAATATATAAAGAACAAAGACAGTATTGATGATGAGTGTTAGTGAATTCAAAAGTTTCTTCATTAAATCCATTTATATTTTGGTTAAATTTACTACAATAAATTTTTAAGTATAGCGTCTTATGCTTCATGCTTTTATGTTATAAAATTTAAAAGAAAAAATTGTAAAATTTCCTATTTTTATTTCAGTAAAGAGTGAAATATCCAACAGCAACAATCAACAATTTTTTGTATAAACGGTACCCTTTAGTCAGCCCCAGTCAAAGGCACAAAAGCGTAGTGGAAAAAAGTGAAACGTGCAATGGGAGTTGGTGGTGTAGTAACAGCGGTATGGCTGCTGGTAAGTATGACTCAAAACTTTTTTTTTCACCAGACACGTACATCGACACATTCGCTAAGCGATTAATTATTTTTCTCTTTAAATTCCCGCACTTATAGTTACTTTGCTGCCTTACTGTGGCTCATATACGTATTGATGCACCTGAGGTGCATTTTACGCCCGTATACAAACCCAGTTTTGTACGCTCCGCAATAGAAAGTATGCCACCTGAGGAAGCCAGCATGGAACAATTTGGTCGTATCAGCATGCGCCCATCATTCGGTGATGTATTTTTGCCGTTGCGTAGTGCCGTTGAAAGTGTACCAACTTTAAATCTAAGAAGTGTATCACACTTGCAGGAATCTGCATTGCGCACATTTATTCGTGACTCTGTTGAGTCTTTACCGGATGATGCTGATGATGATGAAGATGAAGTAGCTTTTTTGCATGGCGCTTTAGATAGTGATGCAAAGCCGGAAAAGTTAGTTGCAGCAGTGGAAGAGGATGTAGAAACGGTACCACAATTGAAGTTAATACAAGACCCATGGACAGTATCAGATAAATATGCGGCTTTTATAGAATCCTCAAAAGATGATGAATATAAACCGGGTCCATTCCGCTCTGATTCCCCATTCCAACAGTTAATAAAGGCTAGTGATATTGAGCAGTTGGAACACATCTATGAAGTTGAATCTGTAAAGGATCAGCTAGCATTTGGTGCCTTGGCTTATAACTCTGAAGAAAGCGCTGAAGATTTAGTGCCTTATGGCGCTCTGGCACAACTCAAATCAACATCTTCTAAGAAGAACTTCAATAATTCACCACAGGTGCTGTGTTATTTGACCAATTGGGCTTTCTATCGTAAAGCGGATGCTAAGTTTGTGCCAGAGCACTTAGACGGTAAGCTGTGCACGACAATAATATATTCGTTCGCGTCGTTGGATCCTGATCATTTGACAATTAAAGAATTTGATCCATGGGTTGATATCGAGAATCAGTATTATCAACGAGCTGTATCAAGTGGTATACCAGTGCTAGTTGCAATGGGAGGTTGGACAGATTCGACGGGAGATAAATACTCGCGCCTAGCGGGTAGTGAGATCAAACGCAAAGTTTTTGCTTCGAATTTGGTTGGGTTCTTAAAGCGTAATGGATTTGCAGGATTGCATTTGGATTGGAATTATCCTAAGTGCTGGCAGAGCGATTGCTCCAAAGGACCAGCCAGCGACAAACCAAATTTGACAAAGTTGTTGCGTGAAATACGTGCAGAGTTCGATAGAACCAATTCAAAAATGCAGTTGGGTGTCGCCGTTTCAGGCTATAAAGAGATTATCAACGAAGGCTATGATTTTGCGGAATTATCGCGTGTGGTTGATTACATCACTGTAATGTCGTATGATTATCATGGTGCTTGGGAACGTCAGACAGGTCATGTTAGTCCATTGTATGGTCGAAAAGCCGACAAGTATCCACAATATAATACAGACTATGCAATGCAACTGCTTTTGAAATTGGGTGCCAAGCCGGAAAAGATCATCATGGGTATTCCATTCTATGGTCAGTCATATACTCTTGAAAGTGATAGCAGTAGGTTAGTAGGTGAAGGTGTAGCTACTTCAGGTCCAGGTGAGGCAGGTGAGTTTACAAAACAACCCGGCATGTTGGCCTACTATGAAATTTGTCAACGTATACGGAAAAACAAGTGGTTGACGGGACGTGATGCCGAACACAAATCTGGTCCGTATGCCATGCTGCATACGCAGTGGGTAGGCTACGAAGATGCTGCCTCTGTGGAAGCAAAAGCACGCTATGCTGTTAACAATGGCTTTGGTGGCGTTGCTGCATGGACCGTTGACTTGGATGACTTCCAAAATCGTTGTTGTGGAGAAGCCTTTCCATTGCTGAAATCTATTAACCGCGCATTAGGACGAATTTCTTCGCCTCCACCAACACGCGCCACTTGTGATCGTCCACCACAACCCGTTACACCGATACCACCTGTTATGACAACAATCAGTAGTGATGGCTCTGCACAACATGATCACACCAGCACTACGTCAAGGCCATCTTGGGAAGCAACCTCAACGACAACTAGACGTCCAACCAAACCTAGCACTACCAGAACAACAACAACAACCACAACACAACCACCAAAAACTTCATCGATTGTTTGGTGGTCCCCACCGTCAACCACACCAAGCACAACTACAACAACGCTTACTACTAAGACTACCAGACGTCCAAAACCTAGCAGGCCAACACAACGTCCTGAGCATACAACTATTCCTTCGCCTGCCGTTGTGCGTCCAGTAGTGCAAGCGTCTAATTGTGAAGCTGGTCAATTCTATCCGGATCGTTCCAACTGTAATGCATACTACCAATGCGTAATTGCCGGTGAATTGCGTCAGCAGTTTTGCCCCGGAGGTCTGCATTGGAATGATCATAGCAAGAATTGCGACTGGCCTGCTTCGGCACAGTGCTCCATTAAAAACGAACCAGTCCCTGCCGCTACTGCAAGACCAACAATGCCCACCCAGCGAACTACAACAACAACCAAGTCTAGTAAGCGCACAACGACCAAGTCTAGCAAGCGTACCACAACAACAACCGTTAGACCTATAACAAAATCAACCACTAGTTGGCCATATCCTTCGCGAACAACAACAACAACTTCGAAGCGTCCAATTACACAACGCACAACTCGTAAGCCAAATAGACCGAAACCTACGCAGAAACCCAGCGCAAGATGTAACGAAGGCGAGTACTACTCCCATTCTCAGTGCGGCCAATACTACATTTGTGTCAATGGTGGTTTGGTACCGAACTCATGCGGCGGTGACTTGCACTGGGATGGAATACGTAAAATATGCGATTGGCCTGAAAACGTCAAGTGCGTAACGACTAAGCGCTATTTGCGCATAATACAAGCACGCACAGATTTTGATGATGAAAACGTACTCGTCAGGTCAAATCCAGATGATCCATGCAATGGTGAAGAGCGCGTACCATATCCTGGTGACTGTACGAAATTCCTCTTCTGTTTATGGAATCGTCTTCAGGGCGGTGATTGTGGTCCAGGATTACATTTCAATGAGGCTATTGGCAACTGCGATTGGCCGAATCAAGCTAATTGTAAAGAAAGTACTTCAAGCGGTGGTAGCCACGACCCAGTAGAATTGTTACCCGGTGATAATGAAGTAGTGCAGGTAAAACCTGCACCAACAACTACGCGTCCAACAACCTCACCTAGACCAACTTACCCAACCGATAAGCCAGACTTACAACCGTTGGATGGATATTACAAAGTTGTTTGTTACTTTACTAATTGGGCATGGTATCGCAAAGGCATCGGTCGTTATACACCTGACAATATCAACACAGATCTTTGCACGCATATCGTTTACGGGTTTGCAGTCCTCGACTATTCTAATCTGGTGTTGCGTACACATGATTCTTGGGCTGATATTGACAATAACTTCTACACACGTGTCAGCGGCTTACGCAGTAAAGGCGCAAAAGTGAGTTTAGCTCTGGGTGGCTGGAATGATTCGCAAGGTGATAAGTACAGTCGCTTAGTACGCGATCCGGCGGCTCGTGCACGTTTTGTTAAGCACGCAATTGAATTTATAGAGAAGTATGGCTTTGAAGGTCTCGATTTGGATTGGGAATATCCAGTCTGTTGGCAGACAGATTGCGACAAAGGCATGACAGATGAAAAAGAATCATTTACTGCATTAGTGCGTGAGCTTTCTGAAGCTTTCCAACCCAGGGGCTTGTTACTTTCAACAGCTGTTTCGCCTAGTAAAAAGATTATCGATGCTGGTTATGATGTACCTGAACTTGCGAAATATTTCGATTGGATCGCTGTGATGACCTATGACTTCCATGGCCAATGGGATAAAAAGACTGGCCACGTGGCACCTTTGTTTCATCATCCAGATGATACAATTGATTATTTCAATGCTGTAAGTACTTTCCGAGAGCCATTAGATTAGTCAATAATTATGCTTCATTCCATAGAACTTCTCGCTGAATTACTGGATTGAGCAAGGTGCACCTTCAAGAAAGATTGTTATGGGCATGCCACTTTATGGACAGTCCTTTACCTTGGAGAACGCTAGAAATAATGGGTTGAACGCTAAAGCGCCAGGACCTGGTCTAGCTGGAGAATTCACAAGGGCAGCTGGCTTCTTGGCTTATTATGAGGTAAATATTTTCTTATCTGAAGAAGCAGTTTGTTTAATTTTTTTTTTTTTAGATCTGCCATCGTATCCAAAATGAAGGCTGGGAAGTCGTGCAAGATGAACGTGGACGCATGGGTCCCTTCGCTCGTAAGGGTACTCAGTGGGTCTCGTTCGATGACCGCGCTATGATACGTAAAAAGTCGCAGTTGGTACGTTCTATGAACTTAGGTGGTGGCATGGTTTGGGCATTGGATTTGGATGATTTCCGCAATCGCTGCGGTCAAGGTGTACATCCTTTGTTGACCCAAATACACGATGTACTCAAAGATCCGCCAAGCGGCTATGAACCATCACGTAGGCATCAGTAGCTTTTTTAATTATTACAAATTACCTAATGTTTTTCTATTTTAGCTGGTCTTATAGCTGAGTCACCAGAACAACCAGAGGCACCAGAATCAGTAGAAGTGCCTGAATCAGTAGAAGAACAGGAAATCCCTGTAGAAGCTCCACAAGAGGTTGAAGCGCCATCCTCTGTTGAACACGATCACCAACAAGAAAACGAAATCGAAAATGTTATTGATCCAAACGAGGATGTTGAAGAAGGCGATTTTGAATTAGAACAAGAGCCGGAACAGCCATTTGCAGTCTCAACACTTACAAATGACTTCAAAGTTGTTTGCTACTTTACTAACTGGGCTTGGTATCGTCAGGGCGCTGGCGGTAAATTCTTACCTGAAGACATTGATCCCGACCTTTGTACGCATATTGTCTATGGATTTGCTGTGCTTAACAGAGAAAGTTTAACCATACAGCCACATGATTCATGGGCAGACATAGATAATAAATTTTATGAGCGAGTTGTAACCTATCGCGCGAAAGGCATTAAAGTTACGGTCGCCATTGGAGGTTGGAATGATTCTGCAGGTGACAAATATGCACGTCTTGTACGTAGTGCTAAGGCAAGAGCACGTTTTGTGCGTCATGTTGTGGAATTTATAGAGAAATATGGCTTTGATGGCTTGGACTTGGATTGGGAATATCCAGTTTGTTGGCAGGTTGACTGTAAAAAGGGTACATCAGATGAAAAACAGGGATTTACTGACTTAGTGCGTGAACTGTCAATTGCCTTCAAGCCGAAAAAACTCCTGTTGTCGTCTGCAGTGTCACCAAATAAAAGAGTAATTGATGCTGGCTATGATGTACCAGCACTCTCAAATTACTTTGATTGGATTGCTGTCATGACCTATGATTATCACGGGCAATGGGATAAAAAAACGGGACATGTCGCACCAATGTACAATCATCCTGAAGGTACTGATACCTTCAATGCCAACTTCTCTATTAATTATTGGTTGCAAAGCGGTGCCGATCGTAAGAAAATCATAATGGGTATGCCAATGTATGGTCAATCATTCTCATTAGCTCAGGCAAGTGATAATGACTTGAATGCGAAGACTTATGGCGGAGGTGAGGCGGGCGAGGCAACACGTGCTCGTGGGTTCCTGGCCTACTACGAGATATGCTCATATATACGAAAACGTGGTTGGAATGTTGTCCGTGATCCACGTGGGCGTATGGGCCCTTATGCCTATCTGAGGGACCAATGGGTGTCTTTTGATGATGCACCAATGATACGACACAAGAGTGAATATGTGCGGGCAATGGGTTTGGGAGGTGCTATGATTTGGGCATTAGACTTGGACGATTTTAGAAATAGTTGCGGCTGTGAATCTTACCCATTGCTGAAGACCATTAATCGTGTGCTGAGGAATTATCCAGGTGTACATCCAAAATGTGTGTTAGAGCAAAAGCATAAGACTATGAGTAAGTTGAGTACACTAATGAAATTCAGCCGTTAGGCTTTATGATTAAAATCTTTTAGTTGGTACCGAGAGAGGACAGTTACAGACTTACAGACCAAAACCAAACGAAAACACTGGCGATACCCAACAAATGAAAGAACCGATTAAAGATGTGGAAGTTAAAGAGACTCTTAAGCCGGTGGAGAAAATGGGTTGCGATGGTCGTTCTTTTACATCACATAAGCAGGACTGCAACAAGTATTACATCTGTCAGTATGATAAAATGATCGAACAAAGGTAAGTCTTATGAAACTAGTAACTTCGAGTTCTTATCCCTTTTTTATTTGCAGTTGCCCACCGGGTCTTCATTGGAACGAGAACTATTGTGATTGGCCAACTAGCACTAAGTGCAGTGTTCGCGCTGAATTTACAACTCAACGTCCTATCGTACAACATTCCAAGCCAACAACGACAACTGCTGCGCCTACGAAGAAACCCATCAAGAAACCTACCGATTCTACACCACACAAGAAACCTACCGATTCTATACCACACAAGAAACCAATTTCCCGTCCTAAACCTAAACCAACGACACCATTAAGTGACAACGAAGAGTATAAAGTCGTTTGTTATTTCACAAATTGGGCTTGGTATCGTCGTGGAGATGGAAAATATGTTCCTGAAAATATAGATGAGAATCTTTGCACCCACATTGTTTATGGTTTTGCTGTGCTTAACACCAAAACTTTGACTATACGCACTCATGATTCTTGGGCTGATATTGACAATCATTTCTATGAGCGTGTTGCCGCATACAAGAATAAGGGATTACGCGTAACCGTTGCCATTGGCGGCTGGAACGACTCGCTAGGTAGCAAATATGCGCGTCTTGTATTGGATCCTGAAGCACGTGCACGCTTTATTGAAAGTATATTGGTCTTTATTGAGAAATATGGCTTCGAAGGTCTGGATCTTGATTGGGAGTATCCTGTATGTTGGCAAGTTGATTGTACTAAAGGTGCAGCGGAGGAGAAACAAGGCTTTGCTGCATTAGTGCGTGAGCTTTCCGACGCTTTTAAGCCACGTGAACTACTGCTGTCTGCTGCTGTCTCGCCAAGCAAGAAGGTTATCGATGCTGGTTATGATGTACCAACGTTAGCCAAATATTTCGATTGGATTGCTGTTATGACTTATGATTTCCATGGCCATTGGGATAAAGAGACGGGACATGTGGCACCTTTGTATTACGTCGATGGTGATACGAATGAGTATTTTAACGGTAATTTCTCTATAAACTATTGGATCGAGAAGGGTACACCGCCACAGAAATTAATCATGGGAATGCCACTTTACGGACAATCATTTACTCTTTCGCCTGACGCTAAGGAACGTGGCTTGAATCAGAAATCTATTGGTCCCGGCCAAGCTGGTGGTTTCACTCGTGCTGGCGGTTTCTTAGCATATTATGAAATTTGCGAGAAAATCAGTAATGGTGGCTGGACGGTGGTGCGCGATGAGGAGGGTCGAATTGGACCCTATGCTTACAATGGTAATCAGTGGGTATCATATGATGATGTAGCCGATATACGCCGCAAATCGCAATTTATCAGAAGTATGCGTTTGGGTGGTGGTATGGTTTGGGCCTTGGACTTGGATGATTTCCGTGGTCGTTGCGGTTGCGGTAAACATCCACTGCTGAGAACTATAAATCAGGAACTTCGTGGTATACCCGGACAGCGAGCTGATGATTGCACGTAAGAGTAGCTGAATAAATTTTTAGTTATAAGTTTTTGATTATGTGTAGTATGTATGTATATTTAAAGTGCCAATATATTACTGATTTGTTTCGGTGTGAAATCTGTTTTTGAGATTTTACATGAGAAACGAAAATGCAATTTAAAGGAAAGTAGATTTTTCGAAAGACTAAGAATCTTGTATTACCTTATTAAAATATATTATATAAATATAAATAAAAATAATTATTTTATTTCAAATTGTTGTTTTTAATTTACTAACACACGGTGGTCCGGTACTCAACAGCCGTACTGAAAAATTTGATTCCCTGTTAAAAAATTATATGGGTGGAGGTCTATCTTAAACACCATCTGAGTTACATGGTGCTTAACTAAGTACCTTTAGTACTTACAATCAAAGGTTTTCACCTTCAAGATAGACCCCCTACCCATACAATTTTTTACTCACAATAAACCAGAAAATCGAATTTTTCAGTTTGGCTGTGCAGAACCTTCATACTGTATATCAATCGAAAGATCTTAACATAGGCATAAACTTTTTGCGTGAAAACAATTCTCCAAAGTATTGGAGAAGTGAGATGTCTGCCCATCACTGTTTGAGAGTGAGCTGTAAGGTCCTTGTCGAGCTGTCAGACAGACTCGTTATCGAAAACTTATCACAAATCTTAATTACCTTTCATAAAATATCCTTAGGTATTTTGGAAATGTATCTAAGGGTTCCCAACTTATAGCGCTCTTTATAAAAGCTATAACCGCAACTTCCGATGGCTATATCTTCTAAGCCAGATCCGTGCGATAATTTTTTTTTTCAGATTTATTATTTATTTATAATAAAAAAAAAATAAAATCGAACAATTTTCCCTAAAGTAAACCTGTTCCAAAAGAAATGACATAAATAAATTTTCAAATTTATCCAAGCAGTTTTTTTTTGCACGCGCAGAATGCGTCAATATTAAAAATTCATTATTCATAAATTTCTTTAGCCACTACTGTTAAAACCGCAAACAGTTGGAATACATACTCACCACATCCTAATTTGAAATGTCATAACAAAAACTGACATTTTGGAACAGCTGTTTCTGTTATGACATTTGACAGAAACTTCTGACGAGTCTTGCGCAGCAGGAATAATTCCTAATTTTAACCAACTTTTAAAGTGGCTTTTGAGAGCGTAAATCCGGTCAAGACAGAGAAAAGCACAGCCAAAAACATAAATTAATGGAATTTGGCAGGAGCATTTGCTAAACAACTCAGAAGAGCTTGAGAAAATTGAACAAATTGCAAGTGACGGCAGTACAACGACGACGCTGTGGCGTAAAGTACGCGGAGCGAAATATCTTAAAATACGCTGGCGGTAGTGAGAAAAATACATAATATAAATAAGTGATTACTTTCATTTAAAGTATTTGAGAAAAAGTAAGCTATTTGCATTAAAAGAATAAAAGAAGTAGCCGCAAAAAAAAAGTTTAAATAATTTCATTTAAATATAAAAATTAACTGGTGTGACGTCATTCGAGCGACGACGTCTTACAGTCGAAGCAAAAATTATACGTGCGTCAAACGTACAAAAGAGTGAAATATCATAGAAAATGCAAATTTTTGCATAAATTTATTTTTCTAAAAGATAAGGGATATAGAATAAAATCAAAACAAAATCGATATATGTATTAAAAAAATATTTTAATATAAAAATATTTACAACAAAAAATTTGTAATTCTTAAAAAACCCATATAAAATAATAAAATGCACACAACACAAATACAACGTTGCACAGTTTTAAAAGTTGTGCGGACTTTCGCGCAGTTGCAACAGCAACAACAGACGCATGTTGCTGCTGCCACAGCCAACAGTTGCTTTCAATTAGCAACAACGACAGAGCAACGAAAGCTAACAAACACAACAGCAGCAACTTTACTTAGTCTTCTTCAAAAAATTAACACGTCTTCCATCTCCTCCGCCGCCACAACCCGTACATCCTTAACAACCTTGACGGCACGGCAGCCTTTTCACTTTTCGCAGCATCAACTGCGTTTCTACTCAAAATTCACTGCCGCCACTGAACCACCAACTCTGGGAAACCTACCTTTGTGTGAGAAACGAGCCCATGATTTAATTTTCAATTTAAAGGATTCGGAATATGAAGCCATAAAAGCAGCAATGGCAAAATTTGAAGCGCAGCGTTTGAAAGCTGGATTTGAAGGTGAGTTTTTCTTTACCGTCTTGTTAAGCTCATCTTGGATTTGAATGATGAATTATTGTCATCGTCTTAATATTGCATGAATTTTATCCATTATTTTATGGAATCATCTTGATGTTGTTCTATGAATTTAAAGTTAAACCTTACTATTTATCGAATTAGTTTATATCATCTAATGTGAAATAATATTAAGTTATGTGCTCAAATAGTTGAAACTAGAAATTTTGAACCCAAACTACTTACTATATCTTCTATGTAGAACAAAAAGTCACTATCTACATTTTCATGTTTTCGAGTTATAAGGTTTTTCGTATGTTTTTTAACAGTTTCGCAGGGTATGAAATCGTGCATCAATGATTCAATTTCTTAGCTGAATTAAGGGGAATGAAGCCTTCCCAGATTCAGCAGAATGCTAAGGAGCTGGTGAATTACTATCCTGCAAAATTAGATTCAGATTTGAGAAATGAACTAGAGCACCTTGTTATATTCTCGGAGCGATATGTTAAAAAGGAGGATGAATCGATGGAATTTTTCTTATGTTGAATCATCTTAAAAAATAACCTGCAGTCCACTTTCTGCAATGCAGAAATAGCTTTACGCATTATTTATCAATGATGGAAACAAACTGCAGTGGAAAAAGATCTTTCTCGAATTTAAAACTTGTCAAAAACAGATTGCGGACGAGTATGGACCAAGATCGATTAGTTAATTTAGTTGTTCTTAGTACAGAATATGACATTCTTCGTAGTTTAAATTTTGACGATCTTATTGTATCGTTTGCAAATAAAATATATCGCAAAGTTTTTCTAAAGTAGATTAAGATTCATTGTATGTAACATGTGCAGAATTATAAATACAGTGTCTCAAGTTGTGTATTATATTTTGAATCTATAATAACATGAAAAATGTTATGTTTGGGGCCCCCACCTGACATTGGCCCCTGAGCCTCAGATTTCTAAATGCGGCCCTGATTCATAATATGAACAAACAGCCGTCAATAGTACTTATCAGGCAGAAGACGAAAGGTGATTGACTTAACTTTATACAATACTTGGTTTGGGGAGTAGTTATAAACTGAGGGATGATATTATATCTGACTTTATATTTATGGAGTGTAAATGTGATATCTGGATTAAACCAGTGCTATGGTTTGAAAACTTAAAACACGTTTTCCGAGAGATCTATGCCTGTGATTAAGTAGAGTTTTTACAAGTTACCCAAATTGCTGACTTTGATAAAGCCTTTCTCTCAAATTAGTCTCCAAATAGAATTCCTCTGTCATATTGAAATAAAGATTACTAGACTGATTTTATTCCTTAAAATCTAACTGACCTGTAATATAAAAACTAATTAATGCTTTTAACTTATAGATGTAGTCTTATTTCACAGGCAATTGGATTTGTGTTGACTGTTATTTGAAGCCAAAAGTAAGAAGAAAATAAAATGAAATAAATTTCAGTGAAAGCCAAAGCCATTTTTTATCATGTCACTGTGTCAAAACCTTTTACTACTTAAATTAATTATAATTTCATCGTGTTGAATTTTGGCTTCTTAGAAAGACTGATGATAGCTCTTGTATCGAAGAGTATTTTTCATTTCTCAACACGCAACTTAATATCTCAGCATCATAGTGCAAATCCAATCAACGTTCATTTTTTTTAAACTAATTTATTATTTAAGTACCTATATAATACGTTGCAAACAGTTTGCATATTTTGCTATGAAAAAGAATCGTACATAGGCACAAGGACTTTGTCATTTTTCATTTTCTGCTTATTTTTCTATTACGAGCACAAATCATGTACACTGTGTGTCCAGTGCAGTGACAGACGGTATATCTGCTGTAACCTTATTATGGTAAAATAAATAGAATTATGTCAGAAAACAACAAAAATATAAGAAAACATGCACAAAAAACAAACAGTAAAATATAAAAAAAAAATAAAAATAAAAACGCAGTGTCCAAAATTGTTTGCCCACTTAAGGCGAATAGAAAGTATTCACTCCTTCTTATGTACAGATACGTGACCGGAATCGGTTTCATTTTCCACATGAACAGCATTAAAAGGAAGCTGTTAAGCAGCAGCGACTTGTTCTATTTTTTTTTTCAAGTTGTTAAAATAAATGTTTGCGAAAATCGAGTAAATTGTTAAAATTTTCACAGATTTTCAATTTATTGACTTGGTACGTTTTTTATATTTGCTAAAAAAAAAATTGTAGCATTCACCCACTGGCTCTAAAGCTTAAACATAGAAAGTTGTTAGATTTCATGAATGATGAATAGTGTGATGTAGAAAAAGCAAAAAGATGAAAATATTTAGTTTTTTTACTTTTCAAGACGATATCGAAAACGTTAAGCAAATCTGTTTCAAAATAACTTAACAAAAGCTTAGAGAATGGTTTCAAAACAGAATATGCCCCATTGATTTTCGTTCTTATTTAAGGTGAAAATAATTTCAGAATTCAGAAATGTTCCTTACTGACTAATAAAAAAGAAAATAAAATCAATCAATGTAATGTAGAATACACTAGAGGTCTACACTCGAAACGACCGTCAAACCACTCGCCACGTTGCGAGTCCACCGAGCTCTTGTGCACAAAAACCACAAATCAAGTCAAAACAAATCGAAACAACAAGCAGAAAGGTGAGTGCTGCACTTGCAAATAAAATGTTCTACAAGTTCAAGCAGTCGACGTTTATTGCATTACGTTTTGAGTGCACTCATGCAGACCTCTAATATACACCTGAAGAATGTGGAATTATTGTTACTGCTTATTTGATCAGTTTCTGGTCTGTTGTTTTTCTCGTCATCCTCCACCATGTACGCGAACAATTAAGGGTTTGGCTGGGCGTCTCGTGCAAACTAGGTCCACTAGAGGTGTCGCATAAAGTGGTCGGCTCCGTATTGCTCGTTCGACCAAGAATATTGCTGCTGTAGTTCGAGAGAGTTCACAAATATCGACTATACAACGATACACACAATTTGGCATCAGCAGACATTCTTTGCGAAAGACCTGAAGATGCTCACATAAAAAGTGCAAACCGTCCACCAATTGCTGCCTGCTGACTGTCAAATGATGTTAACTTATACAAAATCTACTTTTCTGGAGCACAGAGAATCCACATGAAATGCACGAATGCGTCACCTCAAATTGACTGTTTGGTGCGGTATTTGCAGTGAAACAGTGATTGGCCCTTATTTTTTTGAGGACACCGACGGCACCACCGTAACTGGTGAGCGCCACAAACAGATGTTAAACAATTTTTTTTTTTGCTACAATTTGTTGAATTGGGTCTCCTCGAGCAGCAGGATGGAGCAGTCGCTCACACAGCTTGGCCAACGATGAAGATTTCAAAATATAACAATCTTCGGGCCATGTGATCTCCCTTTTTTACGAAAAATATCATTCTATTGCTTAAAATAGTTTTCAGTGTCAGAAAATATGCGTAAAATGAAAGAAGAAAGATAAAAAACAAAGAAAACATATATAAAAAACATTAATTTCATTGCATACTTTTACTTGTTAAAAAAATAACAAAAAAAAAAAAAACTAAATTGCATACTTCTAGCTATTAAATCTATATAAATAAAATGATAGCCGTTTCGATGTTCGCGCATCACGCAAAAATTACTGGACCAATTTTAATTAAATTTAATAAGACTTATTCCTTAAACGCTTGGTCTCAATCTCCAATTAACATTATCACGATATTCCTGTTAAAAATCAAAATATGTAAGTTTTAAAATTGATTAAACACAAAGAAACGAGCATGCAAGCATAATATATCGTTTAGTGGGAAATTAATTTGTTTATATGTGTTTTGTTCCATTCCATTTCCATCAAACAACTCTTTAGCCGAATTCCATCATTCCATTGCATAGTCAAAATATAAAGAAAGCAATTCATCTTCGATATTGCTTATATAAAAATTTTGAAAAATTCACAAACCATTTCTACAGTAACTACCCAAATAAATAATCGTTATAATTTGATATTTCGACGACCTTTTTGTATTTTTTTTTCTGGGTAGCAAAGTTACGAAATTCGAAATTACAATGAAACAGTTCGGAATCTGAAATACTAATGAAAAGTTTCGATCACGATGAATTTCAGAATCTCTTACTCTATTGTAACTAAACAAAAATAAAACTTTTTAGATGGAAACATACATATTTTACAATGCTGGCATTTCTTTTTAATGTCATGCTAAGTTTTTTTATTTACTGCACAAACATTCACAAAAGCTTTAAATTACAAAATTCTAAAGCTTCAACAGCCACAAACATTTTGTACCATTTCATTACGAAAATTAAAACAATTAGTTTAAATATGCAAACGATTTGTTTATGAGTTATTAAATTCAATTATATGTACAATTACATTTGGTTTTATACCGGACCACCGGGATTGTTGCTGCTATATTAAGAGCAAAAAATGCGTTGCTGTATCTACACACTCGAAGATACATACATTCATCTGTACACAAACAATCAAACGTACAAAAATGAAGATATATCAACAGTGATATGTTGGATACAGACATAAAACCAAATGCATATGAGTAGGTACACATAACATAAATAACATTTTATTGATTTTGTGTACGAAATTTTAAACTTGGAAATATATTTTCATTTGTAAGTAATATGGAATATACGGTTTGTACGAAAACTGGTTATAAATACACTCAGGGAAAAATGGCATTGCAAATTTGAAAATTTTATTTTTGATTCAAAGCCGCATATTTTCAAGTTTAAAATAACCTTTTTTTCCACATATTTTTAACACAAAAAACTAAATTTAAAAAGTATTGAAAAAAACATATTTCAATTTTATTTCAATCATTAAAAACTTCATATTTTCAAGTTGCAAAAATTTTTAAATTACTCTTTTTTCATTACACTTTGAATCATATATGAAATCAATTTAATAAAAATAATCTATACACTATTTTTATAAAATCGCTTTTATAGAAATGGTTTGTAACGCTTTGGCGAAAAATATACTGAACTGATTTTAATAAAATATTTTTAAATGAACATATTTGCGTTAAAGAAGATTATTGAATACTTATTAATATTTTTTTTTTTAAGTTAAATATCCTTTAGCTTAGATTTTAGTTAAGCCTCTCACAAAAATTGTTGTTTGATTTTTTGTTGCTTATGCTGCTTCTTGAATTCTATGTCGTTTTGTTGTTTTTTTTTTTCATTTGTACCGTTTGTATTTGGCTTCGAAGTTCTAAAAAAACCAACTCTATTTCAATTGGTTTTTTTTTGTTACTTTTGAAGAGAGCTTTTGATGGATGTAATGTCAAGAGAGTAATTTCATTATGAAAAAACAACTACGCGAAGCCGCGTGTGCCACTAGTATTAAATAAAAAAATTAAATGATTTTAAAATTAATATTTATTAAATAAAACGAACAATAATTGAATAACAACAAAATTTATAACAAAAATAAGAAAAGACACCAACGTGTCAACCCAAAACGAAAAAAAACTCGCCCACATATTCGCAAGTAGCGAAACGAACAAAAAATTTAATTTCAAACCAGTGTAAAATTGTTTTTCATTAATCCCCGATATCTACAAATACTTCTGCCTTGATATCATATTTCTCCTCAATATGTGCATCTAAACGATCTAAGCGCATTTTTTTATCTAATCTATGATCCGAACCGAAAGGATGTAACAACTCCAACTCGCCAAATATCGTAACAATAAAGAAGAATATGTACATTATAAGCATAAAAATTCCTAAGGAGCGACGCAACCGAAAGTTGGTAGTTGTTGCACCAAATAAAAGACAAATTAGCGTTATAATTAGAAAAATGCCGACGGTTTCACCTGTTGTGCCTTCGCCCATAATGAATTCGTAGTTTTGCGAATTGTAAACAGAATACAATACAAAAAATCCCAATGTAGCCATACAATTCCAAATTGCTGCACCGAAGCATGCTGAAAAACTCATTTCGACATGACCTTGTTTAGCCAATATCATGTTAGATAGTAAATCATTGAAACAGTTGCTCCATGCCAATAGCGTTGCGCCGATAAAAGTATTGCTGCATCCCGTGATAACGCCAATTGCATCCAAAATAGAAAGAATTTCCAAAGCGCAGGTATAAACAACTATTGAAGCGCCCACTAGTGTCAAAATTGACATGTAAATATGATGGTACGGCGTCACATGGGTACGTGTGTTTCTAAATATATAAACGCTCAAAGGTACCGTTATAAGCAGCGTGTATAAAAAAACTGGCACATAAAATGGTCCACTAGTACCAAATAATAAATAGCCGAGCATCAATGGCAATATAACGATCTGTATGCAATTTAACATTTTGGACCAACCACGACGTCGTTCCTCATAATCAACTACCGGTAGAAAAAGATTCAAAATAAACATATGCGGAATTGTGATTATGGTATATATGCGTGAAAAGAATTTTTTGGTCTTCCATTCTTCATAATGTAACGGATCAAGGCTTTCCCACATATGCTTCCATAAGTTATGATTGCGCGGGAACATGATGTCAAATGAGTGTGGTGGAGTAGAGATGTCTATCATTTCGTGAGATTTTTTCGTCTTTATCATTATGGGACCAAAATTATTGAGATGCTTCAAATACAAAGTCCTACTTATGGAACCACGAAGCTCATCTGGTTTGTATCGTCTCTTTGCTTCTTTTATTAAAAAATGCTCAGTAACTACGGTGGTGATATATGCTACATAAATGATGAGTAATATATAAGCTTGGCCAAGTGTAATCTGAAAAGAAAATGGAAATATATTGTATATATTAAAATGCTATTTATAAACAAATAACAATAACAGTGACGCAATAATACATAAATGGCTATAGCATTTAAATCCAAATAATTATGTACCCAAACGATATGGTATAAAAAGTTCCCAAAAAAGCATACCCTAAAAACTTTGTCTATAGAATAAATTGCCTATAATCTGATGTATCTTTTCAAAAGATTTTATGGATTATTATTAATTTTTTCCGCTCTCAATACTTTATTCGCTATTTGGACAAAAAATCAAGTAACTAAATCAAAACTAATCAGTGTATTAAAATGAGAATCTAATAAAGTCAGTAAAAAAAGAACTGAAAATATTATCACATACCTTGTACTCTGTTTTGAAGAAGTAGTCAATACACACAGAATAGAGTAGCAAAAAACAGATATCACGTAGAAAAGTATAACAATTCATGGAGAATGGTTTACAAATCAGCAAACCACCGCCTATAATAGTCACCAGAATGATATTTGCACTAAATGTATCGGTATAAGACAAACGTGTCGTACTGTCTCTGCCAGCATAACCTGCTATAAAGTCGTTAGCTCCATTAGAAACTGCCAATAATGTTACTCCAGCCGCATTTTCGCTAAGGCCTAACGATTCTGAGAATACGCTTATCGATGGACAAAGGAATTTAGTTGATGCATTAGTCATAACAACGTACTGATAAAGTAAGAAAACCATAACTATTAACATGAACGAGGTCACCTTCCAGAGCGCTTCCGAACCGATTTTGCAGTAGAGTAAATGATAATAATCTATGAGAAAATAATCTTCACAAACATTCTCCGCATCTATATATTCGCAACGTGATTTAAATGATAATAAAGTGACGAGTCCGCAAGCGGGTTCCATGACATCTTCTACGAAACTTTCATGACGTTCAAAGTGTGGCGATGTTTGATTGCTGGTATTGAAATGTTCGTGCAATGTTACAATAGTTTTCATTGCGATGTGGCGGTTAAAGTAGAATTAACAAAAACAAAAATTGAATTTTTGAAATAATTATTTCAGTTGGATTTGTTATGAAAAATATCATGTCAAATTTTTTTGAGTTGAAAAGCATATGTAGTTCGGATTCATATTTGCACGGAGATTGTTTTTAGGTAATTTGAGTATGTCATTCATAGAACGTCTTACTCTCTCAATATCCATAGAGCTTGGGCGATTTTTTAAGCAATATGAATGAAAAATGTTGCTGTCATCCGCAAGGGTTGGATTGAGTTAGTGATCAAAGACAGAAGATCATCGATAAAAACAAGAAAGAGAGATGGAGATAGAACGAAACCCTGAGGAACTTCAGCATTGATGGTGTATTCATTTGAAGTGAAACTGTCTATGACGAAACATATAGAACGGCCACCGCAGAAGCTTGTTATCCAACGAGCGAAAGAATTACCCACACCATATGCAATTAGCTTAGAAACGAGAACGCGGTGCCACATTCGGTCAAATGCCTTAGAAATATCAAGAGCGACAACCATACTTTCACCTAGAAGATGAAAGAATGAATGCCACTGGTTAAGTCAATTAGTTGAACTCGGCGAAAAGCTCAACATAACGTTCCTTAGGAGTTGTATGGTCAAAACGAAGCAGCTAACTAGTGTTATGGATATTAAAATCACCAGCAACAGCAAATTCACTGTCTGGGTACAACTTCAAAATTTGGGAGATCGAATCAGATGGGAAGTCTTGCTTATCGCAGGTGGGAATCTTCCCTAAACTTGGGCTTCTAATGGCAGTAAGTGATAGCCCGGCACATGCAAATCCAATAGATCAGCATCCGAACATACTGGATTTCACCTAGCCCCCATTATTTGTGGTCTAAAACTGAATAAATGTGAAAAGAGAAGAAAAAAAAACTCACTTCAGGGCCACAAATGTTGCAGTAATCAATTCGAAAGCTTGCCGACATCTGATACACTGAAAAATGCTGAAAACTTGAAAACATAAGGAAAATGTTGAAAGCATTTCAATGATGTTGAAAAACTCGAAAAAAGTTGAAAGAGGTTGAAAAATGTTGAAACAACTGATGAAAAAGTCTTAAAAAAAAATGTTGAAAAAAGTTGAATGGTGCTGAAAAACTTGGAAAAAGTTGAAAAAGTTTGAAAAATGTTGAAGCAGTTGAAAAAGACTGAAAAAATTGATAATATATAGAAAATGTTGAAAAAAGTTAAATGAGAAGAAACTCAAAAAACCCAAAAAAAAAAAAATTCTGAAAAATGAAGAATGTAAATAATAGTTGAGAGGTGGAAAAATGTCGATATATGAGAAAGTTGAAAAATTAAAAAAAATCAAAACATTGTAAATGTCATGTTGAAATGTTGTAAAATCATGGAAAATTCCATTAAATTCACAAAGGTAAAAAAAGTAAAAATGAAAAACGGAAAGTATTGAAAAAAGTTGAAATAGTCAAAAAAAGGTAAAGTAGTATGTTGAAAAATCGAAAAAGCTTAATGAGAAAAATAAATAAATATGGAACATGTTTGAAAGAAGTTATATAAACGAAAAAGTATGGAAAATGTTGAAAAAAGTTGAATCAATCCAAAAAGTTGAAAAATGTTTAGGAAGAATTCAAGAAATGCCACGCCCAATTTTCCGATTCCGCCTCTTTATGTTCAATAAACTATGTTCGTGAATGGCACCCGCATACTAAACTTTATCACAATACTGTGTACAACTTACGAGTTATGTCCGAATTAGTCTTAACATTTAGGGCGTTGGCACACCCACTAGTACAATTCAGCCCGAAAGATGTATCACTTAAGGCACATATTTTAATTGTATCGGAGATGTCACGCACGCCCACAGTTGCTATTTTATTGAGATATATCTTATAGCAAGTAAACTACCTACATTAAATTTTATACCAATTGAAACAAAAAAAAAAAAAAAAAATCAAGTAACTAAATCAAAACGTTTCAGTTTATCAAAAAGAAAATCTTATAAAGCCATTAAAAAAACATAAAAAAGAACTGAAAATATTATCACATACCTTGTAATCTGTTTTGAAGAAGTAGTCAATACACACAGAATAGAGTAACAAAAAACAGATATCACGTAGAAAAGTATAAGAATTCATGGTGAATGGTTCAATAATCAGCAAATAACCGCCTATAATATTCACCAGAAAGATATTTGAACCAAATGTATCCGTGAAATACAAACGTGTCGATTTGTCACTGCCAGCATAACCCGCTATAAGATCGTTAGCTCCATTAGCAAATGCCAATAATGTTACTCCGGCCACATTTTCGCTAAGGCCTAACTTGTGTGCGAATAAGCTTATCGATGGACAAAAGAATTTACTTGATGCCGAAGTCATGACAACGTACATAAAAAGTAATATAGCCAACACTATTAATACGAATATGGTCACTTTCCACGTCTCTTCCGAACCGATTCTGCAGTAGAGTAATTGATAATAATCTATGAGAAAAACTTCTTGACACATGTCCGTCATCATTACAAATCCGCAACGTGCTGGAAATGATAATAAAGAGACGAGTCCGCAATCGGGTTCAATGATATCTTCTACGTAACTTTCATGACGTTCGAAATGTGGAGATGTTTGATTGCTGGTATTGAAATGTTCGTGCAATGTTACAATAGTATCCATTGCGATGTGACTGACGGGTAATGTAGAATTTAAAAAAAAAAAAACTGAATTTTTGAAATAATTATTTCAGTTAGATTTGTTATGAAAAATATCATATGTCAAATTTTTTTGAGTTGAAAAGCATAAGGCATGTAGTTCGGATTCATATCTATGAAAGACAGTTACTGTTCGAATACTGTCATCACAGCCTAAGCTGGATACAACACCTCCGACGCATCCACATCCTATACAAATAAAGTATTCAAAAGCGGCAGCATTTAAGATTTCGAAATCTTATTTTTTCCAACAAGCATTAACCTTGGTGATGGGCTGGAGCTCCAGTTCTTTTCTCCAATCTACAACGTTGGAGCACCACTTCACATCCACTTAAGATCTATGCCATTCTCTAAGAAACTGAACGTTGGTTCTCCAATGAAGATAAAGCTGAAAATCCACCTGACTTCTGAGGCAATACTCCAATTATTCATTTATCAAACTGATTTCCAGTACAACTCCAAGGAGTTGACATGAATAAAGAGGGGTTGGAGATCAAGTGAAAATTGAACCATATTTCTCACACGTTGAAGAAAAAACTTTGCTTTCAGCTTGTTGAACTGTTATTTTTATTAATATAAATACAGAACGCTTTTTCGTCCAACTCCCGAATAATGGAAAAATTCAAGAAGTTCTAGAAACAATTACAGCCGATGTTCGAGATAAAATTTTTAATGTTGTCATCTTATCCAGATCCAGAATAATTAATAAATAAAATAATAACTAATACGTTATGAAATTTTTTTATTTATTTATATTTATGTAGCCAATACAATATTTGAGACTTATAATACATCAGATATAGAATCTATGTATATATATTACCGGTCACACAATTTTTAAGGATAAACTAGTTTTTCTTAAGCTAAATTAGTTCATCCGAAGCGTGTTAGGATAATCCAGTTTAGTCTAGAAAAATTTTATTATGTTAGGGTCAGTGGGCGGCTTTTCGCCCCGACTCAGTGTTAACTTCCTCCGGTATATCCAAAACCGGTTTCGCGGCAGCCTTCGGCTGCGATTCACTGTAATATATACTTAAAACACCGTTATGTTAGCGAAGCCCGTGTTCGACATATTTATTTGTATTTATTTTATTCCAATATCAACTTACACAGTAAGATACATAGAATAATCTTATAAAGTAGTGTATGGCTTAATGTATTTACAATATGCTTATTTTACCTATTGTTACTAAAAGATAAAGATTGTAAAAGGAAGTAGAGATAGAAAGTCGATTAGAAATAACCATTGCATAGTTTTAGGACTTAAGTTATAGATGATTTTATTATTCTGATTAAATATTTGCACTGAAATTTTAAATTCGCTGTAACTTTTTCAATTTCAATAATTTGAGAAAACTTTGTAGACATGAATTTTATAAAAGAAAAAACAATATAGTATCGAATTCATCGATTTCTTAAAAATCTTTCAATATTAGCTTTCAAACTAGGGGTGGACATTCGACATTTTTTTTTGTGATACTATCTAGTGATCACGCCTTTTAAGATCAAAAATATTACGTGCAATATTGTTGAAGACAACATCTAATTGCCGTTTTGTGACAGCGTCTGTATGGTTATGAATTTCGCACGCGTATACTTACGGCGGCAGCAATAAGGTTTTTGCTAATAATGTTTTCGTTTTTATAGGGGTAAAGTGTTGAGTAGTCCATAGAAGACGAAGGGTCCTATAAGTTCTACCAATAGTACATTTCAGATGATCAGACCATTTAAGGGTTTCATTAAATGTTTAAACCTAAATTTTTGGCTGTCCAAACGTATTCAATGCAGTTGAATCCCAACTTTATTGGGAGTAATTGGGTCAGATTTACTTTATGGTTTCGAATAACAATTGTTTTCGATTTAGAAGGATTTAAGTAGAGTTTATTTTCATGCGCCCAGTACAGAATGGAAATTAAATCTTCATTTATAGCACTTATGTTTTATTGGATCCTGCAAAGGGGTCTACTTAAGAAAAGCTGTACATCGTCCACATACATATGTACAGCACAGTTTTTAACAATCTGAGGAAGGTCGTTGATATACAAACAAAACAGCACTGGTCCCAAAATTGAGCCTTGAGGTACACTGCTGCAAACGTTAAGGAGGTTTGAGGCATTGTTATTTACTTACTACAACACATTATTGTCTTCCCGTTAGGTAGGATTTTAACAACTTAGTGGCACTTGAGAAGTATTAAATTTTACGATTATTAGAGGATGTCTGGTAGTATTTTGTTGACGTTGGCGTATTCGGAAAATGCTTTTCAAATCAGTAGACGGCTTCGATGAGACGATGTTACATATTTTCGAAAAAAAATTGTTTAAGATTATCATCTTAAAGTTGGGGTATATCGAATATAACAGCATCAGTCGATAGCTCTCTTCTCTCCGATAGGTCGCATCCATTACGTAGGCCAGTAATTTCTTGCTTGAGTTGTTTATCTTTGTTTGAACGTAATTCGCGCTGGATTCTAGGACGTTAACAGATGCGTTTATGCTGTTTGTATATTCTGTTCAAGTTTGTTCAAGTGATTCAATGCAATTGAGAAGATCATTACGAAATTTTGCGATTTCTTCAGTGGTACGCTCAAAGATGTTGACACTCAAATTTTTTAGTGGCTCCTCGAGGTCATTAAGAGTAAATCATGGAACGTTTACAGCTTCTTTTTTGGAAAGTGGTGAACGTGTTTGATGATTATTATTCGAACTTTCATCTGCAATGCTTTTGACCGCGAACCGACAGCGACATGTTTCGACATTCTGACGAAAAAATTATTTTGCACTTGCAAATTTTTGTGTTTCTTTCAAAATAAATGATGAAACAAATGCGTGTTTTTTAGGCTGATTTTAGCGGCCAAACTAGCGGCCGTAATAAAAAACATGTTTCCACAGCTAAACTAATCTACCGGTTTGATGAAATTTAGTATGGAGATAGACTGAAGGCTGGGAAAACTTTTGAAACTTTGAAACCTAAACATTTTTTGCTTTCTTATTGGGCGTGGCACCGCCCATAATGAAAAAAAAAAACGCTGTCACGACTGAGCCGCAACACCGATTTTGATGAAATTTGGTATGGAGACAGTTTAATTCCTGACTAAAAATATTTGTTATTAGTGGGTGGTGCCACTCCCCTGACAAGAAAAACGTTTTCACTGGAAAACTTTTCCACCGATATCGATGAAATTTAGTTCAGAGATAGATTAAGCCCTAAAAAAATTTATTAATTTGATGGGCGGTGCCACGCCCATAACAAGATAATGTTTTCACAGCTAAACTAATGAATCGATTTTAATAAAACTTGATGTGGAGGTAGATTGAATCTTACGCAAGGAATAGAGCAACATGATACCATGATACTAAATTAAAAAAATAACAAAAAACAGCCTCTCATACTTTATAATTTCAGACAAAAGATTAAATGGAAGACGGACCTTATCTCTCATTTTAAAATTAAATAAATTATTTAGGACCGTAATTCAGTAATTTCGATTGAAAAAACTGACCTAACTTATGGCCGTTAGTTAGAAAAGATTTGTAAATTTAAAAAAAAAAATCAACATATTATTATTATAATTTTAGACTACATATATCTGAATGTATAGATGAACCTTATCTTTCATTTTAAGACATAAATATATGATTTAAGCCCACAGTTTAGGATTTTCGACCGAAAAACCTAACCAAACCTCGTGCAAGGCGAAGCGGAAATTATTTGGAAGAAGATATTTATACTTTTTAAATTAAAACACTTAATGTAATTTATAAATTTAATGAAAAATACCGGAAGAGGAAAATAACACATCTTTTCACTTAACATTTTCAATGTCGGCGTATAGCGAAGTGACGGTCGAAGGCTGCCTCGAAGCCAACATTGAACATATTGAAGGATGTAAGCCGAAGGCCGCCAATTTACCCCAACATACCAAAATTTCAAGAAAATTGGGAGTGAGGCCGTTAAAGTAAATAGTAGCCCTAGTTCATCCTAGGCAAAACTGGTTCATCCTAACACGCTTCGTGTTTGGCCGGTAACACCTTATTACTTTTCAAAATCAAAATAAGGTATTTTATGATTCCGTACAATAAGTACACGGTTGAAAAAATCAGTATAAATTCTTATACGAATATCAGTTTAAGGGTCGTTTTATATGAATTTAGGTATAAATTTAATAACTTTTCGACATATAAAAACCAGCTATGCGGCCAGTTGTTTATGCTCAATTTTGTCTAATAAATCATCAACATTCTGTAGCCGAGCTAGCTAACGAACGGGGTCGAATTCAAACTATTCTAGAAATGAAGCAGGTTCAAATCTCTACCCATTCATGTTCTGTTATTCAAATCATTTTATAAATAAAAATTGTAAATAAAATTAAATTAAAAAGAAGTATCTGTTCCCGGACTCGAACCCATGAATTCTGCGTCCCAGTCAAACGTTCTAACAACCGACATAAATATACATTTTTTTTACTATTGTTAAAATAAAATATAAACTCTTATTATAAAATAGAATTTATACGTCAACCCATTCTATACTTTTTAATATAGAAACATATATGATATTCATATAAAATTTTATAGCTGCGGAACTTATAAAATCTATACGATTTTTTTATGGATTTATATGAATAACTAAAAGTTATTAATTTTATACTGATATTTTCAACCGTGTAACTTCAACTTTTTCCACTTTTCAAGAGAAACTATACGCCCTCTTTTATTTTGTCTTTAAAAGCAAGTCATTAAGCCAAATTGTTTTATGTTGCTAACTTTTGTTGTCAATTGTATAAATTCGTTGCTTAAGTTATGCTGAAATATGTCAACTTCCGGAAATGAGCTAATTTGTCACTAAATGAATTTCCCCAAAATATATAAGCGACGCATTTTTTTTTGTCAAACTGAAACATTTTATTTTATTCATTGAAAAGTGTAATACAGTTTTAAAAGCGAATTATTAAGAAGTTTTTAAGAATAATATACATATATTTTTATTAAAATCTAACACAAGTTACTCAAGAAAATCAAAGTTTTTTCACATTCCTATTGCGGATGCTGTATCTAAGATCAAGCCTAAATCTGTTTCAATACGATCATATCGCACTTTCAAGTCCAGTCTATGATCTGTAGAATAGGCATGTAATATTTCCATTTCGGTCATAACCGATTGAATAATAAAAACTGCATAAAATACCAGTAAAAAAATTCCCAAACTGCGACGCAAATAAAAGTCACAAAATGAAGCGGCAACTAATATCGTTATCAGCGATATAATCAAGTAAATAGAACAATTTTGACCGAACGTACCTTCCCCAAAATCAAATTCCAATTCAGGTTCATTAATGATACGATATAATGTGAATAGACCTAAGGAAACCATTGCATTATAGAGTGGTGTACCAAAACATCCTGAAAGTCCCATTAGCAAATAACCCTGCTTGAATAATATAATATTGGATAAGAAATCATTGAAACTTTTGCCCCATGAAAATATGGTAGCACCAAGAAATGTATTGCTGCGACTAGTGATAACACCCAGCACATCTACAATGCAAAGTGCTTCCTCAGCACAGGCAAAAACTAAAATAGAAGCGCCCATTAGCGTTAAAATCGACATATATGTATGGTTGAGTGGTGCCGTATCGGTGCGTGTATTCCGAAAAACATGCAAACTCAATGGTAGTGTAAACGGTAGTGTAAAGAACACCACAATCCAATTACTTATACCGAACAAGAGCCAAGCTAATGTGAATGGCAATAAAACGATCTGCACACAATTCAATAACTTGGACCAACCATAACGTGGTTCGTCATAATCTACCACCGGTATGAATAAATTAAGCACAAGCATATAGGGCGTTCTAAGCAAAATATATGTACGCATAAAATATCCTTTGTTAAATATTTTCCAACTTTTGGCATCCCAAGGATTAAGGCTCTCCCAAAATTGCTTCCACAAATCGATGTTTCTCGTAGTTCCAAAGTCAATTACCATGCTTGACTCAGCCACATGTATTCGAGGTTCACTGTATTTAGATATTATCTCGAGCGGTGCATTCTGCTTGTAACGTCCGAAATAAAACGTTTTGCTTAGCGTGCCCGTTAAACTATTTAGAGCTACTTTTTTTCTATGTTTCACCAAAAAGTGCTCAGAAATCACAATGATCATATAGACGACATAAAGCATGATCATTGATAGAGATTCGAGTAGTGTAACCTTAAAAGAAAAAAATCATTTGTACACAGATTTTCATTGCGATTATCTCAAACATTACGTACTTTATTGTCCGAGTTAAAAAAGTATTCAGCAAGCAGCGTGTCGAGCAATAAAAACGACACATCACGTAGAAATGCATAATGTGGTATCTTAAATGGTTGAATTAACAGCAAAATTCCGGTTACAAAATTCACCACAAAAAGATTTGAACCAAAAGCATCTGTTAAATATATACGTGACGTTTTGTCTGCACCAACAATGCTCGTTATAAGATCATTTAATCCATTGCCAAATGCCAGTAATGTTACGCCGGCAACATTTTCACTGAGTCCCAACATGTGTGCGAAAACGCTAATCGATGGACAGAAGAACTTACTCGACAGGGTGCCCATCACAACGAAGATATAAAACATTAAACACGTAACCGTTAAGGAGAATAAGATGACCTTCCATGATTCTTCCGAACCGATGATGCAGTAGAGCAATTTGTAGTAATGTATGAAATAAATATTGTCACATTTCTTGTAGTTTAGGACGTATGTGCAGCGGTGTTCATATTGCAATCCCACGATGAGACTGCAATCGGTATCTCTGACGGCTTCTATGAAATCTTGATGAAATTCATAATGCGGTGACGTTTGATTGGTGGTATTAAAATGTTCGTATAATGTTACAATAGTATCCATGGCGATATCGCGTGTATCGCATCAAATTTTTGTAACTAATTTTATTTTTGACATAATATGCGCAGTTCAAATGATTTACTAAATTTTTTATTTTATTTTGCTTTGAACTTTAAAAAACTGCAAAGTAGTTGTTCTGATTGAATTCTAAAAAGAAAAACAAAAAATGGAGATTTTATTATCCAAAAGCTAGATTTGGCGCAAAACATCTTGCCAAATGAAAGTTAATTTTAAAGTACATACGATATCGCCATCGGATTGGCGTATATATCTTCTACAAAAATATAGGTATACATAATATGAATACCGACTTAAATGAATTGTTTGTATATCGTTTCAAAAGTAATTTAGTAAGCTATAAGTTGTAGTATCACGAAACCAACCATAGTTCGGTATTTCAGTTTGAGTTTGAAAAGTCGAAAAATCTATGAAAAAAGTTGATTAAAGTTGATTAAGTTGATGAAATAAGGAAAATGTTGAAAAAATTGCAAGAAGTTGAAAAAATCGTGTTGAAATGTTGAAAAATCTTAATAAATTTAGTTGAAAGAAAAAAAAGGGAAAATGTTGAAAAAAGTTGAAATAGTGAGTAAATGGTGAAATATGTTGAAAAATCTCGGATGAATAGAGAAATTGTTGAAAAATTGTAAGAGGTTGAAAAAATCGTGTTGAAATGTTGAAAAACCTTAAGTTGAGTGTGCTTGAGAAAAGCAAAAGAAAAAAAGGGAAAATGTTAAAAAATGTTGAAATAGTGAGAAAATGGTGAAGTATATTGATAAAGTTCAAAAAAGTTGAAAAAGTCCAAAAAGTTGAAAATGTTTAAAAAATGTTGAAAATACGTAGAAAGTTGGGAAGTCGAAATAATTGAAAAATGTTGAAGCAAATTAAAAATTTCAACAAGTCGAAAAATGTTAAAAAAAATTGAAGCACAAATACTGAGAAAATGGTGAAATGTATTAATAAAGTTCAAAAAGTTGAAAAAGTCCAAAAAGTTGAAAGATAAAAAATCGAATAAATATAGAAAATGTTGAAAAGACGTTAAAAGTTAGGAAGTCAAAATAATTGAAAAATGTTGAAAGAGATTGAACAGTTCGAAAAGTCGAAAAATGTTAAAAATAATCAAAGTACTTCACGCCCACTTTTCCGATTCCGCCTTCTTTTGAATCAATAAATTATATTTATGATCGGCACAAAAATACCAGACCGTTTTGATGAACAACTGTTGGTGGCTAAAAAATGGAGCCCGAAGGTGATATGAAAACTACCTGACTAAATTTGACTAACGACGATACATACGTTAAGACAGATTTGAAACAGCTTTCAGGGCACTTATTTTATACTTTTATGAAAAAAGAACAGGCACAGAGGAAATTTTAAGAGAGAAAAGTCCGAAAACGTACGTCATCTGTAGGTTGAGACACAATAAATTCCAAAGTTTATTTTGAAGAGTGCCTCGAAAAACGTCCTCAGCCATTTATTCGTGCACATTAGGGTATTGTAATGCTGCGGACTGATTTAACAACATCTCCTTAATCAAAAGGAATCTTCGAGAGCACAAGGATCGATTTTGTACCAAAAGCAGCGAATTCCCCCTTAAGTGTCCAGAGACTCGACCAATTGAGAAATATTGAGCTCTAATGAAACGAGTAGATGACTTCGAAACACTTACAAGATTTCAGAAATAAATTGAGCTGATAGTACAATGTCAGTTGCTTAGAGATTTCTGATTTTAATGCATCTGAAAGTATTAAAGAAAAAATTTTCAAGAGTAGCATTTAATACTTATTCTATAAAGGCTTTACAATAATTCTGCAAACTTAGTTTTTTTGTGGTCAATTAAGTTAAGTCTTTACTCTTTCTTAATCCACTGTGTCATAGCGTCGTATGTATCAACTTTTTTTTTCTAGTAAATTTTTATTCAAACATTATCCACGATAAGAAAGCATTGTCTGTTCATTGACAATTCATTACAATTTTCCCATTCGTTCGACAACTGATAACATCATTAAGCTAAGAAAGAAAAAATCTGCAACATTGTGATGGTCAGACATTGACCTACAGCAGTATTACGATAGCAAAAAAAATAAAAAAAACTCATTTTTTATTTCGTTTCTTTATGCTGCCAAACAGCAATAACACTAAGAATACAAAATGCTTAGAATAAACTAGTAAAAGCCAGATAAAATTGCCTGACGTTTGAGAACAGTAGGTGTTAAAAGTTCGATTACAGGTACGTGCTCTTCAGTCATCACATTTAGAATGATGTATGTGAGCAATCCACTTGTTGCTAAATGAAATAACATTTTTGCATTCTAAAATTTTCAATTCAAGTTTATGACGTCATAAACTTTGCACACGTAGAGCAACAACAATAAAGACGCCAATGTTGAGATTTCTATGTACTATATGCACATAGCAAATAGTCGTATAAATTTAATAGCGCTAATATCATTTGAATTAGTCATTGCTAAATATTTATTCTATGATATAATCTTGAAAATTGTGCTTTTAAAGGCGCATATTAAATCATTCAAAGATAAACATTTTTATATAAATATTTTACGGTACATAACATTATATTATTTAATTAATTTATATGAATTATTTAATTGATCGTAAAATGATCTGATTCGTGATAGGTTTTTTAACTTTTGAAAATTATATTATTTTTGATATAAAAATAAGCCTAAAGTAGAGTAGTCCAAGAAAAATAAATAAAAAGCTTGTATTGCTTGCGAAATTCAATGCCTAAAATTTTAATTTCTAGAAATAATTAAATGGTAATCTCTTGCATTGATGTTCTAACGAGATTCTGATAGAACTGAAAATAGCTGAATTTTAGTTACTTACCATTATCTCGAAACGATAAAGTTTCGAAAAAAACCCTCTAAGTATATACAGAATAAACGTTGTTTTCATTTTTCGTAGAACCAATCGTTTCGACAGATCCGTCCTTAACAAAATTTTAAATAATTTTTCTTACACCTTTAGCTGGCGAATACCGTTTGATGTCAAATGAAAAGGAAAAAAAAAATTTAAAAATATTTCTATCATTTTAAATTTTAAATAAAGGACATAAGCTGTGTGAAATTTTTATTTATTTTTATTGGAGACTGAATTACATTGGTTATCTTTGCATTTTTAATTTAGAGTCCTTTAAAACTGCAAAAAATGCACCATAAACAATTTCATCGCATCTGCCTTTTATTTTCAAACATGTGTTCTTCTGGCAGACGTTTTTTTTGCTGCGCTTAAGAGTAATTAATTTTTTTGAAATGATGTGATTCAATCATCAGGCAGACTGCAATAATTATGAAGACTAGGTTATAAGAAACGATGGAAACAACATCTGCCACTTATTTATTGCTGCATTTAAAAATTGCAATACTTCAAACATGTAAATAAAAAATTTAACAATAAGTAAATCATTTTATTACGTCTGCCTCTAAGCTGACTGGTTGTTTTACTAATATTAATTCAATAGAGTTTTTTTTACATACTAACAATTGCTGTTATTAAAAGTGCAGCAGTGTGAACGTCTGCCTCTAATATTTTCGTTATCTTTACTATACGTTCAACACAAAATATCATAGGCAGACGCGATAAAATAATTTAAGAAAGTTTTTTTTTTACAATTACAAAATGCATTTTTTAAAATATCAGCGTTGTCCTTACTTAGTTTTTCCAATTCACATAAGTGTGAACTACATTATAATATCACTACTAATGACGATGAAATCATATGCCTAAACAGTCACTGGCTCCCTAACTATAAGACAATAAGTATGCAACAATAATTCTGCGCAAAAGCTTGTAAGCCGCATATTTCGCCATCTGGCTTCTAACAGTCTTACCACATGGTGAAATAGCATACACAATTGAGTTTGTACACAAACCATGCTATAAAAACGAGTAAAATAATTCAGAAAAATTGCAATATACTACATATTATAGACTAGGTTAGGTTAGCCTAGCCAACACATTCTACATGATATGGAGAAAAAAGTAAATTTTTCGGGAGCCACCAGGAGTCGGCGTAATCCCCTCATCGGAGATTTGAAAAATTCTAGTGAAAATTGACTGAAGAAAATGAGCATTGCATGTTCTTTCCAGCCGGAAGTATTTTTAATTAAAATAAATATTATAAAAAAAAGAATGTTTTGCTGTTATTACAGGAAATCTCATGCTCATTCAGAAAAATCTGGTAAGACCATCTATACTGAAAATGTCTGCCATATCTATTTGAAGGAGCTGACAGGCATAAGTTTTCTTTAGAAGCTTCCTTTCCTTTTTTTACTAAACCATTTTTATGCTAAGTGCAAAGAACTTTGGTGCATTAAAAATTCTTAAAAATAATTGAAAAATTTGTTTAAATGGGATCGAAGTGAACCTGACGGTGTTTTATGCAGAGCTTTTTCCTAAGCTTCATTAAAAGAAATATTTCTCTTTCACTGAAAATGACCCGAAATTCCTTCTAAAAAGATCGGAAATTATCGATGTACTTAAAAATACTTTTTTTCGAAAAATCTCTATTTTAAATTTTTCCATTTAGAAAAACCGCCTAACAAAATATTGCCACAACTTCAACGAAAAATAGAAAAGTAGAAAAATTAACATATCGAAATTATTTCCTAAACGCAACTATCTGAAGATGAGATGTCACTATTGGACGCTGACCTTCATAATTTTCAAAGACATATGAGCCCATATCTTCTTCAGCTATAACTCCGCTGCAAACAGTGCTTTTCAAAAAGTAATACTTTTTTCAAACCGGGCAATCCAAAATGAAATCGAGCAAGTCACGTAATTTTCAAACCCTACAGTTTTTCACTGGCCACGTCAAATTTATATGAAATTTTTATAGTAATTAGTTAGCATATTTAGTTTGTCAATGCCATTCCGTACAAATAGGTATATTAAAACAAATATTTTGCAAAACCTTTCTCATTCCAAAACGTTTTCGCTTGCAGCTCTTTCCTACAAATGCTTAGGTTTCGAGTTAATCTTGCAATATTTAACTAAGATAACTAAAATATAAAATACCCTCTCTATGAAATTGAAATTCTCGCTTATTTCTATGTCAAAAGTATGTCAACAATACTAAATACTTCAGCTAATCAGCGACGTACGTGTTTCACGTGCTTACGATAAGGTTGTACGTATCATAGAAGAAAACTTTGAACGTCTTTTGTGCAAATATCTAAGAACTTATGATAACAAAATGTTGTGTAGCAACATGGTCTTAATAGAAATAATTTGAAAAAGTTTATAACTTTATTAGAATCGCTGTAGTGCTACAATATGTACACTTTATAGCGGATATTACTAAAAGTTTACGAAATTTTTGGCTTCAAATTTGACGACGCGAAAACTGCAAGTACACAATTTTAATATACAATAAAAAAAAAAAAAAAAAATTCTTTCAAACTTCGATTCATTTACCGGCGGAAGAACTTTTAATGAACTTGAAAATTGTGTGTGAAAAGTTTTTCCCTTTTTACTTTTCTTAACGTTACGTGAAGAAAGTTTGGAACATTGTAAAGGGTGAAATTAGCTACTACAAAAAATCAACGAAACGCTTGGTTGCCATAGAATTTGATGTGTATTTAAGAGTTTTTGTTTTTCATTCAAGGGCCAATTTGATTTGAGGCTATAAAAAGTCTTTCATAAAACTTTTGAATTATGTTGAATAAGCCTCTAATAAGATGCTAAAAAAGAAATGACTTCATTAGCTTTAATTGTATTAAATTTCTAGCGTAATAATGGGTTATGCTGATTGAGTGAATAGATTGAAAAAACATGAATAGTAATTGCACTTACACTCTTCAAACTTTTATTAAAAATATTATTAATGCGTATTTTTTCAAAACATAATTAACAATAGTTTTTTTTCTATATTTGTTTAACAGCAATCAATTTATTCTGCTACTCCAATCATTTTTGAATTAACATGGCGTATGATTAACTTTTTATAGCAATTTTCTTTATAATCAATTTTTATGATCATAGAAATAGTAATAAACTTGAATGAATATATAGAAATTTAGGTATTCCTTAGCCTTTTTTTGTGTACAAAATTTTTATATCAAAATTCGTTGAAGTAAAGTTAAAAATGGTCTTAAACTATAACCCAGGCATCCCTTGACTCTACAGGAATGTAAATGCATCTAAGTAATATTGCAAAGAAATATTTTACTGTGCCTATTTATTAAGAGTGATCCGAAAATGGTTCAAACTATATTTCAGGCATCTCCAAGTGTGCTCTTCTACTTCCTATTGGGATGGTTTGAGTACTCTGTCCAAAATTTGTTGCCTTAATCCATTGGAAAAGATCGAAAATAAATTTAGACAACCGTGGCTGGACTGTCCTTAGTCAAGTAACTTTTGACCATTTTTTCCAATCGATTGGGGTGAAAAAAGTTCAATGTAGACCTCAAAACATCCAATAAGAAGGCAGAGCCGTTCCCTTGTAAATGCTGAAAATATATTTTAAATAATTTTTGTCACAAAAATTTCGAAAAAAAGTTGAACTGCTAAAAATAGATGACACTAAAATGAAAACAAGAAGTTGAAAAACGCAAAAGTTGGGCGACAAAAAATTAGATGACATAAAATTAAACTACAAAGAGATAAAAAAGGTGAAAAACAAAACAAAAATTAATGGCAAAAAGATTGACGGCAATAAATTTGACGGAAAAGATAGTTGGATGACAAAAAAGTGGAAAAACACAGAAGTCAAATGACGAAAATAAATAACAAAAAATTGGATGGTGAAAAGATAAAAGCGATGTACGAAAAAAAAGTTGGACGAATTTAAGTGGGACAGCTAAAAAGTTGGACGACTTAAAAGTTAGGTGACAAAGGATTGGTTGGCAAAAAGGTGTCTAACAAAAATTCGTTAGCAAGAAAGATAAACGGAAAACAAATTTTACGCTTAAAAATTAGATGTGGAAGTTTGAGAGTCGAACTATTTTGTCGTTGAACATTTTTTTTTGTATGGTTTGTTTGTGATCCACCCTTTTTCTCGTACAACTCGATTGTCTTTTCACCGTCCGTGTTTCAGTCGTCCAACTTTTGCGTCGTCCAACTTTTGTGTCGTCCAACTTTTGCGTCGTCCAACTTTTGCGTCGTTTAACTTTTACGTCGTCCAATATTCTGTCGTAAATCTTTTTTCTTCGTCTAACTTTTTTTGTCATCCAATTATTATTTCAGACTTCTGAGTCGTAAGCTATTAAGTATGTAGTGTAGTAGCGCTATTCCTCACCATGCATTATTTCTGTCAGCTGATTGCATATTTGCTACACATGTATAACTTGCTTGAGGCGTTCAGAAATGTCGTGCATTGTCTATACTTTCTAGTTCGACGCTATGGAACTCAGGCGTTTGTATGTACGTTCGATTTATAATTGACGTTTTGGAAGGCAATCCTCGTTCTTTTGAAGTCAAGGGTAGTCATGGTAATAACTTATCCAATGTTAAATTCTCTTCGTCGATTGAAAAAAATGGGCAATAACATACCGACAGTTTTTTTTTTTTAAATCAAGTGCTTGTAAATTCTACGTCTAACCAGTGACTGAACATAACAATTTCCGCTTTTGAATTTGCAAATAAATTCATAAGTTGCTTAAGTTTCCAAAATAGAAAACAACTGAAAACAATTTATTATCTCTTGCCAACACTTAAAGCAGCAAATTTTCAAGTTCAAAATTGTAAAATAACATTTTTTCCGTTTATTTTTAACACAAACAACTTTAAATTCATTTTGAATTTGATAAGTATTAAAATAACAGGTTCTAACTGTACTTCAATCGTAAAAAAACTTCAAATTGCATTTGAAGATTGCAAAGCATTTAGGTTACTCTTATTAGATTAAACACTTTGTCAATTTGAATCATGTATGGAATCACTTTAAATCAATATGGTTTTGTTTTGAATCCAAATAAAAAAGGTTTCCCTGTAATTATGGTTAAATTAAACTTTGAATCATTGATTTTTTCCCTGAATGTAAATCGTTGAGCTGACTTAAAATATATGTATGTATTTGATAAATTCGTTGTTATTATTTTTTAATAAATTTTATAATCTATTTTTATTGATTCATAATTTTTTATTTTTTGATTTTTTTACAAATTGATATAAGACGAGTGAAATTTTTATAGAAATTTTTTTCGAAATCAGCATACCATTTCATATAATTAATTATGGTCAAAATATTCGAAACAAAACTTTTCAATTCATTTTTCTGCATCCGAAGTCATAAAAATCTATTTATCAGAGAAAACATAATTTTTTGGTAATTTCTTGCCTAATTTGATTGCATTTTTGTGCCTTAACTGCTGTGTAATAAAATCAAATAACAGCATAAAATAACCACAAATCATTTCCCGTGCAACGATAAAATTCTTTTTATTACATCTCGATGTAAATTAATTATTATACCAAACAATGACCTTCCAAGGAATGCTGGCTATAAATACGTAGCATGGACCTTACACAACACAACGATGCTAACGAAGTGAACTCCCTCAATTTCCGTTTCCGTTGTTGTACAATTTTGAAGAAGAATTGTGTGAATATGTCCAAAAAATATATGCCGTGCGAATAATGAGCATGAGAAAAGTGGTGGTTAATATCGCAGCAAAAGCAAAACGAATAACCAAAAAAAAAAGTGCCATTAAAATGCCCTTAACGAACTTTAGCATCGTAGCCAGGCTATATTATTTTCTTTTTTGATTTTTTCCCTTTTTTCCTTTATTTTCTTTCATGACTACGTATTTTATTGTTGTTCTTTTGTCTTATATTCTCTGATCTGTTTTTTTTTTCTCATTCTGTATTGTTAAGTATACTTATTATCATTTGTTTTACTGTTTGTAATTTTTTTACGACCACAACTCGTAGCTCTTATATCATGCCAACAGCACTTTACCTGTCAGCTTATGCTGTCCTGTAGTAAGTGCTTAAAAGTATGCTACATAAAAATTCTCTTTGTACTTGCAAATTCATATGCAAAATATCTGGTATCTGGTGCCAGTAAAACTTTCTACTGTTGAAAATTTTAACAAAAACTTAAATAAAGACTATTGAAAATTCATTGAAAATCACTTTGTTTACCAAGACTGCCATATAGCATCTTTTACTATACGTTACAAATTAGGTAGTTAAAGCCTAGTAACTTAAAATATACCATATTATAGTCAACATTTGCTATTGAATATGACATAATGAAATCAAAGCATCACAAACCAATTTAATTCGGCTGGCAACAATAAAAATTGATGAAGCCAGCTTAAACTCTTCCTAGTAGGCAAAAGTAGGTTTAAGAAGCACTTTTGGAGGGCCTACAACTTCTTTCTAACTTAATTGGTTTTTATATGAAATGTCCAAAAAAGTAGACCGTACCGTGAAAGTGTTAGAAGTGAACATTCCATACTAGGAATGAATTAGACTTTCCGTGGAGAGTATATTAGTAAGCCTTCCGAGGAAAGTATAAAAGCATGCCTTCTGTTTGAGATGGGAAAAAGTGCCGTCATGATGATTTTTCAAAAGAAAATTGAAGAAATCATATTTTTATTAACTCTTAATCAAAATCAATGTGTGAAAATATGAACATATTCAAAATTGATATTTCATAATGGCAATACATTTGATTAATGCCGATATTTTATCATGCTTTACATCTCCATTGGATGAAGCATGTCGTAAATACTAGGCTTGGGTAAAATATATCGAATATATTTTATTTTGATATATTGAAATTCGATTTTATCTTCGATATTTTTGTTTAAGGGTAGCTTATTATCCAATTGATTGCGTCGCATATATTGGATCTTCTTTTGTGTTTGTGTAATGACGTTAGCTAACGCGCGTTGAAAAATCACTCGTGTGGTTCCAGCCTAACAAGATAGATTTTTTTTTTATACTCAAAAAAACGCAACCGTGAAAAGTTACACCATCGCTGGTAAGAATAGATTTTTTTCAGCAAAAATATCGGTTTTCGATTATCGATATATTCGATGTTTTTTTCTCGTTATATTTCGATATGTTATCGATCATCGATATTTCGATAATATTTTTTATTTGCCCAACTATAGTAAATACCCAATATTTTTTGCGAACCAAGCAAACGCTATTTGTCACAAAATTCTCATAAACCACTTAAGAACTATAAAAAAAGCAAATCATGAACAAAAAAAACAGAGCAGATTTTCTGATTTAGGCATTGCTAGCAGACCTTTTATGGAAAGGTACATAATTATGTGTGGGAAGGGCTTATAGAAGCGCTCAAAATTGCCATATATATTGACACCTTCTCCGAAGGTGGCCTTGTGCAGTTGCCTGCTGGGTTCGCTCTATAAAATTGCATTTTTGTTTCTCATAGTTTTTACTTTATGCTGGCAATTTGTGGTTGCTCTAGTTGCGCTTATAGCAACTGAAGTGATCAATGATTAAAAATCAGTGCAATGAAATAGGACTGTATCAAAAACAACACACCGGCTGTTGAATGAAGCAGTGACGCTTGCAACGATGACAACACCGTTGACGATTATTTTGATGTGAGAATAAAAGCGTCAATGATGTGTGTAAGTTGCGATTCGCATTAAGGTACCCGAAAAATTTAGTGTTTATGATGGGTCTTAAAAGCCTTTACACTGCATCCTTTTCATTTAATTTTGCCTTTTTTTTTAATTTGTTTGCCTTTTATAAAGTTTTTATGAATTATTATACACGTAATAATAAAAAAAATAGTAGTAACAAAGAAGTAGTAAAATAAAGTTTAGCATATTTTGCTTGTAAAAAAATTGGTATTAAATTTATTACGCTGTTAAAATTTAATAAACTTGTAAATTTAGCATAAAATTATGCTGACCATAACAGAATTTAAATTTAAATAAAAGGTTGACCTTTTAATGATCAAAATAAATGGTTAAAATTATTTAAGCGCTTTATTACTTTCTTTATAAAAAATGGGTTATTAAAAGCACTTGAGGCGTGGCATTTTGGTCTACGTCATTCTTATTCTGGCGTTGTTTCGAACGTTCGATAAAAGCACAAAATTGATATGTTTTCAATAAGCTTTTATTTATTATATTGTTATTGACTTAAAGCTTCAAGCTAAATAGCTAAGAAAGCTAAAAGCTGTAGTAGCTGGAACTTCATTATAATGATGGTTAAACTGTTCGATAATAATAGCTAAGAAGGCTAATAGCTGCAGTAACTGAACTAAATTTTGATGATGATAACACTGTTTTACAACTTTTTTTTCACTATTTTAGCACTAATGAAATTGGTTCATAAGCTGATAAAAAAAAAAAATATTCAATTTAATAGAATAAAAATAACACTAGCAAAATAAAAAAAACTTATCTCTCTCAAACTCTCAAATTGTTGCAAACTCTCGGCCTGCTGAATACAAAAATGATTACCATTTTGCATATCTGGCTTTGCTTTTTGAGTTATATGCAGATAAAAATCCCAAACTAATATTTTGGCCAACTTTATATTAGGGATACAAATTTTTTCGAATATTTTTGACAACATTGTCAAACGTAACCAATACAAAATCCATATTCAATCGTCTCCTTACTATTTATCTCACCGGAGCACAGTGATACCAAACCAAGTTTTTTGTTAAAGGATTCCAAAGAAGCGCAAATCTTGTCGGAATTATCTTTATTTTTTTTTTTAAATTAAAGTAAACCGAAATGCCGAAGCCTACATGTTGAAAAAACATTTTCGTTTTTTTATTTTAAGTTAATAGCAAAAAAAAAAAAAAGTTTTTAATAATTTTTGTAAAACATTGAAAAAAAAAAATACAACAAAAATTTTGGATGATTTAGAATTTTTTTCGACTTTAAAAATTTTTGAAAAATACCCAGCGGCAAATTGATGAAGTACTCTGATTTTCCATGTATGAAAAACTACACCCTTTGTGTTGTATGTTTCACAAATGAAATTTTTATTGTGATATTTTGTTTATGAGTCACAAAAAAAAAAGAAAAAGTCAAACCGGAATTTGAAAAAAAAAAAATCAAACGGGAATAATTTGCAGACTTATCTAATTCTTGCTGTTATTGTTATTCAAGAGCCACATTATATTAAAGTTTGAGTACTGAATTACCGATTTTCCATATGGAGATGCATAACTATCAATTTTCAGTAAAAATTGGATGGAGTAAAACGATTTTTTAATTGGTCAAAGTATTCAGAAAAATATTTTTTTTTATTGTAACAATTTTTTTTTCTATGACGTCATAAATTTTCTTCGTCCAAGAGAAATTTTCATAAAAAGTGGTTGGGAGTAACAAATTTTTAAAATTGTTTAAAAAGCACTGAAAATATTTTTTTTTTTTATTTTATCGTGACTTTAAAAATAATTATAATGATGCCATAGAAAAAAATGTTACTCATACGCGCTGTTGACCCAAATTACTAATTTTAACTTATAAGTGGGAATATAAGACATGTGATTAGGAACTTTTTTGATTAATATAAAAGTTTTGTACGCTTTCTCTAAGTTTTTTTAAAACCTATAGAAGCGTTATCGTCTTGACCTTAACAAATCTGTTGGTCGGCCCCGAAAATCATACATATTCAAAACAAAAACTTAAATTAAATATGTATACATATTCAAATTAACTTTTGTACCTAATCATTACCATAACGATACAAATACCATGAATAAAACAAACAAAAGTCCCATTAGTTTTGAAAAATTTTTTATTAATCGAAGTAAAAAAAATTTCTTTTAAATTGCATGTAAGATAGGTAGATATGATAAAAAGTTTGTTAATTAACCTTTACAAGAGAATTAATTAAATCAATTCACTGATTAATCACTTTGGCAAAGAAGAAACGCTGGATGTATAATTAATCCAACGAACAAGTGCTAGAGTAACTAAGTACCAAACAAAATACCACCGTTTCGCAACAAATAGCCTTTAATGGGGTTTTAATGAAAGGTTAGCTGTGCTCCACCTCTCTGTCTCTTTCTCTCTCTCTCACACATGGTAAGCAAACTCTTCAGGAATGCCAAAACTGAGTAAAAACAAATATTGATTTTTGTTCTCATTTTTTTCTGTTCGCTTCTGACGTATGCGTTTGCTGCCGTCAGGCAGGCTATCAACAATTCAGTCAATTCTTCAAGCGTTCAATGTACGCATCATCAACATCATTCTACTGATAAAACAACAACAGCAACATCTGCTGCTCTTATGTGCTGGCATATAAATTTTTGTTATTGTTTTACTTACTGTAAACAGTAGTGAATGCTGTAGCGATAATTTTTAGGGACCAAAAAGCTTTTCTTAAGTTTATATTACCTTGATCCAGTAGGAAAGCTATCATTATTGAAAATATTGCATTCAAAAATTATTGCAGACATAAATATTATAATTTTGTTATTTTTTTTTAATATGCTTTTGTGGGAGTTGCCACGCCTACTAGTTTAAGTCTGCTCACTTTGTTGTGCCACTTAGAGCGCTTGTGCCAAGTTTAATTATGTGTCTATGAATTACTTCTCAATTTGATTGAATTCACTGCTAACACACGCCTATTAATCCAAGTTTGCCCCTTTTTGGTGCATTACTTAAATTTTTCGAAATCTGGGATCCCCTCTTTTTGTATTATTTATGTTCAATTAGACTGCTAATAGCTATTTTTCATTTCCATTATTTATGCAATAAAATTTTTACTTGATTTAAGGTTTCAAGCTTAATAGCTAAGAAGGCAAATAGCTCTAGTAGCTAAATTATTATTTTTCTAAAAGGTCGTTCATCAACCTTGCTTTTCTTAAGTAAAATTTACACCTGTGAATTTTTTAATTTTTTAACAAATTGTTTCGAGAAACTGCACTCCTGTGAAGATATCTTTTTTCAGGTTCAGCTTGAGCAATGACTTCTATTTTGTTCATGAGGAAACATTTTTTTATATGGCGCTAAAAGTAACTTAGTTCTGACTGGGTTCATCTAAAACGTAATGCAGCGAAAAGTTGCCAACAAAAAACCATGCTAGAGCTAAAGTTTGGAAACGAAAACGCAACGCAAGCTCTCACATTTTTATTTTATTCAACATTAGTTGTCAATTTTAAATAAATAAAGAACAAATATTTTTCGGAGACATTTTCTGACATCAGCAAACAAGATGAGGACGCACATTTCATAACTAATGTGTACGCATTAGAGTCGTTCCTAAAAAAGTCTTTTTTGAATTTAAAGAAAAGCGCCCAGTAGAAAAAAAATGGAAAATTTTTTAAGTGAAAAATCTTAGAGACGATACTTTTGGAATAAAGAAAATTGTTTCACAAAATATCTGAGTATCTTAATGTTTCCAATTTTTGTGGTATTTTAAGGGCTTCACTACACAGAAAAATGATATTTTTGTATGTATCGAGATTTGGTTATAATGGGTGATTTTTTTGCTAGTTGTTTTTTCAGTGTAAATTTTTTGACACCTCACGCGTGATTCGTAATATGTGTCAAAGCCAAAAATGCTTACTAAGGTTTGCCATTTTACCACAAATAGACTAACAAACGAACAGCGCTTGCAAATCATTGAATTTTATTATAAAAACTCTGTGAGAAATATGTTTTTCGTGTTTTTTATCAAAAAATTTTCTTCAGCCGAATTTCTGCTAAAGAGCAGCCAGAGGTAGTTCAAGAGCTGCCAATGCACCCTGAAAAATGCACTATTTGATGCGGTTTGTGGGCCAGCGGCTTCATTGGACCGTACTTTTACAAAAATAATGAAAATCGCAACGTTACAGTCAATGAAGCAAGGTACCGTGCGATGATTACCGTCTTTTTTGTTACCCAAAATTAAAAAAATTGGACTTAGTTGACATGTGGTTTCAACAAAACGGTGCCACATACCACACAGCACAAGATACCATGGACCTATTGGAAGTCGAGTTCGAAGTGCAATTAATCTTACATTTTGAAGCAGTCCATTGGGTTCCTAGATCATGCGATTTGACCCCACTACACTATTTTTTGTGGGACTACGTGAAGTCGCTCGTATACAGGGACAAGCCAACCTCAATTTCAGCCCAGGAAGACAAAATTACAGCTGTCATTGTTGAGCTACCGGCCGTAATGCTGGAAAAAGTATGCCAAAATTAGAGCTTACGAATGGACCACCTCAGGCGTAGCCGCGAGCAACACTTACATGAAATAATCCTTAAAGAGTAAATGGCAGAAATTGATGTATCGCTCCAAATAAAAATTTCATTCACTACTGCAAATTTTCTGTACTTTTTTCAATTTTCAAAAACCAAACGCTTTAGAAATCACTCGTTATTTAAGAAATCATACATTGCATATAGGCGAAAAAAATATTTGATATAAACTAAATTGTCACATATTCCGCGGAACTAAATAATATTTTTGGATTAATCGTATATTTAGCAATAATAACTTTATCATATTTGAATAATTATACTTTGATGTATCAATCATATATTTAGTAGTATTTACCAAATAATACTTTTGGCTGTAACAAATATTTCTTTGTTGCAAATATTCACTTGCTAATAATAACCAAATCATGATAGCCAAGTTTGATTTTCAGCAATAAAAATTTGAATTTTCGAATGAAAAATTCACAAAACTAATAAAAAAAACTTAAACAAAATTATGTATCGATTGAAACGTTGTTTTATTTTCTATTGATTCCACTCTAAGTAATTGGCATACACCGATTGATATTAAAATTAAAATATATATTGTTTTGCTTCTAATCTGCTTCAATATGATCTGTTAAGTCATTTGGTTTGTGTCTTTGCTATATGTAACTCTTCATTCTATAAATTTTCAGCACTGAAAAACTTGCCTTCTTTAAAAACAATTTCATCGAAATTTTCGGGTAGAAAACGTTCTCCGAAAATTTTGAAAATGTAAAATGCGGACATACTAGTGCAAAAATGTTCTAAGTTTTCAGCAGGGTTTTCAGCTGTATTCCGTACCCATCAGCAATGAAATTATTTATACTGTCAGCCCTTAATATCCTGCTGGGTGATGCTGAAAAAACAACGACGACATTCATTTCGTAGGTTCAGTACGCTATTGTACGAATATTGTTGTTATTGTTTATGTTGCCACAAGGATAGTAATAACGCAAAGAAAACCGTTGACAGCTGACAGCATAATGCACATAGCACACATACATAACTAAATAAACCTTTACTTATATGTATATGTGTAGCTAAATGTATGCTATCACATCACTAAAAGTGTGCCGCCTGTTGTGATGCCATACTCGAGGTAATATTCACTCTCCTGGAGGGGGAGCTGACAAATTTTTCGCCCCTTTATTTGTCATTGTTTGTAAACTTTTCAATTTGTGTCTTATGAAGTAGGTAATTGAAATAAATTTTGTTTTCATACTCGACCCACAATATCCTGCTGCGTATGTTCAGCCTTATCAAAATATTCTTTGCCTGCCTCCTTTGTTTATCATATCTCTCTGTGTGCGAAATATCCAAGGAGTACTGTAATATAAATTTATTTGATTTTCTGTTAAATTATGTGGAAATGCTGGTGCGGTTCAGTTCTGCATGTGATTTAAAAGTGAGCGATAAAATGCGTGAAATTTCATATAATTTTAAAGTTGTTGATTTTTTTGATGTTTTTAATTAAAACTTTGACTACCAACAGAAGTCGTTAAAATTAATTGCTTGTGCAAAAAGATTTATTGTATATAAAAAAATTTAAGCTTTCTGTTGTAGGTAGGATTATGCTTGTACATATACTTGTTATACTGCTGACTTAAGTTAAACTTAGAATTTTCTGAGGCAGCACTGTTTTTTATTTTCCAAATAAATGTCTAAAATAATGCAATAAAAACTATTGCTTATGTGATATGTTTGTGAAAGGTAATATTGAAATAGTTTAAGTGCATAGCTTCAGGCGCTCATTTACATTTGAATAACAGCAATTTAGTTTCATTTTTAGATTTGGAGTTAGGTTTGCTACACTAATATTATCATTAGCATTATCAGGATTGTGGTACCTCTTCGGGTGTATTTTGTCCCCATTTTCAGTCACACGAAAAATGTGGGCGTAGTTTGACAACAGTAGATGGCATCTCCCATGCAACTAAAATATCTAAAACGCCATATTTTGGCACCTATGGTAGACTTTTTATTACGTTGTAGTAAGTCGGTTTTTCGTAAAGTTTCAACAAAATTGGACATAAACTCTGGCCGTGCCATTTACAGGTTTGAGCTAGGAAGCTCAAATATTGGGACAATTATTTTCAAATCTCAAGCTAAAATGTAGGAAAAAAAAAAAAAATTCATCTACAAAATTTTTACAATAAACTCTCTAATGTATAAATTATAATACAGTAGAACCTCTGTAAATCGAAGAACCGAAAAGTTTTCGACTTATGGAGGACTTAGATTAAAGCGAATTTTGTCAGGAAATGTTCGGCTTGTAGAGGTTAAGATTTATTCCAACTAGTTTTGAGTTAGAGAGGTGAAATAAATAAAAATCCAAGTTGTAGAGGTATTAAACATTGATGTGTATTGCAGTAGGACCAAACTCTTTCTGATAATTTTTCAATCGACAGCAATAAAGTAACTTCGATAAGTTCCTTGATCATTTCATAGATTTGGTTTATTGTATAAGTAGGCTTTTACATTGATTTCTAAGAAACAATGATGTACATTGTCAGGTCGATATCTTATTTTTCTTCGAGCTATAGAGGTAATTTGTTTCAAATAATCGAGTTATAAAGGTTGTAAAATCAAGCATGCAGTGGTCATCGAGATGCATTTATTTTTTCGAGTTATAGAGGGAAAATATGTACTGAGTTTACTTGTTGGGACTCACTTATTATTTCGACTTATGGAAGGGTCAGATTTTGAGCAATGGCGGTTTTGGGGCTTGATGGGAAGGGAACACAACATTTCTTCGATTTTTGGAGGTTTTCGACTTATCGAGATTCGACTTATAGAGGTTACACTGTAATATAATTTTTTTCCATAAGGTAGCTGCCACGCCTCCTTGCCTAATTCTGCATTGTTTTTATTCAATATAATTTTATATTGCCCCGCTTACTCTATGGCATTCATTTAATACCTACTTATAACTCTTAAGCTATAACTGATTTTACTTTTGCTCGCATGGGTAGTGCCACTCCCACCTACTAACCCCTAATTGTGTTCTTTTGTGTCTCTGTATATTGCCATTTTTTAATTCTCAAGAAATGGTGTATATATTTTATTTTGACTTTTTTGTGTATGTGAAAGGGGATACACCCAGTAACGTACCGTGAATATTTGGCGCCCGGGGCGAATATTTGATAACAAACTCATTCACACATACCCTTTTTACTAAAAATAAAAAAAAATGCCCTCACTTTTAGTTCAATAAAAAACCTAGCAAATTTATTAACTTTCCGAGAATCATTTTTCCGAACCCTAAGTGGTTGCGCCCGGAGTTGCCGCTCCTCGGCCCCTCTAGGTATGCTACTAGATACACCCAGCTTTAAAATCTTTTAATTTTTTTCGGTTTCATTTTGAGCATTATATTGCTTGTGTGTCCTAATGAAAAGTTTATTTAAGCCTTTAATATTAGCTTAAACTTGAGGTCATAGTTTCAACTTCTATCCTTTATAACTTTAAAATTAAACATAGCACTATTTCGTGCCCATATAGTTTTTTTTTCTGTAGCTTTTTTTTTGTATAGCAAATATTTTTTCTTACAAACTGTACAAAGTTTACACATATGTATGTGCACTTAAATGTCCCTTTAATCTTTATTACTTTAATTGGCTTCCTTCTTGCAACATAGTCATTATGCTTATTATTTCTAAATTATTAGCGCTGTGTGAAATTTTCTCCAAAAACATTCAGGCTTAAATTGCCAAAAGGTTTACAAAAAGTTACAGCAGCGTTTACATGAAAACTTGCTACCCAATAATTGAGATTATCTCCTATATACTGAAAATATATCGTATTTCAAATTATTGTCCTAAATATCTAAAAAAAAATATGTTCAGAGTATGAGCAAAATGTAGTAGCCCGTTAAATTCAATTTTCTTATATATTACTCAACTTGGATACAACGAAACCTACCTTCTACCTTTTTGTCCTGTTTCTTACATTGTCAAACCCTTTTTCACTTTAAATAAATAACATTAAATTTGCCATCCCATGATTTTATTTGGAGTTTATAATTTTTTATTTCAATAAAAGCACTACCACCCGTAAACAAATGTTAACAGCTTCCCTCTTATGTGGCACTTTAAATAACCAAATAAAAGTCATTCACTTAATAAAGAAAACGAGAAAACTTCCTTAAATTTCTCCTATGCTTACACAGCATGTCATACAATTTATCACACAGGTAAGCCCAGCAAAAAGAAAAGCACTTCACTGAGAAAAGGTAAAATGAACTTAAAGCTTTAAGCTTACACATAATACGTAAACTCTTCACAAAATTTAGGCTTCCGCTTGCTCATGTCCAAAGATGGAGTAATTGCACAAACAAATAAACCAGACGTTGTAATATTTAATCGGCAGACGACATGTAATAGCAGAGGATATACAAAAATTCGCAGAAATTTTTGTCAAGTCTTCCTTCAAGTTCCTTGAGTATGAAAATATTTGTTGCGAAAAAGGGTAGACCACAAGTAGAAAGCATACAAAACACACTCAGAAGAACCCTTAATACGTTCGTATATCTACAAATTAAACGTCAATTTAAGCTTACAGCATACCGAACGAGCATTAAAGTGCTGTTCACAAGCACCAACACAAAGTGATATCACTAAAGGCAGCTGCTTGATTTTCTTCATTCGTTTGGTCTCCTTTGTGTAGACTCATAATACGCGTGCACACTAACAGGTTGCTATTAAAATTTTATGATTTGACTACACTGAGAACAAAAGTGTCTTTGTTAGTACTTATGTTGGTTAAAAGAAAAAAAATAAAAAAAAAATCAAGCAATCAAGTTGAATTTTAAGCCAGGTGATGTTTGTTCTCTCTTTAAAGTACTTACCAGTATCCTTCTAACGGGTGCTTTTCTTTAGAGTTTCCGAACATTAAATTCAAATAAAACAATTTCCAATTGAGATTCATGAGACAGGAAATTCAATGACATTAATGTTTGAAAACAATTTTGAGCACATATCCAGCGCGGCTAGCCCTGACAAAAAGCATTCTCACAGTTCAATTTAACTTACAAAAAAAAAAAAAAAAATGCAATAACCTTCTTTAGTATAAATATGTTGTTTTAAAAAAGAAATTATTTAAATCGGTTCAGTATATTTTGCGCCAAAGCGTTACAAACTATTTCTATATAAGCAATTCTATATAAATAGTATACATATCAATATATATAATCAACACATCAATGTATAAACCGCACATAACATTTTCTAACTCTATTTATGACAAACATATGCTATCTAAGCTTTAAGTGGTTGTTCACAAAATGTTCTTCTTTCATATTTTTGACTTACTTTATTGTCTCATCAACTCAGCAGTTGCCAATTTTATTGACATTTTATGTAAATATTTGCGTATACCAAACTGTTGCTGGAACAGCCACTGCCACTGGTGCCACTGTGCTGTGTACTCGTGTGCGCATTTTCGTTTCCGCTTCCGTTAACTAACGCGTATTGTATTTTAGTGAAAACTTTTGCTTTAACCTTTGTTTTCTCCTTTCATTCTTGCTATGTTTCTTGGCTTTTATAATATGAATGAAGACATTTTATGACTTCAGCGCTGTGTAGTCAATCTTTTATTTATGCACTCGTCGTGCTTTACGCTAAATTGTAGAAGTGAAAATGATTCTGTAGGTACTGTCTCTTGTGACATGGCATAAATATCGCGTTATTTTGTGCTGAAAAATTTCATGAAAATTACTTTCTCTACAGTTTGAGTAATAGTCATGTTTGAGTACTATTTACATAAAGCTGATTTATTTGTTGTTTTTGATTTATTGTGCTTTATGTGCTAATATAATAAATTGAACAATAAAAAAATTTCAAGCCTTACATAATAAATTTAAGGTTATTAAAATTGACTGTCAGCAGTTAAAAGATCCTTTGGGACGACGCTCGGTTTCATTGGGGATGTCACGTTTCTGAGAAATTTCCCTGCGTTTAGTTTTAACCTTTTTCTGGGTTTTCTGCTGAAGGAGTATAATTCCCTCAATGCAGTTTTGCGTGAAAGTACTCTCGGTTAGGGTGAGGCAGCGCTTGAGGACAAACTGGTAGTAATTTGCTACGAAGCCTGACCAGAGGCTTTCTGGTACCACGGGTGTCAGGAGCCCTAAGAATTTCAGTCTTAGGCTGCCAATGGGATGGCCCCCTTGTGGGAGCACCGTGGGTGCCGTGGCCCCAAAATCGTGGGTAGTGGGGATTTTTATTCCCCCTATGTAGAGTTGCATTGAAACCGGGTGCCATTTCTCAAAGGCTCTGGTTTTAGAAAGGCATCGACTCCGACCAAGAGTTAAGTCGTGTCCATTTGCAAGGCTTACAAATGGATCCTTCGAAAGCATTGTGCTGATGGAAAGGGGGCTGCTCGACACGTTGTTGCACAGAGTACCGTCAAATTAAGCCGTATCAGCAGGGGTTGACGTTAAGCACCATAGCGACTTTGAGTATCGCAATAACAAAACCAGAGCTTCGCAGAATAGCAACTCTTATAATAAAGCCAAAAAAAAATGGTTGTACTAAACCATAAGCTCAAGAAAATCATACAAAGCGAGTAGTGAGATACCATATATCTCACTTATTACCTAGAAAAAATGTCTCACTTTTCGCCTATAGTCATATAAAAAAAAAAAATTTATATCTGATAAATCTGCTAGTCTTTCTGCATGTAATTTGAAAAGAGCACATAATAACAACTGAACAAAAAAAATATATTTACTACATATAAGTAAATTTATTAATCATTTAAAAAAATACATAAATAATTTTTTCCCGATGTTGATTCTCTAAAGATAAATGCGCAATTAAATTCAATAAAAGTGCAAACGAAATAATTGATGGCAACAGGAAACCAACCTTTTTTGTTAGCAACGTTATGTTCATGGGAAGTAAATATACTGTCTCACTGTTCGCACCCCTCCTTTTTTTCTTGTGAACTTATAAAATACCTTATATGTATGGTACTTAAAAATAAGCCCTGCAAAATAGTACGAGGAAAAAGCCAATCAAAAACACTACAAATGTTCGTCCTGAAACCTTACAACTGCAAAAGAAACCTCACTCAACCCATTGCAAAGGAATTATAATTACGTAAGGAAAAATAAGTGGAAATTGTCAAATTTTGCTATTAAAGACTTGCACATATGGTAAAGCTGCTACGAATCCAGCTTATTTATAATGTGTGCCTCGCCTTTTTGCTAAAGTTCACACACTTTCTGTTGATTGAATCATGCATTAGTTCCTTTATTATTATTTTTTACACTCTAAATATGAAGGGTTATATTTTAAGCTCATAATTGAGTTATAAAACTCCATAAATACATTATACTGTTATTTTAGTTACTTTCACCAGAAGTCACTTCCCATGCAAAATGTGTTGTTTCCCTTAACTAAATATTTTTTATTCATTATATGCAAAAATAAAAATATTTTTCTTTTAGCTTCGGAATTTAAAAGTATTTTTGATTACTTTTCTTATTCTGTTTTACATTATAAATTTGAGGGAGTTTTTTTTTCTAAGAAAAATGTAAGTAACAAAATGTAAACTTAATTTAAAAGTTAAAGTTTTTTACAAAAAGAAGACTGCTACCCAAAACCAAATTCTTCTTTTACTTAAAATGCAAATTCGTAAAAAAAACTTTTCACTTGCCACAAACTCTATTATAATAGTGCGCTCCAATGCGTACGAAACCATACAAGAAAAAGGAACAACATTTTTCAAATAAAAGCATAGCAACAAATGTTTAACCGTAGGGTAATACTACTATGAAACATACACACCAGGCACACTTACAAATGCATTTGTTGCTCCTTTTCATGCTACGATTGTGATGACAACCGCAATGTGAGATCGAAATGGAAGGAAAAAAGGTTAGGTATGTGTACAGCAATTTGACTGTTACAACATGGGAATTGCATTTGGTGCAAGCGAGCAACAAATATTTTGATTGTATATTCTACTATGTTTCTCTACGCTGTGAGAAAATTGTTTAATGGAAATTAAAAACACCCAAAGTTTTGTACTGCATGAAAACATGTACGGGAAAAATGCGCGAAGTGAAACAGTGAGACAATAACTCTTTTTCATTGGAACTTTTGTTGCTCATCAACTTTTGGAGCGTCAATATTGCGAAAAAACAAAGCGCATGCATGCGATTGATAACACTGTGTACAGAGTTGAGACCTAAATGCTGGAGACACATCGTTTGATATCAACTTAGTTTAATATGGAGTCCAAATCTGCCATCAAATTTTACCCTACACATCGTTTCGAGATAACTATAAATCAACCTGATTTTGAAACGGTTGCAAATGCTCCCTAAAGGCTTTTTATGTTTCAAGTCTGAAAGGTTTGATGTCTGCGGTAAAGTTGTTTCTCATAAAAAGACCAAAAATGTTTCCATTTACACTATCTCCCCAGCACTACTTCTTAACCCCCTTTTGCAGGATTTAAACAAATTTACTGAAAAAATTAAATTTTTTTTTTTGGAAAGAAAGCTAAAATGCTCCATAGAAGGATGCGGAGTGACGGTGGAGGGATGATGTAAATCGAAACAATGTTTGTCCTTTTATGAGCTCAGTGACCCCAAATTATCCTAAGTCAACAGATTTAAAAAAAAAAGTTTCAAGATTGATTTTTCAAAAGGTCGAAAAGCAAAAAAATGTGATCTTTTTTAAAACGCATTGGGAACTTGTCTCACTGTTCGCCTATTCCGATAGCAGTGATAAATTTCACTGTGCAAAATTTGTAGAAATCTTGTCCCGGCTTAAAACTTGGCTATGATGGAAAGAAGTACTACCATAGTAGAGTAAATCTCTCGCTAGGTTTCACGAAGTTCGCGACCCAACAAATTTTGTCGATCTAGAAAATTTTTGTAATTCAATTGTTGTCACGAAATGATCTTAATAAGTTTTGGTCAATAACTTGTCCACTATTTGTATATCGTGTTACTGTCTATAGCAAAATTATAGTTAAGAGTCTAATAAATACATTTTTTTAAAGGAACTCTACGAATAAAACTTCTTCTGGTTACTGTTCTTGGTTTAAATTTTTTCGATTTATTTGGTTGTTCGACCATAATTCACGAAATATTCAATGTTTGTTGTGTTATGGTTTTCGACGAATTTGTAGCCTGAATAAAATTGAAAAATTGTTCTGTATTGGTATCAAAAGTTGCCAACTGCTTTACAGTTTTGACCCATTACTTGAAAATATCGAAATATTTCTCCAGTTTATATTCTTCGTTTTCAATGAACACAATAATTTATCAACAAAATCGGCAACTTAAACTCTTTATGCTTATGGTTCTTAAGTACTTAGATAACGAATGGGCATGTTAAGTTTGTGGTAGTTTAAGTTTTTTGGAATTAGTGCTTCACTTGCATAAGAAAAGCTATTGACCTGTGTAAATTAAGTTTGAAGTCTTCCAATTGGAAACCTTACAAATTAGTTTTTAATGACATGTATACGCCAATCCATCATTTCATCGATTGATTTTTTGTTTAAATTCTATGCTTAAATCTTTCCTAAAATTACTTCAGTCTCTTATTTTACTGTATGCGAGGCTCTCCGTTCGTTTTCAACTAAAACTTCATCGAATGTCCTTCAAAATTTACTGAATATCAAAACTCTTAAACACGTTTGACAGAAAAAAGAAGATAAACAAGAAAAAATACCTAAATATAGAAATGATTCATCAATTAATCAATGAGCATAGATAATATTTTTAAATCACAACATATGCGCCATTGATACTTGTTGTAATCAATCTTTACTTAAGCAAATTTAAGTTTTTCATGTTTTTTTAGTATCTTTTGGAACAGATGGTTTTTCATTTCCCTTTTTCATTTTTTGACTGCTTTCCGAACTATTAATAAATAGTCGCCAATCAGCGACTTTGTAATTGACTTCCGTTTTGCTAAACAATTTTTTAACGTCATTCCAAACTTTAAAGATTTTTTGCATCATCAATAGTATAATGTTATTGAAAAACTGACTGATGGTTTCTGTACGCTGTGTCTTTAATATCGGCTAAAAAAAAGCTTCTGTGATTTAAAAAATATGCGAGCAATACAGATTTCCGTTGTAATAATTTGAATTTTAGTGGTTGCACTGGAAAATTTGCTGAGCGAAGCCATTGGTAATCTTATAATCATAACCTCAATGTAAATTAACGACTCTGCTTATTTCATGTTCATGCTAAAAACTGTATTAGCATATGAGTAAGAATTGAAATTCAACCATTTCAAAACAATTGAACAAACAAATGAAGTTGTGTATATCCCAATTCTGTGAATTCGTTTGTGTAAAAGATCGGCTAAGCTCAAATCAAATCAAAAGCATATTTTCCGTATTTGCTTATGAAGCTCGCATAAAAATAACAATAAATACCTTTTAGTTTTAAAAAAAAATTGCAGAAAAAGCAATTTCCAAAATTAAAAGTAATGCTGAAATGTTGTCCTATTCATATCTCTTTTCATTTTTTAGGTTTCAATTTACCTCCATAACAAATTACAAAAATCGGTCCATTAGTTTAGCTGTGAAAATTTTTTTCACATGGCGTATGAGTAACATTTATTTAAAAATCGATATGTATAAGGATTTATTTGTAATTCATTCGACATGTTGCAAAAACAAAGTATTGTGAATAAAATTTTTGTAGTAATTTCTTATGAATAAAATTTATTTATTAAAAAATTTTATGTACTATAAGAAAAGGTTACGCATACGACGTGTATAAAATATTCTAGTGAGCACATTGAATGAGAGCTTACTAGATTTTAAAAAAATCCCGAAATCACTATTTTAAGCTCTTTTTTTTAAAGAAACTTGTTTTTCACTGTATATAAAGTTCACAAAATAAAAGGGCTAAAAAACAACTAAAAGCAAAAAGCCAAAAAGCTACTGCAAATGAAAAATGTTACTTGAGTTTATTTGATGTGAAAGCTTTTGTCATTCGGTTGCAAAAACAAAAGGAAGGAAAAAATGTAATATACACAAAAAAAAAAAACAAAAAAAAAATTAATTTTTAAAGTGTGTCTCTTGACATGAAACTTTTTAGATCCTTTTTTAATTCAATTATAAAAATTTTATCCTTCTTTTATTTGGTTTTTTGTTTACGTTATGTAGGTTGAAAAGGGGCTTATTTTTTTGCTTTTTACTTATATTCTTTTTTGAGTCATTCATATGCTTCAATACATACATATTTATCAAGAAATTAATAGGGGTCTTATTGCTGTCATTTGAATTATTTTATAAAAATAGTTTTTGTTTGACAAAAAGACAAAAATGGCGCCATTGGAATTTGTATAGAATTAATAAAGTTAAGTTGCTTAGGGAATTTTTCTACATGAAGAAAAAAATTTACAATATTAAATTATTAACTGTGTTGTATTGTTTAACAGGTCGTATGAGCGATATTTAATCACCTTATCTACTTAGACTGCTGGAGTTGTGAGTACCACTGTGTACCACAAAACTGAATGTCGCGCGTATGAATCCTTGCTCTAATGACTAGGAAAACTTATACCAAATTTGGATTTATGCTTGGCAATTTATATGAATGTGACAAGACAGACTGCAGTATATATAATTACATTAAGTTTAATATGAAAGCATACCTTCTCATGCTCTATCCTTAAGTAATTTTATTGTAACTCTAAGAAGCTTACTGCAAGAAAATAATTACTCTTGTGTAGCATCAGCTGTATGTAGCATTAACGATGTTCATGCGAAAAATTCTTATTTATTATTTCACATCATTTTCCTTTAGTATATACTTAAGCACCAATATTCTATGACAAATTAAAATATTTGATTTATCTTTTCTCCTTTTGCTGTAACATAATCCTCGTTTTGTCCATTTATCTTGCGTGGCCCTTGGACAGCATGCTGCTTGCTGCTTTGGTGTCAGTTGGTTTTAACAAGCAATTTATTTTTAGTATTATTTCTTTCAAGGTGTCATGACAGGTGTCCCATGTTGTATGTCGTGTCGCAGCTTAGCTTAGCTTGCACTGAAAGCTTTTGACATATGAATTAACATATAATTTGCATATAAAACGAATAACAAAAGTACTTATGAGATAAAGTTTTGATTCTTAGCATAACGTTATAGCCTTTGGTACTTTAAATGACTAAGAGCCGAAGTTAGGGTAAACAGTTGAGCGGAAAGTTTTGAGTATGAAAATTGTATGATTTGTGGTAGAAATTTTTGACTGCAGCACTTCTCAGTAGCATATAGAAAACTATTCCAAATGCTTTTGTTTCAAACTAGGAGGACCTCTTATTTGCTCATCGATTTTGCCATGTCTATGAAAATTACTTCAAGAAAGAGCTGCAGATACTTTTGGGCCTTCAATTCAGAGAAGTGTAAATTCGGCAATACTGATAACTATGTGTTACCCAGGGCTTTAAGATGAGATGCGATAAATTTTTTGGCTTATGGGGGAAGTGGCAAGCTCCAATTGAAGATAATTTGGACGCTTCCAGACCTCCGGGTTTGATGCTCATGGTTCTAAAAAATTAGTCAAAAAAGCCTTTTTTAAGGAGTTTCAACCCTCATTTCCTGGAAAACATGATGGAAATCGAAAACACATAGTCACTTCCAGTTAGCAAAACCCTTGTAGATCAGTGCTGTTGACTCTATTAGCTCCGCTACAATGAAATAATTCATATTACTCATACGCCTAGTTGTGCTAAAATCGAAACAAAAGATTTGGATTGAATTTTGAAGGAAATTATATCCTGCAACACCTCCGACTCTTTAAGAGGATTAAATATTCCTTTTTTTTCTATACAAAATTAAATTTTTGCCAAAACCAGGAACGCTTCCGACTTCACTAATAAGGTGTAGTGTTAATATTTTGTTTGTGTAAAAATTTATTATGTGTCAAGCTCTTAGGGTATTTTTAAACATAAACTTTTAACATTAATCGATAAAAAAAAGTGCAAAAATGAATTTCGCATATCACCATAAACGCAACTTAAGGGAGTATTTTCACGTCATACTTTGAAAAAATTTATAATTTCATCATCGATAGCTAAAAATTTGTTTTGCTACAATAAATGTGAAAATGCTTATGCTAATTTTTTCGAAAAATTAGCGTTAGGATCGTTGACGAGAAAAAAATGTTAATGGCACCATATTGTTTTGGATAATAGGCGATTTTGGAGTGTTCTTTCCACTTGTTTTAAAAAAAAAAAATTCCATTGTATCAGTAGATTTAAAAATTTCCCTTTTATTTTCAAAAAAAAAAAAAGTGATGAGATAAGGTCGAAAGTGAACTTTGGACAAGACCATATCAGCATCTACAGTGGATCCCCAAACCATTACACTTCCGCCGCTTTTTTGATGGTCTTGAGTTTGTACTATGGTGATAATTCTTTACATTTTGATCTTCTCACATGTGTTATCCTTCTATCCGGTCCAAATAAATTAATGGGCTCGTCAGACCACAAATTCTTCCACTTTTCTTTAGGCCAAAGAAGATGCTTCTGCGCAAACTGCTTTCGTCTTCGCCTATACCGAGTAGTCAATAATGGGCATCTCCTCGACTTTCTGGAGGGCAGACCACATTCCAAGAGTCTTCTTCTTATTGCTGAGTTGTTCAAATCCAAATCTAGGTCGTTTTCTATTTGGGTAGAGGTGGCAAATGGATTCTTTTTGGCTATCCTGGCGATTTGGCGATCTGTGGTCTCAGTTGTCTTCTTTGGTCTTCCCCGTGTTTCTTAGCGTTTTGTCCATTTTAAGGCATTTATAACCTTGTTTTGCGAACAGCAAACCACTTCAGTTTTAACCATTTTGGTAGGAAAATGAAGATTTTTCAGAAAAAAAAAGAAAAAAAAAATATATACTGCACACTTTTGCACACCACTGTATATTTCTAGAGCATAGTAGATTATTTAAGCTTCAAAGCAAACCTTAATAATGCTACAGAAATGTTGAATATTAACTAGAAATTTAATTTGATTTAATTAACATATTATTTCATCAACAACTAAAAAATAAAGTCAATAATAAATAACCTTTTGTACACATGTTATGTGGTAATATTTTTATTGTAATGAACATATTTAACCTTTAACATTCGGTCATTATATATATCGTAGACTGAATTATTGAAATCGATTTATAGGTTAAAATGTCAAGGTCAATTTAAGCAACGAAATGTAAAAACAAAAAAAGTTGTTGCTGCTACTTTTTAATAATTAATTTTGCAATTCAAGTATTATTGTTATTTAACTACAAACATTTCACTTATACATTGAAAGGCGCATTTTAAAAAAGTACCGCGCTAATTTAATGAAATTAAGTATCCAATTTAATTTTAAGTTAATTTAAATTAGCAATTAAAAACTACTCATACGTCACGTTAACCAAAATATTTTTATTAATGCTTTGAATGCGAAATAAGCAAAATATTTTCTTTGTTATGAAAAATGTAACAAAACCAATCACGAAATTGAATAATTGCTCTATAATAGCATCCTAAAAGCTTCACATTATCAAATTATTACAAACTTGTGTCGTATAAACATTTAGTAAGAATTTATGCTGACGCATATAAAATGAAAAAACCCCATTAAACTTGATGGCTGCAACCTATCAGAAAATAACAGCTCAAACATGACGCAAATAATAATAAATCAAAGACGTGTAAAAATTCAGACGGCAGCAGTAGCACCAAAGCAAAGCCAACGAAGTGCAAAAATAAAAAATTGCTTTTCAAACTATAAAAACATTCAATTTTCAGAGCATATCCTGTTAGGAACATCGTTTATTTTCTGCTTTTTATTATTATTATTATTACGTTTTTGTATGTACTTTGCTGCACGCAATTCGGTACAAGAAAATTTTACACTTCAACTACAATAAATAAACTTCATTTTCTATAAGGTGTGGTATGAAAACATACTTAAATTCTTTTAATTTCCTTTAATAAAATATTGATTAAAAGTGTAATTTATTTCTCAACCTATCATCATTAAAAATTAACAGAAAATGAAATAAGAAATAAAAAGTACGAAAAAAAAATTGTATTTGCACCAAATAAATTGTGTGCAACGTATAATGCGGTGTGACACCAGTAGCTGTTGCACAATGTAGATTTTTAAGCAATTTCAGCGTAAAAATAATTTTCAAATAAAATAACTGCTGAATTTATCACAGTTCGTCAATGTTACATGACGTATGATTAAGATTTAATTATTTATGTGAAGCTAAATCAATATATTGTATTGGAACTTCTAGGTAGAATTTCTCAGCTTCGATATAATTTAGGAACTGCGTATGTTCATTATTTATTTTACTACTATGTGTGCTTAGCCAATATTGAGCCTCAATCTTTGGCTGCAAAGAACTCTTGCTGTAATGCAGAAATTTTCAAAAATTTATTTACTGCCTTTTTTGCTCAGGTACATTAAACCTGACGTATGAGTAATCTTTTACTAATTATTGTATTTCTCAGGTCCGACATATCTTAGCACCTATATGTCTTTATCATATCAACCAGCTTATATATATGCCACAATATCATACAAGACCTATGGATGACTGCGAAAAAGTTTAGCTTTTATGTTGAAAAATGCAATTGATGTTTATGTTTTTGAGTTCGCTAAATATGACGTATGGAAACTAATAGTAAAATATAAACTGTAACAGAAATATCTCAGCTACAATATTACTTATCACCGGTGTGCTTAAATAATGTTTGTTAGTTATTAACTGCGCTGTGAAAATATACAGATTTAAACGTTGGCCGTGAAAAATGCATGCTTTTTTAAACTTTCTTAAAGATGTAAAGCAAATAAAAAGTGAAAAGCAAACGTAGTACAAAAATATTTTTAAGCTACTAAAGTAACTACTAAGTTGCCTTAAAATCTCATTTTAAATGAGCAACATTAAATTAAGTTAAAGATAATATTATATTTTACTCCCTAGCAACGTTAACTCTACTTTGATGCTACTTAGTAGTTAAGTGTCTGAAACATTTTTGTAACATTTTAACTGCGCTGTTTGAAAATACAAGTTTAATCAATGGCTGCTTTAAACTATTGCACTTTGGAACTTTTTTAAAGATGCAATGGAGATTAAAAGTTGGAACAAATTTAATAAATTTATTATAAGAAAAAGCTTTTAACACCCACTATGCAACGTTGCTTGCAACAGCCAGTTGCCAGTACACTTCATAAATATTGCTAGTGTCAAGTGCTGTTGGTGAGCTGGTGTCGCTTTTGTTGTTGTGTTTGCTCCTGCACTCATTGCTGCTGTTCCAAAAAAGACAACATGGCTTACTGCGATCTGCTGGTGTTGTGCTATCAAAAAATAATCATTTTTTATTTACTTTTCCAAAGTGTACTTGTGTATTTAATATGTATTTGTGCGTTGAGTGCTCAAAAATAAATTTCAAAAAGGGTCGGAGTTTCATTTTGCCTTAATTGCCATGGAGTAGCTTTTTTAGTATTAAATGTTATGTTGATTTCTTTTCATCTGTGTTAGTTTTTTTCTTGTAATCTGCATCAAAATTAATATTACACGAAAGACTGCTGAAATAAGTGGGAAAATTTATAAGCGACTTTGTTTGATTTTTAAGGTGAGATTTAGTTGATGTCAAAAGTTTAAGATTTTAAGAAAAGATTTTTTGAAAAGCTTAGCTCAGAACATAAATACCAGCATAACACGGTACAAAATTGGTTACAAATCCGACAAAACAGTGCGCAGTACATTGAATACCAAAGGTCTAAAAATTTGACAAACTTTGAATTGCCGTGAAATTTTCAAAAAAAGTAAAAAAAAAACTGTTAAGTGTAGTGACTTTGTATCATAAAAATGTTTAAACTTAAATGTTTAAAATGTTTAAATTAAACTTAAATTGAACTGAAATCAAAAAAAAAAATCGAAAAAATTGGGTTTTTATCTAAAATAGCTTAGTTCCGTACTGAATACTGACTTGACTACGATTAAAATTGGTATAAAAAATTTAAAATAGCTTAGTTTCTGTGTAGTGCATCGAAACAGAAATTAATTTATAACTATTTTACTGAGCTAACCCAAAAAAGTTACACAAAAAAAAAAAAAAAAAACAAAGTTAAGTGGAATCATCAATGACCTTTGAGCCGATCAGTGAGAATTTCTTAACCTAATATGTTGCCATTTTTGCACAGATCTATTGAGAACTCAAGCAAGAAGTGAAAAAACATAGTTAAAACTCTTTTTATGTTGTGTGCCTTTGCTTTTGCAACTCATTTGATATTCAATTTTTCTTGCAGGCACTTCATTGCAAGCTTTCTTGGTGAGTCAAATTCTCACTGATCGAAACAAGGGTCGCTGATAATTAAACTTGGCAATGAATGAAAATACTTAGTATGAGCAGTTTTAGCCGCTTTAGTTCTATACACGATATGAACATTGTTTTCTCGAAAACTTGTTTTTTTGACAATAAGTCCCTTTTTGTAAACCAATGATATGTTAATCCTAAAAAAAGTTGAAGCTTTTTCAAAAAATTTACTTAATTGGTAATGAAGTTAAATTAAAATCGCGGAATCTGCAAAAAAAGTTTAAATGTTTTAACGCTGCAGTAAAAACTGAGCTATTTTGATTACTTTTAATACGACTTTAGTTCCATAAATCTAATTAAACTTATAATACTAAAGTCGAATTAAATAAAGAAAATTAAGGAAAAAAATAAAAACGTTTCCGCACTTAAAACTGACCTTAAAGGTATTATAAAGGACGTTTTTTTGAAAGTTTAGTTTTTAAATTGGCAAAATTGTTTCCCGTTTTGGTGCTTATTTGCTTAAAATCATATTTAAATGATAAATGGCATAAGATTATCTAGTTAATAAAGGGTTATTTGTACGATTTTTTGTGTTCTATTACAATTCAAAACTATGACAGTCTAAGGAAACAGCCAATATTTTAACTTAGCTCAAACAAAAATCCTAATAAAGCATGTTTTAATTTGTAACTAGCTGTAACAAAACTTTAAATATGAAATTGATGTACACAATATATCTCAATGTCATTTTGTATATTTCCATGCGTTATTCATAAATAACATGCAACAAATTTAATGAGCTTTTATTAATGCTTTTGTAATTAATGCATTAATTCAACTTTTCCGTTTTTTTTTACTAAAATATCACTAACAACTTTACTTTTTCCATAGCATTGCCCGCTAAGAAAAATAAAATAAAAGTACAAACAAAAAAAAAACAAAGATACAATTTCACTCAACTGTCGGTTATGCCACGGAAATGCGTTAAACCGCAGCAAAATTGTTATTTGTAGATGAAATTTCTTAACGGGGGGTAAATTGACCAACATCACGTTTATAGGTTTTTGTAGGTGAAATGAAAAATAACTGTAGTAAGTACTTGCACGTAATGTTGGTTTAGTGAAATTGTAAAAAAATTATTTCTTACTTAAAGCTTGATTGTCGTCACTTGCTGCAATACATATTTTAAGTTGTATAACTGAAGTTGTTTATAATAACGACAACGATTATGTAAGCCATGATGATGTTATAGAAATTCTCAAATATCCTTGAACAAATTTAAATTTTAATTATTATGCTGTGCGTGTATACACTAAGCGTTCAACTTGAATTTTAATTATGCGTAGCTGCAGAAAGTGTACTTTGCAAGCTACAAAAAATTTACTTGCTGGAATATTAATTTTAATTTGCTTTGACAGAAATATTTAGGTCAAGAAGTTTGTGCAAAAAAAAAATGCATTTTAATGAAATCTTCTGTGCGTAAAAAATGTTTGACGGAAATTAGCTGTTATGTTTGAGGCTGAGTTTTGGAGTTAATCTTGGAAATAATTGAATCAATTTTAAAAGGAAATTTTTATTGAGGTATTATTTACCTATTTAGCATACGCAAATGGTTAATTTTATGCGAGTTTGTATATGAAGAAATGTTTTAAAATTATGTTACCTACTAACCATGTGTCTGTTATCATGCAAATAATTAAACGTTGCTCATACGACCTGTTGACCAAAGTATTGTTATCAAAGTGTAACAACACTCAAAGCCGAAAATTATAATTTGCATAAACCAACAGTGTGGTCATAAGACACAGTGAAAATCTGCATTGGTTAAAATTTATTCAAGGTCAAAGGTCAAGAGAAATTTGTTTTTCTGCCAAAATCTTGTTTATGGTTGTCAGACATCAACTTGATGAAGGTAAACGTTGTAATTTACAAAATTTTCTACAAAACAGATACCATATCTAATTTTTTTTATACTGCTATCTTATTCTACTGTGAAAAGACACAGCAGTTGTATAATGATTTAAAAATGTTTAGCAAAACCTTGGAATATATCATAATTTTATAGACAAATTTTTGCAAAAGAATGATCAGGTAACTTGAAAATCGGATGAAATCTTATTTTGAAAACCCAGTAAAAATGCTGAATATACTCTACCCTCAAGCTTTAAGCACTGACAAATAAGAGCTATGGCTTGAATATGTACTCAAAAAGTATAATTTAAACAGTAACCTGCATTAGGTTTGTAATTATTGAGTGATAAAAGATATACATTGATTTGTGTTTAAGTATCCTTGCCAGACAAAATTGAAATGCAACATCGGTCACTTAAAAAAAGCCAACATGCCAGCCAGTAAATTGGGTAGCTAAATTGGAATCACAATCCAAATGGGCTCGTAGTGCAATCACATGTGACACACGTTTAAGTCATTAAGGTTCTAGTTACATTAACCACGCCGCTTAGTCTTGCTTACAATACAAACAAACAAAAACAGAAAAGCAAAAAAAAAAACAGAATTAAATTGCCGTAACGTAATAACTGACCACACATAAACTACGTAGCGCTACGTCACACACTCTCAATGAGTTATGTCAGAGAAGGTGCGAGCGTAACTTATGAAATTCTTTACGATACTGTCATGTGGAACTTGTAAAGTAAATCAGAATTTGATCCAATTCTTGAGTTGCAATTGAAATAAATTATCTTTAATATTTAGTTAGAAATGTATTTTCTAAGGCGATAAAAAGTTGGGATTGAAGAGAAAAATATTTTCTTAAGCTAGAGATTTGGACATTACAACTAATTATAGTGTCTATTATGATGCCCAAGTCTATAAAGTAACTTACTGTTTTAATATTAAGACAAGTAAAATCATATTCGATATTGGATTAAAAGAATTCTAAAGCCATTTATTAGCACAAGCATTGCTTAATAAATCTGACGTTTACGGTTTCTTGCTCTTTAAATTTTTTCGACATTTTGCATATTTTTTTCGACTTTTTCAGCTGTTTTGAACTGTTTCAACATTTTTCAATTTTGTTCAACTTTTTTTTGAGATTTTTAACATCTTTCAAGTACTTATATTCATCATTATCTTTTTTTTCAAATTTTCAGCCTTTTCCTATTCCAACCTATTTCAACATTTTCCAACCTCATACAACTTTTCAGTCTTTTTCAACTTTTTCAACCTCTTTCATATTTTTTCAACCTTTTCCGAGTTTCTCAACCTCATTCAACTTTTTTTCAATATTGGTCTTTTTTTCGACTTAGTTTCAGTCCTTTTCACCTGATTCAACATTTTTAAACATCTCCAAATTTTTTAAAATACTGCATATATCTTTTCGACTTATTTCAACAATTTCCATATTTATTCGACTTTTTCGAAAAACCGACCTATGGTCAGTCTTCTGGTACCACAGTTTATGTTTATTAGAAATAACCTAATAACCAAACACTTAGCTTTTGTTCTTGTTTATACTCAATCACTTGCTCCGCCAACCTAACGACTGCCTTAGTACTGGCAAATACCACTTTTTGCCTTTAAAGAAGTGAAAATAAAATACAGCTTTGTTTTAGGCCGCCAGTCGTAACTTACCACGACGCACTACAGGAAACCTGAGTTCTTCTTTACAGGTGAACAATTTATTCCCTAAATTTCGACTCGATCTATATCTCTTCTGCATTTCGTTAAATATCAGACTTACAAAAAAGCATCTAAGCAAAAAAATGTGAATATTTTTGTCAATTTTATATAAAAAATAAAATCGAACGAAAGTAGATAAAAATAAAAATGAATGAATTGTTTTTTTTTGTAAAGCATATGCCAACACTCAGGGGATGCCTCCTATAAATCAAATGCACCTTCCTGGTTTTAAAAAAAGGATAAAAGTTAGAAGTCAAGGGGATCAATGGAGTAGTATCTGTGGACATTCACCTTGAATTTGCCGATGTCACAATTGCCGAAGAAAACAGACGCAGGCAGGCTTAATCGTGCAGCCAAACAAAGAATTATCACGAAAGTGTGATGTTCTGTTAAAAACTGGCGTGACGCAAAAGGTATGGGCCTGATGGGACGCCCGATTGCTGCGAGAGAACATCTGGACTGATCTGGAATCAGTTCACATATCTCTCTAGAGCACATCCCGTTACAATACCTGTAGCAAAGGGTTAAACACCCTACGTTACGCTGGTGGTAAAGGGAATTTAAAGAAGCGATGACAGATCCATCGCCTATTAGTTTCATCACACGTCGCTGAACAGGATCTAGCAGCTCCAAAATGGTTTTTGGAGTCCCAACCCAAATGTGTGCGTTGTACTCTAGTTTGTGTCTAATAAAAGTGAAGTAGAAGTAGAAGTGAAGTAGTAGTACAAAGATCAACTGGAGTGAAGTGTTTCTTACACCGCTTCAAAAAACAAATACACTTGGGTTATAAGTGTTCCGATTTTAACCTATACGTATGTAGAAAACTGTTCAACTTTTGCAAGGTATTTTTTTCTCTACTGACCGAACTTAAATTAAATTTAAAATGCTTTAATTTTAAAAATTTTTTAAACTGGCAAAAACTTGCGTAATATTAATTGCAAGCAGTGACATAAACTCAGGTATATACCTAGCTGATTGTTATTTTCAAAGCCTTACTTAAGCCAACTATCACGCGTACTATGTTTCATCACATACAAAATGCTTCTAAATAAGAAATATGATTCATATAATTAATCATAAAATGAAAATTTTTATAAAATGACTTAATATAGAAATATTTTTCTGACACACAGCAATTTTTATTTTTGTCCTAACTATAAGTCAAAAAAGCAATCTTTAAATGTGCTTAATCTTTCATGGAAAAGTAAAATCGCTCATATGCAGCATCGCATGACATCAAAGTAAATAAGTGTTCTTGTATGTTTTAACAATTTTAATATTAAAAAAAAAAAACACAAATGTCATTTAATAAATTATGCTACCTTCAAAAGTCATTATACGCTACATCGAATTAAAGCAAACATTTAGTCAGTTGGCAAATTAAATACCTAAGGACAAAATCCAAAATGTCAGCATTAGATATAATTTACGCCTGGTGTGACAACAATTGTAAAAAGGCCAAATGTCAACAAAAGCTTTGTGCTTAACATTTAATTACTTCATTTCCACAGAGACCTGTACTTGTACTGGTGTATCCCCAAGGACATTTAAAGTCTATACACGCACATGCATTGTTCATTAACGTTTTGCCGCAATTTGCTACTCGCTTCTTGCTGCGTTGTGGTTACTGCGAATGCTGCACGCGCGCTACACACTAAAATAATTAACTTCCTGTTGTACACCGCACCATGCTCCTGCATGCAATGCCAAAGTAGTGTTGGTGTTAGTTGCGTTTATCTTTGCACCATTGTTGTAACTATTAACCATCTGTTTGACTCTTTGGCTATGTGTCTGTCTGCTGCGTGCATGTGTGTTACACATTTTCATGTGCACTTTCCTACTGTCGTGCTTTTAATGCATTTTCTGTGTGGCATCTAAATGGCTGAAATGTGCTGCTCTTTTGACTTTTTAAATGAGAGTTAATGTGAGCTTAAACGTTATATTAAACTTTCAGTGTGATTAGATTTGAGCGTTAAGGTTTTGAGGTGAAATTTTCGACAGTGTATTGGTAATGATTTTTAATGTCTTTTATCGCAAGCGTGCAATACATTAGTTGTTGATTAGTTTAATGAAATTATTTTTCTAAATTATCTGCGCTTAAAGGAAAGGGTTGCGAACAGTGAGACACTTGTTTTCTTTTTCCAGTTGGCACGAAAAATTAAATCAACTAAGTAAATCAACATTCGCTGAAAAATATTTCTCGAGGCTGTTGAAAAATTCACTAATATTTAAAAAAAAATTCAGCAGCAAACTGAATCCTACGTTGCTGTACAAAACTCAATCAGCAGGTAGAAAACATACTAAGCAAAATAAACACTCAACAACTCCTTTGAAATGCCCACCGTGGCTGAAAAATTAAAAGTTATTCAAAGAACGTTATTATCTGATATTATCTAATAAAAACATTAAATTTGTAAACAATACGAGTATACACCTGTATTCATTTACCACGGTGATCAAACCGATTGCCTTAAATATTTAATTCTTTAAGAGAGATGATATATGATGACAGTCATTCCGTAAAATCTCTCTTCTAACAACAATTACATAAAAAAATGCAAAGACATCAAACTAATCTCTATTAATTGTAAATTTTTAATTTGTTTTAGTTCAAGTTCTAATATCACGTGCGCAATTGAAAAACATAATTTTTTCTCATTTCGTGATTAATAATTGCAACAAGCGTGTCAAAATTTTTGTTTAAACAGAGCTTCATGCATATAATGAAAACAAGAAACAACGAGTTCAAAAAAATAAAATTTAAAATTTTTAGAGCTGTTTGTAGTTGGTCACATGCGCAATCGTTAGTGTAAAACTTTTTTAATTTGTATTAAATTAACTGAAATCTATATTTTGGAAATCCGTTCAGGCGTTCCCAACTTATAATGATTTTTTGAAAAGCTATATCTCCGACTGCCGATGGCTATACCTTTGAGGCTAGGTAGGTCACCAAACTTTTGATTACATTTTTATTACTTTATCCTGAAACCCCACTCCTTTTACTGCACCTCACCCCACTCGGATCTAAAGTTTCATCATCATTAACCTCCACTTTAGGCTCACCTGATAGGTAGGTACTTGTAACCGCGAGAATCGTCTGGCATATTTTTTTTACATTTAAAAATATATAAACTAAGACATAGTCGAACACCAGCGTTGTGCGAGAACGTTTTTTTTTTAGCAACATTTTCATTTTGAAACACTTAGGGTGTACCTTTGCAACCACGTAATTACTGCCAGATGCTAATTTTCTTATTTTACTAGTACTAAATCAAGTATACATAAAATTTTAGCCTTGTACCTAGTACGTTACTCAAAGTGGCTGCCAGCTCTAATACTATTGATTTAAAATACTTTAAATTTGTTTTGCTCCAAAACCTTCAAGCCATGCAAAACTTTTGTAACTGCGCCGAGATGTATTATTCATTTGCATATCAATAGCCAATTTAATTCTATCCTTAGGGCTTAAGTTCTGCTTACAATGTTCCTCTAACAAAGAACTTTTGTGACAGCTGTTATCTTTTGGTATGACAAATTTATCATTTGGTGCGATGAAGTTGAACACAAACTGAATTTATAAAAAAATTTCTTTCAAGTTTTTCCTCATTTGCGTCAACTTTAAGTAGGTAGAGTTTTATTTTTTATTCTTTTGTTAAAAGGCAATTTAATGAGTTTTTAAGTTTCTAAAGTGAAAACAACTTTACGCGCGCTTGTAAAATATAAAATAAAATGTAATTTTCTGCTATAGTGCTATAATTAAATGTTAATAATATAATGGTGCTAGAACATGCATGACGTATACAACAGTTCCGCAACAACAAATTATTTTTTCTATTTATATTTTATCAACTAAAACTTTACCATAAAGAAATTCTCTTATTGCAAAGTCCTTGAGCTAGATGTGTGAAATTTATTTTCTTTAGAAAATTGTTGGCTTAATAAATTGCAAATCAGAAAGGAGTATAAAAATCTGATAAAGCACCTAGTCATTAAAACATTTTTAATTCATACATGAGCTGGTCTGAACACAGATAGATGTGAACACCTCAGCAGTAAATAATTACATTCAGTCCCTCATCAACAGCTGGCTGGTTGCCTGTCAGATGTTTAATTGCTAACATATGCTTTTAACAATTTGATAAATATATACCCATACAAACGTTGGCGTATATAAGAACACATGCATAAAATTATATACATATACGCGTGTAAACAACGTCAAGTTCCAGCAATCACATAAGCACCATTTAAGTCAAACCTTCACATAAATGCAGCAGTAAACATTTACGACTATAACAGTGCTCCATATACTGTGCCATTGTTTATGTATTTGCATGTGCTTATATGGGTCTTACTCGAGCCATCCTGCTCTCTAGAGTCTGGAGTTTTTTGTTTACTAAATTTGTTGTTTATTGTGGCAGTTTTCAGCTCTGTCGGAATACGTTCTATCTATGCTGTTGCACTACTTACGTACACATAAATGACAGATTTGTTGTTATCCGCTTAATAAGCTATCTAAGTATTTGCTTAACACATGTACACTCAAATTTATGTGCTTGCTTGTAACTAATTATAGCCGTTAGGAATAGTGTGGTTGATGACCATATCTTAAGTCTTAAAATTATCTTAAATTATTATTATGTTTATTAAAAAACAACAGCGGTGAATACTAAGAGAGTATTTAGGGGTTGAAACCCCAAAATCTAACAAAATTATAATAATAGACATTGAAACCTCTATTGCCTAGAGTAAATGATTGGGAAAAGTCCCCGAACTCTCCCCTTAAATTTGTTCATATTAAGACAACAGAGCTGGATAACGAGACTGTATTTGGGGGTTAAACCTCCAAAATCTAACAAAATCATAGTGAACGGAATTGATGTCTCTATAGCTTAGAGTAAATGACTGAGAATAATCCCCTAACTCTCCCCGTAAGTTTGATCATACTAAGGCAGTAAAGGTGGAGGCCTTTGGGGGGCTAAACCCCCAAAATCTATCAAAATCATAATAATTCACATTAAAATCTATATAGCCTGAAAGAAGTTATGGGGGAAAACCCCGATCTCTCCCTGTAAGTTTTTCATATTAAGACAACAAATGTGCATACCGAGAGTCTATTTGGGGTTAAAACCCTAAAATCTAGCAAAATTATAATAATTGACGTTGAAGTTTCTATAGCTTTGAGTAAATGATAGCGAACTCTCTCTGCGTAAGTTGGTTCACATTAAGACAACAGAGGTGGATGTCGGATGTATATTTGGGATTAAGCTCACTTAATCTAACAAAATCTTAGTAATTGCATTGAAGTCTTTATAGCCTAGAGCAAATGGTTAGGAAAAACCCCCTAACTCTCCCCGTAAGTTTTTTCTGCTTACGTCTTTTTTTCTGCGAAATATGATATGTAGGTCAATTACCATTTGTTTAGAGTCATGAAAAAATGGGTAACTTAAAAAGTAAATGATTGCTTTTATAGGAGTTTCTTCATTTTAGTTTTTTTTTACTATTTTTCTAAGTTAAAATTTCCCAAAAACTAAAAACGCATGAATGCAAAAATCTACAAAAAATGTCCTTACAAACTTATCACCAAAAAATATCACTTAACTCCCTGTAACGGAAGACTTTAAGGGAAAATAATAATACTTTTTTTTTTTGCAGAATATTTTTTTGGATGCCTTAATATTCCTATTATCGGTCATTTTTTGTGATTTTTGCAAAGGAAGTACGACCTCGAAATAAATATGGATAATGACACAAAAAAAAGCCTTCAAAAAGGTGATTTCTTAAGCGTTTGGCTTTTAGAAATTAAAAGAAGAAATCAAAATTTGTTATATTGAATGAAATATTTATTTGGAGCGATACATCAATTCCTGCCATTTGCTTTTTAAGGAATAATTCATGTAAATATTGCCCGCGGCTACGCCTGTGGTAGTCCATTCGTAAGCTCTAATTTTGGCATACATTTTTCAGCATTTCGGCCGGTATCTCACCAATGGCAGCTGTAATGTTGTCTTTCAGGGCTGCAATTGTGGTTGGCTTGTTACTATACACGAGAGACTTCACGTAGCCTCACAAAAACTGGTCTAGTGGGGTCAATAACTCCTCTAAAACGTGAGATTAATTACTAGCCAAACTCGCCTCTTAATAGGTCCATAAATTGCGTGCCGTGTGGTATGTGGCACCGTCTTGTTGAAACCACATGTCAAGCAAGTCCAATTCTTCCATTTTAGGCAAAAAAAAGTCGGTAGTCATTGCACGTTACTGTGCTCCATTGACTGTAACGTTTCGATATTCATTATTTTTGAAAAAGTACGATCCATTATGCCACCAACCCACAAACCGCACCAAACAGTGCATTTTTCAGGGTGCATTGACAGCTCTTGAACTGCCTCTGGCTGCTCATCAGATCAAATTTTGCAATTCTGTTTGTTGACTTACACATTGACACAAAAATGAACTTCGTCGCTGAAGAAAAGTTTTCCCATTTTCACATTTCTCACAGAGCATGAACTTTTAACTTTTAATAAAATTCCATGATTTGCAAGCACTGTTTGTTTTTTAGTCTATTCATGGTAAAATGGCAAACCTTATTGAGCATTATTGGCGTTGATACATGTTACGAATCACGCGTGAGGTGTCAAAAAATTTACTCTGAAAAAACAAATAGCAAAAAAATCACGTGTTATAAAAAAATCTTTCAAGCTTTGTGCAAATCGCTATATTTTTAGCAAATTTCTACAAAGGAAATACCTTCTGATTTTATTTGAAGTTTACTCATAGTTCAGGTTATTGTTATATTCAAAAAAAAAAAATTGTACTTATCAACTCGCTTTCCTACCGGGCACATGCGATTGCGTGTCTGAATGTATGTGCTTATACGACAAGCTCCCTTGATGTGCGTGTTAATGAGCGCCATGAAACCGCAATACAAATGCGGACATTCGCATGAATACACAAAGGTTTTCAGACGCTACATCAAAGTCATACTCGGTTTCAGCTACTTAAATTTTGACACTCTTTGGATGTTCAACAAAAAGAAAAAAAAAACTTTCTGTCACGTTCTATGTTTACGAGTGCATGAGTATTCATTCAATTTGTATGTCTGCGAGCTTGTGTGTTATTTGGTTTTACGCAAACTTTGTTAATGCGTGTTTAACGCGTCAAAACACGTGACTTATGCTGCGTTGGGGTGTTTTTTTTTATGCTGCTAACATTTAATTTGTTGTCGTGTCTGTGAATCTGCTGGCAAATTGCTTTAATTAAAATTTGGCCTAAGTGCTAAAAATAACTTAACCTTAGCAAGAAAAGTTAGAATAAACTTTAAAACTTAATGATGAAAAATTGTTAAATAAAAATCTTTTCTGAAAGTATAATGGCTGTATTGCTTAATTATCATTTAAGTGAAATATTTTATGCACATTTTTACGTTTTAACTTAAACAAATTTTTATTAAATTCAAACCTTAAATATTATAAATTGTCTTATTTACTGCAATACCAACAAGTTTGATAACTTTTTTCATATTTTATGTAAGTACATGAAAATCACTTTTACCATCACTTGCTGCAATCTTCTTAGTTTTCTATAAAATATGATTCTCCCTATTGAATTGAAAATAAATTGAAAAAGTAGTCTCAGTCAAACTTGAGCAAAAACTTCTTCAGCAGCAGTAGTTGCTGCACATGTCTTGTGAAAGACTTTATTTGAATAAAGTTATTTATATGTTGTGGCAGGCCCGTGCGCAAGGGGGGGATTTTGGGGGTTCAAACCCCCCCATTGGGAATTTTCCCACATAGTTTTTTATTAACATATGAATCAAAAATTAAAAAGACACAACAATTTTTTTTTTTTGTTAAATGAAAGAACTAAAATGCCAATAAATCGTCGGAGCCCGAATTTTTCATTTACGACAAGATTTGCGCTCTCCAGCTATTTTTGAACCAAAAAACACGATTTGGGGCAGCTGCGCGTCGCTAAGGCTAAGTAACACGAGCGTTTTTTCAAATGCGCGTTTAATCATAGCTCCGGCATCAATAAAATCAGCTTCAATAAAAATTCATGCACAAATCTATTCACGCCATATAGTTCAATTTTGCAAGATAGTTCACGTGATATGTGGATAAATTAAGTTCAACTTAGGCGTCGACGCATTGCCGGACAAGACATAAAAAACGCTTAGTGTTATGGCAACTTTTCCTGTGACAACAGCAACAAATGAACGCTCCTTTTCAGTGCTATGTCGTCTAAAGATATACCTCAGATCAGGGCCAGATTTACATTTTTGGTCCCCTAGGCTTTTAAAGAAAATGGTGCCCTAGTTTTTTTTTATATTGATTTATTATTTGAAATACTGTTTTCTTGATTTTTTAACAGCAAAATCCTTGATAATATCGTCAAAATCGATTTCATGTAGTAGATCACTTTCAATGCAAAGTATTGATAATGCATCCAATCTATCCTGCTTCATCACAGTACGACAAGGATTTTTAAGCTCTTAGTTGTGAGAATGATCTTTCTGCCGCACAATTTGTAACCATCAAACTCAAGAATATACGTAAAGCAACATCTACGTTTGTAAAAGCTGATGTTAATTTATTTTCCCACATTATTTTATATAAAATAGCTTGATTATGAAACTTATAAGAATTTTCATTTTTATGAAAAACGTAGCGATGAAATTGATGAATTTCACCAGCAACTTCGGAATTAAGATCTTCTGGATATTTTGAAATCAAACATTGAGCACTGGTTTTAATATCGACTTCTTCATTTGTAATGCAAAGAAAATCAAATTGTTCAGAGATTTCACGGTAAATCTTGCCTCTTAAGTCCATTTGTAATTGATTGCAATTGGTCTAATAAAACGTAAAAAGTATTTATTCGAAAATTTTCTTTTGGGCTTAGTTGAACTTCGGGAGCATTGCCATCGTCACTCATTTTCGCTACATTTCGCAAAACGCTAAAAAGGCCTAAATTAAATTTTTCAAGCTAGAAACAAAAGCTAAAATAAAATTTATAATAAAACATATAATTTTATGTCAGAATTTCAATATCTCGTGCCCTCTCCGCGCTGATGCCCTAGGCCTCCGTCTAGAGTGCCTTCGTATAAATTCAGGACTGCCTCAGATCAACTATGTCCGAAGATCGGTTGAACGGCTAAGCCTCGCTAAATATACATCGCGATATCGAAATCAATGTGGAAAGAGTTTTGGACTAGTTTTTTCAAGTACCTCGCAGAATTAGCTACTTACGTAATTATAACTAAATATCGAATCATAACATAAACATATTTACATATGTATGTATTAATTAAATGTCTATTAGACCGGGTTGAATATAAAAAATGTGAAAAATCGAATTTTGGGACTGAATATTATCTATAATAGAAAAATAATTTAAAAATTTTTAACGTCAAATTTTTTTGCAAGAACGCAGTCTCTATTTTTCGAATAAATTCTAGCATCCATTCTGTGAAGGAATAAAAGTTACGAGCAAAAAACATGTTTTTAGCCAAAAAGGACCTTCAGGAGAATCAAAAGTGATCCATTGGTTTTTCTTGGAACGAAATCGTTTTTAAGAGTCTTTCTAATTTTTGAGTCGATGCCTGGCTGACTTTATTTTGCGTCATACAAATCGTTCCGGTTGAATGTCTATATTAAAAGTAAGCCGTTTTTTGACGTTTTTTATGAACACAATCTAACATGAAATGTCCAAGTTAAAAACCCCCCCCATGGATAATTCCTGCGCACGGGCCTGTGTTGTGGAGTACATTTTGGTTTGCTATACTTTAATAAAATAAAAATGTTTACATAGTTAGAGAGAATAACTGCACACATAATTTATTTTATAAATTAAATTATAGAGTTTTGCGGCAACATAAGATTTAGTGTTGCTCATACGTCATGTTGTGCATTTTGTATTGCGCAACTCCGATTTTTTAAATACAAACCTATATTTTCTTTTATATATTTGTTTTCCATGGGAAAAATAAAAATTTTTTATATGAAAAGTTTTTCTCAAGGATTTTCAGTTTTTGCGTTAGTGATAAAAACAGTTTCGGTCAAAATTTCGCATTTTATAGTTTTTTCTCCTTCACTATCAATTTTCAATAAAAATCACACTAAGCAAAAAGTTCTTAAAATCCATCAAAATATTCAGAAAAATATTTTATTCGTATTTTACTATAGTAATATTTTTTTTCTATGACGACATATTTTTTTTTTAAATGCAACAATAAAAAAACAAAATATTTTTCTGAATATTATGACTAATTTTAAAAACTTTTAAGTCAGTGCGATTTTTAGTCAAATTTGAAGAAAAATTGATAAGCGGAAAATTTTGAACAAAACTATTTTCATTACTAACGCAAAAACTACATATAAAAATAAAAAAATGTTTTTTACACAAAACATCTGCATTTTTTCCTATAGAATACAAATCTGCAATGAAAAATATAGGTTTGTACATAAAAAAAAAAGTTACAGTCGAACTCGACCTGCCTGTCACTGTAATTTGACCCCCTAGAAACCTTATAACTTTCTCTAAAATATTTATCAGTATCTTACATAGATCTCGAGATATTGGCCTGGGGAAATTAATGTAAAATACTCTGTACATTTGATAGACTACTGGCTGCCAAGATTGGTGAGATTATGCGAGACCTATACTGGCTAAATCACGTGCTCTTCAAGACAGTTACTTATGTCCTTTACTTTTTTATATTTTTATTGAATATGTTCCTCAGACATACAAATTCTGTAACTGACTTTTGTATGTAGTTGACTGAAGAATTTTTTTACAAAGCTAAAGATCGTAACAACTGTGTGAATCTCTTGAAAGATATTTATTCTTTGGTTCACTAAGTGGATCATGTTACGAAGCATGAACTTTTTTTTTGTTGGACTGTGATGCTATTTTTGCATTTTTTACTGACAACTTTAGGAAAAAAATTCTTCAAAATATTGACATGCTAGACAAATTGTACGGCCAGAATTGGATTTATCAGGGAAATAGCGATGAGAAATTTTAAATATAATTTCGTTTTCGAAGAGCTGAAGACTTACTGGTCATGTGCAGAAGTGACATTTTCGAAACTTCAGGGTTAAATATCTCAAAAACGTAAGACTTTTTTGCGAATTTTTGATGCAGTGATCAAAATAACATAAAGATTAGTGGGTTCTTATTAATAAGTTTGAACATTTTTTTGTTTGATTGTACTATTTAATATACGCCAGTACAAGCGCTATTTTATTTAAGCAGTTACATAGCATAAATATGTCAATATGTTTAACTAAAAGTATACAGTTCTTTTATTAACAATTAAAATCTTTTAGCATGAAACATTATAAAATAAAATTAAATATCACTCATACGACCTGTAAACCTTTTATATATTTTTAGATGTAAACACTTCCTCTAAAAATAATTCTGCTTTACGACATTTTTATTAATTTAAGTTTCCATTACGATGTATTTATATGTGTGTATGTATGTATGTTTGTATGTATGTAAGTCTTTGCGAAAATGTTCACCTTTTATCAACCGCCCCTCTTTCTCTCTTTTTCTATTTACAATTTTAATTTAAATTTATTTCTCTCTTTTTTTTCTCCATTTTTATTTCATATTTTGCTGTGACCACAACACGAATGCCACCAAAATACACCAACACATACACAAACCTTCACACTTCGCCGCACGCACACATCAACACCAACCAAACAATCTTTTGTTGTCGTCCATCCACAAACATACAACTGCGACAGGCAAATTAGCAGCAACACAGTGGCGTACACGCTTCGGACGCCTCTCCAAGGTGCCTCCATTAGGTGATGTTGACCCCACTGGGACATTTTGTGCCTTTCCTGATGGCTGGTTCCTAAAGAAAGCGGGTATAATTTTTTTTTTTAAATTTTTTATTTTGCTTCCATACATTTTTCCTCCTTCCTAATTACACTTAATGCACTGGAATGCTGTTTAATGTTATTCACAAAAATTTGAAATATTCAACTCGTTAACTTTTTTCCTCATTCCATTTCCCTTGAATGTTAAAATTAACTTTTTGGCTAAAATATTTCACTTATCACAATTTATTTTTATTTCTTTTATACTGGAAAATTTAGCGGAAAAAGCGGTTGAACCCAGCAGCAGAGATCTATCGACAAGTAAGTTGTGCCTATGTTATGTTTGTTGTTGCTGTTTTATGTTGCTAATTAAAAGTTTTAATTGGTTATAATTAAAATTTTCTAACTTACTGTTCTTCGCGTATTTCAGTTTTCTTTGTGAATGCGGTGCCATTTGTGGTATTTGGCTTTCTTGATAATTTCACGATGATAATTGCTGTAAGTTTTTACTATTATTACAATTTTATTTTTGACTTTGATATTAAAACAAGGTTTTTTTTAAACTTTATATTCCCGTAGCTGGAATTTATTTGTATGAAAAAATTTTAAAAAATAAAATGTTGAATGTCTCAACTAACGTTTTGTTGAGCGGCCACAATTTAAACTTTAATATTAAGTTGGTGCATCTTAAGTGAATAAAAACTGCAAAAAAATTTAAGTTCCGAATTGCATCGGAGCTAATGTGAATTAATTTTTCTTAAAGGTTATTATAGACACTCGAAAAAAAGTACTGTGCGCGGTAAGACCGAACGCATTTTCTTAATTGTTATGAACGTGCTGAATCTAAAACTGACCACAGACATACTCAATTGCGTCAAGATTTAGGGATAATTAGCCCTTAAGTGCCAAAAACACCTGCGCTTATTACAATCTGACGATTTTAGCTGAATTTATTAAAGTTCTAACGTGACAAAACAACTCTTAAGGTCCAATTGAACAACAAATTCTGATATAAAAAAATAAAAAAAATGGCTTGAAAATGATTTCTCTTAATTAAATTTCATTTAATGAAAAATTTTCAATTATTCTAAGAAAACTAAAAATTTATAAAATGTTGCATACCTAAAAGGAGCAACTTATTAAACGGCCATAAATTTAACTTGAATATTATTGTATAGCATCTTACGATGAATAAAAATTGCAGACATGAATTTTTTTAAATTTCATCGGAGCTTTAATATTGAAATCTTAAAAAAAGTTATTAAGAAATAACTCTAAACTCTTGGATAATTAATGTTATTCAACAGTTTTTTGTTTCTTACATACAACTTCTGGTCACCGCAAAATAACAGCACTTCAGCTTTAAAGCCTCATTAAAATCTATCAAAACAAACAAAACTCAAACCACTCAATTTAAAGTGATTCCTTAAAGTACCATTTTATCGCAAAAGTTTACCTATTATATGTATGTAGGTCAACTTACTTAAGAAAAGCGGCACACTATACATAATATGTACGTTATTTTATGGTACGTGACATGTCAATATACGTGATAAAAATATAAATGCTATATTGACTGTAAAAATGTTTGTGTAAATTAAAAATATAAAAATCAATATAAGAAAATTATAAGCTTTATATTCAACACAAGCATTAAAAATGTTTAGGATGAAATATTATAAATACTTTAATATCTTATTTTATGATCTTGCGTTGGAGTCAAACTTTTAAGAATTAATTTTCTTTTTCATATAAAAATGTTTTTAAATTTTTTTATTATATCATATTGCCTAAAATGAAAAACTTAAATAGTGCAGTAAAATATAATAAAATACCTACATATGTAAAAAATGTTAGAAATGATGCTTACATTTAAATAGAATCAGTAGCAGTTATCTTATGTTAAAATAAGAATGCACAATTTAATTTCAATTTATTTACTTTCTCTAAAATTTCTTATTTTCAGGGCGATTACATTGAATATGCGGTTGGCTATTTTATGTGCATATCAACTATGGCTGCTGCCGGCTTGGGTAATACTCTCAGCGATATACTTGGCATCGGCTCAGCATTTTATGTAGAAAAAAGTTGCGCACTTATAGGCTTGCGACCACCAGATCTAACGCCTGTACAATTAGATATGAAATCAAGTCGACGCGCCGCTAATTATGTAAGTTACGAAAAGTATGCTTTGATAATTATCATTATTATCGATTGTAATTGAAGACATTAGTAGATGGGGTGAAGGTTTCATGTTACGTATACATTTTTCTCAATTTGTACTTCATGCCACGAATGCTTACATATAAAGAACCATTGTACCTTTTTATCGCATTTAGCTGTTGGCAAATGTTGTACCGAACAAATTAGATGCTAAATATCGAATTTCATCTTAAATGGTTAAGTAGTTTTCCTCGTATATAGATATAACTAATAATAGATTATGTAGAAGCAATTATTTGTCTAGTTGCCAAACGTTTTTAGCCAAAAATATAACTTGTGTATTTTTCTTTAATGGGCAGAAATACACCCATTTATGAAATTTTTGTAATTAAAAAAGTTCCGATTGCGAATTCCATATACATATAAGCGAATTCTATTTTAAATTTCCTCTTAGAATCTTTTCCATTCGAACTTGAAATTTTATCTGAGACCTCAGCTTACGCGCAACAAAGTGGCATACTCCGTTTTCGCTGACATTTTTGTTGCACTTTTTTTATACCCAGCACACAGGGTATATTAATTTTGTCATATTCCTCTTGCAACGCATAATAAGGGGCGTGGCATATATTTAGATTTTTAATTTGCGTCACTTGAGTCGATGTAGCCATTTCATTTTCTTTGTCTGTGAAATCACGATGTCGGGAAAACGAAGCGAGATATATTTGATGAAATCTTATGCACTGACCGCGCCTTCAATTATATCCTGTGCTATTGAAAATGGGTATAATCGGCTTGCGGGCACGTCTACCGCCTTTACAAATAAAACATTTATAACGCTATGTGGAGAGAGTTATTTAAGGCAATGTAACCAAATTTACAACGAATATTAGAAATGGTTCCGGCTATCACTAAAGTTGGTACATTTGTACAAGAAGGCGTGGTACCTCCAAGCCACCGGTTCGGACTAGCACCAGACCAAAAGTAGGCACATTTCTACAAGAGGGTGTAGTACCTTCTAGCAAAAACTAAGAGAGTTATTTAAGCTATTGGCCTGTAAAAGTCTCATTTTACGTACATTGGCATATTAGGTTATTCGAAAAAAGTATTGCGATCTCGAAAACCAAGCGAGATATCGATTTTTGTTTTATGACATTTTCGATTTATTTTAACTTGTTCTATCGAATACCGTCAGATCTTCTAAAAAGGCACGATTAAATTTTCCGTAGCGCAGCGATGGTATTCAATAGTTAAAATAATGCGAAAATGTTAAATTAAAAGAAATTGATGTCTCAATTAGTTTTTGAGATATTGATACTTAACTAATAACCATATATGCCAGTGTACTTAAAATTAAACCTTTTTTGGCAAATAACTAAAAATATTGCCTTAAGATTTTGCTGTGCCCATTGAAACTTTGTTTAGGATGCCAAAAACTAGCTCTCTGCAAAAAATGGAAGCTATTGATTGGAAATACTTTCCCATAAAAAATAATGCGGGGTCCCTTAACACAAATGCCCGGAGTGTTTCGGACGAGCTCTGTACACACATAATGCGAATGACATTTAGAGAATGTGGCAGCTCCTATGCAAAAAAAAAAAAATTTCAAAAAGCTATTCTGAAGAAGATTTTGAAGAGTAATCTCAAATAAAAACTAAAAAAAGTGAACAAATTTTGACAAAAACAGCATTGCTATATAAACAAAACTTAAAATCACTCTACAAGTTCAAAATGGAAATCTTCGTTGAAACCAACAGGAAACGATGCGTAGCAGAAAAACACCCTTTTTTAAAATTTTTAGACTTTTACCGTTGAGCGATGTGGCAATGCCGACGATAGCACCCTTATTCATTTTTTATAAATTTCGCTATAATTATTGAACTTTTCTCTTAATGCACTTTTTTTTTTCTTAAATATTCTCTACAGGGACGCATTATTGGCATCACAGTTGGCTGTTTACTTGGTATGACACCGCTGTTATTTATGCGCAAAAAAGAAGATGCAGTAGAAGAGAAAAAAGAAGAAAAGAATGAAGGAGAAAAGAAAGTAGAAGAAAATCAACAGCCTGAAAAGTCGCCTGGCCACTTATCAGCAAATATATAAATGTTGTCTTGAGTAAATGAATTAAATGTTATGTATAAAGTGCAATCTTCATAGAGGTTGTATTTTCTTTTATGAATTTATTAATGTTATTATTTGCATGCGCTATATAGTTACGTGTAGTATAAGATAACTTATTTAAAAAAAAAACAACCTCTATTATTTTTTCTAAGTTTTGTTTTAACAAATGTTTGTTTTCAAATATTTTTAAAATAAAATGTTAAAAGGGTTGTGTGTTACTTTTAGCATACCTAATTTAAATAAGTGCCTAAAAGTATGCAATGCCAGAAACTACTATACTCTATTTTTAATTTTAAAAGATAAATGTATTATTTCTTTATGTATTGTTTTAGGCGCTTTTTTATATTATATATGTTTGTAATTTTAGCAAATCCAAAGCTGTAGCTATAAACTTCAGAGATTTTGTAATCTAGAAAAATGTTAATTCAACGGAAACATCAGATGAATAAATTTTCGAGATTGCGATCTATCGAAAATTTAACAATAATATACGTATAATTTAGATAATTGTGTACTTTCAATTGCATCTATTAGCACTTTAATGCAATGTATATGAACTTTAGGGTGATTCAGATTTTTGTTTTTTTTTTTTTTTGCTTCAAACAGGTTTAATAGTAGCAGGCACACGAAAGGAAAATTCTGGTGAAATTATAGCTCATAATATTAATATTTACTGGTGGCTCATCGAGGCTTTTTGTTTTCCATACGATTTGTATGGGGAAAAATGCTTTATAAAACATTTGTCTCTATATCTCGTGAACAAAAAATCTTACATAAACGGGATTTAGCCTATTAGAAAGATCATTAAATTTCCTATAAAAAAGCTTCTAACATTTTTTTTCGTGAAGCAAACACTTCGTCAGTTATTTAACAACAGAAATTCATAAAAAACTCAAAAACACAGCACGTGTACTTTTAAGCGAAGCTTACAATCAACATGGATGCTTTTTTGCTAGCGTTATTGTCGACTGCCGAGCTTGGAGCTAATTAACTGACGAAGTGTTTGCTTCACGAAAAAAATGTAAAGAGCTTTTTTATAAAAACTTTTATGATCTTTCCAAAAGGCTACGTCCCGTTTATGTAAGATTTTTTTTTCACGAGATATATAGACAAATGTCTTATAAAGCATTTTTCCCCATACAAATCGTATGGAAAAAATAAAAGCTCGATGAGCCACCAGTAAATATTAATATTATGAGCTAAAATTGCACCACAATTTTCTTTTCGTGTGTCTGCAACTCTTGAACCTGTTTGAAGCAAAAAATAAAAAATTTGAATCACCCTAATGTGTAATCCTCATTTTGGCAACCCATGATATTAAACCAAATAATTGCCAGTAAATATACATTGCTGAAATTATAAATAAAATTATTCAGCAATGTAGACTCTGTGTATATGTATATTGCCAACGTTTGGTGCTACAAAGGAAATACAGGGTATTTACATACAGTGGTGGAGTACTAATTATGATAAACAAAATTGATTTAATTTGAAAATAAGTTACTTGGAGCGATAATTTAATTGTAATATTTTTGTATCATATGGTCAATGCTATGTATCACAAAGAAAACGTATTGGCTTTCGGGTGCATTATCTTGGTATAAGCTTATTGTGCGATTTGCTAATTACAAGTGAAAAACCAGAATTTTGAATTAGAATTCGTAGGTCAATGTAAAAAAAATGAATTATGTAAAAATGTTGCTATCTGATATTGATTTGATATCTTTCAGGTTGAAAGTTGACCTGAAAGGTGCTTGACAGACGTCAAGTTTCTTTATAACTTTTCCAACACTGTATATTGTTGCAATCAAAACACATTTTTAAATGCGTAAAACTAACTTTTTTACTTATTGTTCACAATAATTCACAAGTCTTCACTATAAGTAGCTAAGTCAATTTTTAAACAAATTGACTGGTCGTGCAACTATAACAATTTATAACAGTTGTCATTTAACTATATAAATTTCTGTCTGTTCTTCATATTTCAAAGGGGCGTGACAAGCAAAATTATTAGAACGCTATACTGTGTGCGCTATTAATGGAAACTCAACCAGACTTCGCACAAGAACTATAAATGAATTGTGCAAGCTCAGAATAAAGTGTGCGGTTTCGGATACGAGGGTGTGGCACATCAAATATAAAAAAAAAACTTTATAATGCAATACTGGGTGTGCTATTTAAGTTAATATAACTTAATCTTTTACACATAGTAATGGTTTTCATAGGCACTGGACAAAAAGTGAACGGGTTGAAAAGTTGATGTGACACCTCCCATCTAAGCAAAAGCTTTGTTAATTATGCTTGAAAGTCCATTTTTGCAAGCTCTATCAAACTTTGTACAAGAACATCTGCTGTACAAAAAGTAAGACTGTTTGGACAATTAAAAACAGTACCTCTAAAATGAACAAAAATTTCGGAATTCTTACAATCTCGGTACAGAAATATTTGGTGACAAGTAGACTAGCACTGACAAAAATTTTGGCAAGGGCTTAAATAAGTGGTCGTGGTACCTTCCATGCAAGATAAAATTGTGATTCTATTTATGCAGAAAATAGTTAAACCACCAACTTTTGCGAGAGCATTTGGTGACAAAAGCAAGCACTGTACTAAATAGAGATCGGTTGGACAAGGACAAGGAAGTGGCACACATCATAAAAGCAAAAACTATGTTATACTATGTGTCCTGTACAAACGGTTTCATAAGAGATGTAGGTCAATACAACATGCTTCACAAGTTGAACTTTTGCATTCCCCATAAAATCATAAATTTCTAATAAAAAATTCTTGTTTGCAATTAGTATTTCACCACTGTAAATTTGATCTATGTGATGTGAAATTATTGTATCTTAAATTCGAAGCTTTTATACAACTATCTTTATAAAAAAACACAACTTTTCTGAAATTTATTTATAAGATCGATTTTAATTTATTTAAAAATAAAAATACTTTGTCACTAAATCTAAAATTCAAGAAATTAACTTAGATTAATTAAAGTATGGTAAATGGCCTTTAAACGAACTATATAACTATTAATTTAATGAAATAAATTTGTTAAAATAAGCTATCATAATACTAAATTTATCAAACTCCAGCATAGAATTTTGTTTAATTTTGCTGAATATTTATGTAGAAATTTTTACTCAATTAAATTTTACTAATTTACGATATTAAAGTTTTGTGTACATAAGTATAACTCCTTTTTTTTCAAAATATATACATATTAAAAATGTTACTTCTTGCTTCCTAGCTATTTTTTGTTTTTAACTAGGCATTTATAACGAAAGTTGTTACTCTTACAGTTTATTTAAATATCAAGGCCGAATTTACACATGTTTAGAGTGTACGCTGCCCACCTCTGGACGAAATCTTAATTGCACGCGGTAAACTTGATGAGCAAATAAAACATCTTACATATTTCAGGCATAATATGATATTGGCGTAATTAGAGAGCTAGGAAGCTTAGTCCCTCAGATTTAGGGCTACCAGATGGCCTTACTACAAAAGTAGCACATCAAAAAATTCGAATTTTGTAAATGAAAATTTTGATGAGCAAAAAAAAAAAAAAAAAGGTCCTCACTTCCTAACAAAAAACCCCAGCAAATTAAAACAATAATTTCAAATAACTTTCATGAGCAAAAAAAAAAAAAAAAAAAAGGTCCTCACTTTGTACGATAAAACTCCAGCAAATTACAAGAAATGCAAATGCAAAAGTAGTGAAAAGTAGCGCATTTCAACCAAAAGTAGTACATTTCGAGTCAAAAGTAACAAAGTAGCAAAGCCTTGCAAAAGTAACACTTTTGCTACTTTAGTATCGCATCTGGTAGCCCTACTCAGATTGCCATATTATGCAAAACTTAAACCTGAAAATTTGAGTTTTTCAAAAATGAGAAACGAGAAAAAATTGTGAGTTCATTTCGCATTTTTAATGACTAACTATTATAAATATACACAGTGCGACAATTTTCCACCCAGACTTTATATCTGCCGCCTGCAAGCGTAGCGCCATCTGTCGGCATTTATGTTGCTAAAAACTTGATAATTCATTATTTTCAAGACGCTCAAGTTGTTTGCGCTAGCTTGGCATGACGCGCAGCTATGGTATTCCGCGTAACAACCCAAAAAACATTGTGACAAATCAAAATGGAACAACGAACAATCATATAATTCCAACTTAAATTAGTCCTAAATGCGACAAAAACGTACAAGTCGTTTACAGAGATGAGAGCCTTGGCAAAGATCGCAAAACAGTCAAAGACGATGACCGAAAAACAAAACAAATACCATAAAAATTAAAGCAATGCTTATCACCTACAATAGCAAGGGTTTGGTACAACACAAGTTTCTTTCAAGTGGCAACAGTAACAGAGGTTACCAGAATTCGAGGTATACAGCCAGAATACAAAGGAAGTTGGCGCACTTACTCACAATGCCATATTGATACGCCAATTTCTAGCAAAAAATCATATCTGTATCGCTGTATTCTGTATAACGCTATATTCGCCCGACTTAGCAATTTCTTTACGAGAAACTGAAATTGGTGCCCAAAGGAGACGTATGTATATACCAATAAAAAACAGTGGTAACGCGACAGTTAAAAGCAGTACCGTATGAGAGCATGTGCCGCTCGTTTGAATCAGTTTTAAGTCAAGGTGCGGAAAGGGTGTTTTTTGAATAATAAATGAAGAGCTTTGATAAATATTGAAGTATTTGGGTTTTATGAGGAATATCTGGGTGGTAAATTGTCGCACTGTGTATCTACAATGTGTACTTCATTTTGATTTTCGGAGTTTTAAACTAAGTACTTACATTACGAGAGCGACTGATTGGGTATAAAAAACAAATTATAAAAATTGATATTCTAAGTCCGGTCGCATATAGGCATATGGATTTAGCACCAGAAGAATGTTTCCTTTAGCTACATCCATTTTTCTGTTGCAATTTAGTCGGTAGGGCGGTATTAATTTTTCGTATTAAAAGCAGTATTTTCATGCATACGGTGAATGACTTTCTTAAAAAAATCTTGCGAATTTTAATAAAAAATATTATAATTCCATTATAAAATAGCGCTTAAGTCAACATCCACTTTTATTGAAAGGAATTGCAGTTAATGGTATTTTTATGTATTGAGTGGCTTTTCACAAAGAATAATCAATAGTAGCTAAGTTTTTTAAATTTTCTTTTTTAAGGGCGTGCTTGTCTCTAATCGGCCCACTCGATGCCGCATTTTGCTCTTGCTTGAAGGCAGTATACGATGATCAAAATTACAACAATAAAACATACTTAAAATTTCGTCCGTTTTGATTTTGCAGCAGACCAAACCTTTCGAAACGTTATGTATAATGTCGATTTTAGATCTGCTTTGAAGTCTCTTTAAATCTAAGAATGTCATATATTAAATAAATTCAAATCTGTTAAGAGTAACTACTTAAGTTGTAAGTACTTTGTTTAGGGAATTTCGCACAAAAAACAAAAAAATGTACACATCAACACTATATAGAAAAACCTTAGAAACTTTCTACAATCTATACTGACTTATTCACATACGTACCTATTGCTTGTAACTTGCTTACTTTACTTATCAAATAAATTTTTGTTTCTTAGTACGTAAGCCCTAGAAAGAAAAGTATTAGAAAAAGAAAACATTCTATCTTTAAAGTGTACCTTACTATCGCCATATTTTAAATTACACAACGTAGTCAATTTAAGTAGTTTTTTGAGTTTCTAAATTTGTTTGCTAAGACACTTTTCGTATTGCGTTTTAATTGAGAAAACTTACACTCACATAATATGCCAAATTACTTACTTGGAGCTAGATGCAACCTTTAAAGAACTTGATTTTAATTGTTATCTAAGGACTAGAGAGAAATAAAAACAATTTGATTTGAAACATACGAAAAGCTATTTGTAGGGTTAAGCGCAATCAACAAGAATTTAAGTACCAAGCAACGAAGATTTGTTTGGATATTCTATAGTTTGACTATAATTTGCTTCCATTATAATAAGCACATTTGCCAGCGTTAGAGGAATGCATTAAGACTGCACACGTGATGTGATCTTTAATCAGTATTTTTAGTTATTTCAATGAAGACATCATTCGAATAAATCTGTCACCTGTGATGTTTGTCTAATCATTCTTTTCCACAATGAGTATGAAGATAGGTTTCACAAAGCGCTAAGATTGCGATATGTTATCCCAGATTAACTAAGCGAACATTTTTTATTCTTGGAGGGGTGAACTCCATATATTCTTGCAACATAAAAATTATAATTTTTCAACATAAATTTGTCAAAAATATGCTATATTTATTCTCTTGCACCAAATCAATGAAGCCAAGTGCCAATTATTGTTTATAAAAAGTGCGGCCGGAAATCACAAACTAGGGAATGAGACTCCAGCGGGAAGCTAAGGTTTTTTGATTAAAATAAGCATTATTTTTAACTGATTTATAAAGACCAGTTCTATTCAAGGACCCTTCTCGCCAGGCCCTATAATTGCTTAGAAGTGGGCGGAAGAATCAAACCAGTTCGAAACTGACAGAGTTTCTAAGGAGGAAAAGTCACTAATACATATCTATGTACATTTTACAAAACAGCCTCTTCCGATCTACGGTAACAATTTAATACAGCATAAGCTCTTTGCTTCCACGCAAGACTTGCGCTGTATTGAATTATTACCGTAGATCGAAAGAGGTTGTTTTGTCAAATGTCCACAGATATGTAGATTTATTTGTAGCAATATAAGTATTTTCTCATGGAGTTCTGCACATTTCAGAAATGCTCTCTCCAAAGTTAGACCAGTTGGCTATAATACTATTCTGAGAAAACTTCAAATAGCTTGCCTTTCAAGTTCATTTCATAGACATGACTTATAAACAAAAATGTGGTGAGTCCTAGTTAATAGTATAGCATCAATATTTGCTTGACTAAATAGTAAATTTAATTCTTCATACATTTCCTGTTTTAACCATGAAACATATGGTTGTTTTGGAGATTTCGATCTGAAATATTTCATATGGTAGAATATAGAATATTTTTGTTTTAAATTGTTGCATTAAAAATTAGTAGGATGCCATATAAATTATGAACACCTGTAATATTGATGTTACCACTTGTGTTCAAGTTTTTCATTACTTTTCATATATAATTGAATCCTCCCACTTGCTCAACTTTCTAAAAAAACGGATTTTAAATGATATAAGGTATTTTTCATAAAATTTTAAAATTCTCTGCCAATAATCTCTTAATTGCTAATTTTCTCATATTTATTTAGACCACTTTTGCAGTTGACAACATATCAAAATGGACCCAATTAAACCATAGAAATTAAATAGAAATCATATACGACCCAATTAAACCATAGTATTGTAATCAACCATTCAAATAGAAATCGACACAAAACATTATAAAGCAATTATATACATATTGGGGGTTGGAATTAATTTTAAAGGTTTTTTTTCGGTTTTTGAGCATTTATTTAGAAACAACGGTACAATGTATATTATTCAAAGTATTGTCCATCGTTAGCTACAACATTTTCCCATATTTCTGGCAGCATATGGATTCCGCGCCGGAAGAGCGACTCGTCTTTTGAGGCAATCCACGAATCGACCCATTTTTTGGTATCCTCGTAAGAAGTGAAGCGCTGCTCAGCCAAGCCATGCGTCATCGATCTGAATAGGTGGTAGTCGGAAGGGGCTATGTCTGGGCTATAAGGCGGGTGGGGTAGCACATCCCAATTCAGCGCCTCCAACGTTTCCTTGACGGTTCTTGCAACATGTGGCCGTGCGTTGTCATGTTGAAAAACCACTTTGTCTTGTCTTTTGGCATATTCCGGCCGTTTAACCTTTAATGCTCGGGTCAATTGCATCAATTGTTGTTGGTAGCGTTCCCCAGTGATGGTTTCGTTAGGTTTTAGCAGCTCATAGTAAACGACACCCTTCTGATCCCACTTTTTCGGTTGGCCCGGACGCTCTTTGTCTTCCGTATCAAAATCACCACTTTTAAACCGACGGAACCAGTACTCACAAGTAGAAATCGATGGAGCATAGTCCCCGTAAGCCTCAGTAAGCGTGCGTTGTGCTTCAACCGCTTTTTTCTTCAAATGGAAGCACAAAAGTAAACCTTCCCGCAAATTGCGTTTTGTTGGAACGAAAGTCGACATGTTCACAGAGAAAAAAATATATGTTGCTTACACTTCAGTGGAATGACACATACTGAAAAATGAAGCTTAGACAAAGTGCTTTGAAATGCATATAGTCACAGGTGTGCCCGATGCGATCTATTGATAGTTACGCCATCTCTTAGAAAACCTTTAAAACTAATTCCAACACCCAATATATATTTTTCTGAATTGCAAATTAAAGACAATTTGACAATTTATGTAATTTTTTATCAATGTTTAGAAAAGCTCTAAAGGTAAAACTATAATTATCACTGCTTGGAACTTTCTAACTTCAATAATTTTGCCCGCTATCAAAAAACAAAATGCCAACAGTTTTATTTAATTTTCACAAAAAAAAAACATCTAAATTATGCTTTTAGTTTGATTGCATTCCTTTTTTGGCATTTATGTGAAAATCAATATTTCACAAACTCCTAGCAGCGCCAGTGCTATGACATTTTCAGACAATCGCACCGTTAGTGAAAATTATAATTTTTACCTTAACTGCTAATATTCTCAGTTGAAATTCAACTATATTTTGATAAAGTTATCCTAAAAACTCAACGTAATACATAGAACAATTATTACTTTAACTAGCTTAATTAGTAGCCACTTGAAAAGAAAAACAATTGAACTTCATAGGCATAAAACAAAATCTTTTATTAAAATAAAAACAAGTCCAAATTAAACACTGCTGCAATAATCAAAGAAAAGCTTTATTCTAAATGGAATAGAAAAAAACTCCAACATTTTGTAGAGAAAATTTTAAATTATAAATGTCTTAGCGAATTTAGTGAAAAAAATAAATAAATATTAAATCATTAGTTATTAGCTACATTGAAACATAAATAATTAAAATGAAAAGTTACAATTTTAGGTCAACTGAAACAAATAAATAAATAAAAATGATTTTAGTAGTAGAATTGCTGAGAAAATTTGTTTTATTAATATGTTATATATGTATTTGCAGTTTGCAGGTAAGTTTATTTCAAAAATATTTTTTTTTTCATAATTTTCATAGTAGTTTTATGTTAAAAATATTTACACATCTTACAGTAAAGTATGTTTCAACAGCTAGCTACATCAATATTTTAAACAGTTAAAGTTTGTGTTTTTTTTTTGTGTTCCTATTAAAAATATTTTTTGTTTATGTTCGTTTTAAATAAAAGAGGTTTTTGAATTTAAATATTGCAAAAAATGAGATAAGAAAAATATTATTATATTGAATTTGAAATCGTCTCATTTTGTATAACTTGCATGCAATGGAATAAGAAAATTTTCATTTTATTTTGAAAATCTCATTTCCATACGTATTGTATATCATATGAATTTAAACCACAACAAAGGTGGTAAGCGCACAATTGAATTTTCCGTTGCATCAGCAAGCAAATGCCAAAATAAAGCACTGGTGCAATTGCCTAAATTTGCTGCACAGTCTGTAAAGGTTGGCCAATTATATGTTGTTGGTTCATAAGTATTTTGTACAATGTTGTTTGTCTGTTTCAGCGGTTTAAAATCCAATAAATCTTCACTATATTCTTCCTTCAGTGACAACCAATTTTTGTGTAAGTCAAAAGCGAGTGCGGGACGACGTTGCTGATTCATTAATTCATAGCAGTTCATAGGTAAATTCTCCTGTTCACTATTACGTTTGCGCAGTTCATCAAGTAAGGCTTCCTCATGATATTGACGTTCCAATTTCAAAAGCTCCGCTTCAACATTCAACGCACCGCATGTAGCATTTGCTGCAGCGATTGTAATACTTGTTGCATTTGCAATTGAGGCAACCGAAGCTGATGATGTAGTTGTGCTGTTACTAGGTGCTGTTATAGTAGTATCATTTGTACCATCACTTGCCAATACATCGTTCGCTATTTTACCATCATTACGCTGTTGCACGCGATGTAATGAAGTTAGCGGTATTTGACTGGCTAAAAAGAATGCTCCAGCAATTGTCATCACACTTGCTGCATAACTAACAGCCATCACTGTTATGTTGTTGAACAAAAATTTAACCAACGTAAAGGAAGGCAACATTTGCACAAGTTCTGTATAAGTAAGCCAACCACGTCGCAATCCCTCACGCCGTGCCAAAGTCTTTTCAATATTTGTCAATTTATTGAAGAACTGCTCATTCGATATGTAAATATTCCAATTCTATGAAGAGTGCAAAAAATCATTATTTATAAATTTCAAAAATTTGTAAGGTATTTAATTGTTACATACAATCGCGCATAGAAATTCCAATTCTAATTGCTTCAGTCTATCTTCGGTTATATTACCATCTTCAGCCCAATCGCTCAAATAAATTTCCTCATCATGGCCAGCATAAAATTTAGTGGAAATCATCTGAAATAAGGTATTTTTATTTATAAGTGAAAAGCAATGCAAATATATCAAAGTAAAATGAATAAATTTAACATTGTCCTAGTAGTTGAGTTCTTGTCAAATTAATCTTGCAACTCGTGAACAACATGTTCGACATAATACTTATACGACGCAGGGGTTCCAAACTTGTTTTTATTAAAGTTAAATCTCTTTGGCTGTTTATAACTCAAAAACTGTCTTAAATCGCTTGACAATATGGGGACAACAGTGACAGATCACAACTTCTTTGTTTTATTTTTTTAATACGAGCGCCTGCCTAGAAAGGATTAATTAAGGCAACGGTGTGCCGTGCCACACTTGAATTATTTTGTATACGTCCCTTACTATAGGACGACTGTTATTGGAAACAGTTACCATGTAAAATAACAGTCGAGGCCGTAACTTCACCCTCGGTTTGAGTCGAGATCTACCTATATTTCTTGCCGTCCTTGGGACAGCCACTATGTTGAGAAAATGCAACTCCACACTGAGCGTAACACTTTCTTCTCTTTACGATTTAAGTTTCAACCGCAGCCACCACGATGCACTCCCGTAAGAACAGCATGCGATCTACACTATTGGGCTTTACGCAACTGCCAGGCTGGACCGAAATCCCAGGGGCTCATAACAACCAGTGGTACCAGATTGGTTCAGATCTTCACCTCTGGTCAGGCATAGTATCAAGTTATAAATACACACATTACAAGGTTCAAAACGAGCCAAGTACACAGTACAGTTTTTATCTACCTACAGTTTGAGCTTACCTGAACGCCCTCGCGCGACAATATGGGGGAATTTTGAGCAAGCTTTGAAGTAATCTACGATATTGCTTCCGTTTGTCACTATTTTTTTAACACTGCACACAACATCATTGGAAGTGACACAGTCTTCAGCTTACATTAACCCAGTTACGCATATAAAGTTGATAGTATAGGGTGATTTTTAGAGGTTTGTTTTTCGAATAGAGATAAAACTGGCATTTTATGGTCAAATCTGGCAACTCTAATGTCATTTATGTTCAGTTTGGTTTGCCATTTCATCATAAACAGGTTGACAAAAGAACAACGCTTGCAAATCGTGCAAATTTATTTCGAAAATAATGGTTCAGTTCGCGAAGTTTACCGCAAGCTCCGTCCATTTTATGGTCGACATAATCGTCCATCAGAGCAATTAATTCGGTTAACCATGGGTCGTTTTCGCACTACGTTTACTCTATGTGATAATACGCATCCGCAGAGACGTCGAACAGTGCGCACCGAAGAAACAATTGCCGCTGTAGAGCAAAATGTTGAAGAGGACCCGAATGAATCGATTCGCCACCGTGCACAGCAATTGGAGCTTTGTCCATCAACTTTATGGAAGATTTTGCGCAAAGATCTTGGCTTGCGACCTTACAAGATCCAGCTTGTGCAAGAATTAAAGCCGCGAGACCATGCAATGCGTCGTGATTTTGGTGTATGGGCCGAAAATGAGATTGATCTCGATGCTGATTTCCATCGCAAAATTTTGTTCAGTGATGAGGCTCATTTTTGGTTGAATGGCTACGTCAACAAGCAAAATTGCCGCATTTGGAGTGAAGAGAATCCACATGAGACCCTTGAGACGCCATTACATCCACAAAAACTGACTGTTTGGTGTGCTCTATGGGCTGGTGGAGTCATTGGGCCATACTTCTTCCGAAATAATGCTGGAGAGTCAGTTACCGTTAATGGAGACCGGTATAGAGCCATGATAACCGACTATTTTGTTCCCGAATTGGATGGCATGAATGTGGATGAGTTGTAGTTCCAACAAGACGGCGCTACATGCCACACAGCGCACGTCACAATCAATTTATTGAAGGAAACATTCGATGAGCGCATAATTTCGCGGAATGGACCTGTCAATTGGCCACCAAGATCGTGTGATTTGACACCATTGGATTATTTTCTTTAGGGATATGTGAAGTCGCTCGTCTACGCCAACAAACCAGAAACGTTAGGGGACTTGGAAGCCAACATTCGTGGCGTTATTGCCGACATACGGCCCCATATGCTCGAAAAAGTGGTTCCAAATTGGACCTGTAGAATTGGCTTTATTCGAGCCAGCCGCGGCGGCCACATGCCCGAAATCATAATTAAACATTAATGGCATAAAATTATCCTTCCAATAAAGCCAAATTGATGGACATTAAAACGATTTTCTTGTGTTTTATTTCAATTCGAAGCTCTATACCTCTAAAAAAAACACCCTATACTATAAATGCACCACAGTATGTAAGAATCTACTAAATCTCTAAATGACTCAATTCAGCTTTTTGTAGTTTTTATATAATTTTGTAAATATTTTGATAAGTATTATTTTTATTTATTGCAATTATAAAAACTAGTAAACAAAACTTGTTATTTAAAAAACAAAATTTAAACGTATGCCAATATTAAAACAACAATAAAGTATCAAATGCAAAATACCAAATGGATGACGTCATAAAAATTTGTAGTTATGAATTAAAATGTGCCATAGCATGCTGTCTATGCTCAACATGTGCTTATTAGACTATAGCAACAAATAAACGAATAGTAATAAAGGAAAAGAAAAAAATAATAAGTGCACAACAATGAAAAAATATAAAACAATGTGTATGGCACTTAACAACACAATTGCAGAGAATACACGTAAAAATCAATTTCAGTTGTTTGGTTTTAATAAAAATAAATAACTAAGTACTTTGTTGCTAAGTAGCTATGTACAAGTAGAACTAGGTGAGACCGGAATAACGCTATGATTTGTTTTTGCTGATTAACTTTAGGGCTTTGAGCTTAAATGTACATATATACATAATGCTCAAGGAAAGAATTTATTATTTGATAATTTGATTGTAGAAAAAACAAAAGATAAAAATTTAAAAAAGAAAAATAGATAAAAAACTAAAAGAAAAACTGTTTGCGTTGGAATTTTAATGAATTTCTAATTAGATAAAAGTTAGTTAACTCAATAGTAAAAATAGCAGCGCTGATGACACAATAAGATAAGATAAGTAATTTTGCTTAAAAGTTTTAATTGATTACTTTATTTGTTTCATTATTACTTTACTTATAAATTAAGCAGCGATTTAACAAAAATTGTTTAGAACATTTTTATTGAGCCAGGCGACAGAAGGTCAAATTGAAGAGCTTTATCAACATGCATTCAAATTAAAATTTTATATTTGTAATCATATCTTTTCGAATATTGATTACACACATATGAGCTATTCTCGGAAGATGACTGATAAATTATTTTTCTTTAAACTTTTTGAATCAATTAAGTTGATTTTGAGTTTAAATATGCGTTAAAAATCATTTAAAAGTACGATATGACCGTGCCGTTTTATCAATTAAAAAAATTATTTTTAGAGAGAAATTTCGTGGAATGAAAATTTTATTGAGATTATAGTATAGTACACAAAAGTGTGAAACATTTAAAAACATAGTGCTCAAAACATAATATGTAATATCATAGGCGATTGCATTTTGGAAAGTTTCCAATCTCAAAAATTAATTTGCAAGAAAGGTCAGCTCAGTAGTCTTCCCTCAAACTCTTTATATTTTGAATATTGATTAACTTCTAAGGTAGAATTTGAAAGTCTCTAAAATGTAGTTGCTTATGACTATTTAGTAAATCTTTAAAATTCAGTATTAGCAGCGTTCGGCTAGGACACTCATAATAACATCTGAATGTCCTTTGTGCTACATGAGTTGAATCAAAAAATTCAGTATTTGGTTTTATCCAATTTATTTTCTTTGTTTTATACGAAATTGTCAGATTGTTACTGTCATAGAAACGACAACTTTTTACTATTAAATCGATTTTGACAAATTAATTGTAATTATTTTCGCTTCACTATGGAGATTAGTTCAGGGGTATATAGTCAAAAAAAAAAAAAATTAAATTAAAAATTTGATAAAAAAAAATTGTTTGGAGGCGATTACGGCTGGAGCCTCACTTCAAAATATTTATCAAAAGTTTTAACTTGCAAAGTCGTACCTATGAAACTAATAACTGTTGAACCAATTTTAATGAAAATCATTTGTATTTTTAAGATTAGTACAAGGACATTAAAGTTTCAGATATCTATTCATAGTGGCTTTTGTTATATGAATAGGTCTAATTCTTTTGAAAACACTCCAAATTGACTTTCCTTCTATCAATAAAATGTAATGAGGGGAGATTTCATAAATTTCACATATTTTTGTAGTTATTTTGAAACGCCCCCTACCACTGTCACAATGTGTCACAAGCCCACGTAACCAGTGACACGTAACTTTGTGAAATTTTTCTTTTTATTTCAATGTTAATAATCAATAATTTTTTCGATTCGAGCAACAGGTAAAAACTTCACAATTCAATTTTTCTAATGGAATGTCATTTCTTGGAAAGATTATTGTCACAAACTTAACAGATGGCTTGACCTCCTCCTCCACCCACCTAGGACCGTTGCATTTTTGGACGCTCGCTAAGTCCATTGCTCAACAAAAGCATTACAAAAAAGCATAATTAAAGATAAAACTGCTGAAATTCAATCACTACTTACCATCGATACAATAAACAGCTCCTGCGGTGTTATACGACGCACATAACCAGGATCAGTTACATTTAAGCGATCCAAATAAATTAGCGCCATAATCAGCGAACATGGTGTCGTATGGACGCTGCCCGCAGTAACGCGATTTAGACGATGCAATGAGTGTCCTTTATGTGGCTCCGAGAAAAGCTCCGATGCATATTCAGCCAATGGGCGACTAACTTCCATATCATCAGCAAGTGTATCACCGCCAAAGTAGAGAGATTTTCGTATTCTATCGATAAATTCATCATGCGGCATCACCTAAAAGAAACAAATTGTAAGAAAATGTGAATTTTTCATACAAAATATTGCGAGACAAAAGCTAAAAATAATGTGGCATTTGACATTCTAAACCCCCACCCCCTCCCCCACCGAGATTCACTTTCAACTTAAAAATCATACCTTTTGTGGTGTTGCGCCTTTTATGACGCATCTATTGCGCCCCAAAGTCATTTTGTTGCTTATCTTCCAATGTTGATTTTCGTTCGCTTTCACTTGTTATATTTTATATTAAAAAATAAAAATATAAAACCACAACTTTAAGTATGCATATGCCACTTTTTTTTTAGTATTTTCACTATTTATTTGTGAATTACCTAGGCGAAATGCTTAAAGAATTCTCGGAGCGCAAATTTACGTAGTTAGATTTGCACGAAAATTCTGACAAAAGAAATTTTGACAGCTACCAATTGAACTGATTTGTCACACAAAAAGGAGGTGTTTAGAATGCGATAAGTATTTGCAATCCGTAGTGTTGCCACGCTGTAACTTTTATGGGAAAATAAGAATTGATGGTTGTATGGTTGATGTTAAGTACACATTTTTTTTTTTCAAATTATTGCTATCAAATGATTTCAAACTGTTTTTATAGTGTCGCAAACGCTAATACCAAAGTTTTCTTTTCGTTTTCTGTCGATTCATCACTGTTTTTATTTTTATTATGTGTTTCTATTTTAATATTTTAGCCTAGCACTGACTCGGTGCACAAGGCCTCGCGTGACCTAAGAACGCTTCTTCAAAATTCCGGCACAGTTGCCATATATTTTTGATTATTTTAGGTTTGTGTCTATGATACTTCAAACCTTAGCAAAGACAAAAAAAGTTGAACGGATAGAACTGGAAATTGAGCTGGTTCACGCATTTGTATGAAATTTTGGTATAACCAAACCCAATAAAACTCGACTGTTATATCTAAAACTCAATGGCATTCTCATGCACAGGCCTCTGTAGAACATCATCGGCCAAGTTTTGATTTGTACTACACGCTAACCATAAAATTTATGAAGAGAAAATACATAAGTTTCCAGGATGATAAGTTCCAACACATTTTCAGTAGAACTCGATAAAACAGCAAACTGTTATGTTACGAGGCGTTTGCTGTTTGACCTTTCAGGCTCTAACAGAAATGTAATGTGATATGTTAGGAGAGTTAGTACAATGACCAGTTAAATCATAGCCAGGATTTCAACCAGCAGTCTTACATTAAATCTCATATAAACTCTGTCAGTTGAAATTCTGGTTGAATTTAACCAGGTGGTAAAACGACTTTTAACGACTCCGAAGTTGTCAATAAGGCTTTTCTAAAAATTGTTATATATCAAGAAACCCTGCATTGAAATGTGGATATCATATGAAAGGTAATTTAATGAGCTACAATACTATACTCATATTATGGCTTTTATAAAATTTTTACCGATTTTTTTTTTTTTTTCGAAAAACCATTATTTTTCCAAATATTAAGAAAGCTCAATTATATATTTCAATCGCATCCTACACCGGCTTCGCTAGTCACATTAATTCTACATAAGAGTTAGAATAAATGGGCGGCCTTTGGCTACTGCTCAGGGTTTAAGTCTCAAATATGTCCAACACCGGCTTCGCCTAAACTTAAGTTTTCGAACGCAAGGCTATGGAAATTAAAATTTTGAAAAAGTTACATGTGCTTAAAATTCATATGTGCCATATATATCCGTGGACATTTGACAAAACAAACTCTTTCGATCTACGGTAATAATTCAATATAGCGCAAGTCTTGTGTGGAAGCAAAGAGCTTATGCTGTATTAAATTATTACCGTAGATCGGAAGTGGTTGTTTTGTAAAATGTATATAGATATGTATTAGTGACCTATCCTCCTTAGAAAAAAATTATTCTAACTCAACTGAAGCTTATCCTAGGCAACCGCTATAATTTTGGAATATTAAAACTTTTCCTCGAAACAACAAAATATTGCCGCATGTGACACTAGCACATGACATTTAAACTATTTACTCCAATTGATTATGTAAAATGTTTTGAAATGAGTTTTTCCAAGAAATTATTGGACTTAAGTTTATGGCAGACAATTTAAAAACTCTGGAGTCGCTGAAATTTAATCATTTGAAATAAAGTATGCCCTAATTATTTTTTAAGTGCCAAAATTTTCAATAACTTAAAACATTTGGCACAAAGTATTTAATTTCATTTAATGTGTTTTAGTTACTAGGAAAAACCAAGAAATTTCCATTCAATTATTTGAAGACTCATCTAAATCCGTTGGACTTTATGAATGCTTTAAACAAGATTAAATATTTTCAATGCTAATTACTTCACTATAACTTAGGTATTGACTGAAACATTTCGTTAAACGGAGGTGCGAGACGTGTGACATTGTCAGCGATAAATTACGCTGGAAGAACAAAAGGCAACGCAGATGAAAAATTAATTACTCAGCATGGGTGACTATAGTTCTTGTGAAAATTAGGTACAAAAGAAATTGAGGACCGATCACGAAAGCCATTGTTAAATGCAGCAAATAATAGAAATTTCTTGAAATTGCAGAGTAACGAAAGGGAGGATATCTAGGTAGGTAAGATAAGGTGAGAGCGTATACTAAAAGAAAATCCTTTTCTTCAAAAAACCATAAAGGACAATAAAAGGTGTTTTCCTTTTTAGAAAAACTATCAAAAGGTCAACAGGTATATTGAATGACATTTTGTTATTGATAGTAACACACAGGTAGAAGAAGTCATTTTCAAGGAAGTTACATCGTATGTCTACGGTATAAAAGACAGTGTAGAAATGTTAGGATTAACAAATCCAAGATAACAGTCATAGTGTTAAGTACAAATTTGTGAAAGATTTTTAAATAAAACTACGTTATGTCAGCGATTAAAATGAAATACTCTGATAGCAATATCACGGGATATATACATAAGAAATTTAATTGTGGATATACGCATAAGAAGTTTGGATTACGCTTGTTGCAACGAGATCAACAAAATCGCAATGCACAACTATGTAAAGCTGATGTATCGTCAATCCAAAATACAATTCATTCATCAGAGCTCAACACAGCCAATAATAAGAAACGTAAGGAAATATTTAGACCATATGCTCTGGATGAATGGAATACATCAAGGAAACGAAAAATTGCATCTCACCCTGGCGAAGATACCAGAGCAGCAGCTTGTAAGCCAATACAAGTAGATCCACGTTCTACGTTACAACGTAGCATGTACTCAAACCCATATCACCAGCAATCAACAACTTATACAGTTCAACACCAAGTATCACAAACTATGCAATTCAATAAGCAAACTTTTACGCTTATGCTGCAAAAGCAACGTGCTGCTCTTTATATGCGTAATTTTATTGTAAATTCAAATACCAATTATTGGCCAGCTAATTATAATCAAGTGCCATTAATGGGTGGCATGTGCTAATTTCTCTATAATAATAATAATGGACCAGTGATAGAAATTGTAAATTTGCGACTTGATGATGAGACTTAAAAGCTTTATTAGATTTAATAAAATATTGTGAATATTTTTTTGATTTGTATGATATTTTTTTAAGTATTTTAAATATTACCGTCTTAGACATAAATAAATAATTTTTTACAATAACAATGAATTAATTTTCTTTAAATTATTAATCACTTGCGTTCCTGTAAAGACATGGTTTACTATTTGATAAAAGAGTTTGTTAATCTATTGCAGGGGTCGGCGAAGTAATACTAGCACAAATGTGTGAGTATGAGTGAGTTTACACTGAAAACTTTTATTTAATAGATTTTACCATTTTCAAAGCATATGCTCTTAGTTAAAATAATTTATAATGTTTTTTCAAAAAATTAAATTAAGAATGAAATGTTTTTTATGAGAAATGAAAACAATATCTGCATAAAAGGTATAAAAATCCAAAAAAAAAGCTATGTTCGAGCAACCATTTTTCGGTCAATTTTTAACACAAACAATTTTTTGATCTTTCACCCATATCTCTGATTTCCACTCTCTAATTTAATAGCACTCCGCGGTTTTTTCTTCCCAAATGACCCATTGACTGACTCCTGCAATAAAAACCCGTATACGTATTAGCTCCTTTTTGCCTTTTTTTTAACGACATAATCAATAGCCTATAGTTCAAAGTTTGGAAGCATAACGGAATACAACATTCATAGTGTTCGCATGTGGTAGCGATTAAAAATGAATATAAATTGAATTTGAATATTAAGCAGTGCAGGAACGCCAGGTAGTGCAGTATCGATATGCCATATATTATGTCCAGTGGGCCAGTCCCATGATCCCCAACATTTCAGTGTTCGAGCCCATTACCACCAGATAACGTTGAGCTACAATCCTTCAGAATCGTTCTGTTAGTGCTGCTGAGCATTTTATAGCTGGTAGTTTTTCATGTTGAATCATATATTAAAACAGCTCCCCACCCCCCTCCTTCTTAGACTACTGTCGTCACTCGACCCCCGAGTTTTATATGTTTTGCCCTACTTATAGTCTTCAAGCACAGCTATTTTAATTTTCCGAAACTATATTGTAGATAAGCTCATTGAACACCTAGATATACAATTGATGGTGGGTAGACAGTCACCTAGAAATTGGTATCACTGAGCTAAACAAAGTTTTGGTTAGGAGGACCTGTACGAATCCTACCGTGGAGATATCGTTCTTAAATAAACTCGAAAAATATGTCGATTAAGTCGAAACTCGACTACCGTGAGAAGGGTGGATGGTTTCTTACTAGAGGGTGTTTTTTTTAAAGGTTTGTTTTTCGAATAGAGATAAAACTGGCATTTTATGGTCAAATCTGGCAACTCTAATGTCATTTATGTTCAGTTTGGTTTGCCATTTCATCATGAACAGGTTGACAAAAGAACAACGCTTGCAAATCGTGCAAATTTATTTCGAAAATAATGGTTCAGTTCGCGAAGTTTACCGCAAGCTCCGTCCATTTTATGGTCGACATAATCGTCCATCAGAGCAATTAATTCGGTTAACCATGGGTCGTTTTTGCACTACGTTTACTCTATGTGATAATACGCATTCGAAGAGACGTCGAACAGTGCGCACCGAAGAAACAATTGCCGCTGTAGATCAAAATGTTGAAGAGGACCCGAATGAATCGATTCGCCACCGTGCACAGCAATTGGAGCTTTGTCCATCGATTTTATGGAAGATTTTGCGCAAAGATCTTGGCTTGCGACCTTACAAGATCCAGCTTGTGCAAGAATTAAAGCCGCGAGACCATGCAATGCGTCGTGATTTTGGTGTATGGGCCGAAAATGAGATTGATCTCGATGCTGATTTTCATCGTAAAATTTTGTTCAGTGATGAGGCTCATTTTAGGTTGAATGGCTACGTCAACAAGCAAAATTGCCGCATTTGGAGTGAAGAGAATCCACATGAGACCCTTGAGACGCCATAACATCCACAAAAACTGACTGTTTGGTGTGCTCTATGGGCTTATTGGGCCATACTTCTTCCGAAATAATGCTGGAGAGTCAGTTACCGTTAATGGAGACCGGTATAGAGCCATGATAACCGACTATTTTGTTCCCAAATTGGATGGCATGAATGTGGATGAGTTGTGGTTCCAACAAGACGGCGCTACGTGCCACACAGCGCACGTCACAATCAATTTATTGAAGGAAACATTCGATGAGCGCATAATTTCGCGGAATGGACCTGTCAATTGGCCACCAAGATCGTGTGATTTGACACCATTGGATTATTTTCTTTGGGGATATGTGAAGTCGCTCGTCTACGCCAACAAACCAGAAACGTTAGGGGACTTGGAAGCCAACATTCGTGGCGTTATTGCCGACATACGGCCCCATATGCTCGAAAAAGTGGTTCAAAATTGGACTTGTAGAATTGGCTTTATTCGAGCCAGCCGCGGCGTCCACATGCCCGAAATCATATTTAAACATTAATGGCATAAAATTATCCTTCCAATAAAGCCAAATTGATGGACATTAAAACGATTTTCTTGTGTTTTATTTCAATTCGAAGCTCTATACCTCTAAAAAAAACACCCTTTACTTAGAAAGCATATAGATTTGCTTCGATGATGGCTTATCTAATTTGTCATTGCTTTTAGTGGTGTACCTTGAATATTTCTTGATTGGAGCGAAAAACAAATCTACCGCTCCTACAATTAAAATGTTGTTAATAAATATAATCTCAATTAATATCGAACACAATTTGATGCAAAACCTAACCCAAAACCTACTTTTTTCAGATAGAATGATTTTCTACATAACACTTCATATAAACTCACAGAAGGGCATTACTCCTAACATAATGAAAACTTTGAACAATTCCTTGAACATTTTCAAAGAATATCAGTCTAGTCGCAACTAAATCCAATGGAAGAATACAAAAATTATTGCTTAAAGTTTCACCAACAATTTTCATTTTTTTTGTGAATACAAAAAAGGACTAAACAATTGATTAATTGATATATTAAACTAATGCTCAAACGTAACAAGAAAACACTTTACTGCTCACACTGCAAATTACGAATCACCAAAAATTTCTTTAATGTCTTTAAATAATGGATAAACTGGGGCTATTGTCTTATCAGTGTTGCAATGTGCAAAAAAAAAAAAAATTCCTTGAATTTTTATGGCCCTTAACCATATTTCACAGCTGAAAACAAAAAAATGTTTCTTTTTACAAAAGATCCTTTCAGGTAATCAGAAATATCCCACGTTATTCGTAGTCTGTCCTTTGCAATAATTCATTGATGTTTTTCCATTGTCATAACCTGCTTGACCTGCTTGGCTGGGTCATGTCCATCGTATGGATAAAGAAGCTCCAGCGAAAAAGGTATTCGAAGGGAAAGTCCCCGGTCAACGACGAAGAGGGAGACCATGCCTCCGGTGGATAGACCAAGCTGAGGAAGCCCTAACCGCGCTTGGCATTAACGATTGGAGAAGGCGCGCGCAAAGCAGAGGCGCCTGGCGAGAGCTAATGAGGTCGGCCGTAACCTGACAACGGGTTGTTATGGCCATCTAAGTAAGTAAGTAAGTAACCTGCTTGACCTTTCTGTGTAAGTACACTGCCTTAATCTGAGCATACGTATCACTCACCCTTGTTAAGGTATGAAGTTCTCGTATTATTATTGCTACACCCTCATTAATGTAAACTCATAAATCCATTTGGTAAAACTTTTATGGTTTATTTTACAGTTCAATAGATTTATATTTAAAATAGGTAGCGAGTTAAGTCAGGCTGGAACTCATCGCCATGCTGTCTGGCTTATATCTTTTGATTGGACGTAATAATTGTCATGTGTTGGAAATTTCTTTATTTTTTTTTCTTCAGAGAAAAATTTGTTCTGGAGACTTATATTAACACAGCATTTAAAATAATTTAAAATGCTGAGATTGATTTATTAGTAGCTATGAGCATTGAAACTGCGCAACATAGTAGATTTGGGTAATTTTATCACCTTGAACTCAAAAAAAGGTTGGTAGTGTTTGCTTATGTCCCCAGAGAAGTAAAATTTTTAGTTTATGAACTACTTACATATACATTAGGGAGCTTATTTTGAATGTTCTTATATTTTTTGCCTATAAAATATAGCATGGGGCTAAAGAATAATGGTCGCAAAAATTTAGTTTACTAGATCAAAGCTGACGGGCAAAGTTCTTGTACAATGTCGTCGAAGTTTTACAAAATAACCGACTTAACCCATTCCAGACTATTGGGTATTTAAATACCCAAAAGAAGAGTGTATTTAAAAAAATATTACTATGCGACAGGTAAGAGGTGTTGTGGTTTTTAAAGCTTTTTTGGGTAGAGGAAGGATTGGTTTGTAATAAATATTTTTGTTTTTCCGAACTTCTTTGATTAACCTGTATTTTTGTGAGGTAGAATTTAGGTAAAATAAAATTTCCAAAATTTTGGTGGAAAATCGATCCAGGTAAATTTGAAGACTTAAAGAAAAAAGCTCGAAACAATTTCAAAAATCCTATGTGGGATGCTATAATAAAACAGATTTGATTGAACGAAATGTTGAACTGTAAATTTTTTTTTTGTTTTTTTTTTCTCATAGAGGGCTATTGGGTAAAAATTTACCCATTTTATTTGTAGCTCGATTACAATATCTACGTAAAATATATAAAAATGATAGCATATATAGCGAATTCCAGTCCTTGGTGACACAAAACAAATAAATAAGATTTGATTCCACAGAGCATAAGGTTGACAACCTTGAAAGTTCAACACCAGACGTCAAATCATGCGCATGGCGCAATCTGTATTTTATTGATTCATGCTTCATCACATTCCTTACAAATAACGAACTGTCGAAGTAAAAACACTTTTCTGGTTTTAGGTCATTAATATATATATTTAAAAATTTTTCCAACTTTTTTGAGGAAGATCCTTCAAGGAAAATCTCTTAGTTTTTTTAAATTTATTTCTAATGCTTCTGCATAATAAGTGATGTTTTTGAAAAAATAGTTCCCTAATCATTTTATAAAAAGAACTGGTCATAAACATAATTTAGGTGGTTAACGGCTTAACAGCAATAAGGATAAATCTATCAGTAAAATTTCCAATGAAAAAAGATAAAAAGAACACTGAAAAAGGTCAGACAGGTATCAAACGAAGAATGACTTCAGTCTTTTGACCTGTTAAAAGGATATATACGCGCTGAGATAAAGTTACCTAATTGCACATTTGCAATATAAAGAAACGCAACTACAGAGGAGCATAGCATTCAATTGAAATAATTTGCAGTGATAACAATACGATCAATAACGCAACCATTAAGAATGCAAGGATATCAGCATAAGAAATTCGATGTACACTTCGAATATGAACATAAGAAATTCGGTCAAAGGTACAATATAAACAAAAGACAACGTGAAGATCCAAGTGATATAAAATTAAATGAGATGACTACAAAGATTTTGGGCACCGATACCATACCAAATGCTGAATTGATGCCACCAACAAAACGAAGACAAACTCAAGCGCTTTTCAGACCCTGGTTATTGGATGAGAAAACAATACAGCCAACTACACTCATGCAATATCATTCTAATATGGTACGCAGTCATCCGCTAAAAAATCGCAATCCCAGGGCACAACAGCGGCGTGAACGAAATACTCTCGCCTGTATGAAGATTCGACATGCTAAGAAAATTGAGAAATTGACTTTAGAGCAGGAATATATACAACTACGCTTAAAAGAGGAAGCAGTTGCTGAAGCATCACTAAGAGCAAAGCTTTATTTACAAGAATTAACGCGCTTGACAGCTATAACGAATTCATCACAAGTCGTGTTGTCATCTCATCACCAACAGCAAGCACAATTTCTATTGCAACAACGGCAGCAACAACAGTTCGTCCAGCGAGGTAGCGCAGCAGCAAGTCCTGTATTCGTATTTCGTGGCATGTGCTGTTGATGGCATTGCTTTGGTATATTTCTTATATGCTGACATGTAAATATTGTATACAGTGTTATTAAAGTTAGGATTATTTATAAAAAAATCAAATGTGTGTTAAATCAAAAATGTTTGTTTTTAATTTTCCACTATCAAAAAAACTTGGTTCTTTTTTTATGCTTGTGACATTGATTTCTCTCATTGAAGCACTAGTTTTTGCATTGGTTTTTAATCGTAAGTCTTTACAATTTCAATTAATATCTTGGGCCACCTTAAATATTATTTTTTTTAGATTCTTTCGCATTTTAATGGTTCAGCATCCTGAACATTCAAAGGTCTATCTATTGAAAAAAAAATTTATAATATCTATAATTTCAATCGCTGAAAATTTTTCCGAAACCATCCCATGAAAATATTGGCTCATTTATTTTTGGAAGGTCAATCTACTTATTCTTTCTGAGTAAGCTAGACGGTTCTTGCACAGACAGTACTACAAGTACCCTATAATTTCTTTATCACATATATTATCCAATCTTCAGCAATGAAGCTCACGATTTAGGGGCTGTCCATGAAGAAAAAGTTATTGTTTCAGTAGACACAATAATAGCGAACGGGAAACTAGTAAGTACAAAGATATTCACATTTCCCATTCTTACAGCGATATTTAAAAGTAGCCTAAGATTGAACTGCATTTTGAAGAGCTAGCTGAAGGGCAATGCAGGTAGTTCTCATACGGGAGATAAGCAGAAGAACACATGAGACCGCGGAAGATTTAAGACCAATCAGCTTATCTTCATTCGTTTTAAATGCCTTAGAATGGCTTTAAGTCCCCTACCTGTCTAACAAAATAATTGGACCACAACTATCAACACGTCTACCTCATGGGCGGTTCCTCAGAGACGACTCTTCACGAAATAGTTCGTGAAATTGAAAGTTCGTTATAAACCAAGCAATGCATGATGGGCGCGTTGTTAGAGATAAACGGGGCTTTCACCTAGCAAACATTCCGACTATTTTAAGAGTCGGATATGAATCATAATTCTGAACGCTTACACTCATTATGAATTCATAAAAGAGTCAGAAATGTGTGTATGTATGTAAATTATTAAAGTTTAATGTTAAAGTTTAAAATAGTTTATTGAAAAGTTCATAAAAGTTAATTGAAAGTTTATAAAAGTTAATTGAAAGTTTATAAAAGTTAATTGGAACATTGAAAGTAAATTAAATGTAAAAATAAATACTTCGCCACGCACACGACCTGCCACGATCAACTTCTATGCAAAGACTGTTCGTTAGCTTCTCTTCTTACGACAAGTGATGCTGGCTCTCTTAAGTACAGCGTTGCATTCTTACATGTATGTATATCCGTTTTTGGAAGGGAAGTCAAAATTTAATCACAAATTAAACTCATATTAGAGTCTGAAATATGAAAGTATTCTGAGCCTAAGACCTAGACATTATGACACTTTTTGGAGACATATGTGACTCATAAATCAGAGTTTTTACGATTTTAAAATGGTCAGAAATTACTGCAAATCAGGCTCATATTTGAGCCTGGAATTAAATAAAGTTTTTGATCAATTTTTCTTGCAATTCTTATGCAATTATTTTATTGATAACACTATGCAGTGGAGTTAGTTTTTTAAATTTAATTTGTAAATTTAAATTTGCAACATACTTCTAATAAACGCACACGAGAAGTTAAACAATAGCAATAGTTTCAGTTCATCTTTTAAATTTCGGTTTATTCTGCGAATTAAATTATCCATCACCTGACACTGAAACACACACTTTTGCGCTCTTAACGCCTCAGCCCATAGTCTGTCGAGTCCGTTGAGTCAAAGTATACAACTGACAGTCACGGAAGAAGAATATCCAGAATTACCAACTAACGATTTATCAAACTAACGAGGTCGGTGTGAATACCACTATTATAAAATGATCGACTAACGAGTAACGAGTAATCCGGTGGCATGCCTGATAGTTTCCCATTGTTAGTCATATAGTCAGCGTTTACACGAAGAAACTTTTTCGGCAAAGTTTCCTTGTTTGTTGGCAAGAGGGGAAAAGCGAAAGGGACGAGGTAAAAAATTTGTCATATGTTGCAAACGCGAAACGAAAATCATAAAAAAGAATGGACAAGAATTTGTTTCAGACTTTCCTCGTGTAAACGCCGACATAGCGATCTGCTGTTCAAATTTTGTTTCTCTTTTAGTTCGTTGCCAAAAAAAATGTTGTGCGTAAATAAAAAATTAGAAATACAAGATCAGATGTTTATGCCAGGTTAACGAAAGAAAACAAGAACAGGGTCTTCACAGCTAAAAACTTTACCGAATTATTAATATATAATTACTATGCTGGTGTGAATACCACTATTATATTGAACAAAAAGTTAATGGGATTTTGTAAGTAGACGTTCCATAGAAGATAATTTTTTTTTTTAGTTTGAATTTTAATTTAAAATATAGCATCATAACCACTTGTGCGTAGTAAGCACTGCGAATGCGGAATTGGACGATAGGGTGGTCGCGAGAGTAGCCATGACAACTACTAGCATTTAAATAAAATTATGAAAATGTCTGGCATTAATATTAAAATTATATAGTTTGATCAAAAAAAAAACCAAAGTTAATCTGAACAATCAATTGACCAAAGACTGCAACTGCGTACAGCATAAAATAAAAATCGATAAAAATAATGAAATAATAAAACTTTCCGGTGCAACAGAGTAAATAATTAGTAGACCAAGGAAACTCTTCATTAAATTACCATTATGAAAATATAACCAAAAACAACAAATAAAAATTGCAACCATGAAAAATGAGTAGCAATTTATGTGAAAGTTACATAATAAATATTAACGTTGGAAAATTCAACATAAATAAAAATTAGCATACTATTGAGTAGATCATATGTTAAAGAAGAAAAATGTAATGTATACCATAAGACATGCGATCATCGATTACTATAAACGATAACATTTTTGTCTTTAGTCAATGCAGTCAAGTAAAAAATTTCCTTTTGACTTTATTTCGGAAAATGTATTTATTGAATTAACATAACTAGACTTAAGTAAAAGGAAATATTTCACTATGTTGTGAGTTATTTTAAAGTGGGCTCTAAATATAAGGTAAACAATATTGATGAGTATATTTTTGAATATAAAAGTAAATAAAGCTATCTTTGACTTCACCAAAAATATATCACCATACACCGCATTAACAGTAAAAGTGCGAGTAAATTTTAACAATTTGGAGGCATTTACTGTCATAGCTCTCCCCTGTTTTGAAGATTATGCTTGTATTAGAGGAAGGTGCTACGCTCTCTTGTTAAAATTGGCCCACTTTTTACATTATGTTAGACCGGACCATTTCTTATATTTGAGTGCAACTTGGTTCTATGACTTTAAATAATGCCATTAGTATAACTTTTTGAATTTTTTGCTTGTATGGGAGGCGCCACGCCTTCATGTTGAAATTCCAACAATTTTAGTACTTGTACAAACTATTCGTAATATTAGGGTAGATTTGATTGCGCTGCCTTAAATAACTCTTTCAGTACAACTTATTTAAGTTTTTACTTGCATATATGGTGGTGCCGCGCCTTCAACTCAAAATGATTCCACTGAAGTATATCTTGGATTTGTGTGACATTCGACATTCGGGGTTTGGGTTTTACTCAAGCTCATTGGCAGCCTTTGAACACCTTCTGCTGCACAAAGAGCCGCTCTTTGAAGTGGTGTTTCAACAATATGACGACAGATGATCAATGGGAATTAATTTTGTGATTTATTAACCATTCAGTTTTAGTCAAGGAAAAAGCGAAAAAAGTGTGGAAAAATTCCGAAAAAAAGTCAACCCAGCTACTTGTTTATATTCTTAGCACAATTTTGAATGGAATTGCTTTAATATTTTCAAAGTAAATGCAGTAGTCTCATTTCAAAGTACGTGTTCAAATAACTAAATCCGGTTGATGTCAGTTTGATGGCAATGAAGTCTCTTAACTTGAGAGAGATTGAAGAACGATATAATATTGATAATTTATTATTTTAACACAATAACCATTGATAATGATCTTTGAAAAAAAAAACTATATCCTAATTTTCAATCAGGAAAAGCTACAAAACTTTGTTACACTTAGGGAAAAATGGCATAACAAAAATTTTGAAAATTTTATTTTTGACTTAAACGCTTAAATTTTGAAGTTGAAAATAGTAAAAATAACGCTTTTTCCTTTTATTTTGAACACAAACAACTTTGATTTTGAATTTGAAAAGTATTGAAAATAAAATTCTTTAACTTTACTTCAATCGTAAAAAATTTCAAATCAATGTGGATTCCTTTTGACTCCAAGGCAAAAATGATTTTTTTTCGACTTAAACATTTTTGATTCAAATATAAAACCATTGACTTTTTCCCTGAGGCTTGAAGTAAAGCAACTCAAACTTTACACATGACGGCGATGATGTATGCCATCTCAAACCCTATGCCTTTGAAAAAGTTTCAGCAGCGCATCTTAAACTCCGTATTTAATATGGGAAGTAATTCAATAAATTGTATAGAGCTTAAAAAACATATAACTACACTGCTGCTGTAGAGTTAGCTTGTTACATTGCATTGCATTACTGAGCATTAAATCAATGCTTAGACTTAATTTAAATTACACAGAAATGCTACACCTGCCCCGTCACATGGCACAATTTAACCCTAGCACATCAGACTAGAGTTTAAGTAGCGTAGTAAGTTCAAAATGTGCGATAGAAGCTAGAGAACTGAATAAGCTTCAGAATTTCAGGATAAAAATGTTTAATTGGGTAAAAATCATAGGCGGATATGTATACATAAAGCTATGCATTAAGCTAAAATTCCAAGCTAAAAATATTTTTTAATAGCTGATGTAACAGCTGTAATTTTTATATGAAATGTTGGATTAATTGAAAATTATTTAATCGAATTTACAGTCATTTGCAGAAAACATGTTGACATGTTCCATTTGTTTTCTTTGTCATGTTATTTTATATAGCATTAACCGATTTGTGAAATTTCACATGAATATCGGTTTCTGCAAATGACTGTAAGATTGATTAAATAATTTTTAATTAATTAATAATAATCAGTCGACTAAAAATAAATTAAAATTTCTGAAAGGTTGGATGTTAAATAAAATTAATAGATCTGCAACGAAACGCCATATGTTTTTGTGTACCAACATTTTTTTTTGTTTTCTAATGAATAATGTCGGTGATATCAGAAATTTTGTGGAAAGATTTTATTTTTTTTCCCTATATTTTAGGTTGAAGTTTAGAAATAATTGTTTCAAAATTTGACAGAGTTTTTGTATGATTTCATTGAAATTTTACGAAAAACCAACTTACCAAAACGTAGAAAAAATCTAACTTAGATGCCAAGATATAGGGCTTTTGGTATTTTTTTTTTGTACGAGAGAGGCCACCTCCTGTTGTGACACCATGCTTATATTTTCCATGTGACTGAAAATGCAGACAAAATAAATGTTTTTTTATTTAATTTGCGGTTCTATTATCCCATAATATAGAACCAGATTCGAAGAAAATTCTCCCAAAATTTCAGCTTCCTAGAGCAAACCTGCGAATGGCGCAAACAGTTTGTTTCCTATTATTATTATTATTGATTATTATTATCCGTACCGAAATTGTATGACTTCTTATACCAAAGTATGACAATCTAGGGTTAATTTCAACTAGTTTCATAATTTATTTTCTATTAGGCGGGAGTGTATGATATATGAAAAAGTTTATGGGCAATATATTCAAAACTGCGAGTAATAAATACAGGCATACAAATATGCATTTGTAATATAATTAAGTCATAAATACTCCTATGAATAAGTTCATTATACTATACGACAAATAAATTATAATTGCAATGGAAAACATCATGTCTAAAAGCTGTTTAGAAAATAATATTATTATTAAAAAAGTATAAAAATAAGTACTTTCAGTTTGTTTTGTTACATTGTAAAATCTTGAATATAAAAATAATGATATTGAGGTATTAAAAAGTCATTTATAATATATGGGGCGTTTATCGTCAGAAAAGCAACTGTAGAGGGCTACAGTGGGACATAACAACGCTATGATAATTTCAAGAAAAAAAAGCTTGGTTTCTAAAAATTTATGTCTCTTAAATAGCTTGATAAAAAGTATTAAAAAATGAATGCTCTCAATCGGTACTAAAATAAGAAAATTTTCAAAAAATCTGACAATGAGATGTAAAAGAAAAATGGTATCCGATTCGGCGTGGAATGCTGCATATATATATATGTATGTATACACTCGCATGGTCGAATGTTAGAGCGACCGTCCTAACAGAATGCATGGAATGGTTGAGATTCAAATCGCCATGGAACTAATTGAACAAAAATGAATTTATGAGGCCGAAATTTACATATTTCACCAATTACTAGTTTAAATTGATCTACCTGTTTTGCCCTTAGAAGCGAAAAGGGCGTATCTCGAAAAAAGTTATATTCGAGATTCTTGCGGCATCGGATAGCTTAAGAAATTACACGTCTAATGAACTGCTCCAAATACCGGTGTCTTAGTTCAAAAATATAAAAAATTTCCTAAGAGAATTTTCTGTATCTTAATTTCATAGGTATTTCAGCCAATTGACATTAACAAAACATCAATTACGAGTATCTCGAAATGCATTTTTTTGAGATACGTCCTTTTTGCTTCTGAGTGCAGTGTTTACTTGTTACGTTTGTTTAAGAAAAAGTTTGTAAGTTTACAAGAATATCGGTCTTTGCTAATGAATGCAAAACTCAGTGACACTTTGCGGTTTTTTTGTAAATTTTTGTGTCAATGTCAATAAATTAATTCGCCCTTAAAATGTACATTCCAATTTTCGATTTAGTACATTTCCACAAAACCCAAATGCCATATCTGACTTCTACTCTTATGACAAGTCCAACTATGTATATTGTTTTGTACCAAGAACAGAGGATGGCAACATACATATATGCATTTGCTTCAAAAAATTACCAAAAATAGTGCTTTCAGAGTACGGTTTGTACGAAATTATCGTCACGGATATACCTATGTCCATAGTAATTTTTGAAAAAATTAAACATTTAAATGATCAGCCAAAGGAAGATCAATTCAAAATTATATCATGATTCCTTGTAGTACAGTTGTGTCTCAAATAATGGCTTGTGCTCAATTTCAAAGGATTGTTAAAAGGGTAGACAAAAGCATTCCAAAGGTCTGGAAAAACCACTGGTTGCTTCCATATTGAAGATGGACAGCAAAAGTCAAACTATTGCAAAAGATTTCAAACCAATAAGTTGACCAATAGACTGTCATTGTGTCATATTAAAATGTAATGGAAATTAGAGATACTTCAAGCTTTTATGTCTTTTAATTTTATACTTTTTGAAAACGGAATTTACTCATACATGGGTCTGTATAGAAAATATATCAAGTAAAAGCTACTAAATAATAAAAACTAAAAATATTTTTTGCAACTTTTTTACGAAATTTCAGTGTCATAAGACTTATAGAATAATCTTAAAATTTAACATAAAATACTACACTAAATCAAAAAAAAAAAAATATCACTAACGCACTAAATCTAAAAAATAACTATTATCACACAGTGATTAATTTGTCACTTCATTAGCTGCTACTTTCATTTCTTGTTAAATATTCAATTGAGAACGGTTTTGGCTGCGTGTTGGGCAAAACTTTTGGTTTCGCTTCAAGTGGCACAAAATCATCTACTTGTTGACTATCGCTGTCAACACCATTCACATTGGCCAACCTCAACATCAACTCATTTAAATAAGCAGCGGCACGCATTGTAGCTTCTACAATTTCCGTATGCTGCACGCTGAATTCCTTATACTGTTCTTCCACAGCAATATGTTCCAACTTTTTGACACGCCTACTCATACGACAGGCGAGCGTATTTTTATTGCGACGTTCCTGATCCTTAGGTGTGCGTTCGATTTTTGGAAATTTACGCACCATGTTCCCGTGATATTTGCAAATGCTCTGCAAGGTTGTATTGCTGATGCGTGGCAATATAGCGGCTGTAGGCGACATCGTTGCTAATGGTACAGCCGGTGGTGGTGTTTCACTTAGTGGTGTCGATGTGAAACGTGGAAATGCAGCAGCTAGTTTTGCTGTAAAACGTGCAGGTGATGCAGTTGCAGTGATATCAACACTGTCAACTTTTTGTGGTGTCAAGTAAATGCCACTATCATTGCATTCGTTGATGAGGCGTCGACGTTTCAATGGTGGTTGTAATGTTGTTGCTGTTGTTTCACAGAATGCTGTTGCTGATAAATCGTTGTCATTTGTCAAATACTGATAATCACTAGAGCTATTTGTATCAAAAGATATGCTGCTAAGGGGTGTATCATTCTTTCTTTTAGCATTACCATTAGTTGTTGTAAAACTTTGTGTTGATGATGTTGTTGATTCATCATGTGAACGTTTGCGTTGATCGAATTTCTTATGCTTGTAAGTAAAAACTTCTTGCATTTCTGGTTGGCAATTGAGAACATAAGACATTTTGTTAAGTTTAAGTTTAAAAAAAAATTTTTTTCCAGATGCTTAATTTAGTGTCTGCTGCTGCTGTTACTGTGCTGTCTTTAAAGTGACGACTGTTATTCTAATGCATTATCACAGGTTCTTTTATATCTGCATTTAATTTGCTGATTATTTAATTTGCCTCAAGCAACATCTTATCAGGCCGCAATTTTTGTTGCATTTAGGGTTTTATAGCTTTGTTTTTCTTATTTTCTATGCAAAAGAAAAACAACATCATAAAAGTGACCACGCATAATCGCTTTGTTTATAAGTGATGTTGTGAGCTCGAGACATGCACACGACTGACCATGTTGTCAATTGTGTGATGTTTGTGTCATGCAGCAGGTAGTGATGTTGAGCTACTACATCACTCTTTCGAACTTTTACGTTAATCTTTTTGTTTTGATACTCGATACAATTGAATATTCTCTCAAGCTGTGTGGTTTTTGCCGCACAGCGTATTATCTATTGTGGCAATTTTCTGTTTTTTTTTTGGCGCGATCATTGTTTTTTTTCTTATCTGCAGTAATACAGGGTGTTTTTTTTTAGAGGTTTGTTTTTCGAATAGAGATAAAACTGGCATTTTATGGTCAAATCTGGCAACTCTAATGTCATTTATGTTCAGTTTGGTTTGCCATTTCATCATGAACAGGTTGACAAAAGAACAACGCTTGCAAATCGTGCAAAATTTATTTCGAAAATAATGGTTCAGTTCGCGAAGTTTACCGCAAGCTCCGTCCATTTTATGGTCGACATAATCGTCCATCAGAGCAATTAATTCGGTTAACCATGGGTCGTTTTCGCACTACGTTTACTCTATGTGATAATACGCATCCGCAGAGACGTCGAACAGTGCGCACCGAAGAAACAATTGCCGCTGTAGAGCAAAATGTTGAAGAGGACCCGAATGAACCGATTCGCCACCGTGCACAGCAATTGGAGCTTTGTCCATCAACTTTATGGAAGATTTTGCGCAAAGATCTTGGCTTGCGACCTTACAAGATCCAGCTTGTGCAAGAATTAAAGCCGCGAGACCATGCAATGCGTCGTGATTTTGGTGTATGGGCCGAAAATGAGATTGATCTCGATGCTAATTTTCATCGCAAAATTTTGTTCAGTGATGAGGCTCATTTTTGGATGAATGGCTACGTCAACAAGCAAAATTGCCGCATTTGGAGTGAAGAGAATCCACATGAGACCCTTGAGACGCCATTACATCCACAAAAACTGACTGTTTGGTGTGCTCTATGGGCTGGTGAAGTCATTGGGCCATACTTCTTCCGAAATAATGCTGGAGAGTCAGATACCGTTAATGGAGACCGGTATAGAGCCATGATAACCGACTATTTTGTTCCCGAATTGGATGGCATGAATGTGGATGAGTTGTGGTTCCAACAAGACGGCGCTACATGCCACACAGCGCACGTCACAATCAATTTATTGAAGGAAACATTCGATGAGCGCATAATTTCGCGGAATGGACCTGTCAATTGGCCACCAAGATCGTGTGATTTGACACCATTGGATTATTTTCTTTGGGGATATGTGAAGTCGCTCGTCTACGCCAACAAACCAGAAACGTTAGGGGACTTGGAAGCCAACATTCGTGGCGTTATTGCCGACATACGGCCCCATATGCTCGAAAAAGTGGTTCAAAATTGGACCTGTAGAATTGGCTTTATTCGAACCAGCCGCGGCGGCCACATGCCCGAAATCATATTTAAACATTAATGGCATAAAATTATCCTTCCAATAAAGCCAAATTGATGGACATTAAAACGATTTTCTTGTGTTTTATTTCAATTCGAAGCTCTATACCTCTAAAAAACACCCTTTATTACTAAATGCAGTTTTTTCTATTGATTTTACAATTTTGTTTTTATCAAATTTGTCGTTTGTCGCATATCCTGCTGCGTTCATTTGTTTGTGATACTACTTATTTGTGCTGTTTTCATATCACTACTGCATGCTGCATAATTTGCTATTGTTCAGCCTTATGTTTACACTTGAAAATTGTTCATCTTTATCTTTTGATTTTAGAAATTTATTTGCTCACTATGTTACAAATTTATTTATCACTGTGATTTTTCTGAGAATTTTTGAATTGAAAATGTAGTTGGATTTATTGATAGCATGCAAATAAATAAATGGGAAATATACATTGAAAATTAATTTTGTTGAGATTTTTGAGCATATTCATTGTGTTACTGTGGAGACATTTTTTATTCTTTAATTGATTGATGTGATAAAAATTATAATAAAAATTAGCGCAACACGTTTCTTAATTTTAAAGAATGCCTTAAATTAAAAGGACTTCATTGAGTTATATTCCTATAAAATATTTTTCCATTCATCGATTGCCATCGAATTTTTGCAAAGACGGGCTTAACCCTATCTTAAGCAATTATTTTTCTCTTATTCAAAAAATCGTTAAGGAAACTTTTCCATAACCAAAAGACAAACATTAGAGCTATCAATGATATAACAAGTCTCGATGGTATGGAGAGCTTAAATGAAATGGTATTACAACATCGATGTTATCAAAAGTTTCGATCAAATAAAAAGTATCGTTTGTAGTGAAATCAACATTGGTTGTACACCAATGTTGATATTTATGTCGATATTTATATCAATGCTATCGAGTGATTTAATAATATAAAATAAAAAAAAATAAATAAGACCAGCAATCAATGATATTGCAAATATCTTTCAATAAAAGTTCAATGTTAGCGCTAGAGTTAAAAAAGAAAGTATCGATAGTACTGAAAGTACCAAAAGTATTTCAAGAATTGTTTTACAAGTACGGATGATATTGAAAATTTGATATAATTAGCAAAAAGTATCGATAGTACTGAATGATTCGATAGTAATACAAGTATCGACTGTATGGTATGGATGGTAATACATACATATGTCGACTGTATCAGAAGTTTGAATAAAATGAGAAGTAGCGATAGTGTCAATAGTTTTACAAGAGGCGCTGGTATCGAAAGTTTCGACGAAATTAGAAAGCATCACTAATGATATTACAAGTATTGATGGTATCTTAAGCTGTAATGTAATTTGAGGTATCATTTGCACTAAAAGTATCAATTGTATTACAAGTATCACTGGTGTTGAGATAATCAATGTATAGATAGCACTGAAATAATTAATGACCTAACAATTATGAATATTTTCATTAAAAATGGTATATCGAAATATCTAAAAAATAATACTAGTATCAAGAGCTTCAATGATATGAATGGTATCGAGATTTTCGCAGTTATCAATCGCATCATTTTTATCGAGTAAGCCAACATTTGGATTCACAGATTTTAATGAACTCTATTTAAATGAGCGCTGGAAAAATTATCGAGCGATGATTATTAGGAGCGAACAAATATGATTTGGGTAGAGATTGAGCAGTTGCTATTCGAAACGCTATAGAATGTAAGCCCTGACCAACAGCCGGATTGCGTTCCACTTACCCAGAACTTAATGCAGATGTACAATGGCTGGTATCAATCGATGATAACGCAGTGGAAGTACCATCACCTAGCCATGAAGAGGTTTGAGCTGCTATCCAGCGACTCAAAAACAACAAAGCAGCGGGTGCTGACGGCCTGCCAGCTGAGTTGTTTAAAGCTGGTGGCGATGAATTGATAAGGTGCATGCATCAACTCATCAGCAAAGTATGGCTAGCGGAAAGCATGCCCGACGATTGGAATCTCAGCGTGCTTTGTCCTGTAATAAAGAAAGGAGACCCGACAATCTGCGCCAACTACAGGGGTATCAGTCTTATTTCCATCGCATATAAGATCCTCTCGAACGTATTGTGTGAAAGATTGAAGCCGTATACAGAAACGCTGATCGGATCCTATCAGTGTGGCTTTAGACCTGGTAAGTCCACCATAGACCAGATTTTTATACTACGCCAAATCCTGGAGAAAACCCATGAATATCAAATCGACACTCACCATCTCTTCGTCGATTATAAAGCTGCGTTCGATAGCCCAGTGCGGGATTGTTTATACGCAACAATGTCTGAGTTCGGTATACCTGCAAAGTTGATAAGGCTCTGCAGGATGACGTTGAGCAATACGTGTAGCTCCGTCAAGGTAGGGAATGACCTCTCCGGAACTTTTAATACCGAGCGAGGTTTCAGACAAGGCGACCCGCTCTCGTGCGATATCTTCAATTTCATTATGGAAGGGATCGTACGAAAAGCCGGTGTGCATCATAATGGCACCATTTTCTTCAAAGGTGTTCAGCTCCTTGCGTACGCTGATGATATTGATATTATCGGTCGGAATAAGAGAGATGTTACTGCTGCTTTCAATGCTATTGAAAAGAAATCAGCCAAATTGGGTTTGACGGTAAACGAGGGCAAGACGAAATACATGTTGTCTACTAACAACAACAAGAGAGCACGGGATCTAGACTCTCATGTTACAGCTGGCAACTGTAAATTAGAAGTTGTCAAGGAATTCATTTACCTTGGCACTGCCGTAACCAGCAACAATGATGTCAGTCTGGAGATTAAGCGGAGAATAACAATTGCTAATAGGTGCTACTACGGTCTCAGTAAGCAATTACGTTGCAGAGCGCTCTCTCGATCGACAAAGCTAACACTCTACAAGACGCTCATTCTACCTGTGCTTCTTTATGGCGCTGAGGAATGGGTGGTTTCGACAACAGACGCAGCTGCTCTTGGGGTGTTCGAGTGGAAAGTTCTCCGCAAAATCTTTGGTCCAGTTCGAGTTGGCGACGACTATCGCATTCGAATGAATCACGAGCTGTATGAGCTCTACGCCGACATTGACATAGTTAAACGTATAACAATACAGCGACTACGCTGGCTGGGTCATGTCCATCGTACGGATAAAGAAGCTCCAGCGAAAAAGGTATTCGAAAGGAAGGTCCCCGGTCAACGACGAAGAGGGAGACCATGCCTCCGGTGGATAGACCAAGCTGAGGAAGCCCTAACCACGCTTGACATTAATGATTGGAGAAGGCGCGCGCAAAACAGAGGCGCCTGGCGAGAGCTAATGAGGTCGGACGTTATCTGACAACGGGTTGTTATGGCCATCTAATTAAGTAAGTAAGTACAGAGGCTAGTATAGTCATAAACGCTTATGTCTTAGTGACAAAACCCGAAAATGTTTAAATTGAAGAAAAACATTTTTGTCTTGGATTCAAAAAGACACCACATTCACTTAAAGTGATTTTATATACAATTCAAAGTGACAAACTTTCAATTTTTGTTCGTTTTGTATCGATTATAACGATATTTTGTAAAAGGTTTCGATATGTTCTACTTCTCGATTATTTCAATGTTTTTCGATAAGTTTTGACTTCCTCGAAATTTTTTGATTGTTTTCTTTTTTGACTATCACCGATTTATTCCATGATTTTAAATAAGTTTAAGTTTTTGCAATGATTTTGATTTTTACGACACCATTCGAGTTTTTCGATGTTGTTCGATCATTTTCAACTAAATACAACTAAAAAATACAAAATAGTGATTATGTTTGATGACAAAAATAGTTAACTATGTACATATCATTTTATTTTACAGTGCATTTAATTTTAAAAATCGTTACAGTTAAAGTAGCTGGTTAAAACAAGCGAAACAGAAATTTATTACAATAATGATAGTAATAAATAAAATGCCGTTTCGCGACTTCAATGAATGACGTACAACATTTCAAGCTGTCTATAAGTGGAGAGAAGGAAGCGCAAAATTGCAAGCCGGCTTTAAAATCATTCAAGCAAAAATATCAACCGCTAAACAGATAAATTGCAATAACTTTACATCAATGCAATAAAATGAATTTCTAAACAAAACAAAATCATTCAACAATAAAAATACTGCATATGACATAAAACTAAAAATAAAAAAAAAAACAGCAAGTCTTTAACTAGCAAAACAATAAAAACTGAATGAAAACAAAACAAAACGAAACTATTTGTAAAATTAATAAAATTAAAAAAAAAAAAATGCAATTCATAATTTTGCTGTTTTGGCATAAATACGAGTTAGATGCAAACTCGACGCTTAGATACTCAGTAGCGTTTGTTAGCGTCGCGTTTTGCTTATAGTTTTAATAATTAATTGAAGCGCTAAGCGTTTAAATTTTAAAAAGTTTAATTTCATAAAAAATATTCAATCCTTTTTTATTTTCAAGAAGAAAAATGCATTCATTAATTGTTGCCTTTATTTGCTTCGCTGCAATTGCTGGCAGCAGTGTGGCTCAAGAACTCGAATTGCCGCATCGTGAATATAAGCAAATAACCGAATTACGTGAGTTCTAGTGAAACAAAGTGATATTTGTGCGTTAAGAAATATTTAAAAATTTTAAAATGAAAAAATATTTGTATAAAATACTTATGGCATATAATTTTGCCGTCGTTCATGGTGACACTAGCTGTTGATTAAAGTCTGATATTGGTGGCCTGGCACATTAGCTACTTTTTTTCAAAATTTTATGGAAATCGACTTACAAAGTAATTTCGGAGTTCCAATTCCCTGATATTTCAGAAATTTTTGACTTCCTATGAAATTCCAGGTCAATCCCGATCACTTGACAACCCTGGTTGTTACAAAAAAAAAAACTGAAAAAAGCTGATAGATGAACAAAAAGTGGCACGCGTGGAACAATCAAAAGACTTAATAAAAACGACGAAAAAGAACCCAAACTTTGTTTTAAATACGATCCCAAAATAAATCACCAGAGTGCTATTTGGAAAGCGCCAAGTTCACTGAAATTGAAATAATTGCGTTTCGAGAGAAGTCACGAATAAGGACAATGTTAATTTTTTACAATCCTAAAGGATGGAAGATACCCTTAGTACAGTAACGCACCTCCACAAAAGACCGTCACTGTTCGTGTGCTCTTGGCCAAAAAACTAACTTCCGCCATTTAACTCGCTTGATACTCACGCGATCAAAAGAACGATGTTCAACGATATTGAAGCCATCAAATAAGCTGTGATGAGGATAGTCGATGTACAGACACTGAAAACGTCATATTTCCGAAACTACTTCGATTTTCATGAGTTTTTGGCATAAGGTAGCTGATGTACCACCTCATGAATATCAGTATTTAGCCAACAGATGGCGCAACCATCAACGATATGAAAAATCTTATCCGATTATTTGAAGAGCATACTGTTATGTATCGTATATAAATTTGAAAATAAGGATTGCGATTCAAAAACGTTGTAAAAATTTCGGAATTTATTCGAACTAAAAAAAAGTGTGTGTTTTTTGTTGAATGCCAATTTGAATTCCAGCAGGATTTCGACAACAAAGAAAAAAAAATCAAAAGTCTTTTTATTTTGCTATGATATTTACTTGAGTCCTTTTACTATCTCAATATGGATTACAGCTGAGCATTGCATTTGGATTGGATTTTTTGAAAATTTTTTTAAGAAAATGTTATTTTTTTTTTTAGGAATGACAGAGAACTTAATTTTAATAATTATACCTTAAGAAATTAGTTAAAAATATGATTAACATATATTATTTTATTGCTGTTTTGGCACCGAAACATAGGTTTAAGTGGTGGCAATTACTCCCTACATAGATCGCAGCGGTTCACCACAAACCATCTACTATAATATAATTAGCTAATTCTGGTCCTTACAATATATCACTCGTTCAAATTGAAGGTACCTATCGTCATCACAAATTTTTTAGTATCACTTAGGTGGTTTCCTGTAAGTTATGTTCTGATGTGAAAACGGCTGACTGATGTATAATAATCAGCTTCATGCTATCAGGTCATCTATTTTGTTAGTTATTTTGTGATTAATTTTTGCGAGTGGTGACATAGAAAAATTCATATTTAGAAAACCAGGACTCGGCCCGTACCGACAGTATGGAAAACTTATCGAATGTACTGACGACGATTTTTCACTGCGCAAATTTATTGAAAAAATTACAAATGTACCGAAAATGCCATCACTACTATGAACTCAATTTTATAAAATGAAGCCATAACTACTGTGATATCTAGCTAGTCAAAGAGCTTCATTTGTCTGCTTCTGAGAGCAGTTGCACGTTTTCCAATGATAAGTAGTATTAGAGAAGTGTTGGTACTTTTCTTAATAGATAATCTGATAGAGCTTGCTGCTTTTCTAGTAAATCTGTCTTATCATTTCTTATTATTTTGCAGTGCTTTGGTACCCACTGAAGGGATGCCTCCTTCTCAGCACAGATGTCATTTAAGGCAATAAAACAAAATTTTCAAAAATTTTTGTTGACATGATGTAATTCGATATAAGAGCCTTTACAGTTGCCAGGCTATCAATGTAAGAATATGTTTTTTCATCCCTGTTATTTTTTTAAGATAATCCACATCACATTGGTATATAATTTATTGCTGTACCTATTCTAGATCCCGTCAAATGTTATAATTTTAATAAAACATTTTCGTCTCAATCTATCACAGTTTAGTTTTCTAAAGGTGTGAACCGCACTCATGATTTTTTTTAATAAAAGCTCAAAGTAAATTAATTTTTCGCTAAAAAAATTAAGCACAAAATCGATCACTTATGGGCGTATATTGTAAGGATATAACTTGAGTTTTATTTTAGCAAATATCTAAGCACAAATTTATGCATATACTCTATAATGTTAATAAAAACTCAGTATAACATCCAACTATTGTTGGAAAGCAAGCCCTTAAAAGAGTAATGCCAAATTTTTGTTTAGCAATTTTTCATTAAAAAAAAGCATTTTTCATTCTTAATTATGTTAAGTGCAATGTGATGTCTTTTGTTAGTAAGAGCTGAATTAAAGGTCATTAACAAGTGTGAAGTACCATCAACTGCGCACTTACATTTATCTCATACGGTAATGCATCATTAAAATGACTCATTATATATCGCACATTGATTACCAGAATGTCACAAAGCGAAAATATTCCCCTTTTCACTTTTTTTTTAGTTTCCTTAAACTTTTTTTTTTTTGCGCTGAAATAATAATGTTAATCATAATAATAAAGTTTAGCTACTACAGCTATTAGCTTCTTAGCTATTTAGCTTAAAGCTTTAAATCAAGTAAAAAGCTTATTGAAAAACTGACTTAATTTTATTTTATTCGAAATGCAATTTTCGTGTTCCCCCGATAATCCTCATTATTTGATGCTTTGGCTCTTGAAATATTACTGGGTTATTGACATAAAACTGAATTTTAAAATAACCGTAAAAGAAAGAAACCTTAGTGAAATTAAAAAATACTTTATTTCACATAAAAGATATTTAATGGTATACATATCGGTATGGTAAAAAAATTTAAATTTTATAGTAAGCATTTAAAAAAAAAACACATTAGATAAGCTTATTAAGCGCTATTATTGGCAACACTGGAAATTGAAGAATAATAATATGCGAGTTTTTTTTACATCAAAAGGTAGACCAAAACTTCATAACTTAAGTCTGTAAGCATTGACTCAGAACGACTTTTTTCAGTTATGACACTTTCGTAATTGATGTGCGATATATTATTGTAAGTCATTAAAAAAACAAAAGTTATAAGTTTTTGTGTCGAGTGTTGCAAAGTTTATTATATGCACTTATTGTGAACTTTATACATTTCTTAAAAATTATATTCATAAACTTAAGCAATTATATACAAAGTTGCTAAACTTAAACAATTATATACAAAATAATGAATATATTAAAGTTGACATGAAATAAATTATGCTAATTTATAAAAAACCTATATTATTACTGAGAAAAACAAAAAAAAGAAACAACTGTTTTAAGTAAAGCAGCACTGAAATAAATTATACATTAAGGCATGTTCTGGAAATCGTTTACGGTTGAAATCGAAATTGAAATTGACTTTTGGTGTTCCACATTTCGATTGGTCGATTTCAAATCGATTCAATTTCCAAATAAGGGTGTTCTGCAATTCGTTTTAGTGGTTTTGAGATCGTTTTTGTTTCGATAACTTATAACAAAGTGAAATCAAATAAATCACATATAATGCTATGTACATATCTTTTATTGAACGTGTGTTGCTATTGTTAGAAATAAAGCATTTTGCTTATATTATTAGCATTCAATTATTTGCGATGTCATCTCTAACGCTTTGATCAATGTCATGTGAAAAAATCGTCTGCTTCTTCCGCGAAATCATCCAAATTATAATGTCTGCCTATATTAAGAACAGTGACGTATCGTGGATATTTGGCGTCCGGGGCAATTAGTTGAGTTGTCGCCCCCTACATACAAATTTTTTTTTATCATAATTTCAAGAAAAAATTTTTATTGACAAAAAAAAAAGAAAAAAGAGAGGTCCCCACTTTTGCTTCTCCAAAAACGCTACCAAAATTAAATATATTTTACATTAAATTATAAAATTATAAAGAAAGGCTCTAATATAGCCAAAAACTATGTTCACCACCTTCATATTTCGATAGATATACGCTCTTGCTCGACTTGTAATAAAAATAAAGTGGTCGTGATACAGAGGTATGATATTAAAGAAGACGTTTTAATTCCATGGCGCTTTTTTTAGTTTTATGTGTGTCCCGTCAATGCAGTCAACAACTCGCAATTTTTTATAAAAATGCAAGTTTGATCTTCAGCATTCATCTTGGGTTAATCTTAAGTTTGTCCACTTTATCAAAGACAGGTAGCATTTAACAAATGTTGGATCTGTCGAGAGTAATTACAACATCCTTTCCAATTCCGCACTGATATCCCACTTCTGCAAAAAATTCAAGTTTTTCAGCATCAATCAAAGCGAAGTCTCCTTTACCAAGTTCTAAATTTCCTTTAGTATATCCTTCAAGGCTTTCTTATTAATGCGGTAGAACAAGGCGATCAATTTGACTATGTACAAAATATTTACGACGATTTTAGAAATCTAGGAAGTTAGAATGATCCCTGTGCATGTGACTCTCCATTTTAATTTCTATTTCCTTCCATCAGCACTTAATAAATAAGCATCAACTAATAAATTATCATTTAAGAAACTTGAATTTTTATTTGGTTTACAATAGCGTTAATCAGCAACAGCGGCATATGTTTGAACATACAGTCGAACTTCCATATAGCGAATACGCACGGGACCATAAAAAAAATTCGTTATATAGAAAATTCGTTATATCGATATAATTTTTTTTACTATTTATTTAAAGAAGTCTCGAAATTGTCAAATGTCACGCCTTCTACAACTTCTTTTACTATCAATAACTTTTTTTCGAGAGAAAGGCTACTTCGTTGCAACATTTTCACTTCTATCACTGAACACTGGCTGAACTATAGTCACCATTAATAGTGAAGGAACTTTCTTTTTTTTCGATTATTGTTGTTTTCATATTTTGGAGATCCCCTTAAAATGTTTTATTTTTCCTCTGCATGTATGTAGTCTTATTGACACGGGTAACAGAAAATTATTTTAAAAAAATTCTCTTTAAGGAAATCAGAAACGCATAAAAGTTTGATTTTCAGCAGCAAAATGTCTTCGTTTTAAACAAAATCTCGCTATAAGGAAATTCGCTGTAAGATCAAAATATACTGAAAATAGAACGAGAAAGCTGTGTACTTCAACTCAGTTCGTAGTAGAGAGAACTTCGTTGCATAGAAGTTCGTTATAAAGAAGTTGAACTGTAATTATCAAATCGATTTCATTTTGACACAAAATTGCCAAATCGATCGATGTCCAGAACACCTAAAACAATTTCCATAGATTCGTTAATTCGATTTCGATCCAATTTCGATCGATTTCTATCACATGTCTGATTGAAATTTTCAAAAATGTTTATTATTTTACGTTCGCACATCAAACAGCAATAGTTTAACCATGCTGCCAAAATCAAGTTTTTTTCATTGATCCAGAGCCATCTCTAACGTTGAACTTTAGTTAATTTGTTCACCAGATGCTTTCAAGATTCGATTTGCATTCATATCCTGTTGGTAATCATCAATTGAGTAGAACTTTAAGGGTAGAAGAAAAACCCAGAACAGGAAAGATGTAAATCAGGGAAAAGGTGGAGAAATTTTATGACACTCGTTAGTGATCATGCAATAGTTTTGTGGAAGCCCTATGCAGTGGCATACCGTGGGTATTTGGTGCCCGGGCCGAATAGTTCAGTTGCCACCCCCATCATATTTTTTTCATCATTTCAAGAAACAATTTTTATTGACAAAAAAAAACTATTTCCTTTTACTTCAAGAAAAACCCTAGCAAAATAAGATACGTACGAGGACCATTTTCCCACCCCTCAAGTTGTTCTGCCCCCTCAACCCCTTTTTAGAAACGCTACCGGCCATATGCTCCATGAAGGGATAAAGAACACTAGGGTAAGCATTTGTTCATTCAGTTCTCAAGGTGTATGGACCTTTCCAAGAACTTTTTGTAACTGGCGATCGGACGACAGGAAATAAAATGATCTTAAGAAATTGATCTTGATAGTTTTTACAGGGTGATGAAGAAACGAAAATGTATGTCGCTGAATAATTTTCGCGGTAAGTTCCCATATAAAAACTTGGAACTTATACACCCTTTCATTCCACTTTTCTTATTCATTCGTAAGGTATAGCAGGAACTTATCAGATTTGCCTGGCTGCCTATCTTTTTGTGAATCTAATTATCTTCTGCCTGCCTGTGTGTATGGCTACTGTCTGTATGTTTGTTTACTGTATTGTCTGCCTAACTGCCTGCCAGACTGAATGCCTGTGTGAGAACTACGATAAAACAAAGTGTTACAAATTGATGATATATGTAATTATTCCTGCAATTTTACTTTATATGATTAAATGATTAAAAATAAGTAAAATCGGTTCATTAACACATCCTAACGCATACAAAGTTAAAGCAATAATTATTGTTAAGTTGTAGTATGATATGGGTTAAAATCATTATAAGTACTTAGTTGATTAGCAGCTAGTGATAGGTTCAATCATATGCCTTGACACATTCAATGATCATTATAAAAGTACGTTTATTTCCAATACCTTGGTGATTTTCAAATTGCTTTAGCCAAGTTCTAAACAGTGGCAAGTAATTTTATATGGCAATTAATTGGTTGTATCTAAATTAATTACAATTATTTGTTTTTGTCGCGTTTAACAGCCAATCATGTCATTAAAGTTAAGTTTTTATCTAGAAATAATAGCATTTGCATGAGATTGTGTGAACAGCTGACCTTAGAGTATGGTTGTGAGAAAAATTTTAATGTTTTAAGTAACTTATTTGATTTATCTCTATTTAAAAATCTTCTGCAAAGACAATTTTAAAGCAAAAAACGTATACTGTGTAAAAAGTATCCGTGATTGAGTTTTTATCGATTGCCACGGTGTGGTGCATACTGAATTCCTTTCAGAATGGCAAATAGTAAAAAAGGCATATCATTTGGGCATTATGTTGCGCACGCTGGAGAACGTTAACCAAAAACAGCTAGGTTGGTGGAAAATAACTCATCAATTTTGCCAACATTCCGCAATATTTTAGCTAATGTTGATAGCGCGAAATATAAATAAAACACGGAATAAGTGGAACAATCTGCATGTATTGTTAATAAAAATTTAAGACTATTTTAGTAAATGAGCTACAGCAACTGTAGAAAAGAATTTTTCATTGTTTGCAAAAAGTTTTTAAAGGAAGTTGCTCTTCTAAGTCTTTCGTTTTGTATGAAAAGAACATAAAATAAATTTAATAAAAATACATTTCTTTCATTCACGTGACTACAATTGGATGTTAGTGGGATAACAATAGCAAACATGAAAGATATCGTATATCTTAATTTTTAATAAGGATATTTATAGTCTTACAGGAGCCGTACATTTTTACAAACTTCAAAATGGATGTTGGACAGTTTTGAGCGATGTCTTCAAAAGAGTCGAAGATGTGGCATTCGAATACCTTGAAACGCCGATTTGTCAGCTCTGGGCATGCAGATAATGAAAGACAGACTCTTCGACGTCAGGATCTCTACAGCTTCTAGATTAGAAAGCACTAGTGTTGAGGCATGTTTGCCTATAAAATAGTGTCTCGTAATAACACCGGCAAAGATTCTCAGGGTTAGTCTGTCTAAAGAAATCACTTTTCGTGTTCTGTTAACATGACAAGAAGGCCAAATTGCCCTCGACGTACAACAACATGTTGTCATTATCTTACTTATATTAGCCTAATTTATGTATTTTGAATCAATTTCTTCCCTAATTAAGGCTAGTGATTTCATAATATAAGGTTCATAAATTATGTCAATTTTAGAGCTTTTCCTATTAAGTTCATCTGCAGTTTCGTTGCCAATGAAATCGCTATGTCCAGAAACCTAAAACACTGTTAAGTTGCATTTGCCGCCTATTTCACATAGTGACTTCCTGCAATCCACCAAGCGGGATTTGATAATATTGGAAGCAAGGGCCTTAATGGCTGCTTGGGTATCTACGTATATAGCTGTCGCTACGTTCAAAAATTTTAGATTTAATAATTTGGCATGCCTTCCAGACAGTTTAAATTTCCGCTTGAAATGCACTACTGCAGCAGCGTAAAGCAAAAGATTCACTGATGCTTAAGTTACAGAAACAAAAGCCAGCCCCCGTACGGTTCGAAAATGAATGCAGATTTTCGCACCGTCAGTGTATAGTTCTTTGGAATTCAAAATGGGAGTCCAATGATTTCTTTCAGATATTTTCACTTGTAAGTTGATTGAGAACATAAGAGTGGGGGTGATATAATCGGAGCCGTGACATAACCCCCACGGACATAATCCCAATTTTTGGTATAGAGGTTATGCCCGAACATTTTTCGGACTTAGTTTCCATGGGGGTTATGTCCGAAAAAATAAACTCTCTTATGTAAAATTACTGTGGCTAGCAAAATAGGTGTTGGATATATTATAGATTGATCCGCGGCCGAAGGCCCTCGCGGAGCCGGTGTTGGATTTTTGGAAGTTTTAAGTTCTGAGCTGCAGATGAAGGCCGCCCACTTACCCCTACTCATATGTTTATTACTGTGGCTAGCAAACTAGGTGTTGGATATATTATAGGTTAATCCTAGCTTTGGATATTATATCCGCTTTTTTATGGGGATTATGGCCGAAAATTTTGCGGTCATAATCCCCGTACCAAAATGGGAATTATGTCCGAATAATTTTCGGACATAATCCCTATTTACGAAATGGGAATTATGTCCGTGGGGGTTATATCACGGCACCGATATAATCAGTCCCACGTTGAATGTCGCAGCCGAGATAATAAGAGAGAATACCATCATGATCGGTGCTGCCCAGAGAACGAGCAGGCGCTCAAAGAGCGTAAGAAAGCGTGCACGTGTACAGAATTGATAAGCAAATCATCAACACATGCTTATCGTGAGCGCTCTTGCATGTAGTAGTGGGCACCACTGCCCTTTAAACAATTTTCTAAGCGTTCATCTTTTGTGAATCTGAAATGATTCATATTTTTGATAAAAAACATCAGCCTAAAACTAGTTGCTAGGCACCCATATATTTTTACTCTTTTCTGACTCCATTATGTTTCATAAATTCTGAACTTCAAAAGAGTAACAAACACGCTGACACTATGGCTCTTTTCTGACTCTGATGTTACTATAGTAGCAACTTATATAAATAAATAAACTAAAAATAGTCTTTTTGAGGCCTTAAACTCAACAGAAACTGGGCTGTCCTTTGGAAACTTGGCGCAGAACAATAACATAAATGTGCCAAAGCCGACTTTCGGAGGGTAGGTTGCATTTTAATAACTTAGAGTATATAATAAAGTGAAGGTATTTTTGAGCTCATCTATTATGAACTACAGGGCCTAAGACAGCAAAAAAAAAAAAATACATTAATTCATTTGTCGGATTTTCAACCATTTTTGGGAACAATTAATGTTTGTATGTAATATATGATTGGCTATTTGATTGTATTCTTTCATAACAATTGTTGAAATCCTTAATGGAAATTACCAACTGTGTACATGTTCTAAATTTTATAATAAAATATTACGTTTTTGTCCTTTTATATACAAATATCTATAAAATTCATTTTTCATCACGCCCAGACCATAGTTTTTTTGAAGAAACCTCTCAATCATGAGTCACATATGTCTCCAAAAAGAGTCAAAATACTGAGACTTTAGGCACAGAATAGTTTTATATTTTAGACTCTAACATGAGGCTACATTTTGACTCGTAAGACTTTAAAATATGTGTCACATATGTCTCCGAAAAGATTAACAACATTTATTTTTCAGACTCAGAATAGTTTCATATTTCAGACTCTAATAAGAGTCTAATTTTTGACTCATATTTGTGTGCCCTTCCAAGAACGGAAATACACACATTTTTGACTCATATATGAACTCATAATGACTCTAAAAGAAGTCAGAATGTTTGCTGGGTGATCATGATTGTAGGGTTTCGATTTAAAAAACAGATTCCTCCGTCTAAAAGCACTTTTTCCTGCATTTCCCTTTTTCAGAATTCTCAATGTCAGAATTGGTCTGATGATGGCTTTATAGATCTACAAAACTATTTTTGGCTTAAGTCCTCAAGACTTGTTGAACATCCTCTTTTAAATATTTTCCATATTTTTTCAGCTCTTTTCAACATTTTGTATATTTTGTTCGGTTTTTTCAACCTCAAAACGAAAAATTGAACTATGGTCGGTCTGTTTGTACTTCTATTCTATTAGTAAAATGGGTATAATTTTTCAAAGTTTTTATTAAAAATTCAATTCCTAACAACAACGCGCTCCAAAAATTAATACATTTCTATTTCACTTTTTCTCTTTACACAGCCACCGATATACCAACGTGCAGTGAAAAAGATAGCAATCTCAATGCATGTCTGAAAGCAGCCTTTCAGGAAATGACACCACGCCTACGTGATGGCATCGAAGCACTGAATGTACCACCGGTGGATCCGTTTGTTTTGCAAAAATTAGCATATCAATATTCAAGTGGCATCATACAGGGACGTATTGCTATGAAAAATGTTAAAGTTTATGGTCTCAGTGAGGGCATAGTTAAAGATGTTGATTTCCAAATGAATGATGGTAAAATAAAAATGAAACTGATAACGAATGTACCGAAATTATTGATCGAAGGCACTTATAAAGCTGATATGAAAATCAATGATTTGAAAATGACACCAAAGGGTTATTTCAATGTTACATTGAGTGAGTACAACAATAATATATGCATTTTATGTTTGAAATTAAAAATGACACAATTGTATGCGAAAACCTTAGTTAAAATATCACCAAGATCATCTTAGAAGACTACACTTTACAATTTATATTTTCTACACTCTATGCAGCTGATGTTAAATTCACCGCAGCGCCAGAAGGTGAACTATATGAGCGTGATGGTCACACATACTTGCGTTTGACAAAACTTGACTCTATGCCGGAAGTTGGCGATATGCACATCTACGCTAGCGGACTTTTTCCAGATCCAACTTTAAGTGAGTAGATTGTTTTGTTTTAAATAATTTTTAATTTTTATTTTTGGACAGACTCCGTGGTTTTGGAATTTATTAATCAGTATTGGCGTCAAATCTATGAAGCTTTGCTGCCGGAGACACACAAGGCTTGGGAACCGGTTATGATTCGTGTCACAAATGAATATTTTTCAGCGCTGCCCTTTGACTTGCTGCTTAGGAAAAATTGAGGAATTTAAAGAAAATTTTTTAATTAATTATTTTCGGTTTCAAGCTTTACTAATTGGTAGTTTTATAGTAGTTACTAAAAAAAAATAGTTTTAGTGATGGTGCATATCATGCGAATGTTTTTTCACATTTTTTTATGTACTTTTTTTTAAAATATAAAATAATCTATACATAAAACATGTGTTGTAATTAAGTAATTTGTTAGAAAGAGCAATCGAAGTTAAACATTTTTCCACTATAGGATTTTCAAAAAAAAAAGAAATTATACGTTTTGTTTTCAAAGGCTTAAGTTGGATAGGCACTTCAAACTTTATTTCCCTTAAGGATCGTTTGAAAGTTTTTGCATGTGCAAATTTCAAATTATCACAGAAACACTCCCGATATATTTTATTTGCACCAACTTGTTACCAGAGCTCTTGCTGCAACCGAGCTGTTTAACTATGTTCGTATAAAAATAAAACGTTATTCTAACTATTTGATTTATTAGCGGGTTAATGGAATTAATTATATGCCTGTGCAGCGCACTTTAATCGCATGACAATCCAAATTTATAATTGCGAAGTCAAAAGGTCAATTCAAACTTAAGTTGATGATTCACTGTGCCTATTTATGCTTTGTTGGTTTGAGTACGCTCAATATGTTTTGTGCCATTTAAGCTCCACAGCAAGCAGACTTAATTTTCTGCAACATTTAATCCAATAACTGTCTTAAGTCAATAAACATTTTAAATCGTCGAAGAGTCATATTTCTCAATCACTGAGACGATGCCGCGAGCTCATATTCTGATGTCATGCGATAGTTTGCTCGGGAAAAACTGTCCGTGTGTAGCGTGGCCATAATTAGGAAGAAAATGAAAGTGCTAGGGATTGAACAATTTTTAATACAGTTGTCAGTTAATACTCATGGAATGAAAAAAATTTTATTTTTCTTAGATTTAGTGATATAGTGGGCTCAAATTTGTACTTTGTACATCAAAAATGTTCTATGAAACTTTTTATATAAGCAACTATTTGATATGGCGCTCTAATTTTCTTAAAACAAAATGCAATAATGTACTAAATTGCCGGTGAGTACATTGTTTCCACTTTATAAAAATAAAGTTATTTTATTTTATCGTCTTAATATGAACTGTACGAATTTTCAAAAATTAGAATGAAAATTGGTTAAAGTTAAAAATTTTCTTCAAAGAACCTTCCTTCGAAAACTTTAACAGAAAAAAAAATATACTTATGTTTCCCCTGGATTTCGAATTTCTTTTATATATTTTGTGGGAAAGTATGGTTAGTCATAAACCATATTGCCTTTTTCACATTTTTTTTTATCAAGTTTGTCCCAATGTAGTTTTAGAAGAAACATAATATATTGACTTTTTTGAAATGCTCTTATTAATTTATTTTTTTATCGAAATTTACCAAAATTGCATATTGGCAAAAAGTTGATATGCAAAAAAATGTTCTTTTTCATTTTCAAAAAATGTTTGTTTAAGTTATTGTATTCTATTGTGAATTATGCTGATTTTTTTAAAATTAGGACTTAAGTTTAACAGAAAAAAAAGTACATGTATCACCGGATTTCGAAAATTTTTCATGTTGGAAAGTATGGTTAGCCAAAATTCAAAGTTTCAGCTTTATTATTTTATAATTTTTTTTTATGAATTTTTTTATTGCAATATTTGAAGGAAAAAATATTGTTATTCCTTCACATTTTGCAATCCTTTACTATAATTGTAATTAATTGTAATAAAAAAATAAATTTAATTAAATTCAGAGGAAAGCATGTAAGGAGAATTTTTATCCCCTTAGGAATAAAAGACATAAATTCGAATGCTTTTCAAATACACCTTAGATCAAAATGGCTTTTTTACAATATCTTGAAAAATATAAAAGTTTTCGCCGAATTTTTAGCATTTTTGAAATGAGCATTGCAAAATTAATGGAAATTGATACAGATTTTGAAGAAAAAACACCAACCACATTCCACTTTTGTATAGGAGGTAGGCGTATACGTTGGCGGATTTTTTTCATATTCACAAATTTATGTTGTTTTGACCTTAAAAAACATCTGCATTATATTTCAAGAGCTTAGCGCTATTATTACTATATATGGCCGCCGTTCCATACAAATTCAACAATTTCACCGATTATTCGAAAACTTATACAACCTTTTCGACTGTTATGAAAGAAGTGAACATTCAAAATAGCTGCAAATGTCATGAGGAATAAAATCAAAAACTTTAAAGTACTGAAAGCTGTCATCAGATGGCGCTATAAGCAGTTTCAATAGTTTTAACTACTTCAAATAAAAACTCGTGGGTACGAAATTCATTGTAGCCATATGGTGTAGTGGACATTTTTGCTTAAAATTTGACGAACATTCAGAAAAATAGAGTTTCCGGACCACTAAAAAATTTGATTCGCCCTAGTGTATATGTTGTGAAAGTGCAAAAAAGTTAAATTAAAAATCATTTTTTCTATTCCGATGACTTAAAGCTTTTAAGCTAAGTAGCTTAGAAGACTAATGCTGTAGTAGCTTAAACTTATTAAAGTCAAACAATATTTAAATTTGAGTTTTGGACAATTATTGAGTTTAACTCATAATATCATTTATCCTAAAGAAGACAAAAAGAACTGAAACAATTTCTTAAAAAAAAAACAAACGAATTCCTAAATTTCCATGTTCTAACCACTTACTTAAAAAATTATTTCTTTAATTCCATACACTTTGTGAGATTGTAGCGCAAACATTTTTTACTCCCTTTTCAAAACTTTACCAACAAGTTCAATTTTCACAGCATTTTTCGCCTAATTGGACATTTAAAAACATTTTATTTTATAAACGTTTTCAATATTTCGATATTATTCGACATTTTCAACCTTTTTCGAATTTTTCAAAGTTTTTTCAATTTTTCGCCTTTTCAACATTTTTTTTCAATTCTTCAACATTTTATAACTCATTTAACATTTTTGAATGTTTTTCGACGTTTTAAAATTTTTTTTCAATCTTTCAACACTATGGGATTTTTTCAACATTTTTCGCATTTTTAAAGTTTTTCAAATTTATTCAACATTTTGTAATTTTTTGAACATTTAACTAACTTTTTCAATACATAAGTATATTGTGACTTTTTATCACTACAACAATTTTTCAAAGTCTACCGACTTATCAACTTTTATAGACTTTTCCAGCATTTTTTGACTTTTTCTAAATTTTGCGAATATACATACGAACATATCGGAACGTCATTAAGTGCGTATATCAAGCCAGGAGTGCTTGTAATCTGCTGCTTTTCTTAATTAACTTTTGGCAAACTAACTAATCGCAAGTGATTTCTTACAATTAAAAAGTTAGCCAACTAATTGGTTGCTAATTTCTAATACTCTCACAAGGCACAATGGTTTTTTTGAAAGTCGGCCAACTATTTGATTGCATGAATGCACCTGCATTTAAAAATTTGAAAACCTAAAAATATTTCTCTTGGTATTGTTAGAATTAATTGTTGTATGGAATTGGTTGTTTTAACGTTTTGAAAGTCATAAAAACGTATTTTAATTTTTAGAGTATTTTTGACTTTCATTGGTACATACGGTGTACTATCCGGGTTGAAAGGGTTAAGTTCACCCTGCATATAAATTTCAGCAACTTTTACGATACCGAATTTCTAATCTTATTATAATCTCTCAAAACTGGCGTTTGGAACTAGCTTAGCTTAAGAGCTCCTCCCTGATTTCTTTTTTTTAGCAAATATGAGTTCTGGAGAATATAATTAAGGTGTTTTTATAAGTTGCAAAAGTCTGATTCGATTTTTAAAATATGAGTATTATGATAAAGATATTTTAATAAGCTTTAATAATGATTTATAAAAATTCAAAGCTTCAGCCTTAGTTTTCGAGATCCGACAGTTTTACTTTATTTTTGAACTCGTTTCTTTTTTCAAAAGCATACACTTTAATTTATACATTAAGAAAGCAATTTTCATGTCCTTTCAAATGATGTGCTATTTAATGTTGGCTTAAATTTTTTCCAAAGAGCAAATGATCGAGCTCTAGAAATTTTCTTGAACATTTATTTACACCAAAAGCAATGAATTTTATTATTTATTTTTAAATAAAAAAAATTATTCTATAATTTTTTCATGCAATATTGCTTATTGTGTTGACTTGTGTAATTGATAAATTCTTAAGACGATGAAGTTTATTTAACAATGTTGAGCTATTTAAGACTTAATATTAAGCAATATATATAAGAATTGAACAATTTCATTAAAATTGTTTACGTTTTCGTAACCATTTTTGCATAACGAAACCTTGAAATACTCTAGCTGCAGTCAGCGGCTATCAAACCAATGATAATTTGACGCAACAAAGTAACGAAATTACAAATAATTGATTAAAATTAAATTACGTACAAGTGTGCTTATAATTATTTTTTTTTTAATCAAGAAAACTACAGTAATGTTAGAAGATTGATGACATGCCGCTGAAAAATTGATTCGAAGTAAGTACCCAATAAATAGATGCAACTCAGATCAGATAGTCAGTGATGCTGCACCACATACATTCGGTGAATAGAGTGCCTTAAGAACAATAAATTTCTTTGTTGTATTAAATTCAATACTGCGTTGAAAATGTGTGTTCTTTTGGGAGAACAAACGAGTTCCAATAATGAAGCGTACAATATAATTAAGTTTTTAATTATATATATTATTATACTTATATATTTTTATAGTGCAAAAAGTGAGAATGCTGCATTTGTGAATATAACTGATACTTGTTAACCTTTTAGTTGCTGCAGCAACAGAGTATCCTCACACCAAGTGAAACAAGTTGTAAAAGAGTGTTACCCACTTCTACTGATGCTACAAATAGTGCAACAGCAGATGGTGGTAGGTACTAGAAAATGTAGTAGCAAGCAAAACTACCAATAAAATAAGAAAATTTCCTTGGAAATTCTTTGGAAAATTGTGTCAGTGCCACAACAACAAAAATTTGTGAATAATCAAAAGAAAATTTCACCATCGGACGCGCCTATCTCCTATGCAAAGGTGGGATACAGTTGAAACTTTTTGTTCCAAAATATTATTATGGTATTAATTTGGCAAGGCTGATTTCAAAAATGTTACAAATTGTGCGATATATCATATAGTTATCAAGTTATTAAAGAAAAAGAATTTTGAGGGCTTATCTATTATTTTTTTGAAAAGCATTTGATGTTATATCTTTTATCCCAAGGGAGATCAAAAGGGAGAAATAACCATTACAACTCTTCTCCTCTTATTTCCTTCAAATATCGGAATTGAAAAAACTTCTCAACAAAAAAAAAATTAAGAAATTAAAATTTAGGTTTAAGTTAGCCATATATACTCTTTTGCATCTATACTATTTATGTATATGAAATTGCTTATATGGAAATGGTTTGTAACGCTTTGGCACAAAATATACTGAACCGATTTTAGTAATTTCTTTTTAAAACAACATATTTGAGCTAGAGAAGGTTATTGCATGCCTATTTTGTTTATTTTTGAAGATAAATATACGTATAAATTTTTGTAGGATTTTTCGTTGCTAGTGCTAATGCTGCTTTTTGAGTTCTGTATTTTTATTGTTATGTTTTTCTTCACATTTGCACCCCGTTTGTATTTGGCGTCAATGTTCAAAGAACAAACTCTCCTTAAACTGATTTCTTTTTTTTTGTTACTTTTGAAGAGAAAATACAAAATGAGATGTTAAGGGTGTAACTTTGTTATGAAAAAAATAAAAAATAACAGTGGGAATGCGCGTGCGAAGCTGCGGGTACCACTAATAATATATGTAAAAAACTAAGGAAATCCCGGAATATTTTTTTTCACATTCGAAATTTGCGTAATTCATCAGTTATGACTTTTTAAGCTCTAATTTTCAAAAAAGTCAGCAATAGGCATAAAATATAAAAACTCAAACAAACGTTTTTTAAAAGCATGTATAAGTATGTACTTTTAGTCAAAATGCTAATGCCAAAACTACTGGACCAAAATCGATGAAATTTCATCTGAGCTTTGATTTTTAGTTTTTTTTTACCTATTCAGGTGGGTGGTCGATTTTTCGACCACTGGGCACAAGCGATATCAAAAAATGGAAAATTTTCTGATATGAACGTTTTGACCTGGGTTGTGTACTTTTCGAGGTATAAGTCTATATTAATTAGCACCAAAGTGGCGACTTTTTAGCTATTAATGATTTTTTTATTTTTGGAAAAAAAAATTTGTAATGCGATCCCATAAAGGAGAAAGAATTATACACAAAATTTTTTTTTTCTCAAAAAAAAAAAAAAAAAATATTTTCATGCCAAAAAATTTATTGTAAGGCTAATTTCTATTTGAGGACAATTTTTTCCTTTAAAATAAAATCCTAGGTACAAGTCTAAAGGAAACTTCGTTCAAAATTTCAAAATTAATCATAAATGGCTCAAGCAAATAAAAATTTTAAAAATGAATATTCTATAAAATGAATATCAAATGAGAAAAAAAAAAAATTTTGATAATTTTTCTTTTGAGTTATTTCTTAGAAAGAAATTGGAATAGAAAATTAACAACAGACATCAGCACTTAAGAACTATTTCTTTAAGAAAAATGACAAAGCACTTTAGCATCTCTTTTACAGTACATTTTCTAAAGCGATTTTTTGATTTTAAATTTTAGCTTTCCTTACAAAAAAAATCTACATTTTTTAGCCAATTTAATTTCTAAACATTTTTTCGTATAAATACTTCTGAACGATCGTCTTATTACTGCCATTCTTATTTGTTTTCAATTTATTTACACACAAACAATATTAGACAAGACGTTTACATAATAAGACATATGTGAATCACATCTTGTCATAACTGAAAACTGCATTCATTGAACTTTAAACTGCGAACTTGAATCGTTTTTAATTGGCCAGTCAACACAATTATCAAGTGAAAAGCCAATATACAACCAAGGCGATAATAACGAATTTGACTTAACTATAAGCATTTATAGTCTGGGAGTCGGTGAACATTTTAGTTATATGATTTTATCATCGTACGTATGATATGTTATGTAGTTAATATTACTGCGAATTAGAAAAACTAAGAGTAGGTACAAAAAAAAAATTAAATTACAAAAAAAAAACTCGGAAAAAATAGAATGCTACATAACAAAATTTGCAACATGTTAGTTTAATATAGATATGTAACATATGTCTTTAACAGTATGTACATTAATGCTTAAAAACGTCTGCCTCCGCTATTTTTATGCTTTATATAAGTAAAACTATCAGTTAGCCAAGAGGCAGACGCGAAAAAATTATTTATGGCAAAATTTTTTATTTAAATGCGTATGATTTTTGAATGCAGCAATAACTTAGTGGCAGATGTTGTCTCACTCGTTTTTCATTACATAGTTCTTATAATTATCGCAATCTGCCTGACGATAAAATAACTTAATTTGTATAGTATGTATAAAAAATAAAATAGAGATAAAAATAATTAACCTTAAACGAAGCAAAAAAAAAAAAACGTATGCCTTTTACATCTAACTGTTAATTTTTTAGAATCAAAGGCAGACACGATAAAATTGTTTATGGTACCATTTTTTACGGTTTTAAAGAGTTCTTAATTAATAACGCAGAGATTATTCGTATTATTTTCATTACTTAGTACTTCCTGATTTTTAACCTCTGCCGCACGATAAAATCATATAAAAATTTCTGGCACCGGCTCCCTACCTATTAGAAAAGATCAAGTTTTATGGTCATTATTATATTGATTTAATTCAAACAAGTTCTAAGTATAAATAAAAAAAATTCATACATTGAGTTTTTCATAAAGTTGAATAGAAATAAAATATGTGCAACAGTTGCAATTTAACTCAGATGATTTGTGGTACTGCATCGCTAACAGCAGAGACAAATTTCATAAAATTTTATTTAGCAACTTCAAATAATTTTCATAATATTTTTATTTGTATTATTATGAGTTCAAAATGAAGTTTTCAATTCTATCAGTTATTTTATTTGTATCGCTATTCATCGCTGAATCTGTAACAGCTTATTCTGCTGCAAGTGAGAAAAAATATGAAATATGTAAGTTCAAAAAACCGTATTTTCAAAAATTTTAATATAAATATAATTGTAACAATATATAATAAAAAACAGGCAAATGCAAGCACTCGCGGCGTGATGTGTAACCTTAGTGATTCATTACGTTGAAAAAGTCGAAAAATTTTTCAATACATTGAAAAAGTCAATTGACGTTAAATAGCCAAAAAAACATTGAAAAAGTGGAAAAATTTTGAAAAAGTGGAATAGTGTTAAAAAAATTAAAAAATGTTGAAATAGTAGAAAATGTTGCAAACGTTACAAAATTTTGTACAATATTAAATATGTTTAAAGATGTTGAGTTTCGAAAAAATGTTGAAATATGTGCAACATTTTCGAAAAATTATTGAAAAGCTCGAAATATGTTGAAAAAGTCGGACAAGTCAAAAAATGTTGAAAAAATATTGAAAAATGTTTAAGAAGCTGGAAAATGTTGAGATATGATCGAAAAATGTTGAAAAAGTCGGCGAATGTTGAAAAAATATTAATGAAGCTGGAAAATGTTGAAATGGTCGAAAAATGTTGAAAAAGTCGAAAATAATGGTTGGGATGAAAAAATGTTGGAAAAGCCGAACAATGTCCAAAATGTTAAAGACGAGAAAATGTTGATGAAGTTAAAAAATGTTGATACGGTTAAATAATTTTGAGAAAATCAATAAGTTTTGAATATACGAAAAATGTTGAAACATGTTGAAAAATATTGAACAAAGTGAATTACATATATTAAAAAATCTATTAATGTTTAAAACGTTGAAGTATGTATTTTGAGAGGTCGGAATATATTGAAAAAGTTGGTAAATGTCAACAGAGTCAAATAATGTTGAAAAGTCGAAGATTGTTAAAAAAAAATTTAAGAAATGTTGAACCAGTCGAAGAAATGTTGAAATGGTCGAGAATTGTTGAGAAAGTCGCAAATGTTGAATAAGCCGAAACTTGTACAAAATGTTAAAAAAAGTCGAAAAAAGTTGATAAGGTTGAAAAATGTTGATAAGATTAAAAAAAGTTGATAAGATTAAGAAATATTGAAAAATCCGATTAATTTTGTTCAAACATATTGAATAAGTCAGGAAATACTGAACAAAACGAACTAGATTAAGAAGTCCTTTAATGTTAAAAACGTTGGAGTATCTTTTTGAAAAGTTTAAATATTTTGTAAAATATGGAAAATGTTGAAGAAGTCAAAAAATGTTGACATCATCGAAAAATGTTAAACCTACCCAAAAAATTTTGAAAAGTTTGGAAAATATTGAGAAAGTCGGAAACCCGGAAATGTTGAAAAAGCCGAACAATGCCCAATACGTTAAAGAATGCCAAAAAAGGTCGTTAAGGCTTAGAAATGTTATTATGATTAGAAAATGTTAATAATGGTAAAACATGTTGAAAAAATGTTGAAATGTAAAAATTTTGAAAAATGTCCAAGATTATCGAAAAATTATTGAAATGGTCAAAAATGTTGAGGAAGTCGGATATGTTGAAAAAGTTAAAAATTGTTGATAAAGTCGGAAGTGTTGAGGCTCGCTTAGGGTTTGCGGTCTTAATTTGATTTTCAGCTGTGCGAACGACGGAGATCCAACTAAACTTGTTGCAGAAACTATGTTGAATATGGCAACGTGTAGCATATTTCAAGGCGCTTTGTTTTAGATTATATGAGAGCTTCCATTTAATAATCATTTTAATGTACTTTCCTACAGTTCATGACATTACTACCTGCAATCAAAATGATGCCAATCTCAATGAATGTCTCAAAAGTATTTTCCAAGCTACACAACCAATTTTAATAAATGGCAACAAAGAGCTAAATATACCGTCAAGCAATCCATTTGCACTGAATCGCACCACTTTTGAGTATAAAAACGGAGGAGTAAAAGGACGTATTACAGTAAAAGACTCACTAATCTATGGATTTGCAGAATTAAAATTTGACGATTTAGATTTTAAAATTAATGGAGACAAAATTTCATATGTTGCTAAGGTTTCTTTGCCAATGATTAATATCATTGGTAAATACAAGGCGGATATAGATTTTAACAGCGTAAAATTAAAGCCACGCGGTACATTCAATCTGACAATGAGTAAGTTTATTTAAAAATATGCATTAATATTGATGCCTAAAAATATGCAAAAAAAAATTTAAAAGATTTATGTGTATTTTTAGTTTTCGTTTTGATAATTTTGCATTGCATATTTTTAGGATTCAGATTTTAACAATGAAATTTTTATTTTTATTGAATTTCATAGCCGAAGTGAACATAGAAGAAACCGCCGAGGGTGAACTGTATGAAAATGATGGGCATCGTTTTATGCGTCTAAGCAAACTTGATGTTCAGCCTGTTATTGGTAACTTAAATTTAAATGCAACAGGCTTGTTTTCAGATCCAGAATTGAGTAGGTTTTAAGTAAAGAAACAGTTTCCAAAATAAATATTTGTTTCCATTTTAGGTGAGCTTGTGCTAGGCGTTACTAATCAGTATTGGCGTGAAATCTATGCCATCATGTTGCCGGAGACGAAGAAATATTGGGCACCAATGTTATTGCGACTCATAAATGAGTCATTGGCAGAGGTACCTTTTGATTTATTCATCAAGAATAAATGAATTGCACGTAAACAATACAACAAGTTTCGAGCTGAAGTCTTTTCTTTTCCACTTCTCTCTGAAAATTTTTAATCACTTTTTTTCTTTAGTTTAGTTATTTAAGGTTCCTTTCTCTTGTGAGCGCCTCATTGTTCTGAATATTGACTTAAAAAAAATTATAAATAAAATTAAGGGGTAATGATTTCAAATGTTTAATTATTTTTATGTTTACACACGAAGTGAACCATGAAGTTTGCTGACAACTTGTAGCAACTTCAACTTTAGACCAGACAATTTCAACCATAAATTACTATTAATCAGCTTGTTGACAAAATTTAAAGCGCTTAACGTTAAAAACAGATATGTACATAAATATCTTTTATTGCGAAAATCAAGTAAATTAAATAATCAAGGTTAAACGTGGTGAAAATTTTGATTGACTTTGTATTCAAAATTAATGAACAAAAAAAAAAAACACTTTGAAGGCCGAAATAATTTAATGAAAATATAACAGCACATCATTGTTTCAAGCACATTTCTTATTAAATTAAGCATATACGTAATATCAAATTTTACTAACAAATGCCTAAGATTATGCAGCAAAAATATACAAAAAACTAAAGGCTAAGCCGGCAAAAAATGCCACTATTATTTTTAGTATAATTTTACGTCCACATTTTAGTAAAATTAATCGCAATGTGGAGAAAGCAGCTTTTTTTACAGATATATTTAATCTTGTTTCGTTACTACTATTTGTGTCTAAAACTAGGTTAACATATTTTGTATGTTTGCGAAAATTCGCTGTATGAAACTATAAGCCAAAAAAGTTTTTCGTATAAGGCATAAGAACCTTACCGCTTGTCATTGCGACCCATTACATTAGAATGGTCTTTTATAATGATGAAGTCCATTATATTATTCAAGTTGAACTTAATTTCAAAAATATTTTTATTTTATTTTATTATTTATTTATGACATTTCTACGGAAGTTACACGAAACTTAAAAAAAAATTTGAGAGAAAAATTATTGCCACTTAGGCGAACGACTTAAAAAGTGTCAATTTTCTTTTGAACCACATTACAGAGTAAAGCCCCCCCGGCTAAGCATTGTTCATTTTGGAAAATCGCTACACGTGACTTTAGTTTGTCTATTCTCTATACATGTGCCCATTACGCTTTAAGTTCGTTGCTTAAGTCTTTTGTTTACACTAACGTTTAACAAGCAACTTTCAACATTTCTTTAACTAAATATACTTAAAGTAAGTGAAAAAAAGCTCTTTCTTTAAATGTTTTACTTAACATGCAGTGCATCAATGAAAAAGCAATAACCACAACAACAACAACCAACGGTGACAGTTAAGAGTTGCTTACACAACGACCTTGAAAAAGAATGTGTTAATTATGAGGTATGTATGTAGATTTTAATAAAAAAAATAGATAAACCATAAAACCAAATAGATAGATAGAAATGGTACAAAAGAAATACAAACAAAAAGTTATAGCAAATTTTACAAAAAAAAAAATTATATTAAATTTTGAATATTTGGGTGGGCAGTTTGTAAAGCAAAACAAATAATATTCATAGTTATCAATTTGTGTGAAAGGTAAATGAAACAATGAAATTTGTTTATATATTTGACACATACATCGCATTATTTAAAAGCTATCAGCAGTCGCATATTAAAATCATGTTATGCCCTTAGGTTTAAAGCAATATACCAACAATAAGTAGGTGGAAAATAACTTACAATTTTTTATACGGTTTCAGCAGTAAGAAAAGCTTGAATACTGTGCGTGCAACGCCAACGCACTGTGGGGCAAGAAATATTCCTTTAAGGCAAAACAACTTGTAATCAATATTTTTTCAATGAACTTGAACGAACTTTTTTGAATGGACAGTAATTAAATCTAAGAGAAGGAACTTATTAGTATTAATATTTGAAAGAAAAAAAAAATTAAACATTACTTAGAGTTAAATTTGAATTTCTGAATGAGTTTATTTTATAGCCGAAACATTTTTTAAGAACATTTTTTACTGAATTATCGTGAAGCTTTAGCCCTTTTCAAAATTAAGTTTTAATTAAAAAGATTATGTGCACATTGATCTTCTTTCTGTACAACATAGTACAGAAGTCCATTATTTTTCAAGTTTCTTCAGTCGCGGAACTCTCCACGTTAATATTTTTAATATAAAATAGATAGCAGAAGCTTTTTAACTTAAAAAACTAGATTGTTTTCAAGGAACTATAACAAATATGAATTTTATGATTAAAATCACTGCATAATCTGAATATGAATATGTTTTTTATTCCATCCAAAGTAATCATTATTTTGGATTTGTATTTATTTCCATCTAAGCAAATTGTTATTTTACGCTTATATTTTTATCAATTTAAAGTAATTTTAACCAAGGATTTTTATGTTTTTAGATAAATTTTAGTCATATTTTTTGATTTCTATCCATTTAGTTTCAAACTAACCGACATTTTGTACGTTAATTTTTCATAATTTTTGACTTTTATCGATGTATTTCGAAAGCTTTTAAGTTTTCTTAAAACACCGAAAGGAAAAGGTTAAAATCTATTGAGATAAAATCAAAAACATCGTTTTAGTCGAAGACCATCGAAAAAAATAACAAAATGGATATTAGTCCAAGTCCTTGTAAAAATTCCATATAGTCAAAAACTTTTCAAAAAATCAAGCTAAGTCGAAACTATTCGAAAATTACAAAACAAAATGAATCCAAGTCAGTACTTATCAAAAAGAATTAAAAAAATATGTAATAGTCGAAAGCTATCAAGAAAAACTTCGAAAAGTTGAAAAGAAACGAATAAGTCCAAAGCAGAACATCAGAAAAGTCTCAAAAAGCAATGTAAAAGTCGAAAAGTATCGCACATAATCTTATGACCTTGCATAAGTGCGAAACAAAATTTATTTGCGAGCTTCATAGATCGGTGCAGAAGAAAAAGTTAATAGGCCCCCAAAGACCTCCGCTGATACAAAAAGAAAAATTCGAATACATACTTTTGATCCAAAAATATAAAAATCCATAATTACGATTATTTTGAATCTAACTAAATAAAACTCCGAGATAACGATTATTTTGCCACAAAAATAAAAATCAAAATTCCAATTATTTTTGATTGGAAAAATAAACTCAAATCAAAAATAACTAATATTTTTGATTGAAAAAATAAAAATCAAAAATAACGATTATTTCTGATTTTTAAAATAAAAATCATAAAATTAAAAATCACGTCAAAATAAACTTATTTGTACATTTAAACTCACATTTTGCCTGTTCCTTAATTGTGATTTTCTTTGACCTCAATTATTGAAAATAACAATTACTTGCGGTCTCTAGTTTTTACGATTATTTTATACATTTATTTCACCAAAACCTAGTAGACTTACAGAAAACAATGGTTCAACATTGCGCTGAGTGAACCAATCATTTTTTTTTTATTCAAAAATCTGAATTATGTTAAAAGAGCTTAGCTACTACAGCTACTAGCTTACTTAGCTATCTAGCAAATATTTTCGAAATCAGATTTTTGCACTGAAATAATGATGATCTTTTATAGAAGAGTCGTACGGAAACAATAAAAAAAATTATTTCAAAGAAGAAAAATAAAGTTTTGCAATAAGTTTGATAAAAATTATTGAAAAAATTTTTGCTTTTAAAGTAAATGCAAGAAGTTAAAAAAAGCGTCAAATAAAAAAATTTGAATATTACAAATATTCCAAAAGTCAAATTTCATAAATTAATTTTTAATTTAATTTTCTTTGTGTCGATTCGTACATACTTACTTACTTGGGTGGCCATAACAACCCGTTACCGGGTTACGGCCGACCTCAAAAGCTCTCTCCAGGCGCCTCTGCTTTGCGCACGCCTTCTCCAATCATTCACACCAAGCGTGGATAGAGTTTCCTCGGCTTGGTCTTTCCATCGGAGGCATGGTCTTCCTCTTCGTCGTCGCCCAGCGGCTTCCGCATCAAACACCTTTTTCGCCGGAGCTTCTTCGTCCATACGCACAACATGTCCCAGCCAGCGCAGACGTTGAATAGTGATGCGCTTGACTATGTCAATGTCAGCGTAGAGCTCGTACAGTTCGTGGTTCATTCGAATACGGTAGTCGTCGCCGACGTGAACAGGACCGAAGATTTTGCGAAGAATTTTTCTCTCAAACACCCCAAGCGTGGCTGCATCAGTCTGCGACACAACCCATGCTTCTGCGCCGTAAAGTAGCACGGGTAAGATGAGCGTCTTGTAGAGTGTCAGTTTTGTCGGGCGAGAGAGGTCTCTACTACTCAATTGCTTACTGAGACCATAGTAACACCTATTAGCAAGAGTTAGTCTTCGCTTTATCTCCAGGCTGACATCGTTTTAAGTGTTCACGGCGGTGCCAAGATAGGTGAATTCCTTGACAACTTCGAAAGTATAGTTGTTCGCAGTAACAAAGGATCCAATACGCCGCGTCTCCCTGTTTGTGGACAGCATATACTTTGTTTTGCCCTCGTTCACCGTCAAACCCACTTTCGCTGACTCTTTTTCGATAGCAGAGAACGCAGCAGTAACATCTCGCTTACAACGTCCAATGATATCAATATCATCGGCATATGCAAGGAGCTGGACACTTTTGTAGAAAATAGTGCCATTACGATGTACACTGGCTCTTCGCAACACCCCTTCCATCACAAAGTTGAAGAGGTTGCAGGATAATGGATCGCCCTGTCTGAAACCTCGTTCGGTATCAAATGGTTCGGAGAGGTCCCTTCCTACTCTAACGGAGCTGGCTGTGTTGCTCAACGTCATTCTGCAAAGCCGCACCAGCTTCGCAGGTATACCGAACTCAGACATGGTGGCATACAGGCAATCCCGTATCGGGCTATCGAAAGCTGCTTTAAAATCGATAAAGAGATGATGGGTATCGATCTGTTTTTCGTGAGTTTTTTCCAGGATTTGACGTAGTGTGAAGATCTGGTCTATGGTGGACTTACCAGTGTTAAAAGTTATTACTTAATACACAAATGATACCTTTCACTACTCATAGTGTTTCTACTTATACTTTTGAAAACAAGTTGACTTTGTATAAAACTTTGTATACTTCATTGTGAAAATATTTTAATTTCATTCAATAAAAATATTTCGAATCGTAAATGAACAAATAGTTCCTCAAAAGGTTATGGGCCCAGGAGCCTAAAAATTTTATATTGAATCTAAAAGGACAAGCCAAAGAAGATTAAACAACATTTAAGCAAGAACAACTCATACACATTCAAAATGGATTTTTTTAAGCATATTAAGCCATTGGCAAATGAAATCGATTGGCCAATATGGAAGAGAAAAATTCGGGACTTACTCGATTACCACGAAGGTGCATTGGAAGTAATAGATAGAAAATTCCTTAAGCCAGAAACTCCTGATGACGCAGCTGGAGACACAGAAAGAAAAATATACAAGGAAAAAAGTGATCTTTACAGGAAAGCGAATAGTCTATGATTACTAGCACGGTTACTGACGATGTCTATGAAAAAATTATGGACAAAGAAACGGCGGCTGAAGCTTGGGAGGCGTTGAAACTTCACTTCGAGGCAACATCTAAAGATCAACTTTTCAAGATTTGCATCGAATTTTTTTCTTTCTGCTGGAGTTCAAGTCAAGATGTTTCAACACATATCGCAAAATTGAGAGGATTGTGGAATGAATTAAATAATGGTCTAAGGGCAAGAAACGAGAATTTATTGCCAGATTTATTGTTAGTATGTAAAATCTTACAAATCTTACCTGCACAGTACGAAACCTTCAAATCAAGTTGGATGTTACTCACGAAGGACAACGAAAGAAACTATGAAGAGATGACCAACCAGTTATGCATGTTTGAAAGAAATTTCAGAAAGGCTGATTCTAAGGATGAAGAAACATTTTTTATAAAAGCACAAAAGAAAAACCAAAACGTTTATAAAAATACATTCAAAAGAGATCACAAAGAACGTGATAAATGCAACTATTGTAATCGAAAAGGACATTGGGTTCGAGAGTGTAGGAAGTGGATAAGTAACGGAAGACCAATCAAGGGTAGTGATGTCAAGTCCACTACTCATGAATCAAGTTTTGCCCTTAATATTACATGCGGAGGAGCGAATTCAGCAGATCTGCTATCAAAGGATTGGTGGATAGATAATGGTGCGACAAGGCATATAACAAATGACTTGAGTATATATAAGTCATTTGAAGAATTCAAGACACTATGTTGCATTAAGGCTGCAGGAAAGGAATTCCTGAATGCTATTGGAAAAGGAGAAGTGAAAATAATGACAACAGTTAATAATTATAAAACATACATAACGTTAAAGGATGTATGGTACGTTCCTGAAATATCAAAAAATTTATTTTCGGTCCTAGCAGCTCAAGATCGAAACCAAAATTGTGAGTTCAAGTCAACTGCAACAGAGTGTTGGCTTACACTAGGCGGAAAAACGATTATTACTGGTTCACGAAGTTTACATGGAAGCTTATACAAAGCAAATTTCCAAGCAGTTATTCCAGAAACCGAGGACCAGGTAAACTTTATGATACCTCAAGATTCTATACTTCAGCTTTACCATGAACGGTGGGGACATCAAGACAAACGTCATGTCAAGACAATGATTGAAAAAGAACTAGGAGTCAAGGTCAAAATGGACAACACCACTTGCGAGGCTTGCATATATGGAAAAGCTCATCGGCAACCATTCGGAGTAAAACCGAAAACTACTGTTCCAGGGGAATTAATATCGGCTGATGTATGTGGACCATTTCCTGAATCTTTCAACAAAAAGAAATATTTCATAATCTACAAAGATACATATAGTAAGTATCGATATTGTTTTTTCTTACGTGAGAAATCAGAGACAAAAGATACGCTAAAACAAGTATTAGCATTTGCAAAGGCACAAGGCCACATTATAAAAGAGTTTTTAAGTGATAATGGTGGTGAATTTGACAACAAAGAAGTTAAGACGATTCTAAAGGCGAACGGGATTACACAAAGGTTAACTGCTCCATACACACCAGAACAAAATGGTGCAAGTGAACGGGACAATAGGACTATTGTTGAAATGGCGAGAACATTCAAGTATTCAAACCAAAATATTCAATTTCCGGAAGCAATCTGGGCCGAGTTAATCAATACGGCAGTGTATATATTGAATAGAACTGGAAAATCGTCAGTAGATGGTATCAGTCCATATGAAATATGGAGAGGAAAAAAACCAAGAATCAAGCATTTGAAAGTCATTACAAGCGAATGCTTTTTTCATATCCCTAAAGAAAAAAGAAATAAGATGGATTCAAAAGCATCTAAAGGATATTTAATTGGATACGATGAAGACGAAAGATATAGAATATATATAAAAGAAACCAGAAAAGTAATTTTATCAAGAGATGTCAAGTTTGAAGAAAAACTTAAGGACGTAAAACAAGTCAAGCAACAAAAAGATGTAAGGTTTGGAGATGAACTTCAAGAGAGAGAGGAAATAGTCAAAGTAAAATTCAAAGATTACGAACCGAGTTTCAAAATATATGATGATGAAAAGGAATGTGAAAGTACAGAAAAAGCAAAAGAAAGAACGCAAGAAGAAGACGGAAACCAAGAAGAAGGTCAAGAAGAAGAAAACCAAGAGAACAAAGAAGAAAATCAAGAAGAGATTAGAACAGAAGAGAAGAATGCAGAATCACAGGTGCCAGGATTTATAGAAGGGAAAGAATCACAAGTTAAAAAAAGAAGAAGAGAGGAAGATACAGAGAATCTTCAAATGTCTAAAAGACTAAGAGATCGTACATCAATGTCAAAACCAAAATATTTTTTCATGACATCTCACAAAGATTACAATGACAGCAGAGAAAACCAACAATGTAATAAAGTTTTGACACACAATACTGAGAATCCGTCGACTCTAAGAGAAATTTTACAAAGAAGTGATAAATTGAAGTGGATTGAGTCAATGAAAGCAGAATATGAATCATTAATGGCAAACAAAACCTGGATACTCGTGGACAGACCAGTAAATAATTCTATTATAAAGTGTAAATGGGTTTTTACACAAAAGAAAGATAAATATGGCAAAATCGAACGGTACAAATCAAGACTAGTTGCGAAAGGTTGCAGTCAAAAATACGGGATAAATTATACGGAAACTTTTTCCCCAGTAACAAGATATTCTACAGTAAGAATACTTCTTGCATTGGCTGTAGAATTCAAGTTGTATGTGCACCAGCTTGATGTAAAATCGGCTTACCTCAATGGTGATATTGATACCGATATATTTATGGAACAACCTGAAGGATTTGAAGATCCAATGCAACCAAAAAAAGTTTGTAAGTTGCAAAAATCTTTATATGGATTGAAACAGTCCGGTCGAAAATGGAACGAGAAACTTGATAAAATCTTAAAGCAAATTGGATTCATTCGAGGCCAAATAGATCACTGCGCCTATACTATGAACAACGAAGAAGAAGTTATCATTATAATAGTATACGTTGATGATATTTTGTTAGCATGTTCAAAATTACATACGTTACATCGGATCAAAACAGAACTTAAGCTAAAGTTAGCCATAGTTGATAAGGGTCCAGTTGATTATTTTCTGGGGATGGAAATAGAAAGAAAACAACCCACTGGTTCTTTGAAAATTACACAAAAGAAATTAATTAAAGAAATTCTTAAAGAAAATTCAATGGAAGAATGTAAAAAATGCAGCACACCATTGGATCCAGGTATGAAATTTAAAAATTGCAATGATTGCAAAAATTGTGAGAAGATAGATGCAACTAAATATCAGTCCTTAATTGGGTCTTTGATGTATATAGGAATTTGTTCAAGACCTGATATTCTACACTCAGTAAATAAGTTATCACAATTTAACAAAAATCCTCATAAGGAACACATGGCTGGAGCAAAACACATTTTAAAGTATTTATAGAATACAATAGACTTAGCATTATCGTATAATTTAACGAACAAAATGCTACATGGATTTGCAGACGCTGATTGGGCTGGAAGTTGTGACGATAGAAAGTCATACACTGGATATGTTTTTCTGTTAGCTGGAGCAGCGATATCTTACGAATCTAAAAAACAACCAACAGTAGCACTAAGTAGCACAGAGGCAGAATACATGGCGATTTCAACAGCTGCAAAAGAAATAATTTACCTTAGAAATTTATTTCAAGAACTTGGATTTAAAAATATAGTAGAGAAGTCAACAGTTTTATATGGAGATAATATCAGTTCACAACAATTGGTGAAAAATCCAGTATTTCATTCAAGAAGTAAACACATTGATACACGAATACATCATGTTCGAGAAGTACATCAAGCAGGAAAACTTGAATTAAAATATGTAGCATCAACAGATAATACAGCGGATATTTTAACGAAAGCCCTACAAAAATCAAAACACAAGTACCTTCAAAATAAGTTAGGGGTACACTAGAGAAAGATACTATTTGAGGGAAAGTGTTAAAAGTTATTACTTAATACACAAATGATACCTTTCACTACTCATAGTGTTTCTACTTATACTTTTGAAAACAAGTTGACTTTGTATACTTCATTGTGAAAATATTTTAATTTCATTCAATAAAAATATTTCGAATCGTAAATGAACAAATAGTTCCTCAAAAACCAGGTCTAAAAAAGCCGCACTGATAAGGCCCAATCAGTGTGTTGGTAAACGGCTTAAGTCTTTCACACAGTACAGTCGTACATAACCATTGAAAAATAAGTTTACAAATGAATCTGTTCACAGTAACACTATTTTTAACCCACTGTGCAATGGCTGCAAAAGGTAGCTCGCATTTTTAACACATTTTGTATGATCACAAAAAACGTGATCATGAAATTGTGAGTTAGCAAGACCACAATAATAGTCAGCAAAACGTTGTTTTCGACTTGAAATGTTTTTTACAAATACTAACCACATAATTTATTAGGATATCAAAAAAATCTCCACTATTTAAAATTCCCAAAACAATGTTGATTTCTACCAAAATAAAATATTATAAGTATTTCTTTAGAATTTCAAAAATTTTGTTATATTTTGCAATTCTGAACTAAGCAATTACTACTAGAGTAATGCCATAGGAGTGGCGCTATGTCTGCATACAAAACAACTGTCATTCAAATGGAAATTTACTGTATTATTTATTTTATATTTTTTATTTGTCATATTAAGCTGATAATTATTTTGTTTTGATTGTTATTGAGGTGTTTCATCTTAATATCAGCAATGTGAGCTGCATTATAAATTAAGTCGTTAGTTGATGATTTCTGTTTGAATTGTTTTATTACACTGGTTAAAGATAAATTTGATTTATTTAAGTTTTATTGTAATTTTATAAAGTCTTATAAAAGTTTGCTTTTAAGAACATTGTACTGGAAAGAACATTTCCAATACCGGAAGGCTACGTTTGTCTAAGGTCTGATGATTATGATATTATATGATATCAAAATTAATAATTTATGTTCTATAAGCATCAATGCGGAAGGATTCAAGATTTGTAGCGACACATAAGATGCGGATACAAGTGGTTCAACCTAAAGAACCAAACCAAATACCAAGGGTAATGGAAGGAGGCACTAGTAATGCCTAAAACTAATTTTCTGGAATAAAAACATTGAGTGTAGTCAAATTAAAGGAAAATCGACTGATGTCAATTTATTTGATTTTGGGTCGTTGAGTTTGAATATGAACATGAACATTTTTTCATGCGATCTTAGGCAAAAGTATTATTCACAAAGAATTAAGCAGTGCTCCGTAAACAACAAAACTTTCTCAGACTCATTAGTGTGGCAATAAAATTTAACGAAATTCTGACGTGTAGGGCATTCTTTGATGACAGATCCGAGGTCAGCGACCCTAAATTGACATCAGTCGATTTTCCTCCAAATTTTAGGTCTCATTTTTGTACACAATAAAATAAAAGAGCTTAGCTACTACAGCTAAATATAAGCCTTCTTAGCTATCTATAAAAAAAATGTTGTTAATAGCAAAAATTCATGAATGGAATAAGGAAAAAAATGTTGTGTTAAATTGTTTTATTTATCTAACTAAATTTTTATGGAAAAATATATAGGGTGTTTTTTTTTAGACTGTCGAAGTTTTGAGTTCATATTAAATATAAAAAATTGTTCAAATAAGTCAATTTTTAACTTTATTAGCTAGATAATTTAATGTCATTTTAGTATAGTTTTGGACATATAAGCGCCATAACTGGCCAATGTTAAGCGCAGTCTATAGGCCAAATTTTCCAAAAAATTTTACGAGCAATTGAGTACTTTTTTTGCGAAATTACACTAGCTATGTGGATTTTCCCATTGCATTTTAGAACTTTGAACTTTTTTTTTCAAAATACAAAATGTTGTTGCCCTGTGTAAATAACAATTGTAAGTAACATTTAATCGCTTACAACTAACGAGCTTATGTACATACATACATACTTACAATCGAGTAAGGTACTTTAGTCCACGACTAGGAGTGGTAAAGGAAATGATGCTGGTGATCTGCATAATAAATTTAATTGTGATTATTTCAATCTTTATTATTTTTTTATTATATAATAACTCTTCCCGAAACGATGCATTAATGAAAATATCATCAAGAAAAATTCTTTTAAGACAACACTGCTTTTATAATTTTCCAATTTTTCAAGGTTTTCCTTAGAAAAATTTTGGAAAAAAGCCAAATATGCATCTATTTGCTTGTAAACATTATCTCCTCACGGAGCATGTGGCAAGGGATAAAACGCTTCCAACGTGCACGAACTGTTACGAATTTTTTCAGTTTTCTGGACCCCGATTCACGTATATCCTGAACATAAGGCATGTTCCTGGGCCACCAAACTTTCAGAATTCGGTGAACGTCATTATTGGTGAGCATATGTCAATTGTGTAGCAAAGTGCTATTGGTTAACCAAGTTTCACAGCCGTACAAAAGAACTGGCTTCATTCACATTTGCCTCAAACATTTCGCGTTTCATTGTCGTCGACAAAAATAAAGACTGCAAAAAATTGCGAAGGATAGCAAAGGTTACTTTCACTTTGTTGATTCTAGAATGGATGTTCTTATTGGTTCCGCCATTATGTGTAATTACGCTGCCCAAGTAAATAAATTTAACCACTTCTTCTATGCTAAGTTCGACCATCATGCATATATTGCTGTTACTGGTTAAGAAAATGGATATGATTTTCATTTTATTTATGTTGATTTTTAAACCTATTTCTTCCAAAGAAAGCGGTGAGCTACACCTTAGGTCTTTCAGATGCTCGCTAAAACTCTATTGAAGGTCACGATTTGCAGAGACTAGAGTTCTTCTAAGAACATCGTCCAGTACAATCAGAAATACGATTCGTGACAGCAATCAAATTTGACGAACATTTAAGACGGACTTAAAAGTTTCCCGGAATCTTTTACTCTCTGAGGTCAATGCTCTTAGATGCTGTACCTCATTTGTTCAGTGCATCTCAGATGCAATTACGTTCGATGCTAGCAAAAGCGGTATTCTAGAAGAAGAAAGTTAAATGTAATGAAACCTGGCCCACTAAAATTCAAAATGTATTAATTTGATCAATACACAAATTGCTCAGTATTGTGATGACCATCTCCATTTTCGAAAAAAAAACAGTTTTCTCGAAATTCCTAAGCTAAAATTGCTCGTTCAAGTCCATAAACCGCATTTTTGCCCAAAATAATTATTTTTGATCAAAATTACAGTATTAATCGGAAACTTTTTCAATTTTTTTTTTTTTTTTATTGAATAAACAAATGTGTTGTACAATAAGACTTAATCTTTTATAGTACATCAAAAGTGGGCATGCATGAACATTACTAGCAATTATTATAATAATATTAATATTATAGATATATAAAAAATATGGATGTATAAATATAAAATATAAGGGAATAAAAAAAATTGCTTTAGTAGGCAAAAAAAAGACAAAGAGAGAGAGAAAAAAAAAAAATACATAAAAAAAAGATATGAAGAAAAAGATAATTTCAACAGATCAAAAATAGCTGTCAATAGCTTGTTTAAAGCTGCTTCCCGATACCATGCGCCTAAAATTAATTGGCAAAGAATTCCAAAGACCTATGGTGCTAACAAAAAAGAGTCTACTTGAGTTAAGATAATTGTACCTAGGAATAATTAGCTTAAGTGACCTGGAGGATTGGCAAAATTGAAGTTTATCATATAAGTATCGAGGGCATCGAGAATAAATCAGTCTATGTAAAAATAATAAGTTACGTTTTTTGAGGAATTCTTCTAATCCACAACCCAGAATACCTCTGCTTATCTCAGAAATATGATCGTACCGACCGACACAATAAACATACCTAGCCATATTATTAAAAGCAACTAGCAGTTTGTGAAGTGATTGCGAGTCTAGCTTACTATAGATTACATCGAAATAAGAAATATAAGGTACAATCAATTGCAAAACAAGCCTACGTCGAGTTTCAAAGGGGGTAAAGTAATTGGAGGTTCTTAAATACCTTAAAACACCGTATACCTTGCCTATTATGTTATTTATGTGATCAGAACAAGTTAGCTTAGAATTTAAAATAAAGCCAAGATTACGTAACTTGTTTACAAATTTCAACTGCGAGGAATCAATAGATAAATGTGGAATCTCTAACAGACTTAACTCACTTCTTGCAATAGGCAATACTAGTGACTTTAAGGGGTTAATACGGAGTAAATTTTTCTTAGCCCATGCGTCAATTGCAATAAGATCATCATTAAGTCTATAACTCAAATCTTCTACGAGTCCAATAGGTCTAGAGAGATAAAGTTGAATGTCATCAGCATAGCCGTGAACATTAGCATGTTTACAAACGGAAAAAATGTCGTTTAAAAAGATAGAGAACAGCAAAGGACCTAAAATAGATCCTTGGGGAACTCCTGCACTTACTGTCTTAAGTGACGAGAAAGTATTATCAACTTTAACCTGTTGTAACCTGCCCCCTAAATAATTGGTCAACATCAAAACTGCACTATCACCGAATCCAAAATAATGTTTCAACTTTCTAAGGAGAATAATGTGGTTGACACTGTCAAAGGCTTTAGAAAAATCTAAGACGCAAAGGAGTGTTAAAAAATTTTGATCATAAGATATTCTAATATCATCAATTATTTTCATGACGGCAGTCGCACAGCTATGACCACTACGAAACCCTGATTGCAAAGGTGATAGTAATTTATGGGTATTTAAATACGCTGTGATTTGGTCAGACATAATCCTTTCACAAACTTTTCCAAAAGCGGGCAAAATACTTATCGGTCTATAGTCATTGAATCCAGCTGGATGGTTTTTTTTAGCGATAGGAATCACTGTTGCTATTTTCCATAATTCAGGAAAAATAGAACAGGTAAAACAGTGATTAATTATATGGGTAAGGGGCCCTAAAATATATGGCAAGATAATTTTAATAAATTTAATCGGTATTCCATCAACCCCTACAGCATTTGAACTAATCTTCATTACAGATTTGGCAACATCAATTTCACTAATTGTTAAGAACTGAAAACTGACTTCAGGCAAATTACGTTGCAGTAAGGGCAATTCTACATCATCATTTACAACGTTAGGACCACAACTATCTAAAAAAAAATCATTAATAATATCAGGGTTTAAGTTACAGTCTATTTTATCTTTGGTGAAAATTCTATATTTTCTTATATTTTGCCAAAGTTGCTTTGATGTAAGATTTGAATTCAACTTTGAGGAAAAAAAATTTTTTTTCGCTTGCCTTACTGTAAAGGTTGCCCAGTTACGTGCCCTTCTGTATCTCTCCCAATTCTCAGAAGTATTATTAATTTTCCATTTAGAGTGAAGCCTATTTCTTATCTTTATTGCTTGCAAGGAGCGACTATTAAGCCAAGGACATCTACTGTTAGCAACATTTATTATACGCACGGGAACATATCGATTAAGTGCATATTCCACCTTATCCATAAACACTCTAAGCTTATCATCTACTGAATCACAAAACCAGCAGTCATTCCAAGACATCTGAGAAAGATCATTATTTAAAGCAGTTATATCAATACATCTATAGTCGTAGAAGGAAAAGCTGATTGGAGGTGGGGATCGATTGAAATTAATATTGAAACTACAAAATATAAGGTCGTGGTCGGATAAAAAAGTTATCTGGTCAAATTTTAAAACTAAGGAGTTGTCAGACACAAGAAAGACATCAAGAAGACTTGGTACTGAGTCATTTGCAAATCGCGTAGGAGCAACAAAGTTAACCAGCTCTAAGCCACAAGAAGAAAAATTATCGCGAAAATCATCAGTAACACCATCATTTTTTAACATATTAACGTTAAAATCACCGCAAACAATGTAGAAATCGTAATCAATAATTTTGTTCGATAGGTCGGTGAAAAACGACTCAACACTATGACTTCTGTGAGGATTATAAACACACGAAATTAGGACTTTAGTAGAATGGTCAAAAATTTCGATGTTCAGGAATTCAATAATGTCATTCCCTTTACTGATAAGTTTTACATTGAGATTCGACCTACAGTAAATTGCTACGCCACCACCTCTTCTATTAATACCCCTATCGCTTCTAAAGAGATTAAAACCATCAAAGTTATATTTAGAATCGCTAATATCATTTTTAAACCAAGTTTCTGTAATGCAAACTATATCAACAGGGGAGTTTTCAAAAATATACCTAGCATAATCAAATTTCTCTCCATTCAAACTTCTAGCATTAAAGTGTAGGACGTTAAGACCATTGTTCTGATTACATAGGATATGAACAAGGGCCTTATAGTTTCCATTAGCACCACAGGAAAAGTCAATGAGATCAGGCATAACAGATAGCACCGGGAACAGCCTCAAACATTAAAACAATCATGTTGAAAATATCCATTAAGGGTAACAGATTAAAGCTAATAAGAGGAAAAACCGGAAAAAGGAAACAGTAATAACTATAAAAATAATATGTAAAGAAGTAAGTAAAAATAAATGAAATGAGTAACATAAGCATCACTTATTATCTTAAAGAAATATAAGAAAATATAAAAATAAAATAAATTTAAACGTTATGAAAAGTAATAAAAAATTTGAATAAATTAAGAATTTTTTTTTTTTTTTATGAGAGTCACCCTAATTGATAATTCGCTCTAATTTAAATTACCGATGACGCAGTCTATGCTCTCTGTGTTACACACCAGTTTCGCCTCTCCATCAAATGTCGCTCTAACAAAAACTCGTCCGCGCAGAGAAAAAACAGCAACAAGCTTGCTCTCACGTTTTTTTTGATTTGCATAAAACATTAATGCTCGATTTGCTTTAGTTAAGCTCTCGTGCAAGTAGAATTTCTGATTGCCTCCACAGCCAATATCACTCAGTGTTAGTTTTCTCCTATTTGTTTTACAAAACGAAGCAACAGCTTTGAATAAATTGTTGCGATCATATGTAGACGCCAGCTTAACTATTATCGTAGAATTTTTGTTGTTATTGTTATTGCTTCCCATTAATCTAAAAACATCTCTAAGCCTGGGAGTCTCATGATTAACAGTTGAACAAATATTATGAAATAGGCTCAAAAGGTTTTCTCCAACAGCATACGGTATGCCATTAATGATGACATCAGTTGACACAGCATCATTTTCGTATTTTTCTACCTGCCTCTTCAACTCGCATATTTGAGTATTGAGCTCGGGAGAGGGGGACAATACGGAAGACTCGTTGCATTTTATACTCAATACTTCTTTTTTTATTTCGTTGACCTCTTCCTTAAGTGTTACAAATTCCGCGCATGTGGCTTCAACTGCCGACACTCTCTGGATTACACTCTTAAGCGATGCTTTAATGTTGAAGAGTTCAGCTGACATATCACTAAGACGTTGTAAAATTCTTTCCTCTGATGTTTTAAGTGCACTACTCAGCTGTTCTATGATGCTCTCTTTTAAGGTGATGAGTTTGAAGTCGAGGTCTTTCCCAGTTTGTGTAGGCGTCGTTTTACACGATGAATCATCTTTAAGAGAGCTTGCTGATCCATTAGGAGTCCCGGGGGCGAGAGGTTGGCGACGCAAGTTGCTGATACTTCTTGTAGTTGGTGCTTGTGTCATATTTATTTGTTTGTATATGCGCGGTTAAAAATTTAAGACAAAAACGATCAGATAAAAACTCAAAAAACAAGCTATATATTACAAATTACCGTAGTTATAAAATGAAAACCTTTCAGTAACCGCGTATATTTTACCAGGACAAAAGTTTTAGTAATATGTTCGGAAAGTAACTGTGGAAAAATGCAATAGATCTGCGGACACCGAAAAAATGCGTCTACTCGTAATGACTCATTCGACTCAACTTTAGAACGGTGAAAGGTGGGCCAAGCTTGTCGCATGAAAATTCCCCAGGCATGAAATCGATATACTTTTATCTTCTCCACAAAATTAGTCAAAACATATATTTTTACTTGTGGCTTACTTTCCGTGTTATTGAGCGAAAATTCTCCATCAGTGTCTCACAACCAGGCCCACCACGATTCTGGCAGCTGACGCTTATTTTGATTATAAGCCATACTGAAATTATATATTAAAACTACTTAGTATTACTTAGTATTTTATATATTAGATAAATTAAAAATGCAACGCAATCTCTCGGACTATAAACAAATCTTAACATTTAAAAATTCGCCAAAAAAAGAGAACGTGCTTGAATTTCACAATCTTTTGCTTAGATCTGCAGTTTCTACCTTGAAACTGCAGCCGTTGCGTAGTTAGAAATGGCAATGAAAAATAACGCTGTCAAGCGATTTACTGGTGGTGCGCATGCGTGTAGTTTTTATTTTACTTAAAACAAAAATTTTAAATTTGTGATTTACATTGTTATTTTTAGACTTTTGTAGTGCAAGGTTTTTACTAAATGAAAATCAAATATATTGCAGCCATTGTTAAGTTATAGTCCAGTAGAATTAGTCGTGAAAATGGAGGGAAAAAATAATTCGTTACAGCACTCTGACAGCAGAAAATTGTTGAACAAGCTCTTGTAAAAGAGGTCCAAATAAATCGAACCGACAGCAGCTGTCCGTGGTGGAATGGGGTGCATTTTTAGAGGTCAAACACAGTTTTTCACGATCTCTGGCTAAGCTGTGCATCTTATCAAAAAAGTTTAAGGTAAAAGTTGTAGGAAATAAAAAGATCTACAACTTTTGTATTAATTATTTTAATGTTAACCTCAAAATTTTTCGAAAAATTTCGGTTTTTTTGGTTTGAAAATTAAATTTAACAACAACCTCTAAATATTTCCGTCTGAAAAAATTACTGCCTTTGTGTAACACTAAAAAGAATCTTTTGCTCTAGTTTCAGCTTCATAGAAACTTTTTTGTCAAAAAAAATCTAAAAACCAAAAAACCGGTTTTCAGCCATTTTTCGATAAATTTTAAGGTTAAGGTGAAAATGATTCAAGCAAAAAATGTAGATCTTTTTATTTCCTACAACTTTTTCCTGGAACTTTTTTTTATAGGATGCACAGCTTAGCCAGAAATCGTGAAAAACTGTGTTCGACCTCTAAAAATGCACCCCATTCCACACCGGATAGCTGCTGTCGGTTCGATTTATTTGGACCTCTTTTACAAGAGCTTATTCAACAATATTCCGCTGTCAGAGTGCTGCACCGAATTATATTGTTGTTCAAACCCTATTTCTGCTGGACTATTATACAATTTTGAATATTAATTTTCTTATATATTTTTTTGTTTTTCAGGACATAATTAGTTTTATAATGTTGTGGAAAAAATGTATATTCTCTTACTTTTAAATTTTTATAGAATGTTTTTCCACAAATTCAAATATGTTTGTTTCTTAAAATGATCGATGAAAATCTCACAAAGAACACAACTCAACTTATCAACATCTGCAATAGTTACGATGAGTATGTTGCCAGCAACAAAGTCAGGCAGCAACTTTTGCCAATAGTCCCGACAAGTATGTTGCTAGCAACAAAATCACAAAGCAACATTTGCTGTGCAACTTAAAAGGCACTTACGAAGAAAAACAAAGCACCACAAAAGCTTTCCATAAAGCACACAACTCGCAGTGCCTGCATATGCTGCGAAAGCTCATTTAAGTCAATATACGACTACCAACAATAAGCGCAGCAGCAACAAAAACAATATTTGCCAAAGTTTACGCCACTGCAATAGTCGAAGATAAAAAAGTCAAAATTTTTTCATTTTGTTGTAAATTTTTATATTTGATTTTTGTTTTTTGTATAAAAACTATAAATAAACGCTTTGGAGGCTCATTTCAAGATTTGTGAGCATTGCGACAACAGTGTGGTTGAAAAGTGAAAAAAAAAAATCGAATTTAAAAAAATATTATTTTGATTGCGTAAATCTTTTTTTTTTATTTAAAGTATTTACAACAAAGTCTAAGACACAAAAATAAAAAAAAATTCCAAAAACTTAAGTTTTATACAAAAGAGGTGTACATTTTTGAAGCCGGTTTTAAACCAAGTTTAAAAATAAAGGCGCTGTGCGGATTTTTTTAACAGTTAGAAAATTGCAATAAAAGTTACAATTCAAAATAAAACAAAAAAAAAAAAATCGAAAAAGTTTAAAATTCAAACAAAATTAACAACAACAACAACAACAACAATAGCAGCAACAGCTATTTTTGCAAACATGCAAACCGTGCAATTATTTTTGATCTTTGCTGTTGCAACAGTCGGAAGTTTAGTTGTCAACTTCGTTGGCGCTGCTGATTTTGATGAGTATGCAACACAGCCAAATGTAGCTGCAGCAGCAGCAGAAACAAGTGATGCAGCAGCAGCTATACCTATTGATGCTGCAGTTGACGCAGCTGATTTTGATTTAGGTGCAAGTGAGTGCAAGTCATTTTTTTTTGTTTCAGTTTAATTTAATTTATTAATATTGGTACATAATTTTTGTTCGAGCTTTTTTTTTGATTTATTTTTTCTTTTGTTTATTTCCATCATAGGTCGGTCGCGCACCACACCAATGTGTAAATTTGTTTAGTTTGACATTAATTACTTTTATTTTATTTTTTTTAGTTTTTATTTTTATTTGTATTACCTTTGCGGCAATGAGTCGCGTTGCACATAAAGCTTTTTTTTTATTTTATGTTTTTTCTTATTAAATTGAGCTGCTACTGGTATTGAGAACTGCAATGTTTATGTTGCAATTTAAAAAGAAACGAGTTTGCGTCTTAAGTTTTTTGTTTTGGGCAAATCAACTGCATTGCAATGTTTTTTGTAATTGTATAAGTTACAATGAATTGTGTGTTTTGTTTTTTTTTTTTATATTGTTGCTACATTTTGCTTTAATATTTTGATTTATATGCAAAAAAGAAATTGTTTTTATTATGACACGCTGCTTGAGGAAAGAAATTAATTGAAATGAGTTTGAGCTTAAAATAATGCACAACACAGTTTTATAGAGTCTAATAAAAATTATTTTATTAAACAGACAAGTTTTCATGTTGGTTTCAATTATTTTATCAAACACCTAAATTTGCATATTGATTTCTGACAATTTTGCGTGCATCTTAAGGTATTAATATATGAGCCGTTTTTTGAAAGTGCTGCAAGTTCCTCTTCGTTGAAAAGAAATTATTAAGTAACTTGAAATAAACTTTTTGAAATTTATTTAATTTTTTTTTTCAACGGACTTGCAATATCTTCAAAATACAGTGAAGAATATACAATGCCTTTCGACGCTCAAGTATAAAATATAAGTGGATAGTTCCACACAATAAAGGAAATAGGACAAATTGCAGCATTATATTTGTTGTACTTGAAATAATTACTAAAGGTATTTAAATTGTAATTAAAAAACATTAATTATGTGAAATTTTTATTTAATCGTATTAAAAATTAAAGTAAGTATATTGGTTCCGTTTAGTAATGAAAAAGAATATCATTCAAGTGAGCTCCTCTCTTAGCTTAGCTGGCTGTCAATCTTTTACCAAAATTTTGAATAATTGTTTTTGCATAATGATGGGTTGATTAGTGATATTTGCTCGATGATGTTATCTTTGAGGTATCGAACATTTTATGAACTATCCGCATAAACTTTCCTCTTCAAGGTGATTCAATGGTGTTAAATTGCGTAATCTCGGTGACCAATTCACGTCTGTTCTATGATAAATTGTTCGATTGTTAAACATCGCTTTCAAAAAATCCATTGATTTTGTTGCTGTAAGTTCTTGGTTTGAGGTTTAATTGCTGTGAACGACGACAAATTGATATGCTTGATGAAGCAGCATTTGTGCTAACAGTTGCAATGTTTTCACTTGAACCACCACTACGATGATAAATTTTGCTTCTCTTATCTTAGACTGAACCAAATTTATTGATGATATGTTTAATAGCATGATTTTTCAGAGAATTTTCTCTACAGTGTTTTCAACGAATTTTCTTCCAACTTCTAAATTACTTTCACCATACTTAAAACTTATTTTAAATCGTGTGTAGCAATTCATTTTAAATAACCGGAATGTTTTTACTTCAAACCTGAAAAACATCAGTGTAATCTAGTACCTGTAAAAAAAATTGTGGCATATTTAAATTACACCTCAATTTTGAAAGCCCTTTATATCAAGTAGAAACTTGATCGGAATATGAATTGCCAATATTTTCAATATTTTTTGATTCGGTAGGTGAATGATAAAAAATTTGAAGGATAAATTTCAATAGGATATATCATCGGCTACAAGCAAAATTGACTGTCTGCAAAAAATAATTAGTGAGCAACGCTAATTATTATTTTAATTACGCTTAAATCCTGTTAACTGTGTGATGTATGTATTATTTTCGGTTATTAAGAAAAATGTATACAGTAATTGATAAGGTGTGTTATAAGAGCACATTCTTATACACTTTCCATAAAAAAAACAAAATTTATTTTTTGTAGATGGTCAATTTTGCTTGTAAGCCGACGAAATCTTAAATGAAATATAGAGTACTCTATTAATATTATTAAAAATTATTATTGCAAAATCAATTTTTCTTTACACACTTGGAAATAATACTTAGTTGGTCTACCAGCTTTCACTTTCAAAAAGTAACACACCAGAAGACAAGAGAAATTTACGCTTTGCAACATATTTCTTATATGGAATATATTTTACAATAAGTTTTTTTTTGCGGGTCATGCTAAACGCAATTCAGGTTTATAATTTTCATTTGAAAAAAATGTTTATTTTTCTATATTAATTCATGCCGTCCAAAATTTCCTTGTTTATAGAGCTACCCATATATATGACAAGGAAACAATTGCTTTTTTTTGTAAAGAAAAATTTTTATAGTACATATGTGCCTTACTTTGTTGAAATAAATACAAATCTTAAACATATGGCATACACCATATGCATAAATATGTCATTCTTTGAATAGTTATAGAGATACCACTGTTTGGATGAAAAAACCAAATTTAATTTTTATGAAAAAGAAAATGGACCAACATAGTCTAATGTTTCTTTCCAATGATTTTTAAAAAAATAAAAAATTATAAAAAAAAAATTATTTTTTTTTTTTACATTTTGGGAGACGACAGCATTAAACTTCCCAATTGATCTTTTATTGAATACGATATGTTTCAGAGCAATATTTATTTGAGTACAAAAATAATTTGTTTTCCCATGTCAAAATTTGATGGGATATTACAGAATTGTTTGCAGTGTTATTTTTTTAACCTACCCGACTATAAAATAACCATTGGATTTGGTTTTGCCTAACCACAAAGTTGGATTTGAATTGCAGCGATGTGGTCCGAAATGTTCATATATATGCATGCCAAATACCGACCCCATTATATAGTAATCAAAATTTAAGAGTTTGTTACAACTTAGGCAGACATTTTACTACCCGCAGTAAGATCTAATCAGGCAGTTGATAGACAAAATTAATTTAGGTAATTTAGTATTCATTAGAATTGCCTAACTAAGTAGCTAGTATACATTTCTGATTTATTCTAGCCTAATTGTTTCCCAAATAGAGCCAAACCTACCTTTCGGAAAAATTCAAGTCGGGTACTGCATTTCTTTGCGTATTTTTTTTTGAAACTGACACTAACAATAATCTCATTGAAATGCTGCAAATAGACCACCGCATCAGGTAATCGATTTATTCTACGATCGCTTACTTTACTTTGCCAACAAAAAGTTCTTTAGATCATGATATTTATTCTACTGAGCCGCAAAATTCACAAATTATTTAATATGCTTGACAAAGTTCTTCAAGCACAAGTGTTCTGGAAACACATTGTTTTTTCATAGTTCACATTTTCTTGCTAAAAGTGAGAATTGTAAAAACTAAGCTGCTTACTAATAATAGTTTCAGTATCCAAGTGAAACAGAAATTTTTGAAATTTTTCAAATAAATTTTATTTAATTTTTCAAATAAGTGTTTCAAAAATTTTTGTATTTATTTTGTGTTTAAGCAATAAACTCCCCTGAAGAAGTCAACCAAAAATTGACGAAACGTAAGTAAAAAATTGACTAAATGATTTTTTAGTGCAATTAAAATCCACTTGTCAAAAACCTCTAGAAACCTTTCAATCAATTGATGGGATTAAATATGTTCAGTATTGGGTGAAAGATATTTTTTTGAAATAGTTTACTGTAGATTAAAGGACACGCCGATAGACAAAATTTCAATACTTAAAAATGTTCGTACACTGAAATGTTCATATATTTCAACAGCACGACATCTTATATGGGATGTCGTACCTATATTGTGTAGCAAACTGTAGAATTAAAAAATATATTTTACTCAATTATATTAAGAAATATATATCATTCATATTTGAGTAAAATTATAATTGCTAGGTACAAATAGCAAGTTGTTTATGAGCCAGTGGTACGAAGCAGATTTTGTATTATGTCTATTGTGTATTTTGAAAAGCAAAGTAGAAGAGCTATTTCGCAGAAAGTCAATTGTTAAATTGTTCGACGAAAAAAAAAACATTTTAAAATAAAAAAGTAGAAAACACATAGCGAGTACTCGCGTAAACAGCGAGTAGGAAACTTAGCAATTTAGTGGATAGCAATTTGGCGAAAAAAACACAGCTACTATAAGGTTAAACGTGCATAACTCAATTTTTAGCAAATTTCGTGTCAAATGAATATTGTATTTTTCAGTTAAACGATTTGTATCTCATTTAAAAGGTATTTTTAGTACAAAATCTGTTTATATGCCGAAATATGTCCCAACACCCATTTTCGTAAGTTTTATTATAAGTATAGTCAAATTAAAAATACATTTTTGGTTAAAGTAATATGTAGCTCATTTGAAATGAATGTCACAGCTTTGAATTTAACCACATTTACATGAAAATGACAATTGTGGGGAGAGTTTTGATCTGTAAGTTTTTCTTTGCATGAAACAGAGCACTAAATTGATAATAAAAGTTATAGTTATATATTTCGTGTATGACTATATTTATAGCTTATCTGAAAAAAAATAAAAATGTGTCGGGCATATTTTGACCCGTAAGAACAATTTTATAAGTTTTGTCAAACTAATTTGTAAAACAAAAGTATTCAAAATTACTTTTCAAACAAGATACAAATCATTGAGATCGAAAGTTCAGTATTCATTTGCCAATGACACCGTTTACCATATTTACCATATATTTGGATATATTTCGACAGGCGACTAATTTGTGTACTCCAATTGAAAAATCTTTCCTCTGCTTCAATGTACTTTAAACTCATAGTGTAAATTTTTCAAGAGAGCAAAATGTTATCTGTAGAAAAACTAAAGTTCCGAACTTTGCACTAAAGTAACGTGATGTGACTTAGAACAAATATGGAACCAAATAGTGCACTCAAAATTTCCATTAAGAAATGTTAAACTTTATGGCATTGCCAAGAGAAAAAAAGATTTTCATTTAAAGGCAATAAAATGTGTCTATATTATATAGGTAACATTGAAGATTAAGCAATTAATTCTAATTCCACTAGCGACTAACAAAAAATTCTCTAAAATCACGTCCATGTAATTTTGAACACACAACACATTGCAAATAAAAATTCTCTGTAATTTTCACGACTTTTGTAATTTTTAAGTTTATAATTTGCTACGCATTAACTTGAAGTTTTACCTCAAATAGTTTTAAAAATAACAAAAAAAAAAAAACAAAACCAATTCAAAAATGACCGCCAATAAATCTGCAACAACATTTTAAGAGACAAAACAGAACAGACAGCTGCAATAAATTACTTCAACCTTCAATGCAGCATTTTTCTGTAACATTGAATTGAGTTCGATGGAACCACATTTTTTAATTAAAAAAAAAAAGTTTTTCGTCAGAACTCTAATTGAAAGACCAAAAAAAGTTAATAAATAAAAACCAAAAAATTTATATGCAGTTTTTCATGCGATACTTTGAAATCAAAGTTCAAATTATAAATAAGATAATGACATTGTATTAACCAAGCACGTACCAATTTGGCTTAGAGATTTTAAAATCAATTTTGAAATTCAATTGAGTTTTTTTGCGCAATGCAACATAATTTAAGAGAACAAAAAAAACAACAAAGATTTTTAATTAAAACTTTAAATTCAAATTAAAAACTTGAAGCAAAGGATGTGAAGAACTTTGAGTTGTGCAATATGTTAGTAAATTTGCAAGCACGTGACTTAAGCGTTTTGTTTTCTTAAGTCTTGCAAGTCATGAAGAGTATAGTTTAAAGAAATATTTTTTGCAGAAATTGAAGTGAACATAGTAATTTTAATTAAAATTTTGAATCTTAAATAAGTTTCATATATTTGAAGTGAAGAACTCATAAAGAACTTTGACACAAACGAGATTTGCAATAAAAATAGTTCCAATAAAAAAAAAAAAAAAAAAAAAAGTTCGTGATCTAAGTCTTTTGTTTTTTTTTTTTTTTCATATAACAAAACAAATTGAAAATTGTGTTGTTGCAGTAATTTTTTGTAAAAATTGCAATTAAAAATAAAACAAATAAAGCACTTTGACTTGCAGTTATAGCGAAGTTTGTGGCTTAAGTCTTTTGTTTATTCTTCTGATATTGCGCTACAAATTGAAAATTGTGCTGATGCAATAATTTTTTGTAAATTATTGTTTTTTTTATTATTGTTAAGACAAGAATTTTTTTTTTCTTAAAAATTCAAGCCTTAAGCAAACTATTTGCAGATGAAGTGAAAAGCCAATAAACAACTTTGAGCTTAACATTTTTAAAAATAATAAAAATGCAAAATTGTGGCTTAAGCTTTTTGTTTACTTAAGCATTTCAGTAGCAAGTTTTTGAAGAATAAATATTTGAATCTAACTAGAATCGACAAGTAGTGTGGTAATAGAAAAAACAAATAAGAACACAATTATGAAACAATATTAGCCGTGCGAGTTCGTCGTCAAAGTCTTTTGATTTTATGAGAAAAGTTGCAAGTCCTTACAGTATCAATATTTGAGTTTAAGTTTTAATTTAGTTTTTATGCTCACAGCACTTAATCACATGAAATTAACTCTTGATATTGTTGCACCTTTTACCAATCATAATTCAAAACATTTTTAAGATTTATTTTGTTTGAAATATTTGAAGTTTTTTTTTTCTTTGCATTAACTTGACCCAAATTTCTAACAGAGAGTTCAAGTAACTTTAATTTCGCATTGTTACAATTTTTGTTTCATTGCGTTTGCACTGTAATATGCGAGTATTTTTCATGGCTGACAATTTGCTGTTTTAATGTTGATTGCTTTTTTTCTCTCTCTATTTGTTACACTTCATAAAGTGCGTACTATGCTGTGGTAAATAAAATTTCAAGGTTAACATTGTTGGCATCTGTAAGTTGACATTTGACGTTACTACTATTTTATATGATGTGCTTGGTTGAGTACAGCGCATAAGTTCAATGTTATGAATCGTAACAGAGCGCAGATATTTCATTAAAAGCCATAAATTGTAAATGACAAATTTTCTTAATTGATGACCTTCAATTGTTGGGTCAGTTGAGTGGAAAATTTAATTTACGTTTTCAATAATAAAAAAATCATTTTTCAAAAAAACAAAAAAAAAATATTTCATGCGCACTTTGAAATAAATTTATTTTTTTTAATTTGTAGCTAAATGTTTATTTTTGAAGTAAACAGATAGTTTAAGACTCTAGCAAATATTATGATAAACTGCAAAAATATTCAAAAATAATAAATGGAAAAAAACGGTTGTATGACTAATGTTTGCACCCCAAAAATTTTGTTAAAATTAAACAATAATTATAAAACCAATGCAAACAGTAATTATTTTAAATGATTTTGCAAGCGTAAAAGATAATAAAAATAAAAAATTATTATTTAATATTAGCACACGTTTTTTTTTTTTTTTTTTTTGAGTGTCATATTCAAGCATTTGTGCTTGTTGTTGAATTTTTCCTTTGCTGCAAAAATTTCGATGACAAGTTGAAAATTACTAGCTATCAAAATAATGCAAAAAAATTAAAGCAAATCGCATAAAACCGGCTTAATTTTACGCCAGCTATGGCGTTGGTATTTCTGCATATGAATGACCACAAACAAAAAATCACAATAAAACTCAAAAAACAACAAAAGTTTCAAATTATCAACAGTAGCAGCTTAAAGCTTTTATTAATCAAAATAAAAAAAAAACTGACCTACATCATGCTATGGTATAGCAAGCAGGCCAATTGTAAGCAAAAAATGTTTGCTTACTCATTCACAGCGTGTTCACTGTTAAATAATGTTTCTCAAAATTGCTTAACATGACACCAGTAAGTAGCTGACTAAGGCGCAATTGCGCTACTAAATTGCGATAAATGAAATCAAAAGTGAAGATTTTTTTTTAAGGAAAAGTCAAATTCATATTATGAGCACATGTGCAAAGTTAAGCAATTTTCATATTTGGTTGTGAGCAGGTCTGCTTCGTCTGCTTTAAGCAAAAAAAAAGTATGAAGTGCCAGTGTGAAAGCTTTTTTTTTAGTTTGCCATGAGTAAACAAAAGACTTAAGCAACGAACTTTTAGTATATGCAAGTGCAAGAATATGCTTGTATGTTTAATTTTATTATTGTTATTGCTGTTAATGATAGCGATAAGTTTTGAACAATGCAAGTTTACGTTTATTGCATTCAAATTAACTGAATCTTTTTAGCTATCGCTACTTAGAAATTGTGAAAAGCTAAAGAAATGTGTTTTTTTAACACTAGGCATCTATTTTATCAGGGACCCAAAATAACTATTATTTTTTTTTTTCAGATTGAAAAAATTGCCCAATTTTAATAATTATTTTTAAAAATTGATTTATAATTATTACGAATAAGAAATATTTTATTAGTTGTCAATAACTATTATTTTTCAATGGATTTTTTTTACGTTGAGTCATAACTATTATGCATAAGAGATATTTTATTAGTTGTCAATAACTATTAATTTGGAAAAAATATTTTTTTACGTTGTTTTGAAAAAAGTGTTCAACAGATTTTCATTTTTGTGAATCTTTTTGTACCAATCGATGGGGAGGTGGTTTTTATGACATCACCAGAGGTGGTCATAAAAACTTTGCTTCAATCAATGAAAAGAGGTCTAAAAAGGCCATCACTAGAAGTGGTACCGATCCTTAAAAGTGCTCTATTTAGGTCCATTTTCGAATTTTTTTTTGCAAAAAATCGATGGAAAGAGGTTGACAATGGGCTTTGGCCATCACCAGAGTTAGTCCCAACTAAAAAAGTGGTCGATTTTGTTCCGTTTTGAAAAAAAAATTTTCTACCAATCGTTGGAAAAAGGTCGAAGTCGAAAAAAAGTACCAGAAAGTGCCCGATTTTGGTACATTTTCGAAATTTTGTTTGCACCAATCTGTGGAAAGAGGTCGAAGTCGAAAAAAAAGGTACCAAAAAGTGCCTGATTTTGGTCCATTTTCGTACCTTTTTTTTCGACTTCGACCTCTTTCCAAAGATTGGTGCAAACAAAATTTCGAAAATTGACCAAAATCGGGAACATTTTGGGACCTTTTTTTTCGACTTCGACCTCTTTCCAAAGAGTGGTGCAAACAAAATTTCGAAAATGGACCAAAATCAGGCACTTTTTGGTACCCTTTTTTTCGACATCAACCTCTTTCCAAAGATTAGTGCAAACAAAATTTCGAAAATGGACCAAAATCGGGCACTTTTTGGTACCATTTTTTTCGACTTCGACCTCTTTCCAAAGATTGGTGCAAACAAAATTTCGAAAATGGACCAAAATCGGGCACATTTTGGGACCTTTTTTTTCGACTTCGACCTCTTTTCAAAGATTGGTACAAAATTTTTTTTCAAAACAGACCAAAATCGAACACTTTTTTAGTTGGGACCAACTCTGGTGATGGCCAAAGCCCATTGTCAACCAAAACAACGTAAAAAAATATTTTTTCCAAATTAATAGTTATTGACAACTAATAAAATATCTCTTATGCATAATAGTTATGACTCAACGTAAAAAAAATCCATTGAAAAATAATAGTTATTGACAACTAATAAAATATTTCTTATTCATAATAGTTATGACTCAACGTAAAAAAGAATCCATTGAAAAATAATAGTTATTGAAAACTAATAAAATATTTCTTATTCATAATAATTATAAACCAATTTTTTGACATAAAACTTATAATAGTTATGTCCCTGTATTTTATAGTATGCTGATACATTGTGGTCTTGCACGATGCTCGTTGAAATAAATTTATAAAAAATCTAATTTTCAATATTACACCTCATACATAACTGTGCGCAAGTTTGTAAAAGACTCTACTCTATGAAATGTATTAGTTATCAAGTTTATTTAAAAGAAAAATGTTGTGCTGCAAAAGTCTATGCTTGGGTATACTCAAAAAATCACAACTTTTAGAAGAAAATTTAAATTTATTTAAAACTACATAAAAAATTGTATATTTTTTCCCCCCAAAGTTTTACTGACAACTTTATTAAGCTACTGTTCGCTTCGCTGGATATTATATATTTCTTTTATAAAAAAAAAAAAAAACAATTCTGAAAGTCTTTTTTACTCTACGCAAATGAAATTATAACAATTTGTGTCAAGTTGACTTAAATTAATTTTTACGACTTTGAGCTTAGTTTAAAAACAAAAAACGTTATTAAAATTTTTTACATGCTAATCACAATACAAAATATATAAATGTACTTTGAACAAACTTGTTGTATTGTTTTTTCACCTAGAAATATACTACATTCCAGACAAAATCAACATCATGGTCATGAATTAATTTTATTGAACAACAAAAGCTTTATTTAAGTGAATTTCAAATCTTCATTTAAATAATGAATTTCAACAAAATCCAAAAAAAAAAAAGCAAATTGAAATTTAATCTTTCTTTTTTATGATGTTAAAAGTAGAAAAAATTATTCACAAATCTTTTGTAGAAATTTGCCTGCACTTTTTTGCAAAGATTGTGGTATCAATGTCATGCAAATGGAACACTTTTAGGTCCCCAAGAAACTGAAGATTTTTACTGTAAGCTTTTATTTATAGACGATCTATTAGAAAGAATTTGCTAAGTCTTGAGAATGAGTCTCAAAGTCACAATTTTTTTTTTAATAATTTCTCACAGAGTAGTTTTATACTGCACACTGGTCTGAAATTGAATTTTTGGCATAAAGTTGAAATTTTCATAAGAATCATGCGAATGAAAAATTTAAATTACCAAAATTCTGACCCACAAAAATACAGCTTATTAGCTGAAGTTCAGTAAAATAAAAATATTTATTTTAGACTCATTCTTCCTCTACCTAATGAAGCATTAAAATCCATAACACCTCTTACCTGTTGTCAGGTAGGATTTTTTTAAATGCACTATTCTTTTTGGTAAAAATTTACCCATTAGATCTTAGTGGGTAAGCCCTTTAAGTTTTACCAATAGATGGCTCATATATAAATCAACACAAGATTTGTTACCGCCAAGCTCGCAAATAATATTGTGAAAATTAAAAACGAAAGACTTAAGACCCAAACTTTTTTTTTTTTTCATATTTTTATTATTACAGAAAGCAAGCAAACTAAAAAAACTAAAAACTTTAACGTTTTATTTTTTTGAAGTTACATTATAAATAATATTAAGCTTAATAGTGCGGTCTACGTCATAAAACTTAAATTATTATATATTTTTCTTAGCATGCAATTGCTCATCGATTGTTGCACATAACAACAAAATTTAATGTTATTTACTCAATTATCAAGCACGCAGTCATAAATAAAGCTAACGTTTTACAAAATTTAGTTAACACTGTTGAAATGTTGTAATGCAACACTACGGACAGTACATTTTGTAACTAATCAAGGCCACTTACAGTATGAAAATTTAGTGAACTTTTTTATTTATATAAGTTAGATTTAGAGTTTTGATTTATTTACTCTCGTAAAGGCTTTACACATGAAAGATCGAGTTTGTTGCTTAAATCTTTTGTTTTCCGTTAGCTTAGGAGTAAAACAAAGTGTAAGTTTTACATGTTTGATAAATAGAGGTAAATTATCTTTATCATAAAAAACATAAATTACCAGAAAATTAGCATGTTATTATTTCTCGCGTACACTCAACTACCCAACAATTTCATTTCAATTCTTGGAATTTTAATTTTTCACCAACCATTACGAACTTGTTTTGTTTTCTCCTTGAGGTTCAATTGGTTTTGTGTTTAGCAATGTCATAAATATTTTGCTGCTTAGCTGCTAGATATTGGGACATTTTCCACAATTTCAACCCTAAGCAGGTACTTAAGCTGCGGCAAGTATATGCTTTAATGCTCTTAGCTATTTTACCTACTGAATGAATTTCGCTGCTTATAGGCGTGCGTTAAACTCTAATATTAAAATTTTACAAATTTGAAAGAGAAACAGACAGAACGGTACTGAATTATCCTGCAAAATGCACATGCCTAAGCATGCAGCAATACCAGCACACGCGCAGGTAATAAATTTTATCCGTGCGTCTTTATAAAAAGACTGCCAACAATGCAATGCAGCATCAGTTATCATTTGCAAAGCAAACAAATTAGACTTTGTAAAAGATTCTAATAAAAAATAAAAATATTTTATAAATAATATATTCAATTTAAAATGAACTCTCCAAGCTACTGTCATAAAAAATTTGATAAAAGACGCCGCATTTCATCGTGTTCAACAAACAGCGATACTGAAGATACCAACACCTCGAGTCAAAATTTGAAGCGTTACAAATGTTGTACAGCTAATGCTGATATTGGTGCTGCCGTATATGATGCAAATGCTAGAAAGTATGTGCTATTGGATGTAACTTTTACTAAGCAAAATAGTACAGCCAAAGATCAACATTCAATGGATGCAAATAAAAATGTTGCTACAACAATTAAGTGTAACGTAGCAGCGCCAAAAGCAGAAAATAATAAGGCAGCAATTACAGCACACTTCAGGCACAATGACATGCGACAGCGTAGAGATGCACTCAAACAAATGTTGTATTTGTTGCGTAGAACACAGCGTAGAGTTGTTGATTTTTCTGAGGGCTTAGGTTGAAAGCTAAATACTTATGACATGATTTTGTAAATACTCGCATCAAAAAAATTAATTTTTTTAATGTAAAACTTTGCATTAAACAACAAAGTGTTAGTTTTTGAAAATTAAAATAAAAATTTGTAATATCTTACATATAATTTTTTCTATCACATATATTTTTTTATAAATAAAACTACAAAAAAAATTATTTGCTTTTCAACTCAAACAAAAGACTTAGGAAACATACTCTTAGTATGAAGCGTTGCATAAAAAAATTACGACATAAGATTTTCAAAGTTTTAAGCTAGTCTACCTGAAGACACCTCTTCTTTAGGAGCGTACCTTCAACAATTGTCAAACGGGACGAAGAACAAGATACCGACCTCTAGTTTTTGAATAGCGATTTGTGGCCATTTACTGAGAAAAATTCAAATTTTCTCAAAAAATGTACTGAAATAGTAAATTTTCGAAGATTATTTTGTCGCCTTCGCAACTCCTAATTACGCCAATGCTGGTACTTACAGCGATATTTTGGGGCGAAGATAGATCGTTGTCAGTTCTCAACATTTAGAAGCAATAGAGTATGTTCACAAGAACGAGTTTATATTCGCTGCTTCGTTGGTTAACATACTGTTGGTTTTTTCCTCAACTCCGAGTTAGCAAAGGTTCAAAGAATTTTTTGATATTTTTTTCGTCATCATTATGAATACAAAATTAACCCTCAAATGTGAAAACTTTAGATGCCAATTTAATGACTTGGTTTCGAATCTTACTTTAGGGTTGTCTTGTGATTATATTTTGATTCAAATTGATGTTGCAGAAAAAAGCTCTTTGTTTGAACTTTGAAGGTTTGTGATGACGATTTTGAGCAGAGCAAAAACTGCCCCAACAAATTTAAGTATGATTTGAACTATATCGTTTTATTATTTTCCTAATATTATTTTTCTTCATACTATCAACTATCTCTATAAAAAATATGCATAAATCAAAATTACCCGAAATAACATAAATTTCAATAAAAAAAACAGCAACACTGCGTAAAAAATCCAACATGCTTATGATTCGCAACTAGTTTATGCGAAATATAACATAAGTACGGCTTCACAGCTCGGTGAAGAGGCTGATCGATTTCATTCGGTACTGTGTCGCTTACATCAAGACAGTTACTTTGGGAGTTTACCACTTCGCAATATTGCTGGTTGAGAGACCTATAGTAAGACTTCACACCAATATTGACGCAGAGTAGAATAAAATCTGGTGACTTGCAATACATCAAAGCCTCATTTGTAATATTGGTGGCTGAGAGACCTTTAATAGGACTTCAAAGCTCAGCAAAGATTATTAATGTAAAGATATCACTTAAATGCATTCATTTTCCAAAGTTCTAATAGACCCAGAAAAAACACTTCTATCAAACTTTATTAACCCATATCACACCTTTGATTCGTTAACGAATCACAAAAATTGCTCATGTTTGGACATTTTTTTCATTACAAAATAACAAAAAATTGGAAGATTTATATTTTTTTTATATTAAAGTTTAATCTATTGGCTTTTCTTAAAAAATTTTCTTTCTCGTGTCACGCCCACATTTTGGATTAAGTGGGAGCTTAAAAAAACAATTGTTTTGGATATTTTTTTGAAAATTAATCAAATATATTAATATTAATCAAATGTGGACAAAACCTACACAGAATAGATTCAAAAGGACTAATGTTATTCTCCACACCAAAAATATATATCCAGATTGTTTAGGTGAGCTATATCTAGCACTCAATTATGGTGATGCGTATACGAATCAATGGCCACTTCCCAGGGTAACTATTAGGCAATTTTTATTTTTGAAGATGTCAAATTTTTTGAGTAGGCCAAGAGCTAAAAAATTCAAAATCTTGACGATATAACATTTTTCTGAATAAATTAAAAAAAAATGTTGGATAAAAATTTTTTCCGGTCGACCTCAAACTTATTTTCCGCCATGTTTTCCACTCAATTTACCACCTCATTACAACTTTTTCTTAAAAAAAAGTATGCTGAATATTTTGGTACTATATGGGTTGAAGATACTCAGAAAATGCTCATATTTACTACTTCTTCCGGATTCATATGTTTCGAGGGCTAGAAAAGGTATACATACATTTTTTTTTATGAAACAATTTTATAAATTCTATTTGCTTTACACGCTTTACACAAAAAAATATGTCTCCCGATAAACATTATGTGTTATGAGTACACATAATAAGCGCTCATATTTATGATTTTTTTATGATTCATATTTTTTAGCTCTGTGTATACATATATGACATATGGTGCACTAACAAAGGGCTATTAGTAAATGTTAAGAAAACTAGTACATTCCTCTATACTAAAAAAATAAAATTAGAGGGGCTACAGCTCCGAGCTCAAAAGGTCTCCCAGCCAGCGCTAGATTAAGGTATTTATTAGGGGTTTCGGTAGCGCTAAGGCCTGGACTCTAAGCGCAAGGTGCTTAAGAAGACAACAGAAGCACTTTTTTTTGGTAAAAACGTGTCGAGATGCATAAATGTGTACTGGGGGCCTCATTATGGTTTTGATTTTTATTATAATTTTATGAATTAAGGAATTTTTGTATATTTTGTTTTGCTGGTAATATGTAATTTAATATTTTTATTGTATTTTAGAAAAAACAAATATATTTTTTATTTCAAATTTTTGTATGTTAAGTTATAAGAGCTCCTTTCCCAGGTTTTAGACCCACGCCATGTAAAGTCTTATATCGGCGCTGATTAAAAAGTGTTACTTTTTGACGTAATGATATATTTGGTGGTTATATTATATAGTAAATTTTTATGGACGCCACAATATAAGGGAATTATCTCTAAGCTGCTAGTCTTTCCTTGGCTGTGCAATGGGTTTTTTTTAATAAGAAGTGTAGTCTTTAATACCGCAATGCTCTTGAGACCTAAAAATTTATGGTCAGAGCTACTTAGAATAAGCTTCGCATCTTGAGCTTACTAGAATTCAATAGCTAGTTGTGTTAATGTTAATTCTCCTTAACAAATGACTCCGAATACATTGCACTCAAAAGACGTTCAAACAAAAGGATTAAAATATATAACACAACAATATGATTTAAATGAAGTCATTTGAGATGTTCACTATATTTTGGAAATTAGCATATTAACTTTTCTGAAAAATATCTATAAAATTACTTATATCACATTTTTTTCAATAACAATTTTTTAAAAACTTCAAAATTTCTAAATATTTTCAGTACCAACGCAGTCATTTTTGAATATAGAACCTTGCAGCATCAGCAGTCCCGATAGAAATGAATGTATCAAGGGATTATTTCAACAGATTGTACCAAAATTAAAGGTTAGTAATAAAACACTACTGAGGTGAATATAATTGTTCGAATATAAGATTATTAAACTTCTTATTTAATTATAGGCTGGTCTACCTGAGTACAATATGCCCTCCATTGATCCCTACTTTTATAAACGCGGCATTTTTCGCTATACTAACGATGGTGTACAAGGTGGACTGCTGATCAAGAATATGAACATACATGGTATAAGTGACTTAAAAGTGCACAATATGCTCTCGAACTTCACTGACAAGGGTTTCATTATAAAACTCAATCTGGAAATATTGAAACTTAAAGCAGGTGGTACCTTTAAGGCTGATGTTAAGTTTGGTGGTTTGCGTTTGGTGCCAAAGGGTGTATTTAATATAACAATTGGTGAGTGATTTTTCTTTTCACCATTTATTATTGCCTTTATGATGTATGCTTTTTTTGTTAGATAATGTCAAAGCCAACATCTTAACCGATGGTTTCATCGAAACTACTGAAGTGGGCCAGCAGCGCTTGCAGCTTAAACGCTTGAACGCAAATTTATCCATTGGTGATGCGCGCATTGCTGCAAATGGAATTTTCTCAGACCGGAATTTAAGTGAGTTGTAACTATTTTATATACAAGCTATAAACATTTTATTAATTTTTCTCAAATTTTTCACAGATACCATGATTCTAAATCTTTTAAATGAAAATTTGCCTGAGATAACACGCGTTGGTATACCAGCAACTCGCGAGCAATGGGCACCCATACTTGTGGAACATATAAATGGATTTTTCGCAAATGTTCCTATAGACAGATTATTGGTGCAATAAATTTTTACCAAAATTTCGTTAGTTTTTAATTAGCTGTAACGAAATTTAAGTTTTTCTAAAAAAAAAACATAACAGAAACAAAATGATTAAAAAAAAAACAATTGTTATTGTTTCGTTTTGTAAGAAAAGTAACTAAAAATGCTTGAAAATTGTTTCGCTTATAATTTTGCCAAATTGTATGAATTTAGATGTTAAAAAATAATTGGCTTTTCCAAAAAAAATATTTATTTAGATTATTAAACATGCTATATTTTGCAAATTATAGTGTTTAAGCTTTATTAGTGTTAAGTTATAACGTTGAAATAAAATATCGAAACTTGAATAAATATGTATTATTATAAATAAAAGTTTGCTTCTTAAGTCTTTTGTTTGTTGGCCGAATAATCAAAATATAAGTACAAAATAAAATAAAAGTAAAAGCATAAAACACAATAGAATAAGAACAAGAGCTTAAAATTTGAATTTTTGAATCCATAGCATACCTTTAGGCATACTAAAAGCTGTTAAAAGCTTGAAAAAATTGAGCTTAACTGCAATTGCTGAAAGGAATAGTTGCATACTTTTCGGCATATGATAAAATAATTCTCTACAGTGCTGCCACTTGCCATTGAAATATGAAAATTGATTCTTGGTCTATGCTCGAGTAATTACATGGTGTTATCTAAAGCCAAAGTGACGCTTATTGAGAGATTGAGGTCATACACGTAACAGGTGATTTGTTTGCTATATGTTTTTTCAGTGTAAATTTGTTGACACTTTACGCTTGATACGTAACATGTGTCAACGCCAAGCATGCTCAGCAAGGTTTGCCATTTCACCATGAATAGACTTACAAACAAATAGTGTTTGCAAGTCATTAAATTGTATTATCAAAGTTAGTGCTCTGTGAGAAATGTGTTTTTTCATTCTTCTTTCATTTCATTTCTTCATTTTTGGCTCAATGGGTACGTTAACAAACATTATTGCCAAATTCAGTCTGAGGAGCAGCCAGAGGCAATTCAAGAGCTGCCAATGTACCCTGAGAAATGCACTGTTTGGTGTGGTTTGTGGGCCGGAGGCATCATTGGACTGTACTTTTTGAAAAATAATGAAAATCCCAACGTTTCAGTCAAGGGATCGTGCGATGATTACTAATTTTTTTGCCAAAAATCGAAAAATTGAACTTGGTTGACATTTCAACAAGACGGTGCCACATGCCACATGGCCCGCGATGATCCTATTGAGAGGCAAGTTTGGTGAGCAATTAATCTCCACTGGCCACCAATATCATGCGATTTGACCCCACTGTCCTATCTTTTGTGGGAACACGTAAAGTCTCTCGTGTTTAGGGACAAGCCAGCCACAATTCCAGCATTGGAAGACAACATTACAGCTGTAATTAAAACAAAACATTCACAAGGCTTAAAGTATTGAGTATTAGAGATTTTTATGTTTCGGTAACAAACAGATATTGGCAGAGTGATATAAAGACTTTGCATTACTGACTAATACTTAAAATAATGCTTACTGTTGATATGGTTCTTTCTATGATATAATAAATATTTTCAATTTTTATTTTAAAACTAAAAACTGTTGTTGCTTGTCATTGCATTGATTGATTGTCAGATCATTTGTTGGATTGATATTTTCATATTAGAGACTTTTTTTTCGCAATATAAATGAGTCTGCACAATTTCTTAAGAATCACCCACAACAAGAGGAATGTCGCTCTCATTTAACGTACAGAAAACAATGAGAAAATTTGATTTGAACTTTTAAGCCTTTTGCAAAACACTCGCCGTCGTACGTCTTTGATTAAAATCGAATTATAATTTCCAAATTGAATTTTTAATCCACACAAAATTTCTGAACAATGACATACGGATGTGACGAATTTTTTTGTTATTTTCAATTTTCGTTTTGCACCGAAATTGAATTGGATTTAATGAAATGTTAAGGATTATTTTGGTATGTCGAGTCATTGTTAAATTTTATTTTGCAGTAGGGTTTATTGCACTCTTGTGCGAAATGTATATAGTTTTATGAATTGCTTTTTAGCAGAAAAATATAAAGATAAAGGTGATGTGTAAGCTTAATGTTGTTTTGACAAATATGTTTTTAAAGAAATATATCAACTAGTGTCAAAAAATTGTAAATTGTCGAATGCTATCGAAAAAGTTGGACAGATTAAAAAACTTTTGAATTGATTTTTGAAAATTTCGATATATGACGCAAAGTCTTAACAAATATCGCAAAATATTGGAAAACTCGAAAAACCTTGAAAAGAAGATGTTATTAAAAAGTATTGAAAAATTTTGAGAAAATCGAAAAATTTTATTAGGTCGAGAAATAGACAGATAGATTAACAAATAATATTGATAACTCGAAAAATGTTACAGAAGTAGACAAAAATCTTTGAATAGTCAAAAATCTTGAAAAAATTCCGAGAAAGTCAAAAAACTACATATTTAGAATCGTCAAGTAAAACATAATAAAATTATTTATTCATCAAAATTTATTTTGTCACATCAAAGTAGGCCTCACCACTCCAGTCCTCCAAACATTTTACATACGATGATTGAGGAATTATTTTCAGTGGATTTGCTTTTATGGCTTCAACTGACTCAAAGCGCCGTCACCAAAGTGATAACTTTAGCATCAAGAACAGAAAAAATTCGAATGGGGTCATATCAGGTGCTAGTTCGAAGACGTAAGTTGAAGTTTTGCAAAATGATGACATTATCGTAGTGTAGAATTAATTAGTTGTCCTACCACAAATCTGGTCGTTTTCGGTGGAAATCAGTGATGGCATTTTCAGTACATTTGTATAACATACTCTGGTTGTGAAAAACTTACTTAGTAAAATGGCCAAAATTTCAATAAATTTGACGCATTTTTAGTATGTTTTTAATACATTTGGACAGACATTCAAATGGCTGAATTTGCTTGCAGCAATTGTTAAAATATAAAAAACTTTCTTAAATAATTTGATCGTTTCTTTTTTCAGAACTTTTCGGTATTGCCCAGAAGCTGAAAACACAAGTGGCAGACGTGTAGTCTCAGTTTTTTTAATATATATGGGGTTGTACATGTCAAAACTGTCGATTTTGTCAACTTCGTGTATATACTTAAGGGACATACAATTTTACAAAATCTATTAGATTATATAGGTGAAAATCTTAACCCTTTGAAACCAGCTTTGAATTAAAAACTTTTTTACTCCGAAAAAAAGTTACAAAACAATCAGAGATGTATGAAAAATAAAGAAAAACAATATATTAGACCAAAAAAATTGAATTGGGAACAATAAATATTTGCACGATATTGGTTTTATATAGTACTTAATAATATGGCTCAGAAACGTCTGCCTTCGAAAAAGCAGCGCTAGAATCGTCTGCCTTCTCTATACACATGTTTTTTTATAAAAAAAAAAAAAAACAATCGGTGCTAATTTCTTCTTTACTTCTTTGTTATATTGCAACTGTAATAATTATATTATTGAATGCAGCAATAACTAAGTGACAGAGATTGTTTCTCACGTTTTATATGATTTAATCAATATAATTATCGTAATCTGCCAGACGATAAGGTTATTTAAATTTGTAAGTATCAAAAATTTTTTAAAAAAAAATAATTACACTTGAAGACAGCATCTGTCTCTTGCATTTATCTGTTTTTGTGAATAAAATAAAAGGCAGACGCGTTGCAAATGCTAAAAACTAAATGATAGAGGCTGTTAATCTCATATTATATGACATAATCGGTATAATTACCGCATTTTGCCTGACAATGAGGTAATTTAAATTTATATGCATCAAAAGATTAAAAAAAATTAAATTGCTCTTAAGCGCATCGTCTGCCTCTTGCATTTATATGTTTTTGTGAATGAAATAAAAAACAGACGCGATGCTAATGCTTAAAGAACTTAGAGGCGGAGGTTGCTTATTTCATTTTTATATGACATAATCATTATAATTACCACAATCTGCCTGTCGATAATGTAATTTAAATTTATATGTATCACAAAATTAAACAGTAAAATAATTGATTACTCCTAAGCGCAGCGTCTGCCTCTTGTATTTATCTGTTTTTCTGAATAAAATAATAGGCAGACGCGGAGGTTGCTTATTTCATTTTTTACATGACATAATCGATATAATTACCACAATCTGCCGGTCGATAATGTAATTGAAATTTATATGCATCAAAAGATTAAAAAAAAACAATTAAATTGCTCTTAAGCGCATCGTCTGCCTCTTGCATTTATATGTTTTTCTGAATAAAATAATAAGCAGACGCGGAGGTTGCATATTTCAATTTTTTATGACATAATCGATATAATTACCACAATCTGCCTGTCGATAATGTAATTTAAATTTATATGTATCACAAAATTAAACAGAAAAAAAATTGATTACTCCTAAGCGCAGCGTCTGCATCTTGTATTTATCTGTTTTTCTGAATAAAATAAAAAGCAGACGCGATGCAAATGCTTACAGAATTATTTTTACGGTTTAAAAAGGCTTTGCATTAATAATGCAGAGACAACGCATTATATTATTTAAAGCTTGGTCATTTTCAACTTTCCTTACTGAAAATGCGAGAAACTAGTGAACGAGATATATGATTAGACCAGCATTGCCATAAGGAAAATTCAGTGCAGGTTGTACGAGAATATTTCAGTTTTATATAAATCAGCATCAGCTGATATAAAAGAAACTCTGTTTCCGCAGAAATTAAGTTGAAGTTATGAAAAGTTTCAAAAAAGGCAGCTATGCTACCTCTATCACAGTAAAAGTCACTTACGCTCAGTTTTACAACGTCTGGCATTCTTTGCTGCCGCCAAAAACGAAACTCAAAATTTTTGAGGGAACTGGGTACTTTTCCAACAACTGATTTTCATCTAAATCAAGCATCAAAAAGTGCCAAACCTTGCAAAAAATCACAATCCAAAGTCTGCCGACAAGACATTGAATTTGAAACGCGGCCATTCTAAAAAATCTTGGAAAGGATCGCTGAACAGCGAAACCCATGAAACGAAGAAATATTGACAAGAATTGAAGTCACTCACTAATGGAAATGCACGACTGCATAGTTTTGTGTAGGCTCTAAGCGATAAAGACCACAGTAAAAGCATTGAATATAATTCGATTACATTTTTTATATCCCGATATACAAAATCTGCTTGTAACACGAGTTGCCATGGAATCACCCTAACCACAATAGTAATGCTGCGAAAAACTAAAAAAATAAGCAAGAAAACAAGTAAAAGTGAATAAAAATGCAAATTTTATTGAAAAATATCAATGAAAAGAGAAATATAAAAGTGCGACAAACTAATCGAATAATTGAAGCAACGATACAAAAAATTCAATTAAGCCCAAGCAGGTTGAGGAAGAACACTGGCTAGATGGTCGTAAGACCATGAAAAGGCGTTTAGTCTGCACACAAACGTGTACGCGTATAGAAGAAGCGCACAAACTAGAAGTGCTTTAAGCTAAATTGAGTGAATAAAATAAAAACATACAAATAAAAATCAAAAAAAAATAAAATAAATAGTGCCATTAAATACTTCAATTTAAAAAAAAAACGATACTAAAAAAGGATAACGCAAAAAAGAAACACTTTAACTGCAGATACGCAACGGAATTTTACGCAATTTGTTATCGGAGATCTTATGACTTTGCCCCTTTTTTTCATTAGTATACTATAATTTTCTCGATTACACTGCTACCCTGCAGTGAAATTCAGCAATCGACCTTCACCTTGTAGACTGCTATGCAATTGAGTATTAGCCAACACTCAACACGCTGTGTCCATGCTTTGGAATTTAATCGAGCGATAAAAGAGCGTAAATAAGTAAAATTGTTCCGCTGCGCATGCGTGCCTTGTTGACTGGCTGTAAGCCAGAGAAGCTGCGTGTACGTGTATGAGTTACATTTATATTTACTAGTGGTTGTTGCGCCTTTAGTTTATGCGCGCTTGAAAAATTGATTTGCTCGAAACTCAAGATATCGAAAATTGAGCGCGATCAAGAATTGTAGAAATTTACAATTCCTTCACCGGCATGTGCACACGTATTTGCTGCTCGCTTTTATATTTCGCGCGTGTATTGTGCTGACTCTCGCGGCATAGCTGTTGTCCAAACTTTAATCTAGAACTCTGGCTCAGATATACGTTGGCCTTCGTGCGCCATGGTTTAGAAAGCGGAATAAATAATAAAAATAAGCCTGAACAAGTGAATTGCGAGAAAGCAGTGAATTTTTGTAACAAAAATTAAAATATAAATTTATAAAAAAAGAAATCATTTTATTAAATAAAGACTTGTGCAAAAAGTGTCCTTTGAACAATTTATTTAAAATATAATAGAAAAAAAGCTGTGAAATGCTTTTAAAGATAATTACAATCTTTTTGCTGTGTACGCATGGTAGACATAAAGCAGCAAATTCAGTCAAAGTTTCATCAACATTGGCAACTGATTTAGCACTTAATGTTGATATTTTCAGCAACAGCAGCACAATTTACTTAAAGGATGTGGATGAGGATAGCGAAATGGTGGAAGGTATGTTATGAAAATTTCACAATATGAACGATTGAAAGACAAGGGAGAGATGATTATAATAGGTGTAATGAAGTTTATTTTGAAAGTGTCACTCTAAAAAATTTAATTTAATCACTAATTCATTCAAACATTCTCACCAGAATCAATACTTAAAGAAAAATTGGCCACCTTTAGCATAAAGAACTCATGTACAAGATTGCCTTGAATTTTCAGCACGAATTAAAAAAAAACTTAAAAAATTATAGTTATATAGAACAGTTTAGGTATATGATTTTATCGTCGTTGGTGTTGATAAGCAATGTAGTTCACATTTATGCTATATGTTCACTATTTTTTCAAATAAATTTTGAAATTGCAAAAAAAACTCTTACACAGTGTTAGTTTTATGTAAATATATCCTTAAAAACATACACCTTAAGTGCTCAAAAGCATCTGCCTTCGAAAAAGCTGCGCTGGAAACGTCTGCCTTCTATATTTTTATGTTTTTTATAAGTAAAGGAACCAGTCAGTCAAGTGACAGACGCGGTAAAATGATTTATTACTCAATTTTTTTTTTGAAATTTGTAAAATTCAATTTTTAAATGCAACAACAATTAAGTGACAGAGATTGTTTCTCTCGTTTCTTATGATATAATCTTTATAATAATCACAATCTGCCTGACAATAAAATCACTTTAGTTTATGTATATCATAAAATTTAAAAAAAATTTAGTTAATCTTAAGCACTGCAACAAAAAAGGTCTGCCGCTTGCATTTATCATTTTTTGTGTTTAGACACATTTTCTAAAATAAAAGGCAGACGCTATAAAATTATTTATGGAACCTTTTTTTCACAGTTTTAAAGGTTCTCAATTACTATATTGATATATCCTTAAAAACATACAGCTTAAGTGTTAAAAACGTCTGCCCTTTAAAAAAGCAGCACTGGAATCGTCTGCCTTTTCTATTTTTATGTTTTTTTTTATAATTATAGGACCCAGTCAGCCAAGTGGCAGACGCTTGATTTAGTTCTCAATTTTTTTTACATATCTGTAATATTGCAATTTTTGAACGCAGCAACAACTAAGTGGCAAACATTGTTTCCCTCGTTTCTTATGACATAATCTATATAATACAATAAAATTGCTTAAATTTACATATCGCACACTACGTCCTTAGGAGATTCTTGTTTTTGCAATAAGGCTGAGTGGTAAGCCTTAAATTTTAATTTGTTTTCATGTTATATTGAAGTAAAGGTCCCGAATTTCAATCCTTGATTAATTTTGCATTTTTAAAATATCAACTTTTTTTCTGTGATTTTTTTAAAGTCAAACTTTTTTAGCTGAGTTTTATACTTCAGGAGTTTTGAATTTTCAAAGAGCAACATTTTTGTAATCACTATTCTGTATTTTTTCTTATTTTGTTTTAAATTTAATTTTAACTTATTTAAATTTTTTTTTTTAGAATTTCACATATAAATGTTACCTCAATATAAAAACTATAAATCATTAAAAAACTGTAAGCATTAAATTAATCCTAATTATTGTCAACTCATTAAAATCCAGTTGAGTTCAATCACCTTTATGATTCAGAAGCATCGATAAATGGGAAAGTGACTAACATTTTGCGCTGTCAATGAGTGTGTCCCAAGTGATATATGCCGGCAACACTGGGTATATGCAGGGTGTTAATCTGTGACATAATTGCTTTTTTGCTTGTAGAATTATAAAACAAAAAAATTAGTAGATCGTAGGTATGTAAAGAAAAGAGCGAAATTTGCTTGCTTGAATCGGCAGCATTAGAAATATTCGTGTACGCATGCGCGCACGATCGCTGTCAATAAATTTAAATCAAATGTTGAGGGTGGCGCACGTACATAGGCTCTGAACTTTTTTTTTATTTTATTTTGCTATTTAATTCCGCATTTACAGACAACAAAAAAATTTAGAAAGATTTATATGTTATATAAAAACGACAAGAGCTTAAAGTATTAAAATGTTAACATTAATTTTTTTCAACGTCAAATATGCGGCACATCAGAAAATAAAGTCGGGCACATTAAAAGACAACTATTATGTCATCTATGTAAGTCACTATCTACATATAAAAGTTTTCGAGTTATGCTGCTTTTAAAGTACATTTTACTATTCAAAATTTAAAATAAGCGAAAAAAATCTTTTGAATCATACAAGTTGTTTATTATTAACTGTTAAAGTACAAACAATAATTATTAAAAAGCATACAAAAAGCCTTTATAACTTCAAAACATGAAAATGTGGATAGTGGCTTTTTGTTCTATAGAGACTATTTATAAAAAAATAATATTTTTTCTTATAAAATTAAATCATACTAAACTAACTTTACATCAAATGCATTTTTTGTAATGACACTTAATTGCAAAAGTTGGCACATAGTAGCGCAATTTCTATTTTTTTAAAAATAGTTTAAAATGCGATTCGATTAAAAGTTCACTGACATAAAAACTATCCTTCCATATGATCATCAGCAATGATTTTCGTTTTGAGGCTGAAAAAGTCAAACAAAAAAAAAATAGTAAATGTTGAAAAAAGTTGAGAAAGTCGAAAAAATATGAAAAAAATTTAAAAAAAATAGAAAAATTTTGAAAAATGAGAAAAAGGCTGAAGAAGTTAAAAGAAATATAGAAAATGTTGAAAAAAATCGATAGAGGTTGAAACATTGGAAAATTCTGAAAAAGTTTCAGAAATCAACAAATAAATGGAAAATGTTGAAAAAAATGTTACGAGGTTGAAAAATGTTGAGAACGTCGATAATATATAGAAAATGTTAAAATAACTTCAAAGAGGTTGAAAACTAAAAAAAAGTTGAAAAATATTCAAATAGAGTGACAATTCGATAAAATATGGAATATGAAAAGTTGAAGGAGGTTGAATAACTCGAAAAAAGTTGAAACAAGTTAAAACAATGGGAAAATGGCGAAAAAATATAAAAAAACAGAAAGTGTTGGAAAAGTTGAATGAGGTTGAAAACTCGAAAAAGTTCAATAAAGTTGAAAGAAAATGAAAAATCTTGATACAGTTGATAATCGCTGAAGAAATCGGAAAAATATGGAAACTAATGAAGAACGTTGAAAGAGTTTGAAAATTAAAAAAAAAACAAGTTAAAGTGCTATCTTCGGCCAGGCCGAAACTCACATACCCTACACTGCACTGAAAGTACCCTTTAAATAAATGTTAAAAAGACATTGAAGGGGTTGAATAAGTCGAAAAAAATGTGAAATGTTAGAAAGTTTGACAAAGGTTGAAAAATGTTGAAAAAAGTTGAGAGAGGTAGAGAAACACTAAAAAAGTTGAAAGAGGTTGGAAAAATTTGAAACAATTAAAAATTGATGAAAAAGTCGAAAAAATAAAGAAACTTATGAAGAAAGTTGAAATAGGTTGAAAAAGTCGAACAAACACATACAGGATATACTGGAAAAAATTAAGGGGTTGAAAAAGTCGAAAGAATACGGAAAATGTTGAAAAAATCGAATAGAAATGAAAAATTTGAAATATGCCACGCCCACTTATCCGATTCCGCCCACTTTTGGATCAATAAATTATATTCGTGAAAGACATCCTCATATTAAATTTTAGCACAAAAGCTTGTATAGTTTGCGATATATGCCGCAGTTAAGTTTAAAATTTAGGGCGGTGACACATCCACTGGTACAATCCAGCCCGGTTTTGATCCAGAAATAGCTTTCCATAAGCAAATACCTTACACCAAATTTTAGTATGATTGCTCACATATTTGGATAAATATGCACTTACCGTATTTTATTTGTATGGGAGGTGCCACGCCCACTGGTGCTATTTCAGCCACTTTTGATTCAGATATACTCTATGGCAACTGAACCACTTGCATTAAATTTGATAGCAATTGCTGCAAAAGTTCACTTAAAACAGAGTTTACAAATTTATGTTAACATGGGAGGTGCCATGCCCACTGATGCAATTCCGTCAAAATTCATTTATTTTTAAAGCTTATAGTAATTGACATATATACACCAAATTTTATGAAGATTACTCTCATAGCACACTATCTATAACAATAAACGTTTTTTGCTTATAAGGGTGGTGCCACGCCCACAGGTACTATTGGATCAAATTTTTGTAATAAGATACCTTATAGCAAGTATATCTATCTACCTCATTAAATTTCATAACGATTACGTTGTTAGTTCTCTTAATATAACGTTTATAAATATTGTGGGCGGTGCCACGCCCTTCAACGAGATTTTTCAGTAAAGTGGCTGAGCTTGTATTGATGACTGCTTTCAGCCGCATCATCTCCAAAATTTTTATGAAAATCGTTTGTGCCAATTTTTAACAGTTGAAAACTGCCATGTCCATTTTCTCGATTCCGTCCATTTTTATCTCAATTCAAGATATATTTGATATGTATCCGTTTGCCAAATTTCATCGCAATATCTTAACCGCCTTACAAGATATGGTAGTTTAAATGATAAAATTTAGGGCTATTCCACGCCCCTGTACGACCCTTTGGAAACTTAAAACCCAGCCCAATCCTAATTTGGTTCACATGTGCACCAAATCACCAAGTATCATCAAAATCGCTGCAACTTTTTTCAAAATTGACCTGGGTACATTTACATAGAGTATGGGCGATAGACGTGTCCGTCAACCGATTTCGCCCATTTGCAATAGCAAGATGCCTGCAAGAAGATGTGACTTGTGTGAAATTTTCATTCAATTAGCTTTTCTTGGTTTTCCCGTAAACCTGATATCAACAGACGGACAGACAGACAGACATCGCTAAATCAACTCAGGTGGTGACGCTGATCAAGAATATATGTACTTTTCCATACCTGCCACGCTCCCTTCGATGTGTTACAAACGGAGAGACAAAGTGAATGTACCCTTGGTGTAGGGTATAAAAATCATCTTAAAAGCGTAGTTGCTATAAGGACAAAGCTAGAAACGCATCATTCCATAAAAACTACTGTGGAAACTTACCGCAGGAGGCTGCGAGATGCTGGTCTAACTTGTGCTCAAAACTGAACACAGGAGCAGTGGCGAAATGTCATTTAGTCGGATGAAAGTAAATTCAACTTGATATGCGCCGAGAATTTGCCGTAGGTGCGTCGTTCCGATGTAGAACGTTAGACCAAAAACTGCAGGGTGAAAACAGTAAAATTTCCCTAGAGCCAAATGATCTGGGGATGTTTTTCTTACAATTTTCGAGGTCCTCTACATTATTTAGAAGGAACAATGAATGCGAAAAAATATGGGCAAGTTATAAGGGAGAACTAGGAGCCGGTGCTTAAAAAGCACTTATCCTACACTACGGATGTAAGGACGATTTTGCGCCCTGCCACCGTGCGAAATTGGTAAATCGTGTATGTAATTTTTTCTATGATTCTTACAGACTTTAAAATTCTGAACAGGATATTAAAAAACCAAATCAAACATTTATCAACTTATTTGATCATTTTTGAAACTATAAATTGACTTTGCCGATACTTTTTAAGTCTTTTCGATATTTTTCTACTCTGCTTAATACTTTCAATGACAAAACTTTCTTAAGTTAACGCATCACACCACCGAGTGGTTGCACTTATTCACTTATATTTTCAAATCATATTAATTTTATGTAATTTATTTCTTATGGAGTTTCTAAGAAAATATTTTTTATTGGATTTTTATTTGGATTTGCATGCTGAATTTTAATTCGGCGCACATTTTGCTCTATCCAGAAATTGCAGCTGAGTCAACTTTAAATAAAAATGACATATTTGGGCTAAAATCTAAAAAAATGATGCACTACTATAAATACATCAGGCTTGACATATTTCAAAGAAATACTGACATAATAATTGAAAAAAATATGTGTCATACAGGTTTTTATAGACCGCAAAGCTTGACCCAAAAAACCGCAAGGTTTTATATTCAAATAATCAAATTTTATAAATAAAATTAATATTCATCTCAAAGAAATTGAGCTGTCAAAATCAAACACAAAATTTTGGGTCAATTGGGCACTTATTCGTAAAAAAAAAACAAATGAATGACAACAATAATCAATTACACAAAGTAAACATACCTGCGTAGAAAAAAAAAAATATCACAGTGACTACTCGAATTTTCATGAGTAACATGCAAAAAATGTCGCCAAAAAATCAAGAGCAAAATTGTTCACTTAATTCTTTAAAAATAAAACGTAAATAAGCCAAAAAGTGTTTATATATTTTTTATCAATTTATTTGGAAAATTTTTTGCAATTTTTTTTTTATTTATTTTTTAATTTATTTTTATTTATTTTAAATTTTTTTTTATTTTTAAAACTTTTTAAAAGTTTTTTTTTTTCAGACACTAAAAAAATGTTTACATTTTTTAGTCGCATTTTTTTCTTGAATTTTTATTTAAAATACTCGTCCCATTCAGCATGCAGAACACGTGCAATTTCAGAATTTTAGTATTTTTGTTTTCATTACTGTGTTCTGTTCATTGGCCGCACAACAAAAACAGTTTAAATGATATGCATTACTTGGCCAATAATAAGAGTGTTGCCAATTTAACGAAGTTTTACTTGACAAAGTCCTTTTTTTATGGCGATTTTTTTACGTTTGGTAATAAATTAATCATTAATTTTACACCACTCTTAATTTATAACATTTGTGTAACAGCAACTGTTCTACTTTAAAATTTAACTGCAACTTAATGGAGCTGCAAATAAACGGTCGTTTAGTAAAGGAATTTTTGTCGTTAAAGTACACACGGTAACTTGCACAAAAAGCTATCAACTCGATGTCATCTTATTAAATAAGATTTATAGTAGTCTAGATATACAAATCTGTGTTAAAAAGCATGCAAAATTGTTAATTAAAACGAAATAAAGTAATTTAGTCATCGACATTTATTTTATCGCCGCTTGCAATACAACTACGCCAGCGTTTGATCTAGTCTTCTATATGAAGACGGTCAGTTTTTTGGAAGCACAAGTCATAGATTTTGCATAATGACAATGCACTATCATATAAAGCCATAATTTTCCAGGAATTTTTAGCTTAAAATTCAACAAATGTCGTTGATCTTCACTGATCTTCCGTCTGACTTTTCTAGTTCCCGCTGCTAAACTTGCTACTTCGGGAAGACGCTTTGAGTCGGCTTAAGCCACAAATTGCCAGCGGTTGTGCCTACTTGGGAGGAGGCAAATTAACTTTGAAGAATAAATTATTTGATATCGTTTTATTTCACTACTTTAAGACTAAGGTGCTGTGATAAATACCTCGTATATTCTATATATAAAACGATTTTCATTCATCAGTGATTCATACATTTGTATCCCTTTTCCTTAACAATTTGATATAAATCAGCTTCTCTTTGCTGCACTTAACCCTTTAATCGGCAAGGGTATCGTCTATAGAAGGTCTTCAATAAAATCCAATTATTTTAAAAATCGACTTTTTTTCCAAACAAACTGCCAGAAGCGTGTTTGTATTGAATGTACGCATCTAACGGTAACGGTTTAAACGACCCTTCTTGATTTTTTTGACAGTTAGAGTCATTATGTGGGGTATTTTATGAAAACAGACTTGTAAATTATTTGTAAATTTGATAAAAATCAAAAAGTTAAGGAAAGGACTTTTCAGTAGCTCAATCGTGTTCGGAATTTTTTGGTAAATTTCTATAATGTATATTTTGATAATTTATTATCAGTTCTATGTGAAAATAGAAATTTGTAACAATATTTAGCTTTTAGTGAAGACCTTCTGTGGACAGTCTTGCCGGACTAAGGAAAGAAAATTCCCCTATCGTAATTGAATAAAGTAGTACATTTGTACAAGTTTTCCTCTTTTTTGTTCTTTTATTTTCGTTCCAGATAAGGTAAGACGAAATTAATTATTTTCCTGGATGGAAGTCAAAAAAGTCGTGCAAATTGTATAAAAAAATCAGAAACCAAAAACTGCTTTAAAAGTATCAAATGCAAATTGATTCATTGCTTATCATTAACTAGCTGTTAAGCTGAATGTATTCAGTATTTTATTTGAATAAAAATGTTTGTTTGTGCCAAAAACAAAATAATATGTTTTAGTTATTTATTTCCTTACACCAGCAAGACCTTCTACAGACGGTCTTCCATCCTTTACTGCTGGCGACTAAACAAAACAATATATCGGTAAACGGACTTCGGATTCAAGTTCCTCGCACCAAAATTACCCCAAAACCAAAATTCTTATAATAAAAAACCTACTATTTTTATATTGCCGCTTAAAGGGTTAACTCGGTTTGTCTCATAATACTATTTGTACCCCTTTGCATAATTAACCTTACATATATTTGGACTCTTATCAATCATATTAAATAACTAAGAATTATAGTTAAGAGGAAAAGATTTGTTCTACATATTTTGAATAGAAAATAATATAAATTCAATGCAAAATATACTTTTGCTTTCATTATACCCAAATTTTCTGACACCGAAGACTATTTTTAATAAAAAAAACTACAAATCGTTCTATGTTCCCAAACCGTCAGTCTCTTGTCCATTTTGAAAACAATTAAGTTAACATTGTTACATTTTCTTTATTTAAGTATACAAAGCAATATTTAATCAATTTTAAAAACATTTACACACAACGTGTCAATCTCTGATCACATGAAATATACAAAAATTCGCGGATTTCGATTCCGTATGATTTTAATTTAGAGGCAAGCGCAGTTTTAGTTTAAGCCATTTCAAGTGCGCAACATACGTAGACGTAGTTGTGACGTTCAAATCGTCAGTCCCTTGCTGAATGATTTTTGTTCTGATTCATTGGATTTTTTTTTTATTGTTTTAATTTTAGTGTCTGTATAACGTAGCTTAAATAAAATATAAAAATCCATAGTTTTATTTTGGTAGAAAAATGTTCAATGTTTTAAGCGAATTCATCAGTCCCATGCTAGTAGTCATAAAATTGACAACTACATACAGTCAGAAAAAAATTACATTGCAAATTCAAAATCTTTACAGCCGCAAATTTTTAAGTTGTAATTATAAAAATAACATTTTTGGGCTTATTTATAACACAAACAACTTTAAATTCATTTTAAATTTGAAAGCATTGAAAATTAAATTTTTTTAACTTTACTTCAATCGTAAAAACTTGAAATTACATTTCATAGTTGTAAAGTATCAGAAATAACTCTTTTTTATTTTACGTTAAGCTTTTTGTCACTTTGAATTATATATAAAATCACGTTAAATCAAAGTATTTTCTATTTGAATCCAAATGAAAAATGTTTCTCTTCAATTTAAAGCCAGAAGATTTTGGCGCCAATACATAAGCGTTTATATTGAACCAAATATAAAATCACGGATTTTGTGCCTGAGTGTGATAAATGTGATTGTGATAAATGTAGTGTTGTGATTATTATTTCACTATGTAAATGATGTATATATAGACGTTTAAAAATCTTCTCATAAAGGGCATTAAACGCAACACTTTTATGTTTAATTTGTTAAATCAAAGCTACTAAGGTATTCAGTCAATGTGGACGTGTGATATGCTATTCTTTCTATATATATTTCTATATTTCTGGAAACATTATAACAAGAATATTGAAGTTCCATAAATCAATTCATAGCTGGCATTGCAGGCACTAGCCTTATTTCTCTTATTCATTAACTGACTAATCTTTTCATATGCAATATATTCAATTCTTTGTTCAACAAAAGCGTCATGCAGCAGCAATAAAAAATATACAAATTTTGTTCTCAAATTCAGCTGCAACTAACCGGAATTTCATGGAAGCATCTATAGATACATATGCAAGACTAACATTGATTTATATAACTTATAAGAAGTTGAGTGTGAGATGTTAACAATAACCTTTTGATCATAAGTTAAATTTAACTTGGACTCGCCATAAATTACAGAAAACAAATCCTTCCTACTCAGCACACGATACTTAACAACATGAACTTGCAGTTAGTTCCTATGTATTTGTCAAGTAATAACTTTTGTGCCAGAAGTAATTCAATACATGTGGTCTGTAAAAACATGCCAAAGAAACAAAATTGTAAGACAAGAAATTCAAAAAAAATAAAATAAAAATAAATACTAAAAAAGCAGTTAAATTAAAAGTAAATAAAAATATCACTCAAAGTATTGTTTTACGAAAAATAAAATTATTACTCTATGAAACTACTGCTATATCGTGTTCCTTACCGAAAATATAATTTCCTAAACCACACATTTAACTAAAAATACACAAAAACAGAGATATAATAAGACTTACCAGAAATGTCTTCAACCTTCAAGACTTGGTACTCTGAAATTTGCGACGGGCATCAGTGATGTACTGTAAAAAAAAAAAACAAATTATATTGAACATAGAAAAATGCAACCGTTGTTTTCAACTCCAATGATATTGTAGCGAAATTTGGTTTACGCCAGAAAATTCTCGAAATAAAAACCAACAAAAGATAATAGCTAGCATCACTGGCCGTATAAATACTTTTACACCATCTAGCGGTAAAGTGTAATTTTTTGTACTAAAAATAATAAACCGAAAAGACGCTGCAGTACACTATAAAATTCGATAACCGATAGAAATTATCGCCGTCATACAACACCATCTAGAAGGTAGTAGTAACATTCTGGATAGTTGTGAACTCAACGTCGATACGCCATTTAGAGGTACTGGTAAATTATGGATAATGGTAGATTCCACGCCACTTAGAAGGTACTGGATTATTCGAGAAGGTGATGACTGTAGTATAAAAAGGTTGTCATCTGAGTTGAGTGACACAGTTGAATTAAAACAGTGAAGCAGAACAGTTGAATTTGAGCAACATAAGTGAACAGTAGAATTTAAACAGTGAAACATTTGAGTGATGCAGTTGATTTTGAAAGTAAATTGTCTATACAGTGCCATATTAATATTAGACTTTGAATGTTAATGAAATAAACAATTGTAAAATTGTGTAAAAACTAACTTTTGTGATTAAATAAAACATTTTATAATTAAATAAGCTTGTGTGTTTTTGATTGTTACACAATCCAGTGATCGAACTGAGAAAAGTGTAAGAGATCGAAATTATCGTCTAAGAGACAGGGATTTCGTAACAATATGTATTTCATTTGAAAGATATTCTACAGTACTAAAATTTTTACATAGAAAACGTACACGGTTGAAAAAATAAGTATAAATTTTTATACGAATATCAGTTTAAGGGTCGTTTTATATGAAATTAGTTATTAATTTAATAACTTTTCAACATATAAAAACCAGCTATACGGCCAGTTGTTTATGCTCAATTTTGTCTAGTAAAACATCAACATTCTGTAGCCGAGCTAGCTAACGAACGGGGTCACATTCAAACTATTCTAGAAATGAAGCAGGTTCAAATCTCTGTCCATTGAAGTTGTGTTATTCAAATCATTTTATAAATAAAAATTGTAAATAAAATTAAATCAGAAAGAAGTATCTGTTCCCGGACTCGAACCCATGAATTCTGTATTCCAGTCAAACGTTCTAACAACCGACATAAATATAAATTTTTTTTTACTATCGTTAAAATTAAATATAAACTCTTATTATAAAATAGAATTTATACGTCAACCTATTCTATACTTTTCAATATAGAAACAAATATGAAATTCATATAAAATTTTATAACTTGGGAACTTATAAAATCTATACGATTTTTTTATGGATTTATATGAATAACTAAAAGTTATTAATTTTATACTGATATTTTCAACCGTGTAGTAAATCAGAGTTGGGATTTATCATAAGATTCATACTAAAAAATTCCCTTAATTTCTTTCACATGTGTAATCTATCTAAAATTGCAGAAAAAAAACAATGTTTTTACCAAATATAATTTTTTTATTTTTAACAATCAAACAGTATAGACAGACAGCCTACTTGAGCTAATTATATTTTTTAGAAAAAAATTAAATAAATAAATTTCGTTGAAGCATCAAAGTTTATTGGCCTCAAGAAAATAAGTCAAGCCTTACGATTTACCAACAACAGCAACCAGAACAAATAGTTAAATAACATGACTTTGGTATATGTCGGTCGAAGGTGTTGGTTGCTGCTACCAACGAAAGGTTTATTGCCGTTGTTACCTACTTTAATATGGATCCTATAAGTTCTGGTCATTTGTCATGCTGAATGACAAGTTTTGTGTTTGTCATTACTTTGAAGTATTTCGCATAAAATCACTAAATTACGAAGTGTTTGATTTTTTATGCAACGGTGCTCAATTCAAACATGAACACGCGTAGAACGCGCCAATGCTTGGCCGCCCAGTTACTTGAAGAATTTGTTAACAATTCTTTATTGTTTTTATTGCTATTGTTTATGGTTGTTTTGTTTTTGTTTTTTTTTTGTTATTGTGGTTTGCAATTCTTTGCAAATGCGAATCGATGAATCAATGAAACAAACAATAAATGACACTTATTGGTGGTATCGCAAAAAAAAAAAAGACGATGTCAATTGCCATTGTTAGAGGCCTGTTTTGTTAATAGCGATAGTTAGTGTTATTTGGTAATTGTAAATTTTCGATATTATTGTACATACATTACTTATTATGTAAGTGCGCTGAACCCCATCAATCATTGACTATGAGGACACATTTTTTTTAAATTTTTTAGCCATTATTTTTGTGTTTCTTATAGTCTGTTTGACATTTATTCTTAGGAAAAGTTGAAAAGATATATTTGCCTTATAGAACCTTCTATGTACCTTGGTTTATGGGAAAAATATCTTGTGTTAAAATGTATATTTTAAATGAGCTATATGTTAAGTCACGTGTTAGTGATATATCACTAATGATGTTTGAAATATGTACCTCATTATAAACGTATTTTTTATTAACCTTTCTTCAGTAACAAAGATAAGGCATCGCACAAAAAAGGCCCTATACATAGGTAAAAATATAATTTTCAAGACTTTAGAATAAAAAGAGTGAAATGAATTAAATCAGCTTTTGGCATATAAGACGGAAAGTTTTTTGTGAAAAATGTTGCTTTTTAATAATTATTTGTACAAAATATTATATTAATTGCTAATAATTATTATTTTCAATAAATATTTTTTAATTTGATTCATAACTACAATTCAAAAAGAAATTGTTTTTCTAATAATTACGAGGGCAGTTTGAGAAGTTTAAGTTTAGTTTCCCGCGTAGTAACTTTAAATGCAACACTGATCCTGTCAACTACCAACTAGATCGCAGAGTGAAAATGCGCGAGATTGTTGAGGCCATAGGCATCTCAGACGAACGGGTGTGAAAGTTTTTGCGAAATCATTTGGATATGAAAAAATTACCCGCAAGATGGGTGCCGCGTTTGCTCACTCTCGACCATAAACGCGATCTTGTCACTGATTCAAAGGCGTGGAAAAATTCCATGAATTGGAGTACGAATCGTTTTCTCATCCAGCATATACTCCAGACTTGGCCCCCAGCGACTACTTTCTGTTTCCAAATCTGAAAATATAGCTCGGCGGAAAGAGAGGCCTCCATTGAGGACCTTCCGAAAACGTTTTTCCGAAACGTTTCCGGAACGTTGGACGAAGTGTAGCGACCTAAAAGTAGACTATATTGAAAAATAAAATATTTTTTTACCGTAAAAATTATTCCTTGTTTCATTTTTTACGGATATATCAAACGGCCCTCGTATTATATATCTATATATATATAGATTTTTTTTACGTTGATTACCAACAACAATTATTTTTATTATGCCCAAGAAAAATTTTGTTTTCCACCAATCGTTGGAAAGAAGTCGAAAATGGGTTTTGAAAAACTTATTTCTTTCACCAATCGATATAAAGAGGTTGAAAATAGAATTTAGCCATCACCCGGTTCCGGGTTACTTAATTTCGATCTATTTTCAAAAAATTTTGTTTTCTACCAATCGATGGAAAAAGGTCGAAAAAGGGATTTGGCAACACTAATGGTAGTCACGGGTCCCATAAGTGACCGATTTTAGTTTATTTTCGAAAAATTTTGTTGTCCCCAGAATCGATGGAATGAAATCGAAATTGGACTTTATCCATGAATAGGAGTCCCAAAAGTGCCTGATTCAGGTCCATTTTCGATCATTTTTTTTTTCACCAATCAATGGAAAGAGGTCGAAAATGGATTTTGGCCTACAAGTGACCGATTTCGGTCCATTTTCCTAAAAAGTTTTTCCACCAAGCGATGGAAAGAGCGAAAATAGATTTTTGAAATCACCAAAGGTGGTGCCGTGCTAAATTGGAAGTTAAAATGTTCTTAATTGGGCCGAATATATTATTTGTTCGTGTGGGTTGTAGTGATTTGATTTGATCAAATAATCATTTAGTAAGCAAATTCTTAGGAAACTTGAGGCCAAAATTCAAAAACTTCCTTCTTTTACGTAAAAACAAACACTAAACATCCCAAAGGGGTTTAAGGGTAACGTCGAAATTCATTTTTGAATTTAAGTGGACGCCAAAAAAAAAAATTTTTTTGAAAACACTCCAAAGCACCTCCTCAAATGGGCTAAAAGAGCTTCCGGGTATTTTGTAGTTTATATCTGATCATCTTCCATAATGTTCTAAATTCATTTCCAACCTTTTTTATATCAACTGTTTAACCGTTGAATGCAGATCAGGATTTTCATTCTCTCTCGTACTTTTTCGTATGAAATTACTTTAAGAACATTTTCCATCGAACAATAAGAATAAACAGCATAAAATATTCCGTACATCTACTTCGAATGATAAGAAAGCTTTAACCACAAACCTCTTTTATTTTCATTTCAGCACAACCATTACCCACTGCTCCAGCACAAGCCACGCAATCCACCCCACCGAAAGGTCCAGCACGCAATGGACGACAATTGCTTTACAATCCAAGCGTAGGCTTTATTCAAAGCTACGCCGAAGGCAGCAAATGTATCACCACTCAAGGTCTACCCGGTGCATGTGTAAGTTTTGGCAGCTGCCCACAATACTATCGCTACCGACGACAGCTAACCTACATAACATTCCGACAATGGCCACAGACTGTGCCACAATTGCAGCAAGATATCTGTAACTTTTATGATATCTATGGACGACCTAATAGTGGAATTTGTTGTACAAATACATTGAATATACCAACTTATGGATTTGGAGGCACACTCCCAGTAGGACCACCACTGCCACCACCATTTTATGTACCTTTTCGACCAGTATACGGCGATGGTGGTGCACAACCACCAGTAAGACCAGTGCCACCACCACCACAAGCACCACCTCCAGCTGAAAATCCAAATCGTGAAGATACCGAAGATGAGGATGATACCCAAACTAATCACAATGGTGATGAAGATAATATCGAAACAAATGGCAATATTATGAAGCCACAGCACACAATTGATAGTCAGGTCATTGATGGCGCCATGGATAATTCACCTGATTTTCAGGATGAGAATAGCGTTGATCCTAGCAAAGATATAGCCGATGAGCAGCCCACACCTGTAACATATGATGACTATCGTTATCAATGGCCAACACAATTTGGACACTTTTCTGGTGTTGCACAATGGCCACCACCGGTACCAACACATCCACCATCTGGTGCAAGTTGGCCACCGCCAGTACCAACACATCCACCAAATCATCACTATCCAACACATCCGCCGACGCAGACACGTCCAACACATCCACCGACGCAAACACGTCCAACAACGACGCTCATCACAACAAAACGAACTACAACGTTGCCGATAACAACGCGTAGATCCACAGCGAGACCAACTACAAGTCGTCCGAGCTATCCAGGTTTCCCAAGTTATCCCAGTTATCCGGGTTATCCAGGTTATCCCAGTTATCGTCCTACGACAATAAGACCTACAACGAGACCTACTACAACAGTGATCACAACTACTCGTAGGCCGTCGACAGGCGGTTCGACGGGTACTTCAGAGTATGGTTTACCATTGCAGTGTGGTGTTAAAAATCCTGTTTCACCAGATCAGGAGCGTATTGTGGGTGGCACCAATGCTAGTCCGTATGAGTTCCCTTGGATTGCAGTGCTGTTTAAATCGGGCAAGCAATTTTGTGGTGGTACCTTGATCACGAATAATCACATACTAACAGCGGCGCATTGCGTAGCGAGGTTTGTACAATAAGCGACAGTTTTGAATCAGGGACCGTAAGGATTTTGATTTAAGACTTTAAACATCGCTGCATATTCGTCATTATTTTATTTCTATTTTGATTTTATTCGCTAAAAAAATAATAATAGTAGAGCTAAGCTACTAGAGTCGTTAACCTTCTTAGCTATTTAGCCTTAACTTTTGATCTTTTGGAGTTGGTTATGATGGGACGAAAGTACTAACATTGCCAATTACCTATATTTCAGTGGATTTTTATGATATTGACCTCATCAACTTTTTTTTCATTAATTAATTTACTATTCGTTATAGTATTTTATTGTCCATAGCAAAATTGTAGCTGAAAATTCAATAAACAAACTTTGTAAGCTATACCAAAAAAAAATTACTTCTGGTCAATTTTTTGAAACAAAAAAATTTAGATTTTTTGACTTATTTCACTACACTCAGAAAAAATGGCAATGCAAATTTGAAAATTTTATTTTTGATTCAAAGCTGTAAATTTTGAAGTTGAAAATAGTAAAAATAACAATTTTCATTTTATTTTTAACACAAACAACTTTGAATTCAAAAAGTAGTAAAATTAACATTTTTCAAATTTATTTCAATCGTAAACAATTTTAGATTATATTTAGAAGTTGCAAAATAATTATAATCTATAATTTTACATTTAAGATTTTGTGAACTTAAATCATGTGTGAAACCATTTTAAACCAATGTCCATTCTTTTTGAATCAAAAATGTTTCGTTTCAATTTAAGCAATTTCGGTCTGGATGCGAAATGGTTACATCAAACATAAAATCATTGATTTTTCCCTGAGTTCATAACTAGTTAGATATTTAATGCGAACTTTGGAACCGAAATTTAGAAAAACTGTTACCAGAGTAAAATTTCTTTGGAGCACTCAACTCAAAAAATAATCCATATGAAGTTCACTTCAATGACTTAAAATCACTTTTTAGTATCAAGAACTGCCTTTTGTTTTCAACTTTTGGACTGTTACCATTAATTGGACATTTCTTCAAATTATTTTCAATGAAGGTTTCAAAAAATTGACTCATCTGCGCAAATTTCTAATATACCGGTTTTGTTAGCTTATGTCTGAACACAATGCCACCGATCTGTCTCTCAGTCGGAGAAATAGAGTGGCGAAATTGCCACATACTATATATTCTTGAACAAAGTTCATTTTCGAGCTTACGAAATTGCTACTACAAAGGTTTTTGATCATTGGATACAAATCCGCAGAAGTTTTTTTGATCAAAAGATATTAAATTAAAACAATAAAACAAAATCCTTTCTATTTATATCAATTTATCCGAAAAGTTATTTAAAATTCCAGAAGAGATTACACACCGATTTTTGGTTAGAAAAAATTATATGTTAAGATTTGCTCGAGTTATGATGCTATGAAATTGTTATGTCTGGACAATCTACCTATGTCTTTTATGTTGTAACGGTAGAAAAAAAAAGTTTATAAAAAATATTACACCAAAAAATATTACAAAACAAAAAACATAAAAAGAATCGGCTACAGCTAGTCATAATTGTTTCATCCATTGCTAAATGGAATCATCAGTGACCTTTGAACAAATGTGTGAGAATTTCTATGCCTGATTTATATCCCCAGTTGCATAAATTTGTTAAGAGCCTTAGAAAAAAGCAAATTATTTTTCATATTGTTTCTTTGTTCTTGTAACTTATTCACTTTTCTCACTCGTCAGCATAAAGGTCACTGATGATTCCATTTAGCAATGGATGAAACAAGTTCGACTAGCTTTAACCGTTTTTTTGTGATGATTTACGTTTTTGTAAATTATTTTTTGAGTTATCACACACTCTACTGAACAGTAAGCTCAGTAAAATAATTATGATATTTTCTTTCTTTTGTTTGTTGTGTGCAGCAGTGCAATTTAACTCAGACAATAATTTAGCTAAAGAGTGAAAAAGTAAAAAAATCGAAAAACTTTCTTCGGAACTTTGACCAGAAATTATATTTTTTTGAATGGTTTGCTATTGAAATTTGCATACTGAACTTTAAGCTACAATTGTGGTAAAACGCTGTTAAAAATCTGGACAAATTTTTGACCCAAAACTGTTGAGGTTAATTATTGAAAATTTAACAAAATTCTAAGAACTTCTTAGATCGTTAATATTCCTTGAGTCGCCATTTTTATAAAAACTCAGTGAAGGTTTTACTCGGCTATGGAATTTGAGGTCAAAGATTTGAGTATTTAAGAGCAATTAAAAAAAAAACTTTTCCTTCTATTTCTTTGCAGAATGACTTCGTGGGATGTAGCTGCTATCACAGCACATTTAGGCGATTACAATATACGCACTGATTTCGAGGTAAAACACGTTGAACGGCGCATCAAACGTCTGGTGCGGCATAAAGGTTTTGATTTTTCAACGCTGGTGAGTATAAGACATTAAATTTCAATTTCAAAAGATTTATAACTTCTCCTCTTATTTTAGCATAATGACGTTGCAGTCTTGACCCTAAGTGAACCAGTTAAATTTACGCATGAAATTCAACCAATCTGCTTGCCCACAAGCAGCGCACAACAAGCTCGCAGCTATACTGGTCAACAGGCAACTGTAGCCGGTTGGGGCAGCCTACGTGAGAATGGACCACAACCTTCAATACTACAAAAAGTGCAAATACCAATCTGGTCAAATTCAGATTGTGCGCGCAAATATGGACGTGCTGCACCAGCTGGTATCATTGAATCTATGATTTGTGCTGGCCAAGCGTCCAAGGATTCTTGTAGTGTAAGTGACTAGAAGAATACATCTTACACGCTACAAAATTCAAAATTTTAACTATTACACTTCTGATTACATTTTGGCCACACTTTTTTATGCTAACAAGCTGTTCTTTTTTGCATTTCAAAGCTTTTTCATTCATTACAGGGTGATTCGGGTGGTCCTTTGATTGTTAACGATGGTGGACGCTATACGCAAGTTGGTGTTGTCTCTTGGGGAATTGGCTGCGGCAAAGGTCAATATCCAGGTGTCTATACACGTGTGACGTCATTGTTGCCTTGGATTTATAAAAATATTAAGTCTTGAAATTGAAGTTTTTGGAGGAGATTTTTATGATTAAAACACTTTTACTTTTAACTTGACATAAACGTGATGTGATGAATTTAATAAAATAAATGAAAATATAAACAGATTTCATGATTTTTTTTTTAACTGAACAAAGGCTTGAAGGGTCTTACCCCTTCTAAATTGTATAAGTTAGACATGTGCTTAAATGCGTAAAGGGTTAACCTACTGTAACCGTAAAAACTCGACGTGTTTTTGCGAACTTTCTTCAGGTATAAAGGGGTATAAGAGGGGAAAAATGATGTGGAATAGTTACACAACTATTTAGTTTTAAAAGAAATTTCTTTTTTTTTTAAGAAACATTACAAAATGTCGAACCACATGCCTTCTGCCAAGCTATGTTTTCGCTGTAGAGCTCCGTGGCACGCACTCTAACGGCCGTAATTGCAATACTTATAAAAGAAAAATGAGTTAGAGTTCATCCAACGGAATTTTAAAAATTTTAATTTGTGAGGGAATGGCGTGCATTTGGAAAAAGGGTCGATTTTTGGCCCCAAAATTTACAAATCAAAATTTGCTTATTGATCCACTGTACAAGCTTAATGATCCACTGAACTAGTCGATTAAGCAGTATTTTGTATTCTCAATATGTCAACGCATTATTTTGTGTTATGCCTAAAAGTATGCAATAATTTTGCATAAGCAATGAATTTTTAGGGCAAAGCATACAATGTTAACATCTGAAGTGTTGGTAAATAATGCAATAAAGAAATATGTATTGAAATTTGCTAGAACTTATGAAAATGAAGCATACAATAGGGTGACACACAATGAACAGAGGGACTGATACCCAATGTCAGAAAATTTAAAATTGATGTTGAACACAAATGAAATATTTTCTTAGATATAATGAACATTTTTATTTTCTTTTGGGGTTACACCGAATTTTTGGCTACTATCCCCCCGTGCTATCTCTCCTTTTTTGTATTTTTATTTAAATTTTTATGAACAAAAAAAAAATTAAAAAGGATGTTTAAAAAATGGACATCTAAAATGGTTTCGCTCCCTCTCCTGCTTGTCCGCTTTTGTACATTTTTACGAATCCCTCTCCTTTCCCTCATAGCTGCTGTGGACGTATTTTATTGACGACCACTAAAAGAATAACCATTTTTACAAAAAATTTTGAACAAAATCGATCTGATACATACAAATGAGGCGCTTAGTTGCAAAACCGGCCAAGTCCAAAAAAAATTTTTGAGAAATTCTCATATGATAATCTAGACCAGTGATGGGCACATAGTGGCTCTATTTGCTCTCATTGATCGCAGGAATGTAATTTTTCAAAATTATTTAATATTAATTAATTTTATAACTTTCTCTTGAATAGCTTGAAAAAAAAATTATGTAGGCTACTCTTAGCCAAAAAAAAAACAAAACAAATAAAAGAAGTGGCTGACTTGGCGTAAAATGTTCTAACTATAATAAAAAAAAATTGTAGATAGCAATAAATATTTTTTAAACATAAGATATTACATTGAACTTATTTAAATTAGTATTTTATGTCATTAGCCTTTTTTAAGTTTTGGAAGGCTTTAACCCAGTCGCTTCCTTCACTAGCACCAAGATCTGTTTCGTTTTTTTGTCACGAAAAAAAAAAATGTCCCGTCTTTTTGCAAAATACGCAATATTGACCAATTTTAAAATTTTTTTTTACAAAAACATATAACCTTAAATGTTCTGTTAAAAGGGTGTCAAGTACATAGGTTGAGTGTTTTATGCAATGAAAAATTAATGCAAGAATATTCAAAAATAATAAGCAAAAGCAATTTCTAATATTTATATATTTGCATAACGCATGATCAAGCTCAAAAATATATCAAAATAATAATAAAAAATGCGATCATTTAAATTCATAGTGTTGAATTTTTCACAAAACATCTGCTTTATAAAAGCAGCAATCTTTTAATATCTGCGATAAGTCAAAATGATTTGAATTTGTTTATAAAGAAAGCATTCAAAATCAAAAAATTAGAAGGTATTAATCAAAATGTAAAGAAAAATAAAACAATATTAAAAATTAAAATTAAATTATAAAGAAATTCGTAAGAAAACTTTCAACATACAGACATTGAATTCAATAACACAATAAAATGAAAGCAAAAGTGGTAATGTTGACAAAGAATGAGATACCTCACGTTAGAGCAACAAAACACAAATGATTTTGATAAGTTGCTTGTATGGCATTGTTTGAGAGCTACATTTTTATAAAAATTATTTTCACTATACTGAAATGAATTATTGCGCACCTTGAAAAGCATTTTATATGCAGCAGTTAAGTTTAAAATTTAGGGCGGTGACACACCCACTGGTACAATCCAGCCCGGTTTTGATCTAGAAATAGCTTTCCATAAGCAAACCCCTTTACACCAAATTTTAGTATGATTGCTCACATATTTCAATATATATGCCATTTACCGTATTTTATTTGTATGGCAGGTGCCACGCCTACTAGTGCTATTTCAGCCACTTTTGATTCAGATATACTCTATGGCGACTGAACCACTTATATTAAATTTCATAGCAATTGCTGCAATAGTTCACTTAAACAGCGCTTACAAATTTATGTTAATATGGAAGGTGCCCCGCCCACTGATGCAATCGCGTCAAAATTCATTTATTTTTAAAGCTTATAGTAACTGACCTCTTTACACCAAATTTTATGAAGATTACTCTCATAGCACACTATCTATAATAATAAACGTTTTTTGCTTATAGGGGAGGTGCCACGCCCACAGGTCCTATTGGATTAAATTTTTGTGATAAGAGACCTTGTAGCAAGTATATCTACCTCATTAAATTTCATAACGATTGCGTTGTTAGTTCTCTTAATATAAAGTTTATAAATATTGTGGGCGGTGCCACGCCCTTCAACGAGCTTTTTTAACTAAAGTTGCTGAGCTTGTATTGATGACTGCTTTCAGCAGCATGATTTCAAAAATTTTTATGGAAATCGTTTGTGCCAATTTTGAGATATACGGAATCAAAATTTTAAAATGTTGAAAAATGTCACACCTACTTTTTAGATTCCGCCCACTTTTTTCTCAATTTAAGATATATTTGATACGTATCCGTTTACCAAATTTCATCGCAATATCTTGAATGGCTTACAAGATATGGTAGCATAAATGATACAATTTAGGGCTGTGCCACGCCCCTGTACGTCCTTTTGGAAACTTGAAACCTAGCCTAATAATAATTTGGTTCACATGTGCACCAAATCACCAAGTTTCATCAAAAACGCTACAACTTCTTTCAAAATTGGGCTGGGTAAATATACATAGAGTATGGGCGGTAGGCGTGTCCGTCAACCGATTTCGCCCATTTTCAATAGCCAGATGCCTGCAAGAAGATGTGACCTGTGTGTGGAAGTCTCATTCAATTAGCTTTCTTGGTTTTCCCGTAAACCTGATTTCAACAGACGGACAGACGGCCATCGCTAAATCGACTCAGGTGGTGACGCTGATCATGAATATATATACTTTTCCATACCTGCCGCGCCTCTTTCTGTCTGTTACAAATGAAGGACAAAGTGAATATACCCTCGGTGTAGGGTATAATAATTTTCTTGAAAATAAAATAATTTATTTCCATTGGAAACCCCTCATGTATGCCTATCATTTTCGTAATTTTTTGCAAAACTGTTGCAAAATAAAAACCTTAAGTGCGTATATTCTAAAAAAGAAATTAAATTTCTAAGATTATGGAAATTATGGAAGCAAATAGTGAAAGTAAATACAGCATTTATCATATAAAAAAAGTTCGGAGAATTTATTAGTCGTTACAAATAAATGCATATTTTTTAAGTGATCTTAAATTGAAGTGATGTAATTTGAAAGTGATGCTTTACTTAGACTTTTGTTCAGTAAGATTCTGCAAAATTTAAATTTCTCAAGGAATAATTATTTTCCGCAGATAACTACCGAATACCAAATTGTGATTTATTTGACAAATTGCGAAAGGAACCCGAAGAAAGCAAAGTAAGAAATCGCAATGTGCAACCATTTGCTTCATAATATTGATAGCATTTATGTTTCAACAACACTCGATGAACATTTCCAAAAGAAAGTTCCAATATCTCACAATAAATCTTAAATAGCTTTATACCATTTGCTTATAGAAAAAGTGGGCGTGGCGAAAACATTTTTAAGTGAAAGCATTCCCACCATCTAACAAATATCTGGAGAAAGCGTCATATCCATACCTTCATTTTTCGAATTTTGGACAGAAAAAGTGGGCGTGGCGAAACCATTTTTATGTGAGAGCACTGCCACTATATAAAAAACATCTCCACAAAGCATCATATCGATATCTTCAATTATCGCATTTTTCATAGGAAATTGGTAAAAATTTTTTATAATCCAGTGGTAGCATCCCAGCGATTTTGCTGTTTTGATTTTTTATTTCTTTGGCCAGCATTTCGCAATGTTGGTAATCAAATTGGTACTAAATTAAAAAACTGTTTTAGGACTTTTTCCGGCGCATTTACAATTAACGCACGCATATCTTTTGTCAGCTCTGCATTCATCAAGTGTGTAACCAGAAGCTCCCGCAATGCGTTTGTTGATCGATCAATTTTTTTCAGTGTCGCCTTTTGATTTTCACTTTAATTTGTTTATATTCTTGTGTCCTATTAAACACGCGGATTGAAAACTCTGCAATTATTTCATAACGTGTTAATATAAAAGGCTTCTTTACATAAAGCCTCGGTCGAGCTACAGTTGGATGCAAAATAATCTTTTCTCAAAATAGCAAAATTCGCGTTTCATATGTATATTATTCAATTTAAACAAACAAAAAAAAATTTATTTAATTAAAAATAATAAAAAAATTTCTTATAATTATATGATTTATGATACTAATTTAAACAATTTTGTTTTGTATATTTTTCAATTTAGAAAAAAAATAATCAATAAGAAGCTACGGGAAAATTTTGCTATAATTCAAACATCGCTGAAAAATATTCATTAAGCAATATATAAATAAAGAGATAATGGAAAATTTCAACTTATGATAAAAATACAAAATTAGGTTAATGGTTATATTGCGAAAACTTTCAGCAGTTTAACTTTTTGCAAAGAAAAAAACCAAAAAGAAAAAATTCTAAAAATAAATATTTGGGAAAAAGGAACCGAATTGAATGAACTTCAGTTCATTGCTCTACAACGCGAACGCGAAATGGATGCTTGTTTTGACAAAACATTGTAAAACAAGATAAATCTACATGAAAAAATTAAATTGAAAGTATTTTTTGTTTTCGGTTCTGTTTTATTACTTTCTGCTTAACTACAAATGATGTTTTGACATGAAAATTGGAATTTTAAATTTTAGATATTTGCAAAAAAGTGAAATATTTCAGCATGCGACTTTTACTGCGCGCTACATCATATTGGGAAGTGTGTATTGATTTTAGCTGTGAGCTGGAAAACTTTTATTTTTAAACGAAGCTTTGAGTTGTACTGAGTGCAGATTCATTCTTCTCACATAAATATTTTTTTTTCGTATTTCTATCATAAATATTCCATTGCATTTTGAATAGCATTGCTTTTCTGCTGTTTTTCTTTATAGTATTAATTTTTCCAAAATACACCCGTATTTTTAGAAAAAATTAAGAAAATTTTAACTTGCCGCTTTGTCGTATCTGCAGGCAACAATGCTGATTTGAAAGAACTGATTAAGGAACTGTGAATTTTTCGGGATAAAAAGTAGTCTATGTTTTCGTCCAGGACATATACAGTCTATTCACCAAGTTTCATTCAAATTTGTTCAGCCATTAAGGCGTGATTGAGTAAGGAACATCAAGTTTATCAAAACCTACAATTTGATCAAAAATTCAGATATCACTTTTTGACAATTCTGAATTCCTCTGATCTTAGATTAAAGGAATAAATTAAAGTTCGACCTAAAAAGTTGTTATAAAATAAGTTTTCAATTTTCTATATAGTTTCTATGGCTGACATTCTCATATTTAAAGCCAAAATATTATTGTTTATAAAGTCGTCAAACCTGATGGCTTTTGGAGACTTGCAAAGTAATTTTTCTGATTTCACCACAGCACGTGCTCACTGGCTTAACTACACGTACCCACATTAAATTTGGCAACAGTTTTTAGATAGCTCCTGTATAGCGCTTTGTGCACCAAATCAGGATTAGGCTAGGTTTCAAGTTTCCAAAAGATTAAACAGGGGCGTGGCACAGCCCTAAATTTTATCATTTATACTACCATATCTTTTAAGCCGTTCAAGATATTGCGATGAAATTTGGTAGGCTGATACATATCAAATATATCTTGAATTGTGATAAAAGTGGGCGGAATTAAAAAAGTGGGCGTGGCACTTTTCAATTGTTAAAACTTTGACTCCGTATATCTCAAAATTGGCACAAACGATTTTCATAAAAAGTTTGGAGATGATGCCGCTGAAATCAGTTATCAATGCAAGCTCAACCATTTCACTGAAAAAACTCGTTGAAGTTTGTGGCACCGCACACAATATTTGTAAACGTTATATTAAGAGAACTAACAACGTAATCGCTATGAAGTTTTAAGATGTGGATATAATTGCTATAAGTTCTCTCATTACAAAAATTTGGTCCAATAATACCTGTGGGCGTGGCACCTCCCATATAAGCAAAAAACGTTTATTGTTATAGGCAGTGTGCTATAAGAATAATCTTCATAAAATTTGGTGTATAGATGTCAGTTACTATAAGCTTTGAAAATAAATGAACTTTGATGGGATTGCATTAGTGGGCGTGGCACCTCCCATATTAACATAAATTTGTAAGCGCTGTTTTAAGTGAACTATTGCAGCAATTACTGTGAAATTTAATGTAAGTGGTTCAATTTCTATAGAGCATATCTGAATGAATAGTGGCTGAAATCGCTACAGTGGGCGTGGTACCTCCCACACAAATAAAATATTGTAAGTGGCATATTTATCGAAATATGTGAGCAATCATACTAAAATTTGGTGTAGGTGTTTGCTTATGGAAAGCTATTGCTGGATCAAAACCGGGCTGGATTGTACCAGTGGGTGTGTCACCGCCCTAAATTTTAAATTTAGCTGCGGCATATATCGCAAACTATACAAGCTATTGTGCTGAAATTTAATTTGAGGATGTCGATCACGAATATATTTATTGAACCAAAAATGGGCGGAATTTGAGAAGTGGGCGTGGCATATTTCAAATTTTTCATTTCTATTCGATTTTTTTCAACATTTTTTATATTCTTTTGTTTTTTTGAACCCTTTAACTTTTTCCAATATATCCTATTTGTGTTTGTTCGAATTTTTCAACCTCTTTCAACTCTCTTCATAAGTTTCTTTATTTTTTCGACTTTTTCATCAATTGTGAATTGTTTCAAATTTTTTCAACCTCTTTCAACTTTTTTAGAGTTTTTCAACCTCTGTCTTTCTAACATTTCACATTTTTTATCGACTTATTCAACTTCTTCAACCTGTTCAACGTCTTTTTCATATTTATTGGAAAGGTACATTCAGTGCAGTGTAGGGTATGTGAGTTTCGGCCTGGCCAAAGATAAAACCTTAACTTGTTTTTTTTTTAACTTTTTTTTTTAATTTTTTTTTTTTTACTTTTAGAATAAGGAAAAAATTCAGAATTATGAAATACTAATTATTTCAAAAACTTATAAACTATCTTACATTATACATTTTTATTACAATAAGCTGGATGATGCATATCATGGAGCTTTCAGAGGTTTCGAAAAAGTTCTCAAGAACTTTAAAGAATTTACTGTACATTTTTGCTAGAAGTTTATCAAAGCATAAAACAAAATAATGTGTAGAGTAAACCCAAACCAACGTGACCGACTAAAATGTGTTTATTTGTTAAATATTATTTTAATGAAAAGTAAAAATTTCTTTCAACACAAAAGCTGAGTTTTTTTATGTTTTTCAATAAACTTTTGTTTTATTAAATTTATTTTTATTTATTAAATTAATTTTTCTACGTTCATTTTTGTTATTACTTGCATGCTGTTTTAGTTTCTTTAACCTACCCAGCCCATTTCTTTTCACACTCATTAAATCAGCCTTGACCATTAGACAAGCACACGCATACAAGCGGCGTACACTCGAGAAAATCATCGGCCATTTTTGTACCATTTTTTGAGATTGATTTTCATTTGTTTTGTTCTTTTTTGCTGTTACTTTTTTCAATTGCGCCCGGTTCTTTTTTGTGCGTCAACGGAAACTTAAAAGTTTCTGTTTTTTTAATTTGTTTTTATTTTTGTTGTTTGACTTTTCATTTTATGTCTTGCCTATTTTTAGTTTAATTTAGTAGTTTGTCTTTGGATGTTGCGAAAATTTTTTAGCGCTATGTTCTTTTTCTTAGAATTATTTTGTTTTCGTCATTTGTCGAACATTGACATTTTGTACATTAAACTCGAAATTTACAATGAATTTTCTTTAGAAATTTTTGTTTGTTTTTTTTAGGACGTTTGTATTTTCATCAGTTGCCTTATCTTAGTTTCAATTTTGCTAATCTTATTAAGTCACGCAGTATTACTCGTTAGTAGCTAAAATTAAAAAAAAAAAACATTTTGTTTCGATTATATTTCCCTTTCTGGGTTACAGTAGTAGTACTAAATATTTTATCAGGTCAAGCTATTTTGAGTTGTAACAAAAGGATGAACCGTTTGTGCCGAAAATGTATTACTTGAAAATCATTTGCCAAGGTTCTTGCGCAGGGCAATAGTTTCTGTTAGTTTTTAAGAGCTGAATTGTAACCCACAGAACTGTTCTAAGGCTACAAGATTTTTCAATATTTTATTTATGACGAACGCTAAAGAACGACGAAAAAAGATACATTCCACCCTAATATACATATAGCATGTGTGGAGAAGAAATTCATCAAAGTAGGCAATTAATTTTACCATCCCCTAAAAGCTGTTGCTACGCCACTGAGCTGCCATAATACGAATATGTTCCTTAATTCTTACGTTCATATGGTGTGCAAATAATAATATTTCGAAAAAAAAATATTTTCAATATAAATTGCCAAATTTATTTATTTTCTATAATTAAAAAACAGCAGACCATGTCGCAATCATTGGAAAGTTTTCATATTTATTAGCATTTTACGAATGTCCAAGCAAATTATGGCTGATGAAAATTTTTAACGATTCGGACACGTGCTACTGACGTGAAATAAAACGAAAGCTACGAAATTAGTGAGATTAGACGCGGTGGCGTTAAAAAAAAATGTCCTCACATCAGAATGAATTATATTGACAAAATTGTTAGATCTTTAACAAACATAAAGACAAAAGAAATATAAAAAAACACACAAGCAGAGAAAGCAATAACAGTTTATTTAACCCATTGCTTCCAATGGGATAAAGGTGACCATAGAGAAAACTATCGTAATTAAGGTATACCATTTGGCATTGCAAAAAATTAAATACCCAACTATGGGCTTACACACAGTAAAAATGCACATAGGATTCTTAAATTTTAATAAAAATTTATATTATCAGGGAGGAAAAAATGGCCCATAATAATGTTAATTTGTCAGTATAACGCTTTGAAATTGTTGCCTATCAAGAAGGTGCTATGTCTTTTTTTTTTAATTTGCCCAATTTTTTGTCTAGTGTTATCCCTAACCATTTTTAGTATTCGTGTTAAATTTGGTTTCATTATCTTAAATAGCTCTTCAACTCTTTATAATTTTTGCTTGTACGGAGAGTATCACGTCTGCTTTTCAAAATACTCCTACTTTATATCTAGCAACAGTCCTAACCATTCCTAGTATATGTGTGATATTTGGCTGCATTTCTCATCTATCTATCTCATAAAAATTTTAAGCAATTGAAAATAAATGTGCATGCTATATATAGACAACAAATTTAAGACGTCCATATTAGAGGTTTGCCCAAGTGCACTAGCTGTGACGTCAAACTATAGGACTTAGATCAAGTTTGACATTTTGCATCAGTAGCAGCACGAAATAGAACGATACAACGAACTGACTTAGCGTCGTTTGCTTATGAATTTTAGTTCGCTGTGAACGTTGTTCAACTCAACAATCGTCGTTTGAAGCGATTGCACAAGCAAACAACAACAAAGCGCACATTGACGCCAGCGTATTTTATTTCTACATTTTTGGAATTGACATTTGGCTTATTGTGTTTTTAAATATTGATTATTTGCATGTTATTTTTTGGTTTTTTTGTTGAAAAAAGAGTAAATTAAAATAAAATAATAGTTGTTTGAAACAATTTTAAAAAATATTTCAGCAAAATCATCACTTCTCAAGACCATAAGTCATATTTATTTAACTGTACACAACAAAACTACACGACAAAAAAATATTTTTCATATCAAACACAGAAGCGTCATGGAAGCTAAATGTAACTTTGTTATAATTTTTTTTGAAAAAAAAATAAAAGAAATTTGGACATCATAAAAACACTAAAATCACTCGGAATAGCAGAAATGTATACATAAGACAGTAAAACGATATAAGGAAACGGATGGCTCGAAGATTAAAAAAAAAATTGGAAGCAGTCGGACTGTGCGAACAAATGACGTCGTAAAACAATTGAGAGGATGATATCCTGCTCAATCAGCCAGTTCTGTAGCAAAGGATATGAAAATATTCAAAAATTCCAAGCAGTTTCTTATCAGGAATGATCTACGACTCAAGGCCTATAAAAGCTAACGCCTTCATGGACTAACAAATAAGCAAGAGCAATTACCTGTTATAAAAAGTAAGGAGCAACTTGACTGGCACGGTGGAGATGAAATAATCTTTTCGGATGAAAAACTGTTCTTCCTGCAAGACAGCCAACACCAGCAGAGTAACCGTTTGTACGCCAGAAGTTTTGCGAATGCTTCAAAAAATGAATTGGCTGCTGAGCGATATCAAAACGTGACCAAAATCAAGGTGTGTGGAGCAGTATCACAAATAGGGAAAGGGCCGAAAAATGTGCGTGATTTCATCCCTGCGGAAGAATGGCCAGCATCATCACCGGATCTCAAGACATTGGATTTTCGCGTATAGGACCATATGCTAGCTAAAGTAAGGTCAACAAAAGGCTTAACAATTGATAGGTTCAAGCAGCGTTTGACAAGAATTTGGGACGAAATGGAGCAGAAAATGGTGCGTGCCGACTGTGAATCGTTTTTCAAACGTTTATGTCTTGTAAGCAAAGAAAAAGGTGAAAGTTTCGAACTTCATCATTAATTTAAGAAATTTCGGAATGTTGTTGAACGTTTGAAATAAATAAAATAAAGTATTGTAGACGATTTTAATTTTTATAACACTTTGTTTTACTGACAGTTATTATTGGCCACACTGTATACCTGCAAACTCATTAGTGACATTTCTATATCAAAATATTTCAAAATGCGATAGCTCGGCGAAAAAAAAAAGAAGATATATCAGAAAACTCAATGGCATTTGAAAGAATAATAACTGTACTAGGTGCTACATAACGGTGTTTTTTTTTTTTCATTTTTAGGTTAGGATATCTCAAAAACCTGACGTGATAGAGTAATTATGTGGCCATATTTGGATTCAGCGTACCAAAATCCTTCAGAAATTTATATTCAAGCTTCTGCTTCCAGAGAAAAGTAAAGTTTTGTTAGTTATCTTTCATACGACACCCATAATATGGATATAAGTCTAGGAGTTTCCTTCTCAGCAGACAAAATGCTAATTAAGAGTAAAAGGAAGCATGAAAACGTGCGACCCTCACACTTGCGCTTGAAACTTGTAGAAGACTTCATTTGCGGTTGCAGCGATCACCTTTCTTGCTGTTTTTCGTTTTGTTTTGATTTGATTTCTTGTTTGCGTACATAAAAACTTAGGTAGACTTGAAATGTGACAAGTGACTTGATGACCGTTTCAAATGCGCTTACGCAGAACTCTAATCCATATACACTATCATTTGTACGAGTTGCAGGAAAACTTTTACCCTCATACCCTGTTGTAGCGTATAAAAATCTAAAGTTTTTTTATAACACGAAAATGACGAGAATTTGAATTACAATCATGCCATGTACTTGCAATATTACAGCAAAGCGGCACCAATTGGGAATATCATTCATCACTTATTTGTTTATTTTTCATTATTAATTGAGTGAAATATGTAAAATTAATTTTATATTTTTAAAGCAACATATTGTTTTAATAAATTTCAATAAAATTTATATTAAGAACAAACTTTTTTTTTTGTAACTTAAGGTTACATTGCATTAATATTTAAGTGGGTAACATTTTTTTTTTCACATACAACTGTAGTATCACAACGCATTGGTCGTCATTAATTTTCGGGTTTTTTTTTTTGTCGTATACTATATAAGTTATAAATTTATTATTGTTGTTGTTGCGCATAAGAACCAAACTGTGTGTTTTTGTTTGCTAAATAATTTTCTTTTTGGCATTTGATCAAAATTTCAAAAAAAAAAATAAAATTTTTACGAATGCGACACACTCGGCAACGATTGCGGTAACGGCTTGTGGCTGTGGCGGCAACTGCTGTATTTGTTGCACCCTGTTGGCATTCTCTTCTTGGCAGTTCCATGGTTCACAAGATGTTCGCATGGCCTAACTTAAGTTTTATTGTGACTACAAGTGGACCATGGTAGTGAGAAAATTTTTGTAGTTCATAGTAGATCGTCTATGTATTTTTGGAAAGGCGAAATTTGCTACAAAATTTAATGTCGACAGAAAACAAACACATAATTATGCAATAGAATTTATTGCCCAACAAAGTACAAACGCTTGAAAGTTCCTTTTTAAAAACATACAATATAACATTAATCAATTCAGAAATATAGAAAATTTTGAAATTTGGTGATTTTTGAAGGGTACATGTTCACTTCTGTGCATCAATCACTTTCTGACGGTTTTATATACTGTATTGACAGACACATCTGTTCTCATAAAGGTTCAATTCATTTAATTCTTTAAAGGGTTTCATAATTTTTTAAAAAAAAAAAATTTAAAACTAGATCGAATACTACACTCAGAAAAGAGTATGCTTGAATTAAATAAATGTATTTGGTTGATAGGTTTTCATAATATTTATTAACTATTAACAAATTTTAGTATTTATTTCTATGACCTTCTTAATTGGAAGTTAAAGTATTGCTTATTAACACAAATCTGTTTAAGTCTATTGAATAGATTTAAGTGGGTTCAATACAGGGTTGTAAAGTTGAAAACAAACAATTAAAGGCCTACCCAAAACAAAAGAGTTTTTCCTTAAAATGCTTAAATTTTAGTTTTTTTTGTTGGGTTAATCGTTTTTTTTAGTCGCCCTGGGCCATGGTTCAGTACATTCCGAAATTTAGAAGATCCAAATTTGGCAATTTAAAATTCTGACTCCTGAACAGATATTTTTTATTTATTGGCGTAAAAGGTTATTTTATTTTGGGGACATTTTTCATAAAAACGGGTAATTTTTTTGTTATATGTTTTTTCAGTGCAAATTTTTTGACACCTCACGTTTGATTTATAACTTGTGTTACCACCAAAAATGCTTAGAGAGATTTGCCATTTTCCCATGAATAGACAAACAAGGAACAGCGCTTGCAAATCATTGAATTTATTATCAAAATACATGCTCAGTGAGAAATCTGAGAAATTAAATTTTTTATCGAAAAATGTTCTTCAGAAACAAACAGAATTGTCGAATTTGGTCTGAAAAGCAGCCAGAGGCAGTTTAAAAGCTATCAATGGAACCTGAAAAATGCACCGATTGGTGCGGTTTGTAGGCCGGCGGCATCATTGGACCGTACTTTTTGAAAAATAATGAAAATCGCAAAGTTACAGTCAATGGAACAAGGTACCAAGGCGATGATTACCGACTTTTTTTTTTTGCCCAAAATGGAAGAGTTGGACTTGGTTGACATGTGGCTTCAACAAAACGGTACCACATGCCACACGGCACGCGATATCATGGACCTGTTGAGCAATTAATCTCACGTTTTGGAGCAGTTTAGAGGCCGCCAAGATCATGCGATTTGATCATAATAGACTATTTTTTGTGGGGCTACATAAAGTCTCTCGTATACAGTGACAATACAACAACAATTGCAGCCCTGGAAGACAATATTACAGCTGCCATTGGTGAGATACCGGCCGAAGTGCTGAATAAAGTATGCCAAAGTTGAAGCTTACCGATGGACCACCTCAGGTGTAACCGTGGGCAACATTTACAAAAAATAATCTTTAAAAAGTAAATGGCAGCAATTGATGCATAGCTTCAAATAGATAATTTAATAACTATTGAAAATTTTCTGTTCTTTTTTTAATTTTCAAAAACCAAACACTTAAAAAATCTCCTTTTACATACATAATTACGCTGAGGCGAAAGCCTCATCTCTTTTGCCCTAAAATTTAAATAAATTAGCTACCCAAAATATTACAGAGAAATTGAATTTTTCTGTAGAAAAAATTGAAAAAATTATTCAGAAAAACTAGCATATTTGCCAACATGTTTGGGCCAATTTTCGTATGAAATAAGACCCAGTATATATAGAAGATTGTTGGATTGATTGATTGATTTCAATAAAAAGGTAAGTGAACTTGAACGGTTGTTTGTTAGTTCCACATAGAATAAAGTGACCATTTTTTGCTGACAATATTTTTTCAAAAAAAAAAAAGTTTTTTTTTGGTTTGTTTTGAGACTAATAATTATTATATTAATAATTTTTGTATTGAACTTTTTAGTCATTTATACAACCAACATGAGAAAGATAACAAGTGAGAGTTTTAGAATTTTCGCTCTGGAAAATTTAACATAGAAATGATCAAAATCCTTACAGTATCTGCAACATTTTAGTTTTTCTTTATTTATTTTTTTGAATTAAAAAATAAAACAATTTCTCGCACAAATCCCAAAGTTTGTTTATAAAATACAAAATGGTTATTTAAAAATAAATTCGTTTAATGCGAATGAACGCACACTTGTAGACGGTGGTGTGGAACAGCCACAAAAAAAAGTAAATAAAAAACAAAAAAACAAAACGCAAATTCAAGGCATGAAATCATTTGTAATTTTTTTTTCTTTTGCTCATTTTTCTAAACTTCTCCGCTTCTAATGCTCAGCGTTTTAAAGAAAGAAAATTTATTGAAAATGCAAATAAGAAAAAAAAAACAAAATCAAAAATTGAGACAAAAACGAAAATGAAAATCAAATACAAATACAACTACTCGCACATACCAAGATTTTCAAATAAAATTCTAATACAATCACAAGAATTTATTGTTTTTGTAGAAAATTTTTGGTTAATTTAGTGAGGATATTTTCTGCGCGAGTTCAGTGCGAGTTGGGCTGCGGAACGCGTTGTTTTAAAATAGCTTTCGAAACAAAAAAGCTTACAAATTTCAAAAAAAAGCTTATAATTAGAAGAAATATAAGAGAAAAATAAAAGTAAAATAGATTTGAACTTAAATCTGAAAATAATGAAATTATTAAAGGATATTTAAAAAATGAAAAAAAAACTTTCACCAAAAAAGTTTATGTGAACTATAATGTTGAGTTAAAAAGTAATTCAAAGTAATGAAATTACTGAGGGATATTTAAAAAAAAAATTCTCCAAATAAGTTTCTGTGAATCCTAATGTTAAGTTAAAAAGTCACCGAAAATTATAGAATTCAAGAAAACTAAAAAGCCTTGTGACTTTGAATCAGAAAAAAATTTATTTAAGTGACTGATAATTGCAAAATAAATTAAATAACTTTTCAAGTTATGAAACGCAAAATATGTTGTGAATAATATGTACTAAAAAAATAGGAGTGACAGCGACTACTCAGAAATTACTCAAAACTTTCTTGGAAATAACTTTTTTGAAATAACTATAAAATATTACTCAAAAGAAAAACTTTAAGCAACTCGCTTTACCGCAAAAGTTATTAAGAATCATAAAGAATACTTAGGAGTGTTGTAAAATTATTTTTTCATTTATTCTTCTTTTTTAACAAATTTTTTTATTTTATTTTCTTTTACAGTGACTTTGTGATTATTTAAGTAAAAAAGTTTTACTTTAAAAAAATAAATTACCATCACAAAGGTGAAATTTAATAAAGGAAATTTTGAAAATTTCCCTTTTTCGAAAATTTAAGAAATTCATAGAAAATTTTATGCTGCAGTGCTTTTTATTTGATTACACGATTTCACGAGCTTAAATACAACGGATTTTGTAAATTTCCAAAAAAAACGTGTTGCCGTTTTCAAGATTTTTTGGAATATCAGTGTTTGAAAAAAAAATCCTAAAATTATTTTTTGTGCAAAAACTTGCAAATTTTGCTCAACACGAAAATATTTGCTGCGCTTTAAAATTTGAAGAAAATTTTGAAAAACAAACTACGACAACATGAATTCATCAGGGTAAGTTTTTATAAATTTCACTATTTTTCTCGCATTTTCAATTTATTAGACTTTTTATTTGTTTTATCACACTTACACATATGTGTAGTATAGTGTTGTGTAGTGATTTTTGTATTTTATTTAAAAACTTGAAGGCCACTTACGCCCACTGGCCCACAACCGTGCCAGCAGCAGCAGCAGCAACGCCGTGTGTGTATTGCCACGACCGATTGTAGTCTTTGGTTCAACGTGTTTCGTCGGCCAGAGACGCGTGTGCAGCACACAAAATAGTTGGCATGATTTTTTATCTATGATATATAAATTAATTTTTTTTTTGTTTTTGTAAATTTTCCTATTGGGTCGGCACGCGGAATTAATTGTAAGCCAAAAATTGCGGCATTTGCCGCAAGTCCATGCCGGAAGTTTGTGACTTATTTGGCCTTTAATTTCAACAGCAAATAGAAGCAGCTGCTTTATGAGTATACGGATGGGATTTTTTAGGGTCCATGCTGAGTTTCTATTTTTTTTTTTTTTTTTCAAATGACGTTTACAGAATATGTCGAATTTTATTTCTATTAATTGTTTTCAATCTTGAAATTTCTTCAAACGAAATTTCTATTCTAATACCTACGCAAAAAAATAAATGTTTGCCGGAACTATAAGTGCACAGCTGAAACGATTTATTTTTAAGCACACAGATTTGATAATAGTTAACATATGGTATAGTTGAAACATAAACACTTGATGTTAATCAACATGCTGCAAATTTGTTTAGTTGATTATAAATTTGTTAAAAACTACCATATCATATATTGGTTGAAACAAATATTTATTTCAAGCAAATTTTCAAATGCTTACAATTACCAAGTCATACAAATATATTAATATAGATTCAGAAAAAAATGCATAAATAAGATTTCGATATGAAAAAATATCGATTGATTGATATTTCATAAAAACATTAAGGTGTCACATACGAAAGACAGAGAGTTTCCAATACGCCTAAATACTAGTGAGCTCAATGCTGGAACTTATTTTAGTTGGTCAGAAATGAAAGCATCATCCGGGAATATTTTCAAGGCTTGGAAAAAATTCTTTATTGTAACAATAATGCTATTAAATTTAATAAACAATTTAAATTTGAGACCAAAACAAGGAAAAAATCAAGTAATACTGTTACATTTGCGCTCGCCAGAAATTAAGTACCCTACACATCACTAACAGTTAAAATGCACGTAAGCCTTTAATTTTTATTAAAAGGGTATTTCTTCGACCACACTACGCATTGGCTTGTATGATTTAACGTATCCACATTGAATTTGACAACAATTACTTAAAGCTTATGCTTGTATAGGATGTGCCACGCCCACTTTTTGTCTGATGCTAAGCCTAACCATTTCTTATTGGCTTCACTACTTTAAATAACTGTCTCAGTATAACGTTTTGAAGTTTTTATTTCTATGGAGAGTGCCACGCCCACTTTTAAAAATTCGGCAAGTTTTTGCTCAGAGCTTGTTCAAATTAACCCTGTTCAAGAAACCCCATAATAAATTCAATGGTGTTAAATCGCATGATCTTTGGGGCCAATGAATTTACGATAAAATTTTCCATAAATCGAAAAATTTTGAAAAATTTCAAAAATGTTAACAAATTAAAAAATGTATGTTTTTCAACTCACACCATCAAGAATTCTTTAGATATTTGCATCAAAAGATTATAACATTTAAATTATTATGAGCATTAATTTCAAAATGGAGTTTCGAGATTTTTCACTTAAGCCGGCGAAATGTTAAAAATGAAAACAATATTTTCATGTTTATTTTTTATTGTACAATAAATTAAGATTGTTAATTAAAAACAAAATCATGGTATATGTGTGTTAGCTCATGTCGTAAGTTTTCAAAATTTATTTTATTTAACTTTTCGTTTTTATTTATGTTTCTATTTCATTAAACCGGCAAGATATATTTTCGCAGCTTTATTTATTCATTTTATATGATTTACATTTTTGAAAACTAGAATATAAACATAAATTTATTAAGAAATTAAATGAGTCATATTGGATTTGTATTCAATGTGCCAATATCAGTATGTGTCCATATACTGCCAATACAAAACCACAAATTGTTACATTTAACATTCAAAAACATTGTTTTACGATTCCTGTCATATTCTCTCCCTTTACAATAAAGCAAAATAATTTATTGAAAAAAATTCGCAAATTTTTTACTATTGATTGTAGTGCAAAAAGTAATTATTTTGCAACATTTTTTTCGCATGAAGGCACCCGCTACTAATCGTGCAGTTTGAAAAAGTTTTGGGTAGCCCATATGCTTCGTTACGAAATAAAAGATATAAGAATGTGGTCATGGATAAATCTAAAAATTTTGCGCGACACTATTGGTATAAATCTTATTGGAAAAGTATTTTTTAGTTTTTTAATTGTTACTTAGAGGATTACTTAGGAAAGGAATGACCTCAAACGTGTGAAAGTCAATATACGTCAAAGTATGTTATTCCGGTAATCTGCTGTCATTCAAGTGATCTCCTCTGATAGTTCGGCAGGCTGTCAATCTTTTATCAAGCAATTGAATAGCTTTTTCGCATAATGATGGTTCAGTTAGCGATATTTGCTCGATGATGTTTTCTTTGAGGAGTTGAACACTTTGAGGATTATCCGCATAAGCTTTACTCTTCAAGAAACCACATAAGAAGAAATCTAATGGTGTTAAATCGCATGAACTTGGTGGCCAGTTCACGTCTGTTTTTCGATTGATTCCATTGTTGTGTGGCATGTTGCACTATCCTGTTGAAACCACATATTCTGCACATTAATATCTTCCAATTGACTTCACAAGAAGTTCCTAATGATCTCTTTATTCACAGTAATTGCATTGCTATTTAATTTTCGAAAAAACATGGACCAATTATGGCACCACACCAAAATCAACAACATGTGTACCGATGAAAATAATTTCTTTTGAAAAAATTCTCATTTTCTTCTGGTTTTTCTATTGCCCGTGTTTTATAAATGTAAGCACGTTGTTCACAAACCATTCCATTAGTTCCATTTTAACTAACCCGAATGTAAGTACTTAGCTGAAAACATTGGTGTAATCTAGTATTTGTGAAAAAAAAAAAAGGGCGGCAAATTGAAAAAAAAACCTGAAATATGAACACTAGGGTGGTTCTTAGGGAAAAAAATTGGGGACGCTATCTCAAAAAATTTTAGGAATTTTTTCAAATTTTTGTCTATAGCCCTTAAACAGCCTATTTCGATTTGAAATTTGGCCTAATCCGCAGTATATCAAGATGGGTATCGTTAAAAAGGTATTTTAAAATGTTCAGTTTTTAATATTCAAATTTTTTTGTGGGCGTGTCAGTTTTCGAGATTCTTCGAAGTCTTCCAAAGTTAAAAACAATGTGTCCCTCCATATATTTTCTACAACGTTTTACTTAAAAACCTGCAATTCTCTGAACACCCTTTATAAAAGATTTCACATGCTACTAAAACTACCAACATCACCATCAAATCATTATAAATATTGGCTTCCACCGAAATTTAAGAATTCACATTCAGAGAAGAAATCAATGATTTTATGTTTGATTCAACCTTAAATGCTTATGATTTAGCGACAAAGCCGAAAATTTTTTGATTGAACAGAAACATTTTTGATTTCGGTTCGAAAAAGATACAAATTGATTTACAGTGATTGCCTATATGAGTCAAAATTTTCAATGTGAATAAAAAAGAGTATATTTAAATAATTTGTAATTTCAAAATACAATTTGAAGTTTTTTAAGATTGAAATAAGGTTAAAAAATTTCATTTTCAATACTTTTCAAATTCAAAATGAATTAAAATTGTTTGTGTTAAAAATAAAAGGAAAATGGGTTATTTTTACAATTTTCAACTTCAAAATTTGTGCCTTTGAATCAAAAATAAAGTTTTTAATGTGCAGGTAGTAATAAGTCTTCAGCTAATTTTGGTAAATTATACAGGTCCTTTCAGCGAAATTTTTTCGTTCTGGCAATAATGAGATCGTATATACCATAGACAGTCTTAGCAAATTAGACGAATATGAAGCAAATATTTATGGAAACTCCTGAATTTGATTGCATTATATTGACATTTATCTTAATTTTTGTTGAAAAAATCGACAGAAAAATCTAGGCACAGTGCGAATTCAAGTGATGTTACCGTGAACAAATAGACTAGTTTACAAAATGATTTTTTTTTTTTTTTTTGATGAAAGGAAAAAGTGCATAAGAAAAGTAACCTCTTATCAATGGAACATTTTGAGTATAAACTAGTGATATTTGACTTAGTGATATAGAACCTTTCTTTTTTTTTTGAATAGTACTACAAATTATAATGCTCCACTTAATTTTTTTAAAATTAATTCGTAAAATTCAAGTTCTCCAACACAACAGGCGTTGGTAGCGCTCTTATGGCCTGTGCATCATGCAGCACATGTATGTATGTAGTGTTAATAGTTTGGCCAATTTAAACAAATCATAAGCACATTTCATGTAACACATTGTTGCTATTTTTAAAACAAAATATGTAGATTTCTCGATTTGGTTTGAGAAATAAAATTTTAAGTTAAAAACGCAGCAGTAATTTTAGTTTGTTTACATGAAGTCTAAATGTGGTTTTTCACCTTTGATTTGTATGAAATACCTCAATATTTATAAATAGAATTTTTGAGTTTCAAAACATTTAGTAAGATGCCATGTAAACATGAAAAGTTTATTATTTTTCTATAAAAATAATATCTCTTTTTTGTAAATCTTACAGGAACATTTCAGATATAGAATTATTTTCTTATATTTATAATATTATTTAAATTATTTTTTCAATTTTTTTTTTAGGAATATTTCAGCTAAGAGCTTAATATACATATGAAACATTTAGTAACAAAAATAATTTTAAATACATGCCGTGCAATGACGCACGTAAATATTGTGACGTCAGTTGTCAACTGACAACGTTTCATTTACAAGAAAGTACTACTTAACATACTTTGCACTTAAAAGACTAAACGTTTTATAAAAAAAATTAAAATAAAAATCAATAAAATATATACATTTTGCTAATAATATATCAGATATTGAGCAATAGCTCTCCTGTGAAAATATATTGCTGTCAGTCAAATTATTATTTGACCTAGTTTTTCCAAACAAAATATTTTTAAAACTTTTTCCTATTGTCTCAAAAGTGGGCGAAAAGTTATGAGCAAAAATTGAAAAAAAAAAAACAAAATTATTTTAAAAATTAAAAAAAAAAATAAATAAGATTTTAAAAAAGATTAAGAATAAATTTTTGTACATTTAATAGAAAACAGCTTGTCTGAAACTAATGACTGAAAGTCATTAAAACATTTAGAGATTAAAATGTCACCGTTGCACTTCTCTTTATAAGATTTATTCCGCATTTTATTGAAATTTATTAAAATTTGCAATTTAGTTGCAACAAAATTTGCACTCAAAGTACTTAAACGTTTGGGCACACACTGTTGGCACATTAAATGTATTAATAAAAATATTATTTAATGTTTTAATTAAAAAGGTTAAATCAAATTTATTATACGATGTATGCTTGACTCTGAAAAATACATAGTGCGGCGATTATATTCTGGAAGTTTTTTTAAATTATTTCTCTTCTTTATTCACAACTTGTGGTACTCGTGGCATCGCACGCGAATCACATAATGAAATTACTCTCTTAACATCTCATTCGATATTCTTTTTTTTTAAAAAAAAAAACAAAAAAAAAACATTTTATGGAGAGTATGTTCTTTGAACTTCAAAGCCAAATACAAACGGTACAAATGAGAAGAAATAAAAAACAACAATAACAACAAAAAGGAGCATAAGCATCAGCATCGAAAAATAAAACAACAATTTTTGTGTGAGGTTTCGCTAAAGTTTAATCCAAAAGAAAAGGATATTTAACTTTAAAAATAAAAAAATAAGTATGCAATAACCTTCCTTAGCACACATATGTTGATTTAAAAAATATTTTATTAAAATCAGCTTAGTATATTTTTCGCCAAAGCGTTACAAACCATTTTTATTGAAGCAATTTTATATAAATATATTCTGCTTTTGATTCAATAAACTTTCTACAGAGACTCTATAGTAATTCAAATGCGCTTTTGAGCTCATTTTGTGGTATTGCTTACCAGTTGATGTAGAAACTATTAGAATGGTCTTTCCGAAAACGCAATTCTTTCAACTTCTTTTTCTTATTTGAGAATAATGCGAAGTCAGTTGGTGCTAAGTCAGGTGAATACGGTGAGTAATTCAACATATAGACATAATTTCGTGCCAAAAATTGACGAACAACCAACGACGAATGACTCTGCACAATGTTCCCACTTATCAAGGATTGTCAAATACGACGAATTCTGGCAATGAAAAGCTTTCTAAATAGCAACTGTTTGACCAGTTGGGATGAATTTTCATTGGCTGATGCTTATGCTATCGTAGAAAACATAAAAAATTAACATCTTGACTTTTGATACAATTTTATGGGATTTTTTTGGCCTGTGGTGATGATTTCGACATTCATTAAGGCACTTTGATGCTTTGTTTCAGCTAATTGGCAACCCTGCTGGGAACAGTAACTCAATTTTATTTAATAATTTAATTATTTATATTTGGTAAATACAACCAAATAATAAATTGATTAAAAAAAATATTTATTTGTTTCAAACATTGATTAATAATCATCAAATCATGTAATTTCAGGAAGAAATATTGGTTTTGTCGCCAACGTACACATTTATTAATATCGATTTAAGTAAAAACCGAAGAGCAAAAAATCGATATTTTAATATATTGTTACGAAATTTCTGTCTCTTAGACGATAATTTCGATCTCACACACTTTTCTGAGTTCGATCACTGGATTGTGTAGCAATCAAAAACACACAAACTTATTTAATTATAAAATGGTTTATTTAAATCACAAAAGTTAGTTTTTACACGGTACAATTATTAATCTGGCACTGTATAGACTGTTACTGCTTTACTTATTTACTTAAAATCTACTGTGTTAAAATCAAATGTTTTACTTTACTACTTAAAGTCAACTGTATTACTTTATTGCTTAAATTCAACTGCTTCACTTTATTGCTTAAGTTTAACTGTTTCACTTTATTGCTTAAGTTCAACTGTTTTTCGACAACTCAGATGACAACCTTTTATACTACAGTCATCACTTTCTCGAATAATCCAGTACCTTCTAGATGGCGTATCAGCGTGGAATCCACAATTATCCAGAATGTTACCAATACCTTCTAGATGGCATATCGGCGTGGAATCCACAACTATCCAGAATTTTACCAGTACCTTCTAGATGGCGTATCGGCGGCGATAATTTCTCTCGGTTGTTGACTTTTATAGTGTACTGCAGCGCCTTTTCGGTTTATAATTTCTAGTACAAAAACTACATTTGGCCGCTAGATGGTGTACAAGTATTTTTATACAGCGAGTGATGCTAGCTAGTATCGTTTAGTTTTCTTTCGTTGGTTTTTATTTTGAGAATTTTTTGGCATAAACCAAATTTCCATACAATATAATCAGCAAGTTATAACGCATTTTAAGCTGGTAAATGAATGTTGTTCAAGGAAATTACCACTGGCCGACGACCTAAGCACCGCATAACCGCATGCGAATCAAAATATCTTATTAATCTAAGATGTTCCCTTGATTTATTATTATTTTTATAGCAAATAAACAAATCTCAATTAACCTCACATATTTTGCAACCTTAGAGTTAGCTGCAGCTATCTACAATTAACGCTCTTTTCATTTTTTGCCAAATTTCTTATGAGAGAAATGTGGCTGAAATTATTATGGTGATTGCAAGTTATGTTGGATCATGCAACTTGCTTCATATGCGAGTATTACCACAAACATATGAACATACATATTTATTATAAATTATTCAACAACAACATTGACAACTGCACGCATTTGTAACCCCCAAAAAGAAATTGTCTCATTTGGCCCAAAGCAATCTGAGGACATAATACAAAACAGTGAAAAGCAACGCAAAAAAATGGTGAGAGTGAAAGTAAAAATATTGACATGATCAACGATGCTATACGATCGCGCGTTCGCAATCAGCCAAAAATCAACCAAGCAGTCAATTTTCGAAAAAAAAAAAGAAAAAAGTTCACCAAAAATTAAGCTAAACTGGTAGCTGCTGCTGCTGTGGCAGTTGTGGTCCACTAACGTTGAGGAAGAGTCCAACAATTACATGTTAAGTGTAAACATAAATTTAACCGCATGTGGTCTACTTGGGTATAAAATTCAGTGCGTCGCATATGCGTCGAAATGTTGGCGTGGCATGTTGTTTCTGCAGAAATGTGAGGATTATGTTTGGTTTGGATTTTTTTTTTTTTTGTTTGGTTCATGATCCCAAAAACTTATGTAATTGATAATAAAAATAATATTGAAACTTTATGGATTGTGATCACATATTTTTTTTATTATTTTATTATATTGTGTGCATTAGGGTGGTGTTTGTTGATAAAAAATTTTTTAAAAAAAAAATTCAATTTTTTATATTTTTTTTGGGTTCGACCATGCCCAATAGTGTCGGAAATCGATGAAAGTCGAAAAATGGTGTTTGTATGAGTATATCTCGTAATGTGTGCGTTCTCCAAAATAAATTTTAATATCAAATGAAAGTTTATAAAATTTTGTATGTATCGTGTCTTAAGCGTTTATTCAATGAAACATATAATTATGCCGCTACAGAGTTAAAAGTAAAAAAAAAATGACAATGAGAAGAGAAAAAAAACAACAATAACAGCACAGAATTCAAGAAACGGCATAAACATAAATATCAGCAACAAAAAATCACATGACACTTTTTGTGTGAGGTTTTGCAAATACTTAATCCTAAGAAAAAAGGATATTTAACTTTAAAAAAATTTTAAAATAAGTATGCAATAACAATCTCTAGCACTAATATGTTGTTCTAAAAAATAAATTATTAAAATTGGTTCAGTACATTTCGAGCCAAAGCGTTACAAACAATTTTCATATAAGCAATTTTACATAAATAGTATAAATCAGGGATGCAAACATTACAAATTATACGCAAAAAGTTCATAAACAATACCGATTTTTCAATTTTAACCGATTTTCGGCACTATTAGCCACGATCGAACAAAAAAAAAACCGGCGGGTTGCACTCCGGGAGTGCCGATTGAAGTGAAAACTTGAAACAAAAAATTAATTTCACACGTAGAAAGAAGTATGCAAGCATAACAAATCGTTTAATGGCAAGTTAGTGTGTTAGTTGGTATGTGTGCGTTTTCTTTTTATATGGCAATGCAATGAAAGACAAAAACGGAATATGTATTCAAATTTTACTCTCGCTCTCATTCTCAATTTGTCAACGCAACAACGCGGAATTTGAAAGAAACAAACATGTAAGCATAACAATCGTTGAATGAGAATGGAATGTGTCAGTTAGTGTGTCTGCTTTGCTTTTTGTCTTCCACTTGGAATATTTATTTAAGAGAAACAATAGAACATTAAAATTTTACTATCGCTCTCATTCATGACGGGGAATCCCGATGACGGTCGGTGTCGCGAGTTTATACTTTTTTCCTCAGCCGCGAATGCTTTCTTACGGAGGTGCACAACGTGCCATAAGAAGTTTTCACTTCAAACATATTTTCGGGTCTCCTAGTAGGTCCAACGTGAGTTGTTTCGAGCCTCGGTTGACCCAAACATTTGTTCGAAGAGTCTGTTAGCTGTAATCCTGAATTATTTTTTTTAATGTGAATTTAATAGTAATGATAGAGTTTAGCTATTACAGCTATTGAAATTATGAAAAATTGACTGTTGATTGGTTACAGCCAGAATCAAGCGAGCGTCAATGCATTTTCAAAGCTAGTCATACTCACTAATCAACTAATTTGAGTGCGAATAAAAGCAAAGACCCAAACCTCACAGGTGATATGCGATGTAAAAACTTAATTTGAAGTACATCACAAATGAAATTATTCGATGCTCCAAAAGGAATAATTAATTTTCCCATCGAAATATAAGACCAATTACCACATACAAACAATACATCTTTTATTTTGTCATGTCTGCTAAAAGAAATCATTGATTATTTTGAAAATTTCCGAGAATATTGGTCATTGCCAATGACTGTAAGTCAATTTGAAATAATTTTGTAAACATATTATACATACTACAATAAACAAATATTTTTCAGCTGTAAAAAAACATCGCCATAACTTATTTGCAAAATGAAACAGTTAAGTTTTAAAATCAGCAAAAGTTGACATAATAATCAATAAATACACATTGATCTACTAACTAGCTGAACAACAAAAAAAGTAGCAACATTTTGTGTAAAAAAAAGCTGATCTGTTGATTTCTTCTACAGAGTAGGCGTTAATTTAAAACTTAAATTTACGTTAATTAAAACGCAGTTATTAGCTGTTATATTTGTAACGACAAAATACAAAGTTATTACTCAGAGTGTGGGCAGCAACTCAATAGGATTGATAATGTGACTAAATATATGCAATGCAATAAAATAAAATCGATGTATTTCACACAACAATAAATAAATCTGAAGCATTTAGTTAAAAAAAATTATTTAAAGGGCATTAACTAAGTTTTTTATAGAAAGGTAGATGAATCATTCCCTTGTGAAAGGTGGGGAAGTTAGATGCATTTACAGGCAAAAATTTTAAAATTTTATACTGTACTATATGAACCGAAATTATAAGAAACGAAGGTAGATCCAAAAACTAAATTATTTTTATTTTTTAACCCTTAAGCTTATACATCTTTCAAAACGATAACATTATATTTTTGCAAATCATTAAAAAATGTGATTTTCCTTGAATGAACCTTATTTGCCTCCTTCACTTTATTAAGGTATTTGAATATTTTTCCTCGTAGTTCTTTCTTTAGTTTGGGATATGATATCGATGAGGGTTATAGGGTGGCTGAACTAGCAATTAAAAGGACTGTTTGTGAAGAAGTTCCATCGCAACTTTGCTCTTGTGAAAAGGTGCGTTGTCTTACAGTATAAGTACTCTCAGCGCCTATTTTGCGCAGTTTTTTTGTCATTCCAAGACACCTACTAATGCAGAAAGTTGTTTTTTTTTTTTCAGGCGAGCAACTTCTAATATAAGTTTCTTGAATTTTTCGATAGTATCCGGTGTTGTGATCTCAATCAACCGTCTTGATCGAGAGTACTTTTCAATAGAGTCTCGAAAGGATTATGGACTTTCATATTCTTCAGAATATTGAAATTTGACATATACTCGTATACCCGTATTAACACTCCCTCCCATGTCGTACATTCCGTGGAATTTCGAACCTGCCCTCTCGTGAATAACAATATGATTTCGCAATACTTAAATTTCTTTAAGCAAACTTTATATTTTTCGAATTAGAAATCTACATTTTACACTGAAATCAAAATATATCGGATTCCTGAGATTTTTCATTATTATGCTATTGAATAATGCCACATTTACTATCAGCAAATACGTAAGTGCTTAATATTTGAAAATTTTAGTGCAAAGGGTGGGATAGCAGCAAAATTTTATAAAAACATGCACTACTATAGCAAGGAATTAGGTTTTTTTCCTGATAATTTCTGTCTTACGGTGAATATGTATATGAGACTCGCATAGTGGGCAGCAAACTTATCCTGAAAAATTGCTTTAAAAATATATTATGTTTTTAAAATACATATATAAAAAAAATTCTATTTTTATTTCATAAGATTAAAACAATGCCTATTTTTGGCTATCATTACCAGAGTGTCAAATCAACTGGAACGTTTCATGTCATAGGGTCTCACACTAACCGGAATGTCCCATATCGAAACTTCTTCAGGATGACACTAAGCCCAAAAACAAGCTTAATACTATTATAGTTTTTTTCCTTTCCTAAATATGATCCAACGATTGTCTTAAACATTTTTTAAATCCTCAGCATTTTCATTTTTCTTGTATTTATGGTCACGATCTCCCACTGTGCGTCAGTACTATTTTATTTCTTTGATATTTTTGGTTTCAACAATCCAAATTACAAGAGATATAGACAGGTTTAAATTTATTTTTTTAGGCTTGTGTTATTTTTGAGCGACCGATTTCAAAAGTCAAAATCATTTGTTTATTTTGTTAAAACAAAACAAAAACAAATAAAATGAATTTAACTTTAAAAATGAACAAAAAATTTTCTGCAAAATATCACTGTAAAATTTGTAAAATTATCAAACGATATTGAAAATATAAAAATTGTTTTTTAAAAAAAAAAATGATTTTCTGAAAACCATGTTCTTGAACAAAGAAATCTTAAAAATATCAACCTACTTGCTAAATAAAAAATAAAGAAAATACTCAAACAACTTTTGTCGCCCACTAATGAAAATAGCGGAAATTGTCGGAGAATTCTAAAATAAAAGCTTAGCTGCATATCATAAATTAACGCTAAAACATTAGTTAATAACTTTGCTAAATGTTTGACGGCGCATGCAGACAGCAACGTTATGACATATGTGGCAGACGGCTAAGCCCACAAAGAATCTTCATATTGATGTTGCAAATTTTGACGTTGTTGCCAAAGTTATTGCTTTTCTGCTCGTACGTCCAAGTGGATAAAGAAAAGGTGTGACCTATTTCAAAATGTCAATATGTTTTTTTTTGAGTGCTGCTTTTCATCTCGTTAATATTTCAACGTCTATTAGGAATTCATCTTATATTTCAAGCACATGTCTATTAGAGCTGTCAAAATGGTCATTTGCGTTGACAAGTGTCAGATTGAAGCAGATGAACAGCTGACATATTACAGAAATGGACTGAGTGTGAGTAATGCGCAAAATATAGAAATTGAATTGAGTGTGGTCAAATTGCGGGAGGGGGTGGGGAAATAAATAAAGTAAACAAATAAGATTTTTATGTGAAAAAAAAAAATATTTTATAGCAATATAAAATATTAAAAAATTCGCGTAAATTTGTATGTTTAATTTCATTAAAAAAAAAAGTATTATCAACTTGTCAGGAAGAAAAAAAAGCTATAAATTTTATATATCGTGGGTGTTATTTATACTGCGTGTGTGCAATTTTTATGCGATTTTTTTTTAATTATCTTTAATATCGTGAAAACTTTTAGATTTTTTAACACAATACATATGTTGGCAATACAACAAAAGTCTAATTTTTTGCACACCTTTTGCTTATTTTTGCTAATTTGATATTTTAAAGTTTGTTGATTTTTTGTTTTCCCCAAAATTTGGCATATGAGATATGTCTGTTTTTAATTTTTTCCAAGTATTTATTGATCTTTTTTTTTTGTTTTTCTTTTACGAAAATCAATTTTCTTTGCGCTAAATTGCAGGTGATTCATTATTTTTTTGAAATGAGTGCTTACTCGTATGTAGAAAACAATTGATTTTTGAAAATAAGACGTCTGCCCCTAATATTTGTGCGTCGCAAAATTGCAAGAAACTGGGTCACAAAAATGGAAAAAAGTTGCTTGAACGAAAATAATGGAAACCATATGAGTTAATTATGATAAACAAAATTGAAAGCAAACAATCATTTCAAAATAAACCATGACAGTGAAAAGTACAATAAACTCAAAATAATTCGGTGGACCGAAAAATAACAAAAAATTGTGTTGCTTCATTTAAAAGAAAATTGCACACAAATGCTCACAGGTTTGGTGAAGCTGCGCATTATCAAAGTTAATATTCTTTGGTAAAACAAAATCTTGTATCAAATATCACAGATTTTTTTGAGTTTTAAGAGTTCACACATTTTAAGGGACAAAGCCCATTATTACATAAAATTTTTTATAAAGATTGTCTACAATTTTTTTTAATTAATTTTCCACATTTGTTGATTATTTCTAAGATTTTTGATTATTTTTGGAACTCTGCGATAGAATATGTTATCGATACTTTTTGACATTTATTAACTTGTTCGATATTTTTAGATATTATACGATACTTTTAACTTTCTGCTGACTATTTCTATGCTTTTCGATACTTTTTAGTATTTTTCGATGTTATATGTTTTTCGATACATTTCGACTTCAACCAACATTATCGATGCTTTTCGATATCATACGATGCTTTTCTCCATTTGCCGATTATTTCTATGATTTTTGATACTTCTTGGTATTTTTCGTTATAAAATGTTTTCGATACTTTCGAAATTTATCAACTTTTTCGATAAGACGACTATTTCTACGTTTTGTGATACTTTTTGGTGTAGTTTCGTTTTCGATCGTTTTTCGATACATTTCAGCTTTTAATAACTTTTTCGATATTTTTCGATGTTATGTGATATTTTTTGACTATTAATTTGTGATACTTTTAGACTCTTATAAACTTTTTCGATATTTTTCGATGCTGTTATATCTATCAATTTTTTTATACATTCTTCGACTTTATAGTTTTTCGATGTTTCTCTAATCATTCTAGACATTTGCCGACTATTTCAATATTATTCGTTACTGTTTGGTATGCTTCCATATTGCTATGTATTTATTTCACTACTTTTAATTATTTTTTTGAACTTTTTCGATGCAGATTTATATTTTTTTAGTTTTAATGGACTTTTTCAATATCTTCCGACTCACATACACTTTATCGATGAATTTCAATGCCCTCTGAGTTCTATTGAATTTTTCGATATTTTTCGATACTCTCTGTTCCTGCTGACTTTTTAGTTGTTTTCAATATTGTACGATACATTTTGACTTTTGTCGACTACAAGTGTCAATGTTTTTCGGTGCCATTTGGTACTTATGGACTGATTAATTTTTTTATGTTTTTCGATACCATCCGATATTAACCATTGTTTTTTATATTTTTTTGCACTATTCAATTTCACTATTTATATATTGACACTATTAAATGTTTTTTTAACTTGATCTACAATTTTTATTATCTTTCATACCATGCAAAGTTTTCGAATTTTCCGAGCTCATTTGCTTTTTGTTTAAATTTAATTGCACCTTTTCTTATTTTTATTATATCTTTCATATCTCTAAAATATTATATAAAAGGTACAGCTTGAAAAAACTTGAAATTAATGTGACAAACATTTTTGGTTTTTGTGACATGATTACGGTACCAAAATAAAAAAGGATTAACTTTGTTTTATTCAATTACTAATCCTATATCATAACACCACTTAAACTTCAAATTTTTAATTACAGTGAACTTGAACTCACTTTGCAAAATAAAATATCCGTGTATTTACAAAGTTCCCAAAAAATCTGCACTTAAATAACCGCCCGTTCGCCCGCTTGCCTACCTTGCGCATGCGCGACATTTTACTTCAAAAGCATTTAGCGCATGCAGCAGCAACATTACGTAGTGCAGCACAGCGTCGACGCTCGTTAAAAATATTTATTTAAACGCAGCAAAGAAATAAGAAATTAATAAATAAATAAGCGAAAAAAAATGTAAACAAATAAAATATTTACAAAGTCAAGTTGCAAAAGCATCAAAAAGTCATGGACACTCAAGCGAACTACACAGTATGATGGTGGCGGTTGCGATGCATCACAATGCACAACAAATGAAACCGCTGTGATGTATGTCCGCATGATGGTGTAATAAATATCAACAATCAGAAAATTTATATTTTAAATGGTGTTAAAAATTATTGCACAATTTGGTGTTGTTTCATAGTCATTTTTATTATTTTAACAATTAAACAATAATTTATAACTCTTGTTAAACGATTGCATACGTGATTTTTTGTTTTTATTTCCGCATGAGGGATTTTGTGGTATTATTGAAAGATACGTTAACATTATGTTAAATTAAAATTTAAATTGTCAATCGTGTGGGAAATATTGCTATAAAATATTTTTTCCCAAAACGCAAACCAAAAATTGTTCTTAAAAAGAAATTAAGCAAAAAGATTTTCCAAAGTTATAGCAAATGGCATTTCACTGTCATTATGAAAGAAGTAATCTCTGTTGTCGGAAGGACAGCTGAACTCTTCAAAAATAATATGCTGCTACTTAGTTGATTCAAAGTCAGGCTTTATGTAAAATATTACATATAATCCAATTCAACCAGCGCGAATATATACCACTAGTGGTTTCCGTGGTTACGCACTCGCACGTTTTTTTTTTTCATAATGAAAATACTCCATCAGCAACACTCATCATTTATATTCTCTCCCCAAAAATAAAAAAAAAATAAATAAAACTATTAAAATAGAGTTTGTTCTTTGAACTTCAAAGCCAAATACAAACGATGCAAATTAGAATAAAAAAACAACTTTAACAACACGAAGCAGCATAATTAAGCAAGCAAGGAAAAATCAAAAGAAAAATTTTTAAATTCTCAAGTAAAGGATATTTAAAAGATAAAAAAATAAGTATGCAATAACCTTCATTAGCACAAATATGTTGCTTTGAAAAAGAAATTATTAAAATCGGTTCAGTATATTTTGGACCAAAGCGTTACAAACCATTTCCATGTAAGCAATTTTATATAAATAGAATAGATGAACATTCATGCATAGGTATAAGCAACAAGCATGCGAAAATGAAATTGCCTTTGAAGTCTAGGAGTATATCAAATGTCTGATAATTACTTGAAGAGCACATTATAATTTCATAGAATATAATTAGAGGCATTCTACATACATATGTACTGCAATCAAACTAAATTTTTGTTGGGTGCCAACGCATAGAAGAATTGAGGAATACATACTACCTCACTGCCTTTACTATAATATCCAAAAATAATGACACTTGCATGTTAAATGTTAAAAACAAATAGCAGGAGCTAGCAAGCTCTTGTTGGGTGAATAACGCGACATGCATTGAAACTGGATTATAAGTGATTAAAGAAACTCATAGCTCTAGAGCAGCTAGAGATAACTAGGCAGTAGGTGTCTTTAGGGACCACTTTTTTTTGACAAGAGCTAAAGTTGGCTCGTTTTTGCTATTTTGCTCATGGCTGGCTTAGACGGTTGAGGGCTTACTTTTTAAAGAGTCTGGTTAACTAACTCAACACCAGAAAATTAAATTTCCTACTTTTTATTAAAGAATTCAAATGGGCATGGGAGTTCCGAAACCGTTCGTTACTTTTATGGGTATCACAAAAAAAACAACTTTGGTCTATGTGTGTCCGTAAATTGGCTTATTGGACAGCGCATCTAACCTTACTTTATAAGCTATATCAAACAAAATATCAAATTAAAATAGTTTTGATTTATTAGTTATAAATTCCAATCCGATGCTAAGTCTTCCGCATCATGTCATATAAATTAATTTTTAAAAAAATCTAAGTCAACAACTTTTTGTTTCGAGAGTGATTCTGAATACTTAATTTTCAAAACTTAGCTTTTACAATAAAATATTGCATAACAAAATTACTTAACTAAAAATTACATAATTTTTCACAGTTTATATGATTTTTATTAAATTTTACCAAAAATAAACACTTTGATAATTATATTTTGATTAATGACAACACATGTCAAGCTTCATTTCATTTTTTATCTTTCATCTCAGAGATAAACCATAGAAAACAAATAACAAGACTTTCATTGGCTTTTTCCGCAAAAAAAATATATCTTTTTTCTATTATTTTTACCAAGAGTAAAAATCATACAAAGCAAACTTTGATGAAAACAACACATAAACAAAACAATATATTAAAGATTATCGCCGGCAAAGAAAATAACACAAAAGGTGTTTGTATCACATATCTGCAAGATAAATTAGAAGTAGTTAATTTAAGCAGTACAAGCTATTTTTTTTAACTGCACCAAAAAAAAAAAACAAAAAAAAGTGGCAATTAAAATGATAGTGAAAAGCAACAACTGATAAACGCAAACGTTTTTACAAAATTGAGTCAACTTTGGACAAAATCGTGGAACAATATACGGAATTTGAGTGATAAAAGTTAAAAAAATAAAAAACAAAAAAATTATTCAGAAATGAAAATCCGGCCTAAAATCTGCAAGCGCTTCTTACGAATTTTAAACAGAAAAATTGAAGTTTCCTAAACATTCGCTGTTACACTTAACAGTGAGATAAATAACATACTGTTACTTTGTATTTGCAACTGCAACAAGTAGTCAAACAAATAACAGCAGCAGCATAGCTCAACACAGCGTGACGTTGTATCTCTGAGACATTTTCACACTGCTGCTGCTGTCACGAGCCTCACTTTGAGTTTAAACGTTCGTGCGTGCAGTCGTGTGCGAGTTTTTTTCCCCTCTATACAAAACGTATTAGCAGCAATCGCGTGAATACTTCAAAAAAAAAAAACGTTAAAGTTGTGGATTTTGTTTTGTGCACCACTTGAAGTACGGATATTAGTTTTATTTGTGCATACGAGTGTTATTTAGTGTAAAAAAATTTAAAATTTAATTTTTTTTTTTTTTTTAAAAATAAAAAGATCAAAAAATTGCAGCAAAAACGGCAAAAAAAAAATAACGAAAAAATAAAACCAAAAATCGTCAACTATAAAAGCGATTTAAAATTTTCCAGCCTTTTTTCTTATGAAAAAGGACTAAATTTGCAAGAAAAAAATTTTCCAAAGTATAATCAACACAATAAACCTAAAAAAAAACTTCTCTCTACAAATTTTGTGCTAAAAAATAATTTAAAACGCTTTTTTTTAAGGATCGATTTCCTACTGAACATAGCATTAAAGTCAGTGCTTTTCATATCACAGCTTTTTTTTCGTATAGTCAACTTAGAAACAGTCAAACAAAAGCGATAACGTTTCATTTGAAATCAGTCAAAAATTTTCAAAAAAAATTATAGAATTTAAGGAAATTCACTGTTTTTTTTTGCTCGTACACGAAACTTTCGAGGGCTGCAGAAATCGCTCAAAACAGTCACCGAAAATGATTCATATAATGGTATCCGAATTTTTTTGTCAAAAAACTGAAAAATCCATTTTGGACTTTTAATGTTTTCGAACAATTTTTTCTTAGAAAATAACATCCAAAATCTGAATTCACTTCTTATACGATTTTTGGTCACTAAATTTGGTGTTTTTGCCGAATAATCACAAGACCGCATGCAAACTTCCCAAACGGGATATCGTTGTCGATATGTTGCTCAAACGCCATTTTCTTGGGGTTTAAAGGTTAACCAAACGCAGGCCTTTGGAGGGAATATCTACATCGTCAACTGCTTGCAGTCAAGCAATTTTAGAAATGATGGCTGAATGTTAATTATCGTAAGAAAGGAGTTTTATCAAGTCTTGGAACCTGCCTGCTTTTTAAATACGGAGGCAGAGTTGCGAGAAACTTTTCGATATTTAATACAAACTGCTGTAACATTTTACCTACTTATTTGAAAACTTATTCAGAGATAAAGGCGTGGCAATATTTTGGTTTTGCAATCAACTTTTAACCTTCTCGAAAAGTTACTGACACCAATCTTTTGTTACGAGCCTTGATCAATCGAGCCTTCGCCAAATGAAGGCTATTTTTTGTTGCTTCAATGAAGACTGAAGTCAGTGAAATAAAAGCAATTCAATTGTCGATATGATTGTTTTTTTAGAGGTACTCAGGTGCCTTTCTACTACTATATCATCTTTAAGATCGGTCCTTCAATCGAAACAGTTTAACCTTACTCAGAATCAGAGGCCCTTGCCGAAAATATTGAATTCCAATTAGACAGAGAATTTCATCATAGCTTTAATCAAGCGTGGCTTATAACATTCAAAATCCTTGTCTTCTTTTCAACTTTCGAAAATGGCTCAGCTACAATAGCTAAATGGCACGCCTTGTAATATAGCTCAAACTGACAACACAACTGGGAGGGAAGTTTTCTTTTTTCAGATTTCTGTAAGATCCTAATAGCCGAAAAAGACTAAGACGGACTGAGAAATATATTTTTTTATATAAGTATATTTGAAGCATTAAATCGCATCGGATTTAAGAAGCATTGAAATGGATACATTACAGATAGTAGGATGGGTCAAAATTGAGAATTCTTTAAAATTATGAAACTAAAACGAATAGAGGAATTGAGAAAAATACACTCGGGGAAAAACTCAATGATTTTATGTTTGATTCAACCATTAGTGCTTATGATTTAACGCCAAATTGAATAAAAATATTTTTCATTTGGATTTAAAAGAATCCACATTGATTTAAAGTGATTTCACATTCAAAGTGATTAAATAAAAATATTAAAATAAATAAAATAAAAAAAATAATTTCATATGCTCACCAAATTCAAAATGCAATTTAAAGTTTTTTGCGATTGAAGTAAAGTTAAAAAATATTATTTTCAATGCTTTTTAAATTCAAAATAAATTTAAAGTTGTTTGTATTAAAAATAAAGGAAAAAAATGTTATTTTTACTATGTTCAACTTCAAAGTTTGCGGCTTTAAAAGAAAAATAAAATTTTTAAACTGAGCTTAGAACTATTTTTAGAGAGTGAGCAAAGTCGAATTAAAAAATTTTAATTTTGAATCCGTTTCAATTTTTTCGCGGCTATTCGGAGCTGAGCTCAATATTTTTGTTTTTATTTTTTTTGGAATAGATACCCAGAGATGAAGATTCATGGGCAAACCGATATATCCACAAGATTTTGGGCAATCGTTGATTTTTATAAGAAAAACAATTGATTCTGTTCATTTTCTAATTCCACATACATTGCTCCAAGTTTAGTTCCATACTCGATAGGGTTGGTCTCTATAATCTTATGACGCTGCTGCAGCGCTTTTTTAAAATTGCAATAATTTTGCATTTATTTTATTACACATCAAGATATGTAGGTCATTTCACTTCGTAAGCAATTTGGTAAGCGAAGCTGATTCATTTGCAAACTTAAGCTGATCCTTGAAAAATTCCCATACTCTACTGTGGCAAGAATTTATGTAATCCCAACGCTGTAGGTAGATCAAAAACTGTTTAAATTTCGCAGAAGTTAAACGTAAATACCAATTAAAAAACCATCAATAAAATAAACCGTAAAACTGCAACTCAGCCTTAAAAATCAAAATTATTATTTTACAACTTCACACAACCAAAATTAACCACAAAATGATCCAATCATAAAAATCAACAAACGACCAAAAATTATTACCAAATTTAAAATGAGAAGAAAAAAAACCATAACAAAATTGAGCACTAAAAATGCACTGCCATTAATTTAACTAAATGCGCAATCATTAGCTTGAGTTAAAAGCCTTTTAACCTCTTGTTTGCTCCCAGTAAAAATTTTTGTTTACGCTGGCTGAACTTTGTAACAGACACTAACCAACTGGCGGGAGTGAGTAAGCGAATGATCTTACCGCATGTCAAAAATGAATGTGAAAGCACTTGAAGAGGATCGTACTGTACGTCAGCAAGATCAATAAAAAAAAATAAAGATCATACGAAAAAAATCAAAGTCATTTAAAAGATCAATTTCGTTTGATCGATCTCATACAAAAAAAAAAATGTTACAATTTTTTTATTCAACATTTTATTGATTGTATGTCACGATCATTTCAATTTCTTAAGAATTCTATAGGGTCAACATAAGTCTTTAATTTTTTTTTCCCCGATTTTTATTTCTGTGTTGTTGCTATGTTATCATATATAGGAAACACCTTTGAAACATAACGAAATTCTTGCCGTCCCAAATGTTGATGATTCATCTCTAATTGTTTTTGTTTTTATTCATTTTTTATGTGGTGATCGTGTAGCACATGATGACGATCATGATGATGTTGCTGTTGGTGATCAACGAAATTCATCATTATTGTAAACTCATTTGGCTGCGGTTAGTCGGCTTTATTTTTTTTTTTTTCGTAGTATGGAAAATGCTTAGATCGTCAGCAGGGCAAGAAAAGTGGAAGTGTTATTTAAATAGAATGAAATGTAACAGTGACTGTTAGAATGAGTAGGCATTTGAGTTTTTTTGTTTATATATTGGCACAGGTAGGTAGGCTTATTTATAGCAATGAGCTCAAAAAAAAAACTCATACTGTTAAGGAAAATATGAAAATTTTTACTATTTATAGAGAAAATTCTTTATATAAAAATGTTTTCAATTTTAAAGAATTTCTTTAAAAAAATAGTTAAGTAATTTTTTGCATCACATTTAAAAAAACATTTTATTTTAAAATTCATGAGCGGATCAAGGGTACTTGTAATATCAGGGTTGCCAAACATTGACTATTGAATTCTGAAGAACTCGACAAGCGCAACAATTGGAATGCTTAAATTTTCTTTTTTGAGTTATTCGATATTTTTAGAGTACCCACATCTTAAGATGAAGTCATACGGGAGCAACGGCTTAGTCATAATAAAAATTGAGTTTAGCTACTACAGCTATTAGCCTACTTAGCTATTTAGCTTAGAGCTTTAGGTCAAATAAAAGTGAAAACTCCATTTAAGAGACGTAAGGTAAAAATACATTTTGCGGAAAGGTCAGCCACTCCTCCGTTAATCACATACATTTGTTGAGTAAAACTTTTTACAGGATGCTGCCGTTTACACTAAAGGAAAATTGGGAAGTAGTTTAAGTGTGTACTGATACATCCGATTATCCGATTACTTAACTTTTTATGTCGTTTTCCGGAGTAATAGTCACCTAAGTGAATAGCTAGGTCCGTCGATGTGTGCGCATCATGCAAAAACTACTGAATAGATTTTGATCAGAAGACAAAGAAATAGATAAGGAGTTACAAATTAAATTTAAATATGCGAACCTTTGAAACCGGAGCAAACAGAACCTTTGCGAGCAACAGCTAGTTCTAGGATTACTAAGTCTTACGGAAACAATTTCCGGCCTTCTCCTTAAAATATTTTGAAGCGATATACGATGCGTCAAATTCCCAACTTTTTCACTGATTTATGAATAACTACCAGGCTACCGATTTGGATATGAAAATCCCGGCCGAATCGGTCCCGGCTACTAAATTATAGAACTTCAGAACTTTTCTCTAATTGAGTGATTATTGAGTTTGTTTGAGAAGTAACTGAAGGAGAGAGGGTAGAGGGGGCCATCGCCCACGGCTCACAGCCTTGGGGCGGCATAATGTTCAAAATTTTAAATTTTGGGTGGATATATGACCAAAAATACATGTTCTTCGCTCCGTTCGATAATTGTTCGAAGTACGCCCCCGTATTGAACCCAACATTTTGAGCGACTATCTACTTTTTTATTTTTTTATTTTTTGCACATTGCATTGTGAGGCATTATTGAAAAAGACCCGTGCTTTGTCGAAGAGATCCACTTTGAACAACTATTCGTAATTTCGTTTTGAAAAATTATTCATCGCATTTTTAAGCAAATGTTGATCATGATAAATAAGCCAATCGATCAATACTCAGAAGTTTTTAATTTTCTTTTTTTTTTTTTTCTTTTGAAAATTATTCATCGCATTTTGTTAATTTTGAAAGAACTGAATTTCTTTGCAGCATATGCTTGTTATATTTTTGAACGTTTCTCGAGCTTATTTTGAATGTAAATAATAGTCAAAAAAATTTAAGGGAATGTTCATATCTTGGTTTTTAGCGATTACTCGCACAGCCCTTTATATCCCTTGCTAAATTTTGAACGATATTTCTGAAGAAAATTACATAGCAATAGGAGAAAAACTTATCCAAAAAAATATGCTTTAAAAGCGGATCAAATCAATTATATGTAGATTATAGGAAAAGATCTTATATCATTTTTGCATGAACTGTAGACCATAGATGGGCAAAATTTTGGAAGTAGGAGCTACTTACATCGAAAACAACAATTACAATTACATAAAGAAAAAACACCATAAATTTGATCTCGATAGCAAAAACAAAATTCTGCAATAAACCAAAACCTAATTCCAAGAATCAGACAAGGACAACATGAGTGTAGAAATAAAAGTACACTGATCAAACGATATGAGAGAAGCTGTCCTCAATGTGCGCATTGTTGTTTCCTTGTTCTCAAAACTTCGGCTTTTTTTTTTTGCATGATGCTGGGGCCTGGTAGGAATTGACAAATTTCAAAAAAAAGTTTTTCCCACTTCAAAAATTTGAGAAAGCCGGGAATTGCTTTTTTTCGACCCTCATTTTAGCGACTTTTTGAGAAAAAACAATAAAAAAATTACTAAGATAAATTTTTAATTTATTACATAATTTTCCCCACATGTCAAAACAAAGTTCAAAGTTGATGTGATCAAAAACTTTTAAGTGCACAACCCAAATAATTAATTCAAGATAATGTTCGTTTTCGGCTTCGAAAGCAAAAAGTTATTAAAAACGTGATACACGTTGAAACTCGTACAGCTGTTGTCAACTAATTGGAAACGAAATCTTTCGTGGTGTTATTAGTAGTTTTTTCATTTATTTTTCTATGTGAACCAGAAAATTTATAGATATTAAAATGTGGAATATATAAGCTCTAAAAAATAGAACAAAATTGAAATCAAATTCATAGCATAAAAAGTTTTATGAGAGATTTTCTGCTCAAACCTCAGATTTGATTGAGTCAACTAATTGGAAACAAAAAAATGATTTGCAAAAAAATAAAAGAAAAACTTGATAAAAGATTCCAGAAATAATATTGTGATCTTGTCATTGCTGTTTTGTCGCTCCATCCACGTACTTCCATTTAATGACCGGAAAACCGGCATGCGTCTTAGCAAACTGTATGCAGCTATTCATCCGCTTAACTGTCACCAATGGCTTCGTCCATGGAGTCTAGCCTCAACCAATCGACAAGCAAAAGTTCGCTTGAATATTTGTGCATCATATTGATCAATTATTTCGCGTTGGAGGTCTACAGCAGTCTTACGAGGATCCAATTTTGCCTTGCGCACAATCTGGCAATCCCTGTACCCAGAAGTCTTACGAGGTCTCTTTTTGCGGGGAACATTTTTTGCTGTGTCATACTTATTGAAATGATGAAGTACATTGAATACCATCTTCTTGGAGTAATTTAGCTGTGTTGCCATCGCCCGATATCTCATGGCCGTCTTTCGAAGCTCAACGATTGACTTACGCGTGGCCGGTGTACAACTTTTGGCCACAACCCATGATTAAGAATACGCTTATTAGCAAATTCGGTCAAAAAGTGTTCATACAAGCAATGACAAGATCACAATATTGTTTCTGGAATCTTTTATCAAGTTTTTCTTTTATTTTTTTCCAAATCATTTTTTTGTTTCCAATTAGTTGACTCAGTCAAATATGAGTTTTGAGCAGAAAATCTCTCATAAAACTTTTTATGCTACGAAAGATTTCGTTTTCAATTAGTTGACAACAGCTGTATGTTTTTTCCGTCAAACTTTCTACTCCCCCCTTAATTAATGTGGACATTTTTAGCTGACATTAGTATTGTTTAAAACTATGATCTTTATGAAATAGTTAAAATAGTAGTGGCTATATCTCGAGAGCGCATACATCTTATGATCTATAACTACATATATATTCTGAATCAGTATGAGCTTCTCCATAACATATGTAAAAAACCATCAAAATTGAGTTAGGACAATTTTGCTGTGAAAATAACCATTTCGCACTTTATATAAATTACTTACAAAACAAGGAAATGATTTGAGCATTAAAAAAAATAAAAATAATTCAATAATAACTAGCTGCAATTTAAAAGGCAAAGTCTTCAATCAAAAGAAAATTGTACATCTTACATAAATAACTAAAAAATATATATATCAATATTATAGCAAATTTCGAAAACAAAAATTCATACATGTTTAAGTGAAACAAAAACAACTTGTTAAACTTTATTAAAAAAAAAAAAACGTCAAACTTAAAAGTGTACAACTAAACAACGCAATATTGTCTTAACTTACAAGACGTAAACAAAACTATAAAATCATTATGGCTGCTACCCTACAGCAAGCAACGGCAACACCGGCGTCCACTAAAAACCCCCAATTAAAACGCATTGTCTATTCAAAATATCGTGAGCTATTGGGTTCGTATAATGATAAGGCGAATGCAATCATCGAAACGCTTCCAGCGTATATGGTACATGAAGATCGTGGTTTTCACTTTGAGCCCACCTCCTGTCTGGATGATGTTATGATGTAAGTGTTGGGGATATTTTTTGTATTTTTCTCCTTATTTTGCAAAATTTCAATGTAAATATGTATACAGTAAAGTATTTATTTGCGTTATACAAACAGCGTTTTATCTGTCAGTTAGCAGCGCAAAAATATTTGGCAAAGATTAAATATTTCACTTTATTACTACATGTACTTTTCTCTATGATAAATCACATTTATAATAATTGTTTGTTTTATTATCTTTTTTGCTTAGAAAGTAGCATATACCATATATTAAATTTTTAATCATTTAAGCAGATTTCTAGATTTTTTTTTCGCAATACGCTGCAGTTTGCAAAAAAAAAACTTAAGTTCATAGGCTTACTGTCTCATATGGAATTTCCAAGAGCTTGAATCGTTGATGTAGGAAGTCGTAGCCAAACAAACTTTTAAAAAAGAATATTAACTTAAAATATAGTTTCTTCCAAAAGATATTAGTAAAAAATTCAGAGTGAATGAATGAGTGAAGTTTTTTAAAAATCGTGAAAGGAGAATTCGGATTTTTCTTAAATCCATGGGTTAAAAAATAATATTTTTAAAATGAGACTTCATCGAAATCGTGATAACAAATCATATAATAAATTTATTCCTAAAATTTTGATTTTTTGAAAAAGACTAAAGTAACAAACTCAGCTTAATTAAATCAGAGTTATTTTATGATATTTTCCAAAATCGTGATAGGAAGTAATACTCAGAAGTAATAACTAAAATTCGAACTTCTCCAAAAGACTTAAGTTGCAAACTCAACTTCCACAAATCAGAGTTTTTGAATTTAATTTTCCCAAGTCATAATAACAAGTTGTGTAAAGCAAGGATGTACAGCTCGAAGCTCGTTCAGTTCCTAAAATAATAACAAAAAAAAATTCAGCTCTTCTCGAGCTTTTTTGTCACTTGAGATAAATCATTTCGGCTCGCAATCACTGCATGCTTTTTGATTGTGTAATTTTGTCTTCAACGAATTGGTATGTGCAACTCTTTTCGTTTATCAAGTTAAATACTTTCGGTTCATTATCGTCAAAGGTATTTTGTTTGTGTAATTTTTGCCTTCAAGTTAAACAATTTCGATTCACTATCACCGCATGCTTTTTGTTTGCGTAATTTTGTCTTCAATGCCACGGTTTGCTAAGCTCTTCCCGTTTCTCGAGGTAAAACTATCGGTTCGCTACCGCCGCATGCTTTTTGTTTGTATAATTTTGCCTTAAAGGCACTTACTCCAGTTAAACAATTTCGGTTCCTTATCACCGCAACCTTTTTGTTCGTGTAATTTTGTCTTCAAAACGCCAACTCGTCCAGCTCTTTGGGTTACTCGAGCATTTTCGATTTGCAATCACTGCATGCTTTTTGTTTGTGTGATTTGGTTTTCAAGTCACTTACTCATTGAATATCCATAAATTAGGCAATGATTATTTCAAAAATATTACAATTTTCGCTATATCTTTTGTAGTTTTCAAGTTATTAGAGCGTATTGACAAAAAGTTGTGAATACGAAAAAAATCCGCCCACTGACATACGCAATTGGCTGAGACTTTTTCTTTAAAATAGGTATCAATATCTATTAATTTGGCAATGTTGATTTCAAAAAAGTTACAAACTGTGCGATATCTTTCATAGTTTTCAAAACTATTTTTGAAAATCATTCACTTTATCTCAAGCGGGATGAAAAGTGAAAAGATATCTCTCACTAGTCTTCCTCCCGTTGAGAGTTCCCTTTTGAGCATTTTCCTTCAAATATTGCAATAGAAAAAATTCATTAAAAAAAAATTTAAGAAACTGTAGCTGAAATTATGGCCTTACTTTCCCACATAATATCTTTGCTATTTATATAAAATTGCTGTTATAAAAATGGTTTGTAACGCTTTGGCGCAAAATTTAAGGAACCGATTTCAATAATTTATTTTTTAAATCAAGGTATTTGTGCTAAGCAAGGTTATTGCATACTTATTTTTTTCATTTTTAAAGTCAAACATCCTTTTTTTTTGGATTAAGTTTCACAAAACCTCACACAAGTCGTTTGATTTTTCGTTGCTGATACTTAAGCTGCTTCTTGAATTAATGTGAATTAAAGTTTGCAGAATTTTTTAATTACAACTTTTTAAGCTGTAATTTCAAAAAAAAAAACAGCATAATGTATGTATGTACTTTTTGTTGCAATACTAATTTATTAAATTTCGATACAAATAAATTTGTGAGAGCATTTCATATAAGTCAATATATGTTATTTCTTCAAAAATTACAATGGAAAAAAATTAATATAAAAAAGTGGTGAGGAAATATGCAGCTGGAACTTTGGATATTGGTTTACCATACGTTTCCACATAGTATATAAAAATTACTTTAAAGACGACAAAATGTTGTTTGATGAATTTTTCCGTTTTTGTTTTACAACAATTACACAGAATGTACAAGAGAAATATACTTTTAAATTTTTGTATAAAAACCTGATAAATATGTATATAAAAATCGCTTTTTCACAATAATTTCCAACATCAGTACACATTGCAATTGGTCGACCACATATGAAGTGTGCGATCCATTTACAGCATCCCAATTCATTCAAATTGCTGCAGAAAGCAAAAGCTGCATGTCACGTGATTTAAAATGAAGCTAAAAAAAATTCAAAATACGAAGGCTGTTATATTGAGAATGGCACCCGTAAGGCATATAGAGAAGCGATTCAATAAGAAAGAGCGCTAAAGAAGACATCATGAAAATACGATGGAATTTTGAAAATCTTTTTCTGGCCTTTGTAACGTTTTCTGCTGTACCAAATCATCTCATACCATCCATACCAGACGAATATCATGCTGTATCGCAAGTTTGTTGCATTCATCTGTTTTCCTTGGAAATATTTTTTCTCTTCGACTATTTGCCACAATTTCAAGATCAAGGGCACGTATGAGTAGCTGGTTGCTTTATAAATGCAAGCGTTGTATGTGGTGCGTTTGTATTGGCATGCAAATTGCATGACAAAATGATAAAATTTGCTATAAATAGATTCTATGACAAAACAGTCTTGTATGCAGTCTTTGTGTAGAGCAGGATTTCTTAAAAAATTTAAATTGAAATAAAAAGTTATCAAGGAAATTGAATTTTTTTAATTGAGTTTTTTCATGATGCAAGGTTTGTAAATTTGCGTTTTTATCTTTTGCTAAGTAAGCCACTTTTAAAGATAATTTCTTAAATATGCCACTGGATTAAGCTTGATTTTTCTTATAAATTTTTTTTTTTAAGTCAACATACAAGTCTTTTTGTGTTCAATGTGAAAAAAAGTAACCAGATGTAAACAAAAATATAACAACAACTATAATAGCATTTTTATTAATTCATCATTTCGCTTATTTACTTCTCACAATTTTGTCTGAATGTATTTTTTTATCGTTTGCTTATAATGAAACATGAAAATAACAGTAGCAACAGTACTTGATTAGTCACAAGAAAATTAATTTTTCTTAATGTATTAAAAATATTATTGCCTTGCTAAAAAAAAAATTAAACAAAATGACTCAGTCAATTTATTTAAAATTGTGAACTTTTATGGCGATAAGAATGCACTCGATTTGTTTTGGAGTTATAAGCAATTGTGCATCATTTTTATCAAACAAAAAAAAAAAAAGTTGTTCAAATAAATAAATAAAATTAAAAGCAATATTTAAGGAAACAAAAAATATTTCATGTGAAAAAAAATCACTTTTACAAATTATTAAAAAATAAATTTTTTAATATGTTTTTAGTCGACTGAATATTATTAATTATTTGAAAATTATTTAATCGAATTTACAGTCATTTGCAGAAACCGATATCCATATGAAATTTCACAAATCGGCTTATGCCTTATAAACAAACATGAAAAAGAAGTTTGTGAAATTTCATATGAATATCTGTTTCTGCAAATGACTGTAAATTCGATTAAATAATTTTCAATTAAAAAAAATTTTGTAAAAAGTTCTTTTTCAAAAAAAAAAATATTTCAAAAAAAAAAAAATTTTATTTTTTTTAAAAATATTACGAAAAATATGTATTTTAAATAAAATTGTTTCTCCAAATATTTCTCAAAACAAATTCATGAAAAACAAGTGATTTTTCGGAAAAAAGTTTTTCAGTTTTTTTTTTTTTTGTAAAAAATATTTATTTTATTTTTGTTAAAAAAAAATGTATTCTCTAATTTGCTTATTTATTAGAGGCATAATTAATTTATCAAGTCAAGACACGAGTAAATGAATATGATGTTTTACAGAAATGAGCTTTAAAGTTTCCATAACAGCATTTACATTTTTAAAATCAAATGTACAGCTTACACATTTTCTGAGACACTATCTGAGTTTATTGTTTAGTACATAATATTGGATTGCCAAAGTTTAAAAGAGGTCGAATCAGCACAAAAGATAAAGTGGAGTACTAAAAACAGTGACCACTCCAGAATGTATTAGAAAAATTCACGATTTCGTATTGGACAATTCGAAAAAAAAAGTGCGTAAGATAGCTACAGCCATAGGCATATCAGGTGGGTTGGGGGTTTAAATTTTACATGAACATTTGGGTATGAGACTGCTGACTACAAGATAGGTGTTACGTTGAATCAAAAACTCGAATGTGTTTGCACTTCCCAACAATGTTTGGATATGTTTAAACGAAATCCGACTGAGTTTTTGCGTAAAATAGTGACCATGGATGGATGGATGGATACATCAGAATCGAAGGAATCAGTAAAAGAATGGGTAGGTTCCAGTGGAAGCTCATCAAAGCGACCGTAGACTCAACAAACGGCCGGAAAGTTGTTGCCGTCTTTTTTTTTTGGATTCAAATGGCATTTAGTTCATCGACTATTTGAGAAAATGAAAAACAATCAACAGCGACTATTACTGTAAACTATTGGACCGATTGAACAACGGAATCGCAAAGAAACGGTGCCATTTATCGAAGAAAAAAATCACCTTTTTGCAAGCCAATGCTCCAGCTCACAAATCGATCGAAATCATGGCCAACTTGTACAAGCTACGCTTCAAACTACTTCCTCATCCCCCATATTCTCCAGATTTGGCTCTCAGCGATTATTATCTGTACCAAAACTTAAAAAGATGGCACCAGGGAAGAAGATTTGCGACGAATGAACAGTTCGAATTGGAAACTGAAGCGTATTTCGGAGATCTTGAGAAATCTTACTATTCAAAGGGCATCACAATGTTTGAAAATCTTTGGAATAAGTGTATCAAGCTGAAAGGGGACTATGTGAAAGAATATACAATAATTTTGGTAAAAATCGTGTGTATTTTTTGTTTGGCCGGCAGCATTTTGAACGCCCTAGTATGTCTTCAGTTATTATGAACTTATTTTTTAGTACATAATATGTTAGCACAAATCAAAACTACCATACTAAAAATATGAAATTGCAAAAAAAAAAAACTTTAATGAAATGATTCAGTTAATTTGTGTGAAATTATTAATTTTTATTACGATTAAACTCCGCTCGATTTGTCATTGAGTTGTAAGAAATTGTCCACCGCATCAAATAAAATAATGCGAGTTAAAAAAAAAAAATTTTTCTGGAAAAACTTGATCCACAAACACAAAATATTTCCAGTAATAATAAGTTGTTACAAATAAATTTTTTTGTTAAATATTTTTCAAAAAATTAAAATTTTTTTTTAAAAAAAATCTGTTGCGAAAAAAATTTATTCAGATAAAATTTTTTCTCTTAATATGTTTTTCGAAAAAAATAATTTTTCCTGAAAAAGGTCATGAATGAAGTGAAACTTTTATAGAGACATTTTTTTACATTAAATATTTTTTTTAGAAATTTTTTTTTCAACACTTTTTTGGACAGCATTTTTTTATATGTATGTATATAACAACAAATAAATTGAAATATAGAGTGTTTTTAAATGTGTGGTTTTTGTACTGGCAACACTGATGCTAGTGACAATGAATATGACAGTTGACAGCTGATTTGTGCTCAGTGTATTTTGCCCTTTCACAATAAAAAGGGTTGACAACGCAACAACAATCGAGTTGATAAATACCTACACGTTTTATTTTAATCCAAAACTACGACAGTCTAAAAATACACCATCTTTTTCTATTTAAAGTTTGTTTTTTTTTTTTTCAATAAAAATTTGTTTTCTATAGAAATGATTTTTTATTTTGTTTTTCAAAATAAATAAAATATTTTCTTAAAGAAGATTTTAAATTAAATGCGTACATATATTACATATTTTATCCCAAGTCGCAAAGAAAGAGGTTTTATTGTTATTTTGTTTTTAATAAAAGGAAGGGATATTTAGAGATAATATTATTATTAAAAAGCATATACTTCATATTTTAATAAAAGAAAGACATTCATATAATATTTTTATTAAAAAGCATTTTTTACAAAATTTTTTTATCTATTATTTTAATAAAAAAACATTTTTTTTCTTATTTTTTTCATAAATACAAATAAATATTAAATACAAAAATAACAAAAATTATGCTCGTGGTCACAGTTGCCCAAGGGTTGACACTTAAGTACTTTTCAGCCAGACTTATGCAAGTGTGCGTTAATTTTTAAATTTTTGGCAAACTTTCCTTTTAATTACCCTCTTAATTATGCTGATTTGTTGGAGCAACCTCTTCGGTGATATTTCAAGTATAGCTAATGTACCACTTTTTCTATGAGTGTCCTATAAAATTATGACACCTTTTATAAAATTTGTATGCTTCAGTTTTTATTTTCTTAAATTTCTTCGCATTTTGTAGCACCATTGCTTCTCATAAGCACTTGAGCACTTTTGCGTGGGTTCTTTTGTAATGGATATGCAATGTTTGGTCATAGAAAAAAAGTAAAAGCTGCCAATATTGCTAAAGGCTATTTTAACATTAAAAAAATTTGTGTATTGATAAGATTTAATTTGAACTAGAGACTTCAAAGTGAAGTATGTAAACTTTTTTTTAAAGAAGTTTCAGCTGACGGTATTTGCTCCGCTGCACATTTAACTGGCTATTGCTTATACTGACGCAACCTAGATAATTCTTCTTGAAATTAGTTACAGTACTGTACTCTCTACATGTCAGCCTACTTTTGTAATGTAATTTTATCTGTAATTTTCTTCGAGAAATGTGTTAGTACCTTCAAGAATCGCATTACGTTAGTTTTCAATCAATTCAAATCACTTCACCCAACTATAGATCTTCGTCCACATCCATTCTTGCATATCCGCCAGAAAAGATATTTAAACAGCAAAAAAGCACGCTCGACCTTTAATGCGTTCACGAAATGTCCAAGCGACATCACTATACTGGGTCATGTCTCAAACTTTTTTTTCGATCTTTCTCCAACGATAGGCGTAGTAAAATTTTTTTTACTTAAGTGGAGTTAAAATTCGGCCTTCTTTAGAGAGATCGGAGGCACTGCTAGTAATATCCAAGAAAAATTTTAAGCTTCTCATCGATTGGTCAAATAAATTTTTCGCATAACTTATACCAAAATTTCTCCTAAAAGGGATCCGTGGCGCCGCTGCTCATGTCCAACAATTTTTAGGAAAATCATTACATTCCCGACAATTTACTTCAACACAGATTTTGCTTTCATACCAGCTAGTAAAGATAACACAATAAAAACTTAAAGGCAGCATTTAGGCTGTCACATTGACCTACTGCAGTGAAAATCATGCCGAATCGTTGACAAATCAAAAATTCATGGAAATGTCATAAAAATTCAAGTTCATCATCAGCTGTAGAGGACACTTGTGACCAAAATCAAAGTGGACAGATTTCAAAAAAATATGAAATGTCATGAATTTTAATTAACAGAAAACAGAAATTATTAAAAAAAAATTGCTAAAAAAAAGTTCGAGAAAATTTTAAATTTGAACGTGACCCAATTTGATGTAAAAGTCAAAGTAAATCGGCAGCAGCATGGTCTGGTGCGGTGTGTGCATCTTGACAACGATGACGTATTAAAATTTATATTTAAGTATAGTTTTCTGCCAAGTGTGAAGGAAGAAAAACAAAAACGTTGGTAACTGGAAATATTACTTGTCACTTTTAGTTTGTCTATCTGCCTGTCTGTCAGTCATGCATGCATGAAAACGTTGTTGTCCGTAATTTAAGTTGTCAACTTTTGCAACAAGTTAATAATTTTTCCTGTTAGTGTCGTTAAACGCTTGACTTAAATTCTTGCTCTTAAGCTGTTGCTTCAGCAAGACATTGGTGCGCGTGTGGTGCGTGTGAAGTTTTTCACTTGATTGCGCTTTAAGCTTTTAAGTAGGCAGTGCAACAGGGAAGCACGATTTATGCTTAGTATTTTCTCTCCTGCACGTGAAATTTACGCTTTTTCACATTTGACAATGCTGTTCTCGTCGAAAATCTCGTACGCTGGTTTTTCTTGTGTTTATTTGGTATAACTGTCTCACTCTTCACAAATGCTTTAATAATCTGGTAACCTTGCAACTATTCTTTACTTCAATTCCTTAGCGAAAATACCATAGCTAATTTAACTCGGAACCATACGTCTAGAAATTAAGACAGTCCCTTCATCTAGGGAGTCCTTGTTTCCAATCATTTATATATGGAACGTGAGTCATGAAATCCCTCATGCATGAGATTACTGGCAAAGTATTGCCCAAATTATGGGTAATGAATCTCAGATTATGAAGGATTGTGGCGTGTGCTGTTCCTCCTTCAGACCTTCGAATTGCTATCTGCTTACTTAATAGTTCTAGTGGAACGAGATAAAAGAACATCTCCATAGCGTTAGTAGGTGTAGGGCCAAAACGAAAGTTTTGCCGCCACCTCTTTCCTCCCAAAAAATTTTTTTTTATAGCAAAAAGAAAATGTACAAAAAAAAAGTCATCGGATTTTCGTTATGAATATTTGATATAAATATTCAAAAATGTATCACGAGGACCATTTTCCCGCCTTCAAGCAATTGCGACCGGGGCTCGTGCCCCCTTCATCTCATCTTCTCTAGCTATGCTACTGGATACGATTCTGTATTTCAAAAACGTAGCTGAATAATATATTTGCAGCATTTACATTAGTGCTGGCTTAATATCAAAGCAGCTGAATATATAAGTAAATTTATTTTTTAAAAAACCGCTAATATTAAACATTTTTTTTAAGTTTTAAAGCAAATTTGTAAGCAGTAGAAGAATTAAGTTTTACAAAATACAATATTGAATAAAAACATTGAACAAAATATGAAAATAAAGTAAGAAAATGCTGAATTGACTAGTTAGCAGCTGAATAGGAGAAAAATAAATACATATTAAAATTAAAATAAAAAAAATAAGTTTACTTTAGTTGCTGAATAAGCTGAATTCAAATCTTTTTATTCTGGTATTCATATCTTTGTGAATAAAATTAATTTTAATTTGATTTAAATCAGCTGAATTGACTTTAAAGTTGTTTATTTTAAATTTAAATAGATTTCCATTAACTGCATCTTACTTAACAGCAGCTGAATGGCAAAACTTTAATATTTCTTGCAGCTGAATAGCATTAATTGAACTTATATTTATTTTAAATCCAAACTACTTTTTTTAAGAAGGTGGTATCTTATATGGAAAGTAACTGAATGAGAATCGAAGTAGCAAAATATAAGCTAACTAAAAGCACGACCACCAGAAAAGAAACTAAATGAATTATGTACGTCCAAGCTAGTTTCTTGGTGCATATTATAAAAAGTTTTTAACTATTTGCTACTTTTTTATAGAATTAAATGACTTTTTAAGGAGCTGAATGTAATTGAAATTCATAAAGTCTATACTTGGAAAAAAATTTCTTAGCTAAATTTTGTTTCAGTCCAGCTGAATAACATTAAAAGTAGGTTTATTGCAGCTGAATTAAGTTTTTCTTTAAAACTTGTAATTTTTAAATAAAACATAAGATTATTACCTTAGCTGAATAAGGATTATAGTAGCTGAATATGCATAAAACAAGCTTTATAATATAAAATTCAATTTTTGCTTTTATTTTTATTTAAGATTTTATTCGCATTAAAATTAAATTTAAAAATATTAAAATTTCAATCAACATTATTTCTGTTTCTATTTTTTTCCTATAATATTTGGCATACAAATTTTAAATTAAAACATTAGTAGTTGCTACCGCAACATGTTGCCATTAATGCGCAATTATCTAAATAAGAATTTTCAACTCATTTTCTAATTTTCTCATTAAAAATGTGTTATTGCAATTCGTATATTTTCCAAAAATAGCTACAAAAATGAATGTGGTTTATTTTTGTAGCTTGTATGTATATGATTTTGTACACCATTCAAATTTTAATCAAAATAATATTGAGCTATATTTTCGGAAATTGTTTATTTATGCAGGCAATTATAATAATTTTAAAATAAATGATTCACAATATTATTTTTTGTTAGGTTTTTCTTAAGACTTTGATCATTATAATTTATTTCAAATGACTGTTTATGTCTTTTTTAATAGCCAATAGCTTTTTTGAAACTCAGCAAATGATTCAGCAATATGGAAATATAATATAAAATGCAGCGTTTTTAAGTCATTCAGCAGCGCTAAGACTTAATTTTTAATGCGAGACTTTTAAGCTTCAAGAGGCAAAGTTGGGATGATTAATTGAATTCAGCAGCTTTATGGATGAATTTAGCTAGTTTTTTAAATATTTTATTAACTTGAAAATACTTTAGGAAATGAACCAATAAAGTTTCTTTTCAATTCAGCCCTTTTAATTTAAGTTCAGCTGAGCTGTAACTTACCTACATAAATGCTTTACACATAAAATAAAATAGCTTCAAAAGTGTTGTAAAAATTTTTATATTTTTATTTAAATATTTCAATGTTGAAATCAGTATTGAACTTGAATTTGGAAATTCTTACTCAATTTAGAAACTTAATAGAATTCAGCGCGTTGAAGACCAATTCAGCTTGAGAAATTCAAAAGAAAAAATTACAGAAAAAATTAATCTAAAATTCAACTTAGTTTTCAATTCAGCGCTGTAATTTTTATTCTGCTTTGTTGAATTTTAACTAAATAATTCAAAATAAAAATGCAGTAGGCTTTAAAGTGCTCCAGATATGTTAAGTTTTATTGTGGTGTAATGCTATTTAGGCTACAATAATTATTTCCTTAAAGGTTTTAGCAATATATTTTCATATTCAGCTTAGGAAATAATTTAGAAAATAACCATATACTCAAAAACTTAAAATTAAGCAAAAATTTAAGCTTGAAAATTTCAAACAAATTGAATTCAGCACTTAAAAGACTAATTCAGAAGACAACTTTACAGGCTTAAGTATCTTTTAAGGACTAAGCTAACTGGATATACAATTTTTGCTTCAATTCAGCGCTTCTAACTGCGATTCAGCGCAGCTAAAACTTTGCTTACATCCTTAAAGTTAAATTCCATAATTTTAAAAATCTCAATATTATTTTTTAAGCCAATTCAGTGCCTTGTTAGAGCATTTAAGCTACGATAAGTCTGTAATTTGTTACAAAACTATTTCTATGTCTTCAATTCAGCGCTTAAGTTTCATCTTGATCTGCTAAAACTTAGCTATATGTAAAATTCTATAACGTTACAAAATGCGTAGCTATTTTTTAATCTAATTCAGCATCTTTCAATTACATTTCCACTTCAAAGACGCTAATTTTTACTAGTTTAATAAGCTTATTCTTATAAAGCAAACACTATTAACACAATTCAGCTGCATTATTTTCAAATTCAGCTACTGTAATTTGTTACAAAGTCACTTCTACGTCAATTTTCCAGCAATAACACAATTGCAAACAGCTGCTTATAAAGTAGCCAAGCCTTAAATTCCTACAAACGATATTTTCCTGTCTCCCTCACTATAGCATTAATTTACTTGCTAAGTTGTTAAACTTCCTCTTACGAGCCAATAAAAAAAAAAAAAACAAGCAAACTTGTCTTACTAACGTGTCCTGCTTTTATTTCAAGTTCATAAAAAGATTTTTTTCATATAAGTTTTTATTAATATTTCGACCCAAATTTAGAAAAATACATGAGAACCACAATAAATGATTGCGCATTACATGAAGTATAACCAAAAGCAATTCAGCACGCTCACACAAGAAAAATGCTTTTACGTTTCCTATAAAACGGAAAATAAAAACATTTTATGAACAAAACTAATAGAAATGGAAAACTTGATTTGTCCATAAGTGGCCATGTGTCATAGCGTTAAAATGTTGCCGTACATACAGCTGGTAGGCCAAACGCTTAATGAAAAATGATGATGACATGCGTGCAAGCGTGTGTAAAACATGATTTTACTCGTTTTCGTTATGGGCGCATACAAGTTTTCTATAATATTAATTCATTTTATGGGAAGTTTGCAACTGTTAATTAATCTTTTTTTTTTGGGTTATTTTTGTCAGCAAAATAGGATATCAATTGAGGAACCATATATTTTTATTGATTTTCCTTATACGTTGCAAAGAGATTTATATAATTTTGATAGTTAAAGTAACAGTAAAAATTAATTAAATAATAAAAACAAAAATTTATTAAATAACAATAGAATTCAGCTGCGTTTTATGAAATTCAGCGTAATTATTTTTCAATGCAGCTACATTAAAATCAATTCAGCTTCGTTAGAATCAATTCAGCTTTACTTAAACCATTACAATGTTTTACATAATAAGTAATGTTGCAATTCAGCGGCATTGAAATCGATTCAGCTGCACTGAAACTTAATTCAGCTGTACTTAAGCCATTTCAACGTTTTACATTCTAAGCTGTTTCGCAATTCAGAGGCATTAAAATCAATTCAGCTGCACTGAAACTTAATTCAGCTATACTTAAGCCATTACAATGATTTACATACTAAGCTATGTTGCAATTCAGCAGCATTAAAATCGATTTAGCTACATTGAAACTTAATTCCAAAACCATTTCAGCGTTTTACTCATTAAGTTGTGTTGCAATTCAGCGGCATTAATATCAATTCAGCTACACTGAAACTTAATATAGATTTACTCAAACCATTGCAGCAATTTGCATATAAAGCTATGCTGCAAATCAGCTGCGAAAATATATATTCAGCTACACTAAAACTTGACTAAGCTAAGCTGAAACAATTCAGCGTAAGTCTTTTTAGAAATATTCTAGCTTTTTTGAAAATTTTTTCAAAGTAACGGAGGCATTTCTCTATATTTTTTTTATTTTAATTTTTTAATTGACACGTGGTGTACATTTAATTCACTTAATGCCGCCGATCAAGAAAATATTTTATTGCTTACTTTTATATTTACATCATTTATTGCTAATAATTTTATATAAAAAAGCTTTGAAATATAAAAAATTTATTACTTAGTAGCACTTTGAAATCTATACACATGGAAACCGCAAATAATTGCGTCACTTTTCATATGACTTTGATCTGCTATAATTTAAATGCAAATTGAGTATGTGGGTGATTTTAGTTAAATTAATGAGATCTACAACAAAGTATTAGCAAGTATTGCTGCTTGGTACTTTTATGTGTGACAACACACACAGATGAATATTAAGTATTACCTTCGGATTTGAAACAAAAACCAAAATGCGGTTAACTTTGCAAATTTACATTCAATTTATTCAAATTTATATTTTTGCGGTAATGCCAAACACGATTGTTTATGGGAGCATAATAAATTTGAAACATGATCTTTTCGGTTTATAACAAATTAAATAAAATTTATATGAAAATTTTCCAATTTACCATTTTCAGAATCATAAATGCGCAAATTTTTGTCAAAACAAGCACAGTTTTTTTGTTTACTTTTTTATATTTTTGGGCAGCCAAGGATAATCCTTTACATTATTGCTCTAGAAGTAATAGTGAAAGAGATTATGAAGATATATTGTTTCTGAGTGACATCGAAACTGATCTAACAATGTCTGAACTCTCAATCAATTGATTTTGCGTCACATGTTAAATAAATTATGTTTAGTTAATTTATTTATACATCACACTTCAGTACTATTAACGTTAATAGCTCAATTCCGATGCAACATATAGAGCACTATTGCAGCTAATTTTGTTAAGCTTAAAAGGCTTACTAAGGTATGCAAATTTGATATATGGCCATATATTATTATTCAAAATAAATTATTCAAAAATATATTGATACTTTTTTGAGGTTGTTCATTCACTAAGACCAAACAAACGCATTTGTTTCAATTACGAAAAACTTTCTTTGCATACATGTTTTGAAAACATCACTTAAAGTCATTTATCTTCTATTTTAGACAGCGCACGCGTCTAACAATAGCAAATTATAGCAAAACTGACAAAAAAAAGTAAAACTGATAAGCCATCTATCTATGTTGTACAAAACATACTCTTGACGTCAATGTGTGGGAAAATTTTGGCTAATTATTTATAAAACTTTTTTCAAACAAAAAGCACTTACTAAAAATTTTAGTAACCAAGCAAATATGTATATTACTTTTTTTTATAAAAGTAGACTTGTTGTTTTCAAAAAACACAGACATTCGTCAACATTTTGTGCTAAGTTTCATGTTAAACATAATTTCCGTTTTATAATTCGCAACATTTATTATTCATTACCAAGGCGAAGGTCAAATTGTGGTAATTATGCAATGATACATAGAACTGTTGGCGTTGAAAAATTGACAGACAATTTGGATTTTAGATTATAGCAACTTTATTTATAGGTTTTTGGGTTTCAAAATTATAAATTTTTAATAAAAAACACAGTAATTTTCAAAAATAGCGCTTTTTAGACTTCCTATAATTTTTTATAGGAAGTGTAAAACACAAATTTTTAAGTTTTTCACAGAAAGAATAATAATTAAAATTAGTTACATTTTATTTATGTGAAACTTAAAATTATAGCAACTTTATAAAAAGTGATAAACATCGACTGATATCAACTTAGGGTAATTTAAGTCACTCACTTCGAATCTGCCGTCAGGTTTTTGGCCAAAATTCAAAATTTTTTCAACTTTACAGAATATGAAAACTCATCAAAATATCAATATCTAAAAGACTTCTTAAATCATAATTTACTCACTTTCCTTCCTTCTTTTTTCTTTCAGTTATGGCGCAGGCGGCGGTATCCCCTCACAACGTCAGCCAACACAGTCACAGTTTGAAGCACCTGCCTGTGTACAAAATGCTATGATGACAAAAGACAAAAAACCCTTTACCTACACACCAGGCGGCATTGATCTCTCACAAATCAAATCCGAACGTATGGCAAAACGTTTGGCACGTAACGCACAGGCTGAAGGCGCAACTGGAGCATCTCAACTGAATCGACCTACGAACCCAAATTCACCTGGTGGCACAACAGCTGCTGCTAGCATGGGTGCCGCTGCTATGGGTATGCCATTTCAAGTGCTGCCACCTCCACCACCACCAGGACAATCTGGTAAGCAGCAACAATCTAATGGTAGCGCTGGCGCTCCACTTCCTCCACCACCACCACCACCATCATCCACATTAGCACCTCCCAATGGCAACAACGCGTTGACGGCACCCGGTTCTCCGAACGCCGCACGTAAGTCGCCAACTCCACAAAGATTCGAACCACCACCGATGGGATTCAGGCCGGAAATTAAGATTCCACCGAATCCAATGGCCAGCCTGAAAAAGATTCAACCACCAGTTGAAAAGAATAACTTCTGGATGGATGAATATCGCAAGGAGCGCTCCAAGAGTCCCATGGTTGGTGAAGACGATCGTGACAATAGTCAAAACGCAAATGCAAACGCTAGTAATAATGGTAACAACGACGGTGAGGATCAAAATTTGCTAAAAAATTCGTATTTTACCATAGAAAAAAAACTTGCTATTACTGACAACTAATTTGGTTTTGGTATTTGCTATAACAGGAATTAAGAAAAACTAACTAAACATGGCTTTAAATATAGATATGGATATATGGTTCCAGCTCTTACTAATGCTTGATTTTTTTTAAAAAAAACGCAAACCTTTCGATCTTTAAGTTGCAGTGAAATACTCCAAAGTTCGGATTAGTTCTTTAATATATTTTGTAGCCGAGAAACAAACCATAAGAATTTTTCAGTAAACGACAAAATACTATCTGAAACTCTCGATTTTCAACAAGATAACTAAAAGTTCTACTCTTTTGTAAACAACATTTTATTTTTATTTTTTAAATGTTACTACTTTTTACGAATGCTGACTTAAAAATTAATTTTTAGTAAGGACATAAACCATAACGTGATGGAGTGTTTCTAGTTCAACCTAAGAATTTTCAATCTCTTCCTTAGTTTTAATTTAACATAAAAACGGTGCCAGCTTACTAAACAAACTACTTAAAAACTAACCATAAAAACTACATTCTATTTTTCTCACTAACCCAATGCCTAAGCCCCAATTCAATATGCAAACCTAATTCGAAAGCTTTTCTACTACCAATAGATTACAGAAAACCATATACGCCACCGACGACGACTCAACAACCTGAATCGAATAACTACAATAACAATTTTAACAACAACAATAACACATATCAGCAATATTCTTCACCACCACCACCGCCAGCACCACAGCAGCAACAACAATCGACACGTCCAGAATTTCGTAGTGTTGCTGTACCACAATCACCATCAATTAACGTCTACACACAACAGCAGCCATTGCAGCAGCAACATCAAAATGATGCAGCACCAGTACAGCAACAACGCGCTACAGATAGCCCATTTAGGTTTGCTCAACAACAGCAGCAACAGCAACAGCAACAATTGCAACAGCAACAACGTCCACAGCAAACAATGTCACCATTAGCTCAGCAGCAGCAACAATATACACCACCAACAGCAGCATCATCACCATCAAATGTTGCGCCAAGTGCAGCAGCAAATTCAGCTGTGCCTTGGCGCACTCAACGTGCCCAGCAGCCAGGGCAACAGCCACAGCAGCAGCAGCAACAACAACAGCATCCACAACCTATATATAATAATGTGAGATCACGTGATGTTTTTAGCCCAACTCCTGAAACACAGCAACAGCCTTATCAGGGACCAAAACCGGTGAGTAAAATTGAATGTATATTTTACCAACTTGAATATTTTGTATAAACAGTGTTTCCATAATTTTATAGCAAGTATCGTGCAAATAATTTAGCTCTGTCTCTCTTTTCCCTTAATCTCTTCACGGAGCATAGATCCTCCACAAAACTCTTACAAAGTATATGATTAGTATAGTAGCGAGTGCTATTTTTTGTTTTTGTGATCGTTTTTGCGATGATTTTGGACGGGCGTGTTTTCTCATACTCTGAGCGTCATACTCCAATGCTTCCCGGCAAACTTCAGTAGGTGATTACCGCAACATGTTCTCAATCCATTTTCGTTTCCACCGCTTTTTTAATCAGTATTTTCCAGGCCATAAAACGTCCATTATCATCGATCTGCACCGCTTACCATTAGCACTAAAGGCAATTTTTTCCTTCACCATCACCATCCATCACCGTACCACAAACCACACCAAATGGTTAGTTTTACACAAGATTTACATGAGACCAATAACGACAATAATATACCGATTCAGAGAGATGGAAATACGCATCATTAATGAAATTGATTTTCTGGCAAATTCACATTTTCGATTATCTTCAGTTCTTGAGTGATAACCGTTTTTTAAGGATCTAGGCCAAAGTTCAACCATAAATTATGCATAAATTTTTTTGTAGCAGATAGTCCAATCGGTTTAGAATCGATATGTCTGGATCCTCACCAACACGTGCCTCAACAGTAGCAATATTTTCGTCACTTCGATCAATTCTACTATATCTTACTGGCATGCGACATACACAGTTCGACAAAAAGTGGGTACACTAGGCCGATTCTGATGACCATAAGTCGTAAGAAGTGCATAATAGGTTGCAATAAAAGAACGATTATATTGTTAAAAAAATATATACATATATTTATATTATCCAAGCAAAGGCAATTCAAAAATTCTGTTTAATTGTTATAGAAACTCATATAGGAATTTTAAAGTAAAAGTTCCTATAATTTTTCAGCAATTTCAGTATATTTCGAAGTTTTATTTTCACCAGTCAGACTAGTGCTTGGTTTTTATTTTTCTCTTGTTTCCACGGCTAAGCTAATGGACCTATTTTGATTAAATTTGGTTTTGAGCTACATAGATTGAATCCCAAGAAAGGGTGTAAAAACTCTGTAATCTTTTAGTGGGCGTGGCATCGGGTTTAATGGTAAAAACTCTGCCACGGCTGAGCCGCTACATCGTCTTTGATGAAATCTGTTACGGAGATAGATTGATACGTTAAACTAATGAACCGATTTTGATGGAATTTGGCTTGGAGATAGGTTGAGCCCTGAGGTAAAGTAAGGTAGGGCAACATGTTATCATGATTTTTATTTTTGAGAACGATGACAATCAAGTAAAATGGTTCTGAACGGTTTTGTAATAACACTATAATGGTTGAATTTCAACCAGTGGACGAACTTTAGTTCCTATAATTCTTATGCTACTTTTATAGTTTAGTTATGGTAGTTTTTTCAGAAAATTGTAAATGAAGGATCATAGTTTTGTTCAAAAGTAGGTTCTTGTGGATTTTATTTTTCCAAACTTATGTTATCCTGATTATTAGCTTCCTACTGAACCTAGGAAATCAGTAAAAGAGGGCAGTTTTAAATCTTTTTTCTTCTTTGAGAAAGTTAAAAGATATCTAGGAAACCTTAGAAATGAGTGCAATGATACTTTGTCTAGTGATGCTGCAAGAACTAAGATACATTTCAGAAAAATTGGGCGGTAGTTGTGGCAAAAAAAAAACATTTTATTGTACAAAATAAAATTTACTCAAATGTATTCATATTTATTAAAATTAATTACTTCTTCAGACCAACGTCGGTTCCCTCTACATCGCTCCGTTGGCGCCACCCACTGAGCCACAGGCACAAAATATTGTGCGTCAACAAATGCAACAGCAACAGGCAGCAGCACAGCGTGACTCACCAATGCGACAGTTGCCGCCGCAGCAGCAACAACAACAACAACAACAACAGCAACAACAACAACAACAGCAGCAACAACACCAACAGCAGCAACAACGTCAACAACCGACTACACGTTGGATGACTTCACAGCCTGCAACCAAAGAGCAGGCAGCGTGGGCACGTCCTGAAGAAAATGGCAATATATTGCCATCATCATTGCATCAACGCATTAAATCGCCAACTCCAGCACAATCAGCACCACAAGTTGCACCATTGCAGCCACAACAACAACCACAACAGCAACAGTATCAAACAGTACCAGTTGACAGCGGTTTCGGAGGTGGTTTCGGTGGTCATAATTTTGGTGCACATGCAGCAGCACCTGTAGGATTACGTTTGACAATCACTACTGGTGCGGCAAGCAATCAGGGAGGACCAAAGGTGAGAAAACATTTTTTTCTTGTGATTTAAAAATAAAACAAATCTTTTTTGTGCTTTTTTTTTATAGGAACGCATTATACCAATACAGTTGGAGCAAACGCCCACTCCAACACGCACACCAGTACAACCAGGTTTTGGGCAACAGCAGCAGTCTGCATATAATGCTGGAAATGTCGGTTAGTATGAAATATTAATATGAGCTATAATTTTAAACTGTATGAAAGCTTTAGAAAAGCTCAAAGCAACTTTAAGTTTGTTAATGTTATACACATAAAATTTATATAAAGCTTCAATGCTTGAAAGCTTTTAAGCTTTGTTTAAAGATTTAAATACTTTGCGGCAATTTTTCGCTTACTTTTATACTATGCGGAATATATATTATATATATCATTTGATGAAATTTTTATTAAAAATGCAGAGGTACCTACATGGAAGCCTTGGCACACGCGCAATATTAATTAGGACGGCATTCATCAAAGTATTACATATATTTCATAAAATGACAATAAGAGCTTTACAGCCAAAAGTTCTGAAACTATTACGTTATGTATACTTAATTATTATTGCACTTTTTAGCAAAATCAAAAAAGCTTTGCTCATTTCAAGTTTTTTTTTTAAGAAAATGTTTTTACACAGGTCGCATACAAAGCTTTCAGTGTCTTTTTTTTTTGGATCAATGTATTTTATTTTATAAAATAATCAAAATTTATAACGCCATACCTGAGAGCTTTTTAAAGCTTTCAGGCATGTGCTTCTGTTTGCAAAAAGCTTTATTAAACTTTACGCTTGCATTATTTTCTCTCTCTCTCTCTTTGACTATTTGACTTGCAGCAGCTCCACCAAGCTATGTGTTACGTTCGCCTAATCAATTTGTTGATCAAGGTTACAATAATTATCCTGCAGAACAATCACAATCTAATCTTAATCGCGTTGTATCACCAACACAACAACTGAATGCACCGCGTATTATACAACAACAGCAGCAGCAACAACAACAACAACAACAGTTTAATACCAACACAACCACTAATGTGGGTGGTCATGTAACACGCATAGTACCAATTGCAGTGGAGGGAAAAAGTGGTCCTGTCTCACAGACACCAATTGTTATACAAAAGTAAGTTGAATATTTTCATTTCTTGTTTTTTCTAAGTATTTGTTGTTATTACTACACACATAGTTCTTAAGTTAATTTGCTCAAAAGCTTTAAGCTTCTGTTTTACTTAAGCTTTAAGCTTCTGTTTTACTTAAGCTTTAAGCTTTTTCTTTGATATGTGGCAATTCGATGCTTATTATAATTTCAAACTTTTTTACTACACAAAAGTAGGAAATACAATTTATATGTGCACGAATGCCCGCTCGATGCTGAGATACGCTACCGAAAAAGTCGGCTCAGGTAGAGTGCAAAAGTGTAGTGTGTGCTCAATGTAAAAGCATGTGATGTAAGCGTGTATATCGTAAAAGTGATGTTAGCGTGCATATCGTAAAAGTGATGTCACGTGATGTCATCATGCACGTGTGTAATAGGTTTTCCTATCAAAACAGCCGAAATATCTCATTTATTACTGTTGAGACCAAAAAAATAAGAAAAAAGCTTTTTGTAAACTAAAAATATCATAGTATGCTTTTATGCTCTCTAATCTTCAACGTAATACAATTAATCAATACAAAATTTTGTGTGACAACTGTGGCTAGTTTTTGTCCGACATTATTTTGTCGTGTTTACTGAAATAGAGCAATGGTAATAGTCCGGAAGTTAGGTTTTATAGTTAGTACATGATCGTCAGAGCTCAATGTCATCGGTCAGTTTAAAGTATAAGTTTTTCGATCGCTGAGCCGCCGGTATAAGGACGCAAGGTACGACCGAATAATTAATTATAGGCCCAGCGATGTTTCAACTTTTTCAAGCCTTCCAAATAATAGGATTTGTCGAACTCTCGATGTGAATCTCTTTCTCCCCAGCCATTTTTTTATGTTTGAAAATAGACAAAAGTAGCAGAGGGAGAATACGGTGTCAGTTCATAGCGGAGTCCAACTAATGTTAATGTGGTAATGCGAGACGAATGACCAGGTGCGTTTTCATGGACTTTTTTGTGTACCAAACGAGGGCGTTTGTACTTTAAACTCTTCATCAAATCTTTGCAATAATTTTCATAGTACGCTTAGGTTATTGTTTTTCCCTTATCCAAATAGTCATTGAGGATTATTGCATTTGAATCCCAAAAACGACGTCCTTGACGTTTTCGGACGTTGAAACCTTCCTTGGGTTTTTGGTGATAGATACACACCAACAGTTAAGAAACGGCGAAGATACTCTCTTGGAAACTCCCTTTTTGGTCAAACACGGGTACTTATCATTGCACCTTTGTATACCTTTTGGAATGTCTAATAAGTAAATAAAATTTCTTCTGCAATTTCAAGGAAAAATATCCTTTGGGAATGATCTACTTCTTCACCGTATGTTTTACTTTTTGGCAAAGGAAGCTTTAGGATCCAGTACGTTCTAAGGCCGGAATATTGTCCTTTAATATATAATTGTTTGCTCAAATTAGAAAAATTAAACTGTCTTTCTATTCGCTTGCAATTCGATCAGTGAGACAGACAATTAATAAGACATGTCTCACTGTTCGCCCTTATTACTTTCATAGCGCAATGCTAAATTATAGAAACTGGCATTCTTGAAAAAAAAGCATAGAAAAACAGATCTCGACAAGAAACCTAACAAAAAATATATACTGTAAAATAAATATTATAGAGAACGATCTTCTAGTTTCTTTCCGAACTAGGCAACGATTGTATGATCGTTTGAGTTTCTTCAAAATAAGGTCCCTTCAACGCTTGCCATTCAATCTGAGGAATACGTTATATACACCCTTCATAATGGTGCCAATTTGAAAGCCTTATACCATCTGCATCGCTTCGAGATTCCATTTCATAGTTGCTTACTTTTTCCGTTGCTAATTCATGATGTATTTTGTGGTCATTCACCATAGTACCAGATTTTTTTTGGAAATGGGTTCAGAATTGTTTTTGTTTGACGTCTGAGTTGTATGAATAAAGAGTAGTTTTTGGATTTTGACTTAAAAATGTTATAGTTAAAACATTAATTAGTTAAAAACGAGCTATTTTCGATGCTAATGTGAAAGCTTTATTGCGTTTTATTCGATGTTTTGTTAAGTTAGATAAGACTATTTAATCTATTCTGCGAATATTAAAGGGCCAGAATAATATAAATGAATACGCGAAGTGTTATCTGCGTAGGTATAGAACAACTAAGTTATAAGTTCACAGAATTGGATTAAGAAGAAAACAGCATACTATAGCATAAAATTGAAAATAAAATTGTTTGCCCACCAAAATGCCACCGTCTTACCGTTTAAGTACATTAATCATTTACTAAGAGAAACACTTTCATCATTTTTTTCCGATGTCGACAACTCCAAGAGTTGATGCGCTCTAGTCCAGAAATAAACATGGGGCATAGAAAACAAATGATATTGTCACTGTCTCACTGTTTGCACCTCTTTCCTATATAAAACGATTTTAAACTGAAATATTTTGGCAAAGAGCTTTTTTTGGTGGTCGGCATTTGATAGGAGTCATAGATAAGCAGCAATTGATGAAACGTATTTAAACTTTATTAGAACTAAAAAATGTTGAAAATATTACAATGTTTTGATACCAAATCGTGAATATGAATGAAATATGGAACTGAAATGTTTAACAATAGCTTTGTGCTATTCATACATAACGGTTTTAAGCTAATATCTTATGACTGATGTATTTTGCAACATAGCAGCTATTTCATTTATTTTTTTACTATTGAAGACACTTCAAAAATATTGAGCTTAATTTGCTGCATTAAAACAGGAATACAAAAAACGCAATATTTTTGATCCTGTTTGCATCGAATACAAATTAGGAGATTCCAAATTTATTTAAGTTACATAAAGCTGTAACAACCAATAGAAGTTTCATGTAACTCATACGCCATGTTAGACAAAATGCCTATAATAACTTAGCCCCGATGTCATCTAAGTCTTTCGCGTCTACTCATTTCTCTTTACTTCTAAGAGCCCCACATTAAAATTAAGTTAGCTCTGTTGGCTGCTAAAAATTCAGCTTTTCGATTATTGTAAACTTTAACTTTAAAGCTCCAATACCTTTAAGCACAATGATTCGGAAGTTCATGGAAAAGCTTTATTTTATTTTAGAAAACATAATTTTTTTTTTTTCACCAAAGTATAGATTTTTTCTAAAAAATTATTAATCGCTTTAACTGTTGTTTCGCTTCATTTCATTGTATTTTTTAGTATGCTTTGTACTTTTTGCCTTACTTAACTTTAAATAAACAACAAAGCTTTTTGTTCATCAAAAGCTTAATTCATAAAACTTAAAATTTACTAATCTTCTTTGCACTAATTCTTACTTACAACCAAATTTTCTAGCGATCTACGTTCACCGCCAATACAATCAAAATCCTTTAGAATTTTACAAAAAATCACAGACACCACTGATGATGGCATATCGACAACAAGTACGGATGTGGCAAAAACTGCGCCCGTAAACAGTTATATTGATGCTGAGCCCCAATTGCAAAGGCCACAATTTGCGCGACAAATGAGCGCTCAACAGGCACGTAATAGTCCAACCATTGAACAAATGAGACGTATGCAAATTGCACAGGATCAACAGCAGGCATGGCAACAAGGTAAGAGCGTAAGAGAGGATAAAAGGAAGAGCAGTTTATTCGGGTACATTGTGTTTTGGTGAAAAATGTACCTTCGCCGTTGTAAGTTTTCAGAAAGTGTGTTGTCATTTTATTGGCTCCTATAAGATGTCAATAAAGCCAATGATAGAAAGAATTTCAATAAAATTTCTATCCAATTTAATTGGTTGTTACTCATACGCCATGTTAACCAATTAAAGTGAAAAGTAATATGGTCACATAGCTAAAACTTAGTGTTACGTCTAAAGTAAAATTTTTTTAAATTTCAACATATTTCATTGTGAATGCTTTAAAAGTAACTAAAATTTTATTTAATTATTTTGATTTTCATTATAAGACTTCAATTTTTAGTAGCTACGATTTTACTTACGCATCATGTCTTTGTAAGAATTATAATTATTTGAGTTACTTACAATATCATGTGGTTTAATCAATGAAAATTCAGAATTAAAATGAAAATTACCAAAAAATAAACTAAAAATTAGCTGAAGTGATTAATTTTTAATCGTAAAAGTACATAAAATCATTTTAATATAAAATAAATAATTTTTAACACCACAGTAGATCCTGCTTGGCACTAATATTTCAACAGCATTTAAGTTTATTTAAGTCATACCCATACTTAATAAAGAAAAAAAACTTTTAAAAGCTTTTTTAAGCTACACTTTTTCAAATATTATTTTAATCTATATTTCAAACAAAATAAACTACAGAAAATCGTACAACAAAGCAACTGAAAAACAAAGAAACCCTCTATACTGGGCCGACAAATCCATCGAAAACCTTTCAAATGCTACAAAAAGCTATTGAAAAAGCTCAAGTAAACGAGCGACGCCAGCAACTAGAACGACAGCAGCAGTAATCAATAATAAAAGTAACAAATTATGGTAGGCAATGCTTTGATCCAGTTAGAAACACAAAAGGCTTCCTGTATAACCTACACTGATTGGCACTTGAATGCGTGCTTTTATTTTTCAAAAGAAAACAAAACAAAAAAAAAGAATTTACAGCCTATGAAGAACGCTTTTTATAGCAGCAAAGTTTATTTAATTGAGTTAATAAAAAGCTTCTAGCGTAAAAAGGCGAATTTGGCAAATTGGCTAAAAAGCTTTTAGCTATTAATGCCGCAATAGTTATATTCTCTTTAAACATAAGTTATGAAAGTTATAATTCAGTTATATATTAAAGTAACCGTTAGTAGTGCTTTCACATTTTAAAAGCGTTCTCCCTTTTTTATTGCAGGTAATCCAGCAGCAGTTAAACAGCCCCAACAACAACAACAACAAAATAGATACGTACAGCAACGTCCAATGTACAGTAATGAAGGTAAATATGATTAAAGCTTTATTTCCTTCTATATTTAAATTTACAATTTTCTTACTAAAAGAACTACGAGTAAGAGGAGCTTGGAAAAAAAGTTTTGCTCTCAATCAATTAATAAAGCGGGCAACATAGCAACAAAAGCTCTTTTTTGTAATGATTATCTGAAAGAGCGAAAGCTCAAAGCTCGCCTTTTTTCCACTCTTCACTGAATATGGTGTTCTCCCTGACGATATACATAATGTATGATATATGCGATGATTAAATTAAGCATACCGCCAAAACACACACTTTCCACATACAAAAGCTCTCTACCATTCTCCGAATCCATACAATTTAGATACAGGAATCGTTTTTCCTATTTAATATTTTTGTTATTTACCATGCGAGCTATGTCCGATTCGTTGTTTAATCGAATTCCCTTGGTTTTAAGCAGAAGCCCAATTTTAAGTTTATGTTCCAGGTATTACCCCTTAGCTTATTTTCGGTTGCTCTTCCGGGCACTTTCATTTCCACCAAGAAATTCAGACATCTTTGGCGAACTCCGGGAATAACTTTGAGAGATTTGAATATACAACTTTCGTGTTAAACCAAACAGTTGAAGTCTATGTAGTTACTTCGGATAATATATCGAATTAATCAATCGCTCCATGACTTCTACAAAAGAAATTCGATTTTTAAAGAAAAACCATTTAATACTTTTTTGAAAAGCTGCATCTGACTGTTTCTTGAGAATTATGTGTGAAAAATAATATTGCCCAAATATTCGCCAAGTCACATTTCAGTATGCTTGGTACTCTATATATACCTGGCTCTCTGTCTCACTTCATTATCTTGCTTTTTTAGCTCTAGAATTGTTGCTACCTTATTAACAAGGACCTTCCTTTTGAAGTAGCCTCAAAGAGAGAAGTCCAAAAGCATCAAATCACACGATAGTCACGGGCAAGCTGTAAAATTCGTTTCAATAGTCACTATTGCATTGTCTGTGCAGCATGTGCCACTGTTCTCTTGAAACGACACATCGTTCACATTTATAGCTTTCTCTTCGGCTAACCGAAATATTTTACTCTTACCAAAGCAAAGCAAAAGCAGATAAGATGTTTTACTCTTCTGATCTATGTCAGAATTAAGACAGTTTATATTTTCATAAAACGATGCGGAATGTATTTCGATACAGTAGTCAGCGTCTTCTTGCTTCTAAGAGTAGTTGATTGGGGCCAATCGATAGGTGTTCTAATTTTTGAAAATTTTGTTGATTCTCTTCGAGGAGACTCCCTCCACACGTTACAGATGTGACCGGCTTCGGATTAGAATATCGATATTTTGATAGCTAATGCTTAAGATCCTCAAACATCAAACAGTCTTCAGACTGCCATGTAAATTACAATCCAAAATCATATTGAACCATGATCAATGACTTTTTGATGCGAAATTGAGTTGAACAATGCAATCCAATACATATCCCGAGAGACAGCGAACAGTCAAGAGCAATTTTTCCGATAGGTAACATTGTACGAGAGTACTTGCTTGGCGCTGGGACTTTCTCTTATTGAATGTCTTTCTACTTTGCTAGTTGGCTTGCATTTTTGTTTCCGAATATTTTTTTATGCCTTGGTATCCTCTGAAGGAGTACTTTTCACTGATGAAACATGAGGCCGTTTTTTTCTATCCAAACCTTTTTTTTTATTTTAGATCTACCACAACAACAACAATATGTTCATCCTAGTGAACAACAAGTACCCGAACCGAAAAAATATACCGGTAGCGCAATACCAAGTCGATCATTTAAAATTCTTCAAGCAATGACAACACCAGAAAACGCTGGTAAGTTCAATAGTTTAGCAATTTAAGAGTTAAGATCATTTTCTTTGGCTTGAATAATTTGATATGACATAATATGTGTAAAGTTTATATGAAAACTTTTTCAATACATACACGTTAATACAATAAACTAAACTGTATATATATATATAAATATTTATATAAGATACATTTGACAAGCACACATACATAAACATTTATACTCACTCACCTATATATAGATGACATGAACTCATATGATTTTGAATTTGTGAGAAATTTCACCTATTTTTGCAAGAACTTTTTTTTTCATTTTTTATTTGATTAAATTAATCATTTTTATATGATTAGCTTGATTTTTTTTTGTTGTTGTTAGTTTTATTTTGCACATTTTTTTTTAAAAAAACCTTTCTTACACACTTGAATTTTTGAATATGTTTACACCATTATCGCGAAAACCCTTTTCTTTTTTTTGGAGTTGCGAGCCATTTGGATAATTTTTCTTTAATAGAAACGATATTTAATAATGCGCATAACACAATGTTTAGTCATTTCTTCCTTGATGTGCTGCTGCATTTCTTAAGCCAATGAGATTCCTTCGAAGTACTCTTGATCTGACTCTTGATTGATCTTCAATATGTTGTTTATCCATTTTCTAGCTGTATGCTCCTTTATCGGTCAAAAATTCTTGTGGCTGATCGCATTCTCTACATAATGCTGACCAGTTTATGCAGCGCTGTGATAACAAATCTTTACGTAAGTGCATTGTTGAAATTATCGCCAAAATACACAAACAAAGTGGCACTCTCGCTTTGTATGTATGTATAACAGTAGTAACTCACCTTGTGCTTGCATAACTCAACAGATGCTTCAATGCCTTGGTGAACGCCTGTCAGCTGTTATGCTGCTCACCATTATTGAACTCAGATGGTTTATGTACTTGCTTAAGTACAGTTCTACACTCTACTAAACTTACAGTATGGAGGATACTATAAAAAATTTGCAATATTGCTTAATAATTGCTAAGGCTTATATTTTTTTTTTTTTTGAAAAATTATCCAAAATGTTTAAAATATTTTTTTGTATAAGTCTCCGCGCTCATTCTTCATACACATTTTATTATAGACATAAATCCCTTTGCCAAAACGTCACAAAGCATTTGTAGCTTTTTCCGTAAATTTATTTTAGTGCTTACTCATACAATACTTATCAAAATCTGTGTCATATTCATGTTTCATTATCAAACTCTCTCTCTCTCTATCTCATTCACTTGTGTTTTTTCTCTTTCTCGTTCTCTCTACATTTATTTGTATCTCTTTTGACATTATAGCCGAGATGGAAGACTCGGACAGTGTTGTTGAATTGAACGAAATTAAAAATAAAAATCAGAATAATACAAAACAAAATAAAACATCAACATCCAAAATAAATTCAACCACGCCTACACCACCTACATTTACATCAACGCCTACACCAACTCCACCTCTCATTAGTTCATCATCGACAGATTCATTAAGCTCAGACACAACATCTTTTCCAGCACAATATCCTTACCAACATACATATCCTTATGCTTACCCACCTTGGTGCCCACCAATACCTCCACCAGGTACAATTTTACCCAACGGGGAATCTATGCCTAATTGGCATTATCCATATCCAATGCCACCACCTTCAGCAGCAATGAACGGTGTCGAATCTACACCAATGTGGCATTATCCTTATCCCATACCACCACATCCCGCTGATAGTTCCTCCACACATCCACAATATGCTGCATATCCGTACTACTATACCTATTACACACATCCTCCACCTCTACCCTATAATGTAGTACCAACAACTTCATCATCCTCTTCATCCATTGAATCTGATATGCCAAATCTTTATACCCAACCTATGCCACCTTATCCAACTCATCCATATCAATACCCTGTCGTTACTAGCAGCAGTCAAAGTTCAAATCCTAGTAGTACAGCAAGTAGCGTGCTTCCCGATATTATTGTTACCCCTAGTACAGATGATGTTCCCTCACAAATTGTTTTACAGCATCATATTAAGGTTGAAAAACGTGATCCACGAAAACGCGCTGACTCACTCGAAATTGAAGAGGTATCTTCCACGGTACAGTCAAAACCAACGGAAATTATGCCACGTGAGCAACGCGAAGGCTCAGTAATTGATATATTAAGCAAGCGTTTGACCGAAATACAAAAGCCGAAAGAATCTGCACTCAATATCAGCTCAGAAAGCCAGAAATACTATGTGGGTGAACTTGACAAAGAGTTCGACAAAAAGTCACCAATCGATAATACTTCGCCAAGTGCTAGTAAAAATATTGTTGTCGAGAATGAAGATGATGACGAAGACTCTGATGATACTTTTAGCTCTTCTTCAGAGAGCTCTGACGAACAAGATGGTGAAATGACACCAAAAGGTTGCTCACCAACTGGTGATAAGAAACCACGTGGTCAGGGCCTTCAGGCTATCAGATCAGTTACTAATGTACAATACTATAATGGACATGTTAAGGGAAATAAACTCATTGAAGATGACGACGATGATGATGAAGATGATGTTACTACTGCTGATGGCGAAAGTGATATCTTCGATGAGGAAGATGAAGAGAATGAAGAGCAAGTGGTGACTGAACTTGAACTTGACCAATGCATTGAGGAGAATGATGATGATGACTTGGAAGAAGACTTAAGTGTTATTTATGAAGAAGATATTGAAATAGAGAAGAGCCAGAATCATGAACCTTCATTTAAAACAAACTTGCATAAAAATGACATAGAACAACAAATTGAGCTTGACGATGATGAGGATGCTGCTGATGATTCTACTTCAGTGACTGTAAGATTGCCACTGAAATTTTCATTCAGTCGTTCCGTGAACGATGAAAATATAGCAACAGTCGAGGTCGGTAACAGTCAAATCGAGGAAAAACATAATGGTTTCAGTATTGCAGAAAAGAGAAATTCTTTTAGTGTAGCACAACTGGATTCTGATGAGGAAGATTATGTTGCACAAGAATATGATGATGATTGTGATGTGAGCGTTACGATAAGTCTAACGCCATCTTCAAAGTCCGGTTCCATTGAAAGATTTACCGAACCATTTAAGATAACTTCCTCGCATCCAATCCAAGAAATCGATGTAATTGAAGAAGTAGAACATGATCTGAAATCAAGTGCTGAAGACGTATCGGTATCTTTCTCACTCAATATGCGCAATAAGTTTTTGAACGAAACTTTTTCCAATGGAGTAACCAATAATATATCCAGTTTGGAGAAACCAAAAGAAAAAGAACCAGAAATAACACTGAATACCGCTGCACAGCCGGAAGAAGAGTTTGATTTCTTTGCAACATTAAGAGCTACTAAAATTCAAGCCCAGAAAGTCAAAGAACAATCTGCAAGCTATTGGGGCAAAAGAGCGGAAAAGCCCGAGCAAACATTTGAAATAAAAACTACTCATGTGGAACAAAAACAAGAGCAGAAATGTGACTTACAGTCAGTGAAAGAGGAGGTAAAAGAAATCGATGATATCTGGGCAAACAATGATGACGTATATGAAGAGCCTATTGTGTTTAAGAAAAAATCATCACCTAATAATTTAGAATCAGCGAAAAATAGTTTTTGGTCGACCGTTGAAGCAGCTACGCAAGACAGAGTCACTGATGCAGTAACTATAAATGAAGATTCTGACGAAAATGATGTCGATTTTTGGGCAGCTATTGAAGAGTCAAAGGAAAAGAAAGAGTGTACAACACAAAAAACAACAGTTACACGTACACAAATTGTTAAGGAAAACATGCAAGAAGTTGAATACTGGACAACCACATTGAAATCACGAGTAGATGCAATGCCACAGTCACAGAAAGCAGAAATTTATATACAACCTGATGAAAAGCCCACACAAGTAGAGATTGAAAATGAAGACTTCTGGGCTGTGATTGAAAATGCTAAAGAAAAAACTTGCGTTGAAGAGGCTGCAGCTATACACGCAGTGTCTAATACATATAATAAAAGCAAGCAAACAGAAGTAATAGAAGATGAAGATCAAGACACCCAAGAAGACTTCTGGGCAAATATTGAAGAAGTAAAGTCTCAGGAGCATCAATTGACATGTCAATCAACTAATAATGAAGTAGAAACTGAAAATAATGAAATAGACTTTTGGGGAGATATTGAAGAGTCTCAATTTGACCAATGTCAAGACGCTGACGATGATATTTATTACCCAGTGGAACCACATTATACTTATGATCCAACTTGTTATCCCGAAGAGCCACGCGAAGTTGATACCGATGAAGAAATTGATTTCTTGGCAGAGCTTGAAGCGAAAAATAAACGTGAAAATAATGATGAAGTTACTTTTTATGAAGCGGCTAACTTCTGGGCTAGTCGAGAACGTAAGAACTCGGTGGATGAAACTCCTTACAAGCTGTTACAGCAAACGGCTTTTCCTGCCAAATTACCAAATGAGCCTAGTGTTGACATGAACATTTGGGCAGCACTGGAAACAGCAAGAGGAGAAGAACCAGAATTTGTTGATCCAATTGTCGAAGAAGAAAGAATTTTAGTAGAAGAGTTTGAAAAATATCCACAAAATGATGATGATGCTAATATAGTACCGGAGCAGTCGTATATACATGAGCCAGTAGCAGCTTATAGCTGGGAATCAACTGCTAATATTGATTCCTGTCAAGAAGTAACACCAAACTACATTGCAGCTGATAACAATGATGAATCAATTGAGAGAACCATAGAAAACTATGAATTGGAAAATAAACGTAACAATTACCGTAAGGCTATGGCCTTCTTTACTGCATCTGTGGATGAAAATAAGGAGCAATGTGTGGAGCGTTACACGACGGATACAAAGTCTGTAAACAGAAATTCGACTATTGAAGAAGAGCGTGCGGATTGGAGCAGGCATGAATTAGCGGCCACAAATAAGTGCAACACAGCGAATAATCAACTTTGTGTACCAGATGTCAATGACTCAGAAGAAGAGAAAACACAAACTAGTTCTGACAACAATTCAACACCAACTAACTTTGAGTTAAAACTAACAGCCACACAAAATAATGTCGAACTTTATGAAGAGCCAATCCTTAAAACCAACTTATTGACAAATGGTCTTCCTGACTTGGAAATAACTAAACCTAACGAAAAAATTTCCGTGCGTGATCGTATATTTGCTTTTGAGACTGGTGCCGTTGAAACGCCAGAGAGCAAAAAACTCGAAGCTATAAGAACACCCTCGCTATCTGTTGAAAGCTATACGCCGCCGGAAAGTTCTCTATCACGCCATAATAGTTCACAACGTTCTGAGTCCGAAATGGAAGAAGACGACTCCGGTGTTACAGATATGAACAAACAACTGTCCGAAACTGACACCGAATCAGAAAGTTTCCCTGAATTGCGCAAGATGACTAGTTATCAGCGCGCTGCTACACATTCCAGACTCTTCAAACTGCTGCAGGACGGTAACGATGATGATGCACCCACATTAAATAAGGAAGAACAAAAGCTTGCAGATGAATTTCAGCTGAAACCTAGTAGACGCAAGATCGTGCATAATGTTTCCATCACACGCAAACAAAATCCAAAGGCTCTGCAAGATGCTGAAACAATGATACAGCGCCGTGAGCGTCTGTCATTGCCGCTACGCAAGAATATCAGTATCGATGCTGACAATCCATCTACGCCGAATAGTCCAGCATCACCAATTTTAGGTCAACCAAATAGTCGTGGCGTAAGTGATAAATTAGTGAATGAATTAGTACAGAGTTTACTGCTAAAACAGGATAGCAGCCATCTGCGTAATTTGCCTATGAAAAAACTACAGGCAGCTGCAAAGCGTGTGCTTGAAGAGGAATTGGACTCATTAGAGAATACATCGGTGGAAACAACACCTGCACCCACGCCTAACGACGGAAAGTCGGAAAAAAGTTATTCAGATTATTATGACACCTGGTCTGATGCAAGTGGTGCTGCGGATATTATGCCCTCAAAAGTGTTTAGGGCATTACAAGATAAACCGAAACGTAGTCCCTGGTCTGTCAAATGTCCCAGAGTATTGAGTTCAAAGACTATTAATCGAGACTTAGCGAGAGTAACCGAATCACCGGAGATTTTCACAAGAAGTAGCAAGTCACCAGATTGTTTAGCACGTGAAGGTTCCGTTGGTAGATGGAGGAAGGTGTAATCTTAGTGGGTGTGGGTTTCAAGAAAACAGAAAAAAAGGGATTTAACTAAGTTTAAGGTACGACTCAGCACTCCGGGCAAGATTAAAAAAAGACCATAAGATGTCTTTCCAACGAAGAAAAAATTACTTATTTTGAGCTGCTGTTGTTTTGATACTAGGGATTAAATGTCCTTTCCACGAGTTATTCTTTTGAAAAGACGACGAAGTATTGTAAAACGTCGCTGAGTCTTTATGATCAATCAGCCTTGCAACTGAGATTAACAGTTCAGTTAGTTTGCACAAAAGATGCTCGTATCATATTGACATTTGGCCAGACCGGCGCTAAAACAACGTATTATGGAAGTTTTTGTCAATTATCATGTTTGATTTAAGTAAGAATCAAAGAAATAATTCTATAAAGCTCTTCTCAAATGGGACGGGATCGAAATGGCCCATTTCAAAGTCCTGAGGAAAGAGGGAACATAAAATACATTTTTTACAATAATTTTTACTCAGGGACTAGGTCCCAAATAAATATGGTGTAATTGGCAATTTAATACTATATATTTGATTTCAATGGTTTGTATCTCATTTGAAAGGTACTTTTTTAATCAAAAAATCAATTAGGGACTAAAATGGGGACATTTTGACATATTTCAACCAATGGGACCCAATGTACACACTCAGCTGCCTCAGACTCTGATTAAAAATTGTTAAATTAATATTTTCTTTTTAAATGATGTATATAATGTTACATATTTTATGTGCTCCCGTTTATTGGATTTGCTGTATATAGACCATTTTCGACCCATTTCATTTAAAGAAACCTTGTTAGAATTTGATTTCGATTATTACTCAGTTTGAAGATCTTAACATTCAACAAAAAAAAAGTGCTGAGTGATAAGACCATTCATACTAAGTTAGTTCAGCGCCGGCATGTAGCAAACTGTAAATGAAGTTCAAATGTCATTCTGACGTGTGAACAATATGACAGCTCAATAAAATCAAACACTGCCCAAGTAGCATTTTGTCATGATACTCATTAGAAATTTCGAACGATGGTTAATAATATGTACATAAATAAAGTATATATGCTGTTTTGCATTTTTTATTTTTCATATAGTATTTTGTATATTTTGTTAATATAAATAGTAGTTAAAAGCAAACAGTAACCGAGCATAAAAGTAATCGTTACTATACCCACTAGATAGCTATAAAAAAAAATCACTTAAAGCTTAGAGCTCTACTCATTTGATTTAATTAATAAAGATATTCTTATGAAACTGGTTACTCAAGTTAGTAAAGAATTGATTAACCGGATTTTTTATGCTAATTAATCAAAGTAGAGCTTCCAACATTTGCATTATACAGTGTATATATTCATTGCCACGCCCAAAAACACCACATAACACATTAAATAATATCAGGCAATTTATTTGGATGTCGTTGTAACAAAGAGAAAGAAAATAAGACAGTAATACATACACAAGAAATTTAAAAAGATTATCAAAAAAAGAAATCGTTCATTCGTTCGTTCGTTACCTACGTTGCTGAAAACTAAATCTAAATATACAACTACACTGAAAAAATTCAAAAACCAAATCACGATCATTGCAAAATTTTTAGTTGAAAACCTAATAAATTCAGCTCGTTCAAAAATCCTAAGGTACCTAAATTCTTATTAATATAAAAAGAATATAAGTTTTTAAATGTTTTTCTTATATTTGCAAATTATTTAAGTTTTGTTTGTTTGCTTAGAGTATTTTTTTTTTTACTATAACTTGATTGTTTTTTTTTTTTTATTTTTGTCTAAAATTATTATTTTTATTAACCTATTTTTAAAATATTTGCGATAAGTATCGTATATAAAGCTCTTTTCTGTCAAACCAAGCACAAACATATGAACAAATTAAAACTTCAGTACCCACGGTGAATAAATTTCTTCAAAATTTCATGGAACTAGTGGAGTCCGCAACAAGATTACATAGTTTCCGGGACACCAAGATTTAACTCTTTATTCTTGTATTTATTATAGAACTCAATTAGGCAAGCAATAAATGTTAAATAAACTTTTTTAATATCTGGTTTGGCGCGAATATCTATAAAGCCAAATGAGTTATCAAAAAGATGTATTTGACGTTTCTACTTTAATTTATTGAGTTTAATAATAATGACGATCTAGAAACTAAAATAGGCATTTACATTATGGCACATTATCACTTATAGCTTAGGGACTGATAATTTAGACAGCAAATATCTCGTAAATTAAGCGGGATATCGAAAAATTTTATCCAACATTTTCTATTTAACTCATCAGTTTCAATAAGAATCAGTCGTCAAAACCAAAAATGCTAAAAAATAAAGTCTTCTTGAGTCCTTCATTTTCGCATGGCTCAAATGACTGATTTCGAAAATCACATCAAACATTTTAATATAGGAGACGCCAAGTTTTTGGACTTGTAAGACTCAGTAAGCAAGAAATGTTGGAGATTATTATTAAAAAGATATTTAACGCTACAGTTTTACGGATACTAGTTCTGTAAAGTTCCAAATCGAGAAATCGAGTGTCTCCAAAGAAGAAAAATTCTAAGCGGGGAACCGCAAACCAGAACTTTGAAGACCCTCAAGTTCAAGAGTGAAAGAATACTTTACAAGTAGAATGTATTCCTTACGAGTTCTGTAAAATATCAACTTAAGACTTTGCTGCGGCATGTAAACGGCATTTGGAACATTTAAAAACATTCGAGCTTCCCAAAGGCTCTCAAATATTTGAAATAATTTTATCTTCAAAAATTTAACAAGACTTTGTCTTTGACTTTGAGAGCACTCATGTCTTTCATAAGCTTTCAGGCTCTGAGTGTTCTTGAATTATTTTCAAACTCAAACTGCCTTGAAGTTCTTTGGAGACCTCAAGCTTTATGAAAAGCTATGGAACCTTCAAGAACCTCTAAGTTTCATATAAAAATGTATTTTCCTAAATGAATTCAAATGATTTCTCTTCAATTTTTGGAACCAAACAAATGAAGCTATTGTCAAACCAAAAAAACGGTCAACTTTGATGTGCCGGTAGCTCCGGTCCCTACACAAAACGTCTCGATGTGGTAGTAGGCTTCATTAAGTGTTGCGCGCCCAAAAAAACATCTCATTTATATTTGATCGACCCTCGTTTAAAACACTTCTCATGAAATATAATTTTAACAGAATTACACTTACCCATACTTTTGCCGATAAATAGAGCACACACTTTTTCCTACATTACATTTAAAATAATATTTTCTTATGCATTCCAATTGCATTAAACTTCACTTTTTTAACACTACATTTCACACAACCGCTGTTTCTCTTTCGACTCACTGATGTTTTATCTTTAACTAACGAGAACACATTTCAGAGGTGCCAGATTGTTGATATTGGTGGTGTTTGTTGGGTCGTAATTTAACAGTGAATTCTGTTTGCTACAGAGTTTGATGAATAAAAAATTGTTCAAAAGTTTAGCAAAACACGCAAATTAAATTTTCTATACGCAAAGTAATGTAATAATTCATACACATTTTAAACGCAAATTAATATGAGAAATTGTTTATTTCAAACCGCAATTAAGCATTCAGTTGGAAATTTTACACCCAAAGAAGAATTTTGCAAAATTGTTACCTAACAATGGCACGAAATATTGGGAAAGAATTTATGTTGAAATCGTTGCACTTTTTAATACGAAAATAACGAAAATTATTGAGTTATTCGTAAAAATATAGCTTAAGTGGTTTTTCCAAACGAGAGAGTTTTAACTTCGTAGAACCAATCTCCAAATAAGCTGTTTTTCCAAATAAAATATAATATGAATTTAGTCAAATGTCCACATAAGTTTTTATTCCAAATAACTTCTAATGTAATCCAAGGAATTATAATATTGGAAAAAACGCTAATACCGGTGTAACTGTTTTTGTGTTGCCTATTACTGAGCATTCAAACTCTTTATTTTTTTTAAAAACAAAAACAGCTTATACTGTTTCAAGCTCTTATCCTCTAGCACAATTTTAAATACCATGAACCATAAGTACACTTAGGCTATTATTCCAATGAGGGTGTAATTTTGAAAGAGATAAGTCAAAATTCCATCCTCCATAGCTTCCCGAAAAATCATCCAATATGCTTCAAATTTCACTCAAGGCTACTTTCGGATACAGAAATCATCATGGCGTTCTTAACTCAATTGGTGCTTAAGTCGACTCAAGTAAATTTTACTTTTCACCACAGATATGTAATTTTTTTTTGCAAGTTAAATTGAAAAATCTAATTATTGGTAGCGTTGGGCAGCATAGCTTTAGGTTCACGCAATAATTAATAGCGCTTACGATTAAGGAGCAAATTTTATATAGAAAAAAAAAATTATTTGTTCTTTTTTATTTTTTATTTAGTTTTACAAAATTTCTTGAAAATCATTTTCTTTGAGCTCACACTGTGTGAAAAATATCAGACTGGAACTTAAACTGAAATAGTTTGCAGGTTGGGAAATTTTTGATTTTGGTGCGTCTGTAAAGATCTAAAACAAAGATATGACTACATAAAAAAGAGAATATATTTTATATATACATACATATATAAGTACTATGCATTGAATCATCAGTAATGTGCTCGAATATTACATGAATTTATGTTATTTAACTTACAAATTTAAGGTTTGTATGAGTCGTTTACCATAAAAACTTTTTTTAGACTTATTGCCTTTCTTAAATGAATACAAGAATAAGATAGGACTATATATACGATCTATTTATCGCAAATATTTTATTTAAGTAGTTAATAAAAATGTTGCTTAATTGTTTATGCATTTTATTTCAAAATTTATTCTTAAATAAAAACTTAATTCATGGAGAGCAAACTTTGCCATCGTTTTAAAAGAAGAATCATGAAGAGAAAAACTTACTATAACTCCACGTAATGTAACGCACAAACGAATGAGGACCACTTGTATAAAATCAATTTATTAAATACATAATCAAATAATTTATACATAATGTAAGATATGTAAACTTATATTAGACATAAACGCACCAAAAGTCTTTTGTTAATATTAATATTTCCTACAAACAAAAAACTTAATTAACTTCATTTAAGTTTAGTTTAAAAAAACAATACATTTTAAACTATTAAACTTAACACAAATGAATGGCTATTTGAAATTTTCTAATTTCGTTCTCATTAATCAAATCATTTTGCAAGTTTGTCTTGTTAGCTTAACGTTTTTTTTTCTTTTTTTTTTTTTGATTAATTAATCAATTAAAAAAAATTCAATTTTGTTTGAAAAAAGGTGAAGTTTTCTCTCTCTTTAATTGTTTTTGAATATCTGGCAATACTTTTGTTTATTTTGATTAATTGCTATATGTTTTTGCGCTGTGTATAAATGTGAATGTATAGTTGTCTCGCTCGCTCGCTTTTGCTTTTTTGCACTTGGCTTGTACGGTGGAATCAATTGATTGAAATTGTAAATAAAAGAAAAATTATGTTCATTTATCAAACCATAAATTTCATATAAACTTATACATAATAATAAGCTAATTAAAAATGTCGATAAAAGTTATTACCCACCCGGCACAAAGTCTGACTTTGGTATCAAAATCGAAAATTTTCTCCAATAATTTACGAATAAATCTTCTTCTTTGTCCTTTATCTCTTCACGGAGCATAGGACCTCCACAAAGCTCTTCGAAAGTGCACGAACAGTACCGAGTGATTTCAATTCCCTCCTACATTTCTTCGATTCACGTATTTCCTGGAGTGGCAGACGTTTCCACGATGTTTTAGGTCGGCCGCGTTTTCTGCTACCCTGAGGGTCCCACTCCAATATTTGCCAGCATTGTAATTTACACTTCCGCTATTTGATTTGAATAGTTTTGACGGCATCTGGTGAGCTATTTGACATTGGAAATAGTACTAAGCCAAATTTTTAGAATCGGCGAGTCGGGTAACCAGGTTTCAGAGCCGTACACAAAAACTTGCTTGTCGTTTGACTCAAAGATTTTGAGCTTTGTTGCCAGAAGATTGCCAGACATCATTAAACGGAGCGAAGGTACCTTTCGTTTAATTTCGCTTTTTTCAATTGGTACTGCCATCAGGTGCTATTACGTAAACAAATAATACTATAAGCAATAATTGACTAAGTCTACTTTCGAGAAATCTTCATATTGAATGTTTTATACGAAATTTGTGCCGGATGGGTAAGAGTTTAAAGCTAAATTTGAACAAGGCAGACTCTAAGAGATTTTAATGAAAATTAGGCATTTATTTAAGAATGGGCTTTGATTTTCCAATAGAGCTTTTATTTAAAAAGCACACTTAATGGGGGATTCCCCCATTGGGCACTCCAGCCCCATCTGAATGACTGTTTTGGAAGTATAAAAACTTCTTAACATCTCAGTTTTTTATCCCTGGTTTTTTCTAAATATGTAGTGATTTTCCAATAGCTTTTTTTAGTGCGTGCAAGGACATCACATTGTTCTTCAGACAATATTGTCCTCGACTACACCAATTTTGTGCAGGTGATAGTTCAATTTGCAGTCAGCTGCCAGTCGACTGTAGTATATTTACCATCTGAATGCGGTAATATGCCCTTGATGTCAAATTGATTAAAATCGCAGAGTATAACCACAATTTTTAGGAAAAATTTTGCAAATATCAATCAATTGTTAAACTTTTTTTATTTTTGTAGTATTCCCGTTTTTACTTCATAAGAAAACGTGTTTACTTTTAGCTTATTTAATTAGTCTAAGCTTTTTTCGTTAAAAATATTATTACATATCATGTTTCTTTCTATGAATTTAATTAAACATTTTCTTCTTTTTTTCTCTTTTCTATTTTAATTACAGGACCTGGACAATCGGATCTATAATTGTTTCTTCTTTCAATAGAAATTGATTATAGATTTTAAATAAAAAATATTTAATTTAATCAAAAGATAAAAATTTGTCCAACATTCGAGTTGTGCTGCAATACTTATTTGGTTTTAAATATGTGGTTAAAAAGAGTTTTTGCTCAAAAATTATAGAAAAAAAAAAAATACCAAACAAAGCAACAATTTATAGAGAAAAAACAACTAACCTTAGATATAAGTTAACAGGTTTGAAGAGGTAACGAATATAACCATAGGAAATGATTTTTGAAATCAGTCAAACTGTTCAAAGAAAAATTTTAAAAAACGACAAAAAAAACGAATTATGCGCTATTATTTATTTAACTGCATTATTATGATCAGATGTTTCCAACGGAATTTTTCCTCGGATTTTGATTCTTCCAAAAGTATCCAAGTTCGGGGGTAAAATTCTGAGCGAAAATTATATTTAATGAACAGGCAGATTATGCTTAAAATTTGCAACAGTAAATTTATAATTTTTCTATTTTTAAATAATTATTTTCATTCAAATTATTATTGTATGTTAAATATTAAAAGAAACACGATTACTTTTATTAAAACGAACTTTACAAAAATATAAAAAGAAAATTAAAAAAATATATTGATAGAACTATTTAACTTTTTTGCCCGTATTTGTTTTTATATTTATTTTGTAATGATATTTCACGAATTCGGCACTACTGTTCCTACACTTGAAAAAGTTTATATAAAACAATTGTACTCAAATGTGTAAGTTTTTTTTTTCAAGAATGTAGCGAAATAAAAGAAAAATATAATAAAATCTTTGGTTGTTTTATTTTAGATTTTATTCCGAGGACAGAAAGTAATATAAGAAAGTATATACATACATATATGTATGACGTAGTTTGTAATTGGTGTAGGTACTTCATGTATGCATCCAATGCATGCATGCAATCAATTAGTTGGCCAATTTTACAAGCGTATCGAGTCTACTTACAAGTAAATAGTTGACTGATTTTACAAAAAAAAAAAAATTGTAAAATTGAAATTAGTCAAATAAATGTCCAAACAATTGGAAAATGTTCTATCACTTGTAATTGAACAAAAAAAATTAATTTCCTCATCATTCCTATCAAAATTTGCACATATTACTAATTTTTTTTATTTTAATTATAAAAAAACACAAATAACGTATCTTAAATCGGCATTCTACTTACTTAATATTCAATTCAACAGTGACCAATTATAGGCTGACTAAATTAATTAAATGGGGTCTAATAGTTACCCAAATGTTTTATTACAGGCATGCGCTGGTCCTTTATGATAACAGATTTTTCGAATTCGAAGAAATAACTAAGAAATTTCCAATAGTCCAGTTCCTATAGCAATAAAAATAGCACATGGCGAGTGGTAAGGCTCTAGACTTTAATATCTGGCCCGAACATCAGTGAACTGGAAAAGGAGCACTGTAAAGTAGAAAAAAAAGTTTTCTTCATTTGATGACTATGCTGCCCTTAGGGACGAACCTAAACTTCTTTGCCACGGTTTTTGAGGTTAAGGTGAAAATGATTAGTACAAAAGTTGTAGATCCTTTTTCATTTCCTACAACTTTTGCATTAAACTTTTTTTGATATAATGCACAGTTTAGCCAGAAATCGTCAAAAACTGTGTTCAACCTCTAAAAATGCACCCCATTCCACCCCGGATAGCTGATGTCGGTTCGATTTTTTTGTCCTCTTTAACAAGAGCTTGTTCAACAATATTCCGCTGTCAGATTGCTGTAACGAATTATTTTGTTGTTCAAACCCGATTTCTCCTGGACTAAATCATTTGAACAGAGCCTGAGCGTGTTGCTTTCATTACTTTCTTTTGCTAAATAAGACCAAAAGAAAGCATTCTTAAAAGTCTGCTATGGTTAGTTTTAAAGATGTACTTTAAAATAAAATTCAATATATTAGCTTTTTTTAGTTAATATTTATTTGTCATAAAATTATATCTGAATGTTATGGTATATTTGAGCTTTTATATAATTTTTACAACATATATTTTATATATATTATTTTTTACCAAAAATATATGTTCTATTTATAATTGTATTATAATTCGAAATATACTTGTAGTAAAATATTACATTTTAAAAGAATGAGCTATTTAGTCAGTCAAAAAGTTGTATACAAAAATTAAAAATGAAACAATTAGTAAAATGCTATTTTTTGTGTTCGCTGAGATTTGAGATCATATAACATTTAATCGACTTAAAGGAAATTTTTCATGCAATATTTTATTAAAGTTCTATTAAGATAGAGAGTTTCTTATTTGTATACATAATTCTAAATAAAACTTTAAAAATGTTTAACAATGTTGAACTTTAGTTTTATTACATTTTTAGTTAAACTTTTTGTTTTCAAAAATAGTACTTTTTTGGCAACATTTTAGATTCTAGCATAAAGTAAACTTTAGTCAAGTGATATTGAACTACATAGATTACAAGGTTTTTAACAATTTATGTATATGCATATATATATTTATATATATTTGTTAAGGTATAAATATTCTTTAGGTATATATACCGTATAATTTCTACTACAATTTCTAATCTAATACAACATTTAAAGCATATTTTGTTTACATTTGTAAAGCTCTAAGCTATATTGCTAATCGATTATTGTATATGTAATTATTGTTTACTATTGAGCTTCTTTTAAGCATACATTTTAGCAAATAGTATAAATTAAAAAGAAAATTTTAAAATTAGTTTAACAATGTAACAAACCATATAGTGAAACTCTGTTAATTAACATTGAAACAGTTAACTATTATATTTCAAGTTAAAATAAAATTTGTATATCTAGTCTAGAAGTTATTTAAAATGTATTTAATAAATTTATTTATTCGAATAAGTTTAATTATTGAAAATAAACTTAGTAACAACCAGTTAACGTTCAAGTTATATGCAGATAGCATGATTTACAGACTGTGCCTAAAAGTATGCAGCAAAAATATATAAAATGAACGTATATTAAATTAAAGCTGAGTTTTTTTTATAGTTCACTGCAATAGCAATGAAATGCAAGTTTTTTGAATATTTTGCTTATAGAATCCTTAAAAACATTTGCTTTCTAGAATTTATTCGAATAAATAAATTTTTTTATATTTAATATTGGAAGATATAGTTTTCAGTATATGAATCCTTCTTGACTAAAATTTGAATAACAATAGAAATCCTAGAAATATGTAATATGCCGTCGAAAGCAAGGATCCAAGAACACTCATGCATTGCAGTATGTAGTTCCTCATACAAACCAAACCTAACATCTTAGTACACATTCAAAATGCATCCACTTCGTCGTCATACTGCACATTCATTAGCTCCTTTACAATGTGATACTCATGACATTGATCACATATCAAGCGACCATTTGATTTATTTGCACGTTGCACCTTTTCATGACAAACAATATGTACCAACTTTAAATTTTTCAATGAGAATATCTCAAGAAAATATTCCAAGACCGACACATCAATGACACGTCGTTTCGGATGTTGTGCACATTTCGTTTGCGGTTGTTCGACCAACTCCTGTACATGTGCCAGCAAAGCGGGCAAAATGCTACGTGACAACTCAATTTGATGATCCAGATTCCATACCTGAAACAGTATGAGATTTTCACGTGATGCATACGGATTGATGGTATGTTGTAATGTGCAACAGTTTTCTGTTTCTGTTGAGAACGGTCCCTGACAATAAAAATCACCCAAATCGCTACATAACGACACAGACCATTCGTCCAATATTTCATTTTCCGCAGTGTATTCTTTTATGACTTGTTTCAGCCGCTTGTTGGGTATGGCCGTAGCATCAGGTTCATCATCCAGCAATTTATCTGCAAGGTGCGCATGTTTTCGAGTACATTTACGATTAAAGATCATTGAAAAATAATCGCAACCAATGAGTAGATAACGAAATTTACGCAAAATTTCATCTATTATTTGACGCGCTTTTAGATTGCTACGATAAAGTTTCGTACGTGTCAAATCGTCCTTTGTCTTATAGTAGTAAGTCCGTACGCGATCCTGTGCACGTTTAGTCATTGCTTCCTCTTTGCTATTGCAACGTTCTTCTTGCCCCTCAAACCATTCGGTATGTTCTGACTTGAGGCTCAGGTGTGTTTTTGTACTTTGCAGTGCAGCTGAGGATGCTGCTAAACTACCACGTCGTCGCTCGTAATCGACAATCATTTTGCGAAATTTATCTGGATTGTGTTCAATGAAATCACAAATGATATCTGCCACTTTCAATAGAGGTGATTGTTGTCGCAATTTTTCAAATTCTAAATCACCATCTAAAGGAATAATGTAAATCAGGTAAGGTTATCTTAGCGAAATAAAATTGTCATCATAGTTAAGTTTATAGGGTTCCTGAATAACAATTTATCTAGAGAACCGAAATCCTTTGAAGTGGCTTAATGACTATAGTAGACATTTTAGTCCTTACTCTACGTAGTGTTTTTTTTTTTTTTTTTGTTTTTTACTATTGTTACGATTATGTATTAGTACACGATTACAGTTATAACTTTTCACTTCCAGTTTTACTCCCGAAGTATTGCTAGTGACTGGAGGGTTGGCTGTTTTACACTTGTTAATCGCAGGGTTCGCACCATAAGCAACTGTAACTACTGCGCTTTCCAAATAATATTTTAAACCTCAAATATTGATCCGTCAACTATTCATTTATTCCCCCCTACCAAAAATTACATGAAAATAAAGACAAAGATAAAACTTCCTCTAAAAGTTTGTAGGATGGTAAATGTTCTCATACAAAAATGAGCAATGTCGTTGGCTTGCCAAGCCAAATATTTCTATAAGCGATTGATACGAAGTGTTATTATATACTTAGTACATATGCATAATATTTTTCTCGCTCATAATATTTTTTAAATGAAAAGTATTTAAAGCGGTTATCTATTTTTTAATATACTTTTTCTTTTGTTTCCAAAAGATATATAAAAAATTAAGTAATACCAAACTTTAGGTTCTCGTATAGAAACAAAATCACATGCAGAATTTTAGCCAATAAAGAATTATTTGACAAGGCTTCGAACTCGCTTCAAAGGTTTACATATTCGGGGATATAAGCAGGTCATACAATATTTTGTCCAAGACCCACCCATCTAGAAAATGTAGTGCGGAAAAGTTTTTACTAGTACTTTTGAAAGTCTAAAGGATTATCAAATTGTAAGTATGCTAAAGAGTGCTTCTTTGCCGAAAAAATATTTTTAAAAATTATATTGTATGTATGTACATCCCAACCAGTTCAATTCAATGTCAGCTTTTGAGAAAGCCCAGTGTGAAAGGTACACATTTTGTAAAAACTGAACGTTTCTATGATTATTGAATTGTAGATGTTTATCTAAGAAGCATGTTTCGGTGTCCAATAGTTTTTTGGATAGTTTATAGTAATATAATTTCTTTATGTAAAGTGTTTTTTATCTAACCTGTGGTGATAATTTCATCGGCACTACCCACAATCAATAGTATTTGCGGTTGGAGCGTTTGAAAATATTCTTCGTCAGATATTTCAATACCATCGCTAGCGAGATAAATTCTTAAATCTTTGATCTGAAAAGAGGGAAAGTTTTATATTTTAGCTGAGTAATTAAATTGTATCAAAAGGATTTTAAATTGTTATCGGAACTCATTAATGTCAAAAGTTCAAACTTTTCACATGCGCATCTTTTGTGGATGTGAAATGAGGTGATGAAGGACTCCAATCTGACGCAGCGTTTTAGCGATTTTTTTTTTAGTTAAAATAGTTTAAAAAACATAATGATTGATAACGACTATTTTTGGCCAATGAGACAGTAGATATTTCGTTGCTATGTTTTTATAATGTTCGAGATGCATTAATAACTTGTTGATGGTAGAAAAAATTTAAAAAAATGTATTTTGTTACAGCAGATCCTTAACAATATCTTATACAAGTTTCCAGTAAAATGTCTTCTTCGGGAAGGAAGATTTTTTTCTAAAGATTAATTATTTAATTCTGTTATCGCGTACTACAGATCATTTTTGAGTCAGTTTTTCTTTTTAATTGTTGGGTCATTTTCCACTATGTGAAATTATTTAAAAAACAAAATGGCAAAATTAAACAAAATTAAAGCTCTTTACCATTTTTCAAATGTGCATAGGTTTTGTTTTCGAATGTATTGATGGGATAGATATCGAAAATTATCAAAACATATTTATGAAACAGAAACTGCGATAAGTACATATATCGAGAACTGTTTTTTTTTTTTACAAATATGGAGTGCTTTCACTCTTACCTTTCTTAAGGTGTTGACATTAATTCAATTTTATTTACTTCAAAGAACTGTAGTATTTACTTGCAGCTTTAATAACAAAATTCTATCAATGCACCCCATTGCTCTAGATTTGCTGATAAAGACTCATGAGCCCTGACCGAATTTATTGACCCTCAAACTTACAGCACAGCAACAAAAAGATGCATCATTTTAGGTCATAACAACAAAAAGTTGAATGTCCTTGCTATTTCTATTCATGCTGCTACGGCTGCTGCTGCAAGATGCAACAAGTGGTTGGTTGGAAGATTTCGCGGAAGATGAAGTTGGACGACACCACCACATCAGCAATAACAACAAAACAAAACAACTGCGCAATGTGACTGGTAATGAAAAGAGAACAGTGGAAAATGGCAACAAATTCAAGGGGATACACTATCAACACTTCTACTCTTCATCCTACAATGACATTGGCCTTGAAATGTCCTATCCCTGCAGTAGCAAAATTTCGTCCTTGCCTTCGTTGTTCGTGTACGTGTGTGTGATTGTTTTCCTTTTTTTCAGGTACAACGACGCAATAGAAAGAAAAACAGTCATTGATTTAAACAAATATAAGAAATGTAATGAAATGAAAATTTTTTATATAAAACTTTTCAGATACGTTCAGATGGTTATAAAACCATCTGTTTCATTTACTTACTGAGAATTTATTTTTCGCCTTATCAATGAGCATTTTAAGTGAATTGGCGCCTATGCCATATTTTCTACTACGCTCATTATCCGTAATCTTATAGCCCTTCATGATCAGGTTGCTGGAGTTAGCGCTGCTAGTACGTGGAGACATCGCGTTCAATAAATTAAACATTATGTGCGTTTGAATTTTAAAAATTTGTATTGTACACTTTAGTTTAACTTCAATAATTTTCACAGACTTGTTCGCCTTGCAACTTCCAAGTTTGTTTTGATTGCACTTTCCAAATTTGGCAAAGAATTATAACAAATTCCAAAATCAAACACCCTTGATGTTTGCTCAAAACTGCAGCAAGTGTCAAAAATACGCAAAAAAATATTGTTGTTGTTGCAAAAAAGTTAATTTCCACCAGAACTTTCATCTCTTTCGTTTTGCGTTAGTGTGAAGAGTATCATTGCTTTTTGTTTACGTTTTATTTTTGTTGTTTTCTATTTTCGACACCAAGTTTTCAGTGCTGCCAAATTGTAGTGCTACCATGTTTTGTTATCAACACAAACCAGTGGCCATGTACTAAATGGAAACTTAAACTATACTTTTTCAACATGGACATGAAAATTTATTTAATATTACGAAAGTTTTTAGCTTTTTTTCCTCAAATAAAGAAAAGAAATGTCAGCAAAGTATACTCCAAGAATATTTCGTGGTAAATTTACTGCAAATTGTATTTTTTAGATATAGTGGAAGTATAATGAAATTGCGCCGAACTTATTAAAACTGGTCCAAATGAACTAAAAACTTATTGAAGATACTGAAGAACATTTTTCACGATCAAAATATGCTGCAAAAAATATAATTGTACCGAAAATATCCTCGTGCATAAATTCTATTTCGATAGAGGTCTTATTATTACACGGTGAAAGTTATTCAGAAGTTGGAAAAAAATTCCGTTCAAAATATGGTAGAGAAAATGCTTTGACAAACCATGTTATTAAACTTCTTATTGATATATTTGAAGAAATTGATTTAGTTCAAAATCAGATAGAAAAATTTATCATCGTAGTGGACGTCCAAGTGAAAATATTGCAGCTATTGACACAATTGTTGATGAAGCCCCAATGACATTAATTAGTCGTCCTTCACAGCAATCAAGCCAATAACTTTGTACAATATTTTACACAAAGATCTACATGTAAAAGCTTATAAAATACCATTGATTTATTTTTATGTGGTTTCTTATGCGGTAAGTCGTCAAACTATTCAAGACCTCAAAGACATCATATAAGAAATATTGATAAAGGGTCGTCCATTAACTACGTGAGGTGTTTTTTTTTTTTTGAAAATATGGTGAGATTTGGTGAGCTCTGACGGGACCCTCTGCTATCCATGAGACTTGCCTTTTAATTTTTAAATGAAATCTGCTATAATAATTTATAGTCTCTGCATTAAAAAGTTATAGTACGATTTTTATTGATCTCCCTCCCCCTTGGTGAGATTTTTCCGGACCCACTCCCTACCTATTTTAACTCATATAATATATGAACGTCCCCTAAAGCCTTTTTAAAGTTCGGGTGAGGAATTCAACACCTGAAAAATTTCGATCCTGCTTCGGAGTTTCACATCATCTTGAATTATTAATTAACAATTAAATTCACATTTTGAATATCGCTTCCACAAAATAATTGACAATATTTCATTTTGTTTAAGTAGACTTATTACAGCCCTGGTACAAAGAAAAAACAATGCCTGACAAAAAAACTATTTTCGGTTTTTAAAATGTCATTACAAAAAATGCTGCCAAAACATTTAAACAGCCAAAATAGTATAGTCGTTTCACTCTAACACCTGCATTTAAAGGGAGTGATAAAAAAAACAGCTGTTTATTATGACAGCTAGGCAAATACAAAATATGAAGGAAAGTGAAAAACGCACCCACTCGACAAGAAATTTTGCAACGCAAACAATTTTTCATAGTTTAATGCAAATAATTGACATAAATTACAAAGTTAATGTAAATTAAAAGGGAACTTATCTAATAAACAATGCATTAAATCAGATTCTATAAAGTGGAAAAGTCGATTGTAACCAAAAATTATTCCTGAATGTAACGTTACAGGCCACGAATATGTAAAATTTTCCAGTTTGTGCAGCAAAAAATGTCGAAATTCACGTAAGAAATGGAAATATTAATAAAGTTGTAATTTTACTTTAAATGAAGTCATAAATATGTAAGACAGTACAGAAAAATAAGTGAAATAGCTATGGGACAGCTGTATGATTTTTGAAAAGAAAAGGTTTAATAAAATAATTATAAAGGAAAATATTCATCAGCATGTACCATTAAGTTAAAATGCTATTTAAATACCAGTGGCAGCTTTAGAAAGTACATCTTTGTATTATACCAAATTAGAAAATTAAATGAGCTTTTATTTAAATACTGCGCAACATAAAATATACAATTTGTCGGACACTATTAAAATTTCGTAATGCTACAAAAGCTGCAATTTAAAGATTAAAGTTATTTCAAAATAAAAAAACCTTTAAATATAACCTAAACACCTCGACGTTTTGGGGATTCCGCATTTCCGCGTACGGAAGTCTTCCATAACAAATTAGTAATAAAATTGCAATAATTAAACGCCACTAACTAATAACAACGCTAGCCAATACAGATAAGAAAAACTTTGTTGTCGTCATCGAGTTCAGCAACATTAAAACACTCCGATTAGTCAGAGCGACGAGCATTACGGGCTTCCCGCATCCGCCGTTTGTTGGCTTCCCTCACTAATAAAACAAATTAATACAAAACAGACAGAACCAGGTAAAACAACTAACGAAAGATTTCTCGATATTAATTAACGTGGCCAAACTGCACTGTTAGCACATTTAGCACAGTTCGCATACACAAGCACATCACACATTCTCGCACTTCGCGCTCTTACTCTCATCGCCATGGTAGCTGATAGTGAAATACAGCTGCGCGATTTCGATGAGGAGACCGAAGACTCTGACTCTGAGACTGAATTGCTCATTCGACACAATAGCACAACAGCAAAATCACAAGTCAGTCACGCCGCGTCTTCTGGCTCTGTTGCCAGTTCGTTCTTTTACGGCGCTACAGCAACACCATCCGGAAATCGTCGTTATAGTCGCTCAAGTGCTACTGCCGCTAATGCTGGTGGTGGTATCCTCAAATCGTCAAATTTTCTAAGTCAACTTTTTAGCACGGGCAGCATTAGTTTAAACAGCAGCGGTGGTGGTCGAAATAACACCGCTGGACAGATACGTCTTAGAAATGAACGTAGTCGTGAACGTGCAAAATTATCGAATAAAAATTTTACAACATTGTCGTCGGCGTCGTCGTCATCTGCGGCAACTGGAAGTGGAGCAAACGCGAAACTGGCGCAGACAACGCAAACGTATCGCGGTAGCCGCGCCGGTAGTGGTGGTGGGGGTGATGCAACCAATGTTGGTAGCTTAAATGTTGGTGTTACAAATGGCAGTGGTGCAAATAGTGGAGGTGGCAGTAATGATGGTGGTACAGATAATTCTGCCGTAATGCAAACAGTGATCGACCCAGAAAATGGTTCTACAACAGTTTTTTATCAAAAAAATCGTCGAAAAAGTAAACGCAGATCATTAGGAAACTTATGTAAAATGTGTTTGTGTGGGTAAGTGTAAAAATTTTACAATCAAAATAATAACCATACAGTAGATTTATTTTTTGAAAGATGAGGACATTTGATAAAAAAATACACTTAGAAAAATCAAAAAGTAACCTAAATTGCCATTCATGTATAAATTTCTCTTAATATTCAAAATACTAGAAGTTAGAACTCTTTTTTTATTAAATTATTTTTCACATGAATACACTGACTGCGAACGTTTGTTCAGGGGCTTTTAGTAATTTTAAAAGGACTAACTACTCAAAAAAAAATGTTTAATATGCCTTAACCTTGGCATTCAGGTATTATATATAAATATGCGCTGAAAATCGAAAATTGAAAATTAGATATGATTGAATTTTGCAAGCTCTAATTCTTAGCAACCACTCTCCATCCTCTTTTAAAAAAATATGCTTCAGTTCAAGCAAGAATTAGTTTGCCATAATTATATAGCGTTTTTTCGTTACCAAAACATTAATAAATTGCATCTCTCTGAAACAAATCAACCTCGTTATAAATTTAAAGCATCCACTACTTTACTTGAAAGTATGTTATAAAAGCGTTAAGCTCTGTTAGAAATGTATGACATTGTTAAAAATAATTATAGAAAATTCTAGCTAATGAGTTACAAAATCTCTAAAAATGTCTTAAAAGCCAACAGCTTCAGTTTTGTTTGATTTATTCCATAAAATTTACAAATTTAAATTAAATATGAAGTCAACTTTTTAAGAGATACAAATTAAAGCTCTATTCCAAATTTCATGAATTTTATCAACGAAAATTTATATTTTAGCACATTAACATACTAAACCAGTTTTAAATGATGCAGATTTTCAAGTTTATTTTTATTTTGAATATGAATTTGAAAGTAAAATTATTTATTGCTGCTATTTATTATTATTATTATTAGTAAATTAATCAAGGGCATGTGCACTTAACTTTAAATATTTGAAAATCGAACAGAAAACAAATCGACTTTTATTTAGATAGATGATAAAGTTGAGTCACATTTGATGTTGCACGAATAAAATTAATAGTTTTGCATGAAAGCAAGCGTAGAGTTAAAATCGAGGTTTTTTTTCGCCCTGCTATATTATTTTTATATTACTATAGAATGGCGTTTTTGTTTTTCAATTAATGAAAAATTAAACTACATTTACCAAAGAGCTATTTCACACTATAATACAGATTTTGTTTAATTAAGATGGTAACTCAAAAATGAAAGCATATCTTAGTTTTTTGCTTCTACTGAAAATTTGCTTCTATTTTTTTTTCATTCAATGAAATTTTTCGCACAATCCAAAAAATATATCAAAGTGAAATTTTTCTGCATATGTGTTATAAGCCTGACAAGTGAAACAACTGTTTTTTTTTTTAATTCAAATTTACAGATGCATCCCAATTTCTTAAGATTAAAAATTTATTTCATATTTAAAAATGCCTCTATTATTCTTTACAACAGTTTGCTGATTTTCGAGTACAGATAATTGAATTTTAATGAAAAACATTCGAGTTGCTTAGCCCTTAAAGCAAAATTTAAAATAAACCGGGTTTTCAAACAAATTCTGATACATCCCACCTAGCATTCATTTAGATGATCATTTTTTTCTAAATCACCTATACGAGTCATTTTTGACTACTATTTATGACCAAAAAGTGATTACAAGTAATGACTGAGAAAAAAAATTAAAAAAAAAATCCAAAAATCACATTCCGATCTACACAATGATCTAAAACTGATTGCACAGGAAAACAGTAACAATATTATCACTTTTTGATCTACGTAATGATTCAAATATGACTTTAGAACTTATTCTTGAAAATTTATTTTGAATTGTGTTCTGTTTTGTAGTTCATAATAACTTTACTAGAAGTAGATAATATATAAATACTTTTACAATAAGTAAAATTATGCTTATAGGGCTGATGGTGATGAAAAGCACGGCAAGGACACGCGAAGGAATGTGAATGCGAAAAAAAGTTTAAATTTGGTTATGCTGTTACCCCAAAGAAGTAAGGGGATGTACATATAATTTATTTGAAAGGCTAAGACATTGTAGACCATTGCTATTTTAGATTTTAATTTTTTCATCAGAAACTATAATAATTTTTTTTAATTTTGATTTATTTTTTGATGAAAATATTAATTAATATTTTTACTTTTATTTTAATGATCAAGAAGGAATTTTTTGATTGTTTTGTTGAAACAAAAAAATCATTGAATTGTTTTTATATTAACTGGAGAAAAATTAGAGAAATATTTAAATTGTAAACTTTGTTTAGCTTTTTCAGTTACTGTTGGATAAATTGAATTAAACATGTCAAACCCTTTTAAAAGTTCTAATATTTTTACCTTTAAAGATATTAAATATTTTAGTGCAAAGAAAGAACATTTTATAAGTATAGTTATGGTAGACAAAAAAAAACCTACTCAATCCACCAAGGATATATACTATAAAACTATAGAAGAAATCTGGTAAATTGCGATTATTTTTGTATCAAATTTCGGAAATTTGGTGTCTGAAATAAATACTTAAAATAGGATATTACTTCAGCCTCAAATATCTCGTAAGCAAAAGCTCGAAGCGCAAACTGTAGGCTAATTTGATGTACTAGAACAACTTCTTAGAACTTTGTTACTTTTCTTATCGACCAGTGTAAATAACAAAAGTTTAAACCACATTAATTGATTAGCAATACCACAAAAATGACCATTTTTGTTGCTGTTGCTTTTTGTGACTCACTTGTAAATAAACTTAGTTTTAATATAAGTAGTTAAATAAATATATAGATATAAATTATATCAAATACTTATTTATATTTTTACTCGATAAGATAAAAATCAAAAGTAAAAAATATAAAATAGTTAACTGTTATTTTTTTTTCATCACAAAGGTAAAAATTAATGAGTTAGTGTTATTATTAATTTATATATTAATACGTGAACATCGAATCTTGTGGTACACTTTTTTAGTATTTACTATAAAGAGAGGGGAATGAAACTTATATCATTGGAAAGGTACTGTTCCATAGAAAAAAAAAATCAGGTGTATAAGTTGCCGTTAAGGCAGGCAAAATAAAGTGAACATATTTACATGATTCCCCCATACAAAACGCATTAACCCCTAATGGAAAAAATAAACGAAATTTCACGGCTGAAATGCTTCACCGATTTTTATGAAATTTGATATGGAGATAGATTGAACCTTGAGTAAAGATATTTGTTTAGAGTGGGCGGTGCCACGCCCCTAACAAGAAAAATCGTCTCCACGGCTAAACTAATGGACCGATTGTGATGAAATTTAGTTTGGATATAGATTGAACCCTTAAAAACATTTCTGAAAATGCTATGTTCTTTTGGTGGGCGTGGTACTGCTCCGAACAGGAAAATTGTTTTTATTGCTAAGCTAATGAACCGATTTTTATTGAATTTGGTATAGAGGTAGATTGAATCCTGAGAAAAGGTATTCGGTCTAAAGTGGACGGTGCCACGCACCCAATAGGAAAATATGTTTTCACAGCTAAACTAATGGACCGATTTTGGAGAAATTCGATATGGAGATAGATTGCACCCTAAGGAAGAGTAAGAGGTAGGGATAAACAGCATGATACAAAAATAGCTCTTTCCAATTTAGTTTTTCAATACTAAAAAGGATTGTTTGTTACTTTTATGCCCACATCTTTAGAAAATATTTTTATATTTAGAGCTAGCTGATCTTCCATACATGGGTATTATAACTAAATACTTTTGTAAAATGGTGCTGTAGAGGGCCATCCATTAATTTCGCATATATATTATGTATTTACAACTCTGAAAATTTATAAGGAATAAAATAAAATAGTGATTCCATTATCCGGGATGCGCTCGGTCCCAACTATCACGGATAATCGAAGTTCAACTGATTTATTTTGAGTTACAGTTGCGATTTAATTTATTTTTGCTTAAAAATAAACGAAAAGTATAGTTGTGTTGTGCCTTGCATAAGAACAATATCGGGTCGGACTGAACGGTAAAGGGATAAGGGGACAATTTATGAGTCAAAATCAAATAGACCGCTTAATAGAAATTATGTAGCACTAATAGAATGTTGTTTTGCGCTCAAATGTAAATTAAATGTAATTCCAAAGGTGAGATGAGGTGAGGTGAGGTGAGGTGAGGTGAGGTGAGGTGAGGTGAGGTGAGGTGAGGTGAGGTGAGGTGAGGTGAGGTGAGGTGAGGTGAGGTGAGGTGATTAGTGAAACTAAATAAGATAATAATCAATGAACAAAAACGTTTTGTTATTAATAGGTCTGCAAAATTCTTATTAGATTAAAATTTAGTGCTAACGGTCGAATTTCGACCTCAGGCGATACTAGTCAATATAAAAGTAAGAATCAAAAATTATTGTTACTATTTTATAAAGTTTGTGAAAAAGTCTTTATTCTTGAGAGGTAATGAGCGTATGCGCCTATTATCCTGCTGGATTGCGACTTATATCTTACGTATGTCAAGCAAAGAATGTTTTTATCTTTACGGTTTCGCCTCTTGCACATCACTGCTGTTTCGAGCGTATAATTTGCCATGTAAAGACACTTACTGTTTCGAGCGTTTAATATGCAATGAAAAGTTTTCTCAACTATTACCAATCAGATCCGGCATTAAACTGTAAAATTTAAATGAGCATTGAAAATTGCAATGACTAGGTCGAGTGTCTGTTGCAAAAAATATTACTACAATTAAATATATATATGTATATCTATATAGTCTATAATTACCCAAAATGTTATTATGAAATTTTAGAAATTGAGATTATTAAACTAAGTTAGTATTGTTTGTTACTGTGTAGTAAAGTTTTTGCTCCTCGCTATGACTAGGCTTCGGTAGTTAATTAACCGACCTCGAAACTGATAGTTTTTGGGCACTCTGCTCGATAAGTACTTTAATTTGATACCTCATATCATATATTGATGTAGCTATTCTAGATCCCGTCAACTTTTATCATTTTAATAAAACATTTTCGTCTCATTCTATCGTAGTTTAGTTTTCTAATGGTTTCACACCTACTTCGTGTGAACTGCACACATCCTTTTTTTTGTAGGCCATAATTATGATTACAACTCTTTAGGAGGGGTCTTCGCAACTCGAATGTGACACCGTAATACACATAACCACTTTTTAAAGTAAAAGTGATGATGAAACGAGTTATATTCTTTATATAGTAGCAGAAAAGAGTTTGAATATTATATGGTTAATAAACTTCAGAAATTTCTGAAAAATGTGTACTGAACGTAATTTTCAAATGAGGAAAACAAAAAACTAAAAGTGTCCAGCGATCGCACAGAAAGCTCGTTTTCTCGAAACTACTCGTATTAAAATGTTATATTAACTTCACTTGTTCGAAATATAAAAGTATAAAATTATTTTATTATTAATTGAAAAAAAAAAAAAACAGAAAAGTTTACAAATAACAATACTTTTATTTAATTATTTTACCAGCAAAGATAAATTAACAAAAAAAAAAAAAGACTAAAGCTAGTCATCCGTTACTAAGCGGAATCATCAGTGACTTTTAAGCCGATTAGTAAAAATTCCTAAGCCTGAAATGTTTTCTATTTTGCATAGACCTGTTAAGAACCCAAGCAAAATATCAAACAAAGCAAAGCAAAAATTATTTTGTCTGCTGTTTTACCAATTAGTAAGAATTTCTAAGCCTGATATGTTTCTTATTTTGCATAGACCTGTTAAGAACCCAAGCAAAAAATGGAAACAAACTAAAGCAAACATTTTTTTTTGCTGTTTATCTTTGTTTTTGTAACTTATTTAATATTGCAATTTTTTTCTTTTTATTTATTTATTTCCACTCTTCTTTAATTGAAAACTTCCGCAATATGAACTTTTGAAAAAGTTCTCAAATCAATAGTTCCTGTGCATAACACAGTGCAACATTTTTCAGATCATTGTTTTGGGACTCGTTTTTGAGACTTGCCGGTGAAAGTACTTGTAAAAACTAAAACTTCTGCATTACTACTTTGTCAAGTTGGCTCATATAAGGATTTTCTGATTTTGTGTAAAAAATCGTTCAAACTGGATTTTTAGAATTTTTTGAATATTTTCACACGGCAATTTCTCAGTCAACCGTAATGAATTTTGCGTTTTCTGAAAATTTCAAAATTTTGAGTTGTGCCTCTTTAGCTAAATGTGTACATATGTTAGAAATGATCAAAATTTGAAATATTTCAGACAAAAATTTCAACGCTTCAAGTCAAAAATATTTTGAATTTGCAATGGAAAAAAATAACCGTAGGCGTAAACTTTTTTATAATTTTTTGGCTTATTTGTGTCGTTGCCAAAATTTTACCATTCACTCTTTTAACAATAAATTTTTTCATTTATTTTTGAAAATGTTCAAAGCATTGGAAAAAATCAACGCAATCCAAATTTCAAGTTTTCTTTTCGTTTGACTTTGAAATTTATTTCAACAGTTTCATTTTTATTTGTTGATTTACAATTTCATGGTCATATAGCATTTGAGTTTATTTTTTTATATGTTTTTTTTTTTGTTTATAAAACGTTGTTCGAAGTTAGAAAAACAAGCAGCTTATCAAACATTCGTTTTAAAATGAAAAAAAAAAAAAAAAAAAAAAAATATATATATTTTTTATTGCATTTTTTTCTACGTTTCACATATCGCGTATAGAAATCCCAAAAATTCCATATTCAAACAAAAAATTAAAATAACCACAACAACAAATTCAACGTAAGATCCATTCTAATCTTGGCTGGAAATCTTCAAGCTTTGGCAAAACCACTAAGCATTTGAAGAATTTCGCAAGAGTGCTTTTTTGCGCTCTCACTCGAATTCTAGCTCTTTGCTTTTTGAATTTTTTTTTTTGTATATTTCTTTTTCTGTTCAACAGTTGGTTGCGATGGCTTCAAATCTTTAAATACAACAAAATAACGAATTTTTGTCATGGTAACAACAAAAACAATGCAATATTTTATTTGAAGTTGAATTGCCACGAATTCAGGTTTTAAAATTTTATTTGAAGTTAATTTTTTTTTGCAGACTTGTGTGTGGCTTTGTCTTAATTTAAGTTTTTGCTTTTTTTTGCCATTTAACTAATTTCATTCAGCATTGATGCTAATTTTTAAGATAGCTTTGGAAATTCTTATTTTAACATGCGAATCAAACAAACAATTTTTATAGCTACATTAAAAACAAGTTCTCCATTTTCTAATATTGTCTATTTGTGCATGTGTTTGTTTGTGATTTATTTATTTTCTTTAAGTTTTTTGTTTTCTAAAATTTAGACACATAACGCTTGAAAACAATTGCATTAATTAACAATTTGCTGTCGTCAAGCGTAAATTCGTTTTGCTATTGACGTTATATCGTACGAAGTTATTGGAAATTTTTTTTTGTAATTTTTGCAACAGTTTACTCGTGGATTGCAATGAAATTATAAGTAGTGGATGTTTGAACGGCATTACTTTAACTTTAGTGAAAATGTGATTTTATTATTTTTAAATAAATGTTTTTATTAAAAAAAATGGTGTGTATTTTTTGCTTGAAGGCAGAATGCCGAAAAATCAAAAATTTGCTAAAACGAACAAGGTAGCTTATAAATTAGATAAGATTTTTAAGTATAACATTACATTTTAAGTGAATTTATAACATCCTAGAGTGTTGGCAAAACTGCTAAAAAAAAAAAATGGTCACATAATTTTGGCTTTGAATAGAAATGAAAAATTATGTAAAATTGTAGTTGAAATTTTACACCAAAACCAAATCGATTTTGGTTTCTTTTGTGCCGCTACACACAATGTGAGGTGCAAAATAAAAAGCAAAATTCAGCAAAAACTAGCACACTTATTACTTAAATGCTATAGACTAAACAAAAAATTTAATAATTACAAAAATATGTGGAAAATAAAGAATTTCTTCGATGAGATGCAAAATTTTGAATGTGTAATCAACAAAATTAAAACAAAAATTTTTCAGCAATTGCACTTGCCGTGTTTAAAAATACAATTACGTATAACTCCATAATTTTATAAACAATATAACAAAATTTTTATAAATAGTGGCACTACTGTGTTTAATAGAGGTGCACAAAATTTGTGTTAAATCGGTTCAAAAGTTTTTGAGAAATCGCGGCCACAAGTTTGAAGCAATACAACTATGACTAACCCCTTAATAAATACGTTTGAAAATATTTTCGTAATTTTGAAAAAAATTAATATTTTTAGTTTTCCATAAAAATTATATAGAAAAGAATGCTTTGGTAGACAGTTTCGACTACATCTCGTGAAAGAAATCCTTTACACAAACGGGACCAAGCCCATTGGAGGAAACAATGTCGTTATCTTTGATAAGCCGAAAATAATGTTTTTTTTTTGAATAAAAATAGTTTTTGCGTGTAGAAGTCAAAACTAACATGGTATAAAAGTAAAAATTGGTAAAGTCATACAAAATTAGGTAACTTTGAACGACTGTATCTCAACTTATTTTTATATTACTTTTATGGGTCACTATTTTGACGTAGACTACGTCATATTTCTTTTTTGTGCAAAAAATCCCATAATGCCTTACCATGCCATTTATCCTGTACTTTTCAAAATAACCCTGTATTTTTAGCGAATATCCTGTAAAATAATTACTTTCTCTTGAAAAAAAAAAAAAAACGATCATTATCTCGGTGAATTTTTTCTTGTGTTTGTGTTCGTCAATTCTTATGTTGAAAAACTGTTCTAAAAAAAAAGTTGTCAAATAGAGCATTACCATATCAATTATTTTCCAAATTTTGTAAATTTTTCTTAAAAATTTAAATTTATTTTAACTTGTTTTATGATTGTTGGCAGTGCCTTTGTCGAAAACAGCTGTGAATACTTCGATTTGTGGGCAGCTCCGATTATGGAATTGAAGGTGGTGTGGGCGTGCGATATTACGCAAGGCATCAGTATGGAAAGACATGAAGATTATATGCAGCTAACGAAAACTTATCGAAAGTACACAAAGAGTTCGAATATATGAAAAATTATCGTTCGGAGGCGAAGACCAAGCGTTGGAAAGACAAAAAAGTTTCGATTTCGAAATGATGAGTTGAAATATTTACTCATTTGAGAATTGCAATTTCAAAGAAATGGCAGCAATAGTGGAATATGTTGTTTGTTTACCCGGCACGGCCGGCTCTGTGGAACGAGTATTCGCCTTCATGAACAAGACATGGACAGATGAAAAATTTCAGTTAAAAGTAAAAACTTTGAGAGCCATTCTGAACGCTAAGATCAATTCAAACATGTGAATTGATTTTTACAATTGGATAAAAACAAAACTGGACATGCTGCGGAAAATCAAAGCGAATGACAAGTATTTTGTTGAAACAAATCAAAATCGAATCAGGCGATGAGTACATGGACGAAGAATCTGATTAAATTTAAGTGCCAAAATATTTATTCATACACAACAATTGCTATCTATTCTGCTTTAAAATTAAAAAAAAAAAAAAAAATGTGTCCCGTAATCAATTCTGTTTCTCCAATTTATACTGTTTTTCCTTAAAAAATTTATGGCATACCCAAATACTAAAAAATTTAAATTTTACCATTTTTTTTTAAATAGTTTTTGTAACTTATTTTGTTGAAAGTGCCATTTCGATAAGAAATTGTACTCTCTACAGTAAGTCTGATAAATTGTATTCTACTTAAAATATATAGTTTTTAAGTTATGATTAAAAAAATGAACAAATTTGCACCGTTCTCAAAAGTCCAAGCCTAAATTTAATCGCACTTTTGGACTTATCATTTTTATTGTACAATTGAACATATAAAACAATAAAATACCTTTAAAAAATGAGTTCTTTTTACCCCTGTTTTTTTTCGACATAATCAATAGCCTAATGTAGTTAGGGTCAACAAGACTTGTATAGGTTGATTTTTCGACTTTGTCATATGCACCAGAATTGTTACTCTGCTGATAGGTAAAATGAAATCTCTTGCTGTTAAAAAGTTAGATGCAGTCAAAAAAGCAAAAAAAAAAAAGCATGAGCTAAAACTTTGGCATTGCTTTGTTTTATAAAATTACAAATCTTTTCAAGAAATATAACTTAGGGAAAGGTTGTGGCCTACTGCTGCTGAATATTTTTAAAGGATTTAGATTCAAAAAAATCAATCAATGTCTAATTTTGTTGGTCAGTGTACTCAAGCAAATATACCATTTCAAATTCAAATTGACTGCACTAATTACAATTACTTAAACCCATAACTTATTCGCTACAAAAAGTAAAACTATTTCTTATGCATATAACAGTAAATTTGCTTTAAAATTAAAATAATTTTTTTAGAAACCTAACTGAGCTGCATATTGCATTCAAAAAAAAAAAAAAAAAAAATTTTACAAAATGTATTTTTCTATTACATAAATGCGCACAAACATTAAATTAAAACATATTGCATTTGCTATGCAACAGTACCAGTTCATCCAAAAGTACTTTTTTTTTCTAACGCAAAAATGCGAATATATCAAAAATATTGCGCATAACGAAATTTACCATAATAAACTCAAAGAAATTATATAAATTTAAAAGCGTAAACAACAAGTAAAGACGTAACGACATATCGACTATGTACCGTTAAGCAATATTGTTTACAAATTTATTTAACACCTTAAAATTGCAACAAAGTAAAACTTTGTTTTGGTAGAATTTTAATTTCTCTACATGGAAAAAAGTTAATAAGAAAGTTTCTCTTTCATTAAAAAATTATTTTATTATCTACACTTAAAAAATGAATTATACGAGTACAAGCGTTGTGCTTTCTTGTATGTCATTCCCAGCAGCAATAATACACACATCAACAACAACAATGTTTATTTGTGTTTTTCCTTTTATTTTTTTAAAGTTATTTTTAGAATACTTGAAGTTTTTCTTTCTATAATTTTCACGTTGTATTAACCCATTTGTTGCCGTTTATTAAGAAGATATGTACTGTCTGATTTGAATAAACATACCCCCATTGAATTTGGTAAGATAGCTCTGTGTAGCGTTTTGAAGCTTATGCTTGTTTGGGAGGTGCCACGCCTTCTTTCTGAAACTAGCCATCTTTTTGTCCAATGCTAGATCGAACCATTTCTTGTGTTTGTGTGAAATTTGGTTTCATTACCTTAAATAATTCCCTCAGTATATAGTAGCGTTTTAAAGTTTTTTGTTTCTATGAAAAGTGCCACGCCTATTTGTAAATACTTGCCAAGTTCTTGTCCAAGGCTTTTTTGAGTCATTCCTACTATTTGTGTGAAATTTAGTTTCATTACCTTAAATAATTCTCTCAGTATATCGTTTTAAAGTTGTTTTCTTCTATGAAAAGTACCACGCCTACTTGTAAATACTTGCCAAGTTCTTGTCCAGAGCTTTCTTGAGTCATTCCTACTATTTGTGTGAAATTTGGTTTCTTTACTTTAAATAATTCTCTCAGTACAGCGTTTTGAAATTTTTGCTTGTAAGGAAGAGGAAACAACCTCTTGTCGAAATTCGCAAATTTTTTGTACAGAGCTTGTCCTGTGCTTCTTAGTATTTGTAGAAATTTGTTAACACTAGTTACATCAAATATCAATATCAAAATAGCGTTTTAAACATTTCATTTGCATGGGCGGTAGGCGTGTTCGTAAAGCAATTTTGCCCATTTTCAATCCCAAGGACCTTGTAGCCTGTGTACCGAGTTTAATTCAATTATAAGCCTTAGTTTTCTCGTAATTGTGATTTCCATGGACAGACAGACGAACATGGATAAATCGACTCAAGTGGTGATGCTAATTAAGAATATATAGTCTATGTGGAACAAAAAGTTACTGTCTATATTTTCATGTCTTCAAGTAATGCGGCTGTTAATATACACATTATCGTTTGAAATACAAAAATCTTTTGAATAATACCAGTTCTGTATGATTAACTCTTTTAAAGTGCATATAAAAACTGTTAAAAAGCATATAAAAAACCGTATAACACGAAAACATGAAAATGTAGATAGTGACTTTTTGTTCTGTATAGACGGTATATACTTTGCTGTACCTGCCACGCACTCTGTATACTGAAAAATCTTTGTTTTTTTGCTTATATAAAAATATACATGACAACTAACTTCAGGTCACCTTCTTTCTGTTCAGTGAAGAAAGCGTGCGAACAGTGAGACACTTAGTTTTGAATTGGCATATCTAATGATATAAATCAGTTTTTGAGGCCATGAATTACTCTTGTAACCATTGATTTCTCGCATTATACTTCGATGATAAAAACATGCATAATATGGTAAGCAAAGATGTAATGCATAAACATATTATCAAAATCACAATGAAATATATCATTAAATAAATATCTGTAAAAAAAACAAACAGCATAGTCAAGTGGTTAGGGCTGTGAGCTGATAATTCATAGTGCGTGAGTTCGAGAATCGATAGGCCGGTTTTTTATTTATTTTTATATCAATAAAAAGTTTAATTACTTGGTAATGCAGAGAATCATGCACTACTTTTGCCATTACATCGCCGTGTTAAAAAGCATGGATAAAATGAAAGTTTAGATTACTCTCGATCTGCTGGGTATAAGTTGCCTCACATAAAATAGTTGCCTCTAGACATATAAACGTTTTGCCTAATTGTTGACTTTGTCTCACTGTTTGCACCTTTCCACTATTTGTATGCATTACGCTCTTGATCTGTTTTACTTATATGAAGTCCACCTCGCTTATTGTTTTCCTAAACTTACTTGTGTTTCTCTAGCTAAAGTTTGGTAGAAGTAACTTAATTAGCTCTTAACAAAACGCTTTTGAATTTTGCTTGTATTGCACTCGCTACGCCTATTTCTCCAAATCTGCACATTTTTTGAATGTTACGAAATTTTATGTCCATATGTAGAATGCACAAAATATGCGGTAAACATTTTATTGCAAATCGTGCTAGCGTTCCACTTTAAATTTCTTCATATACCTAGAAGAATTTATTTAGTTTTTAATTTACAGAAAAAAAATTTTAATAACTCTAAAAATTTTATGGAATGTAAAATGGGTTAAAAACTACCGGCCCACTTCTCAAAAGGGAAAATTGTTTTCATTCTAATTTTTTTTTGTTTGAGAAATTGAAAAAAATAGCTTCACTTTAAATAAAGCCATCTGCTGCAAATAAAAAACGGGGTTTTGCGGCGTACGTCATTATGCCACAGAAGAAAAATGCGTTCGTAACACTGCTAACTTGGGTCAAATGAATAATAATATGATTATTAAAAGTAGAAAAAAAATAACATTAAAAACAACAAGTGATATAAATAATTGGTAACAGAGCTGCAAAAAGTGGTTCGTCTTAAGTGTAGGCAAAAATATCGTCAAATTAGACATAAAAAATCAACTAATAGATTTCAGACTGAACTTTTGCCCTAATATTGTACAAAAAATTACTTGAAAAAACTTATCAACAATTATCGATTTTTTCAATGCTTTTCAAAACTTAAAAAAAATTTTCTAATTTTCGGCTTTTATCGACTTTTTCAATGTTTCTCGATCCTAACGATAACTTTCGACTTTTTCGATATTATTCAATGAATTCGATATTTTTCTATAAAATAATATACTTTTTGGCTTAAATCGGCTCTTTCAATGTTTTTTCGATGCTTACGATAATATTCGAATTTTTCGAAATTTTTCTGAACGTTTTTTTTTAGATTATATAATGCACCAAATCTCATATCACATTTTTAATGCAGAGACTATACCTTATTATAGCAGATTGATTACATTTAAAAATTATAAGGAGGGAGGGAGGGAGTCCCGTCAGAACTCACCAAATCTCACCAAGGGGAGGATTAATTACCTCACGTAATTAATGGACGTCCCAAATGCTACTCAGCTTTTAATCACAAAGTCAAACGATTAGATAACTCGTCAATTCAAGAGATGGTTAACCTTGTCTCCAGTAATGAAACTTTACCACAATTGTGGATTTGGACTTCCACCATTTCTGCCATCGAAAGGCTCAAATTTGTCACATATATTTTTTCTACTCGTACAACCAAAATTATTAATTGAAACTTAGGTAACACCTTCAATTAAGGAAACTATTGTGAATGAATCTTTTATTTTTGTTAGCACTGTAGTTGTCATTGGCCGCGTTCATAAAAAAAAAATATCAAATATTTCTTTTTGAAGCAAATACCTGTTGTAGCCTAATTATTTTTATATTGCCAGCGGTCAAAGTTCCACAAAAAATATTTTAAGTTGCTGCATATAAATTTTTCCAGTTTTTATTTGTTCGTGAAAAGTTTTTACTCAAATAAAACTTCTGTAGAAATAAAGTTTTATTTGAGTAAAAACTTTAATGCATAATTTTTCCTCACTTAGCAGTTTTTGAATCGATCTCTTATAAAACTTTTACAAAACGTCAGATTTTTGGATTTCATGACGGTTTCACTTTTCTTACTGAAATGAAACCGTTACGCAACATCGTACCTTCTATACGCCACCATTACTATTAATGACTGCATTTTTGTGATACTTTTGTTTTGCTGTTATGTATGTATAGCTTTGATTTATTTTTTAATTAGTGATGTATTTAATTTAATTTCAAATCTACATTCTACTTCTACCACAATTTTTTGTTGAAATCTTTCACCGTAAAAAAATTTTAAATCCCATCACTGCTTATCTCTCAAGAAACCACTACGATCTGGATATCTTCGTTATATACGAAGTGAATTTGAGTGAACTTTAATCTCTTTTTTAGAATTTAAAAATTGTAGGCTTTTCGGTCAATAAATTTTGAAATGCAAATAAAACAAATCTCTTTCTTTTAATCTCTTTTCTTTTTGAAGATTTTGTCTACATTACTTTTTCAACTTTAAGAATTAAATTTTTTGAAAAATCAATCATTTTTCAAAAAAGTGAATTCTTAGGCAGCTCTGAGTGAAAAGCGGAAAAACTATTGCCAGGAAATGTCGTTATGTTAACTACAACTATAACAACAACAACAGCAACAATGACAACATCTTTAAAAGCCACGTTGCTACCTTTAGAGCAGCAAGGGAAAGAATGGGCGGAGTAGTCTAAAGATACAGTCTTGTGCCGTGGGGAACTTGTACACACAAGCAAATTAAGTTAACGTTTGTTTCTCTTGTTGTTGATGTAATTTTAATTCATCCATCCATCCATCTATTCGATTTTTCCTCTCTTTTGTTCTGCACTATTCCCAACAACGATATTATTGTTGGCCCATAAAGCGTAACGCGCATTAGCGGCCAAATAGGTGCGGCAGCACTGAGTTTAAGTAAAAAGCTTAAAAAGGAAAATTTATGAAAACTGCAAAGAAAAATTAAAGAAAACAAAAACAAATAAACATTGCAAAATAATTGATATTTCAAAAAGAAAACTAAAATAAAAATTAATAAAATCGATCTATTAGTTCGTGAAAACTTACACAATAGCAACCTATGTATGTATAGATTATTAAGATTTAGATTGAAACAAAAACACGAACAATCACAAAAAAAAATCCATTTTACACTTGGCAGTTTGCATGTTATTATTGTAAAAATCTATCAATTTTGCAGTTTTTATAAATATGTAGGCGTAATCATTACCAAAGTAATATATACATTAGAGGCAATTAAAATTTTTATTTTTTGTTTCAAACTAAACCTGTTTGTTGCAAGTAGATTAGAGAAAAATTCTACTGCAAGGAAAGTTCATTATATTAATATTTGCTGGTGGCTTATCGAGCTATTAAGTTTTCCATACGATTTATATGAGGAAAATATGCTTCGTTAGACAGTTTTGTCTCAGAAATCTAAACTTTCCTCAAGGGAATGCTTCTAAGAATGATTCATATACATTTGAGGATGAGTTTGAACTTATTTGAGTAGAACGAAATTTAAAAAAATATTTGACTTAATTCAAAGAAAAGTTTCATAATATGAGATCAAAAAACTCTTTTTTCTATTAATGTTTTCATTTTTCGTCGACCTCAAGTGATTGTTTCTACTTTTAGGCTATGCTTTGCCAAATTACTTGCTTGTTTTAAGTGATTTTCTTTTCCAAAATATTTCAACAATTTTGCCAACATTTTTAGTCAAGAATTATAAATATTTTTTAAATAATCTGTACAACACTTTAAGTTCTTTAACCCCCACATAATAATTTTATTATTTTAAGACGATAAATCTTTTGACTTACGCCTCATTACTATTGTGTGAAAAATGTTGCTATAAAATTATAGTAAAATCAAAATTCACGTTTTATTTGATTGATTTGTATTTTAAAATAAATGTTTACAAGCGATTCATGATACTAAAATAAAAAAATAATTAAGGCCACGAAAGGTCATATTCATGTGAATATTTCCATATGTAGCATTTTACACATTCCTAAATTGAGTTTCTTCTTCTTTTGTATTGGAGAAATTTTATGCTCTAAAATTAATTTAAATGTAGTCATTTAAAAACGCACTCACTTAGCTACTAATTTCTTCAAATAGCCTACTCAACATAATTTGACCCATGGCGTTGTTAGAATAGTAAATTTTAAAGATGCGTGCGAAACAACAATGGAATTTTGGTAACTCTAAAAAAAATCAACACATCATATAATTACTCACAATATTGATATTATAATGAATGTTAGGGTTATTAGTAATAAATAAGAATTAATCAAAATGTGCCATATGCTGTTGCTTTTTATTATTTTAATATTCCTCAAATGTAACTTATGCTGATGTCACAAGCCGTTACTTATTTTATCTTATATTCGTCATCTTGTATTTTACAGTTTAATTTAATGGCCCATTAAAAAAAATTTTATTACTACCTTTTGACTCACTGACTTTCCACAGAAACTTAAATTTCAACAGCGTACGATTTAGCATGCCAGCTTGAAAAAAGGTTAAATTATTAGCCTTCTTTTTAATTGTACACGGGGTTGCCACTTTTTGTACTTTTGAACCAAATTTGATAGAGTTTAGCTGAGAGATTTATATTTTTCAAAAATGTATGAAAAGTTCTTTAAAGTTCAAACTATAGCATAATAATAAGGTTTAGCTACTACAGCTATTAGCCTTCTTAGCTACATATAAAGCTTGAAGCTTTAAAAAATTTGTATTTCGTTTTGCTATAAACAATTTGAATACAAATATATTCTCAACAATTTTGACAAATTTTAATGCTACTAACTTAAGTGTCATTCATCTACGACTCAATTTTTTAAGGAATAAGTATGTATTCCTATTGGCTTTGCTTACAGCACTTGTTTTAGTACGTTAGTGCACCCGAGAACTATCAAAGAATTACTGCAATTCTACTATTCTCTTTTTTCTTTGTTTTCTTGATTATAATAATAATCCCAGTGTTATCGTTATTGTTGTAAACAAATCGAGAATAAAACAACTTCTTAATGTTTGAAGTAAATTTTATCTATAAAAAATTGAGTATCATTCATCTAGGACTTAATTTCCTTAAAAAAAAGTTTGTAGATTTCATTGGTTCATTCACAGTAATTGTTTTTGTAGGAGCGTTTGTGCAAAAACTATCAACAATACACTACAATGGCAATGTTTCGTTAATTTAAATATTGAAAATTACTTTGGTATTTGCTTAACAATTATTTTTGATGTATCCTAACTATTTCAACTGTAAACAATTTCGATTAAATCATGACTGAAAACTTCCTCATCGAAAAAACAAAATTAAATTAATGTTATAAATTGTAATGTAAAAATTGTTTCGCCATTTTTGATCAATCAAGAATTATTTATATTTTTTATAACAAAAAAAATTAAGAATAATTGTAATTCTTAATCAAGATCCAAAGTCAAATATCAAAAACAATTTTTATTTTGTTAAAATAAACAAAAATTAAAATCTGAATTCTGAAATCTTGAAAAAAATATTTAAAATATTTTTTTTCAGACTCTAAACAAAGTTTTGTTTTTTGAAAATTTGTAAACATAAAATGTATAAATTGATAGAATTGTCTTACAATCTTACAAATGTATGCATATGAAAATATCAATGGCAACCCTGGTCGCATATCGCTCTGGTTGTATTTTGCATTTAGTGTAGCATTTTGTTGCATAAAACAATAAATCGCTTCAAAAAAGAAATACTTTAATGTCATTTACCTTTTGCCTTACATTCTTATTTTTTGGAATCTTATTGTTTCAATTTAATCTGTGCATTTTATGTTTGTTTGCTTGCTAAACATTACCAAAAATTTTGATATTTTCAAGTGTGCTGTGTTAGCACATTGCATTATTTTTAACCCTTTATGTACGATTCTTCTTATAAAAACTATATTTTTTATGCTTTTAAATTTGCCACAGTTTGACGTGCCTAAAGCATATAAAAAGAATTTACAACGCATGTATTTTTAAGATCTTTATAAACTATTTCTAAAAAATCTGTTAAAAAAGTATGCAGCTACATTTAATAAAAGCGTTAGATTTTGATGTAATCTTTCTGACGAGAAAGTTTTTATTTTCACCTGAGCTCAGCTGTAATTCAAATATTTACTTGATATTAGAGTATAAAACTAGATCTTCGCTGTTTCTTCTTTCTTTTGAACTCCAACTGGTTCTCAACCCAGCCACAAATCGATGAAGTACTCTGATTTTTCCTGTATAAAAAGCTATACCCTTTGTGTTTTAGGTTTCACAAATGAAATTGTTACTGTATATTTTGTTTATTTGCTTGCTGGCTGTCTGCATTGTAGTATATGGAGCTGTAGGCAGTCTGCTTGCTTTGTATATGGAGATGTAAGAGGTCTTGCCTGCTGGCTGCATGGATTGTATGTGGAAATGTAGGCAACTCGCTAAACTATACAGGCACTTAGTAAGCGATGTCTTAAGGTAACCTGCCTTTCGTTTGTTACACATTGTATATAGAGATGTAGGCAAGCTGCCTACAAAGCGCCCATCTGTTTGTAAAAAGAACTTACAGTTGTGGCTGGAGTTGTGAGCATTACTGCCTACAATGAGTACAACTATTCATCGATGTTGTCTATATCATATTTGCCGCAGGGAAATTTTTATCGCTCACACAGCTCATGAGATGTTTGGCAAAGCGTGCTTTTAAAATTCCGTCCTTAGTCACCAATTTTAAGTGTAGCCATGTCTAAGAAGTTTTAAACTGCAAATAAAAGTTTACTTTTGCAATCATTCACACAAGACACTTTAAAAATTCTGTCCATGGCGTAAAGAAAACGTTAAGTAGTCAAGGCAATAGAAAAACTATTGAGGAAGAAAAAAGTTATGAATAAACATAAAACTTTATTATTGAGAAAACGGCTCATTTCTGTTGATTTTTCTTATTAAAGCAATAAACAACATTGAGGATATTTAAAAAAAAAGAAACATCGAAACATAAACGTTTCGTAATGCAAAGACAGCCAACTGAATGGAGTACCAACAAAAATCTAAACAAAAAAAAATTAAATTAAAAACTCAAAATTTCATGCAAATTTAAATTGTTTTCCTTTGTTGGCGATTTTTGTTAAATCAAAACTTGAAATAATTTAATCGTATTCAGTAGATTTTTTTTTTAATATTTTCGTATCATTTTTCCATTAATTTTTGGTGCAATATTCATTTCCGCTCAAAGAATAATTCTTAAAAAAAAAAAATTAATAAAATCACAATAGTTTGAGAAATAGCCAAAAACGAAACATATATTTCCACCGTTCCGAAAGTTCATTATAACTTGTAATGGTGTTATCTTTGGTCTCGCCAAAAATTAAATTTTCTACACCGCTTTCACAGCAAATATGCACGTAAGTCAACTCAAAGTTTAGCTTCTTTTGTTATCGCAAATAATGCCCCATATTTATTAATATACGAGTACATTCATTTTTATTCACAAGTAAATAGTTAAATATATTAATATGTAAATATGCAAAAATGTACATACTTACCAACTTATTTTTTTCACAATATTTGCTTAGTTAAGCTGTCAATACAAACAACTTAAGTAGTACGTAAATGAAAAAAGAAAGCTTATTTCGGCTTAATGGAGCTTAAACCTTTTTATTGGCTCTTTGCAAAATTCGCTTCCATTTTATGGTTTTATAAGATCTAAATAACTACTAGTTGACTTAAGCTATTTTTACTTTTTGCCACACATATATTAAGAATAATAAATGCGAGTATGTTAAAAATTAAAGAACAAATTCAAATTAAAAAAAAAAAAAAACGCAAAAAAGTAAAAACTACAAATTAATTCTTCGGACATAATCCCAATGGGGGTTATGTCTGAAAAATGTAATTAATGTAAACAATTTTGGGCCTTATGACTTTTTTTCTCAGTTATAATCCCCATTTCGTATTGGGCTTATGACAACTTCTAAGGACGGACATAGCCGCTGTTGAACATATTGAAGGATGTAAATACCGAAAATTTTGCAGACATATCCCCCATGCCAAAAATGGGGATTATGTCAGAATAATTTGCAGAATGGGAATTATGTCCGTGGGGACTATGTCACGGCACCGATACTTCTTAGTGTTTTTGATCGTCGCATGAAAATAAATGTAAAATTTCATTAAGGAAGCTACAAAGCTTAGTGCAAAATCTTCAACTAAGTAATTGTTATTACATGCGTTTCTCTGTGAGTGTAAATTCCCGTCCTGCTACGAGTATTTTCAATTAGATGGCGGATTTAAATAACAAAACTTTAACTTGGCGCCAAAACATTAGGTTTTTCGGTTGAATTCACCAGCTCATTGCTATTTTTTTTCTGAGTGTGTCATAAAAGTATTTGCTTTCGGGGCAAATTTTAGTTTTTATGCAATTATCTCGAAAACTATTTTTGTTAATGTATTACATACTTCCTAATAACACTAGGCGACCTTTTTGACATTTTTTTTTTGTTCCATAAACATTCTCAATTTTTTTTGATGTAATTAGGTCCGCTGAGTTCAAAAAAAATTTTGATCGATTTTTCTCACGGTTAGTTTTTTAAAAATTTTTTTTTAGTGTATTTTCAGTTTTTAAGCTATATCTCATCCAAATATGAACCGATTTTGTTCAAATAAATTTTGAAAAAAAGGTTACAACTCTTGTAAAGAAAAGTTTTGGTTTTAATGTACAGGTTACGAGATAAAAGCTGACACATTTGAAAAAATTGATTTTTTTAAATATGTATCCAATTAAAAATAACTTTAAAAATATAAATATTTCAAAATACATCAATTTAGCTCTTTGATTGCAAAGAAGAAACTCTTCAAAAGCAAATAATACCGTGTTTGTGAAAATCCGTTCATAAATTCCAAAGTTATAGCCAATTTAGTGTAAATTGTGATTATTTCATTTTACGAATTTTTCAGTTTTTTCTTATTTATATTATTGTTTATTAAACTAAAAAAAAAAATTTAAAAAAAACTAACCGTGAGAAAAATCTATCAACAATTTTTTTGAACTTAGGGGAACTAATCACATCATAAAAAATTAAGAAATGTCATGGAACATTTTTGGTGTCGCCTAGTGTAATCAAACATCAACTTATATTACCGTTTATATAAAATCAGGATAAGAATGGATATTAAAGAAGGTAATTCGATTAAAACTTAAATCTCATTTCCTAAATGCTGGTTCACACTTGGAAGCTCTTTTCGAAAATTCTTCTTGTTTGTTGGCAATAGGGAAAACTAAAAAGTCGAGGGACATAATTTGTCGTTTGTTGCAAAACAAAAATCACAGAAGAGAATAGACAAGAATTTCTTAATGTAAACCATGAATAAGCATAATTTTCGCACTAATTCAATTAACCTTGACCTATGTTTTTCACTATTTTACCATTTCATACCACGTGTACCCTAACAGTAAAACAATATATCATTCATAGATTTAATTTACAAAAGTTCAATGGGCGCCTGTTCAAATTTTTTTTCTAAAGAGTATCAAAATCGAAATGATATAGATAGTGATCGCCAGTAAAAAACTTTGTAATATTTTTGCTTAAAATCCAAAATATCAAAAAAAAATTACGAATATTGATTATCATATATAATTGTTATTGCCTTTCTATGGCATCATTGATCTAACTCGTTGACTTGAGTCATGCAGTCAACGTAAAACATTGAATAGAGAATATCACCGCGCTGTCGAAAGGCACGTCTGTCGTTACAACCATAAAAGCAGCAACAATAAATACCATAATAACAACAACTACACGATACAACACCGCTATATTTTTTCTATACTCTTGACTTTACACACGTTGATGTGTGTCTACACTGTTTATTTAGCATAGTGATGTGAAATGGCACGAATTTTTTGTATTCAAACTCGCTGTCCCAATTCTACCCTGCATGACGAAATCAACAAAAACACGTACATATCGCTACTTACGGAGTATTTGTGCATATATTAAAAAAATAAATAAAATAAATAAAAATATAATTTCCTCCCGTTTTCGACGGAATACTTGTACAAGTATTTGTTGTTTTAGTCGTTTGACTTACCACATTGAAGATACTGTTGGTCGTAGTTGTAGAATTAGTGAGTTGCAATTTTCTGCGCGCCTAATATTTGCTATACCTTAAATACAAGTAAATCTATTCATTTATTTATTTATACCTATTGTTATTTGTTTACAACTCAGTCCATTTCCAAGACACTAAAATGTTATTGTCTTCTTGAAGGTTGTCGTTCAGCTTTCAATATTTTGTTCTTTTCTTTCTACTTTAATTGCTTTTGGCAAAATGAATGCTTTTTACTGTAGAATATTTGCATGTGTTGGAGCTTATTTTTTGGATAAACTGCTTTTTTATTACTTAAAATTTATATATTTCCTTTTTGTTTTACTTGTTATTTTAAATGTATATATATTTTTTCTACGTAAATTTGTTTGGTCAAGGCTACTGAAAACAAAATTCGAAGTGCTGCGCACATGTGATTTTTTTTTTCAATTTAATTTCCATTCTTAATTACTCAAAATAATGCATATGCTGATACAGTTAATAATAAATAATCACTTACTTAATTGTTTTCTATAAATATTCATAGCTTTAGTCAGCTTTCTATTGTGATAAGTTTAGTTAATTTCAATTTTCATATCGCTTTAGTTTAGTGGAAAAATCTCACATTAAATAAATAACCGTATGGCGTTAACAGATTGAACTACTTTATTAACTTTCATAGAAATAAATGTGGGTGAAAACGATGAAAAGGAACAATTATTAATATAAAAAAAAAAATATACATAAAGGAAAAATCGCTTACAGAGAAATGCTCATATTATATGTTACCCTTTTTATGGAATATTTTTTTTACGATTACAATTTTAATTCTTAGCCTATTTTTCCTATTTTTATTGGTCTACAATTTTTAATTCATATTTCCCCACATATATCTGAAAAATGCTGGTCACGCATTCTCTTGATTTCTATTTTATTATATGATGACCTATTAAAGTATAGTGTTTAAACACACCCATTAGATATAATCAGAATATTTCATTTGAACTCAAGCCTCCTCAATTTTTTATTTATTTTTGATATTTTTTTTTTGTATAAATTTATATGTACAAAACCTGAGAAAAAAATATATCATAACAACTGAATAGAGATAATATGTTTTTTTTTTTTAATTTCTTCGCAAATAATCGACTCTGTTCAAACAGTTGATTCGAAAGCAAGTTTCGAATAAACGCTCCACTATTATTTTCTATGAAAAACAAGCTGGAGCAAACGTAGTAAGGTTTTGCCTCAAGTCTAAGACATATTGAGATCAATCAATAGCGACGATTTCGCATACACTATATAGTCTGACGTCAAACAAAATGGATATTGAAACCAACTTCGGACATGAGCATTGATATATGAGGCGCCCAGTTTCAAAACCGGTCAGGTCCATTTTTCATACTTACTCAAAGCACGTCAGATCAGACATTTCAAGTTTTATTTGCGAATGTTTTTGAAAAAACAATTTTGGAATTGGCCGGTTTAGATTCCAAGGCGTTGGATTGGTTTTGAATGCAAGTTCATGGACTTGGCCGGTTTTGAAATCCATGAATCAATGATAAATAAAAAAGTGTAATATTTCTGCCAAAAAAAAAATTTTTTAATCTAAAACCATTGTAGAAAGATAAAGCATGGTCTATATTTGTATATATGAGAATATCTCAAAATTTTATTTTTTTGGACTTGGCTGGTTTTGCAACTGGGCGCCTCATATGAAGTTTTACCTTTGCTGGTCAATTACTTTCTCATCTCCTTTTTTTGTATACAGAAACGCTTTTCAGACAAAATCCTGAAAGTATAATTAGTTCTACCCAGTACGGGGACGAACCTAGCGTGAGGTCATAATTCAAATCTGCCTTACTCCATGACTGTTGACTCCGCTGGCAAGGTTAAAAGAGCTGAGGCCATTTAATATCGTATAAAGTATAGTCTGACTGGCACATATCCAAGGAATTGTAGATCACCGCTCCATAATATATTTTAAACACTATACAAAAGAATCTTTCTTCTAAAGAAACAGTTCATCAAACAAAAATTAAATGTACTTCTACCTCTTGAGAAACAGAATATGAAAAGAAATCAACATGACATGCTATTCGCATGATTGATAGCATTTTTATTTTTTTTTTAAAAATTATACTTCTAATCAGCATTTGCCTAAAATACGACGTCAGTACAAGTTTTGAATTCAATCTGGCAAATGCAAACACAGACTTAAGCCATCAACAAGACGTGACCTCAATCGCTCGGCATATAAAGCCTATCATAAAAGTTGGACTCTTGTGCAGTAATGAAGTGGTCACTCATCGAGATGATAATACAGAAGACTAGGGCAAAGTGTTATTCTATTGGAATTTTTCTGTTTCTTCAAAATTTGATAATTTGCGATTTTTGTTTGACACTCTGTTTCGTGTAGATAAACTTGGTTCCTGATCTTAGTCCAAATGCTTTCGATAGTTTTTTTAACGGCCTTTAGAATGGTCGTAATTATATTATGAAATCTATAAAATTTGGCCTTCATTTTTCATAATCAAAATAAAAAATTAAATTTTTTTTTTAAGATGTAAGCTTTTGCTTGATATTATTTTTTGATATTCTAGAAAGCTGAGGTTTTTTTATTTTAAATACGGTAAACTCCAGAGAGCGTTTTATTTTACTCTTCGAGAAACTACACATTGAACAATTCGGCATTTCTTTTTGCACCGGCAAACTTAATTAACAATTGTGACATTTTGCAGAAATGTGAGCATTGGTTTTATTCTCTCAGTAGACGTTAATTTCCACGCCAGATTGCAGATTACTTTGACAAACTTCTTGTCTTGAGTAATCTTTCCAATTACAGCATTTCAGTTAGTAGTTCATTGTTACTGCTTTTTTCTTTTCATCTTTACATATTTCGATTTTGTAACTATTGCAGCCAGTATCCGGTTGCACTGCAACCCAATCTAGACTTTTAAGTAAAAAAAAAAAAACAAGTTTAATTAAAGTGCAAATATCAAACGCTAGAGTTGAATACAAAACTTTCAAAATGTTTTGAAAACACATACATACATGATTTTATCTAATATTTTTACATGAAAGTGTCATTATCCGGTAATGAATCATTGCTTTCGAAAAAAACACATGCAAATATATAATTACGATTTTAATTACGCCTGTGTAATTAAACACTTTTAAGTTTTATTCTTAAAGTTTGTAATTAAATAGTAATTTGATTTAATCAAATCATGACATGGAACAGTTACTGGGATTATTATGTTCTTAGATTTATTCGCAAACAAGTAAAAACAAAATAATTGGTTCAACACTCTGTGAATTAAATTAAATATAAAGAGTTCCTAAATAAAACTCTGCTTAAACCCTCAATATGGAAAAAATATATATATGTCATAAAAAATATCATTTATTAAGTTACAATAATAGCCGTGTTTTATTGGGTTTGGTTAAACCAAAATTTCATACAAATGCTTGAACCAGCTCAATTTCCAGTTCAATTGGTTGAACTTTTTTTTGTCTTTGCTAAGGTTTGAAGCATCATAGACACAAACCTAAAATAATCAAAAATATATGGCAACTGTGCTGGAATTTTGAAGAAGCGTTCTAAAGTAACGCGAGGTCGTGCATCCAGTTAGTGCTAGGTCGAAATATTAAAATAGAAACACATAATTAAAATAAAAACAGTGATGAAACAACAGAAAACGAAAAGAAAACTTTGGTTTTAGCGTCTGCGATACTATCAAAACAGTTTGAAATGATTTGATAGCAATAATTTGAAAAAAAAAAAAATTATGTACTGATACATGAGGCCCCTTACCGCGCCAGGCCCCGTTCAACCACACGACCATAAAGCCGGCTCTGATTTTGAAATAAAATTTCTGTCAAACACTGTCATGCCACCTGTTGGGCAAATGCAGAATTAAAAAAGGTTAAACTTATGCGTTTTATTCACTTTTAGGTTTAACCAAAGCGAATAAAACGCGGCTAATATGTATTACAAAAACGTCTTAAATCTGTGCTAGTATAGATAACAATACTATGTAAAAAGTATCCGGAGTTATTAAACATATCGAAAGAAAATTATATGATCAAAATTTATTTTGTATGTCACTTTCAAACGGTAGCGTTTGCGTAAGGTTAACGGCCAGAATTGTGTAAGTACCTACAACGACAATTGGTTGTGTTGTAAGAAAATACAATATTCCAGAGTTGTTGTTGCATAATTTTCCCGGGAAACATTCTCTTTCAAACACAACAAACTATTATTGACTTCGGTTTTAAGTTGTTCTGTTTCAAATTCGCTCATTAAAGAAGCAAATGTTATGTGGAACTCAACTGGATTAACATATACAGTGGAATCGCGATAATTCGTACCCCGTTAATTCGAAAATCTCAATAATTCGTAGCAAACTGATGGTCCCTTGAAAAAATCGCTTTAATTCGTAAAAATTCCATATATTTTGGTCCCCTCGATAATTCGTATTTTTTTTTTTGCAATAAAGTCTGTTTAACCTCTTATAAATCGTAATTGGATTTGACAACCTCTTATAATTCGTAATGCAAAACAAAATTCTATGGAACTATAGTTTACAAAACAATATCAATCATAGTAGGCTACGTTCATCGTTCATATTTTTTGGTGGAATTTTTTGTGATTTCGTGGTCAGTTTGTTCGTTGCGTGAAAATGGCAAACAAACGTACGAATAAGACTTTATAAGTGTTGCAAAAGCAAAATATCATTTCAGCTATGATAATGGAGCAAAAAAAAAATTGATCGAAAAAATCGAAACCTCGTTAAATCGACAAACCCCTGTAATTCGTAAAAAATCGCTGGTCCCTTGCGATTACGAATTATCGCGATTCCACTGTATCGGTTTTTATTTAATTCATCTCTATCAACAATTTAAAAGAAAACACGAGATGTGGCAACACCACGTGTGTACTGCTGTCAACAAAGCCAGCTGGTGGCTTGCAAAATTTTCGTCACTGCGTGTGATGTCATTTTTTCGAAATTGCAGTACAAAACAAAATGTAACCAAAACAAAACCAAATAAAATAAAGATGAAAAAAAAAGAGATAAAGCGATAATAGTGGCAATGCTACCAACAGAAAAATAACAAACATAAAATGTTGATTACTCTTTTAACTCATTTAGCTACAAGCTCTAGTTGATTCACTCTTGCACACGTTATAGTCGCACTGTCTTATCGATTTTGTGTAATTCACATAAATGTTCAGTATATTTTTTAGTATCCAGACGTATTTTACGTGTTCCGCTTGTTTTTATATAAAATTGTGTGACAAAAAAGTGATTTTACATTAAAGATAACATTACAAAATTGTGAAATTTGCTTTGTAGACATACTTAATTTCATTTCCTTTTAATAGAAAGTGTTTGATTTTAATGATTTCAACTAGAAAACTTGTAAAAGAATTTCATTAGTTTTTGTAATAGTGAAAAAATTCTCTCTGTCTGCTGCTACAGCAGCTGCTGTGACAATTGGAAAAAATGGACGACGTTTCGTCTCAAAGTTCCGTTACTACGCCAATTGTGCGTGAAAACATTCCGTTAATCAATCGGCCAAGGCAGCGATGGTATCTTCTGAGGTGAATCATCATTATTTTAATTAAATATGGTTTTTCTTGCTATAACTTCAAATTTTTCATATTTGTTTTGACTAAATTTTTGTATCGCTCCCGCTACTCGTTTTCTCCCAATGATAACGTCGAGTGATGCGCAGTTATTTTGCTTTAGTGGTGAGTTGTGTTGGTTTAAAGTGGGAATTTTTCGTTGGTCGCTTTGATTGTGAGTGGCAAGTGATGCTGTTCACTTACTCATGCAATCCAATCACCAAGGCTTAAGAATTTTCTGTTATCGCGAAAATAAGAGCTTGGCATTTGTTTTTCCTGAATTTAACCCCGTTTTATGTATGGTAAAACAAAGTGACTGATTTTAGTTTGCCTATATCAGTAAAGTATAAATTATGTAAATTTTTCAAGTTCAAATGAACATAAAAGTAATGGCAAGTCCTAAATTAAAAGTTTTAAACGGCTGTTGTGAATGTGTCATTATCAGTCACCCACTTGTTTCGTCACACATAGTACGGTGGTTAACCTCGGTATGTAGTTTTTTGTATAATACTGATTCAGGCAGAGAGCCCGCTGTAGAAAATTCGAGTCGATATGATTTACGGGAATGATGGTAATGCATTTTAGTGAAATTAACCAACCAGGGTTTCCTTTGTCAAAGCCAGTCCCGATGCCCAAAAATGCCTAAATTTCAGCCAATTTTGTTGTTTTAATTAAAACTGTAGTATATAACAGCTCGAAATGTATGCCAAATGGTATAACTCGAAAACGAATAAATATAATACATGGGGTTGCATTGTTGAATCCTGTCCCAAAATGGGTTTTTACCGGTTTTTTGGGTCAATTTTCATTGATGAAAATAACAACTTGAAATTTGTGCCGAATGAGTTGCCGAGTTGCCTTGTCGAATCTGTCCCAAACATGGGATTGCAACTCACTAAAGAAAAGTTGGCCACAAAAACGGGTTTCAACCTTTGTTTAGGCTATGATTCGACAGGCAACCCTATATCTATATTCTATTTATGCTTTTCGATCTCTATCATTTGGCACAAATTTGTGTGTTGAGAAGGAATGCGGGGCAGAATTGCTTGACCAAGTCAGCTTTTTGAGATACCCTAGTCTAAAAATGCATAACAAAAACGGTTACATTTATTTTTGTAAAAAATAACAGCGCAGTTTGAAATGCCATTATTGTTTTTGTAATTATTACTGCCTGTAACTTCAAAATTTTCGAATAAATTTATTCAACTAATTTATTACTTTTGGTAAAAAAAAGGTTAATGCTACCATTATTTTAAAAGGAAAAAAGCTTTCTAAAACATTTTTATTTCAGACTTTCTGTTTTAGTATTGTAGCTTATTCAATTAAGCTACTTATGACGCCCAAATCTAACATATTTATTCAAACGTTCCCAACTTATACCGAAAAGCAACATCTGCAACTTCCGTTAGTTACATACATATATCACTGAAACTAGAAGTCTCCGATACTTTGTTTTTAACTTTTTGCTCTTAAAACACCATTTCCACTGAAAAAGACGAAAAATCGAGGCATTAATGTAAAAACACAAGCTGCTACATTATGTGACCTATCGACGGCCTCTGGGCACATGCTAAGAGACAAAAATTTCTCATGAGCTAATTATTTATTTAAATTGAGTAACACACGTGCTATTTGAATAGTGAAAAACAAAACTTAAAAATTCCTTCTATGGTACTCGTAGCTTAAAAGTTAGAAAAGAAGTTGTCATTAAAATAAATCGGTGTTTTGTTCTTTTGTTCTTGTTTTTAAGTTGTGTTTCGGTACTTAACACGTACGTACGTCGAAAATGCAAAACATCTGTGAATTAAACCACAATTAGCTCAGTTTTTTTTAATGAAATACACCATTTTTTTTTATAAAAGGGTAACTACGTATGAATTTCCGACATATGTTTACCTTAGGAGCGTCTCTCTGTTTATAGCACGTTATTTTTTTTATGAGTCTTTAGGTACAGCTTCTTAGAAATCGTTATTACATTAAGTCTTCAATAAATATTCGTAAAATGTCGAAAGATGAAGTTTATATAAATTTTTTTATATCTCCTATGAATATATATGTATTTCTATTGTTTTGAATAAAATAGGTGGGAAAATGTCATTGGAGATTCACTTTTTATGTTCATATTTGGGAGAGATTCCATCAGCAAATGAAAGGAGCGATATGCAGGCTCTTTAAATCATTTTCTAAATTTTCATTTGCAACTAAGTTTCATGTTTCTTAAATTTTTTTTTATTGGTTTTTAATCCAATTAAACCGTATCGTCCGGGGTTGAGTTAAACACCATAGGCATTTGTCCATTAAACCGTATCGTCCGGGGTTGACGTTAAACACCATTGCCATAGGGAATGTAAAGCGGCCAGTTCTAAGCTAAACGAAGCTAAGCGGCTTTCCGTTACCACGTTTTGTCAGGAGGCTCTAAAACTTTGACTTTAGCCCGGCAATGGGTCAGCTCATTTGTGGGAGCATCGTGGTGACTGTGACTTTGGCTTATAGCCAAAATCGCAAGTATATGAATTTTTACTCCGTCGTTGTGGAGTTGCAATGCAACCGGGTGCTATTTACCAAAGGATGGCAGAGCTTTTTGATAGTCCACGACTGCGAGCAGCAGTTAAGTCATGTCCATTTGCATGGCTAAGATTGATTAGGTGCCTTCGAGAACATTATGCTGTTCGAAGGGGCGCCGCTCGACGGGTTTTTCAGGTCTGTGCGCAGAGCGCCTTCAGCCGTATCGGCAGAGTTTAACGATATACACCATAGGCATTTTTTATTTAATCCAGTGTGCTTCAATAACTGAGTGAACTTAACACTTTTACCAGAATTATAAACTGAAACTTCACTTATTTTAAACAAAGCGGCGCCACCGTATTAAAAATACTTTAAAAATATCTCAAAAACCAAAGTTATAATTTTTTTTTTAAAAAAACTCCAAATTATAACTATGGTTAGTTGTTTAATTTTTTAGGTAAAGTAATGCATAAGCAAATTATAGTTTATTCAACTATCTGTAATTTGATACACAGTTTGTGAAAATCAATGAATCACCTTGTTTGAAATTTTCAACAATATCTCAGAAATTAAAGTCAAAATTTTTTTTAGCTGCAATTTTTGGAATCAGCGTACCATTTAACATATTTTTTTTTACATTTTGACTTAATCCATCATCTTCGCTGACGAGTAACCTTATTAGTTTGTAAATGTATTCCTTGTTCATTTTAATTATTAACTGCCCATCTACTAATGTACCTATTTTAAAGATATTCTTTATAGTGTAAAAATTAAATTTCTTTTCAAGTTTTCAAATAGGCCAATGTAATGAAAACGTCAATATATACTCCAAAGAAAACTTTTGAAAATCAAAGCTTTGTTATTTGTTGCTGCTCCCACTTACTCTAATTTTTTTTTTATTTTGTTTTGATGCTGTTTGGCCTTAGTTGTTGTGTCCTAGATTTCCTTGCAAATTGCGTGCTATTTTCATTTTCATTGCTACATAAAATCATTATTGATTTTTTCGTTGTTTTTCTAATGATTGTTTTTGTCATATAAAATATAATAACAAGAACCAATGTACAAAAATATTGTGATTGGAGTCTAGTTGACATTGGCGGCATATTTCTAAGTTTTAGGTTACATATACTCGTGCTCATAGAGTTAAGTCATTATTACATATACTACGTAACATGAGCCTTATATTATTAGTTTTTATAATCTCGCTATATAAGCAGTTATTAGCAGTAAAAAAAAAATCAAAATAAATGTCTTGGTTTTATCCCGAAAAATACGAAAATGTCATATAATTGTGGTCATATAACTAAGTCATCTGAAAGAAATTAATTGAAATTGTTGAATCTTTGGTGTGAGTTAATTTTTTTTTTTCATTAGATTATGTTTATCATAAGTTGTATAACCTTTTTGTTTCATAACTATGAAGAATTGCCTTGACATGTTGCCTACGAGGCGTGCCCATTGGTGTGAAGTAATTTTATGCCCAACAAGTTTCCTATAGGACTTAAGTCGGGACTTGAGGGGGCCACTCCAGAACCAAGTGTTATATTCGCGGTGATCACATGCCTATATTTAAGTGGTAAATGGCATTAGCTTCTTCACCGAAAAAATTCAAGCCACTTGGATGTTTTTATATCTTAAAACAATTTGAAATTATGCTAAAAAAAACACCCTATAGAAAAAAAAAATAATTAAAAAATTATAAATTACAATATGTATCTAAAATCTATCTATTAAAATATTAAATGAATCAACTTTTGCTCGTTTAAGTTGCTATAATTTTATAACATTCTTATCAAAGCTTTTTTTTTGCTCTTGCTGTGGTACGTTATTTCTATTAGCTTAGACTGCATATTTTCAATGCAATTTTCCAAGAATTATAATGGCATTGTTTTCTTATCAATGTGCATTGTTGTTAGCTATTGTACTTTTGTTTATTTTGCGCATTTTATATGGGAAATTTGTTCTTCACACTTTTGAAAAGAACAAATTTCACCATACATGAGTTCATACTAATAACTTTTTCGATTCTGCTATAAATAAAAGCTTGCACTTTTTGCCTCAATTAAATATTTTCAGTTATTTTTATTTACTCGCAGAATACACCTTAAATGAAAAAATATATCAGTTGTAAAATTTTAGAAGAAAAAACCTTTCGTTTTTTGGCTTAAAACAAAACATCTGTGCGATAAAATTTGAGTCATCAACAATTAAAAACTTCAAAACTTTGCCGCTGCTGAAACACTGTGCAACATAAATCAATCAAATTTTATCGTACAGTGAGAGGTCTTTTTGACCAAAAATCAAAATGTTTTTATCACCTGCAAAATATGAGAGCTAATCATGACGCTTGATAGTTTGTGCCAAAAGTAAGCAGCAACTTTTGACTGAGATTAGCATATGCACTGAATGAATTTTATATGCGGTAATAGGTTTTTTTATTTAAGGTATACTTTCTGCTTTACTGACAAAGGGCAGAAAATGTGTAAATTCCTTTTATTTTTATTGTAGAAACGAATACACAATATATGTTACTTATTGTACAATTAGTTTTCACTTTGTAAACTTTTTATTTGAAAACAAAAAAGTTAAAGTTTGTTCAATACTTTATCGCTTTGGGTTTGGCTCGTTTTGTTTTCACCATTTCAAACTTGACGTCGATACCCGAATTTCAATTAGCTTGAACTAAATTCTGATGGTTGTTGCGCAATTAACATATATGGTGATTTTAACATTCAAAGTAATTTATTTTCTTTTCATAAAAGGGTGTGTTCGTTTTTGTAAGTTTAACGTAGCAGGTTAAACAAGTCAAGAAAAATCATTTTAAATGTCATGTTTACTTGTCTCTTCTGATTTTATATAAATTAATTGGTGTTGGCGATATGTATACATTTTTCTTAATTTGTAATGAATTAAATATCACTTTAAGTGAAGGTGATAAAGGCATTTGAGTGTGAAAAGCTAAACTTATTTGTGATATATTTACTTTTTACTCTCATAATTCGAGAGATCCATGTGACAGTATTCTTTGGGTATTGTTATTTATTTTGTTCGTGAATGATATTGCCAACTATACCTTTAACACTTTCAAATTTTTGCTTTATGCTGATGTATTGGTATTTTTACTTCCAAGTTATTGCTTTTCGAAGAGTTGTTAGTTTACAGATATTGCTCAGTTCCAGAATGATCTCAATAATGTTTTATTTTGGAGAAAACTTAATAACTTAACTTAACTTAAGTTGTTATATTGATTCGAGAGCTTGGAGTTATGTATATTTGAATTGAAATTTTGCTTTGTTAAAATAGTAAATAATTTTATGAAGCATACACTCTCAAGACTTTATTTAACTCTTTTGTTAGCTCTAGATTGGATTATGCAGCTTTTATTTGGAACCCATATTTTGCCAACCAATCTTGAAGAAAAATATTTACAAAATTCGCACTTTGATGCTTAAATTTCAATGGCTCTACTTCTTCGTATAGTGATCGGTGGATGTTTATTAGTTTGAAAAGCTTAGAATCCCGGCGTAAAATGGTAGTAATTTTTGATATTATTCCTGAAAGCATTATGTTTTTCAATTAATAAACTTAAAATCCAACGTTAAACTAAAAATAAAAAAATAGCAACTCTTCTGTAGGACACTAGTAAGGAGTGAGATCGAAAAAATCTTAACATATATAAAATTCAATAATTTTTAAACGATTGATCTTAGAGTTTTGATTTTTTTTATTTAATTGATAATATTTTACAAATTACAGAAAAATATAATTTTTATAGTTCTAACCACTATTTATGAACTCGTGGACCTTTTTTGGTAAGCCTTCCATTAGAGATTTGATAGTTGTTTCAGACACCTTTTTGGAACAGTTTGCCCATCTCCTTTTAAAATCTTCGATATTTTGGGACACCTTTTTTGTGCTCTTTAAGTTTCTTTTCACAAGAGCCCAATATCTCTCCACTGGTCTTAGCTCCGGACAATTTGATGCATTGGCCTCTCTTGGTACAAAAACTATGTTATTACTTTGGTACCACTCCAGAGCTTTGGGGCCGTTCAAGTATTACGTAACGCAATTTTCGAAGATTTTTGACCCCCCCTCCCCCCTATGTAACGCGCCGTAACGTTTTCCTCTACCCCCCCCCCCCCCCCCTTAAACGTTACGTAACACCCAAGTGACCATATTTACCTAAAAGTCACAATTATGTTGCGAAAAGTACCCAAAATACATGCGTATGTTGTTTATTTTCTTTATTATACCCTACACCGAGGGTATATTCACTTTGTCATTTTGTTTGTAACGCATAGAAGAGGGCGGTGGTAGGTATGAAAAAGTATATAGATACATTCTTGATCAGCGTCACCACCTGAGCTGATTTAGCTATGTCCGTCGTTCTCTCTGTTCAAATCAGGTTTACGGAAAAACCAAGAAAGCTAATTGAATGAAATTAACACACTCAGGTCAGACCTTCTTGCAGGCATCTTGCTATTCAAAACGGACGTAATCGGTTCATGGACACGCCTACCGCCCATACTCTATGCATATTTGCCCAATCCCATTTTGAAAAAAAATGCAGCGATTTTGATGAAACTTGGTGATTAGGTGTACATTTGAACTAAATTAAGATTAGGCTAGGTTTCAAGTTTCCAAAGATTCGCGTGGCACGGTCCTAAATTTTAACCTCTATACCACCATATCTCGTAAGCCGTGCAAGATATTGTGATGAAATTTCTGTATTTTTTCGACTTTTTCATCGATTTTAAATTGTTTAGACTTTTTCAACCTCTCTCAACATTAACATTTTGCATATATTTACGACTTTTTCAACAGTTTTCAACCTCTTAAGCATTTCACACTTTTTTCGAATTATTTAACCTCTTCAACGTCTTTTTTTACTGAAATATATGTACCTACTTTGAGTGCAGTGTAGGGTATGTGAGTTTCGGCCTGACTGAAGATAACACTTTAACTTGTTCATTTTGTTATTTAATAAAAATCACACATAATGTAATAAACATTTGCTTAAGCTTAAAATATGTTAAAATGGCGAAAAATGAGACGAACATATTTTATTAAAATGATAAAAGTTGATGGGATCTAGAACAGCTACAGCAATAAATGAGAAAAATAGGAAATCTTTCCACGCTTACATCTCTGGTTTTGGTTAACCAATCTCGAAGATGATAGTTTTAGAACATTCTGCTTGATAAGTGCTTTAATTTAACATATCATTTATTGCTGTAAATTATCTAGATCCCATCAACTTATATCATTATAATAAAATTTTTTGGCTGTAGCTATTCAATAAGCATACACATAAAGGAAGCGTTTCATTATACACACCTCATTTCAAATCACCACCCGCTAAAGTAGTTTCACTTCTAAACCAATGTTACGTAACGCGTTGTTCGAACCCCCCCCCCCCCCTCCCCTGTAACGCATCGTAACGTTTCACAAGACCCCCCCCTCCCCCCTAATTGCGTTACGTAATACTTGAACGGCCCCTTTCTTGCCGTAGTGACATGATGCCAAATCGGTCCAAAAATATGTGGACACATTGTGTTCTCTTATGAAAGGAAGAATTCTTTTTTTCAAACATTCTTTGATGTACATTTCGGTATTTATAGCGCCCAATGTAACAAATGATTTGCTTCTTTTGCCGCAACTGCATATAGCTTGCCATACCAGGAATTTTTTAGAAAATGTTGTCTGCTTTTGGATTCTAAATTGTTCTTCGACATTTCCTCGAGCATCAGCAACACAAAAATTTTGACCCGGAAGCTGCGTAAAATCTGCCAGTACATATGTTTCGTCATCCATTATACAACATGAATATTTTTGTATGAAATTCGATTTTAATTTCCGAGCTCTACTTTTGGCGTCTAAATTTTTTGCAGCATTCCTGTCTGGAACTTGGCTTTAACTTTTCGCACCAAATAGTCAGAGCACTGGTCTAATCGGGTAGCTTTTTTAGCAGATGTGTTTGGAGACCTTTTCAATATGCTTTCAATTTTCTTGGCATTCCGAACCAGGTCAAATTCTCCTGAAACTGTTTAATAACATTGAAAACAGTTTAACGGCAGACCTTCAATTCTTTGGCCAATTTTTTGTAGGACCGATTTGGATTTCTTTTTCTTCACTCATTTTGATCAAACTCACAACAAATCAACATGTTTGTCATTAAAAATAATAACTTACATATTTTTCAAAGATTTTTCAAAATTTTTAGGTAAAACGTGTGTTAAGATTTTTTCAATCCCACTCCTTAAATATAGCTATTCCATTCTGAGTTCTTTTTTTGATAAAAAAAATAAAAATATAAAATAAATTAAAAACCTAAAAACATTTTTACTTCTCAAATACTTATTTTAATCTTCCATTTTTAAACCAATAATTTACATTTCACAATTTCTTTTTGCTCTTGCAGTTGTTGGCGAAAATGGTTCGCTCCACGCGAACTGCGAGCACGCACAGTTTATTTGGGACGACCAGGCGTAGAAAAGTTCCCACCGAATGAGATACGCAATCAGAAGTACAATTTTATAACGTTCCTGCCGCTCGTGCTATTCGAACAGTTTCGTTTCTTTTTAAATTTGTATTTTCTGCTAATGGCACTTTCACAATTTATACCCGATATAAGAATCGGTTATCCTTATACATACTGGGGACCATTAGGATTTGTTCTCATGGTTACAATATGTCGTGAAGCAGTTGATGATTTACGACGACATCAACGTGATCATGAAGTAAACTCCCAAAAATACAAAAGGCTTGTAATATCAGACCAACAAGGACATGGTTATGAAATGGTACCATCATCAAAACTTAAAGTAGGTGATATGATAATAGTGGAGAAGAATGAACGTGTGCCAGCAGATTTGATATTGGTGCGTACGAGTGATAAAAGTGGTTCAGTATTTGTGCGTACCGATCAATTAGATGGTGAGTGTAAAATGAAATTTTTCTTAGATTTTTTTAAATTGAAAATAAAAATTACAAAATTTTCTCGCTACAGGTGAAACTGATTGGAAATTACGTCTTGCTGTGCCCGCAACTCAAAAGCTTACTAAAGATTCGGAACTATTTAATATTGATGCTAATATCTATATTGAAAAGCCACAAAATGATATACATTCGTTTATTGGCACATTTTCATTGGTAAGCTTTTTATTTAATCAAAATAATATTTTTAATCCTACTTAATCACATAAAGGCAAACAAAAAGTCTAAGGCACATTTGCAGTAAGTAATATCAAAGATAAGGTGTTGTTGGTTTAACTTAAATACAAATAGAAAATAATGCCGAAAGCTTTATTTATGCTGTATCATGTGTCCAAACTATCTCGTTTTAGGTTAAAATTAACAAAAGAAACTAACGTAAAAAAAAGAAAACTTTGGTAAATAAAACAGTTTAACTTTATTTAATGTGTCGTATATAAAGTTGTATAGGCGAGCCCAGTGGTTATCGTGTCTATTACGCTGGTGGCTTAAACCCCATCACTGCCAAGTAAAAACTGTTTTATTTACGGCTCCCCCTCTCTAAGTGAAAAATTTCTAAACGATACTTTTGGTGCCGGCATTATGTTGATCTCCACCATTCTATCAAATCGAAGTAGACAATAGAATGGCGGTGAGACAAAAGCAAGGTCCTTAATGGGCTTTTGCACATAAGCATTTTTATTAATCTAACAATATAAGAATTTGATAGCCTTGTAGAATGAAACAAAGGCAAAAGTTATTTTGTTTGCTTTTTATAATAATATGTTTATTTAATTCATGTCCCCTATAATTTTACCCATTTTAATGAAAAAAAGTATGATTTTTTTATCATTTTGTTTGCACTGAAATTACTCACGTATGTATTTTCATATGACGTTTTATGTTCAATTTATTTATTTTTATTCAACAGGAACAAGGCAGCGAAGAAACCGGTCTAAATGTGGAAAACACGCTTTGGGCAAATACTGTTGTAGCTGCCGGCACTGCCACTGGTATCGTCATTTATACTGGCTGTGAAACACGTAGCGTTATGAATAATTCACAACCACGTTCAAAAGTTGGTCTGCTAGATATAGAAATAAATGGATTGACAAAGGTTTTATTCTTTATTTAATTTTAATTATGATGATGAAATATAACTTTCTTCATATTTTTGTAGGTACTCTTCTGTGCCGTACTCGGACTTTCATTGGTCATGATGATGCTTAAAGGTTTCAGCGGTCCATGGTATCGCTACATGTTCCGTTTTGTATTGTTATTCTCATACATCATACCCATAAGTTTACGCGTTAATCTTGATATGGGTAAAGCCTTTTACTCTTGGCAAATTCAAAATGATCCAGAAATACAAGGCACAGTGGTCCGCTCCACTACAATACCCGAAGAATTGGGACGAATCTCATATGTATTAACTGATAAAACGGGTACATTGACGCAAAATGAAATGGTCTTCAAGAAAATACATTTGGGTATTGTGTCGCATGATAGTGATACATTTCATCATGTCGGGCAAATTATACAATCACTGGCGTCTACAATACTACAACGTAATCCTATTAACGGCACCGAAGGACAACCTCTTGTTAAACCTATCTATTCTGGTAATAGGATGCGTCGACCAGAGGGTTGGCGTGAATGGGAAGCGGTCAAAGCGTTAGCATTGTGTCACAATGTTACACCTGTTACCGATGAAGATGATGAAAAGTCAACATCAACATCATCAACTTTTACAGCGTCAGGTACTGTGTAAAATGGCTTCATATCTTAGTGTAAATGTATAATAATTTTGTGTTTTTTTGGGTTTTTTTTTATTAAAGCTGGTTCCACTTCACCTACTAAATCTGTGATTAATGTTGATGCCTCGCAAGAACATCAGTATCAAGCATCGTCACCCGATGAGATAGCTTTGGTGCAGTGGACCGAGCAAGTTGGCCTCACCCTTATTGCTCGAGATATAAACACCATGACATTGCAGCTTAAAACAGACATGGCAGTTAAAGGTGTGTATTGTTAACCAAGAAAAAAGTCAAGGTTTCTTTAAAATTCAATTTATATTGTAGGCGAATCTTCCCCGGAGTCTTTGCTGCATTTTCAAATATTACAGCTTTTCCCATTCACCAGTGAAAGCAAACGTATGGGCATAATTGTAAAGGACTCGCACACAGGCGAAATTACATTTTATTTGAAAGGTGCCGATGTCGCTATGTCATCAATTGTGCAATACAATGATTGGCTTAACGAGGAATCTGGAAATATGGCACGTGAAGGTTTGCGCACGCTGGTCGTAGCCAAAAAGGTGCTTACCGAAGATCAATACAACGATTTCGAGACTCGCTATAATGCAGCACGTTCAAGCGTTACCGATCGTGTTACGAAAGTAGCTGCTGTCATTGAGTCACTAGAACGTGAAATGGAATTACTTTGTTTAACGGGCGTTGAAGATCGTTTGCAGGAAGGTGTACGTCCTACACTTGAATTATTGCGTAATGCTGGTGTACGTGTTTGGATGTTAACTGGTGATAAACTAGAGACAGCTTGTTGCATTGCAAAAAGCTCTCAACTAATTGGACGTAATCAAGGTTTACATGTCTTACGCTCCGTAAAGACGCGTACAGATGCCCACTTGGAGCTTAATCAATTTCGACGTCGACAAGGTCAAGCACTCGTCATATCTGGCGAGTCACTTGAAGTTTGTCTGCAATATTATCGCCCAGAATTTCTAGAGTTGGCTACTGCCTCTCCAGCTGTGGTTTGCTGTCGTTGCAGTCCTACACAGAAGGCGCAAGTAGTTGAGCTCATACAGAAGCACACTGGCAAGCGCACTTGTGCTATAGGTGATGGCGGTAATGATGTGAGCATGATACAGCAAGCAGATGCCGGTGTGGGCATAGAAGGTCGTGAAGGTAGACAGGCATCATTAGCCGGTGATTTCAGTATTCCACAATTCTCTCACATTGCCAAGCTCTTGCTCGTGCATGGTCGACGTTCATACAAACGTTCGGCGGCACTTTCACAATTCGTTATACATCGCGGCTTAATCATAACTACATTGCAGGCTGTTTTTTCCGCTGTCTTTTATTTGAGTTCAGTTGCTTTATATCAAGGTTTCCTGATGGTTGGTTATTCAACGCTTTATACAATGTTTCCTGTATTTTCACTTGTACTAGATCAGGATATAACTTCAACGACAGCAGTCACATATCCCGAATTGTACAAGGATTTATCGAAGGGTCGCAGTTTAAGTTATAAAACGTTCTTTATTTGGGTGCTAATAAGCATCTATCAGGGCGGTGTGATTATGTATGGCGCATTAATACTCTTCGAGGATGAATTCATACACATTGTGGCGATTAGCTTTTCAGCACTAATCATGACTGAATTGATTATGGTGGCGTTGACGGTACGAACGTGGCATAGGTAAGTGAAAATTGCTAGTACGTTTTTATTTATTTGACTAATAATGTACTTTTGCTTGTTAGATTAATGGTGCTAGCTGAATTGTTTAGTTTGGCGCTGTATCTCATTTCCTTGGCTGTGCTGCATGAATATTTCGGTAAGTATCCGTTAAGATGTAATTTATTTACAGTCATTTTCCCAAGTTCTTATAAGTGTAGTAGATGGGAAGAAGTGCTGAATGTCTCAAAGTTGGGGAGCGTTTAAAAAATTCCTGAAATCAAAAATAATCTCAACACAGACCCAACTGCGAATATTTAAATAAATGTTCAGTGTTATTTTATGCTTGCAAACCTTGTTCCTTCACAAGAATACTGACGAGCCGAATGCAAATTTTTGTGAACTCTTGCTTGAGATGGATATTGAGAATTTGGTGGCCACGTAAGAAATCGTTTTCATTTGGTTACCAAAAATATGTCTATCTCAGCTGAGTATAAAAAAAATACTGATCATACAAAGAAAATTAATGAAGTCAAATGTTCGTCTGAATTAATTAAAGGGATAAAGCTCAAATCCAACGTCCAATTGGGTTAATAAAATTCTTCCGAAGGATGAACTTAACCTGTCGAATATTTTTTTAAAAATATTTCCGTACACGTTTCAAAAATTCAGTCAAAAATTGAGCTCGCGTTATGTGGATATCAAACTGAAATCCAAGCTAAAATGATTAGGAAAAATCTTTTCAACTTCATTCAGAAGAAAAGTTACTTAAAATTTTAAAATACTATCATCACTATGTTTCGTTATTTGTATTTAAAAAAATACTGGAAATTATTTTTTGAGAAATAGCAAATTTTCAATCAAAATCTCACGATTTACTAACTGAAATGAGAAGAGAACGTGGAAAATTTTTTGTGGTGTTCGTTCCAAAATAACCCAGCGGCAAATTGATGAAGTACTTCGACTTTTCGTGTATAAAACGCTATACCCTTTGTGTTGTATGTTTCACAAATGAAATTGTTACTATGATATTTTGTTTATTTGCTTGCTGGCTGCCTGCTTTGCATATGGAGCTGTAGGCAGTTTGTTTGATGGCTGCCTGCTTTGTATATGGAGCTATAAGCAGGCAGCTTGCTGGGTACCTGCATTGTATATGGAGCTGTAGGTAGCCTACTTGCTGGCTGCTTACTTTGTGTATGGAGATGTAGGCAACTCGTTAAACTCTACAGACACTTTGTAAGCGATGTTTTAAGGCAATCTGCCTTTCGTTTGTTACACATTGTATATAGAGATGTAGGCAAGCTGCCTATAAAGCGGCCATCCCTTTGTAAAAAGAATTTACAGTTGTGACTGGAGTTGTGAGCATAACTGCCTACAATGAGTATAACAATTCATCGATGTTGTTATAACATATTTGCCGCTGGGAAGTTTAGACTGATTTGTTGATCTTAGAGCGTAAAAAATCTTAAGTCATATGTTTAGCTTTATATACATATCTAAAACAATTCAATAATTGTTTGTTTTGAATATACATATGTATGTATGTAAATAAATTTGTGAAAAAATTCAGCAGTAACCAAAAACATTAAATTTTGTTCAAGACGGACCGTGAAATATGTATGTACTATTTCTCGAACTGCGATCATAGCAGAGACCCAATTATTTCAGTATATGAAATAATACTAGATGAGAAACTAGCATGGTTAACAAACAGTTTTTCTCTTCTCCATAAGTTTGTAGAGCAGTATAAGTTGTTTTCTATGTATCAAATTTTGACAGGAAAGGTCTAGAGACTGCGAAAGATATCAGATCAATAAATCTATATGTACGTAGACATTGGAAGATAATAAGGATATTAAGATATTAGGATCAAAACTTTCGACATATCAACACACTTTTCTGAAAAGCGGATCAGCAGAAATAGCATTGCACGAGAATGAAAGATTATTACAATTTAAGCAGTAGGGGAGAAGTGGGGGTTGTGGGCATAGCTTTGTTTTCGGCTTATAATTACCGACCTAGTGCATATTATTTGGACATATGGGTATCTGTGTAAAGCTAGACACCTAAGCTAAATAATTATAAAGAAACATACCCGATTCCGTCATGCAAAAAAATTTTACATGGACTTTCGTAAAATCGTCATTTTGAGAAAAATTTTTTTGTAGGGGGGGGGTTGTGGGCACCCTTAGAAAAAATGCTAAAAATGGAAAAATATGAAGAAAAAAAACCACAACTAATATGAACAAAATGACAGTTTATTAATCTCAAAGCCTGAGGATTTATTCATCGTCGGAAATACAATTTTGACATGTATAATAGCTTGCCCGCATGCCCGCACATTTCAAATGAAAAGCTCGATCGCAGATGTTACAATTGATGGAGTTGGCTGCGGTCAATTGGCGTGGCAAAAATTTCAAACAAAACAAAATTCTATGGAACTAAAGTTTAAAAAACAATATCAATCATAGTAGGCTACGTTCACCGTTCATATTTTTTGGTGGAATTTTTTGTGATTTCGTGGAAAAAAACGGGTGCCCACAACCCACCCAATTTTTGTGCCCACAACCAACTTTAGCAGACATTTTAAAAAGTAATGAAAAAATGTTTATGCATAAATTTTTTGGTTCAAATCGATATTGTTCCATTCAGCATAGTACTTCGACTAAATAAAAATACATTACACTTACCTTTCCAATCGATCCACTTTGATTGATACACTATTGAAAATGTTTGAAAAAAACTTCACCACCTTTTCAAAGCCCAAAAAAAACCAATTCGTTCATTTCCAAAAGCAAACGCGTCCGTTTACTTTGATATTTGGCATGAATCATACATAGGGTAATTACCCTTGCGAATGACATTACCAACGAAACTCAATCTTCATTTTGTGAAAAGATACGTAGGGGTGCCCACAACCCCCCCGGTGCCCACAACCCCCACTTCTCCCCTACGTAATTGGCAATTTTTATTTTTTTTTTGATACCTTCAATAACGTAAAAACAAAATCCATCTCAATGGGGCTATTCGAGTTAAAAGCATTGTGAAGCAGCTCCTTATTAAACAATATAAATAAATAACTAAATTATAAATATCAACTATTTTGTTTCAGACTGGGAATTCATTTGGTCTTATGATTTCCTTTGGAAGGTCTCCATCATTACGTTGGTGTCATGTCTTCCATTGTATATAATAAAATTCCTGCGTAAGAAATGTTCGCCACCGTCGTATTTGAAGCTTTCTTAAATTTGTTTAATGCTTATGAATAAGTTAAATAAAATAAAAACTATTTTATATTTTATTTTATACTAATTAAGTTATGTAACGTTATTAACTAGTTTTAAACATGTTTTTTTATAATTTTATGCTTAAAGAATTGTTAAAAACATAAATTCAGTATGGCTAAAGAAATGATGTATGATCAGGCAACGAAATGCAATGTATTAATTTAAAATAAATAGAAAATGTTTTTAAATTATTTGTTGTTTATTTCAAGGAGCATTTGCAAAACTTTTGTTAGTTAAAGTTTCACTATATGTATGTATTTTTATAACAACTATTGATATTGCATTTTTTTAGTTATTTTGAGTTCTCTTCTGCACTCAGAAACCTTATATGTTAAATTTATTGAATAAAAATAAAACGTGATAAATTGTATAGTTTTTAATAATTTTAAATTTCCCCAAACAAGAAAATGCTTTAAGTTTACTTTATTTTTTTTTTTGAATAAAACATGTTAATTTTTAACACAAATATTTTATAGAGTTTACAATTTTTTCTTTTTTTAGTTTTTTCAAATGTTCCAAACAAATTATTTTATTTTATTTTTGTGTCGAACACTTCCCCAACATCATCCTATAATGGAAGAAAAAAAAGAATAACTGTGTTAGAGCTGTTAGATTGAAAACAAAGTTGGAAATGTAATGCTGTGTTTGTAGTTGTAGTCAACATTTTACCCAAGTATGTATTGTTAAATGCAAAAAAATGAACTAAAATGTAATAAATTCAATTATTAAAACAAAATATAAAAAAATAAAGTTTTTCTAACCAAATTTTTAACATACATAGCTAGAGATGCGATAAATATTTTAACTAAAATTAAAAAATATAAAAACGCTTATTTCACACACATATTTTTAAATCTAATTTAAATGAAAAAAATAAAAAAAAAAAATAAATGTATAAAAAGAACAGCAGAAAAATGTATTCAAATATAAAAACGCAGTGTTTGTGTTTTATAAAAGTAACACTATTGGACATAATATATATAAGTAAAAATAAAAAAAAACATTACAAAAATTTACAATTATTAAAAAACAGACTCTCAAATGTAAATAAAGATTATAAAAAAGCCAACTATTATAAATAATAATAAAATTAACAAAAAAAAGAAAAAAAACATTTGCTTAGTATTTTTTCTTCGTGTGGTTTGGTCTGAATATTAAAAAAAAAATTTTTTTTTTGAAATAACTGATCGAGTGGTCTAAATTCAAATTGATCAGTTTCATTGATTTGTATGTCTCGAAAGACCGCGAAACGGCGGTCCACTCTGAGTTTAATTTGATGGATGGCATTCATGTGTGTCATAGATTATTAAGATTTTTCCTACGTTTTCAGTCTGCACAGCGCGCGCCTAACGCGGATGAGTTCTTTAAAGAGAGTTAATCATCATGCCACTTTGAGCTCAAGTATTTCAGATTTCAAGGCTTTCATCAAGAGAAGATCGCTAAAAATTTCAGTCCTTCCATTGAACAAAACGTGAGACGAGGATTCACAGCGTTAGGTACCGGATTCATGCCATGGTCTGGACCGAGTGAAAAAATACTTATTATACAGAAAATTAACGTCACCACTGTTTTTTTTTTTTGAATCAACATACTTATGTTGTTGGGGATATTTTGGAGTAATTTTAACTCTATTTAGTACAATGCAATGCATGCTACAATTTGTGTCACGTTTTTGCTCTAGACTCAACTCACAGTAACTGGAGTAAACATTTTTCCACATCATGTTGACAATCATAAGCTGGCAGTCAACTCCTCTTACTGCTGATAAGATCAAATCATTCAAATAACCTCAACTCAATTGCAATGATCTGCGTGGGAGAATATGAATTTACAAATTAGACTGAAGACTAAGCTCATAACATGAAGACAAAACCACACAACCGAGCAAATTGACGGCTTCAAGTTTGGTATTTTAAAATCCGACTCATACACCAGAATCTTTGTTGACTGTCGAAAGTCACATGCATTGTCGCCTTACTAGTTATACCTAACTCAACTTGGAATACAGGAATAAGGCTCAACTCAGATCACCACGATTGATAAAGCAAATTTTAATAAGCTTACAATAAGACCTATATGAATAGGCGGAGAGCCCACTGTAGTAAAGTTGAGTGTATAAGATTACAGGATGAGATGTATGGGAAATATAGTGATGCTTATTGGTGAAACTAAAGAACTAGGGTTGCCTTGCCAAAGCCTGTCCCGATGCCCATACATCCCATCCCAGAAGTATAACCGAGCCAACACGTATGAGTTCCGATCACTCACCAATCGACTACAGCTTCCAACAAAAGTCTAAAGTAAACTAAAGAATCTCTGAGTTGGTCACCACATCTGTGGCTCACAGTAAGGTGGAATTCCAAAAATTTCGCCGAATTATCAATGGGTGCCGCAACCCTAACTTACTTCCACAGTTGCCATAATCCCAACTATTGTCATTCCAAGTAGCACTAGCAGTAGCACCAACACTGCGTCTACTATATTTGCTAGGCCTATTAACTTGATCTCTGCAAAAGCTGAAACTACTGCTCCAGTCATTAAGTTATTCACGCAACTTTAACGATTGCTTTTGTGACATTGCTTATACCCCAAAAGCGCGTTGTTGACGCTCAAGACCCTGAAGTACATCAGTGTCGCGAGGTCGTTATGCTGCTTTATGACATTCGTTTTAAATTGAATTGGCTCCATGATCAATTTGTAATCACAGTTTTGTTGTTTTCGCAATTATCGCATTAATGTACGTCTATTCGAATATAATGGCAAAGTCTCGCAATTACCGAAATCATTCGCAATGACACCAAGCTCATCACTTATAATACACGCACATTCGCACATAACGCTGCACGTGAAAACTATATCGGACATATATAGTCCAACTCTTGAAACCAGAAAAACAATTTGATCAAGTAAAATCCTACCAAGCTATTTAGCTACAATCTTCTAATTTTTTCTACGCTAAGGAAACATCTCAAGCTCAAGTGTCTTCCAAAAGTGCCGCAGCACAACCACCGCTTTAAATAACCTATTCTCAAACTAAAATGGCATATATCAGTGATGTAACTTGTAGTACAATTATGCTCTCAAAGGTCTTAAGTGATTGTAGTGTTAAGTCGTTTTTTCGAAAATTTTTCTGTGGTCGCAATGAGGATGGTGATGAACTTGTGTTCCAAGTACCGCTTAAATAGAAGGCGACTCAGAAAATACAAATTTTAAGTTACTGTCTATCGATTATCGCCATGAATCGATACCTACCAAGTGACTAATGAGTTCAAATACAATAATGATTAATCAATATTAATTATGTGGGAAACTAGCTCTGTTTTCGCCGTTTATAGATTTGTCTAGGAAGCTGGTACTTTGAAGAATATTCTTTAGGTCCAATGCTAAGACACAGGCCTATGAGAAAAAAAAAACAAAAAACAAATAAAAAACTTTATTCCATTGAAACATTGTTTGCGCCGTCTAACCTATGACTTCGGTGAGACGGTGAAAGACTTCCTTCATCTGATTGCATTAAAATTTTTATGGATTTTCTTTTTTTTTGTTTTCAAAAAGGAACAGGAACTTCCAGTACGACATTGCTTTTTTAAAACATCGTCATCTTTGGACTACCCTAGTGCCCAATTTCAAAAAATAAACGATAATTTAAATATAGTTCCATTATTCAAAATAACTTACATCTCTAGTCAAATCAATAGATAGAGCTGCCATCAAATTGCGCTTTATTAATAAAAAAAAAAAGTTGAATGAAACAATATTTTTCGGTTTTGAAATGAATTCTTTTTTAATTTATTGTAATGCTAATTTTTAATTTATATATATATATATTATATGGTTTACATATATTCATCTGTATGTATATATATATATATATCTATTTACTGCTTTAAACATACGCTATTATATACTGTTGATTTAAATTAATATATATTTTTTTTTGAATTTATATTATTGTTATTTAAATATTTAATACTAAAAACAACTGTATTGCAAGTTTTGCTGGTTATTTTCAGAAATTTTTATTCAATTTTTTTTTTGTTTTTGTAATTAATATTATTAACACAAAAAAAAACCAAGATAAATGTGGTATGTAATGTTGTTGCTTTAAAAGCCTTTCTTTACTTTATGCAATGCAAGAGTTTCGTTCTTTTTATAATTGATGAATCACTGTAGTAATATTTTTATTTTTCAATTAGTTTTTAAATAAAATTTTGTTGTACGTTCAACTGTTGTGTTTTAAAATTAGTTTTAACATTTTATTTAACATTTTTTGTATTTATTCTTTTAAGTAGCCCACCTATTCCAAACACTAGTTGTATTTGCTTTGTAGTTACTAGCAACGCCTATATAATATGCCAATAATTTCGTGCTTAGGCATTTTTTTGTATTTTTATTGCATAGTTATGAGCGCACTGTGCAGTGTTACCGTACATTTGCACAGGCATTAGAACAGTGGGTAAGTTTCATGTGATGCAAAGTCTACAGGTTTTGTTTTTTTTTTTTGCAATTTTATAATGTTGTATAGTTTCGGTTATACATTCCACTTTTTAGATTGTTTATTAATTTACAGTGTTTTGATTACATTAACGTTGCATTTTATTGTTAAACTTAATTAATTTCGCTATAAAAATATTTAATTACTAATTTTTTTATAATTTTTTTGTGTGTTTTTAACAAACGCATTATAAAATACTATTTTGACCTAAATTTTTTTTTTATTGGTGAAAAAACATTTATCTTAAACTAAATTTAAATGAAATAAAGAGCCCGTGCCTCAGCTGTTCATGTAAAATTAAATAGTACCTCCAAACTATATATGTAGTTTTTAAAGGCTATACTTAAAATTAGATAAACCAGAATGCGCACAAGCTCCAAATGTTATAGTTTTCTTTTATTTTTTTATTACATATAACAAGAAATTTTATGCTCTGTTGTTTTATCCCTATAAAGCTTTCTGTTCATTTTCATTCACATTTCATACTGTACAATATTTTTTGAATAAACGTTTTGGGTTTGTTTATGTTTATGCCATAAAAACTGTTTAAAAATTATACTTTTCTTTCAAAACTTTGTTTTTTTTTTTGATTTATATATGTAACTCTTTCCTATGTCATTAAAATTTTATTTATTTTTTTTTTTTGTGATGAGGTAATTGTTTAGAATATGATTTTTTTTTTGGTTTATATTTTGAAAATATTTTTATGGTACACATTTTTGTACCTTTTTTGGTAATATATTTTCAAGAAATTTTATGATAATTTGGTTGATTTGTGGAGCTTATGATATGTGTGTGTATGTTTGATTCGTGTGTGTATGCTTATGTAAGTGAGCGTAGTAATCTTTCGTATTATATTTTATTGCTTTTGTTTATAAATCTTTATATATTATTAGTGAAATTAGTTATAATTGACAAATCAATATTTTTCTTTAATAAAAAGAATGTGAAAAGTTTTAAAAGTCAAGTAAAAATCACGTTTTAGTGGTTAGATCAAAATTATTTCGGAAAAACTATTCTGACAAAATAAGACGTCGAGAAACGCAATTAGGGTATTCACAGTATATTGGTATTCATACGTACATAATAGTGCCCTCAGACGATACAACTTCTCATGTAACCGGTCGTACAAACATTTCGTATTAAAATATCGAAATAGTTTATTTTATCTAACGGCTTGCCTTCAGAGCCTACAACTTTTTATACGACTACAAACTAAAGTATTGTTCTTTTTTAACCCAAAACGAGTTGTCATTTAAAATACTCGCAAATGTTTGTCGATCCGACGAATTGTTAGCTGACTAGGATTAATAGTGAAGGACTTATGTATGCAGTCCGCCTGTGACAGGCGGTGGTAAAAGCTAAAAAGAGTTACACAATCCAAGAGAATTTTTTCATTAAAAGTTTTTAAAGGTTAAAAAAGTACAAAAAAAAGACCACAATACAGCAGAAATATTAATATTACAAAAAGAGTGAGTGCTATGTATTCGCTATAATTTTTTGACACTTAAAAACCTTTGAAAAATGTATGAATGACAATTAAGAATGCATTTTAAAGAAAAAGAACTTGGGTCATGAATAATATGGCTAGCAATATTGATATTCCTAAACACAAAAATCGCTGGTAATAAGAAAAGAGTTGAAATCGGTGCAAAATTGAGATTTCAAAATCACTTTGTCCACGTTGCTTGACCGCATTCATTGACTTAAGGGGCCGTCCATTAAGGTGAAAAGGAAAATCTGATCCCCCTCACCCTTGGTGAGATTTGATGAGATTTTGCCGGACACCTTCCGCCTACTCAGACTCATGTAATTAATGATCGTCCCCTTAGTGCCACAACTCATTGAGTCTGTCAAGTTCCTTGCGTTAAAGTATGCTAAGTCAGCTTAGATTGAATTCATACATGAAGTTAAAAAATATTGACATAAATTGAATACTTTGACAACTGTGAGCTTGTATGAAACAATAGCGGTATTCACGATCTGTAGCACTTGCTCTTGTATTGTGTATTATTGATAAATTTGATATTTGTAGTAAATTTGATATCTTAACAAAAACAAAGCACTTACTTTTTTCAAATACTCTAAATATCAAAAATACAATGACAAAACCCTATTGTAACTTTTGTATAGTATTTGTACATTTTTTGAGTAAAGTTGTCATAACTGCAAAAAAAAAAAAAACAAACAAAAAAACATTTTAGAGTGCTCAGAATGTGTAGCAAAAATTGTAAACATTTACAACAAATACTAAAATACCACAGATCCTGAATACCTCTAATGAAAAAAAAACTATAAGGATATTAAAATTGTTTTTACATACAGCTGTTGACAGCTAATTGGAAACGTAATCTTACGTTGTGATATTGGTAGTTTTTTTCATTTATTTTTCTATGTGTTCCAGAAAATTAATATAATTAAAATCAAATTCATAGCATAAAAAGTTTTATGAAATATTTTCTGCTCAACCCTCAGATTTGATTAAGTCAACTAATTGGAAACAAAAAAAAATAAAAGAAAAGCTTGATAAAATATTCCAGAAACGATATTATGATCTTGTAAGAATATTTTTTGACCGAATTTGCTCATAAGCGTATCTTTTATCATGGGTTGTGGCCAAAATAATTCGATGACCCGGAACATACGTTTTTCAATTGTAGAAAGTATGCAGAAAGTGAGCTACAGAGACGAGTCGGTCCACTAACAGCAGAAAATATAATATCGACCACGCTAATAAGCTAAGAAAACTGGATGTAAATCGCATGTTATGTAGAAAGCGAACTCCACATGAAGAAGAGAGACCTGAAGGCTGACCAAATTGCAATAAATTGATGCAAAGACCGCCAAAGTAAAGGGAAGTCCCCTGAAGTAGTGCTCAATAAGTTTTCCAGTATACCATTATGGGAACCGACACACCAGCCTGCTGACGATCTATGCGATGGTGCATAAGCATTCGACCCGAAAAAAAGAAAAAAAAAAACTGAAATTATTTGACTAAGGGCTTATCGGAAAATATTGACAATAATTGACTTAATTGTAGCTATTATTTTAGAGCCTCAAAATTTCAGATTTTGTCAGAATAATCAAAGTTATGATTTATGATATTATGAGATTTATTTTTAGTTTAAATGATGGAAATTAAACTATTTTTTTTTTTTGTAAATCTGAAAATGAGTAAAATCTTAAAGAGATTAAATGTTAGACATGATTTCATTATTATAAATATTTATTATCCTTCATGTTTTTTCTTTTGCCAACCTTTTGCAAACTTCGAGCATTTATATTGTACTTGTTTTGATTTTACGTCTATGATTTGAAATTAATTAATTTTAAACCACTGAAATTTTAAAATTTTTGTTTTAGTTTTTGTAGGTTTTAATGTATATCTAGTATTTGTTATGCCATTTAAAAAAAAAAAAAAGTTTTTAACTTTTTATCAGTCTATATTTAATATTTTGTATAAATGAAATAAACAGAAATTATAAAATTGCACATTTTGGAAACGTTTATTTGTTTAATACTTTTTATTTTATATAAATAACTTATTATGGGTTTGTTAAAACTTCAGCATTGATAAAACATAGTTGTAAAATATATGTTATGTATGTACGTTCCTTTAGTTTACCCTTTTCTAGCTCCTACTTAAAATTGCGTTCTGTTATGTATCTCTCGTCAAAAATACATTTTTGCACAGCTTTTGCTTAACTCCTTACTTTTTATAGTTTCATTTTTTTTTTTTTATTAAAAGTTAAAATTTATATTTTAGAATGCTTTGGATTTTAAAACTTTAAAGTTTTAGTTAACAATTTCATATATATGTATGTATGTATGTAGATGAAACGATTTGTGCCTATACTTCAGATGTGCTACACAACTTAAAGTTATGTTTTGTGTTCCAAAACTAAAACAAAAATTAGAAATGTAGTAATATATTGAGGGTTATATTGTTATAATTTGCTTTCAAATTAAAACGTGGTATTCATATGCAGTTGTTCATATAGTTTTTTTTTTATTATTATTGTTTATTGTGTTTTTATATTTTCCATTTTCTTTTATATTAAAACATATTAAAACTTTTTACAAATAAATATGTATTTTAATATCTTTCATATTTTTTTTATGCTAAAACATCTGCTAACACATTCCCCTTGACGAGTTCAATTTTTATGTTTCACTAACATTTTGTTAACTATTTAAAACTATACACTAAATTATGTTTTCTAAATACATATTATAAATTTTTATAATTTTTAAATTTTTTTTTTTTGGTTAATAATAGTTGGCAACCAAATTATTTGTAGCATGAAATATATGCAAAGTAAAGATGATACATTCATATCGATATTAAGTGTCGGTAATTGATATAGAAAATAAACGAAAACAAAAAGCCCGTTCTGCAAACCTTAGCACCTTGTTGAGTTACAGCGCTTAAGCAACGACTTGCAAGGGTTGGACTATTTAAAATCTGAAAGTGGTCGTGTCACCGCTTCATCGCGGCATACACTTCAGTGAGAAAAAGTTGAAACCATGCATTTGTATGGAGCAGCGATGGGCAAATTAGGGAAAATGAGCCAATTTTAGCTCTTTACAACAAATATGTCGTTTTTCTTAAGAAATATAACCAAAGCAAAAAACACATGCACTCACAAATGCTTCGCACATTTTTATCGTTCTGGTTTTTTTTATACGCGCTATGAACGGGATTTGTATTATTGTTATTGTGGCAACATTAAAAAAAAAACCGAAAGAGCGAACAAAGTAACAACAATGCGCACATTAAAGACAGCTTCTTTCGTTTCGTTTGTTCGGTATACTTGTATTTCTACACTCATGTTGTACTTGCTTGATTCTTGGAATTGGCTCTTGGCTTATTGTAGAATTTTATTTTGCTATAAAGATTGAATTTATGGTTGGGGGGTTTTTTTTGACATTTCTTCGCGTCATGATAGTTGATCAGCTGATTTTCACTTAACAAACAAACTTATTCAGGTATTACACAAATTTATATCTAAAAAAAAAAAAAATTGCGAAGCGTAGAAGCCCAGCATGCAACTTGAGAACTGAGAAGCAAAGAAGGTAACATGGTAATTGATTACTTCAGTAATGAACTGAAGTTATGCTCCATTTCCAATCAAGAAACGAATATAGTTTCGGAGGTTCAAATTAAGAATAGGACTTGCCGTTACACGGCTATCCATCAAAGGCAGAAACTTGAAGACTGCACTCTTTAAAACGGTTAGTTCCAAGTTTGGCACTGAATACACTCTGAACTCTTGAAAGTGTACCTTTACAAAATATGATTGACGGTTGCAAAACTTTGTCTCATTGGCTTCATAATTCCGCCTCAAGTTGTAGCTAACAAACTTAAACTGAATGGACTAATATTATGTAACATTTATTATTAAACATTTACCCGGACATCGAAGACATGGAAGCAATTGACGTGATTTTCTTGAGCTAAAACATTTCAAAGTGGTCTTTCCAGGGTCCAGCCAAAGGAATACGTGAACTGTGTAAGAATCTGAAAAATTAATACTGTAAAAAATAACGAGTTCCAACAAAACTAAATAATTTATGTAAAGAGCTTAAGCAAAATCAGATTTAATATTTGAATATTAAATGATAATATCTTGTACAATTCGGTAAATAAATACCTATAAGCTTCTTAAGTATTTATACAGAACAAACGTTGATTTTTATAATTGAAAATAAAAATATTTAAAATATATAACATAATTGAAGTGCAATTATTAAGGGTATTCAAACAATGTTGTATGTTTACGACACCGTAGAATTAATCGTTAACTAGATTGATACACACATTTCCATTTCACAGTGCATCACCATAATTTCACAAAATCTCTAAGATAACAAAAAAAAAATTTATATAAAACAAATATTAGTTTAAATAATTATTTTTAAGAAAATTTTCAAATTTTTATTTAATATTTAAAGCCGTCGAATATAATTCATGCGTATTTGTCATCAGAAATTTTCAATGATTCACGATTTATACGATTTTCTTTGAATACCCTTAATATATTTCTTGACACAAAATATCAATATGCGTATTCAGTAAGGTAACTACGAGTACTTAACTTTCATTAAGTCAATATGTTTAATAAAAATTAGGTATTTTTTTTATTGATTATTTTCAATTTATCTCTTGACAAAAGTGCTGTTATTGTTAAAGTGTAGAATCTTAAAAATTTTTCAATACATTTGAATGTAATAAGTCCAATATTATTTTTTCAAATTTTTGTTTAATGTTTTTATTTTAATATTTGAATAAAAAACTATTTTTTTTTTTTACAATAAAATCTTATGACTAAATTTTTAATTAACTAATAATATTTAGTGTATTTTTCTTTATTTTCATTTGGAATTTTCAGTATATAATTCATATATATCGTGTTTAATTTTTATTCGAATTGGTTTTGTCACTTTTCTTCATATGACTTTTTTTTGGTTTGTTTTTTATTTTTGGTTTTTTTTTTTGTTATATCATATAACATAATTCATACATTCTATGTCAACTCTTTTAATACATTTTGTAAATTCTACTACTATTTGGTTTGTTGTTGTTTAATTTTAAAGCGATTTGCTACATTTTTGTTAGCAAAAATTTTTGCGCACCGTAATACTTTGGGATTTTGGTAATATGAATATATGCATGAGCAAAATAAAAAAAAAAATATTATACTAGACATACTAATGGAAGCAATTTCACTATACCCTTTTCTATATACCATATAACTAAATCTAAGCACTGCAAACTATATTTCGAATGTTTATAATATGCTACCTGCTAAAAAATAAAATAATAAAAATATTGTGGAAATATAGTAGCTGCTAAATTTTTGTTGAAATTTTATTGTGTAAAAAAAGAAAATGCAACAGCGGCAACTCTGCAAGTAGAGTGCTGAAAACTTGCAACCACTTGGCTTTGTAAGGTTGCCAATTGACCATTTTTAAGAGTTTAAGCGTAAAAGTTTTTGTGAAACTAAAAAGTATAGATTGGCAAACGAATTTTGCTACTAAATTAGTACTTTCCTACTGCTACGTAGTAACATGTTTTAAGTATAAACTAAATTTTTCTAAAATTTTATCTTACTTTCAAATTATGAACTAAATTTGTGGTGTTTTCTTTTTGAGCAAGTAATTTGCATTAAATTTCTTAAGGAAATATCTTTTTTTAATAGATAAATTTAGGCAGCCATTTTTCATTATTTTGGTAAGACTTCTTTACAAGTTCATGCTTATTAAAATTAATATTTGCAGCTCATTAAAATTTTTTTTTTTTTTTCTTTACAATTGTTGTTTAAAGTACACTACAGTGAGACTGTTTTGCTGGAATTTTGATAAAATTAATTTTTTAGTGATCACAAGATATTTTGGGGAATCACACATAATGGAGGCGGTTCAAAAATCAAATGAAAAATGCATAAGCTATCAAAAGCCTCAAGAGATAAAAGTAATATAACAGCAGAACCTCAAGCAAGACACTGAAAGCCGAGATATCAGCCCTCGAAAAATATGGAACTTCATAACAGTAATAGTTTTTAGTGCCAGCGCATACATGCGATTAATTAGTTGGCCAACTTTCAGTTAAGAACATTTTTTGAATCATGTGGATCGAAAAAAAAAATTGTGGAACGTAACAAAGTTGTGAATGTTAAACAGCGTGGTTTTTAAAAATAATATAGAATGTGAAAAAATTCAGAGTTTTTGGAAAAAAAAGTGCGATCGAACAAAAATATGGTACCTAATTCTATTTCAGAGCAAAACAGCCTCAGCTTATGTCAACACAATGTCAAATTCCAAAATTAAAAAAAAAGAAATACTTTACATACAGCCTTTTACATCTCCTAACTCCCCTCTCGCCGCTCTCCCCACCCCCTCACTTATTCATGCGCCCGCTCTGGTGCCGCCTGACATTGTGGACAGTGTTTTTGCAAAAATTTCAATGACAGATGAAACGTATAACGGTGCCTGGTGCATCGCCTTTACATTTTATATTCCACAATTTTGTTCGGATTCAAGAATTGTTCGCGCTGGCTGGCATCCAAATGGGCGACAGTACGACTCAGCGAGGACATTTTACCCTTGTTATTATTGTCCTGATAGATGCCGCCAGCGCTGATAACACCCACATTCACACCAGCCACAACAGGTTGCTGTGCATAGCCCGAATACTGTGGCTGATATTGTGGTGATGTATGCGAAGGTGGCGGTGGTGGTGGTGCTGCCATTGCGTTTGACAAAGATCCAATGAGACCAGCACCGCCGCCGCCACTGCTGCTGCCACCTGCTCCAGTTGTATGCTGTTGTTGCTGATGCTGATGCTGCTGTTGTTGTTGATACTGGTAATGCTGCTGCTTTTGATGTTGTTTATGCTGCTGTGAATAAGGTTGTTCGGCGTGTATTATTGGATACTGTTGTTGATGTGAATAATCAGTATGTCCACCCAAACGCGAACTGGAATCTTCATTTAGTCCTTCACCCATATCACCATCACGATTATGTTTACTGCGTATGCAAAGTTTTGTAAAGAGCCAAACACGTGCGCGGTACATGAGATAACAGCAGAAATGCACAACAAAGACGAAAATAATGGCGCAAGCAGTAACAATAATAGCTTTGCCCGGTTTTGTCCAGTCCAACATGGGATAGATGGCGGTTTGATTTTTCCTAAAGGTAATAAGGTTTAAAAAATAAATTAATATTTTATACTTTTGAGTTACAATGTGGAATTTAAAGTTTACAAAAATTTAAAAAAAAAAATTGCTTTTAAAAAAAGGCTATAGATTGTACGATTAATGAAATATTGTTCAAAGGAAAAAGAAGATTTTGCCACACAAGGATTACCTAATAAATCTGCTGAAAAATAATATTTTAGCTCACGTGGTGTTCTTAGCTAAAATCGGGCTTAAGTTTACATTAGTAGCATCTATTTTTTTATAAAATTATTGTTGTGATATATACTTTTTGAGGTTAAAAGGAAATATGTCAACAAAAATGGTCGCTTGGATTTGGACTTGTAGATATTGCTACAGGAAGTTGCGCGTACGGTTTTCCTAAAAAGTAGTATAGCTTGGTAACGACTGAATTTATTAAATATGGGTTCTTTATCTATATTATTTATATGAAATTGCTTAGACGAAAATGGTTTGTAACGCTTTGGCGCAAAATATACTAGACTAATTTTAATAATTTCTTTTTTAAAACCACATATTTGTACTAAAGAAGGGAATTGCATATTTATTTCCTTTATTTTTAAAGTTAAATATCGTTTTTTAGGATTGAGTTTTTGCAAAACTTCACACCAAAATTGTTGTTTGATTTTTCGTTACTTATGTTGCTTCTTAAATTCTGTGTTGTTATTGTGTAATTTATTTTTTTTTTCTCTTCTCATTTGTATTTGGCTTCGAAGTTTAAGGAACAAACTCTTTTCAAATCAATTGTTTTTTTATACTTTTGAAAGTATCATTCAAGTATTATTTGCGTAAGCACGTTTTTTCATGAAACTCTATAAGAAACAGTACTAAAGGGTACAATCGTTTGATCTTAGAGGAAGGTTGTCTTTACTAAATTTCGAAAGTACGTGCCCGACCGTTAAGTCGAAATTGATCGTTTTTCATAGCTAATGATACTGTCTTGTTAAAACAACATATCATTCAGATCAATTGAAGTCCCAAAAAAGTTGGCCATAGAGCGCAGCACTGACGGTAACGGTCGCTCGCGGCAAATGACATCACTAGATCATAATGCACACTTTTAGTAACACAACGACTACTTTAAGACCACATGTGGGTATCCAGAGCCAAATATATTGCAATTTTGCTTATTCACCGAGCAAGAAATGAACTTCATTGCTGAAGTAAAATTTTGTTTGAGAAACCATAGTTCAGTGCCTATTCCAGCACTCAATTGTCGTATCTTTTGTGTTTTACATGGTCGGCAGGTTTCAATTCTTACGTGAGTTGAACTTAATATGGACGAAGATGAAAGTCTAAAAGAAAAATACACTATAATGTGCCAAAAGACATTCCCAAGTATTGAGCGACCCATAGAATCGATAAATAAAGACTGTTGTCCTTAAACTAAATAAAAGCTACCTTGAATGATATTTAAGTTTAACAGCTGCCAAATGACAGGATTGCACTCCGAATGCTTTCCGAACCATGAAACTGATAACGCGTTATAAAATGAATATATAATTTACTATAGTCCTTATTGCTCTATAAATAAACAGGAATGGCAGAAAACTTCGTCCGGAGAGGATTGAAAATGGATTTTGAAGAGAAAGTTACATTTGATGATGATTGGTCAAGAATAATCAAAAAAATGTTTGTGCAGCTTTAACCATATTTGACTTTATATATCTCAAAAACCATTGCTAACAGAATAATTCTAATGCATAGCACCTTTTAATTGAACAAGTTCGGTTACTTAAATCAAGTTTCAAAAATTATAAAGAAATATTGCCAAAAAACATCTACTTCAACAGCAAATGCTGATGTTTCACTAGTTGACCTCCAGCTTTGCTCGGATGGTAAGCTTTTATGGCATTATCAGATCTATGTTGTTATAAGAGGCGTTACTTGCACATTTTGTTCAATAATTTTGTTGTGTAACAAAATTTTTCTGAACCGAGTTAAGTATTATTTGACTTAGCTTCTGTAGAGCACAATACACCCATTGACATAATCCTGTCCACATTTTGTTTAACAGTCTTTTGTGTCACGAAACATTCCCGCGTGAAGTTTGATAACATTTGATTAAATAGTTTCCTTTTTTAAAGTATTAGTTTCTTTGGGAAGTGCCAAACCTACTTATACCATCCTGCTTTTCTCATTCGCTTTTTTTGTGACACCAACTCTGCCCTCAGAAGCGAAAAGGGCGTGTCTCAAAAGAAATCATATTCGTGATTCTTATACATAGCATCGAATAGGTTCAGAAATTAGGGGACTAATGAATTACTCCAATGCCGGAATTTCAGTTCAAACATATAAAAACTCTCCTAAAAGAATTACTCAATTTTACAGGTATTTCAACAAAATACATCAATTATCTCGAAACGCATTTTTTTGAAATATGTAAGAAACCGTACCAAACTTAGCAGCACTTCAAGCTTTATGAAATAATCTTTTATGAAATTCTGCCAATTTTCTATGTCTATACTTGTTTGTGCCATCATATGTTCAAAGATTGATTGTATTTACTTTAAATAGCTCTAGTAGTATACCGTTTTAAAGTACATTTGGTTAAGGTGCTCCTGAGCCAACCCCTTACATATAAACAAACAATTGAACTGGTTATCTCTGATTATATATATTCATGGATGAACTCAAGTTCCTCTGCAAGCTCTAACGAGAGCGCCTTTAAGAGTAACGAGAGAGAATTTGTGTAAACGTATACAAATGTGAAAGTAGAACAGATTCTACTTCAGTGGTAGTAGAACTCTATATGGATGTTGTACCACTACATGGAAACGAAACTTTGCGTGTATGTTGGTACCCATCATTGTGTATGTTATATTGTAGTATAGATAATTTAACCTTGGTAAAAAATTTCGTTATTATTTTTCGAAAATTTTTAAAAACTCTTGGGCCTAAAATTTTATTTGTAGAATTTCCCAATTTTTTTTTGTGGTTTTTTCTTTTCACTTGAAATTTGTTTGACGAATTTTCTATTTAATTTCTGGACAATTTCGATTACACCTATATGTAACATAAAGATAAAAAAATTTTTATGAATATTAAATATTGTGCCTTATATCGCCCAATAATAAAATTCCATTCAAACTTGTAAAGTAAATTTCGTTTTTCTCCGATGTTGTAGCTTACGGTGTGCGTATTATTGACATTTCATTTAAAGTCAGTTGTTATGTTTTGTATTTAACTACATATTTACTCACCTATCAGTTCCGCCTGCCAAAAAATAGATACCAGTAAATATGGCATAACCTAAACCAATGCCAGTGGTAAAGTATGCATGACTCAATTTAATAGGATGTCCAACGATGGCCAAATCGATTAACATTGTCACAGAGTTAAAGACATGTACCATAATGTTCAGCGTATCAATTTTGTGAATTTCTAGAATGTGGAAGACAGAGAGAGAGAGGGCGTAAGAGCATGAGAGACAATTAAAATGTTTGACAGTTTTCAAAATTAAATAACAATTTCTGAGTATTGGCATTTATTGGTAAAGCACATCAATTGTAACAATGACATAGCATATAAGGGTGGATTTATTTAAAAAAAAAAGGATTTTCGTTATACTAGCATTGAAATTGTTGATAAAGGCCCAAAAACTTTTCACTTGCCTCAGCTCCTATACAACTTAACGTAGTGAAATGCATGTAATTTCAATGACCACTTAAAAGATATTTGTGTCTGTAAATTTGTATTTGTTACTTGAACCCAAATTTTCATAAAAATTGCTTGTTTCATGATAATTTTTTATGTATTCTTAAGCGGCCATTATTAAACATTAAAATTATTGAAAAACACTTTAAGCTTAACAAAAAGAACTAATATGACTTGTTCTTAATAGCATCGCAATTAAGATATTTTACTCTTAAAACGTGGGAACAAGAAAAAATACTGAAATCGTAAAAGTTTTAGTGAAATTTTACATATTCTTATGACATTTTTTTAGTGTTCTTTAAGTGGCCATTTTTTAAACCGAGATATTTCTCTAAAAATTGAAAAACCAATATAAACTGATTTCGGCACATAAGCTCTAAATAGAATCGGCACCGAGTTACCGTGTAAAGTCTTTAAGCTTACAAAATTATAATTTGCAATAACTTAGCTTTGATGCGTCTCAGCGCAAATATATTTGAGTCACATTTATTTGGTTTTAGAAACACTACAATTAAATTCTTATTTAATTAATGGCTGCTTAGACAATAAAAAGTTTCACTGCTCTATAATTCATTTTGATTTTAAAATATTTTTAATTTCCACTTAAAAGTTCTTCGAAGTAAAAAAAAAAAAAAAAATTCACTATAGTTCCACCCTAATGTTACAAATGTGCATACATGCAATTGTTCTCCTACATACCTGGATTATGCACCACCAGCCAATAGCACATCGTTATAATAAAAGAGTAGACAGTAGCACATGTGTACAGTACCCAATAGAGGTGATGTAACCTTGACTTTTTAGCCTGACGCACAATTTCAAAGTCTTCACGCTCCACCATCATTCCTTGTGTCACTATCCAGGCGGCAAGCCATGCTTGTACGGTACAAAACAGCAAGCCCCAATGTGTCAGATAGATCCACCATTTAGCATAGTGATTTTCAAAATGCTCATCTGTACGTCCGATGTCCAGCAGTGAGCAGACAAGCGCCGCCAAGCAAGTGATGGCGGTTATCCAGCGATAGAATAGGTAAACTATACGAACCTGTGTGTTGCGCTGCCACTGGTGGGTGGGAAAAAAATGGTTAGATATGCTGAACAAAATTTAACGAGTATTGAGTGAAATTTAACAGATGCAAAAGGATATACATAAGCTTATTAAATATAAAAGAAAAACTTAACGCAAATTCATTTTGACAATATAAACTTAAGTCAAGCTGAACGAAATGTAATGAAAATAAAGGAAAATAAAATAACTCAAAGAAAAATATTTAAAGTTTCTATCACTAAGAAAATTGAGAAGAAAATTTAAAAACTTAACGAAAGTCAAAATATAACTCAGCACAACTCAAAAAGAGTTAATTTTTAAGAAAATCGGAACCAACGAAAATTGAACAGAATTTTCTTTGATTTAACAAAAACGCATATCAATAAAAGTCAAATTTAACGACATACTTAACGAACATTGAATAAAACTAATTAAATGAATTTAATTGAAGCCAATTTAACGATATGTTAGCATACAACGAAAATCAACATAAGGGAGAGTTTATATGAATATCAGACGATTTCTCAAAGAAATTAAATTAAAAATAAATTAAACTTAACGAAAAGCGAAAAAATAATTTTTTAACGAAAACAGAACTTTACGCAAAAAACAACATAACTCTCAGCCAAACTCAGCGAGAGGCTATTTAAGGAATAGTTAAACTAAACGATAATTTAGCCCATCGAAAATCAAATTATATTTTTTTTTAAGTAAAACCCGGTTTAACAAAAGACCTAAGCCACACAGAAGTCTACGAGAGACAGTTTGAAAAAATCACAAGTCTGTCACCTGAAGACTGTTTTTATTTGTGGGGACCCCATTCACAAGTTACTGCGATGGTATAATTTGCAGTGAAAAGCATTTCTTAAATATCGCCGTTCAGATTTGGGATTAAACTGTAGGTCCCCGACATTCTGTATAATCGAAATTACCACACGGAATGGCAGTAAGAAATTAACTAAGCCGAGCCCTTTTATAGGCAGTTTCTCCTAAAAATTATTTTAATTTTAATAAGCTTATCGAAAATCAATCTAAATTTCTTTCGTTAAGCAAAAAAAAAACAAAATAAAAGTCAACATTTAACGAATGCCAAAATTAACTTCAGCTAAGCTCAACGAGAGTTAGTGTAAAAAAATAAAAATTATTCTAGCACGAAATATACATATGTATGTAAAGATAGATTAAAACTTAACGAACTTATCAATGAAAGTTAAAATTATGTAATTTCAATAGGGAATTCAAGAAAGGCTTAAGTAAAATCAAAATTAACGAATACATACAATTTTCATTTAATATTATTCAAGTGTAGCAACTTAACGAAAATCGATAGAAGTAAAATTTAAAATTTTTATGGAGAGCCCAATGAAAATCAACATTTTTTTTGCGAAACCCATACTTAACGAAAAATTAAAACTGAATAAATATTAAAAAACATTTTTTCTACATATCATATCAGTCAAACTCAACGAAAAGTAGTTTCAAAAGAAGACAGCTTAACGTTAGTAAAGCTTAGCGAAAACTAAAAACATATATTTTAACGAAAGTAAAATTCAACCAAAATCCAATAATTAACAAAAGCCAAAATAAGTTTCATTCAGGCCAACAAGAGACAGTTCCGAAAACTGCCAAGCTTAACGAAAACTTAATTTAACGAAAATCAAATGAAATTCTCTTCTAAAGAAATTCAAATTCGACGAAATTTTAAATGTTAACGTATATCCAATTAAAATTTCATTGCATTCATTTGGAATTTTTCACTTACCTGACACAAATAGAAATTGTGTCGGTGCACATGTTCGGGCGTAAATTCCGGAAAGCAACTGTTCCACAACTTGCTGACCATCATTCTTTTATTACCCACGCACGTTGTATCGTCCGTAATGTTGTTAAATTCCTCACAACTGTCGTCGTGTTGTGGCAGTTGTGTCCGATGTGGTGATGACGATGACGGCGTTTGTTGCTGGTGGTGCTGCTGCTGCTGTTGTGGCTGTTGTTGCTGCTGCTGGTGCTGCTGCTGCTGCTGATGCTGGTGATGATGTTGGGGCGGCGTTTTGTCTGTTTTATATGGAACCTGCTTTGAAGAAAAAAATGCGACGTCACTGACGTCCGGTATTGCTTTCGGCACAGGTGTACACGCTGGTGAACGCGGTGTTGGCTGTGGATATGCGCTAACAGCAGTTGGCACAGGACTTGCGCAGCGTACGTCAACAAATCCAATATGCGGATGCCTGATGATATTGCTACCGATGTTAATGGTGCTGCTCTCACGACGTGGCGTGGCGTAAATATAGTCGCCAGAGTGCAGACTGGGCGGGCCAGCAGCAGTGGCGTAACAAAAATCTGCAATTGGCGTTGGATCGGGTGGCAACGGACTTAAATAATGATCAGCGCTGCTAAGCGACAGCAGCGTTGTATTGGGTGGACTTGGTGCACTCGGTGGAACAAGTGGTGGTAAAATGTTGTTCGTAGCACCTGCGGAAGAGGTGGCCAATAGCGGGCCTGTATGTGCAGCTGCTGGGGAAATACGTCCGAAATTGATAACCGTACCGGCACCGTAGGGTACACCGTTAACGTAACTCGGCTGATAGAAGCGATAATTTCGACCAATGGGTGTTAGGCCGCCGTTGCCACTACTGCCGATGACGCTGTTGCTAATGATGCTGTGATGCGGCGGCGAGCGTTCGTAGTAGGCGGCGGCAATGGGTGTGGTGCGTGATGCAATGCTGGGGCCACTAAATGCCTCTGGGCAAACGAAAAGCTGGGCGTAATCCAATGTGCTGATGATGGTGACAGCGGTGTAAACCGGGGGTGTTGTACCAAAGTTGATGTGTCTATTTGGTAGAACGAACTATAGCCGAAACTGAAATGAGGAAGAAAAATAGTTTTTTTTTATTTTAAATTCAAATACAAGCTAAGAAGTAATAAATATAAATAAAATAATTTAAAAAACTCTTTATAAAATCTAGAGGAATCTTTACCGGAGTTGAAATTAAGGAAAGTTCACGTACAGTAGAGATGATCGATCTCGCACAGAAACAAGACAGCGAAATGATTACTCCAAATTTTAGTTGGCACTGAAAAAGTTCCCATTAAAAGTAGTTGTGGCATTGACCAGAAAAGATATTTTTAAAAAAAATACAATTACCATTTATCTTGGCTTACAATTCAACTATTCAATTTAATACAAAAAAAGTCCTTTTAAATATCATAAAATTTATGTTGCTTCAGTAATAAAAACTAAAAATAAATAAAAAAACCTTTTTGGCAAACTTTTTGAAAACATCATGCATATCCTTAAAATTTATTTTCAAAACTCTTGAGAGTAATTTATGCACTTTATCAGAGTTCTTAAATCACGTCATAATAATAAATTTCCAACACTCACTGTCACTGCAAATGCACATTTGTGCCAATTCTCAAGCTGTAAAATATTTACGTGTCAATTTATTGGCAACTGACTTTGACATGCAGCACCTTTTATGCGTTTGCAGAATGCAACAGTATATATCTATCTATATACATACACATGTATGTATGTATATATGCGACATAGACTATAAATTATTTTACTACAATGTGGTAAGAAAAAACTGCAATTGCTGAGTTTTTATGATATTTTTTTATGCAAATAAAATAAACGGTGCAGTTAAAAGGTATTAATTGGCATTTATACACAACATACCAAGGATAAGTGTGAAACTCGATTTATTTTTCAAAAAATAAAATCAACATTTATGAAGACTTTTGCTAGTTTACAAATTTAAACAAAAAATGTTTTCTTACAAAAAAAATCATTTTTATTTAAACTGTTGCTTAAAACATTACCATTACATTACATTGCTTACGTTTTTTTTTTTTTTCGAGCTACTGAAAAATATGTTTTTTTTTTAGGTTTTAGGAGGTGTTTGTACCACTTAGTTGATAATAAAAGCTGCACTTAATAATACATTTTTGAAATTTATGCAGGGTGTGCCATTTCAATCTGCTCAAGGGAAACTTCCGATACAAAAAGTCCATTGTAGTCTGGCATATCGCGCCACACAGTGCTTTGTCTAAATAAAAATTTTGGACATAAGTAGGAGGAGTCATAAAATATGGATTTAATTTCGTATTCAAAATAATTTGAGATTGCTGATCTTAAATATTTAATTAGATTTTAATTTCGTTCAATGTTTCTTGAGGTAATCGTTTGCTTCGATTCAAATAAAAGAAATATAAGAGCGCTTTGTTGATATATTGCCTTTTTCTAAATAAAGCAAGCCTGCGGAAACTTAAAACTAAAGTGAAATTTTAGCAAAAATTTTTACTTTTCAAAAAATCACTTCAAAAAAATCACTTGTACAGCGCATAGAATTCCTATGAAATTGAGAGGTTTTTCAAAATAAATTTTTTTTTTAAATAGCGGAAAAAGCGAATTTTTTTTTATGGCCAGCTAGACAAAAGTCTCATTTTATAATTTAAAAAAGAAAACTGACACTTATAATAATAAACCATTTAGTAAATCGACACTTCCAGACACTTCGAAAAAAAATTATGGACATTTACAAAAAATTGCAAATATCAAAAATTAAACGATGCATCACATCGAATTTTTACCATAATTGATAAAAAATCTTCATCACATATTGAATTTCCTTGTTTTTTTTTCAATAAATTTTTTTTTTACTTAATTTTTTACTATAAGATTATTATAATTGAAAATTTTTTTTCAAAAAATTTTCTCTGATCCTCAAAAATCAACTGACACTACCTTTGAAATTCCTGAAAAATAAGTCAACCTTGACATGATGCCGTGTCTAATTTCGTAATTTTCGAACACAAATATTATGGATGTGAGAATGATACCAAATTTATGCTGTGCGGGGACCAAAACTTTTCTGATTTATTTTTACTATAAAAAGCACTGTGCGCCATCTTGTTGAAACCAGCAGCTTTCCACACCTTTTTGACGCATTTGCGGTAATACAAAGTGTACCAATATCCACCGATATCTATCGTAATTGACTGTCTCACCAGATCTGCAGAGATTTGGTTCAATGATGTTTTTGAAACAAACTCCGACCTAAGCAGTCACTTTGTCAACGTGCAATGGTGTTTCATGAATTATGTGAGGATAATCGTTGCCCCATAAACAATAATTTTGTTTGTTGACGGCTCTAGAGTCACTTTTTTTTTAGCCAAAAATCCCCTTGAGGAGAATCGATTAGTTTTTCTCGGAACGAAAAAAATTTACGCAGATATCGCTTTTAAAGGTCTTTCTAACATTTGAGTCGATTTCGTGATGAATCTAAATTTCGACACGGTCTACTGACCAGCCACATTATTGAAAAAGACTGGTCCAATGATGCTTCCAGACTCAAATTCACACCAAACAGTGAACTTTGTGGATGGATTTTTTTGTCCACAATTGCTAATTGAGTTAGTTTCCTTGAATTTTGTAATTAATCTCTTTCAGTTGAAATATTGCATACATCAATATTTATTATTTTACTGTAAGATAAATGTTACAATGTGTACAACTTGAAAATTGGATAAGACCCTAAATTTTCCCAGCACTTTTCGAATGGAAAAGCCCGTTCGGTCAAATGGGCTGAATAAGTAGCTTTTATGATGCTGATCAAAAGTCTTAATGGGTACTAGTGTCGAAAATTCTTTCCCTAGGAATTAGCAATGCTGGAAGTTGTAAAATTGCAAAGCAATCAAGAACTTATTTCATCCAAAATTTCAGCTTATTTCACCGAACGGGGTTTCCTTTTCAATATCTGCGGGGTTCCTTTCACAAAAAAAAAAAATCAAAATTTTAGGTTTTTTCTGAATTTTTGAAAACTTTTGACAATTATCATTTATTTTTTAATGTTTTTTTTTTTTAATATTTAAAAAAAATTACTTACACGCCCCCTTACATGCGTTACAAAAAGAATGACAAAGTGAATATATCCTGAGTGTAGGGTACAATAAACGCAGAGAAAAGCTCAGGGATAAACTTAGAAAATACGGTAAATGGGCTTTCTGTTGTTATGTAACATACACCGCAGTATCTTGCTTCCTGCCACTTAATTAAGCATTTCCACCAAATTTCCACTGTAGACTATTCCTTTGAAATGATTTAAAAACTTTTTTATATGTCAGACCAAAAGTGCAGTCAACTGCAGACCTAGTTTTCACTAAACAAAATCTTCAACTTTAAGTTCTTTTTTGTTTTCTGTCAGAAAAATTCCAATGTATTTACATATATACAATTTTAGTTCTATGTAATGCTAGATGTTTTCATATTATATACAGTTATGGCTAAAAATAGTACATTTTAAGGTTCCTGCAATGACAAAATGTCAACAATCAGAACTACAAAACAAGTTAACTATATATGTATACGTACATGAAATATTTTTAAGCGCAGCCATCAGACAAATCTAATAATTTCTATAAGACATAAAATAACAAAGTAGAATGTCTCAATATATGCACTCAAAGTTGCATCGATGCTTTGATATCGCAAGTCTTATGACTTGGATCAAAATAATCACGGCGTATGAGTTACCTTGAATTTGAGTTCAAATACATAAGTGTTACTCACACGTCATGTTTTATTCACAAAACTAAGTAATTGCGTTAAAAATTCAACGAAATAAATTTAAAAAATTTAAAAATTTTTTTAGCCATGACTGCTATACAGCTTCCCATTTTACTGCGAAAGTTTTCTTCATTTTGTTATAAGACTTTTGAAAATTGTTTTGTCAGGTGCCAGCACAACAACAAAACCAAATATCTAAAGTTTTTTTCTGTGCACTAACAACAACTATAATGTGTTTACTTTCAACATATGCAGCAGATGTCCTTCGTTAGCTGTTAGAGACAGCTGCTTTAATTGTTGTTGTTTCTATTTCATTGTAGGATGCATCCAATTGAGTGAAGTGTTTGCAACAAGAAAAGTGGAAAAAAATATCATATGCAAGACAGCATTTGCTTTTTTTTCTTTAAAGAAAAGGTGAAATAAAAATGCATTTAACAGGCTGTCAAGCAGCCAGGACACAACATTTTATATGAGAGTTTTTCTAGAATTTTACAAATGAAAAAATAATTTGCATTAGATTTTCAATTTACTTTAAGCATTTAATAAACGAAAAAATGCTGTTATAGTGCATTGCTTTATATTCAAAACAAAAAAAAAATTATTTTCATACCACATGTTATTTGGGGAGAAGTGTCATGATAACGTGCTATTTTTAAAACAGCCACCAAATAAATTTATGTATAGCTATAGTAAGTGCATAATATAACTTTAATATAGAAGAAATAAGTTGCAATGTAACTCCCAAAAAAAATCTTACAATCAACAATTAAAGATTAACGAGACGTATGAGTAACATTTAATTACTTGAAATTTAATTACTTGAAGTTTAATTATATGTTACTCAAAGTACTTAAAACAAAAAAATTAGCGCTAAGTAAATTTAAATTGCAATGCAGCTTTGACTTAAAATTACACTGGTCCGCAAGACTTGAGGCTTTCCAGTATATTTCTCTTAATACGAACATGTAAGCCAAATTTTAAAATTGGCTGTTATTTTTAAGATAGTGGGGTTGAATCTACTAAAAAAATTTAGCTGAACTTGTACATTTCCTTTAGGAACAACAATAGTCTTTGAAATTTTTTTGAATATATAATCATAAAGTCCTATCTTTCTTCTTAAAATTAAATTTTTATCATTTCTTTTACAAAGAGACGAACAGCAAAAAGTCAAAATTTTCAGAATTACAAAAGTTCAAATGAAATAACAACAGCAACAATACAAAGCTCGGCTAATTTCCAACACTTAAATAAGTAATATTAAGAAGTAAGTTTTTTCAGCTACAATTTTTATCTTGAAAACTATTTTTGTACCTACCTATTCTATTTTTAATTATTTAAAAAAAAAAATTCACCATCCTCTTCACCGTTCTTAAAATCGATACTGCACTTCTAAAGTCTAAAACATTTTTATTTTAAAAAGTATGGATAAGCAAGCTTGAAATAAAACTTTGTTGTATTTGTTTACAGTTTCGTATTTGCTTACTAACTTTCCGCTAGTCATATCTTACGAAAATAACTTAAAAATAAATTTTTATGGATAATACAGGATTTTATAATATTTTTACTGAGCTTACTGTTCAGTATAGAGCGTGATAACACACACAAAAAAAAAAAAGATAATAATTAACAACTAAGGCTAGTCATACTAGTTTCATCCATTGCTAAATGGAATCATCAGTGACCTTTTAGACGTTGAGTGAGAATATTTAAGCCTCAAATGCTTTCCTCAATGTTTGTACAATATTTCTAAGATAAAAATTTATTTCTCTAAAATCAATACAAGAAGTTAATCAAAACTGACATTTTTGAAACATTTTCCCTGTATTCGCAAAATAAGGGTTAACCTCTATATTTGATTTAAGTATTTATATTCAGCATTAAGTAGACACATATGTTTTTGATACGCAAAAAAAGCACAATTTCACATGCCACTGTAACTAAATTTAAACCATACTAGAAAAAGTGCGAAATGGAAATTCACCTAAAAATAGAGTTCTTTAAAGCAGCCATCAAGTAATTTTATATAGAACAAGTAAAAACTAATAAGTAAGTAAAATGATTTACATAGATAAGCACTAAGCTGCATCGAGGCTGTGCTATTGAAGTTTTATGACAAAAATCAAGACGTATGAAAAACAAATACAGTGAAAGCTCCCGTAGGCGGACACCGACGGTTCCAACAAAATCGTCCACCTACCGGAGATGTCCGCTTGCGGGAGCTGTCGAAGAAAGTACATTCTTACAATTCAATTAAAACAAAAAAACAATCCAAATTTTTCTTATCGGATGGTTTGTAGGAGTAAAATTGCCAAGGTGGCGACACTTAAACATTCGTAACTTTTTTATTTATGAAATGTACTAAAATTTTATTTCAGGAGAAAGTTGTTTAGACTTTACAGAACAATTCTGTGGAAAAATGTTGTTTCTCAACATATGAGAAGTTGGTTTTTATTCTATTTGTTTATTAAAAACTTAATCTTTTATAAATAATAAATAAAATTTTTATAAAACCTTCATTTTATAGAATTTGCAAAACATTTTTTGTCCTATCACGAAAACTTCATTAAATTTTTCCCAATATTTACTGAGAAATCGCAATTTAAAAAAACACCCACACAAAAATTCACTTGTTCATAACTTTTTAAAAAATCCAAATTTTGCAAAAAAAAAAATATAAGGCGGTAATATTGATCAATAAATCTTCAAAGTTATGCAAAAAAAAGTTTAAGTATAATAAGTTGGTTTTTTCTGTGCCCACTTGAGAAAACTTTACTCTCAATAACACACAAAGAAATAGATTTCAAAAAATAACAATCGACAACCTGAATGACAGCAAAGCAATGAAAGAGTTGAGAAAGAGTTTTTTCGTTAGAATGTCTTTTTTGTCCGCCAGCAGAGATGAATTGTATGAAATGTGTATAAATGTAGTGTCCGCGTCCGGCCAAGGGAGCGTCCGCCCACCGGAATGTATTTTGTTCTAAAAATATAACGAAAAACTTGGGACCAAGAAATTCGTCCGACTACGAAAGATGTCCGCCTGCGGGAGCTGTTCGCGACGGGAGCTGTCCGCGACGGGAGCTTTCACTGTAATCGTAATGCAGTACAGATTTAAAAAAGTCAAATGTTACGCATACGTCATGTTAAGCCAATTGTACTAATTTTAAGTAAATTAAAGCGAGTTTAAGTTTAATAGGAGTTATAGAATTTCACAAAACCTGGCTAAAGTTTTATTTTTGTTAGTCAACTTCGAAAAACTCGACTTCGAATTACCAATTTTTTTTCAGTACATACATATGAACATTTAATAAGTGCGAGTTATACAAATTGCCAAAACATTACCCAAAAAATGCGTTCTGAAGATAAACCTTAAAATATATTGGCTGTCTATTACGTTTTTAATTATCAATTTCTTTGCAATGTGGTTCTAGTTACCCTAGGACTCTATAACTGGGGAATACTCAGACTTTGTAAGTCAGAAGCTTCGCAGAAGATAAAGATAAAGTCCCATTTCGTTGCATTCAACATGATTTCAAATATGGTTGGCGCAATTTATTGAATTGTTATTTATCATAAGTCCTTACTTAAAAGAAATTGGGGGAAGAAGCTATTTTTAAAAAAAACAACTACAGCAGCTAAAAAAAATTTAGTCACAAGTAAGCGCGATGGAGTACCAAGACAAAACACAGAAGCCAAGTTGAATTGATCCCTTGCCAAAGTCGCCAAAGTTTTTGATTGCTGTAATGGTATTGACCAAGTAAACATAACAATTGGCATGGTATTGACAAATCAATTCCGGACTGCAATCCCTTAGAACGGAATCAAAATTATTCAAATTCCTTGATATTGCAATTTTTTAGGAATTTGTATCTCAATGGAATAAATAACTTTTATCAAGGTTTCTACCTTGTAAACTGTATTTTTATATAAAAAACTGAAAACAAATTATTCACAACAACAGATTTTCTGAAAAAAAAACTATAGTTATTTTCCACACTGTTAGGTAGATAAATAAAAATAACTCATACGTTACCTAATAAACAAAGGGTAAAGTAAACAAAAGCTTTTGCATATTTAATGCAATGCATAATACAACGTACAATATGCTAAATTAATATAAGTCCTAAAAAATTTCGATTGCACTTGTTTACTCAACTTTTGTGGCTTAAGGACAAAGAGGAAAAAAAAGATAAACAAATTGCTTCTCAGAAAATGAAATATTTATGCAAAGTTTAAAAATTTCTCTAAAACAACTCAAACTCCGCTCAATTTCAAACCAACTCTTATAATATTGAAAAGCAATATTTAATTAAATAAAAAGTTTACCTTAAACAAATTTACTTGAAACCGCAATTTTGAATAATTTAACCACTAACACCAAAAGCACAATGTCACACTACCGTCGTCATTGCCACTGTCACGGCCTTGATCTGCTCGCTTATGACCACAAAACAAATGTGGTACTTTCCTCCTAAGACATTGCCATGTATTCATGCAACAATAATAAAATCTCAACAATTATATTATAAACTGACAGCAACAAATGATTTGACATTTCTAAAACATTATCATCAGTGGCAGCGACAAGCAGTAACACTGGCATCACCCGTAGTAGCGGCAACAAAGTACGAAATATTTGCAATTTCCTGTGCGCAAATTTCATAACAAAATTGCTGTTGCTTTTTGTCTTAAGAATCTCAATCCTATTGAGTGAGTTGACATTCAGATGTTTCTTACGAAAACTTCTTTTCCACAACATTCTTTCTCAACATCCGTTAACATTTTCCGTTTTGCGTTTTGTATTGACTTTAGAACAAAAGATGCAAAGGCGTAAGACATAAACAATTACGTCAGTTGTTGCGTCTACTTTTATTGGGGATGGCACGAATACATACGACTATCTTAATTCACGCGTATGAATTGTGTGAGTTGTGTTTAGCCAAACCCTTTGAAATTTAATGCGTAGGTTTCAGATTATACAACATGACGTATGCGTAACATTATTTATTTATTTAATAACATAAAACCTTTTTGATTTTGAAATGCTTCTTACTTTGCTATGCTAAATCTGATGTCACTTAGGATAATATTTTATACACAACTTTTCTGAGTTTTTAATCTACTTTAATTCAATTTTATTTTTATTGTAGGCTGCAAAAGAATTGCTTTGATTTACGATTAACAAAATTTGAATTGAATTACGGGGCGTATGAGTGATATTTCTTCATTTAAATTTTTAATATGCGTTGATTTTTTAAATGTGCATAATATGCAATGCATGTGTAATTCTATAAGGTATGTAAAGTTATTCAGAACATCAAAATCCAGTTAATCGTAATTTATATATTGCAAATATCAGATATTTCAGAATTCAAATAATTTAAAGGTCAAACGATTTTAAATTCTAATGAGTCGAAATTCTAATATGTTAGAATTCAAAAGAAGCATGCAGATGAAATTTCGAGTGAAAATATGTTATTCTGATTTTCTTTCTTCTGCATTTGTCGTCTGAATTCTAAGAGAAATTTGAACATGGACTTCGTGCGAAAAACTTAAAATTGAATTTCATTTTTGTGCTTTTCAATAAAAAGAAAAAAAATGCTAAAAAACATTTACAAGAATTTTAAATGTGTGAATTTTATTAAGTATAAAAAATTTAAAACATCTTTATTTCGAGTTTTCTGAATTATCTGACATTTTTTCAATATCTGAATTTAGAACCATATGATAATAAATATTTTTGTATTTTGTATTTTGTACACTACTCACTTCCAAAGAAGTTGTCTAAGGCTCTATGAGACACACGTAGGGTGATACTTTTAAATATTATTTTTTTTTGAAAACTTTATTCTTTATTATTTGGAGTCCCATAAGCCTATAACATGTAATATTATATCTCGAAATCTTTTTCCTAAATTTTAATTCTTCCTTTTCCTCTTCTAGTTTTCTTTAATTTCCCAACCTACCCAGTTATCAGTTTGGGCCTGCTTTATACTCTATTACGAACAGTTTTCATTGACCGATCAATAAATGTCCACAGCTTTATGTTGATATGTATATAATATTACTTTTAAGTGCTGGAATAGATTCTAAGGCAAGAAGGAAATGAAGAGCTAATAGCGTAATTAAAAACAAGTACATAGGACCACATGATGTAGGGAAAAAAACATTGCAATAAATTGTTCTGGCATGATAAAAAAGATACCCGGGGACATACATTTTTCTTGTGCCTTTTATCATACCCTATTGAAATGGATACTAAAAATTAGGTCTATTTCTAAACAGGGAAAAATGTTCGCTGCTTAACGAGTGGTATGATTAATATTTTTATTTAAGTATTGTTATACTTCTTCAGTTCTTATTGGTTTTACTACTTTTATTATTATTTCGATATTACTTTTGGTGACATACGCTTGTAATATTACTTAAGCTTTTCACTCGCTACACTTTACATAAGTTTTAATGGTGGCCGCTTAATAATATGCAAAAGTCAGACATGCGAAAATTTTTTTGTTTTACTCAACTTGTGATAAATTTCTGTTAAAATGCTGTTTATTTTGTTTCAATATTGTCTATAACTGATTTAGCAAATTTGATATCGCTTAGAGCAATATTTTGTAATAGCTCTTTTTTATCTTGTAATAATCTATGAATATATCATGTTTCATTAATGGCTGCTAAGAGCTGTTCCTATTTTTAAACTGAAACGTAAGGTAACACATGTTTGTAATTATGGAAGTTAAATTTTAATGATTATAAAATTTAACTATCATACATCTTACAGCATTTTTTTGTCTATCACAGAGTATGTGTGATATGCTTTTGCTAAATAGCTTTTACATTTTTAAGGATAGTGGAATCTGAAATATTGATATCATATGACATTATTTAGTGCCGAAATTTTCAACTTATATTTTTTAAGATCTGAAACTATTGCCATTATTGATGCCTACACTTAAGCAACACTTAAGTTAGACAAATCCGCCTCCATTTCACGTGTTGTTCGCTTAAAGCTTAATGAATAGTAAGCAGGCCTTAGCAAAATTTGCAACCATCTCTAATCTCTATCTTCGTTTTATTATTATTGCAGTTGTTGTTGTTGTTGTTGTTTTTACTACTGTATACACTCATTTGTTACAGTAATACAATGTTGTTCATGGAATTAACTAAAGTTTAATTTGCTTGGAATTTCCTTAGAGTAACGCGTTGCTTATAACATCAACATAATTTATTTAAGTCAATTGTTATTTAGGAGGCCTCAGCGCATTTGATGTTGCTGGTTTGGTTGGCTGATGGTTTGGTTGTTTGGCGCAATGGGCAATAAAATTTAATTTCCTAAAATTTACAGAGATTTTTTCTTTCTCTTTTTTAAATCCTATAGAATACGTTTTAATTTGTTGAAAATTGAAAAGTACAAACAGTTTAATTGCATTTTTAATGTAGGCTGCACGTGGCGTATGAGTAATGTTTAATTGAAAATATTTGTAAGCAATTTAAAATTACAGTTTTTTTTTACACAATTCACAAGTGAAGGTAATATTGCAGAAAATTTAATTATTTTTTTTTTTTAACGAACTTTGTATGAAAAATGCATCCAAAATCACATTGATTCGTATCGTGTTTTTTTAAATTATGCAATAAAATGCAATCTTTTTCCAACTTAATTCCAATGGACTTCATGATATGTACGTACTAGGAAGATTGCAACAAAAATAAACAAAAGCATATAAACGTACTTATGATATTTTTGTTAGGGTTGCCCATATTGTTAGAAACGAAAACCTTAAGGTTTTGGTCATACTTAAGGTTTTTTTTTTTTTTGATTCGTTGGATTCTTTCCTTGGCAAAGCTTGGTCCCCTAATTCACAAAATTAAAAAAATTGTTAATTCTTTTCAAAATCTAAATTGATCAGCAGATGATAGTCTGAAAATATACTATCTATATTTAAGATCCCTAAAACCGTTCAAAATAAGGTAGATCGTTTAGCTAAATTGACCTCTTTAATAATTAATTTCTAGAAAATAAACATGAATTCTGAAATATTCCACCTAATATATTAAACTTTATAGATTGTGAAAAATTACTTAAATTATCATTAAGTTAAGCTTGTTGAAGCTTATCCATTAGAAAAATTAACAATATTTTTATAGCCACAGAATATCAATCTAAAGCACTTGAAGTTATTGTTGGAATAAGTTCACAATTTTATTGATTTGTACTCAGAATGCTTCAAAGCAATTTTTGTTCTTTCGACAAATGCAAAAAAATGGTCAAATCTGGTGTTTAAGACCGTATTTATCTAAAAATCAAGACATGATAGAGACATTCTGAGACATTTCAAAATTTTCTGAACAATTTCGAAAATTTTCGCAACACGACCTTCCCCGATTTAGCTCAAATTTTGCATGAGTATATATTAAAATAAGACTTACAAAGCAATGTTACTGTTTAATCCAATAAGCCCTAGTTCACGATATATCGAGGGTCTAAGACTGAAATTTCGCCAAATGAAATATTTTCCGAAAATTTACTGTAATTCACACAAACATCACATGACAACTGTATTAACAAGAAAAAAAATTAAATTTAATATCATTCCAAGCCAAAGGAATAAATAAGATACGTTAGGACATCAACAGCCAATAAGCTTTATTATCCTTTTTATCTCAAATACGTCGTTTTTGATTTCCTTAATTTGATGATATCTTATTTATTGATAAATTTCATCTTCGAGCCACAGCTCCATCTATTTTTAAACAATTTTAGAAAGTAGCCATAGCATTTTTTCTAGCTTAATTTTATTCCCTATCATTAATTATAACTAGAAAAAATTACATAGCCAACAATAAAAAACTTTTATAAAAAAGAAGATAGGTTTTTAAGAAAAATTTTGTTTTTTTTTAAGTGCAAGTGATACTGGTTCATAATCTGGACGATATTCACAACAGTTTCCAAAGAAAATATGATTTGGTTTTGTTTTATTTGTTGTATTGTTATTCAAAAATTGCAGCTGTGTCAAAAGGATTGAAATCGTCTAACAAAATTTTACGAGTGATAGAAATCGTAGTTAATGGAAACATTTCACCATCATTTGCAACGATGAAGTATTGGACAACCGAAAAAACCGCACTGAAGAGCGTCCAAGTCTAGTTAGTTCAGGTCTATGCCATACCAGAAATGATTAAAAAAATAATTGATATGAAATTGTTTGATCATAGTTAGAAAATGTGTGAGAGTAGCTGTGAGCATTTTCACCGATTTGATGTAGGAAAAATTGATGAATGTATTGGAAACAAGAAAGTTTTTCGTAAAGTGTTGCTAACAATACATCCATAACATCCACATGTGACAACTGCAAAGATTGATGAATCATCGCATTAAATTAATGATTATCCTCACAATAACTAATGTCGCTGGACAGAATATGGCTGTAACACAATAACCAAAGACAAAGAAAAAATCGAAACAGTAAACTTTTCTGGGTGAATTAGTGACGAAGAAGACCAAGACGACGATCAGCAAGTTCATAATCATAGTTTTTGGGATGAATAACGATTACTTAGAAGTTTGAAAAATGTTAACCAGCGAATATTTTACCAGCAAAGTCAAAGGTTTCTTTAACGCTTTAACATAAACACGTCTGCATTTGATGAAATAAAAAATGATCTTTCATCAAAATATTGTACATGGACTCTCTCTAAGATAAAATTTCTGAAATAAATTTTCAAATTCAATAATTCTCAAATTCCGTATATACATATGTTTGTAAGTTCAGTTGTGATATTCTCCTGTTTCGAATTTGAAGAAATTAATAGTTGGAAGGAAAGTGACTTCGATCTAACGCTCAATTTTCAAAGGTTAAAGCAATTAAATCAAACTCCTAAAATTAGAAAAACGTTGTACTTAGAATATCGAACTTAAGAAAGTCTATGTTATTGAAAAATTAAATTATTAAAGTTTACAAATGTGTATCACAGCAGAATGTTAAACTCGAATCCACAATTTCTGAAACACTCTTATAACGTTTATTTGCTTTGATTTTTTTTTTTTTTTTTTTTTTGTAAATAACAACTTATTTTCCTATGACTATTGTGCAATTGTGAAACTGACCAGGAAATATATGGAAATTAATGGCAAAACATTCTTGGAAAACTAAAACAACTAACAATGATGTATTCATGATGAAATTCTACGTTAACATGAAATGGATATGAATTTGGATTATGATGATTGTTTAAATGAAAATGAAATTAAATGAAACCAAATGTTTTTCAGATTTTTTTTCATGCTGAGAATTTTTTCTCATACATATTATGTTTAAGTATTGCATATATGTATGCAATGATAAAGTATATACTCCATATTTCAACAAAAAGCTTAGCTTATTAATTTTGAGTAATTGAAATTTATGAAATCAAAAAATGACATGTGCCCAAATATAGTGTTGTCAAAAATTGAATTGATGATACGACATGTGTGTCCAACATTTTTAAGCAAACCTTGTCAAGGAAGCTGCAATTTGTATTTGGGAAAAATCAACTAAAATTAAATTTCAATAAAAACTGAATTATTTTTAGCATAAAATAATACAAAAAACTTTAATTTTCTTGCGATATGTGCTACTTTGTAAGTGTATGGCATGTGAACTTTGTAGCATTCTTTTCAATGAAAGCTATATCCATAAAAATATCTATAAAATTTATTTTATCTACTATTAAAAATCATCATTATATACAATGTGGATACATATGTGTGTGTGTGTTTTTTTTTTGCATAGCAAAAAGTTGCACAAACACATTTTAATACACATAAAAGTGCACTTTAATTCAAGCAGAAAAATTTGCTGCTTGAATAAAAAACAAAAATTTTGAAGCTCATGTACATATATTTTTGGGAAATATGTTTTTTTTTCGTATATATTTAGCATATCGACATTATAGATTTTTGCATATAATCTTACTATAGAGTGTACCTTATTTTTGAAGTGATTTATACGAAAATTGGTTATACTTTTGTTCGTTCATTTTTGCATTTTTTGATTAAATTGATTTCTTGATTACTCATACGATATGTAGTGTAAGTTTCTGAAAATATTGTTAAGAAACTTTGTAAAGTTTAAAGCTAAATTACACTCTATTGTGCATATTTAAGACTTTTGGCAGCTATGCTAACTTGTGTTTATGCAAATACTTATACCACTATGAACATACTATGTATGATATGTTTGCACATACACTAAGAAAAACAATTTTATTAAAATGTTTGATGTAAACATTTTAATAGTTATTTGCATTCTCTAATGTGAATAATTTCTAATCACTGTTTTATGAAATTACGGAGCAATATAATTTCTTTGGCCTAAGACTTGACTTCATGAACTGAAATAAGGAAAATCAAAGCTGGATGTTTCAAAACTGGCTGGGGCTTAAGCTGTTGTTCACATTTTTTTTTTCAACCTAATTCCCTTTGGTACTATTCAAAAATTTTTGAAACTTTTTGCTTAAATTGACTCTTCGTTCGATTTAAATTTTTATTATCTTTTCGACAGAATAAGGACAGCGAATTAGTTTTTAGGGATCAAAATTTGTGTCAGATCAAAAAACCATTAAGTTAAAATACTCATACGGTTTGTTTTCTTCGTGGCAATGTGTATTCCATAAAAATCACAAATGTTCACATGTTTATGCATGAATGCATAAACGTTAATGTGAGTGTGTGTGTGTATATTTATATGAGCATATTTACATATTGCTAACATTTACCCACAGAAAAATATATATATAACACACTGCACTGTTCATGTGTGTGTTTATGTATTTGTAAACGGAAATCAATGGCTTCTGTTCATACACGCCAATTTTGATAAAATGAAATAACTGCAAACACGCATACAACAGCACATTCATACATATGTATAAATTTGAGATTTTCTTTGTGTTTACGATTACGTACATATGCCGCTGTTTAATAATCTACACAATTATTTTACATTTAATCTGATAAACTAGATAGTTCATTAATGAGTTCTTATTAATGTGCTGCTCATTTATCAATTATGTTTAATAGGCAATTTATATTATTTTGCCATTAAGAACATTAAATATGATAACAATAAGTTAAATTATTATTAAAATTATGAACAAAAAGAAGCATATGTGCGAGTGCATCGCTAGGCATTGGCTTAATTGAAAAGCTTGCTGACCTTTGATGATGGGTATTGCATGTAAGTAGTTGTCGTTTAATGTGAAAATTTAATCGTATTAAAAGTTAATAATTTTGTTATTCTGATTTTTAGAGAAACAATGTATAATGGTGGAAGTGAGCTTTAAAAAGTTTGCTAGATTTTGATTATTTTTTCTTTGATTACACATTATGAAAAGTTTGATAGTCGATGCATATACTCAGCAAACATTTTGGTTCCAAGTAGTTTTATTTTAATTCAGCCATTTTTTTACAAAATAACAAAATCAGATGCTTCCAAAAAGCAATGATAAGACATGATTTTAGAGTGATGAGTATTTTGCACTTGAAAGATATATGTAGCTTATTAAAATCCAGTAGAGAAAACATGATCAAATATTTGTAATTCTCATTGAAACTTTATGCATTCTTTAAAAAAACAGGCAACAAATATGTTAATGTCGGATAGAAATGAAATGCAAATATTTCAAAAGCTTGTTGAATAAAATCTTGCCTTGAAATTCCTGTAGCAAATCGAAAAGCAAAGCTACATAGTTTTCATTGCGCAGGTACATGTTTAGCCAACGCGGTAAAATGTCTGATTTTGCTTAAAAATGCCATAGTTTCAACTTAATTTTAAATGCTGTTTTTGTTTGAAACATTTGTGTAACCTTTTCGACACGAAATAAAAAAACTGCTGGGTATACAATGTTTGCACTAAGCAAACCTCAACCACTAAGAAACATCGACCACAGAGCTTAAATGTTCGCCGCCAGACGTCCTTGGGGCCTCGAGTTATCTCTAGACCATCTCAGTCGGTGCTTTTGATACTGAATTTGCGATATAATATCCCAGCAGTATTTTTTGCGAATTCAATAACTTAGCAATCACAAAGTATTTAAGTTATGAACTGCCAAACAAACATCAAAAATTGAAAAATGTGGAAAAACTCGAATGTTGCAAAACCCAAATAATGTTGATAAGCTCAAAAAATTTTGCTAAAGATGTAAATTTTAAAAGAGTCGTATAATATTACTGTAGTCGGAAAATGTTTAAAATGTTGAAAAACTCGAATAATGTTGACAAAGTCAAGAAATGTTGGTAGCGTCGGAAAATGTTGAAAAACTCGAGAAATATTGACAGTGCCGAAAAATGTTGGCAAAGTCAAAAATGTTGACATAGTCGAAAAATGTTGGTAAAGTACTTAGGTAAATGTTGAATAATTCGAATTATGCTGATAGTGTCGGAAAACTTTTATAAGTGTTGAAGAACTTGGATAATGTTGATCAAGACGAAAAATGACGTCGAAAAATGTTGAAAATCTCGATGAAATGTTGATAAGGCCGAAAAGCTCAAAAATGTTGACAAAGACGAAAAATGTTGATAAAGGTGAGAAATGTTTATAATGCCGAAAAATGTTGACAAAGTCGAAAAATGTTAAAAAACCCGAAAAATGTTGGCTTACTTACTTACTTAGATGGCCATAACAACCCGTTGTCAGGTTACGGCCGACCTCATTAGCTCTCGCCAGGCGCCTCTATTTTGCGAGCGCCTTCTCCAATCATTAATGCCAAGCGCGGTTAGGGCTTAATCAGCTTGGTCTATCCACCGGAGGCATGGTCTCCCTCTTTGTCGTTGACCGGGTACCTTCCCTTCGAATACCTTTTTCGCTGGAGCTTCTTTATCCATACGATGGACATGACCCAGCCAGCGTAGTCGCTGTATTGTTATACGCTTAACTATATCAAATGTCATACAGCTCGTTGTTCATTCGAATGCGATAGTCGTCGCCAACTCGAACAGGACCAACGATTTTGCGGAGAACTTTCCTCTCGAACACCCCAACAGCGGCTGCGTCTGTTGTCGAAACCACCCGAATGAGCGTCTTGTAGAGTGTTATCTTTGTCGATCGAGAGAGAGCTCTGCAACGTAATTGCTTACTGAGACCGTAGTCAGCGTTGCCGTTTTTGGTAGTTTCCTACCAAATCGGGTAGGTTTTTTTCCTCTTGGTAGGTTGGTAGGTTAAATCTGATTTTGGTAGGATTTAGGATAAATTTTTATGAAAATCGAAAATTGAAATTTCTTCGTGAAGTTTTTCGAATCAGGAAGCAAATATTTACATCTGGAAATAAGCTTTTACCAACCCTATCTTCAACAAGTGGGTATGGTCTCTGTTTTCTTGCATACAAATTACGTTTAGGGAATACGCATATGCATGTACAATGTGACGAAATAGTGTTGCGACTGATCGCACATCTAAATTGTTGCATGTGTGCTCAGACCCGGCGTATTAGAAACAAAAGTTACTAGCGCTATTAATGACATAATTTTTTTGATCGCAGCTGTGATCAAAATCGGGCCGCTAAAAAAGGTCTTAAGTTCTAAGAACTAAACTTTTTTTATGTACATAATTAGAAAAAATATTTCCGGAATAATAAATTTGAATTTGTGGGCTTTAATAAATAGCATTTCAAAAACGGACTGTAAGTATACGGTTATTGTCAGGCTAAAATATGGCTCTTTTTCAGAACCCCGACCACTTAGGGTGTGTTTACCATGCTCCAAAAGGAGAATATTTTAAAATGTGCTCTTTTGCGAAATTCAAGCGAAATTGTTTTGTGAAGCGAAATTGTTTTGTTGATGCATGGCTTATCCTGTGCGACTCAGCCATTAAAATTATTTTTCCGGAGAACTTTTCGAACGGCATGGACTTCTTAATGAATATTAGTTTTACCATTACAGTAAGTTTTTGAGTAGATGATATGAATGGATTTTTAAAAATTTCTCGGATGGTACATTTTTCGTCTCTCGAGCTAAACGTTTTTTTTTTGCACCGTTCGTTGTTTATTTGAAATCCTTTTGTCCTCTTTTAATCATTTAATAATACCGTGAACCGCTGGCAAAATTTGTAACTTTGCGATCGGTTTTGCCTTCAAAATGATTTTTAATTACTATTTTTCTTTCTTCTAACGTTCATCGCTTAATTGTACGCTGCATGTGTCATGTGGTAACTTTTTGCGCACACTTGCTCGACTTTTGATGTGAACGATTTAGCAACAGAAAATTTGTGCTATATGCGGTTAAGCATTTTAAACGACGACATACAAGAATATGTATTTTAAACAGCATTAAATGTTAATAAACGAATTCAATGCTGCAAAAGATTTTTTTTTTAATTTGTAAAGTTTTGGTAGGTTACAAACGACTTTGGTAGGTTTTCGAGAAAATTTTGGTAGGAAAATAAATTTCTCAGTGGCAACACTGACCGTAGTAGCACCTATTAACAATTGTTATTCTCCGCTTAATCTCCAGACTAACATCATTGTTGCTGGTTGCGGCAGTGCCAAGGTAAGTGAATTCCTTGACAACTTCTAATTTACAGTTGCCCGCTGTAACATGAGAGTCTAGATCCCGTGCTCTCTTGTTGTTGTTAGTAGACATCATGTATTTCGTCTTGCCCTCGTTTACCGTCAAACCCACTTTGGCTGATTCCTTTTCAATAGCAGTGAAAGCAGCAGTAACATCTCTCTTACTTCGACCGATAATATCAATATCATCAGCGTACGCAAGGAGCTGAACACCTTTGAAGAAAATGGTGCCATTATGATGCACACCGGCTTTTCGTACGATCCCCTCCATAATGAAATTGAACAGATCGCACGAGAGCGGGTCGCCTTGTCTGAAACCTCGCTCGGTATTAAAAGTTCCGGAGAGGTCATTCCCTACCTTGATGGAGCTACACGTATTGCTCAACGTCATCCTGCAGAGCCTTATCAACTTTACAGGTATACCGAACTCAGACATTGTTGCGTATAGGCAATCCCGCACTGGGCTATCGAACGCAGCTTTATAATCGACGAAGAGATGGTGAGTGTCGATTCGATATTCATGGGTTTTCAAAGTAGGTTGGCAAAGTAGGTAAATGTTGAAAAATTCGAAAAAAGTTGATAAAGTCGGAAAAGGTTTATACATAATTGTTGAAGAAAGCAGAAAATGTTGAAAAAGTTGATAAATATTGGTAACATCGAAAAATGTTGAAAATCTCGAGAAATGTTGATAAAGCTGAAAAATTCTGACACAAACGAAAAGTGTTGAAAAACCCGAAAAATTTTGATAAAGTCGAAAAATCTTGGTAAAGAAGAAAAATGCTAAAAAATTCGAGTAATGTTGAAGAACTCGATAAATGTTGATCATGTTGAAAAATGATGATAAATGTGAAAAATTTTAAGGAAGTTAAATAATATTGAAATTACCGAAAAATATTGGAAAAATCGAATAAAGTTTACAAAGTTGGAAAATGTTGAAAATCTCGAAAAATGTTGGAGAAGTCAAAAAATGTTGAAGGTGCCAAAAATAGAAAACGATATTCAAATAAGGCTAACATAAAAAATGGACCCAAGGGTCAAACTTTACAAAACAATACAAGGCAAACGCAGCCGAAATAGAATGCTAAGCGTTCTTCAGAACTGATAGCCCACACTAAACATAGTGTCTCGCAGATGTTGCTGTCATTACTAACCACTGCCTCATCGGTAGACATATGGAAAGGTTAGGAGTTTGATCTGTTAACCTCTGTAGAAGTTGTAGAGATGTGTTGGAGGAAAAAAACATAAAACATTTTCTTTGTTTCTGCCCCTCAATTTCTAGAAGACAGAAACTTGGTCAAGTTAAATTTGATGACATAGAAGACACTAGAAATCTTAGTATACATATGTATGAATGTCACCCATGTAATTAGTTTCATTATATTTCGTTGGTTCAATGAGAAAGCTTAGTTAAAAACTTTGATGTATCGCACCATTGTGATGATCCATATCATATTTTTCAAGGATTTAATATTCAATTTTTAGATTTTTGCAAAAGAACTTATATAATTGTTTGTAAATAGGTATTTTCTGAGTATTTTTCAGCCTCATAGCCCTTTTATAAGTGTTGCATATTAATATTGCTTTATAATTTTTCGTTGAATTGTGAAATGGATTATTAATTATTCGTAGCAGTACATTTAATGTTTTCCTGAAATAATCAAGGTTAATTCCTACCCATTTGAATATGAAGGTGTTGTTCTTTGAAATGAGTTAGAATGAAATTTTTAATATCCTGTTTTTCTGCGTACTTGGTATTATAAAATCATTTTGCTTTCGTTTCACTTGCTTTCAATTTGTGCAACAAATTTATTTAACAAAGACAACGTATTTACATACAATTTCTAAGCGTAATAATTATATTTAAGAGTCTCTTTGAATTTCTATGTATTTTTTTGTCAAATGAATTCTTCCACCTTTTATTTAAATTTGCATAATTACAGATTACACATACGTCATGTTGAGCAGTTATTAAATAACATGAAAAATTTCTGTTTAAAAACACAATAAACCTTCTAGAAAATTTTTTAAACTTTTTCAACCATCTATGTTGCACCGTAATTGCTTTTTTAACACACACACATACATATACATACGTGCAAGCGAAGCACTAACGAAACCTATGAATTCTTAATAACTTCACTGAAAAACCTGAGAGCATAGCAAAACAAAAATGAAATAGAAAGAAAACAACTCTTTGCATTGCATGAATGTTGCAGTAGCTCGCTACATATGCATTTTTATTGTATGTGTATGTATGTATTTAAAAAAGACGCTATAGTGTAAGCGAGCTTTTTAGCATAGAAACTGTTTCCTGGTTCAAAACGCTGGGTTCATTAGCTTGGCAGATGTTGAAAGCAATTAAAAAGATGGCGCGAATGTTGAAATTTAATAACAGCAACTTTGTATATACGTATAATAAGATATTACAAAGAATGCCAACTATCACAAATATTCGTTTTAAGTGGGCTCTGTAAGTATTTTGAAAAAAAAAAAAAATTGCCTCATTTATATATGATTATAAGAACGCTTGGCTAATATATTGTATGAACTTAAAAATGTTTTTAATTTTTCTGCTAGCTTGTCCAAGCTGGTTCTAAGGAATAGTGCAAATTTTTTCATTTTGAATAAGATTTCATGTAGTAAAAATCGATGACGTGTGCTGCGATTAATCAGTTTTGGCAAAATTTTTTTGAATTACATAAAAAATGTCCACAAAATAAAAGCATTAAGTTCAAAAAATACTAAAGTAGAAATCCAAAACACAAAGCAAATGAAGCGCTTTTCGATAAATCAAAAAAAAAAAAAAATCAAGCCAAATACTCAACGCGTTTATGTGTTAGAAAAAGAAATAAACGTTTTACGATTCTCTTACCGCAGAAAACTCCAAAAATTTGATGATGTCAAGACTTCGAAATTTTTCTGAAAATTATGTTTGACAATATGCTGTACCATGTGAACGTAAAACGATATTTATTACCTAGCCATGCTGTCCAACATGTTTGATTAATGAAACTACCCTATTAACTACTACGAAATGCTTTAAGCCTAGAATAAAAATTGTTGCAGCAAATTTAATTTTTATTAACCTAACATCTGACTAACCGAAATGTCTTTGCTATTAAAAGGCAATTAATTGATACATCTCAAACTGTGAGGCTTCATCTCTGAAGAAATTTTCATTTTCATTTTAAGTGAGGTGTAAAATGAGGGTAGCAAGGCATTTTTACTACAACAACTGCTGCACCGAATATAATGAACAATTTGGTTATATTTTTTGGACCTTTTTATGTAATGAAAATTGAATTGTGTTTTCAAGAAAATTAAATTGTGTTTATTGAAGAAAATAATTTAATAAATACAAGGCACATCATTAAAGGACACAACCATGGAATTTAGATAGTTTGGTATGTTAAAAATAGAGAAAATAAAATGCTGACATCATTCAATGCGGACCGTTCGAACTGACAAATAAATAAATAAATTTCAATCTATATGAATTTTAATTTAAAATATTGTAATAAAGTTTTTCGATTTAATAAAAAAATGTAACATGCTTGCAGTTTTTGTGGATTTACTTGGAAAGTGAGCATTAACTAAAAAAAGCATATTAAATTTTAGAAAAGAAAAAATCTTATAGATTTTCCATCAAAAAACTACAATACAATAAGAGTTAACTAAGCTCTGATGCTTATGATGCCTCACAAGTTCATGATTTATGAAATTGTTAAAATGTAGCAACTTCAAAGCAACAGAACGCAGACAAATGAAATCATACGCAATTCTTTTAGAGCGAAAAATCGATTTATTTATTTGTGTGCAATATATAGTATACATTTTGTGTTTTTTTTTCATTGAACAAAAACTGAACAAATATATGAAATTATTTCACACTTTTTGTAGTATCAAAAACGCTAAAAGTAAAAAAATTTTCTTGCGAAACTACATGGCATTGGCTGCCTCCATTTATTAAAAACTATGTATTTTTTTAACTTTTATGCAATGAATTTTCATAAGTGCTTTACATTTTTTTGCATCCACTCATAAAAATGTTCACTATCAATATTTTATATAACAAATAAAAATGAATTGCTGTATTTTCAATTGGCTTACATAGTTTCGCTTACTTGAAAAAGGAAATATAAGGATTTTATTGAATTATTGAAAAATTTTAAATTTAAAATTAAATTGGTTTATTACACAAAGCGAACTCTGTGGATTTCAGATGAAATAAAAATTCAAAAAATTATTCTGGAAATCGAAACATTGAGCAAAAATTTTTCCAAATAAATGGCAAATTTTTGAGAAACTTACAAAGACAGCATAAGCCGAAAAAACTGATTTTTAAATGCAAAAAGTTTCTTAAGAAAGTATTTGATAAAAATACCTTTGTTTGCGATTTGATTTTAATAAAAATTCCCACAAATTGCTTTCTTACATCCATGCTTCTAAAGAAAGTATACCTTAAATTGAATATAATCTTAGCAAAAAAAATTCTTGCTGATATTTTACTTTCAACGCAGCTTTTTTTCAAGTTTTCTTATCGTTTCTGGAAATGTTCTGGTTTTGAAATGAGCTCAATTTTAGTGAAAAATCTAATCCACATCATATCATACCAAAAAATTTAATACAACATTGACGAATTTCGAGAAATTTAACTCAAGGCCGCTTTGAGTGGTGCAGTAGAGTAAACAAAACCCATGGCCTAACTTGGCTTTGCTGATTTTTCTTATCTTGTAAAATCCTTTTTTTGGTGTTTTGCTCATACTGCACTGTACACAATGGTGAATTCGTGGAAGGAATTTCGATTCAAAACAAACTCCTCCCAAAAGTATCAAGCTCATATTAAATTTAATGGAGATCAGAAGTATACTAATCGCTAGGTGCAGCTATAGAAAATGCATGTCAATGACTTTTGGCATTTTTAGCCTTGTACATAAATGCATATACAGGGTGGGCCAGTAAAGATTTCAAATAAAAAAATATTTACTTATTATAAGCTCTCAACAGAGCTATGCAAAAAGGGAAACATATCGTCGCTCTCGGATAGAAAGGCCCTAACTCATTTTTTTTCGAAATTTATTTTTATGTCGATCCTAAAAACTATCAACCTTAAACTATCAAAAATCATTAATATCTCCCCGAAGCTACCTCCTAGAGGGATTAAATGTATCACAAGGACCCATTATTTTTCCTCCTCCAACATTTTTTCTGAACAAAATTACCTCCTATCGCAACCCTTTAGGGGGGCTCCCCTGCAAAAATGACATTCTTGTGAAAATATGAAATTTCCCTCTTCTCAGATGCCTCAGAAGAGGTAAAACGCAAGACCAATTCGCATTATTTTTACTCTCCAAAACTTTTCCCTTGACACACCTACTAGCCCCTATCTGCCACCCTTTTGGGGGTCCCCCTACAATAAACACAAAAATTTTCGAAAAATAGTTCATAGCTCCCCCGGTATGACCCAAAGAGGGTTCATATGTATAGCTAGGCCCTATTATATTTTCTTTTCCAATATTTTTCCCCAGCATACCTATCCTCTATCTACCACCCTTTTGGGGGTCCCCCTACAAAAAAACACAAGAAATTAAGAAAATTTCTAAAAATTTATAGCTTTCCCGGAGTGACCCGTAGAGGGGTCTAATGAATTACCAGTTCCTACCTACATTTTTCCGAATATACTTATCCCCTATATTAACCCCATTTGGGGAGATCCCTTTGAAATACTTTATTCCATCAATATACCTTATTACCTAGTCCTTTACATCTCTATTGCTGGTTCATTTACATTGAGGTTACTTTTAAGATAATCCACAAGGAAAGGAGTCCAATCATGTCAAACTGCACGATCTCGATGGCATCGCTGTTTCGCAAAATAACGCGTTCCGTGAAATTCTTGTGCAATAAAGTTATCGTTTCATTGGCTGTGTTCCATATTGTATACCATCATGTTGGAACTACATATCTACATATAATAATTTAGTAATCAGGTACCAGTGTTGGCATGTCACAAATGAGCGCGACGTTTGCGACATTTACGACGTTTGCGACCGTTGGTCATAAAAGTCGTAAACGTACTTTATCATGTGAAATTGAACAGAATTGCGGCGTACGACTGGTAACCTGCCAACGGGTACCCGTCGATTTAGATTTAATTCAGTGATCGGCAAAGAGTGAAACTCAAATTTTTCCTTCCGCTCAAAAAAGAGGGAAATCAAAAGCGATCTCACCACTGAGAGAAATTCTTGTATATTTTAACTTGTTTGCATATAATCTTACAATTTTCATATTGCGTTCGCAGTTTTTTGTTTTTAGTTCTTTGAATCTATTTCTTACCGCGTGTATAGGAACAAATTACTTATAGAAAATTCATTCAAAATTTATAAAGTAGAAGTTATAAAAAAATGCAGTTTTTATGAAAAATTATGATATTTTTGTTTTTTTAAATTGAACATGTGGCAAGAAAATCCAGTTTTCATGAAAAATAATCTAAATACTGGTGTACAGTCAAAAAATTCCTTCGCTTCATTTCCCTTTTCACCAAAAAACTGCAGAACCTCTTTGCTTACATCCAAAAGGACGACATTGTTTCACCAAAGATATCGATTTTATGTATCTGGATTTTTGTTTTCTAAAAATTAAATCTGTATCAGACTTTGTCTTATTTTCACTAATAGAGTCGTTAATAATTTGCTCAAAAAAGCATTTTTTCAATTCATAAAATAAAATTTCCCTCTCATTATCCTGTTTGTTACGAAAATCTTCATGAACAGACCAGAAATGTCTTTCTATTTTTCCTTTATGTATTTCCCCTAAAACGCGCATGCAAATCAAACATTGTGGTTGACCAAAAGTATATTCTCCGAAAAAATTAGGTTTTTCCCATTCCACTTTAAACATTTTTCGCAGTGCACTAAATAAAAAGCGAACTTACTCATTCAACGTTTCAATTGAAACTGAAGTGTTGAATTCGTTAAGCAAGAGCGCATGCTTATGCTCTTCGCTTGGCCGCGGCCAGATGGGCTGCCGGCCACTGATTTTCAACGTGGGATCAGTGTTGCATTTCCAATGTATAAAAATTTGTCACTCTCTTTTCCCATACGATTTTCTCAGCAAAATTTATTGTTTACAAATTTTGCTTTTTGTCACTTTCTTTTTCCATATGATTCTCTAACAAGAACATAAGTTTGTAGTTTCAATTTGAAGTGAGTGAAAAGCAGCCGTCCGCCGGAATTGTGTTTATTCAAACGATTTTCCGGCGGTTTTTTTTTTTTTGACAGCGTGTAATCGTCACCGCTTTCCCGACCCCGTCCCAATTCTGTTCAAAGCATTATATGGTAAAAAAGCCATTGTCCTAACCTATATATCGTCCAAAAAAAACAGCGGTCAGGATAAAATAGTGGTCAGTTTTGGAATAAAACATCCTAGCAAAAGCCTTGAAGTGCCTTTCCCAGAGCATTTGATGATGAATTGTTTTCGGTTCAAAATGCGTGTCGTGTTTCTTTCAAAAATTAAAGCACTCAGTAAAATTAAAAACTTCTTTTGACCTCTACGGTTAATGTTTAGTCCAAAGTATAATTTTCAAACAATATACATATATTTTGTTCGAACATTATATTATGCTAAGAATACGCCACTATCGAACAGTACCCGAATTGCACTGAGAAAACCATTTTATTATACAGGGTGTTTTTTTTAGAGGTATAGAGCTTCGAATTGAAATAAAACACAAGAAAATCGTTTTAATGTCCATCAATTTGGCTTTATTGGAAGGATAATTTTATGCCATTAATGTTTAAATATGATTTCGGGCATGTGGCCGCCGCGGCTGGCTCGAATAAAGCCAATTCTACAGGTCCAATTTTGAACCACTTTTTCGAGCATATGGGGCCGTATGTCGGCAATAACGCCACGAATGTTGGCTTCCAAGTCCCCTAACGTTTCTGGTTTGTTGGCGTAGACGAGCGACTTCACATATCCCCAAAGAAAATAATCCAATGGTGTCAAATCACACGATTGATCACACGATCACCAATTGACAGGTCCATTCCGCGAAATTATGCGCTCATCGAATGTTTCCTTCAATAAATTGATTGTGACGTGCGCTGTGTGACATGTAGCGCCGTCTTGTTGGAAGCACAACTCATCCACATTCATGCCATCCAATTCGGGAACAAAATAGTCGGTTATCATGGCTCTATACCGGTCTCCATTAACGGTAACTGACTCTCCAGCATTATTTCGGAAGAAGTATGGCCCAATGACTCCACCAGCCCATAGAGCACACCAAACAGTCAGTTTTTGTGGATGTAATGGCGTCTCAAGGGTCTCATGTGGATTCTCTTCACTCCAAATGCGGCAATTTTGCTTGTTGACGTAGCCATTCAACTAAAAATGAGCCTCATCACTGAACAAAATTTTGCGATGAAAATCAGCATCGAGATCAATCTCATTTTCGGCCCATACACCAAAATCACGACGCATTGCATGGTCTCGCGGCTTTAATTCTTGCACAAGCTGGATCTTGTAAGGTCGTAAGCCAAGATCTTTGCGCAAAATCTTCCATAAAGTTGATGGACAAAGCTCCAATTGCTGTGCACGGTGGCGAATCGATTCATTCGGGTCCTCTTCAACATTTTGCTCTACAGCGGCAATTGTTTCTTCGGTGCGCACTGTTCGACGTCTCTGCGGATGCGTATTATCACATAGAGTAAACGTAGTGCGAAAACGACCCATGGTTAACCGAATTAATTGCTCTGATGGACGATTATGTCGACCATAAAATGGACGGAGCTTGCGGTAAACTTCGCGAACTGAACCATTATTTTCGAAATAAATTTGCACGATTTGCAAGCGTTGTTCTTTTGTCAACCTGTTCATGATGAAATGGCAAACCAAACTGAACATAAATGACATTAGAGTTGCCAGATTTGACCATAAAATGCCAGTTTTATCTCTATTCGAAAAACAAACCTCTAAAAAAAACACCCGTTATATACCAAAATTAAGTAATAATAAAAAAATGGTATATTTGATATGGGCGAATTAGATATTTGATATTATTTAACATGCAGCATATTTGGGCAATGTTATTGGATGTTTGGAAATAATTGCCAAACAATAATTTTGGAATGGTTTTTACGGTTGCAAACATTCTTAACAAGTTAATGTAAAATATACCAAAGCTTGTTAATAGTTAATAAATATTTTGAAAATCTATCATTTATTTAATTGAAATTTTCTCTTTTCTCAGTGTAGTTATCCATCAAATAAATTTGTTCGCTTTTATAATAGGCACTACCGATTTGAAACACTTATGCCTGCGTTAAATTCAATCTTACAAATATTTTCTATAAGCGTTTTCCGCCAGCTCTTCCCATCTATTACCAAATTCTTCTTTATATTCTTTATGCACTGAACTTTTTTCTAAAAGAGACCAAAGTTAATTTTCCTTACACTCTTTGCGGTTTGTCCTTCTTTGAAGTTTTTTTTTTATATCCTTATTATTTTACTTCTTCTTCGTGTATATTTAAGATTTTGTTACATTTTAAATCCTTTCTTAAGTATGCAACTGGATATTTTGTTTGTTTTAGATTTGACATCACTAATAATTCAGCCTTCATCTAAATATTTTTGCATATGTACTAAGTCCATTATAGTGTGTGGCTGTGGATGAAAATGTGTGTGCCATCACTTCGTTAACTCAATTGCGGTAAGTGTGGTAAAAGTGTCCCAGTTCCATTTTGATAGCAGACATTGGTTTTGGCATTTTATTTTCACTCCTAAAAATGGCGTAGTTTTTGCATACGTACCCGAGCGCAAGTACGTTTAGTGTGTGTCACACATTCTTATGTATGGTTTAAGTAGTTGGAATTGCAAAATTCATCAGTTAGTCTGTTTGATTTCACCTGTCGACCTTACGTAGCCACTGACAGATGTACAGCATTTTTTCCCCTCATTTTGCATGGTTTTTGCGGTAAATGGCAAATGCTGAATGTGCACAAATTTCGGAAACATGACGTTTAACAGCAGCATTTTGAATTTATTTGCAGCTTGTGCGCTGGAAATATAAATTATGTGGCACAGACTTTGCAATTTTAAAAGAAAGTACACGTAAGGTTTTTATGACGTAACGTACGTTTAAGTATTAAATGTTAACAGTTCAAAAAGGGTTATACAATATTTATAAAAAAAGTACAAGGAGAATGTGGCAGGATACGTGAAACTTATGATGATTCGTCAGGTAGAGTTTAAAAAAGGTTTCAAAATTTTGGGAAACCGAAAAAGTCGTTAAAAGTTGAAATGTTCTAACATTTCGAAGAAGCAGTTCGAACAATTTTGAAAAATTCAATATACTCGTATATTGAAAATATTGCGAAACTTTTAATAAATCGAAAAAAAATTGAATATGTCAAAAAATATTGAAAAATTACAAAAAATGTTGAAAAAATGTAGAAATATTTAAAATACCGAAAAAAAAAAAATTTAGAAAAACCAGGGACCGTAAGTAATCGATATTGTCAATAATTGGGGTAAGCAAAAAATGAAGAAAAAACCAGTTAAAGCATACAGGTGAGTTTATTTTGACGAGAAATGTAGACATAAGATCTTTAATTTTGTGATTTTTATTTAAGTATTAAAAATAATCGTTATTTCAGATTTTTAATTTTTTCGCTCAAAAATAAGCGTTACTTTGAATTTTAATTTTTTTTAAATCCAAAATAATAGTTATTATGGATTTTTATATTTTTAGATCAATAATAATTGTAATTATAGATTTCAATTATCTTATATATCCGTCATTTTCTAATTCCATCAGCAGGAAGCATTCCAACACCATTAATTGTTTTATCTTGCTCCAATACATAAAGCATGCAAATGCTCTTGTTTGGCATACATGCTGTATTGCTCTACGACCTATGCGAAATCTAAAGTTACTTTGCGATACTTTCGACTTTTCCATTGTCTTGTTCTTCAATACAATTCGATATTTTTTGACTTATTCGATACTTACGGACTTTCTAAACTTTTCGATATATCTCAATTTTCATGATAGTTTTTCGATTAAAATCGACTTTTCGATACTTTTGTATAAGTTATGACATGAATTGTTATGACCTTGATTTCTTCGGAAGTATTCGGATTTTATCGACTCATTCCATTGGTTTTGAATGTTGTCGCTTTAATCGATATTTTCCAATGATTTCCGACATAGTCGATGTTTTTAAATTTTTCTCAATAGTTTTCATACTTTTCGTTGTTTTTCGGTAAGTTCGATTATTACTGCGGCTAAGCCCCTGATGCGCTTCAGTTCTAATAGCTGTATAGGATCCGATTCATACTGTCTTTCAAACCATTTAAAAGCAACATCTAGAGCTTCAAAAGCTTCTGCGTTAGATGGTACTTGACATACATCAACAGTTTCAGTTTATTCTTCATCTTCATTTTCGTAACTGTTTTAATCTTCAATGATTTCTTCATCAGTTAAAATTTGGAATACAGGATCTTCACTATCGCACTTTAGCCAACTTTGTATATTCTCTTCATCACATCCTTCACCAATGCTAAGAATTTTCATTGCTTCTGTTATTTCTTTGAAATCGTCGTGCGGTTTAATAGAAGAGTTGGATAGAGTCTTTAATAATTTATTTTATGCCCTTTTTAATGTTTGCGATTCTACAGAGTTTTACGCTTCTACCAGCATATAGCAACAATCTTTTAAATTTCGTTGTTTGAAAAAATTCAACATCGTTTCTATTTCACTGTTGTCTGCTGACGTTGAAGACGACGTAGTAGCTGCTTTCTGTATAAATGCTTTAAAGTTTCAATTTCGGAAATTTCGGAGAAAAAACTAAATAAAAATCAATAAAATATAAGTCCAACAGTTCGAGCATAAATAGCATCTGTAATGATTGCTATCACGGCGCCTTTTAAACGTCACCGAACTGATATGCTAAAAGTCTACGAGAACTCGTACATTATCAAATCCAGATGGATATTCGATATTACCTGGCGTCATTTCGAACCAGCAAGACAGCTAGCAATTACCAAGGAACGTCTGAAACGTTATAAGAATGTTTCTTTCTAAATCGGTAATTAGAGCCGCGAAGAATAAGTTCGAATAATCGAAGTTCGGATAGTAGAGATTCTACTGTATTCGAATCCTTTTCAATTATCCTTTGAATCATATTAAAAAAAAAAACATTTTTTTACTAAGGCTAAGATTTTAGATTTCTTAAAACATTTAAAAAAAACGAAACTAATCCTTTACGCTTGTGCAAAAAAGGTTGATATCCAATTGAGAGCTAAGGTTTTTTTTTGCAGAAACATAAAATCTGGTGACGTCTTTTAGTTTTTGAATAACTTTGAAAAATAAATTAATTATAATAAGTTATTATTATATGCTCTAGACGCGCGTATAAAAAAATATATATCTTTAGTAATAGTAATTATTAATTATAATTGAATATTATTTGATTGAACTTACATAGACCTTAACAAAACACTGATTATGCATGTGAACTTACACAAATTAATGGAACAATTAAACTGAATACCTTATTTTCGAAATAAGATCACTGCCAAGATTCAAATGAATTTTCTTAATAAAAAAAATATGCCGATAAAAGTGTCATAGTTCATTTTGTGTTTTTATTTTTTTTTTATATTTTTTTTGATTTAAAAATAATTTTTGAAAACAAAAAAAATGTTTTAATTATTTTGAATGCAATAGTGCAGAAGTTGTTAAATTAGTATCTTAAATAATATAGCCTCGATGGCGCAGTAGGTAGCGCGTAAGTCTCATAATCTTAAGGTCGTGAGTTCGATCCTCACTCGGGGCATATATTTTTTTTGGAATTTTAAACAAATATTTTTTTTTATTATTAACAGGTAAAAATGCTTAGAGCAAAAATAGACGAAGCGCTGAAAAATGATTTTTTTTACTACAAAAATTTCGGCCAAATGAAAGAAATTTAAAAGAGAAATTAAAAAATAGGAAATAATGCGAACGATTAAAAAATGTCTTGAGAGCTTTCCCACGTTATCAATTTGATAAAAAAGTTCTTACTTTTAATGTCTTATTGAGAAATTAGTTGCGGATTTGCAAGAGCCTATTGCCTTTCTCAACGTTTCCGAATCGAAAATTGCAAAAGTATAAAGCAAGTATCACTGAATGTATCATAAATATTTATTTACTATATACATTTTTAAATGACTTTATCAATATGACTAGTCAATTTCTCATGACAACAGAATTTTAATTTTATTTGCATTGTTTGTAGCATTAAACATTTAAAACAATTTAAACAGTAAGACAATGGTTTGCACTTTATGACAATATTTGTACATGGATATGTATGTACATTTGTGAATTGTTGTTATGCTGGCATAAACGCACACATATGTACATATGTAAGTGCGTTTAGAACAGCAATATGCAAATTAAACATATGACCATACACTTTAGCATTACACAGCTTTAAGTTTTCCATCCAGTATTGCTTTAAGCTACACTTGGTGCTTATGCAAAAAGGAAGATTTATAGCGTGCTACTCTCATATTGGATTGCATGCCAAGTGTTTGTTGCAAACTATCAAATGTTTATGATAATTCCTCATACTTAGTTCGTAAAAAACATTTATTATGCTTTCACATTGGCACAAACAAAAACCGCTCGTTTTTCTTATAGCACGTTTTTGGGTCAAACGGTTGTTTCTCGAAGGTTGTTTTCTACAAACACCAGTGATATTTCGAAACAACTTTTAAGATTGTGCAATTTTTCTCACTTTTATCAAAAAATTGCTCATTATACAGCTGTTGAAATAAATAAACAACAAATATTTAAGAAGACTAAGGAAACAAAAACAAATTGGAATCAGAAAGCAATATGAGTATTTTTTTTGCTAAAGTGTAGTAGTATAAAAATAAGTAGTTAATTCGATAATGTACAAAAGCAACAAAAAATAGCTCTATTATATTCATTTATGAAAACATTTCTTTACGGAATAGCTGACGTTAAACGAAAAGAAATCAGCAAAAACGCTTTAATGCCAGTGTGAAAGAAATTTTTAAAAACGCGATATGAAAAAAAAAATTCCTGAAAAAATGGACGTTCAATTCCAGCATAGGAGTGTTATTACGCAAAAGTGAAGGCACAAATATGCATTATATTCATAGAGGTGAGAAATTTCGAAGCACCAAAAAAAAAGAAGATATTTTTAACATAAAATCTCAATAACAAGTTTAACCAGTAACTAAACCAATTAGTAGCAGTAACATCGAAAAAACTCTGCACAATTTCAAAAATTACGATCAATATACAGGGTGTTTTTTTTAGAGGTATAGAGCTTCGAATTGAAATAAAACACAAGAAAATCATTTTAATGTCCATCAATTTGGCTTTATTGGAAGGATAATTTTATGCCATTAATGTTTAAATATGATTTCGGGCATGTGGCCGCCGCGGCTGGCTCGAATAAAGCCAATTCTACAGGTCCAATTTTGAACCACTTTTTCGAGCATATGGGGCCGTATGTCGGCAATAACGCCACGAATGTTGGATTCCAAGTCCCCTAACGTTTCTGGTTTGTTGGCGTAGACGAGCGACTTCATATATCCCCAAAGAAAATAATCCAATGGTGTCAAATCACACGATCTTGGTGGCCAATTGACAGGTCCATTCCGCGAAATTATGCGCTCATCGAATGTTTCCTTCAATAAATTGATTGTGACGTGCGCTGTGTGGCATGTAGCGCCGTCTTGTTGGAACCACAACTCATCCACATTCATGCCATCCAATTCTTTGCGCAAAATCTTCCATAAAGTTGATGGACAAAGCTCCAATTGCTGTGCAAGGTGGCGAATCGATTCAATCGGGTCCTCTTCAACATTTTGCTCTACAGCGGCAATTGTTTCTTCGGTGCGCACTGTTCGACGTCTCTGCGGATGCGTATTATCACATAGAGTAAACGTAGTGCGAAAACGACCCATGGTTAACCGAATTAATTGCTCTGATGAACGATTATGTCGACCATAAAATGGACGGAGCTTGCGGTAAACTTCGCGAACTGAACCATTATTTTCGAAATAAATTTGCACGATTTGCCAACCTGTTCATGATGAAATGGCAATCCAAACTGAACATAAATGACATTAGAGTTGCCATATTTGACCATAAAATGCCAGTTTTATCTCTATTCGAAAAACAAACCTCTAAGAAAAACACCCTATATAATAAAGTTACAATAAAATAATGGGGGCGTGGGACCACCTCCCAATAAGCAGCAATTTCTATGTAACACACTGAGTGAGTCAAATTTGATGTGGAAACATTCAGAGACGCGAGCAAGCACTGACTTAAAAATGGTAGAATTTGCACTTACAATAAACGCAGTCCTTAGGCATGGGTGAACGGAACTCAGCCTCAAGGCCCCGAGCTTAGAAAGGGGCCAACCCACATTAATTGTGTAGCTAGAAAAAAGGTTTTAATTTCTGAAGGCCTTTTTTTTCACGATCTTTTTTATTGTGCGCATAAAATCATTTTAAGAAGGGACCCTTTTGCAGTTTCGAGGCCCGTACCCAAAAAATCTAAGGACAGCCCTGAATACAGACAAAGTTTATAAAATGCTTTCCGCAGAAAACTAAATTTGTGCATATAAATAAATTCATTAGGAAAATGTTTTGGGGCTCAGGCAAGCAGTAGGCCAAAAATAGGCGGGGTTGGAAACATCCATCGTATAAGCAAATAGTTGAAAGCACTATGATATGAGAATTATTTATAAATATATGGAAATATATATAAGCACTTGATAAAAATAACGTGAGATTGGACAAATGGGTGTGACATCCCACATACAAGCAATAACTTTGAGATGCAATGAAATATATAGAATGATAAATAGATATTCAATCAATTTTTACTCTAGACTCTCATGTTACAGCGGGCAACTGTAAATTAGAAGTTGTCAAAGAATTCATTTACCTTGGCACTGCCGTAACCAGCAACAATGATGTCAGTCTGGAGATTAAGCGGAGAATAACAATTGCTAATAGGTGCTACTACGGTCTCAGTAAGCAATTACGTTGCAGAGCTCTCTCTCGATCGACAAAGCTAACACTCTACTAGACTCTCATTCTACCTGTGCTTCTTTATGGTGCTGAGGCATGGGTGGTTTCGACAACAGATGCAGCCGCTCTTTGGGTGTTCGAGAGGAAAGTTCTCCGCAAAATCTTTGGTCCTGTTCGAGTTGGCGACGACTATCGCATTCGAATGAACCACGAGCTGTATGAGCTCTACGCCGACATTGACATAGTTAAGCGTATAACAATACAGCGACTACGCTGGCTGGGTCATGTCCATCGTATGGATAAAGAAGCTCCAGCGAAAAAGTTATTCGAAGTGAGGGTCCCCGGTCAACGACGAAGAGGGAGACCATGCCTCCGGTGGATAGACCAAGCTGAGGAAGCCTGACAACGGGTTGTTTTGGCCATCTAAGTAAGTAAGTAAGTAAGTAATCAATTTTTACCAAAATTGATACAACAACATTTCGTGACACAAGCATGCATTGGATAAAATGTGTGCGAGTTTCGAGCAGTGGGCGTAGTAACTCCCATATGAGAAAAGCTTTCATTCAATATATGAGAAAAGCTTTTTACGTTACTTTAATTAAGCCAGATACAAAATGTGAGTAGAATTTAATAAGTGGGCGTGGCAACTCCCAAATATTTAGAAAGTTATATATTAAAAATTATTCACGTAAATTTTATCACGCTTGGTATGCAAATCGTCACTCTCGGATAGAAAGGCCCTAACTCATTTTTTTTCGAAATTTACTTTTTTTGTCGATCCAAATAGATAACCCGTAATATTTCAAAATATAGCGGACTTACACCCAATTAAAAAAATCCTTATATGAGATTTTGAAGTTTTTATGCAGTTTTTTCGTCCTCCTGTTAAATTGCAAAAACATGAGTTAGGGCCTTTCTACCCGAGATCGACGAAATATTTGGTAAAAGTGCAAAAAAGATAGGGAGTTTAATAAGTTGGCACGGCAGCATTTGGTCACTCATCAATCACTCATCGAGATTGGACGATTGAATGTTATACATCCCGTTTAGGGAAAAGCTTTGAACTGCTCTGATAAAAAAACTATTCACGGAATCGTATGGAATACAAATTTTTCGTGATACCAAATAATATCCCATAAAGGTATAAACTTTTTATTTAGTTAGCATGGTAGTCATGCAAAAGTATTTACCAAACAATAGTAATTACCTTGCACATTTTATTTATTTTAAATAGCACTGTCTGCAGTGAAGTTGGAAAAATATCGACTGATGTCAACATAGGGTAATTTTGAGTTGTTGAGCTCACATCTATGTTTCAAGCCTGAGAGGTGTAGTGTCAGACATAAAGTTGTTCTTAATGAAAAGCCAAAAATTATGATTTTGACATAGTTACAAACGGCCTTCTACGACTGTTTCTATTTCAAGTTTGAGAATCTTAGAGCCTGAGGTGAAGTTCGTCCTCATGAACAGTCACACTTTTTTTCACTTACTCTACACCTCCAGCACCACTTCTTAGCCCACTATTGGAGTATTTTAGTCAAAGAGCGTTTGAAAAAATTCTCAGTCGTTCGTCGTGTATGCATATTTTTTCAAAATTTTTTTTTTTTTAAATGCTACAAAGAGCAGGTGAAATGCTGGAGGGGTATCTTCAACAGAAAAAACTTTTGTCTTTTTGAGAGTAACAACTTTGCCTCAGACATTAAGTCCCTCAAACTTGAAATAAAACAGAAACCTGGAAGTGCGTTTGTAACCATGTTAAAATCTGGTTAATTTATCGTTATCTCGAAACGCTTAGGTGTAAGTTAAAATCTGATAGCAATTTCAAGCTTTCCAACCCCAAATTACCCTGTGTTGATATCATTCGATGCTCCTCCAGCATTTATGTCTCGTTTTTGTACACAGTCTTTTTAAAGCACATTTTCCAACTGGGATGGTTTACATTTAAGTTGTTGATTTTGTTGCAAACACCGAGTAAAGTAAATTGGTGTATACCTATTTGCTTTACATAGCAGCGCTTACCATGCCGCAAATAATTTATGAGTCAACAAATGCGTGAATACGTTTGCCTCAATTGATGGTGATTTGTTTGCAGTATTGTAAGTTTGTTCCAAAGGATTTAAATTTATAGCGCTTAAGTTTTGAAATGGCAATTTAATGCAAAATTTATAAATAAGCTTATCGTTAATTGGGAAAAAATATTTTCACCAACTGAGGCATGCTTTACCATTTAAAGCTGGAAAAAATAGCAAAAATAGCTCTTCACTTTAAGTCAGAAAATCATTAGCCTGGTTGTATGTTTAGCCACAAGGCAGTAGCCATAAATTGCAGCCACAACCAGTACATCTACTGATGAGTGAAATTGAAGTGCTAAGCCATTTCATTAGAAGACATGTGGCTTTTCCTGGTAGCTGTAAGGGACATAACTAAAGACTCTAGAAACTTAATAGTAGTCTCAACTATCACTTAAGATTTGTCTAACACAGTACTTAATCAATGGTTAAGTCCTGGTAGTCTAGCTGCAATGCCAATTTTAAGATATTTTGAATAGACATCAGACTCAATATGCATAAGCGTACCTAGGGGGTTTTTTAGTAAATGAATGAAACTAGTAAATTTATCATTTTGCTTGGGTTTTCGGAATGCGAAAGTTTTTTATGGAAAATTGTTATACCATGCTTCGTTGAAAAGTGTTCAAAAATTATTGATAAACATGCTTAGATTATCCACTAATTTCGATTTTTTTGAGATTGGTAAAAAAAAAGTCAAAAATCATTATTGGGTGGACTAGTCAAACCTTTGACCTTCTTTAAGAGTTATTTTGGTTAATATTTTATAAAGAATTTCATCGCATTATTCAATAGGAATGGGTCGAATACGAGTTTCAAACAAATATCGCCTTACCCAACTCCTTCAATTGGCAATTTTAGGAAATTATCGTAGCATCGATCAACATAGTTAGGGAGCTGGTGACTGAAAGTTTTGTATGATTTTATCGTTCGGCAGAGGTTGAAAAACATGAAATTCTAAATAATATGAGCAAGATATGCCATAGCGTTGTCCCTGTTCTATTAACAAAGAGCCGTTTAAAACTGTAAAAAAGGTACCATAAACAAATTCTTTGCGTCTGCCTTGTATTTTAAGGAATGTGTTTAACAACAAAAACAGATAAACGCAAGTGGCAGACGTTTTTGTTGCTGCGTTTCAGAGTAATTAGCTTAATTTTATTTATTTTTTTCTGATAAGCATACACGTACAAATTTAATTGATTTTATCGTCATGCGGACAGCGATAATTATAAGCATTATGTCATAAAAATTGAGATAACCAACATCTGCCACTAGCTATTGCTGCATATAAAATTGCAATGTTACAAACACGTGAATAAAAAATCTTATCGCGTCTGCTTTATAGCTGTCTGGTTATTTTACTTATAAAAAACATAAAAATAGAAGTGGCAGACGATTGCAGCGCTGATTTATCGTAGGCAGACGTTCATGCGTACTTAAGGTGCTTACTATTAAGCATATATGTATCTATCGTATATAAAACTAATACCGTATAAGCGATTGCAGCACTGACTTATCGTAGGCAGACGTTCATGAGTACTTAAGGTGCTTACTATTAAGCATATATCTATCGTATATAAAACTAATGCCGTATAAGCGATTGCAGCGCTGATTTATGATAGGCAGACGTTCATGAGTACTTAAGGTGCTTACTATTAAGCATATATCTAACGTATACAAAACTAATACCGTATAAATTTTGCTACGCAAAAAATTTACTATTTCAATTCGTTGGTCATGTTGTATTATTTTACTTGATTTTCTTGACTATGTAAATGGAGCATTCCACGCCAAATCGGACATCATTTTGCTTTTGCATCTCTGATTTTTTTTTTATTATTTTAGTAGGTGCTGGTTAAAAACAGATCCATAAATTTAAGAAAAAAAAATTTTTCTCCGAAATATAGTCAATTGATATTTGATGGAAAACTAAAATTTACGATATCTCGAGGATAGAAAAAGATATCAATATAATTCAATGTGGATTTTCAAGGGAAAAGGTTAAGCTTTTTACCTTTAAAAGTAATTAAATATGTTCGGAAAAATTTGTTGTCCCTAAAATTAATATGTGAAGTTGATCAAAATAGACGATTATGACATATAAAACCCTTTATATTGTGAAAAAACTGAGACTTTCACGTCTGCCATTGTATTTCCAGCTTCTAGGGGCAATACCGAAAACAACAAAATTCTGGGAAAAATCGATACAGTTATTTAATAGTTTTTGTTTACATATTAACAATTATAAATGCAGCAGTGTGGACGTCTGCCTTTTATATTTTCATAAGCTATACTATGTCCTTAAAACAATATGTCAGCGACAGACGTGATAAAATAATTTAAGAGAATTTTTTTTTGCATTTATAAATTTTTTTTTTTTTTTTAAAATGTCAGCGTTTATTTTTATTTTAACAAGTTTTGGTAAAGATAGCTGTAACCACTTCGTAGATATGCCAATATTAAAAATAAAAAAAATTCTCACTGTTAGCCTTCTCAATATTATTTTTAAAAAATCTGCATTTAACATTTCAAAGTGGCATTATTACGCACATCAACGTACTTGCCTTTACGTCACAAACAGTTTTTAACGTAATGCCATTCACAAATATGTACATATTGCGTAAACGCGTTTGTCTCGTGCTGAGCTTTGTGAATTTTGCTTAACATTTTCAAGTGATTTTCTTTACTTATTAAATTTGCAGCACCGTGCGCGTGTACTCATGATGCTCTACATGTTTGAAATAACTACATTGAATGTATGTATGTGTTTGTGTGTTTCTATGGCTAACCAGCAAACATTTTTAGTCAAGAAATCTGATGTTAAACCATGGTTGTTTTTCTGGCAAAAACTATGCTATGCACAATGTAATTCACAAAAAGTTACATCAAATCAAAATAATCAAATTTTTTAAGAAAAAAAAACCTAAAAGTATGCAATAAAAATTCTAATTTCAATTTAACTCTTCTAAAAGTGTTATAAATTTGTTAGCTGGGTATACCGGTATCTATGCGAAAGCTTTTACGTAAATGCAGAGTAAACTTAGAACATAATATTTTGTGCTTGTGTGCATAATGTGAACACTTCAGCTTTGACAGGATACAACGAGGATGTAGGAACAGCGCACGCATAAATGGTTGATGAAATTTTTATAAGCAAAAAAGTCACGAGCCAGTAATGGATAAAGCTACATACAAACTGTGCAAACGAAGGAAAAGCGACTAAAGTCAGATATAAAAAAAAATGTGCACGACAAATATAAATAAATGATACAAATGCTTGTGTGTTGCTATATGTGTGTATGTGAATTTTTAATTTTATTATTAAAGTACAATACAGTAAAATTTTACTACGCTCCAAAGGTTGCAAAAATAGAATTTGATTATTATTTTTTTTATAAATTTTTTAAGACTTTTATGTTTTTTTTTTTTGCATGATTGCAACAAAAACCAGAAAATTAACTTGTAAATGATTTACTTATATACCACAAGCTGTATTTTCGAGAAAAAACTAGGTTGGGTTAAGTTAGGCAAGGCTTTGTCAGCTTAGGTGAAGTTAGGTTAGATTAGTTAGGAATAGCCAGATTTTTAATCTATAAAAACGTATAGTCACAGAAATTTATGGCAATTACTTTGGAATGCAGTACAAACACACAATTAATTTTAAGAGTTTTCTTTTCACTCATTTTTGCGCTTTATATAGTAGTTACTGTGTTGAAGTTACAAACTTTTTATTAATTTTCCAAAAAATTATAAATAATTTTGTGATTTAAACGGATGAACTTTTGCAAAATTTTGATAGTTCTCTTCAAATGACTTAAGATTTATTTATGTGCATTCATGCAGTTAAATAACACTTGACAAGTATTGTAGTATAACTCGTATGCCAGGTACCTCGATTTGAACTTCCGAAAATCCAGAACTCTTTTTCTAATTTATCACATAAGATCTTAGAATTTAAGCCACTTTTTATAAGTAGGGTGATCCAAAAAAGTAAAGGTAGTTAGATGTACATTGACAAGCTTCAACCATATACTTATGTATCTAAAAAATTTAATATTTAAAAAATAAGCCAATGGTAGTAGGGAGAACTACATAAGTAACCTCAAAAAAGTCAACATGCGGTACGCAAGATAACTTATGACTGCTTCATCTGATATCAAAATACCAAAAAGATTTCTTTAGTATATAAGTTCATTTTGGATTTGAACGAAAGAATAAATAAAATACTCATTTTTGAATTTTTGATACAGGTTTAATCAAAAAACTCTGATTTTTACCAAAAAATTTATCCTTTTGTTTAATTAAAAAATAAGTAGTTATTGAAAGAAAAAAAAATCCTTCATTCAGATCCACAAGTTTTCGAAAAATTTTGACTACCGATTTAAAAAAAAAAGTTTTGAGAAAAACGCGATTGAAGTTTCTATATGATTACTTCTTCTTATGACCGTTCGGACTCTATTGTCTGAAACTCGAAAAGTTTTGCTCCAAATGACTTCAAATATTCCTTCTGACAATATTCCTTATAACTTGTACTGGGTGTTTTTTTTAGAGGTTTGTTTTTCGAATAGAGATAAAACTGGCATTTTATGGTCAAATCTGGCAACTCTAATGTCATTTATGTTCAGTTTGGTTTGCCATTTCATCATGAACAGGTTGACAAAAGAACAACGCTTGCAAATCGTGCAAATTTATTTCGAAAATAATGGTTCAGTTCGCGAAGTTTACCGCAAGCTCCGTCCATTTTATGGTCGACATAATCGTCCATCAGAGCATTTAATTCGGTTAACCATGGGTCGTTTTCGCACTACGTTTACTCTATGTGATTATACGCATCCGCAGAGACGTCGAACAGTGCGCACCGAAGAAACAATTGCCGCTGTAGAGCAAAATGAGGAAGAGGACCCGAATGAATCGATTCGCCACCGTGCACAGCAATTGGAGCTTTGTCCATCAACTTTATGGAAGATTTTGCGCAAAGATCTTGGCTTGCGACCTTACAAGATCCAGCTTGTGCAAGAATTAAAGCCGCGAGACCATGCAATGCGTCGTGATTTTGGTGTATGGGCCGAAAATGAGATTGATCTCGATGCTGATTTTCATCGCAAAATTTTGTTCAGTGATGAAGCTCAATTTTGGTTGAATGGCTACGTCAACAAGCAAAATTGCCACATTTGGAGTGAAGAGAATCCACATGAGACCCTTGAGACGCCATTACATCCACAAAAACTGACTGTTTGGTGTGCTCTATGGGCTGGTGGAGTCATTGGGCCATACTTCTTCCGAAATAATGCTGGAGAGTCAGTTACCGTTAATGGAGACCGGTATAGAGCCATGATAACCGACTATTTTGTTCCCGAATTGGATGGCATGAATGTGGATGAGTTGTGGTTCCAACAAGACGGCGGCGCTACATGTCACACAGCGCACGTCACAATCAATTTATTGAAGGAAACATTCGATGAGCGCATAATTTCGCGGAATGGACCTGTCAATTGGCCACCAAGATCGTGTGATTTGACACCATTGGATTATTTTCTTTGGGGATATGTGAAGTCGCTCGTCTACGCCAACAAACCAGAAACGTTAGGGGACTTGGAAGCCAACATTCGTGGCGTTATTGCCGACATACGGCCCCATATGCTCGAAAAAGTGGTTCAAAATTGGACCTGTAGAATTGGCTTTATTCGAGCCAGCCGCGGCGGCCACATGCCCGAAATCATATTTAAACATTAATGGCATAAAATTATCCTTCCAATAAAGCCAAATTGATGGACATTAAAACGATTTTCTTGTGTCTTATTTCAATTCAAAGCTCTATACCTCTAAAAAAAACACCCTGTAGTATCAGAAAAAAAATTAAAAAAAAAATTGATTTTCCGACCCTTTTCCCCCTTTAAGTTGACTAAAATTCACATTATTTAGATTTTCATTATTTGAATTCAATAATGTAATTTTAATAATAATAATTTTTTATTTTCTATATGGAAAAATTTTGCGATTTAAGGGAAAAATTACTAGTCGCTCATATCACGTCAAAGGGAATCTCGACTCGCCATTATTTGTTCGAGTTGCAACATATATTCTAAAGTAATTTTTTCGAATCAGAAAACAACACTTTAGGCAATGTCTTTTTAGGTTGAAAGGAGAAGGCACAGTGGTTAAAGATTCAAACAGATTTGTTGGAGATTTTTCACATTTTTCAAAAATCAAAACGGTTGGCATGGTATCAAAGATTAGGAGCTTTTGAAGTTACATATATCTAAATTCAAAAAAACCTCTTACTTAAGTCAAAAGTAACATGTACTGATCATGGATCTCACCAAAACCAACAACATTGCTCTGAACTCTAAGCAATTATCTCTCTCAAATTTGGAAATTGTGGGCAATTTTAGTTCAACTGGTCAAATCAAGTGCATTTTAGTTGTAGAAAAGAAAGTACTTTTGCTTTGAGAGATTTGTTTTAAGAGATTTCTAAATCTTCTATTAAAAAGCATGTACATATGAAATAAAATAAAAAGATTTCCCCATAAATATCATTACCACAAGTGAGGCTTTAACTCACGACATGATGTCTACCGCTGTAAGTATTTAAGTATATACAGAAATTTTTATTTATTACATTTTTATTCATTACAAACAAACTTTTTTTATTTAGAAAAAAAAAGAATTGATTTTTGAAACTTCTTTCTATAAATAAAGTATTATTTTCAATGCAAACAAATATGTTATATATGCTGCACATAAAACGTTGTCTGTTTTATATTTAGCACATTTTATGCTTCAATGTTGATAAGATTTTACTATAAAAATATAAACATTGTGATTTGTTTATAGCACCTGTTGACTTTACTTTATCGCTCAGCCATGTGCTCGCCATAGGTGACGCTATTAATAGACTCAATGGTACCGTAGACAGCTCGTAAGTCTCTCACAATCTTAAGATAATGAGTTCGTGCCACACTAGGGGCAGTAATTTGTATTTTGTTTTGCTTATCATAATAAAATAAGCAATATTAAATTCGGTGATAGTTTTAAGACCATAATTATATACAATTTTAAAAACTTGTAATTGTAGTTTTTGGATCATAATATTATATCGCTCACTTACTTCAAGACTGGCATAACTCAAAAAACATAAAGTGTGAGAAAAACGCATTTAAAGTTTTCAATAAGTTGCTTTTTATATGAAAAATATGAAAAGTATGTCTACATAAACTCTTCTCACAAGGCAAGTTTATGAGATACTTTTCTGATTTTTTCACACAAAATAAAACATGAAATGGCAAATATTTCTGCATTATTTACTCAAAAATCACGATTTTTGAGTTATGCCAGTCTTGAAGTAAGTGAGCGATATTATGATAATTTGTCATTACAATTTTCTATGACTTGGTGCAAATATCACACCAGAGCTCTTTATTTTTTTTTTTTTTGAACTTTTGTTCATCAGGCTTAGTATAGAATATTGTTTTTCATTGTCCAAATAAATGACAGAAATTACTTGCGCAAGTAGAGACTTGCGCAGTGTAGTTGTAAGATGAATCAATAAAATTGATCATATTTTATTTCAAATCAAAAGTACTAGTCTGTCAGGTAGTGCCACAAAACATCTACGATTTGCCCGCAATTTGTATGCTGTTTTAGTAAGTTCATGATCGTATAAACACAATGCCGTAGATCTGCCACTCAGTTGCCGTAACAGAGTCGTATTAAGAATCCGAATTGAGTATTTTTGGACAAAATTCATTTTATGTCTTAAAATAAAATATAACTAACAATTTAATAATTGTTTGATAGAAATAATGCTAGATTCAATATGAATATGGCATTTTTTTTTCTTAATTTTTGTATAATAATATAGTAATTTCGGGTATTGTGATATGGGTATTATAGTTTGTTGATGCATTCTGCAGTATATTACGACTTCGGAGCTTTACAGCATAAGCCAATCTGAAGCTATTTCAACAAAATGAAAAAAAGCCAAGTGACACCTCTTAATGAAATTGGCGGATAATGTAATAATCTTAATATATATAAATCTCGTGTCACAATGTTTGTCCTCAATGGACTCCTAAACCACTTAACCGATTATAATAAAATTCGCACACCATGTGCAGTTCGATCCAACTTGAGAGATAGGATAGTTTAAGGTGCATATTTAGGGTGGCTCTCATACACATTTTTTTTATAATAGCATTTTCACAAATACCATCGATTCACATGGAATTTACGCCACGTAGTTTTTATATTAAGAGACACTGTTTGGTTCATAAAACTTTTATTTAGGGTGTATGCTTAGGGTGGCCCTCATGGAAAAATATTTTTAAAAAAAGCATTTTCACGAAGACCGGTTAATCGATTCACACCGAATTTACACCAAGTAGCTTTTATACAAAGAGGCATATTTAAGCTTAAAAATTTTTTATTTAGGGTGGCCCTCATTTAAAAATATTTTTAAAATAGCATTTTCCCAAAGGCTACTTCATCGATTCACATGAAATTTACACCACGTGTCTCTTATATTAAGAGACATGATTTGATTTATAAATTTTTTATTTAGGGTGGCTCCAAACATAACTTTTTTTAAAAAAATCATTTTCGCGAAGACCGGTTAATCGATACACAGCGAATTCACACCACGTAGCTTTTATATTAAGAGGCATAGTTAAGCCAACAAAGCTTTTATTTAGGGTGGCCCTCAACAGCAATATTTTTAAAATAAGATTTTCACAAAGATCACTGCATGGATTCACATGGAACTTACACCATGTATCTTTCATATTAAGAGGTAAAGCTAGGACCGTGCAGTACCATGCCTTCCATATAAAAAGATACCATAATTTGTGATGCAGATGAATGAAGCTAGATACATATATAAAATGCACGGGGCAAAAGAAGTTTCAATGAGAAAATGGGTGGTGCCACACCTTCCGTATGCGAATAAAACATTTTATATATATCAGCAATTATTTGATGCAGATGATTGAGACTTGGTAATATATAAAACACAAAAACTATAGTAAATTAAACTCATCGCTCCACCTAGCAGTAAGGCCAGAAAAATGTCTGCCAAGTCTACTATACTATACTATACTATATGTAAAAAAGTAGGGACAGAAGTTGATTTCACTTTAACGATGGGCTGATTCGCTTTTACATTCCATAGCATACAGCTTCGCGTCACCTACCGGAAAGGGCAGAACAAACGTCTGCCGGGACAGCTAGTATATATATATAATGTAATATATAGTGCTCGGATAATGTGATATACCATCATGAAAAGTATAACAAGTATAAAACAGTAGGAACTAATAATGCAATAACATTGCATCTTTCAATAGAATTTTCATAAAAAAAGGAAACTAGATTTAAACTGAATAAATAAGTGAAAAGCAGAACATATAAAGTCAGATAGATAAGTCTCTTAAAAAATTGCATGTCGTCTTGGAAGACAATCATTGTGAGCCCAAATTAAATCGCATTGCAGGCATTGAACTCAGGTCTGATCCTTTGTATCTCTTTGGAAGAATTTGTTGCAAAAAGCACAGGTAATGTCTTTACTGGGTAGACCAAATTGGACTATATCACATTACCCGAATTTCAGTTTTAATACACTCAGGTCATTTTTATTAAAACTCACCCACTAACAAATTTTAGTACTTCGGCTATAATACTTACTTTATTTTGGGCTTAATTAGCACATGAAATGCACACAAATAAAATCTCGACTTGTGGCTAAATCAATTTCACCACACTGAGTCCAAAAGCAGTGGAAGAGAATGCAAAAAACCTTGCAGCACGTATCTTTTTCCATTACTGATATGTTGACAAAAAATTTTTTGTCGAGAGTTGTTTATTTAAGGAAATATGATGGCGTATCACAATCTCCGACCATATCACAATACTCGAAGTTACTCTATATTAGAGTCAAAATTGTAGAGGGGAAAAAGTACATAAATTTTTAAGAAAAAAAAATTATTTTAATAAGATTTGACTGAGCTATATTGCCATGAAGTTGCCTTAACAATTTTATAGTTGGTTTAAGAATATATAAAATTCATTTTTTGTCTGTCTGTCTGTCTGTCTGTCTGTCTGTCTGTCTGTCTGTCTGTCTGTCTGTCTGTCTGTCTGTATGTCCTTTATGGACGCGAAAACTATCCAGCCAATCTTGATGAAATTTTTACAGTATGTTAATATCGATCAGGCGGGTGTCATAGGCTATAAAAATTTTATTTAGGGTGCATTTTTAGGGTGGCCCTCATACACAAATATTTTAAAAATAGCGATTTCCCAAAGAGAGGCAAATCGATTCTCATGAAATTTACACCGTATGGCTTTTATGTTAAAGGGCACAGATTGGATGGGAAAAATTTTATTTAAAGAGCATACTTAGGGTGGCCCTCATACAAATATATTTTTAAATATCATTTTCACGAAGACAAATAAATCGATTCACACCAAATTTACACAACGCATCTCTTATGTCAACAAGCATAGCTTGGGACTCAAACATTTTATTTAGGGTGGCCCTCATACAAAAATATTTTTTAAATACTATAATTTTCTCGAAGTCCGCTAAGTCGATTCTCATGTAATCTACAACACATGGCTTTTATGTGAAGAGACACAGATTAGATTTTAAAAGTTTTATTTAGGGTGCATACTTAGGGTGGCCCTCATACAAAAATATTTTTAAATATCATTTTCACAAAGACTGGTAAGTCGATTCACACCGAATTTACACCACGTAGCTCTTATGTTAAGGGGCATAGTTAAGGATGCAAAACTTTTATTTAGGGTGCAAATGTAGGGTGGCCCTCACACAAAAATATTTTTAAATATCATTTTCTCGAAGACCGCTAAATCGATTCTCATTGAACTTACGCCACATGGCTTTTATATTAAGATGCACAGATAAGGTTGTATAAATTTTATTTAAGGTGCATACTTAGGGTGACCTTCATACAAAAATATTTTGAAATAACATTTTCACGAAGACAGGTTAGTCAATTCACACCGAACTAACACCACGTCGCTCTTATGTTAATAGGCATAGCTTAGGCTACAAAACTTTTACTTAGGGTGGTCCTCACACAAAAATATTTTTAAATATAAATTTCTCGAAGACCGCTTAATCGATTCTCATGAAACTTACACCACGTGGTTTTTATATTAAGAGGCACTGCTTTGGTTGTAAAAATTTTAATTTAGGTGCATACTAAGGGTGGTCCTCACACAAAAGTATTTTTTAAATAGAATTTTCACGCAGACTGCACATCGAATATACACCACAGTTGAGGTGAAGCGATGCGCACAGGGTAATGCCAGTAAATAAATAAAAAAAGTCTAGACATGACAGCATAAAGCGTGTTAGGGCTTAGATTAGAAACGCAAAATCTCTAAGAATAATATTATTCGGTTCAAGGTAATATAATAATAGTCTTTATGAAAAAATATTAACTTCAAAGCATCATAGTTGAGTGAAATCTTAACATAATGAAATCGTTTTGAAACAAAAATTGATGAGATTTTGTCTCTTTTGAAATTTGAGTTCTGATATTTTCATATGAAATCGATATAAACATTACGAGAAATATCGTAAAAATTCTAATTTTTCACCTTCAGAGCCCTATAGCGGCTACAACGATTTTTGTTCCATCGTAAGACATAAAGCATTTAAAAATAGAAGGTTTAAGCTTTTAAGAATTGGAAAAAAATATCAAAAGGTAATACTTTCGTTAATTTTCATAATTAAAACCTCAAAAAATGGGTTAAAACCTAATCTAACATATTTGAAAATATTTTTGTCGTATTTTGTGGAAAAAATGATATAAATTTATTAATTTTTCGAATTTTTATCATAACCGTTCATTTGCCTACGAAATTTATAACATTGAGGTCAAAGCAAAATTTTTTGGCCGTTTGTGTTATGTGACTTGAGCTCTCAAGCTTTAGAAATCAAATTATCTCAACTTGAGCTAATCCTATACAAAGTTTCAGACAAAAAGAAATATTTCATTTCGTTTGCAAAGATCTACTTCTCGAGTAAATTGAAAAAAACTAAAAAAAAAAATTTGTCTTTTCGATGTTCTTCAATATCTTTTCATACTTCTCTTTATACTTTCTGAGCTTAAATTATTTCTTAAATACGCGCTTCATTTTGACTTCTTTTCCGATAATACTCAGAACTTTTTGATAATAAGTGAAATTACACGATGTTTTCGATAATTATCAACATTTGTCTCCTTTTTTCAATTGATTTTTTTGATAATATAAGATAATATGTTGCTTTCTCATAACTTAAACTTTCCAATTTTGATATTTTCTTATGGCGTTTTTATATTCACAGTACATAGGGCCTTCACAAACCTCTTCCAGTGTAGACGATTAGTAGCCAATGCCTTAAATTCTCTTCAACATTTCTCCGATTTAGTATTTGCTGCTCTGTTTCAACATTGATATACGATGGCCACGTTTTCTGCTATAATGCTTGCCGGCAAATCTTAGATGGCGATTACCGCAACGTGTTCTCAATCCATATCTACTTTTGCCTTTTGATTTGAATGGAAATCAGATCTTGATGGCATCTGGTATGCAATTCGGTATTGGAAATGGTTCTAGTTCACCAAATTTTCTGAATTCAGCGAAAGAAAATTGTTAGAGAATACTATAAGGTAATTTTCTCTATCACTGACTTTTTGGATACTTTCGACACATATTCGATGATATTTGAAATTGTTGAATTTCAAATTTTTTCCAAAGCTTTGATAGAAACCCAACTAGCATTTAGATGATCATTTTTTTAAATCACCTTTACGAGTCATTTATGACCAAAAAGTGATTATAAGTAATAACTGAGAAAAAAAATAAAAAAAAAAAATTCCAAAAAAAAAAAAAAATAAAATGCTAAAATATGTCAAGCAAATGATTAGAAATATGACTCGAAAAAGACTCGCAAATGATAAGATATATGACTAAAATATGACTCGAAAAAGACTCGCAAATGATAAGAAATATGACTCGAAAATGAGTCGAAACTGATCAGAAAAACGGGCCATAAACGACTCTTCAAGAAGAGTTGCGGATAGGGTACCATTTTCTTCCGACAAAAGTATCATCTATGATCAGAAAATGAGCGCATTTATGACCATTTTAATCAGACAGAGGTCTCGAAAATGACTCGAATGTGATAGGAAATTTCATAATATATGGGCTGGGGAACTACTTGATAGTTTTAAGCTTCTGACTTTGAGTTTTTGACTCTAAATGAAACTTTTCCTGCACTTTTGAAACTACTTATTTGAAATTTTTCTAATTTTCATGAAATCATAAAATCATAAATGATCAAAATTTGTGGCAAACCACAATACCAATATGTTCACGGAAAAATCATATTTCAATCGCCAAGACGATGGTTTCAATCTCGCATATAAGAACTGCATGTATGATTCAGAATTTATTATTTTTATATACCTTGATCTCGAAAAACTCTGTTAGAAGAGTTATTTATCCTTTACGATACATGTGGAAGTGCTTTATGTCGATACAAAATCATAAAAATTGTAAATGAAACATCAAATTATTCAAATTATGTTCTCCAAATATACGTTCAATTTTAACATGTTTTAACGCTACTTCAAAATATACCCTCGGAGACCCATTACAAGTTTTACATAAATCAAGAAACCTCACTTATCTACATTATTTATGTATGTGTATATAATGCATACTTTTTGGCGCTTAAAATATAAAACTTTTCAAAAAATTTCTTTTGTCACCAGCACATATGCGCCAGCTTGGCATACATTTTGCAGCGTAAAAAACTTCAAATTTATGACTTGCCAAATAGTGTGCGCTGGAGAATAGTAGTCGCTGTTACACTGAGTGCCAAGAAAAACAAAAAAAAAAACCAAAAAAAAATAAACAAAAAATAATTCGAACACTTTTCCAGCGTAGCTATAAATTTTCATTGCGCACAAACAAAAACGGAAAAGTTTTCAAGTGCGTGTATGCTTGTTGGTATGTGTGAATTTACTCTTGCATTGAGTTGTCGTTGTTGTTGTTGTCGTCATCTTCATTGTTAACCTCTTAATTGAACCACGCGAGTAAAACGCATTGCACTGATTTAGCGCGCACAAAAGTATGCAATAAAAAAAGCTTTATTATCTATAAAAAATGATTTATTTGATTTTTATTTAGTTTCTCAATACAACAATTTGACTTTCGCTCGTATGTTCTCACATTTTTTTTTATTTTTTTATTTTTTGGTGACTTCTATATGACTAAAGCAATTAAATGCATCACGTGATTTATCATGCAGCGTAAAGCAGTTAAAGTAGGAGAGCAAAAAAAAAATAAAATAAAGAAAAACACGCGAAGTTGAAAAAGTTCACGATTAATTAAACGGACATTAATCATTCGCTGTAAATTGAAGTGGCAGAGCGTGAAACCGAAAACATTTTTGCTGTAATTTTAAATTGATACCGTACAAAAATCCAAGAGTAGTCATTATAATTTTTGATTAAACAGACGTATGTACAAAGTTTTTAAAAAGAATTGTTTCATTGCGTGAAAAAAAAAATTCTTGCAGAGAAAAAACAATTTTTGAAGTGTGAAAATCTTTACTAGCGGCTATGAAAACGATCGCGGTAGTGTTCAGCGTTGGTAAAGACTTTGCGAGACCCGTGGTTTTAGACTGGAAAAGGTCTTTAATCAACATAAATAGACTAAAATTTTATTCTTAAAAATGCCACAAAAATATTATATTACAAATTGATGACCAAAAAACTACTGCATGTCACCAAATTATAATGAGGCATCCCTTACGCTATTCTGAGAGTGGTTTATCTAGCGTTTGGAATCTGAGCTACAGTTTTTTTTTTTTTTTTTTTTGAGTGTGGCAGCTCTAGTGTCATTTGTATTATCACAGAAAGTTAGTTAAATATCTCTGGTTAAGAAAATGGGTCAATATACGCTTGAACAACTTTGGTAAATTGAAAGAAGATGAGCATTATTTTCCGAATAATAATCTTTTCTGACGAAGCTCATTTCTATATCGGTTTGCACGAGAATTCGCTAAATTGGCGCATCTGCGGCACCGTTGGACTATCATTTATGAGGAGCCGTTAAAGATAAATGTTACGCTAACCATCCAGTAACGATTGAGGATCTTAAGGACGACATTGGTACAGATATTGATCAAATAGAGCTCTTTACAGTCAAAAATGTACTGAGACATTGTCTTTATGGTATGAGCAATCGCATGCTCAGTCGAGGAAGTCATTTGAATTGAAAACTGCTTCATAATTAACCGGAAAAATTGTACTTTCAAATAAAAAAAAAATATTTGTTCTTTATTTATAGCAAAATCAAATTATAAATGGTCTACCCTATTGAGAGATAGAGGTTTAGTGACTTGTTACATATGTTTTAAAAATTTGTAAAATCATTTCGTCTAGTTGCCCAAAGTTTTCGAGTTTCGAAATGGACAAACAAAACGAGTTAATTGCACAGTTCATTGAAATGAGTGGCGGTGAAGAGAGCTTGGCCAGATTTTATTTATCCAGCTCCAATTGGTCATTAGAGGACGCTCTCTCCAATTTCTTGGGAAACCAAGCGGAAGACAGTAATAATCCAACTAATCAGCCTGCGAATGTAGCTGCTACTTCGAATACGAATGCGTCAGCATCAGGTATCTCTGATTTTGAGAGGAAATCAACTTCGAAACCTAGGTTTGCTACACTACACGACACTAATCAACGTGACTCTGACGAAGAGGAAGGGCAGGTTTTCTATGCCGGTGGCTCTAAGCGGTCAGGACAGCAAGTTTTAGGTCCACCAAAAAAGAAAAACTGCAGGGAGCAACTTACTGATATGTTTCGCATTGCTCAAGAACAGAGATCCACGGATGCATCTCCGGCTCCGTCTACTTCTTCAGGTGTTACCTGGGGTCAAGGTATGCGTCTTGGTATGGCAGGAAGCGATCACAGCGCAGTTGCTAATGCGGCCAATAATGATGCGGACCAAGAACAAAGACATGTGGTTATACTGAAGCTATGAAGACAAGGTTTCTCTATTTATAATGGTGAATTACGTTTGTATGATGATCCAGAGAACAAAAAGTTTTTGGAGACAGTAATGCAAGGTGAAATTCCTACTTTATTGTTAGAAATGGGATGGATGGTAAACGTTGATGTTGAAAATCATCGACAGGAAGACTACAAACAAAAACCGGCAACTCAGAGAAGCTTCAAGGGTTCTGGTGAAACTTTGGGAAGTCCGGTACCAAACGTGGAATGTGATGCCACCTCAAACGTGAACTCTAATACTGGCGGCAATAAGCCAAGAAATCCTGCAAATCTCGAAAGTGATGAAAAAATAGCCAGAGAAAAATTCTGCTTAGATACTTCAGCGCCTACAACTTTACTTCAAATTCGATTAGAGGATGGTACTCGTATATCGGGACAATTTAACTTAACACATACAATTGGCGATATTCACCAATACATACAAAATGCTCGCCCGCAGTATGAAAACCAAAACTATATTTTAGTGTCATCATTTCCAACTCGTTAGCTTACAGATTTTTATATATTATATTATTCAATCCAAAACCCTATACATTGCCGGCTTGAAGAAAAACAGTAAAGAAAAGATCCTCTTGTTTCGCTTACCACAGAACATCCACATAACTTTTTGTCATTTTGGAGGTCCTTTAAGCTTTGGATCCAGGTCCTAGCCCTACCAAGACTCTTGGCAAATGTCTTTAATCAATGCTGGTTGGGGGACTCTAGAGGTCGGAGCCCGGGGCATGTCCCCCTTTAGTGTTACATTTTAAACTTGAATCAATTTTTTCCTAGCATTCAAAGTTTTTCTACTTTTTCAACAATTCGTGAATTTTTCAACATATTTTTACCTTTTCAACATTTTTCGGATTTAAGGACAATTCCCGATTTTTTTTAAATTCGAGTTTTTTCAAATTTTTAATTTTTTTTTTAGACCTATTTAACATTTTTAAAATTTTATCAACTTTACTTGACCTTTTGAACATATTTTGGCTTTTTCAACATTAGAAAACTTTTCAAAATTTTATTTGCTTGTAAGCCGACGATATGCCTTCTTAATATTTTTTGAAATTTTTCTAAGTTTTCAACACATTTCGGCGTCACTTCTTCAAAATTATATGAATATTTTATTGTATGGATTTTTCAACTTTTTTCAAAACTTCTAGAATTTTTCAACATTTTTCGAATTCTACAACTATTTTCAAGTTTTAAAGCAGTTTTCAAAACTATTTAATTCTTATATTATACCAATATTTTTTTCGATTGCTCATACTCTTAAGACTTTTACTTATAACATTTTTTGTTTTCATCCATTTTTTTCTACTTTTCCAAGATTTTTTAATAACTTTTGACTTCAACATTTATTGACTTCTTTAACATTTCTTGACTTCCTTAACATTGATCAACATTTTACGACTTATTCAACACAATTCGATTTATTTAAAGTTTGTATAAATTTTTCGATTTTCGATGTTTTCAACACAATTCCGTATATCTCAGAATTTTTGGACTTTAACAGTTTTCAAACATTTTTAGAATTTTTTAATATTTTTCGATTTTTTAAAATGTTTTAACTACTTAAAGACAAAAAAACTATATGTTTTTTTCAGATTTCTGCAACATTGTCAACATTAAGCTAAAACTGCATGCAGCGAGATTTTTCCATAACTTATTAGGGTAGCTAATATTCGAATAGTTAAAAAATTGTGACTTTCTATTAAACACCATTGCGAAGCAAAAGCAAAGATCCTTTTGGTTACTAAGCTACACCAGATTATTGCATTTATGAGAGATGTCACGCCAAACTTTACTAAACCAAGTTTGGGAGCAGTTTTCTGAATAGTTATTTTACTTATTACATTTCAAAGATTTTCCTTGTATATACCATCTCTATTTCTTCAATTTCTTTAAATTATAAATTATAAAAGAAAAGTCTAAAAAATGCAGGAAAAAGCGTTTTTAAAGTAAATTATAGCAAAAAATTGGAATCATATCACTGAAGTGCTAATGTAGTATCATAGCAAAAGTAGGGTGATTTTTTTTTGCTAATTGTTTTTTCAGTGTAAATTTTTTGACATTTCACGCGTGATTCGTAACATGTGTCAACGTCAAAAATGCTCAATAAGGTTTGCCATTTTATCATAAACAGACTAACAAGCGAACAGCGCTTGTTTGAATTTTATTAACAAAATTCGTGCTCTGTGAGAAATGCGCAATTATCGAAATATTTTCTTTAGCGACGAAGTTCATTTTTGGCTCAGTGGGTACGTCGACAAACAGAATTGTCGAATTTGGTCTGAAGAGCTGCCAATGCACCCTAAAAAATGCACTCTTTGGTGCGGTTTGTGTGACGGCGGCATAATTGAACCTTATTTTTCAAGAATAATGAAAATCGCAACGCTACTGTCAATGGAGCAAGGTACCGTGCGATGATTATTGACTTTTTTTTGCTTAAAATAGAAGAATTGGACATGGTTGCGTATGGTTTCAAAAAGATGGTTCCACATGCCACACGGCAAGCGATACCATGGACCTATTGAGAGGCGAGTTTGGTTAATCTCACGTTTTGGAGCAGTCCATTGGCCGCCAAGATCATGCGACTTGACCCCACTAGACTATTTTTTGTGAGGCTATGTGAAGTCTCTCGTGTACAGTGACAAGCCAGTCACAATCGCAGTCCTACAAAACAACATTACAGCTGCCATTGGTGAGATACCGGCCGAAATGCTAGTAAAATATGCAAAAATTGGAGCATACGGATGAACCATATTAGGCGTAGCTTTGAGCAAAATTTACATAAAATAATGTTAAAAATGTAAATGGCAAAAATTGGTGTATTGCTTTAAATAAATATTTTATTCACTTTTGCAAAATATTTGTTCTTTTTTTAACTTTCAAAAACCAAACGTTTAAGAAATCACACTTTTTTACAAATTTTTTTCACTCCTCTTTATGGCTTTTGATTTCATTATGAATTATTTGTTTTATGTATAAGGACTTCTAGGAAGTCTAAGCCAAATGAGTACATAATCGATTAATTTTAATGGCATTTTCATGTTAAGGTAATGCATTCAGTAATCGAGTAAGTAACCGATGAATTAAATTTGATTATTATATGCTATTAGATTATAGCAGAGCTTTTGCGCACCGACATACGTGAAATATTTTCATATAAACCATTGAAGTCACACACAATTTATTGTATGAAATTAAACAACAACATTTTTGGCTTGCAAGCGTTTCAACGTCAAAGCCTGACACAGGCTGTCAGCAGCGTTTCCTGTGTTCCATTGCCTGCCTGCTTGATTTTTGAATTTGCAAATACATATTGTATTTTTTGTAACACTTGACATTTGGCTTGTGTATAAAATTTTAAACTTTTGCTGCACACATATGTACAATACGTACGGTATATACCATATAAAATTCCGCAAAAGTTTACGTCATCACGTAGAGCACGCACGTCGGCAGATTTGCTGTTTTACTTTTTTTTTTTTTTTTTGTTTAATGTCGACTGATTGACTGGCTGCTGCGCTTCGTGACCATGTAAGAGTCCTTGAACAGGAGCATAGCAGTAGATAATAATGTCGGAGGCCTTCCAGTGAAATATACGGTTATGGCTAATAAGGCTGGTTAAAAGAGCAGCAAGTAAAAGAAGGTTAATGCAACATTTAAATTAAATGAGTTTCTTGTTGCATGCTAACGAGCACAGATAAAAGGATGATTTTTAAAATACAAGAAAAAAAAAACTGATTAAAATAATATTATTTCAATAAATATTATATTTCTATTTTTCAAGACTGCTGCTAGAATTATTGTAGATAAACGTAAGAGTAAGGAAAAATTTTGCTGGTGTTTTTCAACAAAATAGCGTTATGTTGGGTGAAAGGATATGAAAAGAATCAGAATCAGAGAAGAGTGGGCAGTGCCTCTCGTAAGATGCGTGAACAGTTTCTTCGAGAATAGGTGTAAAACAATCGTGGTGATGTTTAAAATATTTGAGGCATCTCTCGTGATTATTATCATTGAGTTCTTACTATTTCTCAGAAATAAACAATCAAAATATCACCTACGGAAAGAGTAAGGTTTTTTAACCATTTAACTTGCATGGAGTAGCACACTTTGCATGATGTCTAACCCAAGCCTTTTGCCAGCTATATAGAAAAGCTTTTGTCACGTAGCGCTCATCACTGACATACAACACAATGAATGATGCATATAAAAATTGAGAAATGAGAATAAACAAAAAAAAAAAACAAATACAACTGCAGTCAAAAAAAAAAAGTATACAATCAAACATAATCACCAACACAAGCCACGATCAAATTCGTCTTTCTAATTCATCCACAAGTTTATCATTATAGAATCACGCACACCTAATTATGTCACATCCAGATATGCTTACCACAGCAACTCCATAGCAACGCATCCAAACCACAAATGATTACGTCTGTAATATTCAATCACACTTGCTTAACCCTTTGACGACCATTGGTACACCGGTGACCCTTTTACCTTCGAGCTTTTCCTGAAAAAACTATGGAATGGATTTTCATCATCAAGGTATCATTCAATAGAGAATAAATGTGGCTTGCAGAAAGTACCTAATTTATAAAGGAATATTCATTCCTTTACCAACCAGACTACCCCATAGTCGAAAAATCTTAACTTTTTCTCCCCCATATTCTTGCTGGAATATTTTGAAGGTGGGTGGCGCTACAGGGTCAAAGTTTTTGGAAAAGTTACGGGCAACCTTCTTCTTTTCAACGAAAAAAAAAAAAATAAACATAGTCCACTTCGACCACCCACGCGACCACCCGATCTGATGGGACCTCTATGTCCCAATTGTCGTCAACGGTAAAAATCAAAGACATATTTTAGTTTTGTTGACGAGTTGATTTATTTGAAAAAAAAAAAAAATAAATTTGGTTACATTTTTGATCGATACTCTGAAGTTTATTTTTTATGATAAATTTTGAAGCAATTTCTGTCTTTGGTGAAGCAAAATGGTTTTTTGCAAAAGGCACAAATAGAATTTGTTCGACGGTCTTTGCCTTGTTTGGAGCAGACAATACATCTCTTACGTCCCAGTTCACTTTTGTAGAGATAGTGACCGGACAGAGTAGCGACCTCTGCAAGTTTCAATCGCTTAGGTCCCTCTCTTACAACTACTGATGACGGTCTTTGGCGGTTGGTGAATGAATTGATCATTTGAATTGCCAGCTGCGCGCAGAATTCCAATGCAGATATAGAAAATGGATCATTATTTGAAGTAGAGATTTTGTTGTAAAAGCCATTTCTTCTTCGTCCAATTCGAATACCAGTTCATCGTCATCGCTATCCTCGGCATTTATCAATTGAATGATTCCTTCCTCTGTGAGGTAGAATCTGCGTTATCTCGGCATTTTGTGACTGCAAAAGTCGAACAATAACAATATCACTAAAGCATACCAGCTTGATCAAAAAGTTTTAGGACTCGTCACCGTGTGGCGCTCTCGTTCGTCCGATTTCAATTCTATTTTTTTTGTTGTGTTGGTAGAAGTGTCATGGACGTTATGTCAAATTTTCAGCTTGACAGCTTGACATTTCTTGAAGTGACGCCGTATTGTGTGCATCTACTTTTGTGTGTGGTTTCGATTTTTTACAAAAAAAAAAATGTCATCAACTTTGCAGCAACGAGTTTGCATTAAATTTTGTGTTAAAAACGGATTTAACGGTGCGCAGACGTTGGAAATGTTGGGAAAGTGTTTTGGCGACGATACTCTAACGAGATCGAACGTTTTTCGCTGGCACGGACGCTTCAGAAATGGTCGTGAGTCGGTCGGCGATGCTCACGGTTTTCATGGACTACAGAGGTGTTGTGCATCATGAATTCCTCCCAGAAGGTCAGACCGTCAACAAAGAATATTATTTGGGCGTTTTGAGACGTTTGCGTGAAGCAGTTCGCCAAAAAAGACCGGATTTGTGGGCAAACAACTCGTGGATTTTGCATCACGACAACGCGCCGTCGCACAATGCGATCATTATTCGTGAGTTTTTGGCCAAAAACTCCATGAATACCGTCCAACATCCACCGAATTCGCCTGATTTGGCTCCCTGCGACTTTTTCCTGTTCGACCACCTGAAGAAACCGCTCCGCGGATCGCGTTACAGCAGCCGAGAAGAGGTCATCGAAAAATCGAAGATGGCCCTGATGGCCATACCGACGGTCGAGTATAAAAAGGCTTTTGAGGACTGGGTCAAGCGTTGGCGTAAGTGCATTGCAGTCGATGGGGAGTACTTTGAAGGAGACAATATCGATTTTGATGAATAAACTTGTATTTTTCATTTTAAAAATAAAGTCCTAAAACTTTTTGATCAAGGTAGTATATGAAAAAATTACATGAAACTTACGAAAATTTGATAAAATTCCACACAAATTGTTAAGCAATAATATTTGTCACTCCTTTCGATACACTCTCGTGTTAACAACTATTTTTTCCGCCAAAAGTGACACTCAGTCTCGTTATGAATGCATTCTAGAATGGGTCTGAATACTGCAAAAGTGAAAAAACAGTTGCATACATTTTTACCTTTGACGACCATTGGGACATATAGGTCCCACGATTTTTCACACCTTTGCTCGTAAAATAATTTATATTTTGTAACACTTGGATTTGAAAATTTTTCAGGGGTTCAGGAGCGGTCGTGAAAGGGTTAAGCAGCTACACACATTCGCGCACCACAAATGTGTATATAGCAAGAGTAATACCGAAAACTCTACAAATGTCGTGAATAAAATTCTTGACAAACTTCTATAAAGTGTTAAATTAACAACTTTTAAGCCCATTGAATGCATAAAATTCTTGACAGCTGCACCTTGGCTTAATTTACAATGCGATGAGAGAAAAAAATAAACAAAAAAAAACTGAAAACTCTACAAATGTCGAAAGAAAAATCCCATTAAGACTGCAGAAAACATATTGAATTATCTTATTATTTCGAAGGTTTGTTAAGGTTAAACAAAAATATAACCTACGCAGCAACAATAACAACAAAAATTAGAGACTTTAAGCAGTCAGGTACCGTGGACAGTTCGTGTCTGGGGCGAAACAGGAATTTACCGCCACTATCTAAAAAATTTTGGTTTTTTCCAACCGAAAATATGTTTCTTAAAGAAAAATTAAATGAATTTTCAATTTCATATCACGAGGACCATTCTGCCACTCCCTATCCTTTGCTGCCCTGTTCCTGTACCTGCCTATCTCCCTACGGAATGTGAGTTTCGCTCATATGCTATGCAAATACATAGTTCTTTTTGATGTTTTAGTATCAATTTTTTTTTATGTCTTTTATTAAATGAAAATATGCCGTTTTGATGAACCCTGATCAAAATGTTTCGTTTTGATAGAAATTCTGTAGAAATATTTCATTTGATATTATTTCGCAGGCATTTTATAAAGTAGAAATGTTTCGTTTTGATTTGAAAATGTGTTATGTGCATTATTTTGAAAAATGTTCAGTTTTGCTAAGAAGTGCTGTGAAAATGTTTCATTTTTAACTTTTTTTCATAGGTATAAATAATATCAAATGGAAATTTTTCGATTTGGTGAATCTAGTAGGGAATATTCCGTTTTTAAGGGGAATTATTACGTTTTGATGTCTGCATAAATTTTTTTAAATAAAAATCTTCTTTTTTTTAGACTGACTTTATAGGAATTGTTCCATTTTTATGGAAATTCTCTGAAAATATTCCGACCTGACTTCTATTCGCCCGAATTTTATTAAACGGAAATGTTTCGTTTTGATAAACATTATTGAAAATGTTTCGAGTTCAGTTGCAAATGTGTTATTTAGACAATTTTGAAAATGTTTTGTTTTGATGGAACTGCTCTGCCGTACTATGCGAAAAAGGCTTATCTCAAAAAATTTTGTTACGAGATATTTGATGTTTTGTTTATGTCTTGTTGAAATGCCTGTAAAATTGATATAGAGAAAGTTCTCTTAGGGGATTTCTTATATGTTTAAACTCAGATACCGGCATTCAGCTATCCGATGCCAAAAGAATCACGGATATCTTTTTTTTTTTTTTTTTTTTTTTTGAGATAAGCCCTTTTCGCATAGTATGGCAGTGTGCTATGAATATAACTCGTTTTGAAATTTTTTCGCTGATATTTTATGAAATGTAAGCTTTTCGTTTTCATAGATCTTGTTGGAAAAGTTTCGTTTTGAAGAAAATATTTAATTTTGATGTTTTTTTGCAAAAGTTTTAGTAAATGAAAATCCATTGTTCGGACAGACTTTATTGGAAACTAGCAGATGCCCGCGACTTTGTACGCGTAGCCTGTTTATCTGCGAAGCAAACAATTTAAATTTTTTTAAATAGAACTACTGTAACAGTCAATTTTGATTCTTCTTCACAGATTTAGAGTTGTTGTTGTTTTCTCTTCCATAAATATACCATTGCATTGCCATGTGAAAGACAAACAACAAAGCCTAACTAACACATTCAATTAGCCCAGTTCACATTATCACACATGCTGTCCAACATGTCTTGACAACATCAATGTTCGATAATGTGAACTCTAGGAACGACCGCTTGACACACATGTTAGATGGATATCAAAAATGGTTGATTTTCCTGCTGTCTTGTCCAACCAATCAGTTTGAATTGATTGTCAAGCCTAGTGAACATTTTGCATTTGATATAGGATTTCATGCAGTTTACTTCGATGTGGACGCTCATAAATTCTGCAATTGATGTTTGATGGCATGCTCGATAATGTGAACTCAAAGCAATATTGACAGTCACACATGTTGTCAAGCCATGTAGGACAGCATGTGTGTTTTCTATGTGTGAACCTACTGTAATTTTTTTTCATTCTTCATTGTTCAAAAATTCCGCGTTGTTGTGTTGACAAATTGAGAATGAGTGCGAGAGTAAAACTCCGTTTTGTGTCTTCCATTGCATTGTCATATCAAAATAAAACGCACACACCCTTACTAACCCACTAACTTGCCATTAAACGATTTGTTATGCTCACATGCTTCTTTCTATGTGTGAAATTCATTTTTGTTTAGCAATTTTAAAACTTTAGTATTTTGATATTTAAGAAGAATATCGTGATAACTTTAATTCTATGTTAAGACCAAGCGCCTAAGAAAGATAACTAAAAAAAATTGATCGAAATTGATTCAGTAGATTTTGCGTGAATCCCGTTCATCGAAAACGGCTATCATTTTATTTATATAGATGTTTAATTTTCATGGAAATACTGTGGAAATATTCCGATTTGGCTTCCTTTTGCATGAATTTTATAAAATGAAAATAATTCATTTGATATTTGATTTTAATAATTCCACTATTGCTTCTGAATTACGTACAATATCCACATGCATAAGAACGCCGCCATTTCTCTAGTACTTGACTACCAAACTTCGTATGCGAATATAGACTGAATTACTTTTGAATTGCAAAATGTGGGAAAATTTCATATTTTGAGCTGTAGTTAATGCCTCTTGCGTGTGACTGATGGCTTTAGTTCCTTAGCATAATTTTGCACCCCCGTACTACTCTTAAAATTACGAAGCATAAATTTTAAACAAACTTATGTCCCATAATCATCATCACGCTTCTGTGAATCGAAAATTAAAAAATTTTACTGTCACTCTTTAAAAGTAGGAAATTGATTTTACTGACTCAGTGGACATCTGTCGTCAAGTACCAACAGCGCTGTTATCAACATTTCAATGATTGCTGATAACTCAACGCAGCCCAACTCTAAGTGTTCAACCAACAGCAGCAGCAGCTGTCATTCATCATTAGTGTTGCTTAACCCTTCGTTACTTTATCTAGTGGTTTCCTTTTTACAATTATTTTTCAAAATTTTATGCCCCAATAAATTTTGCAGTAACTTTTCTTTAATGAATTTGAAAAAAGGAAAAAAAAAATGAAAGAAAATTTCAATGTTTAATTTATGCTTGTATGGAGCTGAAAGGACCTCACAGCAGTGAGTACACTTTTTTGTGCATAAAGTGATGCAAGCGTGCGTTAATTTCAAAGGTTTTCATCTACTATTTCTACAATTTTAATAGTTTCATATTTTGTTGATTTTTTTATTTAAATTATTTTATTTTGTTTTTGATATTTGGTTCTTTATAAATTTTTGTTTGGTTTCAATTTCTTTTCAAGTCTTTTATACTTTTGCTACCCTGAAGCATGCTGCTGCTACGCTTTCATTGCTCATGCTGTAATGGCGGTAAAGGCGGTTGTTTTATTTAATTTAAGGTTCATCCTTTGAAAACAAGTTCTGAATATTAATATTTTAATTTTTGTTAACTTTTGTACATGCAAAAATAAAATCTGTTAGCTACAGACAATAATTTACATTTCAAGCATAATTAGACTTGAAAAAGTTGTTTCAATTAAGAATTTTATTACTCAAAATAATTAACGAAAATTTGGGAGAGTGTGACTTTTTTGCCAATTTTTTTATTTTATAATTCCATCTATTTTTAAATGCTTTTTCTTCTGTAATGTGACTAAAATCCATGTAGCCCCTAGAGGGCTCTGTAGATGAAAATTTATAATTTTTGCGTTATTTCTCGTGATGAATTTCATAGAAAAATATGTGACCATTTTTTTTTTCTTTATGGTATGATACAAAAACCATTTATAAATAGAAATTTAAATTTTGTAAGAAAAAAAAATCTCAAAAAAGTTATACTCTCCTAAAATTTTGACTTGAATATTTAAAACCTCTACGAAGAATTAAGACCAATCCTAAATAATTTAAAAATATTTTTATCGTATTCTATGGAAAAAACGCTAGAAATTTAATATATTTTTGAATTTTTATCATTACCAAAAAATTGCCTACAAAATTTATAAAACTGAGGTCAAAGCAAAATTTTCAGAGAAAATTCTAAAAGAAACATATGGCCGCATCAAAGTTATTCCAGATTAAACTCTCCGAAGCTTATGATTTTACTTCCGACTAATTATTCTTCCTGCACGCCGCTATCATCTACAGGTGTATGCGGATCGCCTAAGCCTGCGGCTGCTCTAAGGGCTTCCACTCTATTTTAATGATGTCACCTGCAGGTCTACCGAAAGCATTTCCCATCCAGTCCCACCACCTCTTCTTAAACTGGTCGGCAGTTTGCTGCGTTAATTCCCACAGTCTGATACGACTTCTGACCAAAATATGCTTAGTGTGCGTCACAGGAATTGATTTATAAAAGCCTGCACATTTATTTTTATATTACTAGTGGTCATATTCCATAATAGCCATTCATATAAAATCACAGATTTGTCATTGGAGTCAAAAATATTTCAACTTATCGCGAGAAGATAGCGACGAAGACTTTCACACCGATTGTAATCATTCAAATGCCGGTCTAGCTTTCTAGAGTCTATAATTTGTATTGTCTCTAGATCCGCAACTTTTGATAAAGATATAGCAGTAGACACTTCTATTGTCATGCCGATAATATCAAAATGGTTATAAGTTGTTGTGATACTCCTGTTTTAGTTAAGCCATTAAGGCTAAATCGAGATGACATTTCTATGATTTTTGTCACCATATTCGCAAAACTGTTTGTGAGCAATCAAATATCGCCCGTGTAACAGAGGTCATTGATATTGCCTTGTAGTCTGCAGGTAAAACCCGTATTTTCGTGCATTATTTTCTCCACGAAGATGATGAGAACAATATTAAAATGCAATGGAGATAATATGGAGACTTCAACTCCTACAGGGAATCACCTACTCAGTACAATATTATGTAGCACTCGGCAGCTGGCTTGCTGGTAAAGACATCTAATGATTGATATTTATAAATTTCAATAGAACGCCTTTGCGTTCGAGAGCACCCCATATTTGTGGTTCATAGCCAAGTGAAATTTGTAATTTACGATTAAGTTGTGCACTTGTGTATTACCATCATAGGTGGTTTAACTTTAATAGTGCAATCAGAACTGGTATCTGCTCTTCTCATTATACAAATGTTGTATACTTTCCTGTATAGACTTTTCTTATTTAAAAATGATAAATTTTGTGTCTCTTTACCACTGGGTACACGCCATGTAACTTTGTGGCTTATGAATCAAGAGTTTGTGAGTATTGCAGAAGTCTATCAAAATGTCACGATTTTTGTTTAGTCTACCAAGACTATGCTTATCGATGACATGTTCGCTGTTGCTGTTGTTGTTGGCAATTTTAGCATTTCCCATTAGTATAATCAAATAAATCCTGTCGGCCTTGGAGAAAGCATTTGAATAAAATAAAAATTGTGATTTTTGGAAACAAAATGAATGGAATTCTGCAATATTTTTGCTGCATATAAATAATGTTTCGTGATTTCTTTAAAAAAAATGCATAGTTATCCAGAGGCGTCGAAACGAAATTTTTCATGGGGGGGGGAAGTGCAGCTCAAATAAAATAGGTCGATAAATTTTTCTGAAAAAAAAGGATTCATTCTATACTTTAGGACGTTACATAAAGATAATTTTGTATGAAGATGTTTTGTTGTTCGTTGATATTTCCATTAGTTAACAATAAAGTAAGCTTTGTTCAAATGTTTCCAAAAGTGGCTTTCGAATTCTTTGCGAGATGAATTCTTTCATAAACCTTCGCAAATCTAAGGATCCAGTTTTTTCCTTATAAACATAAAGGAGCGTTATATGGGTCATTTGTAAACAAAGATAAGTATTTAACCGTCGCAAAACGCTAAATGACCTCTCACAAGAAGCTGCTGAATCTGACACTGTCATTATTAAATTGGCCAGTCGATAAAATTGATCTAGCAGGTGTTTCGTTGTGTGAAATGATTTCCGAAGTTGGTCAGCGATTTCAGGACAGAACGTCGGCTTGTTTCCAGGCATGCTTTTCAATATTGGGAGTTGAGGATGGAGGCTGGTCAGTTCCAAATCATTTGAGAAATACCCTGTTTTGACTCCAAAATTTCTTCAGTGAGTACATTTCCTTTATATGCATCAAGTAGTACATTTTCTAACGACTCTAAAGCATCAAGGTCTAACAGAAATTACAACTGAATTATCATCATTATCAGTGCAACAGTAATTAAAAAATGATTACATACAGATCTTTCGCTACTCTCTTGCGTTGTCGTGAATAATTTTGACTTTTTTATATTTGAGTTTGGAAATCACTAATAAAAGTTTTTACTAAATTTCAAAAAGCCTAAAGCCCCTCTTTTATTTCTAAGATTTATTGAGTCTGCAGCCCCAAGGTGATATATTTGACATCCCGTAAAAATTCTAAGTTGGGCATACTCGAGAATACTCAAAATATTTATCTGAAATATTATCAATGCTTTGGCTGTTTTTCGTAAATGATCAATAAATATTTTCAGATTTCAACGTGAATATTTTCTGTTGCTCTTACCATTGCTATTATGATTCAAAATGATTGATATTCATTTCATCATCATTAATTTTGATTATTATTTATCATTATCTTTTATTATTCGAATCATTATTATCATTGTGCAATTTTTTATTTTTGGGCTATTATGGGGACAGCCAGTATTAGAATATGATTCATTGACTCAATTGAAGTTATCAGCAATTATAAAAAGTTCAATTTGTCAAAAAAAAAAATTAAATGAACATTGTCGCCTTCCTTACTACACTCCTCAGATATACATAGATGATTTAAATGAAATTCACATAAGGCACACCCCGAAAAAATTCCGACAAAGCTGAATTTTGTTGAGATCACTTATTTTTATGTGCAAATCAGAGGTTAAGTGCAGCCTTTAATTCACCATTAGACCTTTTTTTTTTTGGGAGATGAGAAGAAGAAGTAAATTCTGTTTATTCCAAATTTTTTGAAATCTGCCGACAACTTGTACTGAAAATTGTAGCTTATAAAACTTTCTACAAAAATTTTTGTTCATGGAAGATATTGATTGAAAAAGTATATCGAGTCTCATAGAAAATAAAATGTAAGAGTTTATTCCCACATTTGAAAACTTGTGCCGACAGTGCTTAAGTGCCACAAAATATTTCACTCTCTGATATCCACTGAGATCAATTTTTCATCATGGCTTCGTTGCATGATGTGCGATCGTCGAATATTGAAGGGCAAGGTTATTGCACTTAGGTTTTAAGTTTAAAAATATAAATATTATATCTATATATATTCCCGGTCGAAATAGACACTAGGCAAAACTAGTTTATCCTACGCCTGAAGGTATGCAATGAAATTTTAGTTCTCCCTAAAAAGTTGTTTAGCGGTCAACCTACATAAAACGGGTGATTCATTTGTAGGTACTTTTTCAGTTGGAATTTTGTGACTGATCAGCCGTGAGTTGTGTAAAACTGTCATGGTATTTTTGTTCAGCATTGTTTGAAATTTCATCATTAATAAGCTTACGCCATAATCATGCATGCGATTTACAGGAATTTAGTAAATTAATTAAAATTTCAACTTTATATTCACGAAATTCACATGATTTCTGGAAATAATGAAACAAAATGGCCGCCCAGATCATGTAATATCTCAACTCTAGACTTCTTCCATTGAGGCTACGTAAAGTTCAAAGTCTTCGTCGATTAGCCAGCTACGATTGTGAAATTGGAAGCCAAATTATGCGCGTCATTCGCCAAATATCAATCAAAATGCTCGAATGCGTCATCGACAATTAGAACTTTAGAATAAACCATTTTTCCATAGAGTAAAAAAAAACGACCAAAGATCGACTTTAGTTTCAGACGATATTTTCATGATTCTCAGAATGTTTTAAGAACGTCATTTTATGACAGTAAGTTATTTCCAAGCAAACGAATGTCCCTAAATAAACGTTTTCTCTAAAATACCTTTTACTTAGCATAGTCAGCATTGGCAAAGTCAAGTACTTAAAACCATTGCGACGGTTATCATAAAACAGTCTTTTTTTTAATACTCCACAGCATTAAAAGTTTTTAGAGCAAAAACAAAAAAAAAATAATGCGAAAAATACCCCAAAAACCAAAACTAATTAGCGCTTTACCATCAAAATCAACACAAAAAGTGAGAATTATCCTTAATGCAAAGTATAAGTGGGCGCCTTAATGACTGCAAGGTTGCGAAAATCTGCTGCAATGCCTTTACACTGAACACATACACAATACGTACAGAAATGAAAGTTGACACACTTCCTGTCTAAGGTATGTGTGAGGGTGTTGTTATTGAAATGCACATGTACACTCATTCACACACACACACACACACATTATTACTAGTACTCAGGGGCGTTTCTAATGCATTTGTCTGCATCATTGTATGTGGGGGCGGCAATTTTAATTCCTTCATTTGTAATCTCGTTTTCTTTTTTTTTTTGGAATTCAGTGAAATGAAAATGTTTATGAAAACAAGTGAGTTTTTGTTGTGTTTCACAAAATGTATGCATACCTTAATATATGCAAAGGCTTTGGCAGTGTGTTATTTCTTTTATCTTACGCTTTGCTGCATCGTTATTATTGTACAAAAGGAGATAAAATGCTACGTAGTATTCAAATATGCATCATGCAGAAACAACACAAACTTTATGCGCATATTTTGCACAAAGTTATGCTATTTTCAAACCAATCCAGGTGTCTGAAAGTATGCAATATCTTTTGATGCATTTTGCAAAATTTTTTTCTTCGTGAGAAGCTGAACAAGTTCGCGGAATTAAGCAAAAGATTAATGAAAACCCTTTTTTTTTTGACACTTACTTCAAAGGAATGACTTAGTACGGTATAGCAAGTGGCCTTCACAGAAACTTTGAATATCTTGTGATAGGGTAGCTCAAACGCACAATTAACAGAAGTTGAAATATGATATGAGAAATAGAGAATCCAATAAGTAAGTTGAAACCATACACATTCAGACGTAAATACCCGCAAGTGATGAAAGCATAGGCCCATTTGCGAAAAAAGCTTCGCAGGTATTCAGCAAAGCCAAAAGAACCAAGTTTCGAAGTGACTATAAATTCAATTGCTGAAAATACACCAAAGACTAAGATGAACTAAGAGCATGCCTTGCAGAAAGTGCTGATAAAACTTTAGTGTTTGCCTAAAGTGGCACTGCTTCTCAAGGTCCAATAACACTTTTAAGACGAAGGATAACTTAGAAGTAACGCTTTAAGTCTTATTTCATGTGCAAAATAAACTTTGGAAACTAATTCATTTCTTTAGGCTCTACCATTATTGACCATTTTTCAACATGCTTTTGCACGCTTGTATTAAGGTTTTGCTTATATTAAAGCATTTTGCTTGAGGTCAGTCAAATTGATGTCTTATCCGATGTTTTTTGTATAATATTCGACTATTATTGACTTTTCGAGTTGTCTTCAGCAGAGCTTTAGACACTTTAAATCGCGGCATTCAATGAACTTTCAACGATCATCTGAAAGACCTCTTTTATGCCGATATCAAATTCCTCTTCGCCAACAAGTAGTCTGATTTGCAAGAAAAACGCATTACCTTGGCCGTACCAACAAGGATACTTTCACCAACAATTGTATTCACCGAACTTAGAAATTTTGGTGACCCAGTACCATTTCCAATGTCGAATTGCTCACCAGATGCTATCAAGATACGATTTCCATTCGAAACAAAGGACAAAAATGAAAATGGATTATCACAAGTCGTGAAAATCATCAGCTGATGTCTGCCGAGAAGCATGAAAGTGGTGCTCTGAGGGTAGCAGAAAGTGCGGTCATCATAAATCATCGTGAAAACGATTGCTAGAGCAAATAATACGTAATTCAGAAAAATTTTGAAGGAATCGCTATTGAAGAGTTTTGTGGAGGATCTAAGTCCGTGAAGAAATAAAGGACACCAGAGAGATTGACTTTTCGATGATATGAGGGTTGTATCTACTTTGCAATATATCAATACTACTCGATGCTTCTTGAGCAGTGGTGCTGATGACTTGTTTATCAATTCTGTATGCGTGCACGTTTTCTTATGCTCTTTAAACACCTGGTCGTTCGTTGAAGCTCTTTGCAAGTCCTCTGAGCAGCACTGTTCTCGAGCTTTCTCGAATTTTTCGATGTCATATATTATTTTTCGAATTTTTTAAGGTTGTTTAACTTATTACCCCCATTCAAAACTTTCGATGGCTTTTTTCAACGAATTGTTTGATAGTCCTTGCTCCATTTTTCACTTTTATCAACTTTTTTGATAATTTCCAGCTGTATTTTTCGAAACTGCTTAATGCTTTTGACTTTTATTGTTATTTTTAAAACACCTCATTTGTCTTTTTTAAGAATTAACAGGAGTACAAAGCTGTCATATCGATTTTTTTCTCATTTTAAGCGAACTTTTCATGTTAAAATTTTTTTCAAAAACTATAAAATTCAATATTGACAAAAATATTTAATCCAGAAAATCATGAACAAAGCAGGCACAATTATTCATAAATTTTTGTCATTTTTAAAAATTCACTGAAATTTTAATTCATTTTTAACTCTTTACTATGTGGTGTTATTGGAATAGAATTTGAGGAAATGCATATTCAGAACATTACATTTTTTCGTTTAATTTAGTATAATAAATGTTTTGGCAAATTTTGCATCGTATAATTTTATTTTAATTGCTAATATTGACTCTGATATTTGTAAGTTATTATTAAAATTGTTGGCTTTTTTTGTTTAATTTATTATTAAATTTGTGTTGATTTTTGCTGCATAGTTTTAGGCATTCGCACCATAAACTAAGCTGTCAAAATGCAAATTAATAGAATTGAATACATTTTTCAAATAAATTACGTGGTAATGTCTAATTCTATTGAATTGCATTGTTATTTTAGCTGATTTATGCATTTATAACTTCCGTGTGCAGGTTTTGAAAAGTTTTTGTGTGTGGTCTTCTAAATAAAATGATTAAAATGCTTTAAAATGCATAAATATTTAAACATACATGCATACTTATTTGTATATTTGTGCAGTTTCTTTTTTTAGATCTAATTTTGCCATTTACCACAGTGTATACAATAATTGCATATTCAAAAATATTTGCTTTTGCGCGTTGTTTGTCTAACTATAAAATTATAATTAAATTTTTGGCCATTCAGTTATTTGGTAAGTAATTAATTGACGTATGCTAGTGACGCAAAAATTATTATCCCATAGGAATTGCCTATGTCCTTAGCTAACATTGTCATTGTCATATTACACGTTGTGTTCTAAGCAGCTACAAGATTCACTACGATAAATAATGTAGTGCTTTAGTTCTTTAAAAAGTGGCAAAACTGTGTTAATTGTGGATATACATATCTCCACCATCTGGCCACCTGCTCTCCACCGTGTCATAGTGTTGTCATTGGCATAGCCTACAATTTTGCTATCGGCAGAACCACGATGGTCATCAAGTAAAGGTCTTTAATTGCATCATTTGCAGAGTCCAAACATATGTATATCATTTGTGGAGCACTTAATTATATCGACAGTAAGCATTTCGGTGGAACCCGCAATTATTTGATCGACAAACTGCTGAGTTGCCAGCTAAGTTAACAGATCTAACACAAGAGTACCATGCCCAAATACCAAATTAAACATTTCATATGAATACTGTCTAATGTTCCAAAATTTCTCAGATGATCAGGAAAGGCATATCAACGAAAATACTTGAGTCCATCTTTGGTAATCCCAAAATCATTGGATCTGCAGAACTTTTTATCAACAAGCATGTGCTTGGTAGTAAATTTATCAAAAGTCAATTTTTTTTTCTATAAAGAAATTAGCCTTGATCAAAAACTAATTGAGATTCAGTTACCGTGGTTCCATGGTGAAATTAGTAAGAGTGATGTCAGTATGTAGTCGGCTTATTTTATAAGAGAGATGAATAAAAAATCCTCTCTCCTCTTATAATGCTTATTTTTTTATTTTTAAAGCCAGCAACAAAATCAAAGAGAAATAAAAGTGAATTGGCGATAAATGCTACAATTTGGCTGTCAGTATTGGAATGTGGTCAATAATGAGATTAAGAATTTTCTATTGATTCATCTTATGAGATGGTTTAACATGACAACATGTTGTACGACGAGGGCTTTGCTATGATGCTAATTGAACACGAATAGTGATCTCATTAGACAAACAATTCCTGAGAATCTTTGTCGGTGTTATTACATGCTCAAGGCTAGGACTTTCTGACGTAGGTGATCTTTGCAGAAGCTGTAAAGAGTCTGTCTTTCATTATCTTTGTGGATGCATAGCGCTGACAAATCGGCGTTTCAAGGTATTCGAATGCCACTTCATCGTCTCTCTTGAAGACATCGCTCAAAAGTGTCCAAAATCCATTTTTAAGTTTATAAGAATTTTGAAGTGGTTTACATAGGTTGAAAACGAAGTTCTAAAAAGGGTGTACAATGGGCTCAACTGCGGCATAAGTTATGATAACAATTTTCATCTCCTGAGTTAGCCTAACCTTACATAATGACTCATCTTTAGTGACGAAGCAAAGAGCACAGAAGGTATGACATACGATTGTTCGTTACAAGTCTTTTCAACCGTACATCGGATTGCAGTATGCTCACGTAAGAAGCGTAGATACCGTAGAGAGCATGGTCAAGTCTAACATATGGAATATCTCATCAGACATAAATCTCAGTACAACGCTCTCTCGATATTAACTTAGACAAGAACAGGTTTGAACGCAACTAAACGTTGATCACTGACATGAGAGAAAAAAAGGGGGGGCATAATGACAAAAAGAAAATTGTGGAACTTTTTTTATTTAGTAATTAGTGTACACGTTCCGATGCATTTTTTATCTCATTTTTCATCTTATTCTACCTTCTATCTCCAAAAGTAAAAAAAAAAAATTTTGTTTGAATAGAAAAGAAAAACAACACAACACAGAATTTAAGATGCAGCATAAGCATCGAAAAATCAAACGACAATTTTTTTGTGAAGTTTTGCAAAAACTTAATTCTAAAAAAATAGATATTTAGCTTTAAAAAATAAAAAATTTAGTTATGCAATAATCTTCTTTGGCACAAATATGCTTTTTTTGAAAAAAAATTATTAAAATCGGTTTCGTACATTTTGCGCCAAATCGTTACAAACCATTTCCATGTAAGCAATTTTCTATAAACATTATAGATAAGAAAAATGGTTTTTGTAATTTGATGCAATTTTTCTAGTTTTGCAAGGGGTTTTTGGGATGTGGGATAGGAAACTGACCTAACGATAATTTTTTGGTGAAGTTTTGCAAAAACCAAATTCTAAAAAAATAGATATTTAGCTTTAAAAAATAAAAAATTTAAGTATGCAATAACCTTTTTTGGCACAAATATGATTTTTAAAAATAGATATTATTAAAATCGGTTCTGTATATTTTGCGCCAAAGCGTTACAAGCCATTTTCATATAAGCAATTTTCTACAGTATAGCAGAATGCAGAATAAGCAGAATGGCTTTTATGACTTGATGCAATTTTTTTAGTTTTTGGGATGTGAAAGTGCTGGCCTTTGTTTTTTAGTAATAACTTTTTTTGTTACTCCAAAAAGAAAGTTGACTTTGGTAAATAGGTAGGCTGCAAATTATCTCTTTGCTCGGGCGCTGAATTTCCACTGTAGGCCACTGACCTTTAAAATGTTTGCTCCTAATCTGATTAGTCATACGTTGGAGCACAGCGTGTTCCCAATTACCAATGGGTACACTAGGTTTGAACGCAGGAAGCCTGCCAAAAAAGTTAAAGCTAAGCTATGGGTATGTGTTGCTGGTCTCAGAAGTCATGTGACAAACTACAGCATACACACGACAGTAATTAAAGCAGACAGCTTTGAACAGAGAAAGCCTGCGACATAATAAAAAGTGCTCCTGAACACAGTCTAGAATTGTACGCTGCGTTTAGAGACAGAGTTCCTCTGTCACGTTGATGTTAGGAAAACTCGATGATTTAATAGGAGCAATAGATTTTCTAAAGCCTAAACGACATTTTTCTGAAAATTTGACTCTATATTCCACATTTTAAGCAAAAATTATGATGTTCCCAGATGTTTTTATTTGAAAAAACTTTGCTAACATTTGGTGTTGAATAACATTAATTGTAAAGCTCTTTCTTTAAAACATAAATTCCAATTATTCCATACCACACGCAAATTATTTATTTTTGAAGCTGAATCTTGGATACCAGTTAGCAAGACCTTGCCGAACACCAATTTTATATTACTTGTGCGAATTTTAATTAATTACAAAATAAAAAATACATTAAATATTTGCAATTTTTTTGGCTAAATGTTCAAAGGAAGGATATGGTTGACGTGACACTGAATAAGCTATATAAAATTTGACACATGATTAGCTACATAATTTCCGAAAGCAAATTTTATATTTACACCCTAAGCGAAATTTGCCTGCGTAAAACATACCGCAGCTGCCAGAAAAAAATTTTAAAGCATTAGCATTTCGATTTATATTTAATGCCACCCTTTTTGTATTCCTAAAAGACTCACTAACTTTAAAGAACGAATAAAAAATTGCGCAACCCAATCGATAAATTTTTTTATTTTTCAATAAACAAGCGCGTTAAAATGCAATTTAGCTTGCCCCAAAAAAAAAAACTCTGACCATTTATTTTCTATGCCACACAGATTTCTGACCAAACGACATAAAGCCAAATGGCCATCAGACGTCCATTTTCCAATACATTTTTTCCGATCGATGCTATCGTAAATATTCCTAACTGACTGTTAAAGAATGAACAAAAAAATGAAACGAATGTTAAAGTTCACAGCCAAAATGTATGCAATGTTTTTTTTTCGCCAACTTTTCTACGCTCATTTTTATTCGGGTTGCTGTTTTAAAGTGGTAGCGATAAAAAAATATGAGCGTACGAAGAAAACCCAAGCAACAACAGCAACAGTATCATGTTGCCTCTAGGCTATGCAATAAATAAATTGTCATTTCATGTTTATAAGCGTAGCATAACATACTAGCAAGGAAAAATTGCTTAATATACTTTTTGGCGCACAAGCGTATGAAACATAACAAAAGAAACAGTAAAAAAAACCCAGGCAGGCACTGCAGCAGAGGAGCAAATGATAGAAGCTGACTGCGGTCACCCGCAATTTTAACTTCACATGCCGCCAGCACACACACAGTGACATAATAAAAAACAGAGAGCGACACAGTATAACCACTACAATGACAGCTCAGCGTGAAATGATACATTTGTTACAAACAACACACGCTCTCTCATCTTTTTGTATAAAATTCCGCATATAAATTAAATCTAATGAACTGCAAATTTAAATTTACGAGCCCAAAGTTGCGCACCAAAACGATTTTCATTTGTTAGAAAATTTTTGCAATTTTTTTTTTTTTTTTTTTTGCGGTTGCCGTGTTAAGGTCAGCTTGCTTTTAAAATGTTGCATACTTTTTAGCTAAAGAAATAAATAATAAAATATATTTTCTCAGCTAAATCACTGTCCAGATTTTTTTTATGATTTCATGAAAAATTATATAAAATTTTGCAAAGTTTTTATTGTGCACCTAAGACTATAAATTTTCGTTTTTAGTTTAATGTCAAAAATTAAATTAAGTGAAAATCAAGTTACAAGGTCCTATACATAATACTTTGATGACACATTTTACGCTTGAACATTTTGTGGAGTCTGCAGAAACTAGACAGACATTTAAATGTTCTTGTCAAAAATGTAAGGGGAAACAGTTTCTTCTATTCACACAGAAAGAAAAGCTTATATAAAATTACCTATGAATCGAATATAACTTGCTTAAGGCTGGTTCATTTATGTGCTAGCTAAGCTCTGGAGTATTATTACAAAGAAAACTTAAGTAAAATTTAGGTAAATTTTATAAAAATAGAATAAAATACAAGACAATAAGTAACCTGTAAGCATATGGTGTGTTCTATTTTAATTTCCCCGGGCCTATAATAACTCGAGAACTATGTAAATGTTTTAAACAAAAGTTATATGGTTTCTAAGTGGTTAAATACAGTGACATTGCATTTGATCTTGAAATCAATTTTTAAGCTGATTTGATGGTCAACTTTGATTTTTTATATGTAAACATATAGTTTTTATAGCGGATTTGCACTCTACAGGAAAATCGAACAGGGGAAAACATAAATCAGGAAAATGTTCGAGAGAATAGAATGCACACGCCACAAATCTTGTATTCGTTGGAAGTATTTTCTGGAAATCCAATGCTTCATGAGCAGATAAAGTGTACAAAGGATACATACATAATACATATCATTTTTCCATCTTTATTTCCTTTACCATCTCTCTGTTTCTTTTTCAATCTCTGTATTATTTTCCTACATTTCTGTTCTATATTTGTCTCTATCTTAGCAAAGATATAAGTGGGAGCCGGTTAGAACCGAATCACGTTGCAACTATTGGTGATACCACGGTGCCAAATATTTATTCCCCTCTTCAAACTATTTGCAGTATTCTCTCATGCGAAATGCTTAAGATATCATAATGTTGTGTTTCTTTGGCGCAATGGCAACAAGATCGAACTTTTTTTGAGTGTAAACAGAAAACTTTTAAATCAAAATGGTTAAACTTTAAATTAACTGGGAATGTAGTAGAATTTATAATCTTAAAATTCTGATTCAAGCCCACAGAATTGTCTTTTTTTTTTTGTTTTTCAACTGATCAACGATTTTAATTTAATTTCAAATAATTTTTAATCAAATGATGAATTCAATTAACCAGATTTTAGCTTATCTTGAAAATATAAACACTCTTAGTTAAGTTAATAAAATCTTGAATGAAACTTTAAAGCGCATACTAAGCATTGACGATTATAAGACTTCCTTGCATATACAAACGAAATACCCAGCGCTCTGCCATGCCAGATGAGACATTTTTGGACACAATACAATCTAGCTCTTATAGAAACAAAGCTACTGAGTGCCTCAGGAATAATGGAACTATTTCGTATTAGGTTAGACTTGACACAATAGTGCTCTAAAATGAGTTCATTGTACCTTAACTTAGTAGTCCTGACACCATAAGTCTATTCATACTTACAAAACATTTAAGCAGAAGTAACATCAACATTTTAGTCAAACCTATAAACACCATGCATGTGAGCAGTTACATCAACTATCTGTCAAAATTGGAAAAATATTTTTGTAAAATTTGATGCTGAAAGATCGAAAATTAATGTCTGTCATAAAAAAAGCAGCCTCAACTCTTCAGGATAATCTAATATGAATCTTTAGAAAGCATAGAAAAATATCCAATAAATTATGAACCACAATAGCTCAAGCGTAAGAGTGGAATGAATGCATTCATTTTCAATTTTAACTCATGAGAAATTCCGCATTCAGAGTGCAGCTTTTTAAAAATGAAGTCATCTTTGCAGCCTTTTTGTATCTCAAAAGAATGCAATTATTTTGTTGACGTCACATTTTTGATTGGAAAAATGATTGGAAGAATTTTGATTGCATTGAAGTCACCTCAAATCACTTTTAATTCTTTGCAATCACTTGAAGTTGCTGCAATCACTTGAAGTCGCTGCAATCACATGAAGTCGCTGCAATCATTTGAAGTCACTGATGATGTGGGCAATTTATTCATTGAGCTTATCGATCATATACATACATATGTATATACATTGGGGCGGATTAAATTTTTAAGTGGTCCGGAAACTCTATTTTTCTGAAAGTTCGTCAAATTTTAAGCAAAAAAGTCCACTACACCATATGGCTACAATGAATTTCGAGCCCAAGAGTTTTTATTTGAAGTAGTTAAAACTATTCAAATTGCTTATAGCGCCATCTGATGGCAGTTTTCAGTACTTTTCGTTTTCTTCCTCAACTCGTAAGCATTAAAATGACGTTTTCTTAATTTAAATCGGTCCATTAGTTTCGGAGTTATTCAAGTCTGAGCAGAACTGCAGCGACTTTAAGTGATTGCAGCAACTTCAAGTGATTGCAGCAACTTCAAGTGATTGCAAAGAATTAAAATTGATTTGAGGTAACTTTAATGCAATCAAAATTCTTCCAATCATGATTCCAATCAAAAATGTGACGTCACCAAAAAGATTGCATTCTTCTAGGATAGAAAAGGCTGCAAACTTATGACACTGAGGTCTACAGGTGACTTAATTTTTAAACAGCTGCACTCTGAATGCTTAATTTTGACAGTGACTTCAATGGATTTCAATTGCAAATGAATGCACTCTTCCAAATCTTATATGGAACAAATCAACCAAAACTACCATGCTAAATTGATCCAACTGTTGTCTTGTCATGTTTGCTTAAGAAAAATTACAAGATTATTCAATTCCATAAGTTCCAAGTTCCATAAGTTCCAGGGAAAGATAAAGTTTTCCGCACAGTTTGATCGAAAGAATACTTTCAGTAAAATTTGGTGAAACCTGACAGTTCAGATTTTACTCATAAAAAAAGGATAAGTCCTTCGAAAATCTGTGTGTTTTGAACTTCAAATGTAGAAAGTCAAAGTCATTGAAGGTTTAACAATTACTTATTAACATTATGATTCAAAGTTCAACATACTAAAAAAAGTCCGGAGCACTTTTTATGAACATGGTCTTTGAACCAACTTCAGTATAATGTTATTTATATTGTTCTGATAAAAAGTAAAAAGAAGATGAAATTTTAGTCAGCATTTGAGCTCTTTTATCTATCAGCCGAGGTAAAGCATTTTGAAAAGCCCAATGCCTGCTAAGTTTTATCAAATTTTACCGTAGATATTTTTTTCGAAAAAACCTCAAGGTGTGCCATTAAACTCTCTCACTGAGTATTTTGCCTATTTTTCTCTAAGAATTTTTATTGTGCTGAAGGTCAAAAATCAGTTTTATACATCATCAGTATTGAAGAAATTTTTGCATTAAGCCATGTTAACTAAACAATTCCAAGACTAAAAACCTTTTGGGTTATAAGATAAATATTCCCCAATTAGTAAGTTCCTTTCATAGAATTTTAGTATTTTCTTAAATCTACAATGTATACACAGTTTATGCAAATGTTTTCCTTTTTATAGCTATTGTTCCCATTTGTTGAACTTTTTTTTTTTTAAGGAACATTATGAGGAAAAAAATGCTTTCAATCGAAAAAAAAACTTGAGCGAAGAATAAGAAAAACTTTTAACAACAGAGCACAACACCGAATAATAGAAAATGCCGAAATACAGCAAATAGTCAAGAGTATAGAAGATGATGGTGGTGGGTCAGTACTCAAAATACAAAAGGCATTGCTGCAAATATCAGTTGTAAGAAAGCACCACTTGACCTTCTTGCGAAAAAAAAAAACGATTTTTTTTTTCACATTATATTTTGCTGAACTTAATATGCTTACCTACTGCTTGCTATTCTTCATATTTCCATTGAAAAGTTGGCAAAATTCTTTTGAGTTCAAATTTAACGTCATCGAGCTAAAGTGCTGCTGAAGTGGTAAAGAAAGTTACAGAGAAGTAGTCGAGTATCAGAAAAATATAAGTAACGTCGACAAATAGAAAACATAATCAGACGCCTGCCTGACTTTCGATGTGGTACCGATAACAGCATGAACTTGAGTCAGTTAGTCAGTGCAACGTTAAAATGCTGCACCAAATCGAATAAGCAGATATTGCAAATAAACTTTTGAGGCAAAAAGTTGGCTACTATTTTAGGCTGCTTTGGCACTAATGGAAGTTAGAAAGTGATGACTTTAAAAGCATATGTAATATGATTAGCCTCATGGGCAAGGTTTTTCCTATTAATATTAAAATTAAAAAATGTGTGTGACTAAGGATTGCAGGTAAGGTAAGCATATTAGTGATTTGTCTAAGATATTAAAAGATAAATTGTTTTATCATTGTCTTTAGCAAAATTTTGCAAAATCACCAAAAACAATAATACGTGAAAAAAAGAAAAAAAGCAGCAAAATCATTAAAAACGAAAAGAACTTTTACCCAAAATCAATGGAAAAATGACCGAAAATAAAAATAATATAAAACTGCACAAAAAATTTTTTTTCAAAAATGGCATCTTTATTCCTTAGTCAAAAATTACTCCTAAATAAAAACGTACAAAGAAAAAAAATTATGCATAATCCAAGCCCAGGATTTGTGTAATTTTTCATGTGAACTACGACGCAACTTGGTATGTGCACTCTTTTGAGAGATTCTACCTACACGCTTTAATATGGGCTTGGTTTAGTTTACATCGAAAAACGATATTTTGGCAGCTATTTCTTAAGAAAAATTCGCCTAAGATCAGATGGCATACAATTGGAACACATTTTCTGTGTGTGAGTAAAATTGCCTTCGGAAAATTTTGTCGATTTCTTAAAAAAAAACACAAATTCTTGATTTTTGTGTAATTTTTCTGTTTCAGCTTTCGAATTTCTTTGAAAAAGCAACACAAAAAAACGGTATTATTTGCAGTACTGAGAACAGCGCAAAAACAAATCAATTTAAAAGAAACTGAAAGTCAACTTTTGACTAGACGCCATGCCGCAAGAAATTATGCCAAAACATGTATTAATTCTAAACAAATTTTGTTTTAGGAACTGCTTCATTTTTATAAATCTCACTTACAAGCGCTTATTCTCATTAAAGAAAAAGTAACTCAAGTTCAGCTCTTCGAAGTTGCGTAGGTAGTTGTAAAACATAATACGCAAATTGTATGACTTCAACATATACTGTAGACTTGGTAATGCTAAGATATCATCAACATGATTAACAATTCCCAAAACTAGAGTTCACCCATTGTTTATTCAAACAGCTCAGTACCATTTTACCTGATTAAATGTCATCATTTACAAAAATAAAAATCGTGGTATCATGTTGTCCTACTTCTATACATATCTTTTCCTTAGGGTTTAATCCTAACTCCATATCAAATTTCTTTAAAATCAGTTCGTTAGTTAAGCTGTTAAAGTATATTTTCCTGTTAGGGGCGTGGCTCCACCCACTTGTAAAGACATACTTTTTTTTCAGGGCTTAATGAAAAATTTACACCAAAATTGGTTCATTGGTTCAGCTGTGTAAAAATATTCTTAGTTAGAGGCGTGGCACCGTCTTTTAAAAATAAATATCTTTTCTCTGGGCTCTATCTATTTAAGTAAAATATTTCATCAAAATCGGTCGATTACTTTAGCAGTGAAAACGTATATCCCTGCGGAGGCGGTGCCACGCCTACTAAAAAAATAAACAATCTCTTATACCCTTCCTTAGGGTTCAGTCTATGTTCATACCAAATTTGATCACAATCAGTGCATTATTTAAACCGTGGAAATGTATTTACTGTTAGAGGCGTGGCACCTCATACTATTGGGTTAAAAATTACATAGGAATAAAAGCTGTCACAGCTGAGTCACTACACCATTTTGAAGAAATTTGCTGTGAAGATTGATTGATTTCTGAGAATATAGAAAATTCATTTTCACAGCTTATCTACTTATATGATTTTGATGAAATTTGGTATAGAGAAAATTGGAGAAAAAATATTTGTTTTAGTAGGCGGCGTCACGCCCCTAACAGAAAATTCCTTTTCATTGCTAAACTAATGAACCAATTTCGAATATAATTATTTGGTACAGAGTTAGACTGAAATTTGAGGAAAGGCATTTGTTTTTTAATGGGGTGCTGCCAAGTTTTCAACTTTTAAGTGTAATTTTTCATCCTCTACTAGTTGAAATTAATACATATTTACTGATTTCTGAAAGATGAATATTTCGACGCCTAAGTCAATTTTTTCAACTTTTTAGTTAAATTCTTATACTTATTTGGTTGAAAATTTTCAAATTCAAATAAATTCAACTCCGAAGTTGATTTTTTAAACCAAAAGTATAAAAACTAAACTTCATAGATGAAAAGTTTTACTTTTTGGTTGAAAATTGTTTTCAACTTTATTTGACAAATTTTCAACATTAGAAAATATTTTCAACTTACTGCGTTGAATAATTCAACTTTGAAAGCAAATTTTTCAACTTTCTGTGGAGCTTTTTCAACTATTTCGGATGAAAATGTATACTTTTGTGGAAGTTTTCAACACACTGAGTTGAATAATTCAACTTCGAAAGCAACTTTTTCAACTATTTTGGACGAAATAGAAATTTTTCGATAGAATTTTCAACTCAATGCGTTGAATAATTCAACTTTGAAAGCAATATTTTCATCTTTTTGCGCTACTTTTTCAACTACTTCGGACGAAAGATTCTGTTTTTATTTGCATTTTCAACCGAAAAGGTTTAAATTATCAACGGATGAAGTTGAAAATACCTTATGTATAATGTTTCCAACCTAAATAAGACAAAAATTTCAACTTTTTTGGAAAGAATATATATGTCAACTTAAAAAGTTGAAAAACTATACTTAAATTATGAACCGAGTATAATGGTTGAATTTAAACTACTCTTGTTATGCCAAATTACCCACCGAAAAAATGTCTAAGCGCCCAATTTTATTGGACAATTTTACACTAAAAAGAATTTGAGGTGATGTTTATTCTGAGCAATTGTTCAAAAACAGACCATGTTGAGCACTTGCTTATTACCTTATGCACCAAAACAAGAAAAGAAATCTGTACTTGAGCTGTCATTATGCTTTCTAATGAATTTTGGGTCATTTAGCACAAAAATCACTGCAAAAATGTTTTTTTTTTTTTTCCATTAATAGGTTTTCGAGATGTGCAGTTAAAGCTGTGGGGAGAAGATGAGGGCTATCACATCGTATCATTCAATGGCTTTACACAGCGGTAATTCGACCGATTCTGTTATATGGCATTGTGTTGTGGTGGCCTGTCTTAGACAAGGTCACCTATTACAGACAATTGCAGAAGGTTCAAAGAGCTGCTTCCATGTGCATCAGTTGTGCACTGAGGACCACACCGACTGATGCCTTGGAGGTCCTCTTTCATCTCGTTCCCCTTGACCTGTTTGGTAACCAAATGGCAGCATGAACCGCCATTAGACTCAGGGAAACTGTTTGCTGGTCCGAGGAAAGGACAATACACTCAACTATCTTTAATATCTTGAATTCCGTACCCTCTAAACTAGACTACACTGTTCCAGTAACCTCATTCAAGAGAGATTACATAACCCATATCCCATCTAGCGATGGCTGGAAGGGAGGAATCCCGGGGAGAAGGAACCATATTAATTTCTACACGGATGGATCCAAGTTAAATAACCAAGTGGGTTATGGTATTTACTCTAAGGAACTGAAGATAAGAATTGCTGCGAGGTTACCAGACCATTGTAGCGTTTTTCAGGCAGAGGTTATAGCAATAGAAGAAGCAGCATCCTGGTTGAGGATAAATGTGGTATCCAAGAAGGGTATCAACATTTATTCAGATAGTGAAGCTGCTATCAAATCCCTAGAGTCAGTCTTCCTAAACTCACTAGTAGCCCAACAATGCCGCTCGTCTCTTAATGAGACGTCTCAGCATTTTAACATTCACCTCATCTGGGTGCCTGGGCATAGGAACATTGATGGCAATTGCAAAGCTGATGAACTTGCTAGGCAGGGGACTACTGCACAAATTCCTCAAGACAAGGAAGGTGTTGGCATGCCACTTGCTACCTGCAAGTTACTGCTTAAAGAAGACATGATAAAAAAGGCTAACATAAGATGGACCCAAGGGTTAACTTGCAATATAACAAGGCAAATCTGGCCGAAATGGAACGCTAAGCGATCTCTAGAACTGATATCCCGCACTAGACATAGTGTCTCGTCAGTTGTTGCAGTATTAACTGGCCACTGGCCACTGGCTTATTGGCAGACATGCGGAGAGGTTAGGTATTCGGTCTTTTGACTTCTGTAGAAGTTATAGGGATGTGGAGGAGGAGGAAAACGTTAAATATTTTCTTTGCTCCTGCCCTGCACTTGCTAGAAAACGCCACAAAACACTTGGTTGGTTTTTGTTCGATGACCTGGATGACTTTAGAAATGTTAGCATAGGTCAGCTATTTAGTTTTATTATGAAATCTGGATGGTTCAATGAGAGGGTATAGTAAAGTTCCCTGTGGTATCACAATGGACCAAAGTGAGTCGGTTTTGTAACTGACTGCCACTCCTACCTAACCTAACCTAAAGGTTATTCCTGAACACATTTTCTTTCAAAATGATTAGGGTTTCTTATTTTACATTTGTGTTTTTCAGCACTCGTTTGCTTGTCCAACAAGAAACCAAACATAATACCACATTATATTTATTGTTTAATTTCCAAAATCATCGATTTCATTTATTAGTGAGAACGTTCACTAAAATCGTGAATAACGTCGCCAAGGTTAGGGGATACAAGTTTAAATGGGAATGCATGAAGTGAATCTATGAAGTCATGTTTTTAACTGTTGTAAGGATGATAAAAGTGGCAAAAATGCGTTAGAATAGATAATAAAATGAAATTAAATAAGAGTATTACATACCAATTTTTGCAAAGCGATTGAGCAAGTTTGTTTGTATTGTTTCCCAAAAAAATCAGAACCTAGGAATATGTGCGAAGATTTGCTGCAACCTTTAAAAAAGGAAATAGTTAATATCTGGATAACCTATTCATAAAAAAAATCCTTGATTTCGATGCAGTCTACACTCTTTTGTCGCCAAATCAACTAACGTAATCAAGATAAAAAAATTAATTCTTGCAAATTAATGCTTTTGTAAACTTTTAATTGAAAATAATTCCAGATATATCGTTTTAACTTTTTTTTTCTTAAAATTTTTATCCATACCAGCGATAAAAATTAGCAGCTTCTTTTTAAAACTTTCCCCAACGATAGCAACATTTTTGCATTCAAAACGAAATTCCTAAACTAATCTTACAACCTTCAACTTATCGCACAAATTGAACTCCCGACCGGGGCAAAGTAAACGAAAAAAAAAGCAGAAAAACTTTTCCAAACTTTAACTGCGCACATAATTTGTTGCTACTTTTATTTTCTTTTGCTTCTCTTAGCGGCTTAAGTTTATGCATCATACAAAAGATGGCGCACAGAAATAAAACGAAGCCAATAAGGCGACTGCCATATAAAATGCTCATATCAAGGACTTTAAGGATGCTTTCCATAGAGTGTATTAAAAATCGATTAAAATCAGAACACATCGTGTCTGGGTGTGGTGGAAGGTAAATACCAGCACTTACAGTGCCAGAAATAAAATTTATGTAGGAATAAAATAAAATAAAATCAAAATGAAATTTTCACATTTTCAAATGCTGCGCAATATTTAATAAAAAAAAGTGGTGAACGAAAAAGTTGGTTAGAAACTTTTCGTTGTGGCAGTGTATGCAACTTTCATATTTGTCTTCGTGTATGTGCGGGCCTGTATGCTGTGCATGCAAGTGTGTGATTGATATCCTTTGAGAATTGCAAGTGATTGCAATGATTATTTAAAGTGTTTGATTTGTTTTCCTATAATGGATTGTGATAGTTGGGAATATTTACAAAATTAAATGGCAAATATTTTCTACATTTAATTTAAAAAATAAGAAGGTGTGCCTAGTGAAACGAGGTTTTTCAAATATTACATACATAATTTTAATTAGCAAAAAGGACACAAATGCTTCAGTATTTGCTGAACTTTTGCTCCAATAAGCAACATTATCTGAACAAGGATGGAAAATCTGCCATCAGATTGGGCGTGGAGCCGATGGGACGAGTAATACAGCAGATTTTTTTAAAGCTCATTCAGATGTAGCCAATAATTGCAGTCTTTAATCAACAGTAAAAAAGTGAAAAGTTCCCTGGCAAACAATCAAATGGCGTCATTATCAAATTTTTGAAAATCCAGGTGGATTTCTGAGTTAGATAATCGCGTACATGATCAAGAACAATGCTCTGACATGCATCAAAGGTCTTTTGATTTCAAGAAGGCTTTGGACAGTTTTTATAGCGTTGGGTCATATAACAACATAGCTACGTTACAGCGAAGACACTTACCATAGTTAAATCAACATACGATCAGGTTTAGAGTCACCTTTTGTACAAAGAGAAGCCGCTTGATTACTTCTGACTCAGCATGTAACGTTTCAGAAGCTAACAGAAATAGAATGCAACGTTTCAAAAATGTTTCACTTGAAACCTTTCAAAAACATAACTGAAACTATGTAAGATTCCAAGTGAAAGATTTCTGAAAGGTTTCCGAAACATTACATACCGAAAGGTTTTAAAGTTCAGAATGATGCAGGAGAGGTTGATATTTGGAGATGTTATATGTATGTATATATAATATCAAAATGTTGAAAAAGCGGTTATATTTAATAACAAAAAAAAGTTCGACATAATTTTTGTTTTGTTAACAAAGTTATTACAAAATTAAACTTTAGTTGATTTCGTAAACAAAAGCTTGTTACGCTTGAGCAAATAAACCAATCTGAATGAAGCTGTGGCACATAAAAGGGGACAAATTGAAATTCAACTTTTAGAAAATTGAAAAAATGTCACTTAACGTTAAATCCCTTTAGGCAACCAAATCCGTTGTCAATATTATGAGACCACAATTATTTCCGCAATTATGATGAAAACAATGCTGCGTCGCATTCATTTTCAGGCTAAGATTTAATTTTCCTTTCTAATCACTTGAATCTTCTGAATTTTTATTAATTGTAGCTCATCAAAAATAGTCCTAGAATGCTCTAATGTCATGTGCACACAATGTGGGACGAATAGAGAATTCGTTCAGTTGGTACCTGAGCACTGAGAGATTAAAGGAATTGAAAAGGTAGATCTAATAGCCAAGCAAGTTTCTCTGTCAGATGCACAACTGGTGAAATTCTCAGCACCACTCCAACATTAATTTCTATTAAAAGATGGAGAAATTCTCTCAATTGGAAAATATTCCTGGCCACGTTTCCATAAAATGGATTCAGCTTATTGACTAGGGTTGTATCTGGACCCTGTCTTATTGGGCATCATGGTTCTGGGTTAGGTAAAGTATCCAACGACTGGTGTAGAAATTGCCATGAACCCGACGAAGTGGAAACCATAGAGCACCTTCTTTGTTCTTGCGCTATCTTGGGGGTGTTTGATAAAAGACGTCCGCAAAATTTCTGGAATTATAGTCCTCTTTCCCATACCAACTTTTGTCTGATTTCTCCACCCCATTCTCATTTAAAGGACATTGATAAAGAATATGGCTATACCCAATCCATGCGTGATTTTTTAAAGGAGGACGTTCGAAAAGGCTTCGACCACTTGCTCCGCTTGTCCATTTTCACGACCATTCCCCCTTCTGCAAACGTCTTTTATGTATGGTCCTTTGGCCAAAAATAGATTAAAATACTTCGGGTAGTCGTTTTTCTTAGCCTTGAAGCAACTAACAAAATTCTACCTAAATGAAATCAAAAGAGTTGCTGTAACAACAAGGATCCGAAATTGATAATAAGATTGAGGAAAAGAGTTTAGGTTTAATTATGGACCCTGTGGTCATGTGAAGCTATGTGGCTGCTACCCAACCTAACCTTACTTATGTACGTCCACACTAGGACTGCTGATGAAAGAGTGCTCAATAAAATTAACTACATTATCTCATCAGCAGTCCTTAATTTTATAAAAATTTCCATGAAGACAAATTTTCTAAAAGACATGCACTTTGTTATGAAAACATGTATATATTTATTGAAGGATCTTACAAAAAATTAATTAATCGATTAAGGACCGCTTAAGAGGTAATGTAACATTTCTGTGAATTCGGATTTGCTGTTGCGGTTAAACTGCAAATTCATAATTATCACATAATTCAATTTAATAACATTTAAATTAGAAATGCATAAATTTGCACAAATATTATTGAATGCAATTCCTGCGAATCCATTAATTTCATACATTCAATTAAACATTTTGTCTCACATATAGTGTTGACAAAATCATTTAATGTCAGTTTATTTAAATTAAAAAACAAAAAACAAAAATGCACAAAGCGATGAAGCTTACAAATTCAAATCACAATTTTTGCGAATTTTATTTCATTTCTGAGAAAATCCTTTTCATAAATTACTTTATATTCACTGTTTATATGTACTTACCTACGTTGCCCAATACAGCATGAACACCCAGTAAGAAAATTTAAGTGGCAAAATATTTATAAATTCTGAAAAATTTAGATGACAAGGTAGTTTGGCTAAAGTGACAAGAGCCATTTAGTACATATGCAGTGAACCCCACCATTCCTTTGGATTTTTTCTCCAATCCCCTGTTTTGCGATCGTGAAAGATTTTTGGGGAATGGGAACAAATTTCCTGGAAAATGAGGCAATACTTTTTTGGGGAAAATTTTTTGACGTTTCACGCAAATTTTGTTCCCTAACTTTTTGGCGAGGAATTTAATGAGGAAAGAGTCAATGCTAGCAATATTATGTAATTTTATTTGATAAAACGATTTTTTTAACATATTTACAAGATCTAACAGCACAAACAAAGAGCAATTACTGATATTTGTCCAGTACATGGAATCCAATTCGGATACAGTAAAAATCTTCATGAAAAGGAGTAAATGACAAACTCTCAAGCTATGCTATACTATATTTTAGGTGATTTTTTTTTAATATAGAAAAATGCACTTCATTTTTATTTATAAAATTGTTCAGCTGACAGATAAGCTCATGTCAAATATGTCAAAATTATACGGATAAGCTAATGTCAAATATGAAAAATGCAACAGTGATTTTGGACTGAAAGGAAGTAATTGGAAATATTTTGGCAGCACTGACTGGATATGAAGTTTTCCATTCCTCAATTATTTATGATCGCAAAATACTCCTCTCAAGAAACAAAAAAATCCGAAAGAATCGTTTTCCTCCGGATATTCATGATAGGGGTGGTTGTGTCTTTTGCCCCCCCCCCACACAATTAAACTGGCACTACTGATACAAGTGGTTGTTGCTAACGATTAGTTAGTCAAGTTCCGAACCGATTTGAACTTTAACAGCTTCGCGTAGGTTGTAGATCATAGTGATTATCACAATGTAAGTACGGTATGTGGATATTAAGTCTGCGGTTTTCGGCGTTATACGTATGACAGATTCCTTTAGAAATCTAAAACTTTCTTAAGTATTCAATTTGTTGTTTGAAAAGAGTTTTATCAGTCAAAGTGAAGTGGTTTCGTAAAGAAAGGAACCTCACTTTGCTGCCTCGTTAGTCCTTACATTACACCCAGTGTTTCCATGGCCTTGAACCTAAATAAGAGCTATATGATGCTGGCGCCATAGTAGTGATTTTACATCTTCAAAGCTCAGATTGTCCAGAAAATTTCTAACTTTTCTATATTAATATAGCATTATTATATATGTACATACTACACTGCAGATTTGACGAATTGCAAGAACTTCATCCCAAAAAAAGTTAATTGAATCAGTTATGGAAAAAGAATAAGAAATTTTCATATCACTCGAATAAATTGCCGAGTCGACCACACAGCCCATCATCGATGTTAAAGGCAGTTTGTTAAACTATCTTGAAGGCTTTTTTGAGTCGAATTTTGCAATATCAAATAGCTACATCAATGAAAATATCTAAGGGTAACAGACATGAAAGAAAATTGAGAGCAACCGTGAAGTAAAATTCAATCAATACTTTGGTGCCAATGCACAAGGAGAGAAAAAAAAGGCTGTACATCATTACCGATTAATAATATTCAAAACAATTAAAGTTTGCGATTAAATCAACTAAGAATGTGATTAAATCAACTAATAGTGTCATTAAGTCAACTAACTAACGTCACATTATTGAATTACGAGTACATACGAGTATCGATAATGACTAGTAACATTAGCTGTATTTCATGCACCAAATCGCTATCTATGTGTGAATAAAATGAACAAGTTAGTAAGTCTCCTACTCGCTGTTTATACGAATACTCGCCGTTATTTTTCTACTTTTTTTTCAAATTGATTCTTTTTGCTGCAACTCGCTATATAAGTAGTATACATAGCAACTATACTTTTACTCGTTAAGTTAAAGATTTTTTCTTGTTATTTTTTTCTTCCCATACAATTATGGCGACTAAAACGCTGCTGTTGTTGTTACAGACATGCCTAGTTAATTCAAGTAGGTTCTGTGGCTACATATTAATGCCATCGTCAATAAATTATTTATCAACCATAAATGTAGTTGATCAACAACAAAAGCAAATTCCACTACATTATACACGACATAGTCGACCATCTGAGAGCGCTATTCGCTGTATCGTTGTTCGATTTCGCCAACGTTTTCTTTGCAAGATGCAGTGGCACCGAGACGCATAAAAAGAATGCGTACTGAGGAGAATATTTCATACGTTCAGAAGAGTATTGAAAAAGATCAAAATGTATTGATTCGAAGGGTATGTCAATAAACAAACAAAGTTGTCGCATTTGGAGCGAAGAGTGACATGATTGTGGAAGAAGTGTAATTCCAGCAGTATATGCCTGCGTGCCAAGCAGCAAACGATACAATCAACTTATTGAAATAAACATTCAATGAACGCTTAGTTTTGCGTAGAGCTGTGAATGAATGCATTCATTTTCAATTTTAACTCATGAGAAATTCCGCATTCAGAGTGCAGCTATTTAAAAATGAAATCATCTGTAGACTTCAATGCCATAATCTTGCAGCCTTTTTTATCACAAAAGAATGCAATTATTTTGGTGACGTCACGTTTTTGATTGGAATCATGATTGGAAGAATTTTGATTGCATTGAAGTCACCTCAAATAATTTTTAATTCTTTGCAATCACTTGAAGTTGCTGCAATCACTTGAAGTCGTTGCAATCACTTGAAGTCGCTGCAATCATTTGAAGTCAGTGAAGACACTTGAAGTCATTTGCTCTGAACTAACTCGAAAATCTACACACATTCACTTTTATATGTATGCTTAGAAGATATTGGCAGTGACTGCAATGGATTTCAATTGCAAATGAATGCACTCTTTCACAGCTCTGGTTTTGCGTAATGGATCTGTAAATTGGACTCTAAGATCTTGTGGTTTAACGGCTCTTGTTTATTTTCTTTGAAGATACGTAAATTCGCTAGTCTACGCTGACAAATCAACAACAATCCACGCATTGGAAGTCAACATTATTCATTTTATTGAGGACATACGGTCATAAATGCTAAATAAAGTGAACGAAAACTTTGTCTCTCGGATGATCCAGCCGTGGTGGGCATATGCTCGAAGTTGTGTTTAAGAACTAATTGCAGAACTTGTCCTCTCGATTGAACACAAATAAATGTGGAGCTCTTACAAAAATCAAACGATTTCCAATTTAGGTTGTTCCATGAAGATATAATGACTCCATAATTTTTCACTTCCTTTAGTTATTTGGGTAAAGGTCAGTTTTTCATCAATCAAACTATGCAATGTACACATTTTGACAACCAAAAGGATTTTCCAACTGGATTCATACAAAAACCCCCTAAACACAAAGTAAATTCTTTTGGTTTTCTTGGTTTACTTTTGGTTGATTGATTTCAGTTTCTGCTTCAGCATCTACTCTATATTTATTTTTTTTTTCTCAGTATTTCTTTTAGTATCGTATCTCTATATTGTATATATATGTAGAAATTGTTGCCATCAACCCATGATTGATTGTGAAAAACTGCACAACCACTTTTTTATTGATATTTTTCCCCAGATTTTATTGTTAGTTTTTAATGCGAAATAAATAGAGAGAGCAAAAGGTTGCACTTACTCATACAGAGTATGATATAAGAAATTTTTTCTTTTTTACGCTATCAATGAAATATCTACAAGGTATTGGTCGTTGCGGAAATGAAACAACTTTTAGCATTTTTTTTCAAATATATTTTTTCCTTTTAGTTTTTTATATTTTTTCAGCTATCTACTATCTTCCGTTCGATTATTGTTGTATCGTATTTCCGGTGATGCTGTTTCGTTGATGACAAGTAATTTAATGTTGATTTAAGTGTGGTTTTTCTTTCAAATACTGTGCGCTACCAATGGGAAGTGGTATTCTACAGACTTTGGTATTTATGTGGTAGGTAATATTTTTTTGTAGAATTGTTTGCGCAATCATAAAGGAACCTGTTTGATCATTAACAAAAATGCTGGCTTTTTAGATAAGGGATACGAAATTTTAATGGGATTTTTCTTTCTTTGTGAATTTCTTTGATTGATGAATTTCAAATTTATTTCAATTTACAAATGGGTATTTCGTGAATGAGTTTTCGCTGAGTTTTAATGTAAGACATGGTATGGAATATAACATAAATGCTAGGGTTGCGTTGAATTTTATTATTCTTAAAAACTGATATTCAAAGGTAAAATTTTACTTAAACTTTGGAGGTAATATCTAGACACTACATCAATAAAACTAAAATTAATCGACAAATTAAGCGTTTTGAATTTTTCGTCTTTCCGACACTGCCGGAAGATATTCGTAGCTTATTTGCAACGACTTATCGTTATTATTTGTCTTTCCTTCGACTAGTCGGGATTGTTCAGACTTTTCATCCAGAAAGATTTATTTATCCGAAATACTTCCAAACGATACGATTTGATCGAGTCATTTATGTAAATTGAGTTCAAGCTCTTCATGAAAATCACATTACTTGCTGAAATTGCTAATTTTCCAATTTCAATTTGGAAGCATTTTGTATTGGCAATTGGTACTTTACGATTTTAGATCAACACATCGCACAAATCTCGAAAAATCGGCCAAATGTCTTTGATTGGGTGTTTTTAGGATTACTTATGATTAAGCATACCAAAGTAAGTACAGTACTTATTTTCAGCTTGCCGTACTTATTTTTTAAAGCGTACTTAATTTGTAATTATTTTTCAAAGCGTACTTAATATGTACTTATTTCGGCCGAAATCTGTTTCTCAAATTAATAATAAATGTAAATATCATTTGGCAGGCCCGATGATTGCGAAATAGTTGTAACTAGAATTCCTTTAATTAGTATTTACACACAAATGTTTCAAAAATTGATGTGTGGCATCACTAAATTTGAGTTTGACAGCGCAGGCTTGTAGTTTTTAAAAATGTCAAACCTACTTTCAAATTTTTGTAGGCATCGAAGCATTGATAGATTTTGTGTGAGAGAATCGTATGGGAAAAGAGAGTGACAAAAACAAAATTTGTAAACAATACATATTTGCTGAGAAAATCGTATGGGAAAAGAGAGTGACAAATTTTAACAGATGCATTCTATGTGTGTTGAGAAGCATACGATGCATGCATGCTTTTTATGTGTTTCGCCTTATATGCTTCGTGATGAATTACGCCGCAACGCCGTAAGTGTATTTTTAATTCGGATCTTCAGAAAAAATATCCGCAAATGAAAAAAGGAAGAACAGAAAGTGATATACGGTGTAATTTGTGCCACGCGGAACTCAACATCGGAAACGCCGGAAAGAGTGAAATCGATAAGCATTTGGAATCCACGAAACAAATCTTTAAGCAAATGGAAGCTTCACAAGTGCCTTGTTTTGAATTTTCTCGTCTCGTCGAATTCATTCTGTGCCTACCTGGAACGAGTGTACCAGTGGAGTGCGTTTTTTCATCAGGAAAAAAACCTGGAAAACCGAGCTCTCTCGGCTTGAAATGAACACTCTAAAACCGATTTTGCTTGAAAAAATAAATTTGCAGTATAAATGCGTCGATTTTTACCATTTTTTGAAATCGCAACCGCAGATATTACGACAAATTTCGTGTCAAGAAAAATACAATTTCAAAGAGCAACAGCGCACCGTGGCTGCTGTCGGTGAAACTGCTGACGCTAATGCTGCCTCATCCAACAAAATGTCGATTGGTAGTACACAGAGAACATTAACTATCCTTTAAATTTCTGAACATGTTTTCAACTTTTAATTTGTACTTATTGTTGACAAATACAATTGAATAAAGAAATTTCGATGTAGAAATAGCTCGGAACAACTCTCTTTTTACACGGTACTTTTTTACACGATTTTGAAATAACACGGTTCAAAAATAAGAGCAAATAAACTTTTTTATACGAATTTTTTATTCTTGCACGAATCTCAAAAAAGATTTTTTAATTTCAATTCTAAGTTTTACAGCTAAGTTGTGTATACAGCCACAAAACTGTAATTGGGGGAATACCCGAATGTTATAATCAGTTTTTTTTATCAGATTGCACTTCAACTTGAACACACCATTAGGTTATTCAGTATTTATTTTGTGTTAAGCGTTCAGTTCGTAGTTTTAAAAGTTGATGTTCAAATTAAACTTTTTTTTAGTTCGATGGTGAAATTTAAAGTATAATTTGCATTCATGTTAATATTTTACTACTAGTGAAGGTAATGCGTTAAATATTCGGCTTAGATAAGTCCTATAAATATATTATATTATTTTACATCTTTGTTATGTTTAGTACACACCCGATTAATAAAATGTATAAACAACAACAAAATATACCAAAGAGAAGAGCAATTTCGTTAGAAACTAAAATAAAAATCTTAGACTGTCTAAACTTTTTTTTGCACGGTTTTTGGGAAAGTTTTTTCATCTTACACGATATTTTAAGGTTGTGGAACATATCCCCTAATTTACTATATATCGCATGTATTTTTTTACATGATTTTTTTTGCACGGTTTTCTAAGGAACGTATCCACCTTGTAAAAAGAGAGTTGGGTGTATATGGTGGGTGCAATACAGGATCGTTCTCTTACCACTAAAGTACACCGCGTTGACAGCTGATCGTTGCATTTTTTCTTTGTTCCATTTGATTTTTCTCTTTACTGCACCCACCATATAATAACACCATGGATTAATATTGTACTTATTTGTACTTATTTTCAACTATTGATTTTAGGCAAATGTACTTATTTTTTCAAACTCAAAGTTGGTATGCTTACTTATGATAAATACAAAATCGCCACATAAAAAGCAAAAACGAGATCCTATTATCTACTATAGATGACCAGCTAAACCGTTGAAAAGAATATTTTGGAGACCATAAATCAGTGCTTCCCATATGCCACTCTATGATAATAGCCCACAGCGACAAACTTTAGCTTGCCTTCACTAAAGGAGATAAGAAAGGCCATAAAGTCTTTTCAACACAAAAATTGCCGAAATGTTAAGAGTTAGTCTGGATTTTACCGCTGAACTTTTGTACTTTGACTGTTCTTATTCAAATTTTGGAAGAAGAACGAATACCTGAAGTCTGGCTCATAGAAACTTTAATACAAGTCCCAAAAATAGGAGACTGATCGCTATGGCAGAGCTACAGGAGGATACTGTCAATTCTACGCAAGATCTTGATGAAAATCTTTCTCACCAGGGTCAGCGAAAAAATTGAATCACTTACCCGGAAACAAAAGGTAGAATTTTGTCCAAAAAGATCGTTTATTGATCAAATTAAAATCTCTCGCATTATCAAGGATCAGGTTAATGAAAGGCGGGCATCGTTACATTTAACTTTCATCAACAATAGTGTACAATAGTACTTTTGATAGCATCTGCCGCAATTGCATTTGGAATGAATTGAACAGACGTGGTATCGTTCCCAAGATCATAAAGGCTCAGTACGAAAATTCCAATAGTAGACTATTACATAAGAGGAAAATTTCTGATGCTTTTGAGTTCATCAGTCGAATTGTGCGCCTTCTCTGCTTTCAAAAATCTTGTGTCTGATAGTACTAGACGATGTTCTCAGCAGAACTTTATGCTCTCCAAATCTTGGCATTCAATGAAATTTTAGCGCGCAATCTGGAAAACATCACTTAAGGGAGAAAATTGAAGGCAATCGCTACTGATCGTGCACGTTGAAGAGTTTTGAGGAACCCTTATGCTCCGTGATGAGATAAAGTACACGAGAAAAGAAGAGATTATGAATCTTAATTTCATTTCTGATAACAAAAATAGCAACTCAAAATAGCCTACCGATTTTTGCTAAAATTGTCAAATTTTTATAAAAATTTGTGCGAAAGTGTTCCGAAGCTGCTGAAAACGAATCCTGAAGTCGAATTTAAAAAAAAAAAATGGTCGACAAATTTCTAAAGAATGGCCGAAATATTGTTGCCTCATGCCTTTCAGTTCGCTGATTAAGAATCACAAGTCAGATTAATAAAAAAAATAGCCGTCGACGCTTCAGAAGCATCACAGCTGCTTCAGCACATAAAACGTCACTCATCCTTGAATTTTTCTCCTGAACATGAGTACAATATTACTCGAAGTAAATTTTGACAACTATCAATATTAGTTATTTAATTAATTTAGTATTCAACCAAAACTTTTATCATATACTTTCGTGAAATATATTTTAAGCTGTTAATTAGACATTTATTGTTATATTAAATATCAGCTGCCGATAGCTGTTAATCTGGTAACTACCTTAGCTGTTGTGAACTACATAGTACACCCGAGTCTTAAAAAGCTGGCTAAAATTATAAATGTTTATGGCTAGGATTTTTGAGTGCAATTATGAATAATCTAAAGTCAAATTTTGAAAAAAAAAAAGTATTGAACTCATCCTTAAACTTTGGAATAAAACAAATATGACATAAAACTATGTGAGCTGAAAGTTTTTAGTTCTTACACGATCTTAAAATATTATTTTCTTACTAAAGTGATAAATTTTGATTTCTTACTTACACTTCTTCATTCCCATCTAAGGTTATAAATTAAATTTATGTTTTGTAATTCTTACCTGCAAAAATAAGAAGAAAAACAATATTAGAACAAAATTGCATTATATATAACAAATAAACAACTCGATATCATTAACAATACACGAAATGATTTTTAGCTAAGGATTGGCAAGAAAAACCCTAAACAATGGACTTGAGGGATGAAATTGTCGTCAAAGTAATGCCCTTGGGCTTTATAAATGGATAAAAATTAGCTAAAAAATGCTGGTTTGCTAAAATTATCAATAAGATGTGGCGAATATTGATTCATATTTTTTGTCGATTGGCTAATTAAGTTTAAAAAAAAAAAACGTTTTGAAGGAGAACGTTTTGATATCTCTGGAGCGTAATCTACGCTATATATTGGGAATGCTAATATTAGATAATCTTAGCTTCATTAAGGAGGTGAGCTAATTCACTATGATATCAGAAAAGCTATTGTGAAATCCCACATAGTAAAAAATCTCATAAGTTATGAGTTTTATAAAAGAAGTTTTTTGAATCCTTTTAGAAAACTTCCTTGGAAATAAGATCTCTGCTGATAAATTCTGCTTTTTTCCAAGACTAGATAATGATAAAATACGTGCTATGTTTAATCATGGACTGGTCCCTATGTTCAGCCAGTAGTCCTTTATGACGTTTGGTATGGCTTCCATTGAAGCTCAGAAAACACTTGATCTTTGTGAGAAAATTTCTGGCATGAAACTTCTCATCTCTCTGTTTTCAGTTTCTCTAAGGAATATCAGGAGACCAACAAAATCTTGGGTGGTATCATACATATGTATGGTGAAAATGATCGCTAGAGTAGGAAATTCATGAATAAAAGAAATATTGGAGAAAACTAAAGGCAGTCGCCACTCGAAATTTGTACACGATAAGCACGTTAAATAACTTTTGTTGTGGCCCAATGTTTCGTGGAAAGTTAAAAGTTAAGGAACACAAAATGATGATACATTTGCTTTTTTAAAGTGCCAATTTCCAGCTGAGTCCTTTAGATTTACTTATTTTATTGTGTTACATTATAAGGACGCATATTCCAAGCTAAAATCAAATTTAGCTCCAATATACTCAGCATTGCTAAGGAAGGAAATATTTTCACAAAAGATTGAAAGTGTCCTCGTTACTTTTGTTTTTAAAAATAATATTGATCTTTTTGGTTTTAAGTATAATTCTATATTCTTGCATCATCTAGAGACAGTGGATGTAAATATTTTCATATTTTCGCATAAGAAGAATGCCTAAGCTTATACCTCAAAGCCATTTCATAAGCGCATCTGCTGCAATGGATCATAAAAGTTACAAGAGAAAACTTTTATGCAGACAACCTTTTGCAGCGAGAATATTACATTTTTTGAGCTTAGGGCTGAATTATTTTCTTTATCCTTATAATATGTGATATCCAAGAGCATGTATGTGGTTTATAAACATAATTTTTCTGTAGACATCTGTGAATTTGGGTTTAATCGGTATTGTCAAAGCACCCAAAACATTAGAAAATTATGCGACAGCACTTTCTTTGCACTGCAAGGGTGTAAAGTTCTGATTACTAGATTCTAAAGTGCGTAGTCATTAGATGTTGCTCTTTTCTAGTCTTATTTGTATAAATGAGGTAATGTCTCGATATAGTATATCATATCTAGTCTTTCCATCGATTTTCACAGAAAAGATATATGGCTTAAGTACATTGGTAGGCATACCTCTTCTCACTTCTTGAGTATATGTCTTACTATGGTCTCGTTTCACCTTTGTATGGGAGTCAGACGGATTTCTTTAAATTTTCACAAAATTTTGTTGCTTTAACCTAAAAAACATCTGTACCGAATTCCAGGAGCCCTGCGCTCTTATGACTATTTATGGCCACCGTTCCATAAAAGCCCATCCACTGTGGGGCACTTTGAAAACGCAGTGTAATTAATGTGAAACTTAGAGAGGGCTACATATGTACGTGTTAGAGATCTTCACAGAAGTTCCTCTATTATTTCTAATTCCTTATTTCATTTGGTGCGAGTTTCGATGTCTTTGGAGTTGGTTTTTCAACACGGTTCATTGATTGATTGTTTCTTCTATTCGCAGACAATATTGACGGTAAGCGCTAAAAATAGCTGCGTTAATTGTTTCACTACCCAAGTAGCATTAAAATATTATTGTGCAATAATTGCTAGGAGTAAGCTGTAAAAACACTTTTGATGCAATTGACAAGTCATTTATTAGCTTTTTTTTAAGTTTTACATAAAAGAAAAATTGTATTCTTTAAAAATGCTTTTACAGCTTGTGTCTAGCTTAATATTAGCATTGCTTCAAAATATTTTCTTAACCTGCTTTAGAAGCGTTTATACAGCCAAAATAGATGTTAATAACTAGCACAATTTCGTTGATATTTTCTTTAGCTATACTGTACTAACGAAAAGATTACAGCTAAACAAAAGCAACTGTATTTATTGTTTTGATTTGGCATTTATAGCTAAAAGAAATCACAGAGCATATCATAGATTCATGGCTCTTATTAAAGCGCATTTAAAGTTAATTTACAGTAAAAATAATGGCTATATCTTATAGATTTTATTTGCATGCATAATTCAAATTATTTATATACTGCTTGAGAGAGCGATGAGAGCGCCAGCTCGCTTTGCTTCTTTTTGGCTATAAATCAGCTTTTAAAATCAAAAATTTTTCTGAAAAATACCAATGTAGTAAAACTTACTTTTCTGCAATTTATTAGCTATTTTTTGAAATATTTAGGCCAATTGAACTCCAAAAAGCGCTCTCGCTGTTAAATTCTTTTTTTTGGTTAAGTTTTAGCTATTGATGCTTCGATGCAATTCACTTATTGAACTCTGAAGACGCTATTAGATGAGTGTTGTGCAAAAATTATTCGAATAAAGAAATTTATTCGAACAATCAAAAACGCTCAACACTGATTATATTTCAATGCATGGGAAATAATTATGCCAAATGAACTAGTACTATTAAAGCTCATAAAATAAATTACCATGGAAACCATATTTTTTATTACTTTAGAAAATGTTCGATTATTGCGAAAGGGAAAATATGCATTTTAATAAATCTTTTGATATATATTTTTTTTATTATTATTAACAAATTAACAAACACATTCATAATAATACCAATACAGTTTTTTAAAGCGCTTTTATTGCTTGGAATGGCAAACATAATGAAAGCAAACATTTTCTAAAGTTATAAAAAATTGTATTGGTATTATTATGAATGTGTTTGTTAATTTGTTAATAATAATAATAAAAAAAAATTATATCAAAAGATTTATTAAAATGCATATTTTCCCTTTCGCAATAATTAAACATTTTCTAAAGTTATAAAAAATGTGGTTTCCATGGTTATTTGTTTTATGAGCTTTAATAGTTCTAGTTCATTTGGCAAAATTATTTCCCATGCATTGAAACATAATCAGAGTTGAGCGTTTATGATTGTTCGAATAAACTTCCTTCCTTATGTGGCAATTTTTTCGCATTTTTCTTTTTGTAAAAATATGTAAAATGCTAAATTCTGATTCCCAAAGGCGCTTTATAAGCTATATGACAGTGCACTCCTAATCAATACCTAGTAGCAAGAAAAGCAATGCAGCAATGATTTTTGCTTGAAATGCGCTGTAATTGCCAAAAACTTGCAACGTGTGCTACTTGGGTAGCTTATTCTAGTCATTTTACATAAGTTCAGCAGTGAACACTAGGGAAGGTCTAAGTATTTTCAAAAGTAAGCAAACTGCGCCCACTGATTCATCGCTAGCACTCCATGGTTTCCAAAAAAAAACTTCGATCTATTTACGTTTACCTTCAACTCGTTAGATATTATGCTCAGCATTTTTGTCTTTTGTTACTTTTTTCCCATGACCTTATAGGTTGTGTCTGATGCAGTAATTTTGGCTAATTTTATCATTTGGTATCGATGAAATTTTGGAGGTTTTTGGTTATTATGTTAAGAAATCATTCTTGAGGTTAACTTTTTGGTTGTTACGTGGATGTGCTAAGCAAAGCCAGATAGAAGGCTGATAATCACAGTCCACACCGACACTACTCATAGCTCACATGCCAAGACGCGCTTACACATTTGGAGATAACAATTTTGATAAAAATTTGTTTGGACAAAGAAGATTCTTAGCTTAAGCTTAATTTTTAAATAGAATTTCAATGTAGAAAACAATTAAGAAAAAGTTAAAACGAATGCCTGCTAAAATTTCCGCCCAGTTAATAAATCAAATTGTAATTGCGCCAAGCGCAAAAAAGACAGCCCCACCCAAAACAAAACTAAAACAAATAAAAACAAAACAAAAACTTTTTCAATTTTCAAAAATACAAATAAAAAACCAAAAACTTCACACAAAAATGCTGCCAACTTCACACGACAGTGACAACAACGACGATGTCCTTATTTTACACTTGCACACACACACACACACATACACACACTCGAATAAACAAGCACAAACTAACAAATAGCACAAAAAAGCATGCTGCATAAGTGAGTTCTATTGTTGCCCCTGAAAGTTGACAATGTTTTATTTTACGAGTCAATTTTTTTTCCATCGTTCGCTGTAGTTCTTGGCATCCTTTTATTTTGCTTTTTTGGATGATGTTTGTAGTTTGGTTGTTTCTGTTTGGTATTATTTTTGTTGTTTTTATTAGCATCTCAACATCACTGCTTGTTGGCACGACAAACGGTGTCAAATTTTGTGTTTAAATATTCGCATACACACTCAAGCAAAAAACATTAGTCAAAGGTTGTAAATAAAAAAGAAAGTTTCTTCGACAACAAAAACAAAAAAAAATACATTTACGTAGGGTCAAAAGGTCCTTGTGAGGAAGTAAAATGATTTTTATTATATGTATGTGTTTGTGCAGCATCCTTTTGCTTTCCTTTTTTTTTTGCAAACACACATACGCACACACTTCAGTGCCCAGCCCCAAATTGTCAAAGTTCGCTCAAAAAGAGACATTTTTCACAGGAACTTGTTGTTGTGTACGTTTTTGAAATTTTTTGTCATTGTTGTTGCTGCTGTTGTTGTTGTTACTATTTTTGTTGAGCGCGCACTTAAAATATTACAACAACAATGGCAACAAAAAAATTACAATACAACGAGGCTGTTTTCTTGCTGCTCCTGTCTTTGTCGTTAATTTTTTTTTTTTTTTTTCTTCTACCATATTCCCTTGGTTTTGTTGTTTTTGTCTTCCTTTTATTGTTGTACACTCCTTTGTTGCTGTTGCTGCTGCTGTTGCCGCCGCTTGACGACGCCAACTTTAACCTTGAATTTAAGTGTTTTTGTTGGGAGAGAAAAAAAAATTGTTCTTCATTCGCTGGAATTCGTTTAGATTTTCCCACGTTTGGCTTTGACGACTTCGTTTTTTGTGTTGTTACTCTCGTATGTAGCGCTCGTTAATATGTTCGTGCTTAAAAGTTCTGTGTATGTGTTTTAAATGCATGTGTGTTTGGTTTCTGTGTACTTTGCTGTTGGAATTGTAAAAGATTTTTGAGAATCACAGTTGCAGCGAGCAAATATTTCGCAGAGATAAAGTGAAGATGAGAGAGCGCAAAATCGATGATGGAGTCATAGTATTAAGCACTTAAGCCGGCAAATAATTGGTGAGAGTTCGTGGAGGAGTGAAGTTTTCGCAAATTCTAAGGTTAAGTGTTACAGTTGTAAGTTTTGAAGCTAAGTCTTGATGCATAATAGCGTCTGTGCGAGACGGTTGTAGACAAAAATACCAGGATTAAAATAATAAAAAAATTAAAATTCGCTTGAATTAAATACTCGCACAAATATTGAAAGAATTTAAAAAAAAATAAGCTAAACTTTAAAAGAAAGTTCGAGCTTTTTCGCAGCTAGAATTGCTTGCATTTTTCCATAAAACCACAAAAGTCTTCTGTAATATGGATATTAAATTTAAAACATATATTCGATTTTTCTCTCACAGAAAACATTTAATTTCTAACGAAAAACCGCACAGAAATTGATATGCCTTTTACAGAAAGTTTTTGGGAAAACATCATTCAAGAGAATTTTTTTTAGGCACAGCAATCAAAAATTGGCAAAAAGTTTTTTATTGGAGGGATTGAAAATAAAAATTAGATGAATTTTGTTCAAATTGAATCTACAAACAATCCAAGAATAAGACAAAGTGTTGTCAAAATGTTTGGCAATTCTTGATCGATTGAGAAAGCATCATTATTTTCAAAAATTTTTGAGTCCAAGCCTCTATTATTTAATTTCGGCAATTAATCGATGTGTCTCAAATTTTTAAAATAACTTCTTTAAGTTTTGTTTCGTTATTGAAAATTCAAAAGAGATATTATCATACAATATTTAACTCAAAAATCAATAACACCCATTCAACTAATACTGATACTGATTTTTATTTAATTTTAACTATTTAGAATTAGTGGCAATCGATAAGAACATATAAAAAATTTCTAAATTGTAATTGCAGCCACACCCATATTTATTTATTTACCATTTAATTTGACTTTATATATCGATTTTGCAAAGGAAAATATTTATACCTAGCCAGCCTGGCAGATGTTGTTATGCTCTTTCCGGTTTGTGGGACATTGAGTTTAATTTGGTTTTAGTTCTCATATAAGATAGTCTGGGTAGTAGAGGTCGATGGTGCGATTAGAAGATAGCCAAGAAGACCGAAATTCAGGATATTTGAATGAAGAAAACTGAACTGTTAGATGTTTAAAATTGAATATTGATAATGACAATTAAAAGTCCGTACATTGAATTTTCTAAAATAAAAACCTGAATCGACACAAAAATTTTGATTTTTTCTCATATGATAAGCGTGGCACCGCCCATTATTTCATTAAAACTTACCAATATAATATAAGTACCAAGTCTTATTCAACTGCGTCAAATAGTTGATTAGATATGATGAATTCAAATATTCTCTCATACATTGGATTGTGACACCACACATTTTCTTCTGAGCCAAACTATGCTAAGATTTTTACAAAAACCATAAGAAATATCTTTATGAAATTTTATCCATCTGCGTCCAATAGTTTCTGAGATATAAAATATGTTTTTTTTTCTCATATGGGAGGCGTGGCATCACCCATTTTTTCATTTCAACTTACTATTTTCTGTGCTTTTTATATATGTATGTATGTAACAGTCTCATTTACATGCATCAAATAGTTGATCAGACGTGATGAATTCAAGTTTTCTGTTATATGAAGGGCGTGGCATTGCCCATTTTTTTTCAAATTAAACAATGATAGAACCTTCCACAAACCACAAGAAATATATGTATCAAGTCTTATCCATCTGTGTCAATTAGCTGCTAAGGCATAAAAAAAGTTTGGTTTTTTTTTCATATGGAAGGCGTGGTATCACCCATTTTTCATTGAAACTTATTTCTTCTCACATCTTTTACACATGTACCAATTCTCATTCATCTGCGTCAAATACTTGTTGAGATATAATGAGTTTTAGTTTTCTCTTATATGAGGGCGTGGCATCGCCCATTTTTTTGCAAAACAAGTTATGCTCAGAAACTTCCACAAATCGTAAGAGACCATATGTATATATATGCACTAAATCTTTTCACTATCACTTGAACGGCTTGGGAGTCCATAAATGACACACACACACACATTGTCATATGCATATGATCCCAGCAGGCAAATGAGCAAGGCCTGCCTCAGAGAAGGCAGGTACTTCTGAGAGTCCTACTATGGTAAGCGATATTAGAAAGCCTGCTTAGGAAGGCCTGTTTTCTCAGGACATTTTCAGGACATTTCATATAAAAAAGAAAGTAATTACGTTTGAAAGGAGGGTGGAAGGCCTTATACTTACCAAGGAAGGCCTTCTAAAAACACTGTTAGTTAGTAGGCCTTGCCTACTGGGATATGATACATACATTGTATATGCATATAAAATATACATACATATGTGTATAGATATAACTAAATTTTAAATTGGGCATGTTTGCTAATGGGTTTAGTTTCCAAACCGTTTAACAATGCTTTGATCACATAATTGTGCAGCAATTTTTTCATTCATTCACAATTTTTATTTATTCTCCAAAACAATTCACAAGTTTTTATTTTACTGTTCACAACTTTTAAACGCATTACTTTTTAACTAAGATATGTTACTTATTCGACCATTCACACACAAGCTTAAACTGAACTGTCTGTTCATAAGTGTACTTTTATATATTGAAACCTTAAGGCGTATTAGCTGTATTTGCAGTCATGTACTAATCAGCCATTTCATTTTCAATCATTTGTTTATTTACTCCTCACTATGCTCTCAGTTTTCACAATATAAAAAATATCTTTAAAATCTCTTATCGATGTAATTTATTCAATTTTTTTTTTTTTTCCAAGATTCAAAGCGTTCCTTAAACTATCGATTGGACAGTATATCTATGTATTTCCAAACGTATTTCTTCCACCGTTTGCCTACAGATTTACATCGGTAATGCTTACATATATCTATGAACTTCGCTGTTATGCTGCACACATTTCCTCCAAAAGTTTTAATTTTCGGACGAATGTTTGTGTTGCTGAAGATTTCGAAAGCGTTTTGTTTTTACCTGGTTGAATCTGAACTAATAATTTTAATCGGAACAGTGGTTTCAAAATAACTAATTATTTTTAATGGATTTTTTCACTGAAATTACATATATGTATATGATAACATTGAACACGTGACATTTTAATTAGACTGCTTGTTCCTTGAATAAAGCTAGATAAAATTGCGCAGTTTTGACATTTGCTTAATTTGATTTGCTTAAGAATATTCCGTCTACATATGTGGCATATTCATTCAATTATTTCTACAATTTTCAAATATCTGATATACCTATAATGCATTTCTGAAAAACTGCAAGTGATACCATATATTAAGTTCAGTTTAATTGAAATTCAAAAGCAACATTCTTTGAAAAATGTCTTAATCACCTTTTACAATACGTCAATGTTTTATATTGAACAAAGGATTTCATGCATTCATCTAGGAATTCATATTGTGCACAATGATTAAAGCTGGTTCTATCAAGAACCATATCAATATTTATTTTGATAGCATAACAATGCAAACATTTCCTAGAAAACTCAAAACTAACATAAATGAATTACAGTCGTAAATTTGAAAGATTTCAATCGAAATTTTCTGCACACATTGCAAAATTCAATTTAAAAGTATTATCTGCATAGATTATGGAAATATTGTAGATTGGTACATGGTATACATATGTAAACATATGGGTGTTTTTTTTAGAGGTTTGTTTTTCGAATAGAGATAAAACTGGCATTTTATGATCAAATCTGGCAACTCTAATGTCATTTATGTTCAGTTTGGTTTGCCATTTCATCATGAACAGGTTGACAAAAGAACAACGCTTGCAAATCGTGCAAATTTATTTCGAAAATAATGGTTCAGTTCGCGAAGTTTACCGCAAGCTCCGTCCATTTTATGGTCGACATAATCGTCCATCAGAGCAATTAATTCGGTTAACCATGGGTCGTTTTGGCACTACGTTTACTCTATGTGATAATACGCATCCGCAGAGACGTCGAACAGTGCGCACCGAAGAAACAATTGCCGCTGTAGAGCAAAATGTTGAAGAGGACCCGAATGAATCGATTCGCCACCGTGCACAGCAATTGGAGCTTTGTCCATCAACTTTATGGAAGATTTTGCGCAAAGATCTTGGCTTGCGACCTTACAAGATCCAGCTTGTGCAAGAATTAAAGCCGCGAGACCATGCAATGCGTCGTGATTTTGGTGTATGGGCCGAAAATGAGATTGATCTCGATGCTGATTTTCATCGCAAAGTTTTGTTCAGTGATGAATCTCATTTTTGGTTGAATGGCTACGTCAACAAGCAAAATTGCCGCATTTGGAGTGAAGAGAATCAAAATGAGACCCTTGAGACGCCATTACATCCACAAAAACTGACTGTTTGGTGTGCTCTATGGGCTGGTGGAGTCATTGGGCCATACTTCTTCCGAAATAATGCTGGAGAGTCAGTTACCGTTAATGGAGACCGGTATAGAGCCATGATAACCGACTATTTTGTTCCCGAATTGAATGGCATGAATGTGGATGAGTTGTGGTTCCAACAAGACGGCGCTACATGCCACACAGCGCACGTCACAACCAATTTATTGAAGGAAACATTCGATGAGCGCATAATTTCGCTGAATGGACCTGTCAATTGGCCACCAAGATCGTGTGATTTGACACCATTGGATTATTTTCTTTGGGGATATGCGAAGTCGCTCGTCTACGCCAACAAACCAGAAACGTTAGGGGACTTGGAAGCCAACATTCGTGGCGTTATTGCCGACATACGGCCCCATATGCTCGAAAAAGTGGTTCAAAATTGGACCTGTAGAATTGGCTTTATTCGAGCCAGCCGCGGCGGCCACATGCCCGAAATCATATTTAAACATTAATGGCATAAAATTATCCTTCCAATAAAGCCAAATTGATGAACATTAAAACGATTTTCTTGTATTTTATTTCAATTCGAAGCTCTATACCTCTAAAAAAAACACCCTGTATATCGTCGAAAAAATCATTAGTCTTTATGTATTGAAGTAGTATCCAAAAAGTCAAAAAGTGTTTAGCAACATCAAAATGTGTAGAAACATTCGGCAAGTGGCAAAAGTGATTGAAAATTTTTTAAGAAACTTAAAGTGTTGAATAGTGTCAATAGTCACAATAGCGCAAAGTCGATAGAACCCAAAAACTGTCCGAAAATTCGGTAAAGTCTTCAAAGTTAATACAAGTCGAACAGCGTCAAAAAGTATCATAGAACTCCATAAAAGTTGAATAGAAACGAAAAATTCAAGAAAAAGCTAAGACAATCAAATTGTATCGAAACTCAATAAGAATATCGAATAATATCGTCGAAATAGTTTTAAGTTTCAAAAATTTGATGAAAATTTGGAGACAGAGAATTTGATTGAAAAACTCAAAAACTTTTCTACTTAGCAAAGAAAAATTTATGAAAGTCCGACTTTACATTTTTCAGATAACGTAAATTAATTCAACTGAACGTACCGCCCTGTGTGGTGGCGATACTACTTATAAAGGTTGATAAAATTTGAGGAATTCTTTTAAATTAGCCGCCATTTTTTTTACAGGTACTAGATTACACCAATATTTTTTCAGTTATAAAGTAAATACATTCAGGTTAGTTAAAATCGATCGCTATACGAGTGAACAAGGTGTTCGCATTATCAGAACTTAATTAAAAGTTGAAAGGTTGAAAGTTATTCAGAAGAGGGAAGAAAATTTCGTTCATGAATTGTTTGTTATTTACAGGAATCAAACCTCAAACCAACAGCTTTGTTCAATATTTTACACATAGATCTTCATGTGAAGACTTAGGAAACGCAATTAACACAAGAATTAATGCCAACTGACCATAGAAATTTTGGGTCATAGAAAAACAAAAAAAAAGTGAGAGTTTTTTCAAGGCAATTATCTATACCGATGAAGCTCATTTTGAAATTGGCAGATATATAAACAAACAAAACTGTCACATTTGGGCTGAAGAAAATCATAGAAAATTATATGAAAAGTCAGTGTAACCACTGTATGATGAGAATTTTGGTGTGGCTGCGTAATTTGTTCGTATTTTTTCGAAAATCAAAATGGCAATGCAATTACTGTGAATGAAACTCGATATTGAGAGATTATAAGAAACTTTTTGTGGAATCATTTGAAATATATTAATGTGCTGAATATGTGGTTTCAACAGGACGGTGCAACATGACACGCAGCAACGCAATCGATCGATCTTTTGAAAGAGAAGTTTAATAATCGAATAATTTCTCAAAAAACAGACGTGAATTGGCCACGAAGATCATGCGATCTAACACCATTGTATTTCTTCTTATGTGATTTCTTGAAGAGTAAAGTTAATGAGGTTAGTCCTCAAATTGTTCAACACCTCAAAGACATCATCATCATCGTGCAAATAGCACTTATTAAACCATTATTATGCGAGAAATTTATTCAAAGTTTTGGTAAAGGATTAATAGTCTGCTAAACTAGCTGAGGAGGTCATTTAAAGGACATTCTTCTTCATTACTAACCAGAGCCAATATGCTTTAATTTCCAATAAAGCCAAATAAATATTTGGTAAAATTTACGTATTTTATTCAAAATTTAAAAAGATACCACAAATTTGAACACTCTTTACAAGCAAACTTATGTTCCATATTCTACGAAAAGTTAGGGTTAAAGAAGAACTAGAGATCGTGATAAGCAATTTTATAGGCGAATATGTAAAAAACTCCATAACTTTTATTGATCGTAAGGCTTGGCTTTGTCAAGATTTTCGAATTTCACATTTTTTGCATTTGTTTAGCCTTTACTTCGACGATATTAACCATTTTTCGATTTTCCAATAATTTCACAATTTTTTGACGCTTGACGACTTCATTAAGATTTTTCAAAATCTTTCTGTTTAACAACATATTTTTGATTTTGTTGACGTTATTCAAAATTTTTCGACCTTTGGCAACGTTTTTCAACATTTTTCGACATCTTCAATATTGTTTATCGTTATCAAAACTTTTTGATACATCAACATTTTTTACATTCTCGCAACATTTTTGAAATTTCCCAATACTTTCGACATGAAAACTTAAGTATTTTGACATTAGTTTGTAAATTTTTTTTCAATACTTTTCCAACATTTTTTTGATAGTACCTCTTTGACACTTTTAAACTTTTTAAAACTGCTTGATGCAATCATAATAAAGTTTATATATCGTACCGCGAATTTGAGCACTCAGCCGCACAATTTGGCCTGATTCCGGCAAGAATAAAAAAAATTTTAAGAAATTTCTACCAAAGATAGGATGAGCCCGAATTTAACGCAACGAAATTCACCCACCCTAGCAATGCCACTGCATTATACTTTTACAAAGAGCACAACCGAACTTGTCCACCATGCCTCAAGTAGAAAACCGAAAAACTACACTTTTAATCTTAACTTAAAACAAAGAAATTTAGCTTTAACCTGGCCTAATTTCTTAAAGTTTAAGACATACCTTTGATTTTTAAATTTAGCCTGTAACTTAAAGATGTAAGCAAGTACAAACAACGTGTGCAGAGGCGAATGGGCGTTATATTATAGTTGAATAAATTACTCCTTATGACAGGAAAAAGTCAGGAAACCATTTTCGTTATTTAACTACAGTTACATAAGTGACTACATGCATTTATATGTATAATTAACATACATATTCATGTGCACGAAATATTGAGCCAGTAAATATACCCAGCAAACATTTTTAACATTAGAAGTTTCATAGTTAGGGAGCTGGTGGCAGATATTTTTAAATGAAATTATCGTGCGGCAGTGGTTGAAAATCAATCAATTGTTGCTATTGCGTTGTATCTGTGTTATTAATTGAGAACGCTTTAAGACTGTTAAAAAAAGTGGTACTATTAACAATTTTATCGCGTCTGCCTTTTCCATAAAAATGTGTCTAAAAAAAAAAAAACAAATAATTGCAAGAGGCAGACTAATTGAAAACTACTTACTTTTATTTTATTTTAATTTTTTGATGTAAATAAATTTGAATGAATTTATCGTCAGGCAGATTTCTCTTATTATAAAGAATATGTCATAAAAAACGAGAGAGATAACATCTCACCCTTAGTTATTGCTGCATTTAAAAATTGTAATATTACAAACTTGTAAATAAGAAAATTTAGTTATAAGTTATTTCATTGCGTCTGCCTCTAAGCTGACTGGTTTTTTTACTTATAAAAATATTAAAATAGGGAAGGCAGACGATTTCAATGCTGATTTTTTGAAGGCAGACGCTTTTGAGTAATTAAGATACATACTATTAAGGATATATGTATATATATATGTATAGCTATTGCTATACAAATACTGTTATGCTAGATTTATTAAACTATTTTTTCGATCAACTGAATTAATTTTCTTTATTATTATGATGATGTACATGTAGCATTCCACGCCAATTCAGACAGCAATTTTCTTTTGAATTTGTGAATTTTTTTTTTTTTTTTTTTTTGAAAATTTTGTTTTCTTGTAGTACTGATTGAGACTAGCCTCCATGATTTTTATCAAACAAAAGAAATTATTACTATTAAAATTTCTCATTTTGGGATATGCATAAAAGCGCTTCAAAACACCTACATAAAAATACTTATTTATATCAATCCAGATACATTTCACGCAGCATATTTATATTCACTGTTATATATGTATGTATATTGTAAGTGACAAATATATAATATCAACTTATAAAGCATTCATATCTATGAAATTTAAGAAATGCCTAAAAGTATGCAAATCAAATATATTAATTTTAATTTAACACTTCCAGAAGAGTTGCAAATGCATTGACTTGAATATGAATGTTTCACTAATCGCTCATATGTTGGCTGGGCAAATTGGTTTTACAAGCTGTAATAGCTATTCATCTAGGCATTCCAAGAATTAAATTGAACCAACGAATCTTGAAAATGTTAACATAACATAGTACATATATGTTTCCATAAAATTTCTTGTATTATTTTCTTAATGAACGAGTTTTCCAAGAATTTTTAAAGTTTTCGCAAAAAATAATATGCATTTTTGTTCCGGTTTTGTTATAATATTTATTAACATTTATTAAAGGTGAAAGTTTAAAATATCATATCATTGCATATCTTTGGGCGTTCATTTTTTTATTGCTGTTAAAATATAAATGCTCACTCACTTCTTTTGAAATTCGGTTTTTATAAAAAAATTTCGCATTTTTGTAAGAACATGTTACATTTGTCAACCCGTTTGCATACTGGCCTACAAATGTTGGTTTGTTTGTATGTCATGCACGATTGAATAAAATAATTTCGGTACGCCAACAATTATTTGATAAATAAATTTCACTCATGTGTAACAGCATGAAAAATATTAATTGAAATTTGTATAAAAAATAAATTACATATTCGGCAACACGGTAATAAATAATTGTTGTACATCAATTTTTTTTAAAGATACTTTACATAAAAACTGATTACACACTTCAAATACGCAAATTGTAATTTCTTTTATTTTGAATTCGCGCCCAAGTCAACAAAATTATGAAAATTTATTTGTAGGGCGATTTTTGGATTGTATATTTACATATTTTTTGTTTCTGAACAAAACGTATAACAAACAAGCAATCAAATATCTGACGTTTTTCACCGCATGTTAAAAATTCCCACGCAGAGAGCAAAACAAATGTCAGTGGTAGGTGGGCGGCATAAGAATGAGAGTAGCGTAAAACTGACATTTCAAAAAGCATTGAAATACACGTTTTAAAATAATAAACATTTTCGCATTGGACTATTCTAGTAAAACGTGACCATGACTTGAAGGCTTTTAATTAAATGTAAACAATTTTACTAACTTTTTTTCAATGGGAAACACCCATCCAAAACAAAGCTTCGACAATTGCTCAGTTTTTGTTTAACTCTTTATTGCAAGTGATATGTTTTCAAATCGACTGTATTTTAAATGTCAAAATCATGTGCAACTGTCAGTTCTATTCAGCAAGATTTGCAATTTAATCATTAAAAATTGAATGCCTCAACAACGGTTAGAAATTATTCAATTTAATTTTTTTCGATATATTCGTTCTTCTATTTCAAATTATCGTGCACCTTAAACATTTTATGATTATCATAATCAGCATAGTGCGCTTCCTATTTGTCAGATGGTTTCGAACGTAATCTTTTGTTGCGTAATATTCGCATACCACTATGGCTTGGCTATGGCGTGGCTATGGCTTGGCTATGGCTTGGCTATGGCTTGGCTATGGCTTGGCTATGGCTTGGCTATGGCTTGGCTATGGCTTGGCTATGGCTTGGCTATGGCTTGGCTATGGCTTGGCTATGGCTTGGCTATGGCTTGGCTATGGCTTGGCTATGGCTTGGCTATGGCTTGGCTATGGCTTGGCTATGGCTTGGCTATGGCTTGGCTATGGCTTGGCTATGGCTTGGCTATGGCTTGGCTATGGCTTGGCTATGGCTTGGCTATGGCTTGGCTATGGCTTGGCTATGGCTTGGCTATGGCTTGGCTATGGCTTGGCTATGGCTTGGCTATGGCTTGGCTATGGCTTGGCTATGGCTTGGCTATGGCTTGGCTATGGCTTGGCTATGGCTTGGCTATGGCTTGGCTATGGCTTGGCTATGGCTTGGCTATGGCTTGGCTATGGCTTGGCTATGGCTTGGCTATGGCTTGGCTATGGCTTGGCTATGGCTTGGCTATGGCTTGGCTATGGCTTGGCTATGGCTTGGCTATGGCTTGGCTATGGCTTGGCTATGGCTTGGCTATGGCTTGGCTATGGCTTGGCTATGGCTTGGCTATGGCTTGGCTATGGCTTGGCTATGGCTTGGCTATGGCTTGGCTATGGCTTGGCTATGGCTTGGCTATGGCTTGGCTATGGCTTGGCTATGGCTTGGCTATGGCTTGGCTATGGCTTGGCTATGGCTTGGCTATGGCTTGGCTATGGCTTGGCTATGGCTTGGCTATGGCTTGGCTATGGCTTGGCTATGGCTTGGCTATGGCTTGGCTATGGCTTGGCTATGGCTTGGCTATGGCTTGGCTATGGCTTGGCTATGGCTTGGCTATGGCTTGGCTATGGCTTGGCTATGGCTTGGCTATGGCTTGGCTATGGCTTGGCTATGGCTTGGCTATGGCTTGGCTATGGCTTGGCTATGGCTTGGCTATGGCTTGGCTATGGCTTGGCTATGGCTTGGCTATGGCTTGGCTATGGCTTGGCTATGGCTTGGCTATGGCTTGGCTATGGCTTGGCTATGGCTTGGCTATGGCTTGGCTATGGCTTGGCTATGGCTTGGCTATGGCTTGGCTATGGCTTGGCTATGGCTTGGCTATGGCTTGGCTATGGCTTGGCTATGGCTTGGCTATGGCTTGGCTATGGCTTGGCTATGGCTTGGCTATGGCTTGGCTATGGCTTGGCTATGGCTTGGCTATGGCTTGGCTATGGCTTGGCTATGGCTTGGCTATGGCTTGGCTATGGCTTGGCTATGGCTTGGCTATGGCTTGGCTATGGCTTGGCTATGGCTTGGCTATGGCTTGGCTATGGCTTGGCTATGGCTTGGCTATGGCTTGGCTATGGCTTGGCTATGGCTTGGCTATGGCTTGGCTATGGCTTGGCTATGGCTTGGCTATGGCTTGGCTATGGCTTGGCTATGGCTTGGCTATGGCTTGGCTATGGCTTGGCTATGGCTTGGCTATGGCTTGGCTATGGCTTGGCTATGGCTTGGCTATGGCTTGGCTATGGCTTGGCTATGGCTTGGCTATGGCTTGGCTATGGCTTGGCTATGGCTTGGCTATGGCTTGGCTATGGCTTGGCTATGGCTTGGCTATGGCTTGGCTATGGCTTGGCTATGGCTTGGCTATGGCTTGGCTATGGCTTGGCTATGGCTTGGCTATGGCTTGGCTATGGCTTGGCTATGGCTTGGCTATGGCTTGGCTATGGCTTGGCTATGGCTTGGCTATGGCTTGGCTATGGCTTGGCTATGGCTTGGCTATGGCTTGGCTATGGCTTGGCTATGGCTTGGCTATGGCTTGGCTATGGCTTGGCTATGGCTTGGCTATGGCTTGGCTATGGCTTGGCTATGGCTTGGCTATGGCTTATGGCGGTTTAATTATCGATCTCATAAATAAATTAGAGTTGCCAATACAATGATGAGTGGTATGGATCGATAAAAAAGTACTTTTTATTGTTTGAATGTGTTAATATTGACTCAACAAATATATGGTTTCAACGTGCATTAAGTGACACAAGACATATGCCACAGTCAATTTATTGTTTTAAAAATTCGTAGGGTCAATAATCTCTAGAAAAGCAGATGTCGCATGTCGTCTTTGGACTTCTGCTTCTGTGTTTATTTAAAGTAATTAGTCTATGCCAATAAACCAGAGACAACTGCTGCAATAAGACTGAACATTGAACTTAAAATTTGTAAAATAAATCCTAAAATATTAAATTATGTTGTCAAAAATTGGACACAGCGTATTTACCACTGTAAGGGGAACAGTGGCGGTCACTTGCAAATTCTTCTGAGAGATGAATTGCATTTTTACTTCAGAATCATATAAAGATTGTTGCTCCGCATTATTTCGATTTTGTTTTATTTATAGACAAAAAAAAAACTTAAAATGAAACATATACGGAAAACTTGTCAACAGTTTAATTGTAATTTAATTTAAATGAACGCAGGAATGAGAAAATTATTTAAAAGCAAATAATTAAACAGAAAAATCGCTATAACGAACAAAACAAATTCGTGTTAACTTCATTTGGTAATGGTTCAACATTGTGAGCGATTTTTCGATATTTTTAATTTTAGCTTACTAGATATTATAAGTTTTGAGTAATTTCAACTAAAAACTTAGTTCAGGTCATTCCAAAAGAAACGCCTATAAAATCATCTTGTAATAAAATTCCTGTATTTATTTTTTTCTTAAATGTGAATTCTATATCTCATGTTTAGCTCACGAAAAATAAACTGATGTTTTTTTCTCATAAACTGAATCAGCATGAAAGTCATTTTTTTGCCTATGGAATTGAATTTTTAATTAAGTAAATTATCATAAACTGAGTCCATGTATTGAAGGTGATTCGGATTGCTCATCTAATCAAACAACTACCTGATATCAATCACTTTTTCCTTTGAGAGCGCCCTAAGGTCAGGAACAGGGTGATCCGCTCTTTTTCTTTTTAAGTAGATATTTCCAGGCGATTTTTTTATTTTGACTGAAAGTTTCTCTTTGAAAAATTTTTTTTTTTTTTTTTTTGTATTTAGAATTATTTTTTATTATATATATTTCATATATACGTTCACGGGTTTTAATCGCAGGAATCGGTCAATGGGTCATCTAAGAACAAAAAACCGCGGAGTGTTATAAAATTAGAGGGTAGAAGTTGGAGATAGGAAAATGGATTGGAAATGGGCAATGCAATTTTTTTTAGTTGTTTTAATATATCTCGCAAATGAAGCAAAATTTTAGTATATGTTTTATGAAACCTTTTATAGAGAATTAAATTTTCTATCGAAATGGCTTATTTAAAAAACATTGAAACATTTCTTTATGGCAAAAATATTGAAACAAAAAGAAAAAAAGCCAAAATTTGATTTTTTGCTTATAACTTTTTTTGGGTCAGAGGCCGGTGCAAGCATAGCTCCATAGAAAAAAAAAATTGACATAAGTAATTTGCTTTAAAATGCTGGATCGTAATATTTTTTTTGTTAAAAATTTACCGAAATGTGGCCACTCGAGCATAGGTTTTGTTTTTGGTTTTTATCCCTTTTATACAGATATAGTTTTCATTCTCATTTTGTTCAAAAAATTATTATGTTATTTATTCACTAAGAAAAGGTATTTTAGTCTATTAGTTGGTAATACAGTAATCCTCCCTATAACGCGATTTCACGTCCCTTGTAAAACATGTGTTTTCTCCCACGCGGGGACTTCTCACTTTATATTTCTGTACTGTGAAAGTTATAATGATTTGTACTTTTCATAATCAATTTCGCGTACGCTTGAAAATGGTGTCAATTTTGTTCTTACGAAATTTGTACATATCGAGTTATACGAAGTCATACGAGCACGTAGTACGAGCACTCTGATACATCGCGTTTTGCTATAACGCGAAACGAATCTACCGTGTTATAGGGGAGATTACTGTATATAACTATTACAATCAGGTATTTAGCATCCCAGTGTGCCAAACGAATTCGTTACGTTAGGCTACCTGTCATATATTAAAATATATGTCAAAGGCGAATGATATCTTCTCTCTTTTGATACGCTTTATTTACAAAAAACGAATTCGTTTCGAATTCGCAACGGACTTCAAATACGAATCCGTTTCGAATTCGTTTTTTGTTCATAAACGAATCCGTTTCGAATTCATTTTTTGTTCAAAAAACAGATCAAATTTTTTTGGAAAATTTTTCTAACTCCCGAAAAAATTTTCAAATGAACATTTTCAAAAAAAAATGTTGTGTCTTAATCGACTTAGAAATGGTTAAAAAGTCGAAAAAAAAGAATCCGAAACGGATTGTTAATTTCAGTGTTGAAAAAAATATATGTGTTTTTTTCGGCTTTTCAAACATTTCTAATTCGATTAAGACACAAAATTTATTTTTTAAAATTTTCCAAAAAAATTTGATCTGTTTTTGAACAAAAAACGAATTCGCAACGAATTCGTTTATGAACAAAAAACGAATTCGAAACGAATTCGTATTTGAAGTCCGTTACGAATTCGAAACGAATTCATTTTATTTACAAAAAACGGAATGCGCACAAACGAATTCGTTTCGAATTCGAAACGGACTTCAAATACGAATCCGTTTCGAATTCGTTTTTTGTTCATAAACGTCCATTTTTGTGCACATTGGGATAGTAGCAATTTATAAGTACTTTTAAGTGATTAAGTGCAAAGCACTTAAAAAGCTTAATTTTTTTGTAGTCCAATTTGATCCAAATTTTGATTATTTTTCACACGCCTCTTTAAGGCAAGCAGTTACTTATTAGCTTGTCCATCAATAACTCTAATACTTTGGCAAAATGACAATGGGACAAAATTCATTACCAGTCATTTGAATTGGTATGATTTTGACTATTTACCTATTGGCAGGAAATGTGAAATTATTCGCCCGAAGACATGAACAGGGAACACAAAATATATGAAACCATAAGCCATCACTTCCCTAATTCAAGATAACTCAAGGCATCATTCCCTTTCCAACTGGTTAGAAACACAATCACGAGCCCTTAAGCAATGCAATAATATATATGTATATATATATATATGTTTTTTTTTCTAGCATTTCATAAAAAAATTTCTCAACAACTCACTTCCTATTTACTTGAGTAAAAGACTCCACGGAAAAATAAAGAAATTCAAATGTTTATTATTGTAACTTTGATTTCTTTTAGCTATAAATTTTAGTTGTTCACAACATTTTTTCTTTTATTATTATTTATCATAAGTTGTAAAGTAAGCGCCGGAAAAAGAATAACTTCTGCAGTATATTTGCCAGTGGTTGTTGTTTTAGAACCGCATCAGTACATGGGAAAAAAAAAATTGTTTATTTTTTGTAAGGAACTGTGTATCAATTCTGATGAAATTGCTTAGGAAACATTTTTGTATTTATTATTTAGAAATTCTTATCTAGATATTCTTACAAATACTTTCTTTTCAATAATAAATAGAAAAACAATTCTTTTGCTGTTTAAGATTTATTTTTCCGTGTAAGCCAAGTTAATTGAGTTAACATCGCTCCATTGCAAAAGTTTGACACGTGTCGCTGTTTGTACATGAAATATGAATATCATACGCATAAATTACTTGTAAGAAAATATATGTTGTATACAAATCCATGTAGCTGTTTACTTTTGGTTTCCTCAATAGATAAGCCAATTCACACAACTCGTCCCAATGAAATATGAATATATGGGAAAATATGTTTTTTTTTGTAAATTTTATGACATGACATTTTGTTTTGTTTTAGTAGAATATAATTTTAATTAATTTAAACAATAGCATGTCTCACAATATGTTGTACTCTTTTGCCTAACGTGGGGTTTCAATAGAAAGCTTTGTTGATTCTTACGAAATATTCTTCATGACTTTAATCTACGAGAAATTGTCGTGCAAGAATTTGCTTTCCTACAAAAGTCGGACTACTACGATGCCTACCACTAATTTTTCTGCTCTAATTCTATCTGTTCCTAGATAGGTGGATCTATTTTTTGTTGATTTTGGTGAGGCGATTTTTTGTTAAAACCTTTACAGTATCATTACGCCCCAATAGTTCTGGCATAGCAGTAAATTCCCTTTTTCGGATATTCTGGAAAGCTGCAAAGAACCAGTCTTCAGCTATTCTTCAGCTCCCCCCCCCCCCCCCCAAATTTTGATAAGAACTGGGTACAAAGGTTCAACATTGAACTCTAGTAGAGCTACTTTTAAGATTACACAATATATTACATATAAAATATATACTATATATACACAAATACATATGTATACTTAATATACTATTTATACAAAATTGCTTATACGGAAAGGGTTTGTAACGCTTTGGCGCAAAATAAATTGAGCCGATTTTAATAATTTCTTTTTTATAATTACAAATTTGTGCTAAAGAAGGTTATTGTATACTATTTTTTTATTATTTAATGTTAAATATAATTTTTTTTAAGGATTAAGGCTCAAGTTTCTTCTTGAATTCTGTGTAGTTGTTGTTATTTTTTCTTCTCATTTGTACCGTTTGTATTTGGCTTCGAGTTTAAAGAACAAACTCTTCTTTAAATTATATTTTTTTTTACTTTTGTAGAGAGAATATGCAATGTGATGTTAAGTGAATAGTTTCATTATGAAAAATACAACGGAGCGTGCGCTTGCGAAATCGCGGGTACCACTAGTACTAAATAAAATATTATACCCACGTTATTATTTCATTAACTTAGTACAGCGACTAATTGATGTACCATAAACTTGGTAGTATTTTGCATGCTTACGAAAATACTATGTATATTATGAAATATTGTATCCTAATGTAATAAATACTTAGTAAAAAAACATGCCCACATAGTCAAAACATAATAAGTACATATACTTAGATAATGTAATAAATACCATGTAGTAAGGCATATACCACGCTAAGAGTAAAATATGACGTTTTAATGATATGCATACTACGCTTATAGTAAAATACCACGCTTAAAGCAATAAAGCAAGGCACTTAGAAACATACCATATAACTCACATAATAAAATACCAAACGTTTTAGTAACAATCAGAAAGCTTAGTAAAATACCACCTTAGTAAAATACCACGCACTTATTGAAATACCATATACTAAGTAAGATACCATATACTAAGTAAAATACCACACATCTATTGAAGTACCACAATCTTAGTAAAATAAATACCGCGTACGTAAAATTCCATGCAGTTAAATATAAACCACACACTGCCTTAGTTATCACACACTTAGCAAGATATCATGCAGATGGTAAAATACTACACAGCTGGCAACATATTACACAATTCCAGAAATACCACGTATTGCGTAAAATTTTACGAACATATGCTGGAGAGAGTTATCCTCTTATGTGTATTATAATACAATAATCTTGCTATTTTGTGTACCATGTACGCGAAGCACACAATTTTCTTGAACAAAAAACACTTTATTTCATAAGCTTTTGCATCCCTGATAATTATTCTTTTATTGAAAGAAATGTTGGAAATTTTCATTAACATAACTTGTTTGCAAATATTAGAAAAATGTACTTTCAATAGAATACAAATTTAGTATAAACAGTTTATTATACCCATGCAACATTAAAACTTTTTTGGCTCTGCTGGTAAGCCACTAAAATATTATATTACTTGGTGACACAGACGTTTTTATTAGTGAAATGTCATAAGCTGTCATAAAATACCACACACCTAGTGAAATTTAATAAATTAAGTAGCTCATACTAACGATAATACCCATGATAGATATCTGGAAATTGTTTCACAATATATAGAAATACCACATGTATGTTAATAACTATTAAAATATTAGCATAGCTCACCAGAAACGTTAACATAGATCTTATGTGACATGAATATTACAAATCGTTAATAATATTTTTGTGGTATTTTACTACTTAGAATTGTCAAAATCAGTGGGAAGCGTAAATTTTTTTTTTTTTTTTTTTGTTTAATCAATTTCACAAATTGCGATTTTTATTTTGTAAAGTGCGTAATACTTAACTAAAATTGTGATACATTTTTATATTTGTGGTATTTCTTTAAGTGCATGGTATTTGACTCAGATCATTGCATCTTACATATTGGTATTTAATTATGCAAGTCATATATTAAATACACTTAGAAAATTATTCTCCTTGAGGGAAAAATATCACTTATTATATTTAGAAAACTATTCTCCTCGAGGGAAAAAATATCACGGCAGCAAGAGCATATGAAATAATACTATTAGGAACTATAAATTTAGTTAGCTTTTCAATCTCAATAAAATTGTTCAATCAACGGAAATAACAGGCCTTACTTAAAATTCTACTCAAAAAACATATGTAATTTGACAGACGGCAACGGTGTCTTAATGAATTGTGGAAGGTATACTTTCTTTGTGCAGAATATTTTCATTTTCAACTACATCTCTCACAGGTAATATAATACACAGCAAAATTACTCCGTCAAAATCTTTGCTTAACTATTGCCCTTCGTAGTTGACATTATATCGTAAATCGTTGAAAGTTTATTAAATCAAAACAGAATGGTATAAGCTGTTTTCCTAAAAATTATTGTTATTATTGTTACGAACACAACACGTTATTATAAAATTTCACAAACATGAAAACCACTTTAGAGCAGCATATTAAGTTCAAGCCCTCAAACCAAATGAATAGCAACATAAAACTTAAATAAGCTGTTAGGCAATGCAGCAATAATAACAAGCACCTAAAAAATTGACGTATCATGCATGAGTACAAAAATAAGGAGTAGAAACCGCAGTTTCAAAGCGGTTAGAGTGGCGAACCTCAAATGTGAATGTAAGAACGAGACAACTATATTATGTCGAATGAAAATTAGAGAAACTTGTGAGCGTGGTATTTGATGAGATCAACATTGACAGATGAAAAAATCGGTAGATAACAGAATTGCACGAAAATTTTCTAGGCTTTTGTATAAACCAGCTTTGGCTGATATAAACGAAGTTGCGTTTGATGTGCGTGTATTTCAGAAATTTAAAACAGCGTTTGTCAACATCGTGCGTAATACGAATTACTTTTCTATAGTGAAATGAATAATTTATAAAGGAAATTGAGCTATCTTTGAGTTTTAAAAACATCATTTTAATAATTTAGAAGGTACACTCATTATCTTTTCTCATATTCAACTGATTTAAATCAAAATCTTTATATTTGCACCATTTGGATGCACTAATATCATATACTTTTTTTAAAGATTTATAATTTTATTTTAATGAATTTTGCTCAGTGTATTTCAAAATTATACCTACGTGCTGACAGTATAAAAAATTTGAATTTGAAAAGAAATACAATTTTACCCAAAAAAAAAAGAAGTAAAACAGAAATAAGAAAATGCTTTAAGCCCGCATTTCACTTTGTTCATTCAATTTGCATGCTTCATCCCCTACTTTTTACACCATACTTGTATTTAACAAACCGACCCTCTTGTAGCTTATGCTTTGGCCAATTTTCCCCCTAACACTGTTCTATCTCTTTCTCAAATTTTTTCTGCTAATTTCTTACTTGAAAATGCAACTATAGTATGAAAAAAATATATGAAAAGAAATCTACGCAATGCTGGCAGCAAGGACATGGTCACTTACATACATACGCAAACATACAGACGTTAACAAAAGCACGCACATAAAATAAGACGAAAATATGTTAGTACTAAATACCAAAATACATACAAAAAAATACAGTACGTATGTAGTAATGCAGCAGCAAAAGTTGTTATTTTTCTGACAAGTGAAAATTTTCAACATTCATGTGCTTCATTCATTCAGAAAAAACCAAAAAGAAAATAAAAAACAAAATGCCACAAAATGGAATTCGCATAATGTGAAACCCACGACGGTTTCACTTTACGTGGATTTTTTAGTTTTCTTTTTAATGTGGAATGAGTGGTTTTGCTCTTATAATTTACACGTTTTTCTTTCAACAGATTAACTTTTTATTTAAGGCTTTTTGTCTAAGTATCACACTAAAACTTCTGTATTTTATATAGCATATTTTTGTGCGCGGCACTATGTTAATATGCGTTGTAGCTGTCATAGGTTGTAATAGAGTAGCATCAGTATCATGGAAATACACTCACACACACACACAGCCGGTTAGAGATTTGTAATTTTACTATTAACATGCGCGCACAATTGTAAAAGTGTTAAAAATTCACTCATGTGTAAGCAGCAGCTCAGTGTTAGTATTGCAGCAGTGTTGCTATTTAAATTATGTTAATCGCTTCTTAAGGCTTCTTTACAGCTGAGTTCATACTAAGTTTGTGGCCAACAAAAAAAAAACACACACACACAAATTAAAGCTAAGTAAAGTGCCTGCTCTTATATAACTCTATATACGTATTTTATCAAATTAAAGGATTTAACAAAAAAATTAATTAAAAGTACAAAGTCTTTATGCAACAGCATAAGATGCAATGTGAAAAAATAAAACCTTTTTAATTTGAAAAAAAAAAAATTATTTAAAGATGTCAAGTCCTTAATTAAAATTAATTTACCTTTTTGAAGTAGTCTACATAAAAAAACATATTAGATTTCGTTAAATAATTTTAGTAAGAAATGCTCCATTATAAGGATGGGACGAAAATACTGCTTTCAAGCATGAGTTTGTTATAAACAGTAGACTCCTGAACAGAGCTCTGAAAAACTACAAAGAGAGAAAGAGTAATTGAAATGCTTACAACTTTCTAGGGAGGGTATTAAGATAAGGTACTCCAAATGGCAATCTTAAATCAACCGAATTGAAAAGCAAAATGAAAGAACGCAAATTTCTGTCGAGGGATCGTACTGCTAAGCTGAAAATACTCCACCAGGCAAACAGAACATTGACTGACTCGAAGTCTAAGGCTAAATTTATTTTTCTAGCAAGAGATTTTTCAGGGTTCTTGGATGCTATATCCATTCAATTCACATTATTGTGAATTAGTACCATAAGCTGGACGTCATTGGGATATAGCCGCTATGATAGTGACTGAAAAATCAAATAGGTTCGCCTTTTCAACCTTCCCGAACTTAAAAACTTTTTCATCTGGTAGCGTGCCCAATAATGATAAGGAAATGCTCTTAAGTTCTCCGGAAATAATTTTTAAAGCCCATTTTTCCCATGCATACATACCAAATTCCAAGCATATGATACTTATATTGTTCATTTCAAAGCCACGGAAAGGCATCTATAGGTACTCTGCTTAAAGGGGGAATCCTGAACTATGAGGACCGAAAAATCGAATTTTTTTATTGTTTAAATAAATCCCTAAGGCACTCAAAAAAACATAAACCAAGGTTTAGAGACTAACCCATAGTATATCGGCCGGAGTCAGTCGAGTTAAAATTTACCTATCGAAATCTTTGAAGCATGTTCTCGTTTTAAGAGTCTTAAACTAATGTTTGAAATCTCCTAAGTTTGTAGGTTGAATACGATAAGTTTTGTTGCGCTACAGACTTAATGTAAGTTTTCTGAGCTCGAAAAATAAAGAGAAAATTTGTTATATTTTTTTGCCGAAAATGGAAAATAAAATTCGTTAAATTGGTTCTAATGACAAAATCGCTAAGTTGGCGCCAGTATTCCTAAGACAGCATCACCACAACAATTTTCAAGCGCCTGCGCTTATATCACACAAATAGTTCATGTAAAGAGTTAACAAATCGTAGCCAAAGTCCTTAGCCGCTAGTGCTAATTTCAGTTTGTTAAGAATTATAATTTATTGCCTTTTTATTGATAATAAAAAATAAATTAAATAAATGGAATAACCAAACTAATAAGTATCTAGTACGAAAGAGATCTGAGTTAATGATATAATCAACCGAAAGCTTTTCTCGATTATTTTAGATTTGTGCTCCCCAACTATATACGATGCGTATTTGCCACTGTTCAAAAAAACTAAGTCCGGGCCGTGAGTTTTAGCCCAAGAGTATAGCGCTCCAACGACAGCCGCTGGTACTTACTATGGAATAATAGGTGAACACTTAAACATGACAATTTTTTTATTAACCTTTCCCACTCACCAAAACAACCAATTTTGCAGTTGTCATGATTTAAGTCATTAAATTTGTTATCTACGGTCTAGGATTATTGAATCAAGACAAGATTGAGACATTCCTCATTCAATGAACGTTAAAAGTGCAGCAGCGACCGCCTTAACGTCCGGTGGTTTTTTTTTTTTTTTTTTGTGTGAACGATCCTCATTAGTCTGTCTATTCGGGATAAGATTTTGAACGCTTTGCTACTTCTTTTTCAAAAAAAAGTTTAACAAAATCTGCGGATTACGTTACACTTGATGTGTCGAAAGTTGCACCGTTCTGCTAAAACCTCTTGCGTTTTTCATTACCTTTTATAGTCCGGTTTTGATTGTTTTTGAATAAATGAAGTCGCCTAACCGCAATGCGCACCAATCAGTAGTGTTTTGGTGATGTTATGACTCTCCTGAACTATTTTCTAAAACATTTTCTGGGAGGGATTGTTGAAAACCGATGCATTCTCAAAGCGTCACTAGTTTTTGGGCTAAATGAGTTATTAAACTGATTTTTTTTTTTGCAAATGGTTCTGGTAACACTACTGCTACGAATGATGTAAACGCTATCGTACTATGATAACTAAATTTATATAGTCCAAATTGGCTGATATGGATGTTGACGATATTTGGTTCCGGAAGATGTTATCACATGTCATAAGGCCCATTCTCAAAGATAAGGTCCATGCCAATAAGCCAGCAACAATTCAAGAGCTAAGGGATGATATAAAAAAGCATATTGGTGGATTAGAGGATTAGAGGAACAATTATGCCAGGGTTTCATCGTTGATTTGGAAAAACGATTTGTATTTGTCACCGAAGCCGTATTGAAGCTTGGCAAATATAGAAAAGTATTGTTGTTTTCTTGATCAGCTTCAACATCTGAGTTAATTAAGCCATATCCAATTTTATGCTGACTGTATGTCTATCTGCCAGCGTGTCTATTTTTTTTTTTTTTTTCCTGGCTGTCTTTATATCTGTTTGCGTTTCTGTCTGTCTATCTCTTTCTTTGTCTGTCTGGCTGCACCTTCAAACATAGCTTTTGGTTTGGAAATAAGAAAAATCTGTTAATGAACACGCTCACTGCCCATACAAGTAGAACAGTTTAAAACACTATTTTGAGAGAATTATTTGATATGGTGCAACCAAATATCTTACAAATTTTAGGAATAACTCGAGAGACCTCTAAAAATTTAGCAAATTTCGATAAGAAAACGTGGCACTTTCAGTACAAGAAAAGTCTTCATAACGTTATACGGAGAGAGCGATACGGAAAAGCTCTAAGAGAACTGGTCAAATTTCAAGAAGTGGGTGTGGTATTGTGGGGTATGTAAATTTCTGCATGGCAAAATATAACCCTTTTCAAGTTTTATGTACACTGTAAAAAGAGAATGTTTCCTTCAAATAAACTATTAGTTGTGAGATTTTTCAAATACAAAAATTTATTAACTATCAAAAAATTTTGGTAGATATTACTATGTCATTGATTGAAAGTTAAAGTGTTATTTATTGGGCCAAACATGATATCCATTTGAATCGATTAAACTGATTTAATTTGATGTAATCTATCTGTGGCAACAAGGGATAACAGCTAAAGTCGATCTGTGATTATAAGGCAAAATAGTATAAGTCACATACTTATGCTCAGAGCTTATGTTGCTTTGCCTTGTGATCACAGATTGACTTTAGCTGTTATTCCTTGTGATCACAGATATATTTGGTAATCCCACTTCGTATAGATAAGAATACTATACAATTCCCAATGTATTTAAGTAAAACCCCTGCGGCCTGGTAAAAATTCAGGTATTTATGGTTATGTGAACACGAACAGCATCCATTATAAGGATGTGATGGTTATGGAAAATGATTTATCCATAAATTTATATTTTAAGATGTCGGTTTTTACCTAAATCGATATTAATAAATGTATACGTTAGCGACAAAACAATATTTATTCCACCAAATACGTGATTTGGTGATTATTAACATATGCATGTTTGCAACAAAGAAATATTTGTTTCAACCAAGTTTATATATGTTGATTATTACCAAATATATGAATGACTTAGTACAATTATTTATATATTACTAACTTGTTATTACCAAATATGTCATATATGTTAATATGTCGTTGGAATGCACGACATATTAACTTACAATATAACATATATTTATTTCACCTATATGAAATTTGTTAATTTTTTACCAAATTTCATTATATACAAAAAAAAACTCGTTTTCTTTGTGTACAAATTTGAACCTTTTAATTTAAATAAACTTTGCAAATACCGTACAGCTTAGTACTTCTCCGCTACCATGCGGGTTAAAACGAGATCAGCAAAAAGCGTTATTTATTACTAGCAACATAAGGAAAAGGTTGAAGCTCAAACAAAATAAAATCACTTAAGGCACATCACAAAAAAAAAAAAGTGTGCAGCTTCAGCAACACACTACGCAAATTGTTAGTCATTTGTTTTATTGCAGCTCATTTCAGAATCATTTATTTTTTTTATGGTTTTTTTATGTTTTTATTTCATAATTTTGTTGTTATTGTATTGCTAAGCGAGTCGAACAAATTTTTTGGCACAAATCATACAAAAGATCTAAAATGCATACAACAACAACAAATAGCGACAACAATAAAACAAAAATTTGTAATAGGAGCAGCAACGAACAAACAACAGCAAGCAAGGGTCGCATGTTAACCAAGTGCATGGCTCGTTTTTTTGGGGTAAGAAACACAAACAGGCAGCAAACCGCAGAAGGCAGACAGACAGACATATGATTGATTTGGGTTGAAAAAAAAAAGTAGATATATTTTTTTTTTTGACAAATATATGCGATTTGTTATGCTTAAAAAGTCGCAGGTGTAGTAAAGGGTGTCTTCAACAAATGCGCAACATTGCATGTTTTTCTTTCTTCTGATAGCAGTGGGGTATTGCTCAGTTGATTGTTAAAGATACAAAGGATATTATTACCAATTGACAGCACAACATAAATGAGTTTGTTGTCCTTTATTAATCTCAAATTTTTTCTCATTTTTTTTTTTTGTTTTTATCTGTCGATTTTCTACACCACCAGGAAATTTCATTTTAGCGTGTTGAGAATTCAGAATATCAGTATTTATTTTGCAAAGACTTTTCGTTGTGATTTGAATAATAATGTTGTGCTGGAATCAATACAGTTGAATTATAAGAATGAAATGAAATATGTTATATTCTTGCACGAATCATTTTCTTGGCATTGATTTTGTGCGAATTAGGTTAAAACAATCAGTTGGATTTGAGTAAGACCTAATGAGCGCTAATAATTGACATTTGCAAATCGGTCAGTTGTGACAATTGTGCTGGTATTGATTTTAATTTGAAATTAAATACTTAATGCACAAGAATGTGTACAACATATATGAGTTTATTCAAAAACAAAATAGTACTTAGGGGTTGCTTCAAGTTATCAGAAAGTTTTAGTGATATTTTGACATTGATGTTTGTATTTAATGATGATTTCTTTTTAGAAAAAAGACAAAATTTTCTACCTTAATCCAGTGACCAACTGAGTCGTCTATTTCAAAAATTTAAGTCAAAAAATTAAAATTTATTAAGAAACCAAATAAAACTTTTTAAATAGAATTAATTACTTTGATGTTGTTTGTTTGTTGAATTGTTTCGGCCTAGTTTCACTCACCGCCACTCTGTTGTATCCATTTGATTTGAATATAATGACTGAGGTGTACAGCTTACTGTCGACTTACAACATACTTTCGTAGCGCATTGCCAGTAATTTGCGTTAGGGGAAACCGTAAAATAAAAAAACGGGAATAAGTGCAATATACGAATATGAGGTTAATTTTTTGAAACAACTTCAAATAGCTCATTGCTTTGTGATATGTTGGTCTTATGCTTTTAAAATAGTATTTCTGCTTATAAATATCGATAAAAAGCTCGAAAAGTATCAAAAAGTATCGAAATGCTACTAAAACCTTAAAACAATGAAAAAGTCAAAAAGTGCCGAATGGTACCGAAAAAGTCTGTGAAAGTCGAGAAGTTTTAAATGATACCAAAATGTGTCAAATATTATCGAAAACTAGCGGAAAAAAATGCTAACAGTCCAAAAGTATCGAAATCTATATAAATAAAATTATAGGCGTTTTCGATGTTCGCGCATCATGCAAAATCTGCTGCATCAATTTTGATCAGTTCTTTTTAGTTATCTTTCTTAGACGCTTGGTCTCAAAGTACAATTAAAATTATCACGATATTCCCGTTAAATATCAAAATATTAAAGTTTTAAAATTGATAAAAAAAAATTAATTTCACACATAGAAACAAGCATGTAAGCATAACAAATCGTTGAATGGGAATTGAATGTGTTAGTTAGTTGTGCTTTGTTAGTGCTTTGTTAGTGCTTTGTTTTTTGTCATTCACATGGCAATGCAATGGAATATTAATGGAAGAGAAACAACGGAACATTCAAATTTTACTCTCGCTCTCATTCTCAATTTTTCAATTTACATTTCAAACAACAACAGCAACTCTAGATTTGTAAAGAAGAATCAAAATTGACTGTAGTTCTATTTAAAAAAAAATTAACTGTTTGTTTTTTAGCAGAAAAAACTAAAAACAGGCGTACAAAGTCGCGGGCATCAGCTAGTGATATATAAAACATCAATTAGTATCAAAAAGTTTATTGAAAAAAAAAAAAATTTCGAAAAATTTGCCTGAAATCATTCCCAAATTCCATTATATTTCTTTGATATTGTTCATACTGAATTGATGAAAAAACATTTTCGAGAATGAACCCACAATCGATCGATGCAAGAAATTGTATTCAGAAAGTAAAATTTGACGAAAGGGCGTCCCCGATTTAGTCTAAAATGCAATGTATTTGGTTAGGTTTGCTGAAGATGATGGGTTTTTTCCAAAGCTCAAGCCACTAATAGGCCTATTGTCTACCCAATTCAAGTATAGTTATTCAACCAAATTGAATCATTACAATTTTTTAAAAAGTCGAGAAATTTACAACCAAAAGATGTGTAACATCTTTGCCTTAACGCTTGGAATTTGTACAGAAAATGATACACGGTTTCATAAACATCGAAATATTTGTAACCTCTATATAGACCACCAATGTTGGACAATCAAGTTTGGCAAAGTTTTTGCCAATCAAATAATATTCAGTTATTACATCCTTTAGGATTGTCATATGAATTCCATCTAGAGAAATCGAGAAACTCGTTCGTTTAGAGCAGTGGCGGGCACGTAGTGTCCCTATCCGCCCTCATTGCCCAAAGCGTTATTCGACGCACAAGCAAGCGAAAAAAAAGTTCGCAGAGTTTCAACGCTATCGAAGCTCAGCGTTGAGTTGAGTTCAAATGAAAACAAAAACAACACACAAAAGGATCAGCGCTGCGCCGCATTGTGTTATGACGAATGTAGCAATTGTTTTTGTTTGTAGTGCACTTTGGTTATTTTTGTGCAGTTGGCGAATTTGGAAATGAAAGTGAAAAAAAACTATAAAACTTCGTTGTTGTTGTTTCGTCCTGTTATTAGATTTCCATGCCCACCACTAGCTTAGAGTCAAAGGATGTCCAAGTTGATAGTGATTATTTTTATCGTTCACAATTGGAACCAACCAGAATTGACCTCGTGATAGTGCCAACTATTAATATATTTATTAAGCGAATAAAAAGAAAAAAACTTATTACATTGTTTCTTAAGCCCAAGCGTGATTTATTCAAAAAAAAAAAAAAAAAAACATGGAGTCACTTCTAGTGACAAGCAAATTTAATTTTCAACTTTTACAGATCAATTGATACAAAAACTAATTTTTCAAATATGGGCTCTAAAAGAATCTTAAAAAAAATATTTTCAGAAAATGGATACAAAACACCCTCATATCCCAGAGGTGGTTCGGAAAAGTTATCGACTTGGTACTTTTTTTTTTTTTGGTAATATTTATTAAAAATAAATATGTAAGATATATATAAATATATAATATAATAAATGATATTATTTTATCAAAAAATTTCAAAATTATGGTAATTTTTTATCAAAAAATCAGCTTTAATGTAATTTAAGTGGATTTTCCAGTGAATTCATTCATTGTTACTTTCAAATTTTATTTTTTATTTCACATATACCTGAGACTTAGAACAAATAAATATTATAAAAAAAGGAAAGCACTTAGACAGAGATTTAGCTACGGATTTACTTACGAAATGGTTAAAAATATATTCAGAGACTAGCAGATGCCCGCGACTTTGTACGCGTAGCCTATTTTTCTGCGAAGGCAAACAATTTATTTTTTTTTTAATAGAACTACATTCAATTTTAGATTCTTCTTCACAGATTTAGAGTTTTTGTTGTTTTCTCTTCCATAAATATTCCATTGCATTGCCATGTGAAAGACAAAAAACAAAGCACACACATAAGCTAATACATTCAATTAGCCTAGTGCACATTAGCACACATGTTGTCCAACATCAATGTTCGATAATGTGAACTCTAGGAACAACCGCTTGACACACATGTTGGATGAATTTAAAAAATTGTTGATTTTCCTGCTGGCTTGTCCAACCATAAAACCTGTGTGAACTGACTGTCAAGCCTAGTGAACATTTTTCATTTTAAATAGGATTTCATGCTGTTCACTTCGATGTGGACGCTCATAAATTGTTCTGCAATTGATGTTTGACGGCATGCACGAAAATGTGAACGCAAAGCAATATTGACAGTCACACATGTTGTCAAGCCATGTAGGACAGCATGTGTGTTTTCTATGAGTGAACGTACTGTAATTTTTTTTTTCATTGTTCATAAATTCCGCGTTGCTGCGTTGACAAATTGAGAATGAGAGCGAGAGCGAGTAAAATTTGAATATTCTCTTCCATTGCATTGCCATATAAAAATAAAACGCACACACACTAACTTGCCATTAAACGATTTTTTATGCTTACATGCTTCTTTCTATGTGTGAAATTAATTTTTTTAGCAATTTTTTGATATTTAACAGGAAAATCATGATAATTTTAATTCTATGTTGGGACCAAACATCTAAGAAAGATGACTAAAAAAATTTTATCAAAATTGATTCAGTAGATTCTGCGTGAATCCCGTTCATCGAAAACGGCTATCATTTTAATTATATAGAATATCAACTGATGTATTGAATACAAAATGATAAGTTTTTGACTTGAATGTGGCTGCAAACAAGAGGCATTTCGCTTAACAAATATTATATTATATATTTAAATATGCATATAATAAGTTCTTTAGAAAAGTGCTATCTCACAGAAATATATTCAGTGATTTTTCTATGAAACTGTGCTTGTTAATTTTTATTTCACGTCAACTTACAGCCTATTAATAACATTGAGAGACCGAAAGTTTTGCACAAAAATAAATGTAATGAAAAAGTGCTTTTCAAAATAGTCATTCTCCTAGTGCTTAAATATTTTCTTATAACTTTAAAACCTTAACCAACAAAGTGATCCGAAAGAAAATGTTTAGCCAAAAAATTTAACTAAATAATGATATTCATATCATAAAATTAAATAATCATTTATTTGTTTAATATTTTTGCGAAATATCATCTCTATGCCACTTTTCTGAGTTAGACTTAAAATTATAAAATGTATCAAAAACTTTCGAAAAAAGTGTTTTTCACATAGCACATTTTTGCTGCATGAAACTTATTTCAATATTTTACTAATGACTTAAAAAAATAAACATTTACATATAATATTCGAGCTCTTTCGGGTAAAAAAGGGCCACAATTTGAAGGTTTATGATAATGGAGAAGATGGCTTAATAGAACATCTCTCTGCCGAATATAATTTTTCATGTAGTCTTATAAAAAATCTTAATTTGAATGCAATTAATTTTTGGTCATATACAAGTATAGAAGTAACCAATATGCATAACCAATATACAGTGAAATTCTTCATTACGGGCAGCCCCCATATCCAGACAGCTCCTATATCCGGACAGCTCCCATAACCGGACACATTTCAGCGACACTCACTTTTCATTAACTTTTCTATTCAAAATTAATTGGCTCTCATTCTCGATTTGTCAACGCAGCAACGCTGAATTTGTGAACAATGAAAAAAAACTTACAGTACGTTCACACATAGAAGACACACATGCTGTCCTAAATGACTTGACAACATGTGTGACTGTCAATACTACTTTGCGTTCACATTTTCGTGCATGCCATCAAACATCAATTGCAGAAAAATTTATGAGCGTCCACATCGAAGTGAAATGCATGAAATCCTATTTAAAATGAAAAATGTTCTCTAGGCTTGACAGTCAGTTCACACAGGTTGTATGGTTGGACAAGCCAGCAGGAAAATCAACAATTATTGAAATCCATCCAACATGTGTGTCAAGCGGTCGTTCCTAGGGGTCATATTATCGAACATTGATGTTGGACAACATGTGTGATAATGTGTACTAGGCTAATTGAATGTGTTAGTTTGTGTGTGTGCTTTGTTTTTGTCTTTCACATGGCAATGCAATGGAATATTTATGGAAGAGAAAACAACAAGAACTCTAAATCTGTGAAGAAGAATCCAAAATTGACTGTAGTTCTACCTAAAAAAAGTAAATTATTTACCTTCGCAGAAAAACAGGCTACACGTACAAAGTCGCGGGCATCTGCTAGTCTTAAATTAGAAACATTATTTTATTCTTGGATAACGCTGCATCTCGTCCAAGGAAACTAAAATTGATAAATTGAATCATTTTTTTTTTTTTGCCTCCAAATACAACAGCATTTTGCCAACTCATAATACAAAATGTTTATTACCCTTTGCGAAATTTCAAATTGGAAACTCGGTTTTGACAAATTTTCGAAAATCGATGAAAGTTTATTAACTGAAGACAACAATACTAAACTGCAATTTGAAAATCAAAGTGCCACTCCAGAGGCAAGCGAGTCTGAAGACGAAACTGATGAAGAAATTCTAACTCCATAACTTCATATGATGAGGCATTGAAGCAAATTGCCTGTTTGAAGCATTTTGCCAGAGATGATTTTCTACAATTTTATTACATCAAGAATGGAGAGACGCATCTTAAAACCCAATATTTTAAGTTGAGCCAAATCGAAGTTAAAACAATCTACTCTCACTTTGTTTTTTAACCAAATTAGTATGTGGGCTTGTGCAAAATGTCTGTGGTGTGTAAATTCGCTCAGCAAAATCAGTAAACTTGCAGTTTCAAACAAAAACTCTTGTTCCTCCCCCATAAACGGACATCTCCCATAACCGGACAAAAATACTGCGACGGTGGATGTTCGGTAACGGGGAATTTCACTGTACATACTAACTGGAGTAGTCCAATAGATTAACTATTCGAAAATTTTGCATGTTTCAGCAATTTTATCAGAAACCGATATGGGCTCCGGCCTCTCAAATTTTTAGTATTATTATACATTTGCTGTAATTATTTAAAGCAGTGATGGGCACATAGTGGCTCTATTTGCTCTCATTGCTCTCACCGTTATTCGACGCGCAAGCAAGCGAAAAAAAATTCGCAGAATTTCAGCGCTATCGAAGCACAGCGTTGACTTGAACTCAAATGAAAACAAAAACAAAACACAAAGGCATAAACGACGGCGCCGCATTGTGTCTTGATGAATGTAGCACTTGTTTTTGTTTGTAGTGCAATTTGGTTTTTTGTGCTTATGGCAAATTTGGAAATGAAAGAAAAAAAAAACTTTGAAATTTCGTTTTTTGTTGCTTGATGTTGTTGTTTTGCTCTTTTGTAAGATTTCTATGCCCACCGCTGATTTAAAGCACAATGCTTACATTATAACAAAGGTGTTAACTTCAAATTCCCTGAACAAGGAATTCCAAGTGTATTGTGTTTGATAAGCAAAAAAAAAACAACAATCCTTACGTTTACTTTCCTGAACCGGTGCAAGTTATTCTATATTGTACATCTAGTTTAGAGTTCAGTTTGAAGGCCGAGGATATATTTAACACTTAATAATTTTTCTTGGTGAGGAACTCATAAGTCTCTATGAGTTGTTAACATGTGCGTAGCTCACACTTTTTAATGAATAGACGAGTCAAGCCAAAAATGGGCCATTAGGGCCTGATACTTTGTGTATAAATGTGGAACTGGTAAGAAGTTTGGTGTTATGATTTGAGACTTTGATTATAAAAGTAATCATGTTAATGCATAATAATTAATATTTTTCTTTTTAATGCTATTTCAAGTATCAAGTGTTTAATTTTTCTTATCCAATTATACTTAAAGGTACTTTTCAGAAGGAATTTTATGACGCATGAGTCGTGTCCAACTGTCACGATATTTTTGCTTAGCATTGCTTGACATTTATATATCTGGCAATTTTGAAATCAATTGGCCTTCTCAGTCATATGATATCACATCCATAGACTTTATTTTGGGGTTGGGGTAATGCTCAAAGTCTATATGCATAAGACGGCTACGATTGAGATATGGGAAGCCTAAAAATATTTTTAAGAAATAAATGTAAAAAATGGTTCTTTAGTATGATAATAAATTTCACCCGATAAAATTTTTTTTACAAAAAAAATGTACTTATAAATGAATCACACTTTATTATATAAAAGCTACTATAATGCCGTAAAAAATTAAGTTTAAAGTTTGATTAAGTCTTGTGCACTAAAGGTTAATGCAAATAAAAAACCTAATGTGCAAAGTAATAAAAGTACTAATTTTAACAGCTGACCATAAAAACCGAAGCTGTTGAGTACAATTAGTCTGACATTTGAACTTTAATATCGTTATACTAAAAAGTTGCTAAAACCTGCCGACACACTTATTCAAAATTCATGTAGAGTTATAAAGCATTTGAGAACCCCCGCAGGTATTGCCGGCCCTGTTAACGAAAAGTGTTGCTACGCCACTGTATCTGTTTGTATTAAGTAAGGATAAGCATTTTAAGTAGTTGTTTAAAACATGCTTAAATTCTACTCAAATGCTGATTTTTACGTTAAGTGCTTGAAGTTACTTTTTGTGTCATTCTATGATAGTACATATCGTAAAAATGCCAAAAGCAGAAAACATTATTTGAGGGTTTGATGTCAGCATGGCTTGCGAAGTTCTTCATCCAATTATGTCGGTGTTATTATGTGTAAACAGCAGCATAAGAATAATGCAAAAGATATTTTTTTTAAGGTTTTGTTAGAGTGGTACAAATAAAGAATAAAGCTATATATGTATGTATATGTGAAAACTTCTGAATTAAACTTTATTTCATCTGCGAAAACGTAGCCGCTGTCGAAATACTGACTGACTGTTTAATGAGATTTAATGATTTTCGTAACCAACAAAACACAAACTCAATAACAAAACTTAGGGCTTAAAGTAAAGTTTTTGTATGCAGTTTATTTTGGTATCTGCCTATTGATTTGTTCATAAAATTAGCCTGATTTGCATATTTCTAGCTTTCAAATGCTAAGAAAATTGATTTTTTCATGCCTAAAACATTTTTCCCCAAACATTAAGTTCTTGTGGAAAGAAAACGCTGCGTTAAGGCGTTGAGTGCTACCAAAACTGTCTGAAGATAGACGTTGTTGAAGAGCTTATTTTTTAAATGAAATTCTCTGAGAAAGAAGCGCAAAGCCAAAAAACTGTAGTATAAGACAATTTTTTAGAATAAAATTAAATTTTTTTTTGGCGAAAGATCAATGCTCTTATATTTGCAACTTAAGTACTACTACTCCACTTACCTTAGCGCCTTGAAGTATGCAATCCTTTAAGATAATACCGTTTTTTAATTGAGTTTGATTTAGCTTAAACTTTTTTTTTTTTAATTAAATTTAATCCTTTGTTATTTAATTTTTCAAGCGCAAAAAATTTGAACAAAAAAACTTTAGCAAATTTTCATTTAATTGCAAAATTTATATATTTGTTTCGCTTTTTCTAGAGCTTATGCCACACCGTGCAAATCAAAATGTAAAAAACCACATATACTATATGCACATTCGACTGGGTATACTATATATCTTTTTGGCAGCACCGAAAACACTTTGCAGGCCTTAAGCGATAAATCACACAAGCTGTCCTTTTTTTTCTGGGATGAACTTTTTAACGCCTTTTTATTTAAATCAAACACTTTTCAAGACACGTTTTTGTTATTGCTACCTATTGTTGAAAATAAGTGCACAAAAAGCAGCAGCTCTCCTTTGATCAAAAAGAATAAAGAACTTTTTTTTTTTTTGCAAATTCCTTCCTTTTTCGCTATGAATTTTTCTTTTGCACTTTTTTTTCTGCTCCTGCCTAATTGAAAATGCACACAACTTAAAATTTTAATGATTTTTTTTTCTTCTTTTAATTCAACGATATCTTTTAAAACACGTTACGTGCAGCTACACGTATGGCGCCCAACTAAGCGCCTCTTTTATGAAGCCCCTTGAAGTCGGCTGCTTGTGTCTGTGTGTGCAGCAAATGTAACACAGCGCAACGAGAGCAAAAGAGCGAACAAATTCTTTTTTTGTTTTTATTGTCATCGCTATGTGTGGGCTTCAATAACAACAACAAAACTAAGTCGAGCAATGAATTTTCTGTTGAGTGGCTAACGTTAAGTAACCAAAGCTACTGCGCTCTATCTGCAAAAAGAATATGCTGTTATTGAGTACGACTTCGCTCTCAACTTCTGTTGTTGTTATTGTGTATTGCTACCTTTTTTAATATAACCGTGCTCAAGGGTGAAACTTTTGCTTTCTCGCAGTAAAAAAGCCGGTACAAAGTAAGAGCGCTGCAATGTTCAGCGTCAAAGTGACATCTTAAGCACAATTAGTGAAGCGAATGTATTGAAAAAAAGTAGTAGAAACGTTAATAAATAATGTTTTCACTGAACGGAATGTATTAAGATTTCTTGTCTGAAATTTTTTAACCAATGTCTTCCTAATAATCGAAGATACCAAAATTTACCAAAATTCGACTCAAAAATGATTTTCGACCTCTTTTTAGCAATATAAAAAAAACAAAATAAGTGGGGTTTCTTGGCATGTTGTTAACAAGTAATCGAACTAAATCGTAGCATAGCTTAAAAGTTTTCCAAAAACAGAGCTATACACGCGCCAACTTTTCGTCATCCGGACAATGATGGTAAGTGTCTTCGCATCAAATTTTAATATATTTTTATAAAGAATCACTTAACATGATCACATAAGTTTTTCTTCTGTGAAAGGTGCTAGGCCCACTTCATAAAATCAGCCCACTTTTTGTACGATTTACATAAATACATACTTCCAGAACGAAAATCTTAGCTCCAATGATCTGTGTATAAGATTACTGAAGTCTATCAGAGATACATATATGTATATAGGATATATTTTACAACGAAGTGAATGTTGATAGCTCTGCACTAAAAAAACAAAGCCAATTTCGAATGCAAGAAAGGTCTGGTCAGAAATTTTTCAGATGCAAATAGAATACTTTTTGTCCTTAAGTGAGCAAAACAAACTGGTGAGTACAGCACAAGTATAGGGAACAAGTTGTGTACAAAACATGTAATTGCGACAAAAAAAAACATTTTTCCAAGACTATACATCTGTAAAGGTATATTAGTAATAAATAAATTGAGTAGCTTTTAAGCATTCGATATTAAATGAGGCAACCAGTTGCAAAACCGGCCAAGTCCAAAAAAAAACAAATTTTGAGATATTCTCATATATTAAAATTTAGACCATTGGTTCCCAAAGTGGTCCAGGTGGACCCCCAGGGGTGCATGGGAGACTCGACAGGGGTCTACGTCGGCGTGACAAAAAAATGCGGGTTCACAATTCATAAGCGGTAGTCCACGAAAATTTATCTGCTTTCGATAGTGAAGAACTAAAATGTTGGGTTGACTTCACCTATCAATGTAGGCAGATAATATTTTAAGAAGCTCATCGACTGTTACTTGTAAAAACTTGCCATACACTTCCATATACAGTACAAAGTGTCGGAACTCAGCTGCAACGCAAATTTCCATAGTTAGATCTAATCTTCACATTTTTAGTGGAAATGTAGCTGCAGGGGGTCCACCGGAACCAGCAAAATTTTGAAAGTGGTCTATGAGAAAAAAAAGTTTGGGAAACTCTGATCTAGACCATCATCATCAGCTTTCTACTGTTATTAGACAAAAAAAAATTTTTGACAGAAGTATTAAATTTTTTTAATTTATTTTTGAAGCATAAGTTTCAAAACCAGCCAAGTCCATGAACTTGCTTTCAAACCCGGTCCAACGTCTTGAAATCAAAAACCGGCCAAGTCCAGTACAAATATGTTATTAAAACCGGCCAAGTCCACTTTTTTTTAAACAAAATTCGTTGATTACTATGTCAAAACCGGCCAAGTGCAGTACATTGATATCAAAACCGTCCATGTCCAAAATTATTTTCTAAAAAAAATACGCAAATAAAGCTCTAAAATCTGATCTAATGTGCTTTGAAAGCAAGCTATTACTTGTGTGGGAAATACTTTTTAATTTTTTAGTGGACATAGATGAAAATAAACATTTTTCGTTGTTTTTCCAAACGTATGAAAAAAGGACTTGGCCGGTTTTGCAACTGGGCGCCTCAAATATCTAACTTTCTCACAGACATGACTCATACTTTTCCTTATAAGCAGAAAATCATTGAATTAAGTACTAAAATTAATGTTGTTCAGCACTCTTCGATTAAATACTTTAATGTTTTCCGGAAGCCTGAATAATAGCCTCAATGAGTTGGTGACTTTTGGAGATACTGCGGTTGATAAGCAAGTTCATCTGCATCAATTTGGTCTCTTGTGTAGTTATAACCAAAGCAGTAAGATGAATTTCTGAGTTATCAATAAAATCAAATATTTATGTATTTTACTCAAACGATACGAAATTTAACTATACTTCCTGAGTATCACTAAATGGGGTAAATGTCGAACATAGTTTCGGTGCCTCTACAAAGTCGATTAGACTTTGATAAGACGAATTTTTCTCAAACTTTTTTCTTATTAATAATGCATAAAGAGCTGTTGGAATGTGTAGTCATCGATGTGTCGTTAGATCAATTTCGAATTCAAAATTATATTATAGTGCTTACTTGATTTCAGTAAATAGAAATATGTATATAAATAGTCAGTTCAAAATTTTGAATTCACGAAATTTTTTTTTTTTGAATATAAACCCTGGAATTCGGCAAGAACTTTAGAGAAGAAACAAGGTTCCTAACATTCATTCTGTCAGAGAAGAGCAATTCCTCTACTCATTTGATTTAATATACAAGTAGACAAAATCTAGCTCCAAGGAGGACGACCTTTCTTTATTTTGACTGCCAGTTTTGAAATTGGAAGATAACGGAAAAGAAAAGCATTTACGTTTTTAGTCCGAAGCTCAAGATCAAATTAGATGCCAATCTGACTTTAAACACAGAGTGATTAATCTTTTAAAATAGTCAATTGTGATACTATCGCAAAATAATAAAAACATGGGTTTCACTTCCGAAATTTTTTATTGTAATACTAACTTAATCGTACGATTGAGCGGTATTAATAAACTGGGAGTTTCAAAGTTAATTTTCGATCGGGAAAATTGAGATCCATTACACATTGGCACATAGTATATTTTCATTAAATAAATAGCAAACCAAGCAGAAGGTAAGGTTCATATCAGCTGGTTCGGCTAATCAATAGGATCATAAGTCTTGTAATGGTTTGCAATCAATTGAATGGATATTGTAATAGTTAATTTTTTAACTGAAAAACCTATGTTTGAGGTTTTTGGTTCAATCAGGCGAGTTTTAAGTTGACAACGCTGGAAAATAAATACCCATTAGCTGAAACAAAGTGATGATCTTATATGATCAAGACAGATTTTTCAGCTAATTGCATAGATGATTTGATGCGAATTTAAGGAACAATGGAGAAAGTCATCTGCCAACAAATATGCCTTAGAAATACCTAAAATTAATTGGAATAGAATTTATGATGTGTAGGACAACCAACTGGATTTATTTCTTTTGAGGCAACATAAATGCGATGAAAAGTAAAATAAACTATACTTGTCCGCAGAATCTTAAGTGATTGCTGTATAAATATATCAAACAATGGTATTTTAAAAGTCATATCTTCTAAAAAAGCAGAGAAATAACAAAAATATAAAGATAGTTGCAAAACATTATAGATTCCTCTAAAGCAAAATCAAAAATTAATATTTGGCCGAGTGCTCACCTTAGAAATGTTAACATACAACATACATTTTCTCAAATGCTTGCTACGTTTGTCATACGTATACTCTACGCTGTCATTTGAAAAGGTATGCAATGTAAAAGCCTTAGCAGACACACGTTCAAACTCTCACTAGGAGCAAAAACAAGCAGAGCAATTTATGCTCATTTTCTCACAAAAAGAAATTTGTCAGAAAAAAAAAGAAAAAACAGCCCCACAACAATGAGTCTCACTGGCGCCTGTGACGTAAATTTCGGGGAAAACGTGGCTTGTGGATAGGAAAAAAAATTTAGGTTTTTTTTTCGCTTGGATTGCTGCTGCCACACCATGCAAACTTTGCAGCAATCAATGAAAGTGTCCATAAAACTTTTTTGCAGCACGAAAAAGCTCTACTCAATTGACTTCGTCTTCAATGTGCAGAAGAAGGTAAGAAAAAAAATTACCAGCCAAAGCTTTTAGGAAGCCAAAAGCTTACAGGCTGACTGCTGTTTGTTCAAACTACGCAGCAGCGCAGCTTCGGAAGGACATTTTCCGCTGTTGTTACCAGGATATGTTGCGAACAAAAAAAAAACTACGCATACACACATACATTCAAATAGAGGTTCTTTGGAAAAGCACACCGCAACTTACGTTGGGTGAGGTTATGTTTTTTTTTTTCATTTGCTGTTCTTTTGTTTTTGCATTTTAATTTTTGTTTGCATTTCCAGGTAATTTTCAACTTTTTCCTTTATAGCTGTGTTTGTGTGCGCCTCTGTGTATGCAGCATTTTATTTACTTTAAAATGCATTTTAAAGCTTTTCTTTCAAACCCTTTTCATTGAAATGCTTAAAATACAAATAAAGAATGAAAATAGTTATCTGCATTAGTGTTTGTTAAAAGTTTGCTCAATATTGGATGTTTTTGAATGTGTGTGTGTATGTCTGTGTGTGCAGTGCTCAGTCCTACGGGAGGTCTTGCAACAAAAAGATTAAGACTAGTTTTAAATAAATCTACATTTACAAATAATGGTATCAAGCATATAGCAAAACTTTTGCATATTTGCTCAACTTTGGGAACGTGTTAGTTGGAAGATTATTGAAATAAATGCTTTAGAAAAATGTTCAAGAATCAGCATATTAAGATAGCAGTAAAGCAGTTTTCCTGAAATTGTATAAAAATTTTAATATGCATTTAAGTTTTCTTACAAATTTATGTTCTTAAATCAGCAAGCAAATACATAAAATTATATTACGGAGCTTACTGTTCAGTACAAAAAAAGCGTCATACTAGTGTCATTCATTGCTTAATGGAATCATCAGTGACCAGCAAGCAAATTGTTATATCAAATGACTTACAAACACAAAAACCAACAGAAAATATAAAGAAAACTTTTGGCTTTACTTCGTTTCACTTTTTGCTTGCCAAATCTATGCAAAAAGCAAAAGCTATCAGACTTAGAAATTCTCACTCATCGGCTCAAAGATCACTGATGATTCCATTTAGCAATGAATGAAACTAGTATGACTAAATAGCTTTAGCGTGGCTTTGCTTTGTTTCACTTTTTGCTTGGCAAAAAGCCAAAGAAAAATACATAGAAATTATCACTCATCGGCTCAAAGGTCACTGATGATTCCATTTAGCAATGAATGAAACTAATATGACGGATTTGCTTTAGCACGGATTTTCGTTTTTTTTTCCGGTAATTTTTTTTTTTTGGTATTATTACACAATGTACTGCACAGTAAGCTCAGTAAAATATTTATAAATTATTTGCTTTTCCGAAGCACCACAAGAAAATTTTTAGCTTCGACCTGCAATAATGCTATAAGTGGCCATTATTAAGATTTATAATTTATTAAAACACATTCTAGAATTAAGTAAATTGCCCATATTATTGGACCTTAAGCAGCATAGGATATATGCAAGTTGGAAAAGCCTAAGCATATATGTAATTTACTCAAGTTTACTAAATAAATGTTACTCATACGTTCTGATGAATTGAATAAATGTAATAAAATAATGCTGGTGGAATGATTTTTTGTTTGCTCGAAATTATTTTATTTGACTAATAATCTCATGCTCCAAGTTTATGAATAATAAAACAGGATACTACACAAGATTAGAATGTTTTCTTTTATTGATGCTGTAAGACTTTTAAAATTTTCCCAAACAACAATTTATAAGGTTTTTTAATGAATTATTAACTACAAAAAGATGTAATCATTATACGTAAAAATGTCTAAAAGCATAAAAAATTTGCAAAGTTCCAAGACGTCAGCGATAACAGTGATATGAATCTCATTTAGATGTCCTCTTTCAGTACTTTTCTTAAATCATAAATAACATACTAGAACCCTTATAGGTTGAAATATGCCAAATTATATTTCTATTAAGCCCTCCAAGAGTTGATCTTCATATGGAAAATAGACACATTAAAGTCTTCAAAGACAATTTTAGCAGAAATTGGAAACGTTGTTAGTGCTCAAACAATACGACGGCGTTTACTTAGGGCTAACATAACTGGGCGCTTAGCTAAAAAAGTTCCTTTGTTGTGAGGAAAAAAATTTGAACATGAGGATAAATTTTGCAAGGATAACGGAAACTGTTCATGGCCTGAATAGGAGAAAGAGTGGTATAATATCTTATGAAAAGTTGAAACTAAGATCAGTTTATTTAGCAATGATTCAGAAAGGATTGTGCGATTTTTTAATTAAAAAAATTAGTGTTTTAACAAATTTATTTAAATTTTTTGAACTTTTTTTATTAAGTCTTCTCAACAAATATGATTAAGTGGTTTTTTATCCTATCTACTATAGATTTTGAGATATTTCGTTCCAAAAAATGTTCAAAAACGTCAAAAAAAAAAAAACAAAGTGTGCAGTTATTAAAAGAATGACCGACATACATACATAATTCCAAAATGTCAAATTTTGCATATTGCAATCAAAAATTAATGGCTTGGAAGGTAAATTAAGATTAAAAGCTTTATTTGTTTTTAAGAATACATACTGTTTCATACATTTCATTTAAATGAATGTTATTAATTTTTGAAATGATTTTTTATCTCCAGTACTTTTGTAATATTGACAAATTTAAAATGTAAAGCATTATTTTTTGTTTGTTTATAGTAAATACAAACAGAGGTAAAACTAATTGTGCGTTAAATGTATTTAAAATTGGATTGCAAAATACACCCCGTCATTTGCTTAATGCATGGCTCTTTGTCAACAAGTTTTTAAAATGATTGGAAAAAAAAAACAAAAAAATTTCTCAATGAAAATATATCAAAAAGTAATAATATAATTGTTCAACAAAAAAAAATTGTTTGTCAATAGCCAACTTAAAAATAGATAACATAAAAACAAAAAATTTTGAATTATATGAAACGATAATTAAACATGATTATAATCAAACACACGTGCAATATTATCATCATCATCTTTTAAGTTCAGATCAACGCAGTTATACGATCAAATTTTGTTGTTGACCGTTGACGACCGCATGTGACAATTAAATACGCACGCAGCAATTTGTCATAAGATGACAGATGACACTCTTTGATGCTCAGATCACGCACATTCTCTATTAGAGAGCTTCTGCTTACTAATGCCACCTACAGCAAACGATGAAGATCAATGACAGAGCTTGGCAAACTTCTTAAATATAGTGAACACGTTTATCGTTGATCTTCAAATATTTTTGCTTCAGTAGTAGTAGTGATGATGTTGTGGTCAAGCCAAAGCTGCAATAATGTGCAAAAAGCTTATGTCACGTATATTGTATACTGTACTTTACATATTTTTTTGGCAACTTCATCTCTAATCTAGTGTCTAGTTTTCAAATCTTGTTTTTAGTGTCATAAAACTCACATCCTTCATCAAGAATCTTGTAATAAACGTGTAGTAACTGGTATCTGTTTTTCATGTATTTTGTCTGCACTCTTGTTTCTTGCAGCTTTATTTTGCGTGCACTCCCCGTTATAAAACGCTGCCTATATTTTACGCAGTCGCTGCAAACAATTGAGTCCAAGTGCCACATTTCACAAGTTGGTTTAAGTTCCAGGAATAACAAAAGTTTCTTCATTGTTTTTTGGTAGGAACCACGCCCTATTTTCCTTCACATTTGCGAGTAGTTTTTCACAAACAAAATACACCAACGTATTAAGTTTCAAAATTGTAGCTGCCATAGATGTCAAGATATAGCGTTTTAAGTATTTTTTTTGTATGGAAAGCACCACGCCTTCTTGCATAATTCACTCCGCATTTTGTGAGGTGCTTGGCATTGGCAATGTACATCCTAACACAAATTGCTAAGACGCTTGCTACCATAGGTGCAAAGATAGTATATCATTTTATTTATTTTTTTTTTTTTCTGGTATGGAAGATGTCACACTTCGTTGTTCAAAAAAGTTCAAACTATGTTCTAAGCCTTTCCGGCATCAAAGCAAATATAGTCTGCGAATTTGAGCTTTGTTGGTTCAGTAGTTTCCAGGCTTATAGATAGCATACAAACACACACAAACATTAATTTTTATATATAAAGATTTTGTATCTTGTAACTGATTTTTAATATCTTGTGTCCTATGGATACAATTTTGGTGAAACTTGGTGATTTGGTGCATATGTGAGCCAAATTAGGATTAGGTTGGGTTTTAAGTTTCCAAAAGATCGTACAGGGGCGTGGCACAGCCCTAAATTTTATCATTTATACAACCATATCTTTTAAGCCTTTCAAGATATTGAGATGAAATTTGGTAAACGGATACATATCAAATATATCTTAAATTGAGATGAAAGTGGGCGGAATCGAAAAAGTGGGCGTTGCACTTTTTAACTGCTAAAAATTTTGATTCCGCATATCTCAAAATTGCCACAAACGATTTTCATAAAAATTTTGGAGATAATGCCGCTGAAAGCAGTCATCAATACAAGTACAGCCACTTTACTGAAAAAACCCGTTGAAGGGCGTGGCACCACCCACAATATTTATAAACGTTATATTAAGAGAACTAACAACGTAATCATTATGAAATTTAATGAGTTAAATATACTTGCTATAAGGTCTCTTATTACAAAAATTTGGTCCAATAGTACCTGTGGGCGTGGCACCTTTATTTAAAATGTATTTTCAGTGCAGTGTAGGGTATGTGAGTTTCGGCCTAGCCGGAGATAACACCTTTACTTGTTTTTTTTTTAGTTTTGCCAGCTTTCAATACGTTGCTTTCAACATAATTGAAACACTCTTCTTTTTTGTCCGCCCTAGTATTCACCAAGCAAATTATGTTTAATAAAACTTTAAAATTGTTTTACAGCGCTGCATAACAGTAGCATGATGACAAATAGAAAAAGATCACATACAAAGAATATAGCATTAGACATTGTGTCTATTGCAAAAATAAAGTAAAAAAAAAAAATTACACAGGTCAAATTTGCGAAATTCTTAAACGAGCCCAATAAAATTCAAACGCTATAAACGAAACCAATTAAATACTTGCTGCTCTCATACGAACTCGAACAATTCTGCATAGCACACAATTAAAAGATGTATCGTGTGATCATCGCGTAACTTTCTAGTGTGGGTTGTGAGAAATATAAAATTTATTGCAGCACAGCTGTCTCATGCTTTAAGATCTAATGTTTTCTAGATATATGCAGTGGTTAGTACAACTACTCGTTTCAAAGTACAAAAAAGGTGCATTGATTAATTTAATAGAACAGTATTACTATTAAATTTGTGTGGAATTATAAAATACAATCAGCTTTAACTGTCAATGTATTGGTGAACTAAATATTATTTATAAAATTTAACACCTTTACATACTTATTATGTATACTTTTGTACGCCGAATTTAGTTGCAATCAAAAGTATGCTTCTTAGTATTCAAAAACAAATGCTTTATTTACTTTTCAAAGAAATTCACAAGTTTTTTCGAAGTTGTTTGCAAACTCGACATATTACTACGCATATTATGTAAGGTAAAACGTTCATATGTTCAGCTTTTGACTGGGGACATGATATTACCATAAGTCAGCAACTTAAACTGAGCTACGTCATATTGAACACGCCCTCTTTATATATATCAGCTGCTGCTATTCTACGACATTTCTATTAGTTTCTTTATTATAAAATTTTTCTACAAATTTCTTTTGGTTTCCGCAATTTCTGTGCATTTGCCTCAATTTGTTTATTTGCTTTAGAGACAAGCGCTTTTTAAGCCACCCTGATATTGAATGCTGCAGAAGCAGTGCTAATATAAAAAAAAATCATTGCACTTGCCACAATCATTTAATTATGCTAAAGTTTTGATTTCAAAATATAGGCGTTTTTATATAAAATGCTTCATCGGTTTTAATTAAAATGGATTTAAATGTCAAATTTATGTAATAATATGTAAATGGATATATATGTGAAACGCAAATATGATTACAGTGGGAAATACATTTCTTTAATTAAAGTAGATGATTGTATAATCAATAAATTTGATTGCATAAATTGTATTTTTGATTGTTTGAAATTATATAACAAGGCAATTGAGTTCTCAAATATGAATTGTTAGCTTGATTTGCATTAAAAATTTATTAGTTTTTAATAGAAATTTAATAAAAGTTGGAAATTTTATTTTTATCACTACAAGTTTTAGTAACAATGTAATGCCATAAGTCATGAAAGAAAAGTACTTAAGTTCAGATTGGGTTCCAATCTACATACCAGAAGCTCAAGGGAATATTTTGAAACTTCAATACCTCCACCAAGATATTTATTAAACTCATAGTATTCGACACTGAATTGTTATCTGAAAAGAATATATAGGACATTACACGTCTACTGAAAGTAAGAAAGTGGAACGGTTTTGATGATTTTTAAGGTAAGGCAAATAAATGCTTTGTTACTGAATTTTTATGAAAGATTAATGAGCGGAAATTCGGCATATTTCAAATTTTTATTCAAAAATATCGATACAATTTTTCAATATCTGTATCACTTGAAGGATATCATAAACACCCAATCATTTTTGAGTGCCAAGCAAACTCTATTGGTCAAAAAAATTCTAATGATTTGATTGAGACCCATAAGCATGAAAACAAAACTTGAGAGAAAATTCTAAAAATAACCAAGTAAATACGCAGCGGCAAATATGTGATAAGCAACACCAATGAACAGTTATACTCTTTGTAGGGAATAATGCTCACAACTCCAGCCACAACTGTGAATTCCTTTTACAAAGCGATGGCCGCTTTGTAGAGAGTTTGCCTACATCTCTATATACAATGTGTATCAAACGAAAGGCACGTTGCCTCTGAACATCGCTTACTAAGTGCCTGTATAGTTTATCGAGTTGCCTATATTTCCACATAGAAAGCATGCAGCCAACAGGCAAGACCACTTACATCTCCATATACAAATTTAGCAGTTGACAGACGCTCTGCCTACAGTTTTACATGCAAAGTATGCGAAATGTAAGGCAAACAAAAATACTATTGTAAAAATTGTTTCAACAAATTAAAAAAATGAAATTTATATTTAATTTTGACGACAATATGAAGCTTTTTTGGTATCCTGAGAGATTCAATGCAGAAATTGAAAAGTTTTGCTTTCAATGATTTTCCAACCCGAATTTGTGAATTTTTTTCAAATTTTCTCATATCTGCTGACATTTATGCCATCTCATTGTTTTGGGAAAAGGGTTCATATTTTGAAGTGTTGAGAAATTTTTTCTTCAAAATCAATATTGTTGGTTTTTTTCAATGTGTGCAGAAATTTTTTTGATAAAATTAAATAGAACTCATCAATGTCTGCCTACAAAATAGATTTATTGTTAATTTTTCAGTAAGTTTTTATTTTTAAGTTTCCGTACATTTTCGGTATTTTGGCTTTATAAGAGAAATATGAAACTAATGCCCACAATAAATCTTAACAAGAAATTATGCTTTTAGGCTCTATATTCCAATGTGACAAAGAAATGATTGACTTTGACATTTCACAACATGTTCAATGTCATTTTCATGCCGCTTTCATTCGGCATAATTTACATTCTAGGGCATACAGTTAAAGTTATGAGTTTTTTTTTATTTTTCTTTTTTTAGAAATGCAACAATTCAATTAAATAGCAAATTAATTGACATTTCATTGATTGTGTTAATTTTCTTGTAGTTGAAAGAATTAATTTCGCTTTTAAAATCTGCATTTAATTGATGATTTTTTTTTTTTGTTTTCATAAAAGTTAACTATGTACGTGCATTTTCAGTAAATAATTGAATGAATAAATGTATCAGGCTTAACGTCAATGTTACGCCCACTATAATAAAATCGAAGAGCATGAGAGAATATCTGTCAATTTGCCAATGGTTGTGTGCAGTTGCAATTGCAACTGTGGTAGACAGAGCAACGCAATGTGTGAGAGTAAAGTAGAGTGAGTGTTGGTATCCACCTGACGCACATTCAAGGTTGCATGCTTTGGTGTTTTACAGGGTTCGAGTGTACTTCTTATATAGCACATAAAGGATTTAATTTTGAATTCTTAGTTTTGTGAAGCTTTCCTCATTTGAGCAGACTTAAATTGATGATGTTGTTTGTTTACAAACATCATTTTGTCACACTGGCTCGTGAATTTTGCTTAAAACGGAATTTTCGTTTTATTTATATTTTAATTTGAACTCATAGCACTCTGTTATCAGCCGGGGCTTAACGCAAAATATTATTGAAATTTCTTATAAACAAAATTTAAATTTGCTATCAGTGACGAAACATTGGCAATTTGCTGAAAATACTAATATGAGAAAAAACATGATCTGTTGATGAGGTTAGGTGTCGCTGAACTTATCTCTAAAATTGGTAAACATTATTTAATTAATTAATTAAAAAATTTTTTTAAATAAATTAAAAATCTTTTAAGACGGCATGCGCAACATGGGCATGAAGTTTGATGCCCGATTTTGAGTGATAATGCTTCGAAACAATGTTGAGCAACAAAGCTAAGCATAAATGTTAGAAGAAATAATTTAAGATCTGTACTGTACGTCTATCTGATTACGTGGAAATGGTCACGTGGACACATGTACTGCTATAATTCATAAAAAATAATATCAGGGTTGCTGCGCCACAGCAGTCGCGTCTATTTTTTTAATTTACTGCGTTTCTGAGTCAGTCGTTAGGTGTTTTTTGAAGCGTGATTGTCGTTGTTAACTACAAAATATGGTTTTAATTGTAATATTTTCTTGAAGTGTATTGTTTTTAAATTCGGAATATGCCAAAGCGTAAAGAATTCAGTAAGTTTGAACGGATGATAATCGCTTTGCTTTTCTCCCACGGCATGAGTTAAGTTAAAATCGCGAGAAAATTGAAGTGTTCAGGATGTGCCGTACAAACTACTTTAAAAAATTTCGCAGAAACTGGTTCCTGCAAAAACAAGCCTAGAAGTGGGCAAAAGCGTGTTACTTCGATCCGAAAAGACCGAAAATTGGTAAGAATTTCACTTCGTGATCGGAAAGAAACATCATTAAAGATGTCTACAGAGCTCCATGAAGACACAGATTAAAGCATTTTCGCGGAAACTGTACGACGTCGACTACGTGAAACAGGATGATCAGGAAGAAAAGCCAGAAAAAAGTCATAGCTCTCAGAATCGGACCGCAAAAAACGACTAGAAAGAGCTAAAAAATACAAAAATTGGTCGATTACTGAATGGTCTAAGGTGATTTGGTCCGATGAAAGCAATATTGAAGCAAGAAATTACTATCGATACTTAACACTTTTGCAATATAACATCTTACATTATTCAGTATTTCTTAAAGAAAATTAATGTTTCCAAAAGTATTGAAATTCTACAATAAATTACAGCTTTTCGGCTTCGCTGGGACTCAGTACGTCCGTCCCAGGACGAACGAAGCATATCACCCGGATTGGTTGATTCCAACAGTAAAACGTGAAGTTGATAGTATCATAGTATGGGGCTGCATGAATACGTCAGGTGTCGGAGAGTTGTATATTTGCGAGGGAAGAATGAGTTCGGACACGTACACATCCATGTTGGATACAGTTTTCCAGCAAATTGTGGCAAAATTATTCAATATAGGGAACAACATGTGATTTTTCTTTCAGCAGGACAATGCGTCATGTCATACTTCTGCCTGCAGCAGACAATGGTTTGGTTCAGCTGCTTGATTGGCCAGCGCAGTCACTGGACCTATCTCCGATCGAGCATTTATGAAAAATTTTAAAGGACAAGGTGCACAGAAGGTTCTATTCAAACAAGCTGCAAATGATTGAGTGCATAAAAGAAGAATGGAAAAAAATTTCCCAAAATAAATGTAAACGTTTAGTTGAAATTATGCCACGTAGACGCTGTTGTAAGGGCTAATGGGGGGTCAACTAAATACTAATTATTTTTAATATAGTGGCTTATGTAAAAATTATAAATAATATTTTTTTTAATTTTCTGAGTGGTACTCGTACTACCAGAATTCAAAAAATTTAGGGGTGCCTAATACTTTTGACCACGACTGTATATGTGTATATGTACACATCAAAACATATGCACAATTACCGGACAAATGTTCAATAAATATCGATTTTTCAATTAGCGCATTTTGTGAGAAAAGTTAACAGTTCCGAGAAAAATAACTACTCGGAATTTTGGAATTCTTGCATAACATTGATCTAAACTTTTTAGAAGTTTTTTTTTTGTAATCATGCTCAGAATATTTATATCTTATATACATATATATGTATATAAAATTTCATCGTCTTTTTGCACATTTTTGGACTACTCAATTTTCTCAATATTTTTGAACCTTCTCAATATTTCTGACTTTTCCAATATGTCTTGAACTTCTTCAATATTATTTAAATCATTTTCAACTCATTTATCATTAACCCTCCATACAATTTCGCTGCTTACTAGGCTTACATAGGATGAATTCATCCTCTGTTTATTCTTTCCCACTTAATAATGGCCAAACGTCCTTAAACCAATGTAGGTAGTTACTTTAAGGTTTCTTATTAATATTGCATTATAAGAAATGAAAATTTAGGCGTGAACCAGTGAGAAATAAATGAATACATTTCTTAAAAAAACTATTTCTTAAAATAAAATTCGCTTTTGAATTTGATAATATAGTCTTTAAAAAAAAATCTGTTACTGACTCCGAAAAGAGGGAATTTCTGTAGGTAGCTCACAATTTGTGTGGAAGGCAAGGGGCCGTCCATAAATTACGTAAGTCAAAATAGGGAGGAGGGGGTCCGGCAAAGTCTCACCAAATCTCACCAAGGGAAAGGAGGGGTCAACGAAAATTTCACGTCAATTTTTCAGTGCAGAGTATATATTATTATAGCAGATTATATCTTAAAATTATAAGGCAAGTCTCACGGAAGGGAGGGAGGGAGGTTCTCGCCAGAACTCACCAAATCTTACCATGGGGCGGGAGGGGGTCCGAATTTTCAAAAAAACACCTCACGTAATTTATGGACGTCCCCTAATCTGGGAGTGTCAAACATGAATATGAAGTCAGATTTTTATTTCCGTGAAGGTTCTGGTAAAAGTCTGCATAAGCTCGCCTATTGACGGTTGCTACAAAATGGATGCCACTTGAACCCAATTATAATTTTATTTCGTAAATTCATACACCATTGACTAGACAATAAATTTAGCTACTGACCATAAAATAAAGGACTCGATCCAACAAGAAAAAATGTTATTTTTCACTAAGTATTTGAAAAATATAGCAAAAATAATAATAAGTTTCGTTTTTTTCGATGAATTTTCACTTAAGACTGTCGTAACTGTCAAACAAAGCATGAGACGTCGCACGTTATGCACCAACACATAAGATAAGATCTTGACTAAGGGCCGTACTGAGGTTATACTTCAAGAAAATATTATGTGACGTAGCTTTACTGATTCAGCTATATCCCGCCAAAAGGCTGTGGTATGCATTAGATGGTTAACAAAATAAATTTTGCAAACATTTTTTAATACGCAAAAAATTATCAACTCTTGACACCTATGATGAATTCGTCAACTCACTAATTTTAAACACTTATTACTCAACAACGGCTCAATAAAAATTGCTATGGTGTAAGAACCTATGGAACGATAAGCAATTTTTATGGTCGGGTCCCAGGCAACGTCTATATGCCGCTTGCAAGATACAGATATAGCCAAAAGTATGCATGGGCAAGTTCGTCATAGGAGGGTTAAGCTTTTAATGCTTTATTTTTTTATATTTTTGATTGCGGGTTCGATACAAGATAAGTTCTTCTTATGATACTTTTTTATCTATTTGACTATGAAACTTACCCTGTTTGCTTTTCCATTATTTCAGGCAAATTGCTATGCCAATATTTAGTTTTTTTAACCTTCGTACATGTCGCGTATGCTGTCGCCGTCGCTAATGCTGATACAACTTTGTCCTGCATTACCTTCTCGGCGCATATGTGTATTTTAGGGAACACATTCCCATTTTTCAATCCCGGCACTGCAAGGATTGGAAATTTAAATCAATTTTATATTTTGAATTATAAAAAAATTTTTAAGTATACATATAATAAAAATTTGTAAAAAATTTTTTTAGCTCAACTTATTTTTTTTAATTAAAAAAAAAGGTACACTAAGACCTTTTGCTATTTAACAATGAATTCAATAACTAGACACTTTAGTTGATGACTAACTAAGCTATAAGGTAACTCCAAATAATAAAAATACTTCGACTGCCTACCGTTTTTCAGGGTCGTAGGATTGAACTCCCTAATTTATACATACATGTGTATTTGTATATCAGCTTATTGTGTATAGCAACAACTTACAACATAACAAAAACACAACATTGACTGTGGAGGCTGGCAAAATAACAAACTAGAAAAATAAATAAAAATTAAAAAAAAAGCACTTCAATATGCCTTCAATTGACAGATTTACAACAGTAGCATCAAGAATGGTACACATGTGGCAAACTAACGATGCAGCCAACCAACCAACCGCCTCTTAACAAAATTGGCAAATATTTTGTGCTGTTTTTTTTACCTCATACATATGCATTTTTTGTGGGCATTTGAATATTGATGCATTTAATCTAAATAAAAAAAAGGTCGAGAAAAAAATTGGGCAATTCATGCAATCAATGAATAAATAATTTTTCTTTATGTGCTGAATTTATTAAAGAGCTCAAAAAAAGCTTACATCGAAAAAGAATACTCGTAGATTGAGAATTTGGGATATTTACTTATGGTCAATATTAACCAGGGACGTGAACTACTTTTTTACCAATTAACTGAACCATTAACCGAACCGAAATTTTCCATAAATGTTTGATCCAAACCGAAAACCGAACCACTTTTTATAATAAGGGTTCATTCTGATCAATTTTCAATAGACAAATTTTGCCCAATTTTTTTAGTTTTTTCTTTTGTTAAATATGGAAATTGATGAAATTTTCAAAGAAATAGGGAAGCATAAAGACGAGTTCATATATAAATCATTAATAGATAAAATTAAATCGTTTGACAATACAAATCGGCTTTCAAATAATGTTGATGTTTTGAACTTTTGGAATAACTACCCTGACAAATAATTAGCTCAAATTATTTTTGATGTTCCAGAAACTCAGGTTTCTCATCAATCTCAACTGATTATTGCAAATCAGATTTTTTATCATTATGAATCTTTTACTACGTACTTATAGCGTATGACATAAATTACATGCACATATATATTTCTATATTCTTTTGGATTTTTCCTGAATAAAAATAGCACAAAAGTGCAAAATTTTTTTTTTAATTCCCGAACCGTTGAACCGAACCGAAAACCCGGTTCAAAGAAAAAAAAAACCGTTTTGAAGAACCAATCCAAAAGTGCAAAAACGGTTTCAACTGCTGAACCGACTCGACCAAATTTTTCACCCGGTTCACGTCCCTGATATTAACTATAGCGCCTTGTACACGGAGACTTTATTATTTACTCATAGTCTCTCCAAAATCAAGTTTTTTAACTGTCAATTAATTTCTTCATTTTATTGTACATTTCTCTCTCTCTCTCTCTCTCTCTCTCTCTCTCTCTCTCTCTCTCTCTCTCTCTCTCTCTCTCTCTCTCTCTCTCTCTCTCTTCCTCTCTCTGGGTTTCTATGTCTCCATCTCGCTGCCTTTATGTTTGCATGTCTAATTCTATCCCAATCTATATCTTTATATATATCTCTCCCACCTTCTAACATTTTTTTACACTCTGCAACCTCAGAAAATGATATGTTACCAAGTCTTATAATTTTCCTCTGTATCACACTCATGTTTGAAACCACAATCAATTTTCGTCCATACTATGCTTGTGCTTTAATACAAACATTCCAGATAAAGAATTGAAAAATTTTACTTCCATGGGATATGCCACACCTACTTTGCTCATCCACACTACTTTGAGTCTAGACACACATTGCATCACTACGTATTCTTGTACCAATCTTAATAACACTCCCTTGAAAATCTTTTCGATTTAAACTTCTTGCTTCTTTGAAAATTGCCACGCCCACTCATCCAAGCCTGTCCAATTCTCATTTGGATAAGGCTTGCGTTAGTAAGCGATATAGTACTAATTGCAAATTTCATTACATGCACTTGAGAAACTTCTGTGTTACATACATTTAAAATAGCTGCTCTATGGAAGGTGACACGCCCATTTGCGCAAACCCGCCTACTTTTCAGTAGAAAACAGCTTAAATCGCTTAGTGTTTCTGTACCAAATTTATTAACATTCCTTTTGGAGTAGTTCTTCTATAAAATTGCTTTTGTTTCCATGGGGAGTACCACACCCAAACTGCTAAATTTTCATGAGGATGAAAGTTTTGCAACATTGCACGAAATTGCATAACATTTTCTTTGAAAACTTCACTGATATGGTTGGATATATAAGTTTTATTGCTTCTATGCCACGCCCACTTATTAATTCTTGTGAAATTTTACGTTCGAACACATTGATTTTTAGATTTAATTTAATGTTTTTATTGAAATATGATATTATTGATGCTCTCTGTATATTATTTTTTAACGCCTAAGCGTATGCAACATTAACTTATATAGATTAAGTAAAATTAAATAAAAATAATGCATAGATTTTGGAGCTTAATTTGAAATACCTTTAAATTCCTTTAAAAAAAAGTACAACTTGTTCAAGAAAAACAAAGAACGTTAGAATTTTTCAATTACATCATATTATATAGTTACCTGGAATCATTAATGTGAATAGTCAGTCACTTGTTGGAAGGTGGAAAATTTTTTTTTAAAAAGCTAAATAGTCGTTAAATGACTTACACAGGAATTTCGAGTTACTTATGAGATTTCTACGTACCATTCATGACTTAAAAATGAGTTCTTTCTCTCGATTGGAGCCATTTATGATATAACTATGAATGGCAACCGTTTTCACGTAAAGCATAAAATTTTCTGTAAAAATCAGTATTTTTGCTAAAAAAAAACTAAGCGATTTTTGGAAATATTTTAGTTTAGCTCATAAATACTATTGAGAAGCTCATAAAGTACTGATAAGTCCCTTGTTATATTATATATTTATCAATAATTTAATATATTGGAACAAACGGAAATTGATTTTTTCAGAAAGTTATAGCTTTTCCGGGAAAATGATTTTTGCTTATAATTGCAATATTAAAAATAAGGTATGAAATTCACTTTTATATCGTGCGTTGCTTAAGATGTATTGTCAAAGCCCCATAGGTAAAATTTTTTTCAATATTTATGTCTTGAACCATATGAATACATATGTCTATATAAATAGTCTGAGTTGATATTTAAAAAAAAACTTAGGAAATGCTTAAAGAAAGACAACACATTTACTTACATGCATAATTTTCAAGCTAAATAGCTAAGAAGGCTTATAGTTTCAGTAGCTAAACTCTATTTATTATAATTATGTAATAGTATCAAAGTTAAGCTACTACACCTATTAGTCTTCTAAGCTATTAAGCTACAAGCTTAACAAATCAAGTAAAAAAATCAAGATTTCAACAATTTTTTTACTTTTACTTCAATTTTAATAGCTTAGAAGGCTTATAGTTTTAGTAGCATAACTCTATTATAACTATAAATATTACTTTATATATTTTATTTCTATGGATTCTTCACTTTTTAACTGTGACTGTACATACGAGTAGTGTCCTTTAAATTGCTTTATTAAATTAATTGCAAAACCTCAAAATTATTCAAATTAATTAGCCAACAGGTTTCTCATTGACTTTTCAACCTCATGATACTCAAAGTCAAGGCAAACTGACGCAGCAACATTTACTGCTGACACCAGTTGCACTAATTGCTAGCAAATTGTTAAAATTGTTGGAAAAAAAACACACGCCCACACAACCACACAAGTAAATATTTTTACACACAATTAGAAGGACAAACACACATTTTAAAACATACCCAACGGGAAAATGGAACACACTACGATGCATCCTGAGACGCTCCTTTCCGATCAATGGGGGAAATATATTGCAATTACAGCTGGTAGACTTTTAGAACGAACGTTTGTATCAACCGCGTATCCAACCATGCATTTTAAACTTATAGGCCAAGAACTTAACTACTTGACTAGAGTGATTGCTGTAACATTGATATTTCAAAATGTGCAACTGAACTCTACGAAATAGTTAAATAAAATTTGCCATACAAAATCCAATAACACTGAAGCGAAATTAACTTGGAAAAATTAATTTCCTTGGCTGTGACTTGAGCAAATTATCTATTTATCTACAAAACCGCAACCGAATTCTTTGAATTGAATAATATTTGCCATAAAAAATGCATTAAAACTGAAGCGAAATTAACTTAGAAAAATTTTTTTCAATAAAAAAATAAATAAAAAATTTATTGAACTTTTTTATGAGTTTATTGAATTTTTTTATAATTTTTTTATTAGATATTTAATATAAATTTCTACATTCTGGGGTCGAACGTTGCACATTGCAGTCTTACCAATTGAGCTACCGCTTTTGGTATAAGATTTTACACTACCTCTAAAAATATTCCATTTCTCATCTCTTACGTTTTTATATTTCGTTTTAAGAAACAGCTTTCACACTGGCATTATCGCGTTTTTGCTTAGATAAGGTTTTTGTTTGATATTAGCTGAATGTTTATTGTTTGACGACAGCTGGGTCAAACAGCTGGGGCCATTCATTAACTACGTGAGTAATAATAGGGGGGTCCGGTAAAATCTCATCAAATCTCATCAAGAGGGAGGGGGGGTCAAAGAAAGTCTCACGTAAACTTTTTAATGCAGAGGGTAATAATAATCTAAAGGAAGGGAGGGGAGTCCCGCCAGAACTCACCAAATCTCTCAAAGACGAGGAAGGGAATTGCCTCACGTAATTAGCGGACGGCCCCTAAGCGCAATATGAATATAAAAACAAAGTTTTTAGAATTTGCTCCGCATTGCATAAAAATTTTCACCTAATTCATTTGTTCACTTTTAGTTTCAGCTGTGTGATACTGAATTTTTTAACACAAGCGAAAAAAATGTACAAGTCCTGACAATTTATTCACAACAGCGTAAATTTTTGATTGAAAAAGAATAGTTTTTATAACCCGTGATGTTGCTGTTTGGTTTTTAATATTCGTAGAAAAAACTTGGTTTTTTTCTGGTTCCTGACCCAAAAAACGAAATAAATGAGAAACCGGCTGTTTTTGATGTCAGTGTGAAAGCTTTTTAGATGTAAAAGTAAATAAGTGATCAGTTTAATGTTTAAAATTTTACCAAACATTTTAAACTTCATCAATTTTCTTAGTATTTGGACAGACGTTTTCCATGATAATCATGTAATCCTTTGTAGCTCCAACATATTGCAGTTCACAAGTAAGCATGCCATGACTAAGTAATAGCTACCTGGGCAAGAAAGCATTCCCCATTGCTCTTGTATTTTTACTAACAAATAACATTAGATGGCATAATTTCCGCTAAACCTCACGCTGGAAAATGGAGAAATTACCTCGAAATGATATAAAATCAAACATGTTACAGAAGAACAAAGTACGTAAAAAGTCTCCACCAATATGCTTACCAGCTGTCTTACGACTCAAGCTTGTGCGTTAGCATATTAAAATGACATTAAATCAAATTTTCCAGCTGCTCATCATCTTCTTTCTCTCTTACCTAACAAAATAACCACACAATATATTTGATAAAATGGTTAGGTAGCAAACAGTAGATCCTTTTGGATAATGTTCCTCCAGTTGCCAACTGGGCAGTCTCTACAGAGTTGCTCGTGTAATAGTGTGCATTTATGTGTGTCTGTGCATGTACTTGAATGCATTCTCATGAATTTTGTTCGTTTACTTGGGTTCAGAGTGCAAATTGTAATTGAAATTGACAAATTTTAACCCTTAGCGGCACCACTTCATTTTTGTAACAGTCCGGCACATTGGGGTCTTTCACGACCCCACGTTGAAAAAAAATTATAGAAAAGCGTATTTCCAATTGTGAACTTCATTACTGTGAACGATTGTTGAAATGACTCTACTTTATGAAATTTAATGACTAAAACGGTTATTTTTCAAAAATTTTTTGTGCTACTTGAGACTAAAATTGGGTATACTCGAAAAATGGCATTTTTTAGAAAAATATTCACAACTTTTTTAGAAGTCAATATTTTTACCTAAAAATTTGGGATTGCACTCACGATATACTATATTTTATTGAAAAAATTACCTCATGCAGATTTGTTTCAAAAACTATATTTATTCTGACAAAAAACTCTCTTGGAAATTTGACATTTTTATTATTGTAAATTTTACATTTTTAACGAGAAAATGAGCAAATTGAACATAAATTTAATACAAATTTGCTCATTTTCAGTGTATACATAAAATTAAAGAATTAAAAAAATTTTAAATTTAATGTTCACTGCATTCAATGCACTGTAAAATGCGATGATCCTCACATATTGGTCTTCTGCAGCAGCTACACCCGTATAAAGATTTCTTATCTTTTTTTCGGTCACACAGTACGCAATGGGTTACCAATGATTTCACAAAATAATATTTACATATTTCACAGGTTACCTCTTTCCTTTTCTCATTGTTAAAAAACAGTTTTAAAAAAAAATTAAAAATTTATTAATCGACGTTGCGGCACAAGTGGGGTCTCTGACGACCCCAAGGAACTTTCAACGACTGTCAGCTGTGCATTGAAGAACGAATGGCCTTTAAATAAGTGTGGAGGGATAGTTAAGCTAATAAACGAATTTTTGGTTGCGCCATCTGTACCATTTTCGAAAATTTTTACTTCGAAAACTGACTTCAAAAGTGCCGTGGGGTCGTTCACGACCCCATGGTGCCGCTAAGGGTTAATAGCATAGTTTTAAGAGCAGAAATAATTTTGCAATTTTAAATAGAAAATAACTGTAGCGTGACAATTAAAATAGTTTTTTTCAAAAGGGGGCAAAGTAATGTGAAGCGCAATACACAGCCTCTCACAATCAATTTCTATCCTCCGCTTCCCGTAAACATACAAGGACGTGATGTGAGCATAAACTGAGGTACAAGGTGGCACGAAATATGCTATATTTTGCAAGAGCGGGAAAGCATTATATTAAGTCTGTTGATGAAGTTATGGTACCTGCGCGAACACCAACACTGAACTAGACAGAATGCAGGTAGCAAATTTGATGGAAAAGGATCTTAAACAGTAGATGCCTTTAATAGATAAGAAAAGGAACCCAAATGCTAATGAGAGCTTCGAGCAAAAAGCCTGGATTGTCTGTATTATAAAAATACACAACAATCAATAGACAGCAAGCTTTGTGCAGTCAACTCAATGCTTCGAAACCACTGAAATATTCAAAAGAACTTGTTTTTTATTCAGAAATAAGGCCTTAATTGCTGGAAAAGTGATCAAAAGCTTAACTTTCGTACTATGCTATATATTGAACTGTTGCGGCACTTATATATCTGATACGTCCAATATCATATTTAAGTGACAAATGGAACAATAAGATTATCTAACAACTATTTTGTCTTTAATTTGAATTCATAATTACAACAATCTCAAAAAAAAACACCCTATATTAGCATTGAAATTTATCCAATTGTATCGAATAGTATTGAAAAGCCGAAAAATGTGGGAAAACAGTGAAAATTCGATAAAAAAATACCGAGAAGTTGAGTTGAATTGAAAAATATTGAGATTGGACTTAGCGAAATCGAAATGAAAGGCGATGGAGTTCAATAAAAATCATAAGGAATTGAAAAATAAGTTACAGCCAAGATGTATGTATATTAAAATCGAAAATCTTAAAAAAATCAAAAATATTATAGAAATAAACGATCGAAGACAAAAAGTGAAGAGGACATGGTATCGACAAGATCGATATAGCTCAAGAAGCTTAAACTTTTATTCAAAAAAAATCAATTAAAGTCGGAAATAAAAATATTTTTTTAAAAAATTAGTGCGAGATGCTTACTTTCAAAAGAAGTAGCAAAAAGACGTGGACAGTGAGAAGCTTTTTTGGGTAAGCTAAAGTTAGACTACGTTTCATGTAAGTGAAAAAAGTTAAAAAAAAGAAAGTGTCTATAAGCTTTATTACAGAAACATTCAAGCTATTAGCTCAAGAGCCTTTGTGAAAAGTTCAAGCTATTAACATTGGAAGGTGAGATGTTCAAGAAAGAACGATGTAAGAAATTACTCAGTTTTCTTTCGGAAGGAAATATAAGAGTCAACTTACAAAATATTTTCGTCAGTAGAATGTCTATTAAACGAAATAAGAAAAGTTTTTTAGTTAAAATAAATCTACGAAATCATTTTTTTGCATTGTCTCACTGTTCGCACTGTTTCACTGTCTGAAATGTTTTACTGTCCGCACTGTCTCACTGTTTGCACTCTATCACTATTCGCACTATCTCTTTGTTCACACTGTTTCATTGTTCGCACTGTCTCAGTGTCTGCACTATCTCACTGTTCACACTGTACGCTAGTTTCATTGTCTCACTGTTTGCACCTTTTGTCTACGCTTAAGTAGACTTAAATACAGTTTTTTTATATAGAACCGAATATTTTTTAATGATCAATCAAAATTACGCAAAATTCCTTTATTTTCAAATAAAATTCTATCTATCATTAATTTTTGCATGTTTAAAATTATTTTCTTATATTTAACTAAACGTACTTACTTACGCCACACATATATATTGATACTAAAGATTCTTAAACAAAAAGTTCTCTATTGATAATTTTCCTTACCTGCACTTTTATTGCTGTCAAGTGTACGTATTTGAATAGAAAATCATTACATTAAACGCCTTTGTCTTTTTTGTTATTGTTCTACTTTTATTTGCCATATTTATTTTCGCTAGGTATCTTATTTACTAGCCTCTATACAACTCGACATCAATTTCCATTATCAACAGCATTTTTTTTTTTTTGTTTTTACTTTTCAACAACATTATACGAGTATCCTTTTACTCCTTTATTGCTACATTAGCACCGTTTCGATGTTCCGCATTTAGTGCCCCCACGCTGCCGGATCCCAAGTTGGTGCTCGTTACTGCGCTGATTAAGCGTTCATGTATGTGACACCAATACCAGTGGAATATCTGTTACCAATACCTATAAATAAAATAAAATTAAGCTTCGAGAGCATAGACAGAGGATGTTGTGTTAAAATCGTATCAATTATTATTGGTTTTCTGTACTTTGTCTGTTGCTAAGGGCAAGTAATAAATGTTTGACTTTAATATTGTAGCATAATTTTAGGGATTTATAGTTTTTGTGTTTGTGTGTGAGTTTATGTGTTTACATTTGTTCTTTTTTTTTGAAAATTAATTTATTATTACTGCTCAATATGATGGATTAGCCTTATGATTATGGAGGTCTTTATGTTACTCGGTTCGTCTCGTTTTGTGTCTAAATTTTAAGCCTTAAAATATGCTAGTATATTTTTTATGCCTGTAATTATATGACATTTTTATTCTGATTAAAATATAATAGCATATTTTCAGGCTTCAAAATTACTTGCGAAACGAGGCGATTGAAGAAATATAGTCGTAAAATTATGTCCAAAAATTTATATGTCATAATTTTCGAAGTTTCCAAAATTGTGTTCGGATAAACTAAATAAACTTTGTTATTAAATTATTTCTACTTTTGAAGTGTTAAAAACTGTGGAAGGTCAAAGGCACAACAGTCTCTTCAAAAATATTGCATAGCAACAGACATACAAACACCACAGCAGCAAATACAAGAAAAGAAACCAAGAGCCGATGAAAAACCAAAGTACCGCAATGTGCATTGCTCACATATGAACGTTTATGCATAATCGAGCGTGTAATAGAATAACCGAGGCAGCACTTGTGAAACCTGCGGGCAGTTATCAGCTCGTGCCAATTTCAGGTGCGATCATCGTCACAGCAAATGAAACTTTAAAGTGCAAAGCAAGAAACAGCGTATAGAAAAACCAGCAAAATAGCCGATTACTTAAAAGCAGCTACGTAGAAAATTTGTTTTGAACGTAGCGCTTTTGGAACTTCTGGGATAGCTAGAGTAAACTAAGGCATATGCTCTGAGGTACTTCATATATCTTAAAGATTTTTCTATTTATACTGAAATTCAACATCTAAGAAGATTAATTATGGTCCAGATTTGAGCTAGGATTGCCAAAATATACACTTCTAGTTAGATTGGTCAGCCCGAACAGCAAACTGCGCACTTTACAATAGGGAATATCATTAAATAAAATCAAAGTCGAAGTCGATTATATTCAGATGCTTTTCTTCCCTGAAGCAAGTCTTGCTAGTACTGACTATCCTTTCTATTCCGTCGGTAAACAAAAATCTTGCTATTGATTCAGCTATCGGTGGAGCTCACTACTAAAGTTTAGTTTTGTTTCTAAAATTTGGAACCATGTTTTTTCCAATCCATATTTTTACCATCAAATGTTTCACTGGTATTTTTTTTTATTTTTTTTTTTGCTCTAAGACCTCACGTATTATAGCACTTTATGGGTGCCATTACAGACGAATGGATTACTCCCTTCCTTCCCTTAATATGGCTGGCTTAGATATTACGAGATCAACAACTCTTGATGTTCTGGGCATATCTGTTAAACCGGACCTGAAGTGGACAGATCATGTGTTCGATGCATCGAAATAAGCGGACAAGTGTATTAGTTTTTGTAAACGGTGTATGTAGCTTCACTCCAGTTGATCTTCGTACTGTCTACTTCACTTATATTAGACTCAAACTAGAGTACAACTCACAAATTTTGGGCCGGGGCTCCAAGAACCACTTTGGAGCTGCTATATCGTGTTCAGCGATGTGTGATGAAGCTTATTGGCGATGAGTATATCTATCGATTCCCTTCACTACCGGTATAACGTAGGGTTTTAACCCTTTCATACAGATATTATAACAGGATGTGCTCTGGAGAAGTACGTGAACTGATTCCATCAGTCTGGATTTTCTCTCGCAGCTTTCGAGCATCGAATCAGGACCATCGCTTTTGCGTCACGCTGGTGTTCAACAGGACATCATACTTTCGCGATAATTCTTTCTTTGACCGCACGATTAAGTTGTGGAATAGCCTGCTTGCGTCTGTTTTCTCCTATCTCCATCTATCCCCCTTCCCTCCAACTTTTCACCTTTTTTTAAAACCAACACGGTGCATTGCATTTATAGGGGACATTCCCTGAGCGTTGTCACGTACATAATGTGATAATAACCCTTAGTCAACATGCATTTTCTTTTTATATAATTGCATATGGTAGATGAATCTGATAGCTATAACTCAAATGCATTTTTCTACAGGGTGTTTTTTTTAGTGGTATAGAGCTTCGAATTGAAATAAAACACAAGAAAATCGTTTTAATGTCCATCAATTTGGCTTTATTGGAAGGATAATTTTATGCCATTAATGTTTAAATATGATTTCGGGCATGTGGCCGCCGCGGCTGGCTCGAATAAAGCCAATTCTACAGGTCCAATTTTGAACCACTTTTTCGAGCATATGGGGCCGTATGTCGGCAATAACGCCACGAATGTTGGCTTCCAAGTCCCCTAACGTTTCTGGTTTGTTGGCGTAGACGAGCGACTTCACATATCCACAAAGAAAATAATCCAATGGTGTCAAATCACACGATCTTGGTTGCCAATTGACAGGTCCATTCCGCGAAATTATGCGCTCATCGAATGTTTCCTTCAATAAATTGATTGTGACGTGCGCTGTGTGGCATGTAGCGCCGTCTTGTTGGAACCACAACTCATCCACATTCATGCCATCCAATTCGGGAACAAAATAGTCGGTTATCATGGCTCTATACCGGTCTCCATTAACGGTAACTGACTCTCCAGCATTATTTCGGAAAAAGTATGGCCCAATGACTCCACCAGCCCATAGAGCACACCAAACAGTCAGTTTTTGTGGATGTAATGGCGTCTCAAGGGTCTCATGTGGATTCTCTTCACTCCAAATGCGGCAATTTTGCTTGTTGACGTAGCCATTCAACCAAAAATGAGCCTCATCACTGAACAAAATTTTGCGATGAAAATCAGCATCGAGATCAATCTCATTTTCGGCCCATACACCAAAATCACGACGCATTGCATGGTCTCGCGGCTTTAATTCTTGCACAAGCTGGATCTTGTAAGGTCGCAAGCCAAGATCTTTGCGCAAAATCTTCCATAAAGTTGATGGACAAAGCTCCAATTGCTGTGCACGGTGGCGAATCGATTCATTCGGGTCCTCTTCAACATTTTGCTCTACAGCGGCAATTGTTTCTTCGGTGCGCACTGTTCGACGTCTCTTTGGATGCGTATTATCACATAGAGTAAACGTAGTGCGAAAACGACCCATGGTTAACCGAATTAATTGCTCTGATGGACGATTATGTCGACCATAAAATGGACGGAGCTTGCGGTAAACTTCGCGAACTGAACCATTCGAAATGAATTTGCACGATTTGCAAGCGTTGTTCTTTTGTCAACCTATTCATGATGAAATGGCAAACCAAACTGAACATAAATGACATTAGAGTTGCCAGATTTGACCATAAAATGCCAGTTTTATCTCTATTCGAAAAACAAACCTCTAAAAAAAACACCCTGTACTAGATATCAATTTGGTATGATAACGATAAATTTGTGTTTTTTTTTTGTACAGCAGAACATTTCTAAAAATATTTAAAAAAATTAAAAAGTATGTGAATCTTTGTGAAAGTATATGAACATTTCAAACTTTTTTTTTTTTTGTAGTAAAGGAGCAAGCATTATTTTTCAGTATCATAATTACTGGAATTGAAGAGTTAATTATGTGGAAGTCAAAAAACTTAGCATGATAATGCACATCAGCACGCAAAAATCACATTAAATCCAATCCGTATACATTAACTTATTCAATGCTCCATTTGAACAATAAAGAGAACAGCCTAATTTTATTTGATATTATTTTCTTAATTAAATAGGTATATGAAACTCTCATTCATCATTTTAATTGTTCAAAAAAATTTTAAGAAAAAGCGACACCAAATTTTTAAATTGCATGTAATACGTGAAATTTTTAAAATTGATACCGACGTTACCGTGAGTTTAAATAGTTCAATTTAGTTAAATATAATATATGTATATAATTTGTATATTAAGTTTTTTTTTGTTAACTTTTATTTCTAAAATTTACATGATACATCTATTAGTATATGTGTATAGCAGAGCAATTTATCTGGCAACATTTTTAAAGAACAATAAATTAGCTAAATGATGATACCAATAAGGCTGTAGCCTTATATCTGAGAATTTAACTGTGATATCTTTTTTAAAATTTGCGATCCTATATGCATATACAATAGAATCGGGTTTGAAGAAAATTCTCCCAAAATTTCAGCTTCCTAGATCAAACCTGCGAACGGCGTATCCACTTTGTTTCCTAGTACAATTCATATGAAAAACGAAAAAGCAAAACAACGAAAAACAAAAAATTTACTAAACCGCAAAAAAAATCTATTTTTGGTTGTTTTGCTTTTTCGTATTTCATATGAATTGTAAAAAAAAAAATAAAAATACCATATTATATTATATTATATTATATTAATAATAACATAAGTTATACCAAGGTCTTGATATTATACGTTCCCACCCACTTTCCGGAATCCATTTTTCGTAATGGACATTTTCCGGAACGACGAAAAACCCGAAATATTTTTTCTGGAATCCGTTTTCCGGAATGGACATTTTCTGCAACGACCAAGAACCCGAAATTTTTTTCCGGAATCCACATCCGGAATATACATTTTCCGGTACGACTGTTTTCCGGACATAATAACTACTAACTTCTGCGTCATGAGTAAAATATTTTGTATTTGTATGAAATTTGTACAAATTTGAAATTTTCACAGAACTATGTTGTGTGCGATTGAGCGCAAAAATCGTAGGTCATCCCCGCGATCTGCATATTCCGCGTAATTTTGAACGAGTGATCTGATTCTACGTTGAAAGTCCAACCATTTCTGTTTTGAGTCATCCGGACCTCGATAGACTGTTATAGTACGACCTGGTGTAATATCAGCGGTGACAGCTCTAGCGAGACATTCCCGTGCTCGATATTACACACATTCCCAGTAATATTTGCCCCGAGTGTACAAGTACCCAAGTTTTGTGCCCACTATTTTCGCGTCCATTTTTGCGTAGAATTTTGGAAAATAAAAGACGTTTTAATATCAAATAGAAATAGGAAAGTAATAAACAAATTGCGTTACTATAGCAACATGAGTTGTGAATTTTATGCATACAAATAATTATCATTCCGAAAAATTTACATTCCAGAAAATCGATTCCGAAAAAAGTATTCCGAAAACCGTCGCTCCGGAAAAAAAATTTCAGGTTTTTGGTCGTTCCGGAAAATGTCCATTCCGGAAAACAGTCGCTCCGGAAAATGTACATTCCGGAAAACCGATTTCGGAAAACAAATTTCGGGTTTTGGTCGTTCCGGAAAATGTCCATTCCGGAAAGTGTACGGTTCGAGCTCCAATAATTTGTTGGCATTTTTGTTGTGGATTTTATGCATACGAATAATTATCATTCCGAAAAATGTACATTCTAGAAAATCGATTCCGAAAAAAGTATTCCGAAAACCGACGTTCCGGAAAAAAAAATTTCAGGTTTTTGGTCGTTCCGGAAAATTTTCATTCCGGAAAACAGTCGTTCCGGAAAATGTACATTCCGGAAAAAAATTTCAGGTTTTTGGTCGTTCCGGAAAATGTTCATTCCGGAAAAAGGATTCCGGAAAGTGTACGGTACGAACTCCAATAATTTGTTGGCATTTTTGTTAGCTTCAAACCCTTACTTTTCCACAAGATTTGAGCTCTCTAACAATTTTTGTCCATAAAACTCGATTTGGGATCAGTGCAGCAACATTTTTTCTTCCCATTACTCTTTCAAAAAATGTTTTATTCATACTAGCGGATATGAAAATTTGAACTTACGATATTTTAGTAACGAAGCAAGTTGATGAAAAATTATAAGCATATATTTTGTATGAACCAAAACAATTACATTTAGTTTTTATTCATTTTAAAGTTTTTTAACTGATGACAGATAAAAATTTGTAGCAATCACTAGCAAATTTTTATGCAAAATTTCAAGTGAAATCGAAATTCTTTCCAGGAACTCTTCAGCGTTTCCTGTTAGAATTTTATTCGATTCAGACACTTTTACCAAGAAACAAATAAAAACAGTTTAAAGAATTTTTCAATTCCCATTAAATTATTTAAAAATTTTGATTTCTCAGAACTTTGTCAAACAAAAGTTCTGGCATATTTTCCTAAAAGCATGCAACATTATTAAGCAATTAAATTAAAATATCGAACCTACTTCTAATTAATTATATTTCCGATAACCTTACACCAAATAATATAAGAACAATTAATCAAAAAACTTTCTATTGTTTAACTAGCAAACAACTAATACAAGCAAAGACTAGTGCAAACATATCCCAGTCAACAATTGGAAAGCGATAAATTAATAACTATTTAAAGAGCGTTAGATTGAAAATTATTGCATATTTTAAGGCATTTCTTAAATTTCATGTATTTCATTGTATTATAATTTGATATTACTTTATTATTATTGTACATATGAAGCATTATAACTCGAAAAGATGTGAACATTGAGGTCACCGATTTTACTGATTTTTTTTTTTTTTTTTTGTGAATAATGGTATACATCTTTTTAAATACTATCCTCGGGAAGAAAAAATCATTAAAATCAGGGACGCCCAGGTAGTACCCCGTACACATACATCAAATATAAATATGTAGTTAGTAGCAAAGAACAGCTGTTCCTCTGATTTCATGGTATTCATTGCGCAGGAAATTATTAAATAAAAAGACCACAAAAACAAGCAACTATAAATGAAACAAAAATTCAGTTTCCAATAACAATGATAAATATTTTTACACGTAATCGTTGGAAACTCTCCCTTATAATATAATGTCATTTACATTTCCACGAAATCGGAAGTTTTTGTCCCGTGCGACACAAGAGAGCACGAGATCTAGACTCTAATGTTACAGCGGGCAACTGTAAATTAGAAGTTGTCAAGGAATTCATTTATCTTGGCACTGCCGTAACCAGCAACAATGATGTCAGTCTGGAGATTAAGCGGAGAATAACAATTGCTAATAGGTGCTACTACGGTCTCAGTAAGCAATTACGTTGCAGAGCTCTCTCTCGATCGACAAAGCTAACACTCTACAAGACGCTTATTCTACCTGTGCTTCTTTATGGCGCTGAGGCATGGGTGGTTTCGACAACAGACGCAGCCGCTCTTGGGGTGTTCGAGAGGAAAGTTCTCCGCAAAATCTTTGGTCCTGTTCGAGTTGGCGACGACTATCGCATTCGAATGAACCACGAGCTGTATGAGCTCTACGCCGACATTGACATAGTTAAGCGTATAACAATACAGCGACTACGCTGGCTGGGTCATGTCCAACGTATGGATAAAGAAGCTCCAGTGAAAAATGTATTCGAAGGGAAGGTCTCCGGTCAACGACGAAAAGGGAGACCATGCCTCCGGTGGATAGACCAAGCTGAGGAAGCCCTAACCGCGCTTGGCATTAACGATTGGAGAAGGCGCGCACAAAACAGAGGCGCCTGGCGAGAGCTAATGAGGTCGGCCGTAACCTGACAACGGGTTGTTATGGCCATCTAAGTAAGTAAGTAAGACACTTTGGTTTTTTTGCAATTATCTTGAAAACGAAAAATTGCCCAAGTTCAACTTTAGCACCAATTATAAAGCTAATAAGGAGCTATAAGTTAAACATATTGTCAAAATAAAAATCCGTTTTATTTCGACTTTTTTTACTTTAAATGTTTTCGACTGTCGGACGGGACCTATGGAAATGCCCATATGCGCTTTACTTTGATGAGCTGCTAAGGGCGAACAGTTTCTCACAAATGAACTATCACTTGACAATAAGTAGTATATGTGTCAAGTGATATTGAAATCATCGCCGCGCCCGTTGACTTTTCCACTATTATTAAAAATCTTTGGTGGGTATATAATATAGATATTTTCACATACTTTGCAATTAAGTCCTTTGCTAAAGACATTTATGAAAAGCACTTTTCCTGAAACTTTATGCCATGTGCACAAAAACAATCTGGATGTTGAAATACCAAGAACTTAGTGTTTTCTCTCTAATAACTATGTGCATATACTACGAAGCAGGTCAATAACCGACGACTTTTTGACTATGTAAGGAGTTGTGTAACTGTGTTGTTTTGCAAAAACCCACAAAATGCTGTCAAAACAAATAAATACAAGCCGGGTGGCGACAGTCATCAAAAGTTAATAGCATAAATTTTCCATAAAGGTTTCCTGCTGTGCAAATATCTGTATACACTGTGCAAAAGGAAATTAATTTAAAATGAAGTGCTTTAATATAAGGACATTTAAATATTTTGTGTATCACTACTATTTTGTAAGTTGATATATTTTTATTAATAATCACTATAGAAATATAGATAAAAACTAAGACAGCAGTGTCGTCTATAAAATATTTTGCATTCACTGCAACTAAGTAGGAATATCAATGTCTGTTTTAAAATTGTTTGGCCATATAACAAAATAATATCTTGTTGTAAATAACAAAAAATTTAACATATGTGTCAAAAAATCTTCTTCACAGCTAAAATCGAAGCTGAGATATCTTCGTTTGAAGTGTGAATTCAGTTTATTTTGGTCATCACGTCGTATGAGTAACATTTTGCTTAAGAAAAATCCAATGCGATTCTGGCTTTGCATTTTGATCCGATAGAACTACTTAAAGCTACTTCACAGCATCATCAATATCACTGGATATGTATTGGTTCTACCTGAATTGGACCGATTTTTGCTCTTTGCATTTTTTTCATTTTTTCATTTGAGTGTTTTACATATAGTCCAGTAAATTAGGGCAAATATTTCAACCAAGCAGAGACGTTTATCTTAAAGTGTGATTGAGATCCTGAAAAGTACACTTGATTTCACCTATGGGTGGCAAAAGTTTAATTTTACTGCAGTAATAACATGTTTTTTAAGTAGATTTTTAGTTTCAAATAATCACAAATATAAAGCTCTTACCTAAACTTTTTTCTCAGTGTATTTTATGGAACATGTAGAAAGTTTGCATGTGTTTCTATTAGAATATTTAAGTGAGGGTAACTTTAGAAACCAAAGATGCAACGTTAAGATAAATATTTTTATGGGAAGCTGTTAAAAATGTCAATAGGAAGAAAAATAGCTTAATTACTGCCAAGAGCAGGGGTATTCGAAAGGAATGTCTGTGTCTATTGATTAATGTGCTTATAAATGGAGTAGTGGAATACGAACATAAGCATAAAAAATGTTTTGTCTTTTGTTTTCAATGGCTTTTGAACAGAAATAAATTAATGTGCTTGAACTTCAAAATAAACAAATGGTAAAGATTTTAAGGCATGATTTCAAACAGATATTACTTAAAATTATGGGGCAGGAATTGAATTCATTATTTTCTATGTATGTTTGCTTTGATTTATTTATTGTTGCGGAAAAAGGCAACGGTCATCACAAAATATTTATATATAATTCATATTATGTTGTAGTGAAACATGACGTATGATTGACATTTCAAAAGACATTTATAAAATAGATTTATCAATACCATTTGATTCGTTCAAGGTTGATTTCATAAAGAAGATAACAGAGAAAACAGCAAACGAAAAGTTTTAGTTCCGTATAGTAAAATAATAATATTCCACTTATGATGAAGTAAGTTGGAAATATCCCCTAAAGAGGGGTGTGAATGTTCTCATCATTTGTTAGAATAAAAAATGTTTCCATTAATTAGCCTAAAATAACCTTATGATGTTCGAAATCTATTTTTTCGACCAATCTATAAGTTCAATATTTTGGTGCGATTTTGTTTTATTATGGACCCAAGACTCGCCTTGAGCATAGTGAGAGACCCCATCTGGTGATGTCAAAAATTCATTTTTAAACTTTTCTCACCGTTTATTTGAATACATTTTATTTCCAAAAATAAAACCAAAATACCACTTTAGAGCGGTCGAAGATTCCCAAAAAATCAGAAATTTTGTATCGAACAGCTTGGTACATTTTATTTAAATGGTTAAGGTATCTCTTCTAAAGTATCAGGAACGCAAATAATGATGTCCAAATGACTGTGTTTGCCCATATTGAATCACAATTTAGAATTTAGATAGTTCATGAACATAACGCTCTGTTGGAGCAAGTTAGAGGCAATAAATCAAATTTTTCGAGTCGATTAATTACTGCGGTTAGTTTTTGATACGCTATTAGACTCAAGAAACAAAAGCATAGTCGAACTAATGGACTGCAAAGAGGGAATTGGCTCTAAAAAGGGCATAGACTGTTTCTTCGACTGGGAAAAAGATGGCGATTGTTTTTTGGGATAATCATGAAGTTGTTTTAATTGATCTTGAGCAATAAAAACCATTACAACAGCAAAAAACGCATTATTACTTGTTAAGCTGAAGGCAAAAACTGCAGTAAAACAGTCACATTTGCGGAAAAAGAAAATGCGCGTCTGCGGTTGCCATAGCAAAAATCTACGAATTGCGGTTTGGACTGCTTGATCATCCTGCTTACTCAACATATCTAGCTCCAAGCTACTTTTTTTGTCCTCAAGTCTTAAGTTAGCGATCGGAGGACAGAGCTAAGAGAGTAACTTTTCAAGGGATGGGAAGAAGAATACTATTAAAATATAATTTGTATCGCTTAAAAATTAAAGTTATTATTGGAAACTTGTCTAGAATAAGCTCTAAATTTTAATTGAAACAATCTCAGATATACAAACAAATTATGCCTCTATTTGTGCAAACATATTATGCCTCTATTTGTGCAAACAAAATTGTGTTCAATACGCTAATGTTAAAAAACATTTAGTGCATACCTTAAGGCGCCACTAACTTTACTCGTATAATGTCATAATAAAATTTGAAATTTTAATATTGAAAATTGAATTAGCCAACACAAATTTCATACTCTTTAACCTGCAAGTACATTCACATGTTGCCACTAAACCACAGCCAACATATCACACACACATTCATTAACTACAACTACCCTTACTCAAGCGCGCACACACACCACACACAGCAGCGCTCAGTCAGCTAACTAAAGCAAACTTAAGTAAAAGACGGCTGGCCATATGTATACCACCAACCAATCTGTTAAAACAACAGTAACGTAACCCATGATGAAGGACTTGCTAACTGAAACGTTTCTGCACTTCCTCTCATAGGGTTTTGTGCTGCTATATCCTGTTTCTTGTTGATGCCATATGTTTATAAGTAACTGAATGTTTGTGGGTTCTTACCATTTGCATTTGCATGTGGCCGGCATAATAACGTGCTCCACATTGGTAGTTGTAATTGTCAGCGTCATCTCGTCGTCAAGAATGTCAACGTTGTTATTGTTGCCGTTTTATATGTACACACATTCAAGTGATATATGAGCACCAACATGTCCAACATGCCGCACACATGCCCAGCAGGCAAATAAGCAAGGCCTTACTCGGAGAAGGCCTGCTAGCACTGCTGCGATTATATAAGAACTTCTCAAAACTAGATTTTCATGCAAATAAAAATACAATCACAGAAGGCATAATATGCCTTCCCACAACAGACGTGCTATCAGGCCTGATATTAGAAGGCAAAGAAGAAGGACTTCATTTACTTTTACGCTTTTCTGTTTCTTTTTTATTTCATGTATTGCAATGTTTTATGATTCGGCATAACTTTTTTGTCATATGCATTGTACATAGACGACATGAAAAGTATACACATGGTTAGAAATTAAGAGAGGTGTGCAGGCTAGTCTTCTGTTGTTTCATGTTATGTTAAGGAAGTAGAGTTTTGTGTATTCTTTGTCAAATTGTAAAGTCATTAGAAAAATATCAACGGAAGTGAGATGGCGCGGATAAAAAAAAAAACAATTAATATTTAGAGTCTTTAAATTTATTAAAATTAAATTTTTGTCAAGTACTTCTGAGAGTCCTTCTATGGTAAGCGGCCTTAGAAAGCCTACTTAGGAAGGCCTGTTTTCTGCGGCCATTTTATATAAAAAAGAAAGTACGTTTGAAAGGAGGGTGGAAGGCCTTATACTTACCAAGGAAGGCCTTCTAGAAGCACTGTTAGCTCCTGCCCTTGCCTACTGGGTGGCCACCTTAATTAACACAAATATGTAGTGTACTGATGTTTGTAACATTAAATACGATAACAAAAACAAATACTACGTTGTATTCATGTTACTACATATCTAGTTACATGCATTGTTACTAGTTATCTTTCTTTATTGCATTTTGTGACAAGTACATCATTCTATTAGAATTTTACTAAAAATTGCAGATAAACTTGCAGATAGACAAAAGAATTAAGAATCGTTTTTAACTTTCCTATGATTATCCGGAAGAGGAAATGTTAAACAAAGTTATTAGAATAGGTAATTAAGTACAAAAGATTTTTCTAAGTCCAATGCAATTTAAAATAGTTTTCTTATACTTTGTTCTTAAACATACATAAATGGGTCAATATTTGTCAAGTAGACCACCCCACTTGAACAACATAGTTTTTCAGATCAAAAGGCCTAACTGTGCTTAAAAATTTTAATGAAACAATTAAGTACTTTACAGCTTTAAACGCCATGTAGTATTTTACCAAATTTGAAAATTGCGGTTCAATAAGGCGTCCGCAGCGGAAAAGGTCAGATCAAATTTTTATAAAATCAAAAAATATTTTTTATGTTCTGAATACATAGTTAGACTATTTTTGAATTACAAAAATTTTTAGTTTCACCTAATATCACTTTTTCTACTAAAAATATCAATTTTTATTAATAACTTCTTAAAATTGATCAAAATATTCAGAATTATATTTTACTTTTTTTAAAATGTCAGAATAAAAGATTTCATGATGGAACATTGCGTGCTGAATGAAATAGACTAGTGCACTTTGTACACCTCAAGGTCACATCCCCAATAGTTCAAGTGTTAGAGCAGCCCTTGAAAAGAAAAAATATATATTATCGAACAGTCGGTGTTCAAATCCTAAGATAATGCTAACCAAAACTGGTCTGATAAGGATATATACATTAGAGTGGTTCTTAAGTGTACTTTTTTGCAAAAATCAAATGGGAGGCCCCCTAAATTGGTTCGAAATAGGGTAAACAAATTTTACAAAATAATTAAAAATTTTTATTTTAACTCCCTTCAAAATTAAATCAATCCTAAGCCTCCATTTTTTTAATTTATTTTTTCTTAAGTAGCTTTTAATTTTAAGAAATAATATAGCCAAAAAAAAATATCGTTCGGTTCTAGTTTTCGAAATATAGTTATGGGAAATCGCAGATATGGCTTTTCTAAAAATAATTTTAATTTGAAAAATCCTGAACAGATTTTAAGTATACAGATCTAAATCAAACATCTATAAAGCTGAAATTTTGCGAGAATTATGTTAGGACAGCACATTACTTAATAAAAAAAAAGAAACTCCCTTAGGGTGTTGTATTTGTATTTGTGGGCGTGGTATTTCCCATACAACTAAAATACCTAAAACGCTATATCTTAGCACCTAAGGCAGATTCTTTCTACGCTTTAGAACGAAATCGGACATGAACCCTGTTCGCGCTGCTTACAGGTTTGAGCTAGGAAGCTCAAATATTGCTACAATTATTTTAAAGCCTCAAGCTAAAATATAAGCAAAATAAAATAAAATACGTCTACAAAATTTTTAAAATAATATATATTAAGCTACCTGTTATGTTCAAAGGTTCTTTAGTCGAAGAGCTCGTTATATTAATGTTTCACTTCAAATATATTTTGACCAAAAAAATTCTTAAGAGTCTACCAGTTTCCGAGTAAAATAATAAATTTAAAAGAAATGGTGCTCGGGGACACACCTTACTGGGCTAAAATACAATATTTTCTGTATCAAAAATAGTTTCTTTATCTAAAATAGCACCAACAGCAATTTAAATATATTTTGACCAAACAAAAGCTTAAGAGTCTACCAGTTTCCGAGCAAAATAATAAATTAAAAAGAAATAGTGCACGCTGACACCTCACCTTACTGGGCTAAAATACAATGTTTTCTGTATCAAAAATAGTTTCTTTATCTAAAATAGCACCAATTCTTTTTTTTTTTTTCAATGTTCTCTGTCATTATCATTTGTTCTTTATCATCTTCCTAATTAATTTATCTGGTATTTTAATTAGTAATGTTAACAAAACATATTAGTGTTTACGAGAGTAAATGTCACTCATACCACAAGCTCTCCAAAACACAACACGATACTTCTCAACTTAAAGAGAGAGCGCAAATTTCTCTACTTCAAAGTCTTCCCCAACACCATATCTCATACTCTGTTATGAATAGTAAACACAAAGCAGAAAACAAAAACTGTGCACGTGCTCATAAACAAATTGGGAACTATGTTAATGGGAAAAATCAATACACAATTCAAAAGCTAAACAGCTGTAGAGACTCCCACCATCCCACACACACAACGCCATGAGCCCCAACGACACCCATGTTGCGACTTGACAGATAAACAAAACCGAAATGAAACGATGTGTTTCGAAACGATGCCACAGAGAGAACGAGGAATAACATTAAAACGGAAAAACACAAAAAGGAAATTAACATCAACATTTTAACCACAAGAGTCGTCCTGCTATTAATAGCTAACGAGAAAATAAAAGGTGCGGAGAGCGAGAAAAGAGTGGCACATGAGTGAAAATTGGGTGAAATAGTAGGAAAAATGGGAAAATGATGATATCTACGTCGGTCGTCGTCGTCGTTGCCGTACGGAATACAGAAAATCGAACACGATTATCCATTAGTTTTCATAGCCAAACAGTTCTTCGCAGTATTTCAACGACATCGGGCAGACCATTGGGGCCAAAAAGAAAAATCGCTACACGGCAACAACAACACAACGGCTAAAAACGGTGCTGACAGCAGCAGCCAGCCAAAGTAGTGAAAAAATAAATATAGAAATTTAACGCACAGCTATTTTTCATTTCTTAGTTGAGCTTTTTTTTTAGATTGGAATTTTTATTCATTTAAATTTTTACCTGCATTTGGCTATTTTATGCCATATAAGAAATTATAGAAAAATCTTTTAGTTTTTGTATTGTAAATTAAGTTCCTATGCCATAAAAGCAATTGAAAATTATTTAAGAATTTTAAAAAAAAAGTGATGATTCAAGATTTTAAATAAATGTGAAATGTAAGCCAGCAAGAAAAAAAAAAGTAGTACCAAAACAACAAAAAAAAACATTTTGGGCTCCACCCATTGTTATACCAAACAGAGTTGCAGAAATTTAACAGTGACAACAGCACAACAACAAAGTGAGAATTCAAATGAAAGTTATCGCGCTCCATCATCAAGGAGTTGTCTCACAATAAGTGCTTAATAAATTTCTTCGTGTGCATATAAATTTTCTATTTATTGACCAAGAAAATGCTAGAAAAATGCTATTTTCATGTGAAAAGTTGATGACACATATTTCACTCGTATTGACCGCATTCCTGCTGTTCTATTTAGTATGTCAACCGCCAACAGCAGTGAATGCCACTCCTGCAGATGAAGCGTAAGTTTGAAAGGATATGGATTTTCTTTTATGTATTTGCTTTTTGTGAACTTAACCCATAAATGTGTAGAAGTAGATATGATGAATTAAAAATTACTTTTTAAAGAAAATATTTTTAATCAATTAAGTATTACATTAGCTTACAAATTTTAAGGAAAGTTTTGCTTTATACCGTTTCCTTTTGGAATGGTTTTTGTTCCTATAGAGAAAAAAAAAAGGTTGAAAATTTCTCCACGTTTCGTTTTCAAGACATTGGTAAATAACGTTATTCCGGCTCAGAATTTTTTCCATCAGTGCATCTGAGGAAGATGAAAAATTTAATTCAAATGTGACTAGGGGCTCTAACCTCCTATAAGATAATGACACTGAAAACTCTCTGATCATGTCCAAAAATCATTTTAAATCTTGCTTTGAATGATAAAAAAAGTTTTAAAATACATTTTCCGGTTTTGAATTTCATCCATTAGTGATTTGAGAAAGGTCAGAAATTAATTTCAGACATGATTCAACTTAGCAATGAATGATTTCCCTTAGCAATGAAGCCTTTGGTCATGTTAAGAATCTATTTTCAGTCTTACTCAATCGACTGAATCATAAAAATTTTAAAAGCAAGACCCCAGTATATCCCATTCGATGAACGGGAGCGCGTTGTTGATGTCAAAAATTCAATGTACTGCTCTCAATAAATCGGCACATTATTCATTTTGTGAAGGCCAGTGATGTGACTAAAATTCATATTCAACTTTTTTGGTTTGCTTTTTTTGAAAGTTAACTCACGAAATTTCATTAGCATCATTTTCAACAAATGTTTCTTAATATTGTTTTCAAACATTGTTTTTAAGCAATTGTTTACAAATATTGTTTGTAAACATTGTTTCCAAACATAGTTTCCAAACATTGTTTCCAAACATTGTTTCTAAACATTGTTTGAAAACACTATTTCTAAACATTGTTTCCAAACATTGTTTCCCAATATTGTTTCCAGACATTGTTTGAAAAACATTTTTTCTAAACATTGTTTCCAAACATTGTTTCTAAACATTGTTTCCAAACATTGTTTCCAAATATTGCTTCTAAAAATTGTTTTCAAACATTGTTTCTAAACATTATTTCCAAACATTGTTTCTAAACATTTTTCCACACATTGTTTCTAAACTTTTTTTCCAAACATTGCTTCTAAACTTTGTTTTCAAACATTTTTTCTAGTCATTATTTCCAAACATTACTTCCAAAAATTGTTTCTAAACATTATTTCCAAATATTGTTTCCAAATATTGTTACCAAACATTGATTCCAAACATTATTTTTAAACTTTTTTTTCTCATATTTTTCCCAAACATTGTTTCCAAACATTGTTTCCAAACATTGTTTCCAAACATTTTTTCCAAACATTGTTTCCAAACTTTTTTTTTCTAAAAATTCTTTCCAAACATTGTTTCTAAACATTTTTCCACATATTTTTTTCAAACATTTTTTTCAAATAAACTTTGATAAGTACCAGTAATTTGCCGAAGGTGAAAATAAGTAATTCGAACATATTTCGAGAAAGTGGCATATAAGGCAAACGCGTCCTTGTATACCCCAGATATTTATAAATATATATTGTTTTAAAACATTTTCGTTATAATTTTTAAAATTGATAAAAATTATTTCTAAACATTTCTAAGGACTTAGCGGTAGGAAATCGAAAAATTTATACCACATCAAATATTTATTTCTTAAACAGAATACTCCAAGTGTTATTAAAATAAACTTTCACAGCATGGCAACTCTGTTCAAAAAAAAAACGAGCTCAAAGTTGTTGTATCATTACATTCACTTGAATAAGGAAAAATTTAGTAAAACGAGCGTACGTGCGAATTATAGAAAGAGTATATGGGAAGGAAAAATACTTATGCATGGAAAATAATAATAAAAACATTGTTAATAATAAATGCAACAATAATTTTCTCTTCAATTTGAGGAAAGAGGAAAAAACCCAGTTGAACTTTATTTAGAAATCGAAATTTCTTTGGTATAGAACTTACGATTATTTAAGTTAAAAAATTTAGATTTGTATTAAATATATATTTTTTAAGTCTTGAAAAAGTAAAATTTTTCAATATTCTTATGATATATTCAGACATAAGTTAATGATTTTTAAGTTAATTGATTGTACAGTCATGAAGGTTGAAGAAAAAAAATTCAAGCATTCATACTATTGTGAATTTTACAAAAAATATCAAAAAAGGTAAAACACTTTCCAAAAAAATCACAACTCCTTAGCTATCAAAATCCACTGAACAGCTTCTTTTGGGACGGACTGTTTATTAAACTCTTGCACTAATTAACGTCTACCGCTGGGAGGCTCTTGAACATAAGATATAATCAATGCGCATTCGACTGATCAACTCAACATCCGTTCGAAAAAGAAGCCCCTTTTGATATTATTGACAAATTCGAAAATACTATGTGACGCGTATAAGACCACACTTACAAAAAGGGTGAAATATAAATAATTGCCTAGGATTATCAAAACCAACATTGTCATAAGTCAAATTGACCAGTAATAATATATTTGGCATCCCGTAGAAACAAAAGAAATAATGTATTATTTATTACCTAATAAAATTAGACTATGTACACATTAGAGTGGTTCGTAAAAAAACTATTTTTTTTTTTTTTTGAAGGATTGTAAAGAATCAAAAAATTTGAATGCAAAACTTGAACTTGATATCTCAATGTTTACACCCCATAAATATTAGCATTTTTACATTTTATGATTGGCCTTTTTTTGGCCACCAATATAAGCTTACATGCAAAGGAACCCGTTTGTTAGGTTTTAGCCCGGGTGCCAAAAAATCTAAAAATGGCACTGAATAATACGTAACACATGCCCCAAAGAGGTTGAAGAAGTTTTGTATGTGATATTGTATGGAAATATTAAAAGTTTGTTTGAATTCATATCAGAGATGTGCAATGAGTGGCTCGTTTTTATTTACCATTCGCTTATTCATTGCTATTGCTTGCTTTTATTCGACAACATATGAAACGAGTGCTGCAGTGCATTGCCTTTTAATTTCATTGCCATTGCCTGCCTCTGCTTTCTTTGAACATACACGAAAGACAAGCACTGTTCACTCAAAGCTCATTCATTCGTTTCTATTTTATGCAACGAATTATATGGCTATGCAACGAATGCTATGGCTATGCAACGAATGCTATTGCACAACATCGAATACATCATACGATTTGAGCTCATGCTATTGTAGAGTAGTACTTTGCGTGCCGTTGTTTGTGATTCTTGAGTTTCTTCCAAAAGACAAAATAATTTCTTATTTTAAGCAGAGCTTGAAATAAACTTTTATAAAAGTTTTTTTTTAGGTAAAAGTAAACTTTAAACTTTTATTTTTGTTATTAATAAAAGTTTTTTTTAAAAGTTTTTTTTAACTTATATTTTTAACAGTCACATGCAAAGAGTTTTTTTTTGACTTTTATTTTTCAAAAGGCGAAAATTAAAGTTTTTTTTGTATGAAAGAACGAGGAAAATCCAAAAATAATATCTTGGATCACCAAGCAAAAAATTTCAAAGGAGAAAACTTAGGATTATTGATAATAAAGTCCAAAGGAAAATACTTAAGATGTTTCTGAAAAGAAAGAAATTTATGATAATTATGCACTTATAATTTTTAGAAAAATTGTGCTTAACGCATCAATGGGAAAAGGCCGAAAATGGATTTTGGGAGTATAGGGGAGGTTCCTGGCCCTCCAAAGAGGTGTTTTGGATCCATTTTGTCGAAAAAAAATTTATTGCACGAATCGATGGGAAAAGGCCGAAAATGGATTTTGGAAGTGACAAGTGAGGTCCCCGACCCTCCTAAATGGGATTTTTGGACCCATTTTTCGAAAAAAATTTTATTGCACGAATCGATGGGAAAAGGCCGAAAATGGATTTTGGAACTGACAAGCGAGGTCCCCGACCCTCCTAAAAGGGTTTTTCGGACCCATTTTTCGAAAAAAATGTTATTGTACGAAACGATGGGAAAAGGCCGAAAATGGATTTTGCAACTGACAAGCGAGGTCCCCGACCCTCCTAAATGGGTTTTTCGGACCCATTTTTCGAAAAAAATGTTATTGCACGAATCGATGGGAAAAGGCCGAAAATGGATTTTGGAAGTGACAAGTGAGGTCCCCGACCCTCCTAAATGGGATTTTTGGTCCCATTTTTCGAAAAAAATGTTAATGCACGAATCGATGGGAAAAGGCCGAAAATGGATTTTGGAAGTGACAAGTGAGGTCCCCGACCCTCCTAAAAGGATTTTTCGGACCCATTTTTCGAAAAAAATCTTATTGCACGAATCGATGGGAAAAGGCCGAAAATGGATTTTGGAAGTGAGGTCCCCGACCCTCCTAAATGGGATTTTTGGACCCATTTTTCGAAAAAAATTTTATTGCACGAATCGATGGGAAAATACCGAAAATGGATTTTGGAAGTGACAAGTGAGGTCCCCGGAAGTGAAGGGGTGGTCTCTGAACCTCCTTAACAGATTTTCCGGAAAATATTAATTTTTGGTTGAAAGTTAGGTCCTGGTGTTGTTTAAACTGTTTGATATGCGTTAGGATTGCTTGAAGAATAACCTATAAAAGAAATCTAATGAAAAAAAAGATGCTATGTCGAAGAATATATTTTAAGAAACATTTTTACAACTTAAAGTAAATATATAAATTTAATTAAAATTCAAAAAAAAAAAGAAGTTTACAGTTATTTATAGAATGGCCTACAAACTTATGTGTATATTATTACATAACGTTTCATGTATAATTAAATAAAAATTGCATTACAATAAGTGTTTAAGATGTGAAGTAGATGACAATTGAGTTGGGCTAATTTTAGTCAATTTGTTGATTTTAACATCATACCTGCATGATAGATTTAGGAACTGAATATTTTATGTACGGGTATAGAATGTGAAATCTTTTTACGAATGAAAACCTTAGAGTATCAGAGAAAAAAAACTTACAAAGAATGATTCGCGCAGGTATACTTCACATGTACATACATACATAGATATGTATATACAATCGTTAAACGACTACATTAGTAAATAAAAACACTTGTGGAATAGAATTTAAAACTTCTATTTGCAGGTAGCCCGAATAAAACATAGGTAGTTTCGATTTCTGAATATTTCGGAAATTTTGATAGTTATTTCCAATAAGCATCACAGAAAAAAACAAATAAAAATTTATTGCCTCCTTCATTTATGAAATTTTTTACTACCCGTTCAGACCCTTACGCAAATTCTTTGGGTTTTTTTTGTTGAGAATTGATTTGTAAGCGACAATTTGTTAGGATTTTAGTTCACCGAAACAAAAAGCAAAACGCTCAACATAAATTTTGAAAAAAGGATGCAGCACAGTAAACGGTGCTTTTGAAAATTCAAATATTCGAAAAGAAATATTTCCTTAATATGCTTTTGATATATTTTTTTGCCTTAAAACATAAATTATTGGCTTCAACATTGTTTGCATAAAATGGGTCTAAAACAGGTCGTGGATTTCTCCCGTCGCCTTTAAAATCCATTTTCGGTATTTTCCCATCGATTCATGCAATAAAATTTTTTTCGAAAAATGGGTCCAAAAATCCCATTTAGGAGGGTCGGGGACCTCACTTCCAAAATCCATTTTCGGCCTTTTCCCATCGATTCGTGCAATAAAATTTTTTTCGATAAATGGGTCCAAAAATCCCATTTAGGAGGGTCGGGGACCTCACTTGTCACTTCCAAAATCCATTTTCGGCCTTTTCCCATCGATTCGTGCAATAAAATTTTTTTCGAAAAATGGGTCCAAAAATCCCATTTAGGAGGGTCGGGGACCTCACTTGTCACTTCCAAAATCCATTTTCGGCCTTTTCCCATCGATTCGTGCAATAACATTTTTTTCGATAAATGGGTCCAAAAATCCCATTTAGGAGGGTCGGGGACCTCACTTGTCCCTTCCAAAATCCATTTTCGGCCTTTTCCCAACGATTCGTGCAATAAAATTTTTTTCAAAAAATGGGTCCAAAAAACCCATTTAGGAGGGTCGGGGACCTCACTTGTCACTTCCAAAATCCATTTTCGGTCTTTTCCCATCGATTCGTGCAATAACATTTTTTTCGATAAATGGGTCCAAAAATCCCATTTAGGAGGGTCGGGGACCTCACTTGTCACTTCCGAAATCCATTTTCGGCCTTTTCCCATCGTTTCGTGCAATAAAATTTTTTTCGAAAAATGGGTCCAAAAATCCCATTTAGGAGGGTCGGGGACCTCACTTGTCACTTCCAAAATCCATTTTCGGTTTTTACCCATCGATTCGTGCAATAACATTTTTTTCGAAAAATGGGTCCAAAACACCTCTTTGGAGGGTCAGGAACCTCCCCTATACTCCCAAAATCCATTTTCGGCCTTTTGCCATTGATGCGTTGAGCACAATTTTTCTAAAAATTATAAGTGCATAATTATCATAAATTTCTTTCTTTTCAGAAACATCTTAAGTATTTTCCTTTGAACTTTATTTTTAATAATCCTAAGTTTTCTCCTTTGAAATTTTTTGCTTAGTGATCCAAGATATTATTTTTGGATTTTCCTCGTTCTTTCATACAAAAAAAACTTTTATTTTCGCCTTTTGAAAAATAAAAGTCAAAAAAAACTCTTTGCGTGTGACTGTTAAAAATATAAGTTAAAAAAAACTTTTAAAAAAAACTTTTATTAATAAAAGTTTTTTTTAAAAGTTTTTCAGAAAAACTCTTACGAAAAAGTTTTTTCGTAAAAGTTTTTTGGAAAAACTTTTATTCAATAAAAGTTTTTGAAGACAGTTCATAAAAACTTTTATAGAAACTTTTATTTTTAAAACTTTTTGAATAAAAGTATAAAAGTTTCAAGGTCTGATTTTAAGGCATGGAAAATACACAAATCAAGGAAAATATTATAAAAAAAGTTATTGCTGCGTAATGACATTCGTTGCATAGCCGTAGCATTCGTTGCATAGCCATAGAATTCGTTGCATAAAAATAGAAACGAATGAATGAGCTTTGAGTGAATAGTGCTTGCCTTTTGTAGTGTGTTCGTTGCCTTCAGAGATAACAAAGGCAAGCAACGGCAATGCGATAAAAAAAGTACCGCACGTCAGCATTCGCATTCGCTTTGAGTGAGCAGTGTTTTCATTCGTTTCACACGTTTGATGCATAGTGTTGATTCAAAATTCGTTTTTTGTGAGTGTTTCACAACTGCGAATGAATGCATTCGTGCACATCTCTGATTCATATAACTCAGCTGTAAAAATTTTAAAATTTTTATGGATGGCGGATTTTTAGAATTGAGAATTAATTTTAGACATAACAATATCTTTATATATGCAAATTTTACAGCTGTTTGTAAAAAGCGCGTGTTCGGATAAAATAATTGAGATTACTCATACGACACGTTATCCATAAATATTATGTGTGTTAGGGCAAACATAAATTTTTCGGCAGCGAAATTACTGTTATCACGTTAAGTTTTTGAAATATTAAACGCAGAATCTGAAAACACAAACTACTCCTTAGCTTCCTTTGCAGTCACAGCAAAAATTAACTGGAATCTTAATTCGTTTGATATCAAGTTCAAAAATTGCAGAAACAATTTTTTTGATTTTTTCGCAAAGTTTCAAAGGAAACACTTGCCTTTAAATTCGTAAACACGTTTTTTATGAACCACTCTAGCACACATTTCATTTGTGCTTGAAACACTATACACTCATACATACAATTTATTGTAAAATTACCATAAGGTTAATCAAACTCGTGTAGTTATTTCGAATGAGGTTATCGTAAAAATGTGTCGAATACTTTGTTTTTGCTACTACGAATGATTTACGAATAAAGCGAAAAAATCAATAGGGCCATTGTGGACAAAAAGGTCCTACTATGAAATGTGTGCTTTTAGTTTTTAAGAGCAAAATTAAGGTATAAAATTAAACATAAACGTCAAAGTAACGCGGATGAAAAAAAAAAAATATTGTAAGTATACAGGGGAGGGTTTAGCGAAGCATTTCCTCTGTAATATCGAAACTTTACTGTCGATTTCTATACTTTTGTTAGAATTTGGTAGATGGAACTAAATTATTTTATAGAAAAACATATTCAAGTTAAAGTTTTAGAGGTGATTTCCTTCTCAAATAATGCATGATAATATTTGACTGACCCTCAATCCATTCAAAATATCTAATCAGCACCACATACTTCGAGTGAATAATGTTATTCAGACATAAAATTTAGTTTCTATTGAAATCCTTTGAATGACTTGATTAAGTCAAATCTGACCCCATTTTCATTAAAATATCTTTCTCGATTGCTCTAAAAATGCGGTTTTTATTAGAAACTTTGAAAAGATGAGTGATGGGTCAAATTTTATCGTTCGGGGGTATTTTAGATGAAAATTGTTGTATTTTAAATTACAATTTTGGCTTAGATTGGTTTTTTTCTATTACGGGCTTACTTTTCCTATATCTGCTTCTTTGGGCGATCATATCTAGGTCTTGTACATGTTTGACAACAGCGGTAGATTTTCTTTGTTTAACAACCAATTCGTCGAAAAAATATTTTTTGCAGGCGTTATGAAATACCCCATTCAAAAATATCGCCAGCTTTCATACTATTAGCCTATTCATAAACCTGCCCCAATCATCTTGGCTGTGTTTTTTTCTGGTTACATTTTCGAGGAAAACCTTTTTGAAAGAACAAAAATTCAAAAAAAACTTTGAATAACTAAGTCAATTTTTAGCTTATGGAATTACCCCTCGTATGAATTTGGCAGAATGTGTGTAAAAATTTTTAAGGAAATAGCATTCCTGATCTCACAAAATTTATGTTACTAGAAATATTCAACTCACTAGCCTAATGATCACGCGTTAATACCCAGAAATACCTCATGTTAAGCAAAATTTTTAGGTTTATTTCAGTCGGGATGATACGTACTTTAAATTAGCTGCGTTTATGTTTTAATAAAATATAATAACAATTTTTTATAAGTTTCTAATACTTTTTGAAATACCATATTTTGAAATATCATAAGTTTTTTTTTTTTAGCAAATAAAATTTTTCCATGTTGCAAAAACACAAAATTTTGCTTAGCTGGGGGGTGGCAAATAACCTGACTGCCCCGGGCGCCTGATATGCATGGTACGCTACTGAGCACAGTTACGGTATATAGAGTGTTCTTTTAAATTGTCATAGGTTTGAATGGAATAAAACATGAAAAATTGTTCAAATGATCTATTTAACATTTTAATATGATTTTTGATTTTGTACAAATAAGTGCGACAACTGGCCAAAAAGTTTTTAACATAAAGATTATCCCAAATATACTGAGGACTAATGCATCCAACCCTGTGAGAGTAGCACTAAATTTAAATAATTTCTATTGTGTATCTATTTTTGTTTTTATTTCTAATGTGTTTACCATTTGGAAATCAATTAAGGTAAATAATGTGCACGGGCACGTCATTTTATTTGAGACAATATATTTTTAGATTCAAAAATGAACATATGGAACTGTGTTGAAAAAGCCTCGGGCTTATTTAGGCTCAAATTTCTTGTATGTGAGGTACCACGTGCTCTTGTCAAAATGCTTGTGTGAAATTTGATTACATGAATTTAAATAGCATTTTAGCACTTTCAAGTATTTGCTTGAATGGAAGGCCTTAGCACCTCTTGCAAAAACTCAGTCACTTTTTTTCTAGTGCTTGTCCGAGTTATTCCTAGTGTTAAGGTGAAGTTTAATTGCATAACCAAAAGTAACAGTCTGTACTTTTGATGAAAGTTATAAGCATTTAGTTACTGAGGTAGGTACTGAAATACGCCAAAGTAACTCATAGTTTTTGTTCAGAAAAATGGCTTTCGGTCGAAATGTCTGCAATTTTAGTATAATGTACACAATGGCGAATCTTTAACATTCGTCGCCCAGGGCGAAGAGCCAATCTTTAAACTGTTCATAAGCAGTCTTGTGTCCATATAGAACATTGTATAGAACGACACAAGCTATCATCATACACTAAAATAACGTAAAGCATTTTTTTGACTTTCTCTCGCCTCAGATATAAAATACAATGTCGAAAATTTATACAAAAAAAATTCCTTTGAAAAGCAATTTTTCATAAAAAAAAACAAAAATCTATATAGTCATAATTCTTAGCTATGAACGGCTTAAAGACTTTGGAGGATCAAAATTAAATTTGTATATGCAGAGCCAGGCTTAGAAATCTGAGGCCCTTGGCCCAATGTCATGAGCGGCCCAAATGTATCATGTTAAATATTATAAATTCAAAATATAATAAAAAAACGTAAGGCACATTGAATATAATAACCTTATTTGCAATTCTGTATACAATCAATCTTAAGAATGTTTTAAGCTAGAAATACTTTGCGACATTTTTTAATTTGCATAAAATGTAATAAAATCGTCAAAATTTAAACTGCGAAAAATGTCATATTCTGTACTTAGAAGAATTAAATTAACTAATCGATCTTGATTCATACTCGTCCGCAATGTGTTTTTGACGAGTTTTAATTTCGAGGAAGATCTTTCTCCACTGCAGTTTGTTACCATCATTGATAAATTAATACATAGGACTACGTCTGCATTGCAGAAAGTGGATTGCAGGTTATTTTGTAAGATGATTCAATACAAGAAGAATTCCGTCGATTCATCCTTCTTTTTTAGCATATCGCCCTGAGAATACAACAAGGTGCTCTAGTTCATTTCTGAAATTTGAATCTAAATCTGAAGGATAGCACTTCACCAGTTCCTTAGCATTCTACTGGACCTGGGAAGGTTACATTTTTTTCAAACATTGTAACGTGGTAAATCCGGCCCTGTGTATGAGATTCTTTTGCATTCTTCGCCCATATAAACTTTTTACGGGGCGACAATACTGCCGTACTAAGCGAAAAAGACGTATCTCAAAAATAACAAAATATCCGAGATTCTTATGACATCGGATAGCTTAAGCAATTACGCGTCTAATGAAATGCTCCAAATGTCGGCATCTTAGTTCGATCATATAAAAAATCTACTAAGAAAATTTCCTCTATCTCAATTTTACAGGTATTTCAACAAATTGACATAAACAAAACATCAATTATCTCGAAATGAATTTTTTGAGATACGTCTTTTTCGCTTAGTACGGCAGAATACATCAAAATAAAGTTTCGTACAAAGACTGCGGAATGCTTTGGTTGTATTACCCTATGCACTAAATTAGTTTACACAGAATAGTTTTTATGATTAAATGTGTTTATTTTTTCTTCAATTTTTTCGCAAAAACAAGAGGAAATGTATAAAAAAAAAAAACAAAACTTAAACTTTTCAGAATACTTTCCCAAGTGAAACAAAATGAAAATGCAGCTAAAAATAACACAATACATACAGGAACATGTATGTTATCAGCGCAAAACCAGATGACAAACCGCCATGGCTACACTTACATTTAGCCAGAGAGAGTAAAAAAATCAAAAGAGAGCAACAACTGTCAAACATAGAAATTTTCATGTTTTTTACAGTTTATCCATGTCTTTCACAAAATAACCGAAAAAAAACATGAATATACAGAGAAAACAAAACTAACAACAAAACAGAACTAACAAGACGAATTCAAATAAATGAGAGAGTCAAAATAAAACATATAATCATTGAAATATACACATTTAGCAATTAATAAAATGCCATAGCAAAAGCAAAGTAAACAAAACATTTCGCATTGTCCTTTTTGTTTATTTTATTCGTTGTTCTAAATTCACTCTTGCTTTTTGTAAACAAATGCCAGCTGACTTTGTAGCGGTTCTTATATTGCCTCTTTGTGCACTTATTCGTAAATATCAAATGTCGAGAAAAAAAAGGGCGCACCTTTTAGTGGCGGTACAATTGAAAGTGGATTGAGTCATGGAAGTGCATTTTTACCGTTGCGCAATAATTTTGCATGGGTATTTTTTGTACAACAACGGTCGTTTCATACAGATTTGAACCAAATTTTTCCACAATGTTAGTTGACCTCTTCGATCTATTTTTTTGTGGCCTTGTATTAATTAAATGGTGAAGTATTGAACAATAATAATTTTTGTGTGGCCTTGTATTGATTAAATGGTGAAGTATTGCACAATAATAAGGCAATATCGGTAAGCTCACTTGAGTAATGGCTATACATTTTTCAAAATATCGTTGATTTTATTAATCCAAATGTTTTCAGTATAAAATCTCAACCATTATCAAAAAAGTCCTAAGGCTTTTGAATAAAAAATATGCCTTGTAACGAGCGTCAGGCCCGGCAGATCATGCTTAGCCCGAGTGGGTGGCTGGTTAGTGGTGGGGGAGGGAGGGAGCAGTGAAGGCAAAAAAGTATATGAAGGAGACAGAAAGTCTGGAAGAGAATGCTTATGTGTGTTGGAATAACTTTATAAAATTGTTGAAATACAGGACAACAGGATTGAGTTTATGAGGATTGCAGTGCCCAAATTACGCTCGAGGCTCTTTCACGCGTATCCGCATCATGCTGAATGCTTTCATCAACGTTGTCCGATTCTCGATCATCTGTTTTGAGTGAGCATAACGTTCACTTTTCGAAAGTTCGTCAATGTTTCAACGCAATCGAGGTGTAGAATACTCATCGCAAGAGTTTTCTGTGAGTGGTTATTTGCCCACCCGGAATTTCCCACTCCACTCACTATACCTGCTGGGCCTGACGAGCATATCTAACTAACGATTTCCAAGGCACAACGTTTGATTCGAAACGCAGAACATTCGCAGAGCTAACGTTGCACCGATTCTACTTCTTTCTTATCTTTGCAGCTGTTCTTAATTCCGTAATGTTCAGGTACCCAGTAAAGTCTGTTGCTATGCGGTGTACATATTTACTACGGATCGTGAAGAACTTCAGTTTCATATAATGGGAACCCAGAACATTGATTGCCGCCAGAGTGTCATCATATTCGAAGATGATAGATAACTTCCAGCAGTGATATGCGGGGATTGTTCAATAGTATAGATCACCGTTTAGTATCAGTTCCTTCGAGATCAGATATTGCAGTACATTAGCGAACAGTCAGAGAAAGCTAAGAATTTCATATACATATTCTCCGTCTTGGTTAGAATATGAAGCCTTAGGACTGATCAAACTCTGTAATACAGTCAGTGCTGTACCCAATGTTTGAATGTAGCTAAATTTTTTATAAATTTTGACTTTTGCTATAGAATGAACCTTTCCCAACGTTTTCAAATAGATGAACAAAAAAAGCTCCGACTTTTAATATGCTTTCATTGAACGAATTATGAAAATAGGGACCTTGAACAACACGACATCTAGACCATTCTTCGTTGCTCACTTTTATAGAAATTTTCTGATCGATTTCGTTTTCGGACTAATGAAATCCTGATGGCCGAATTGATGACTCTGCAACTCAAATACTTCTGATTCATTTGCTTATTCTACTGCTATACAACTGCTCACTAAAATAGTAATTCATATTATTAAGTGGTCCTACTAGGTCTAGGTAAACGCTATTAAAATTTTACAAGACATATAGATTCACAAGTTCCACATAAATAATATCTATTTCTTTTTTCTTTATTCTTTCTTCACAGAGTTGGCAAATGGGCGCTGCAATTCGGCGATGAGCTTTGGGAATTAGCGCAACGTATGACAAAATCACAGGAAATTAAAGCTGTAAGTTAACGTAGAGAAAAGAAAAAAAAATGTATCTAGATCAACTCCTTAACACATATTATATTCATGTTTTCCAAATTAGAAATACAAGGAATTGAATGCACGTGTTGAGCTTAAAAATGGCACTGAACTTATCAAATCCATTACCGACAATGTTGGCAAAATGTTCTTACGAAAAATGGATGCCGTCCAATGCATTATGAAAAAAGCCGAAGATGTTTATGAGCATTTTGAATATAATGAAACTGAAGCGCAAGAATTTACATACTACTCGAGTAAATTCTCCAAATTTGAAAATCAAAGTGCCGAAGAGCTTTTAGAGAATGTTGAACATCTTGCAGATAAATATAAAAATTTTACACTCAATGCAGATACACATTTTTACAATATCTCTGTGAATACAGAGCATAGTTCCGTCCATGTACCATCAAATGTGTATGATCATTATCCGCATGTATTGAAAGCGATAATGTGGTCTGAAGACTTGGATGATGTTTTTCGGCAAAACTACGCTTCTGATCCGGCATTATCTTGGCAATATTTTGGTTCTGATACTGGCATACTACGGCATTACCCAGCTTCACAGTGGCAGGAGCAGGAGGGTGATACTGCTGATACCTATGATTGCCGCAAACGTTCGTGGTATATTGAAACGGCTACCTGTTCTAAGGACATTGTTATATTAATGGATAATTCTGGTTCAATGAGAGGTTTTCGCAATCATGTGGCCAAATTTACAATACGCAATATTATGAATACTTTTTCGAATAACGATTTTTTTACTGTGTTTAATTATTCGAAAAATGCAACAGATATTGTTGAATGCTTCAAAGATGCGCTAGTGCAAGCAACACCTGAAAATATTGAAGTTTTCAATAAGGCGCTGGTAAAAATGGAACCAAGTGGCTCTGCTGATGTGAATAAAGCTTATGAGAAGGCATTTCAATTGTTAAAAAAGGTTGGTTGGTAAACAAATAGATATAATTTTGTCATTGTCAAGTATGAGTTTATTTAAATACTTACCCTCGAAACTTTTTCTCCAATTCCCTATTTTGCAACCGTAGAAGATATTTTCGAAATGAGAAAAAAGTTCCCGGGAAACAAGAATCGGCAGTAATTTTTGAGGGAAAATTTTTTGACGTTTTTCGGAAATGTTTTTAAGCTAAACAAATTTTAGCACTGATTCTATTCAATTATTTGAATTTATTCATTTGCACTTCACTTTGTTTTGTTTATTTTTTTTTTTTTTTGACTATAAACTAACTAAAAACTAAATTGGCTGAAACTCAATGGTTTATAATGCCAGGTCTAAATCAAATTGAATTATGTACTGATTACGATTCACCGCTTTGGAAAAAGCATGTGAAAAGGCTCTAACGCTAAGACACACGCGAACGACTACACCCGAAAACACGTCTGTACTCATCAACGTACAAAATGAAAGAGGTTGTTTTGTTTATAAACTTGTTCAGCAGACAGATAAGCTAATGTCAAATACGCACAATCACAGTTGCATTATTAGCTGATTGGAAGTACATAATTGCAAATTAAGTTTTGCACTCCTCATCTAAAAACTTTTTTGCAACGTCACGCAGTGGATGGGTTTTTATGGAACGGCGGTCATAATTAGTAATAATTGCGCTAGACTCTTGAAATTTGGTAGAGATGTATTTTGGGTGAGAACAACAATAATTTGTGAATATGAAAAAAAGAATTGATTAACGGCCACGCCTACTTACCATACAAAGGTGGAATGTGGTTGAGATCTTTTCTTCAAAATGAGTATCAATTTCCATTAATTTGACAATGCTGATTTCAAAAATGTTATACATTTTGCGATATCTTTTATAGTTTTCAAGTTATTGTATAAAAACCAAAAACAGTGGCCATAAACAGTAATAATAACTCTAGAGTCTTGAAATTTGGCACACACGTTTTTAGGTTAAAACAACAAAAGTTTGTGAATATGAAAGAAATCGGTTAACAGACACGCCTACTTCCTATACAAAGGTGGGATGTGGTTGAGACCTTTTCTTCAAAATGAGTATTAATTTCCATTAATTTGACAATGTTGATTTCAAAAATGTGACAAATTTTTTGATATCTTTTATAGTTTTCGAGACATTAGAGAAAACCCGTTTTGAAGGTTAATCCCTTCTATTTTTGAAAATCATTTGAAACTATCCCCCTTTTCATGGTTGGCTACTATCTTGCGTTTTAGCCGCCGAGCATTTTTTTCTAAAATACAAACTTTAAAACTAGGCTACTTGAAGTCCAAAACTATTAACTAATGATAACTCATAAAACTGATATTTGTGCTGAAAACTGATCTTATGTTTATCTTCTCAGTATTATATTAAAAGACGCTGCAATGAAACTATGACTTGCAATCAAGCCATTATGTTGGTAACAGATGGTGTCGCCGGCAATACCACCGATATTTTTGAAAAATATAATTGGGGAACTGGTGAAAATGGCACCGATAAAATGAAAGTACGCGTATTTACCTATCTATTGGGTCAGGAAGTGACAAAAGTTCGTGAAATACAATGGATGGCTTGTTTAAATCGTGGATTTTACTCGCATGTGGCAACATTAGATGAGGTACATGAAGAAGTGCTGAAATACGTAGATGTTATAGCAACGCCACTTGTACTGCAAGATGTGGAACATCCACCGACATGGACACATTCATTTACAGATAGAACGGTAAGTGTACGCCAAGACCAATCGATATTGAAAATTAAATTTCATTCACTTTACTTTCATTATATAGAGCGATAACTCAGATCCACGCCTTATGATTGCCGTGGGTGTGCCTGCCTTCGATCGATCCTATCTATCTCCAAATGCAACAAAAGCACAACAACGGGCACGTTTACTTGGCGTTGCTGGTACCGATGTGCCAGTTAATGATATTGATAAGCTAACATTACCATATAAGGTGGGTCCATGATCAAGTGTGATATTTTTTTAACAAAAAAATTTGAGAATTTGTACTCTTTTACAGTTGGGCGTCAATGGTTATTCATTTGTTGTGAGTAACAATGGATACGTGCTGCTGCATCCTGATTTGCGTGTCATGGCCGTAAGTTAACCAATAGTTCAATTTTAATTTTGTATCAAAACTATATCTCGAAAACTAACGATTTTCAGAAAAAGTATTTTAGTTAGAAATGAAAGTGGGAAGAAATTGAGTGTGTATGTAATAGGTTTCTGATTAAAACTTTCAAGCTGAAAAACGATGTGAAGGAGGCGTTTCCGCGCCCAAAATATGCATATGTTCTTGGTCAACAAATACACCAAAATTAAGATTCTCTCTCTTCAAATCTTACAACTTTTGTATGATACTTTTATTTTGAAAACACAGTTTTCCAGATACTAAGCTAAACTAAATTGTATAAAACTTCCAACTTAAGTATCTATGTTGCTTCTTTTGATACAGCGAAGCGGTGTGCTAAATCCCAACTATAACAGCATTGATCTAACTGAAGTCGAGCATATGTTTGGTGATACTAAGCCACGTGAACCAAGTGAATCTATTTTGGAAATACGTAACGCTATGGTACAACATCAGATAGGTGATTTTAAGGATATCAGTGTTAAATTTCACTATGATAAAATGCGTCGTGTATCCGAGGAGAAACAGGATTATTTTTTTTCGCCATTACCGAATACACCATTTTCTTTGGGTATTGTATTGCCTAGTGAGTACGGTAAAACATGGATCAAAGTAGGTGAAGAAGTATTAAAAAATGTTCACATGAAAGTGAATATATCGGATTTCTTTGTGGGTGAAAATTGGAAAGTTCATCCAGATTGGTTAGTATATATTACGTTGAAAGTTTTCAATTCAATGAGAAGTCTGACACTTCACTTTTATATATTTTGATTAAGGGTCTATTGTAAGTACCACTATCTTGAGGGTCATGAATTTGATACACCTGAACAAGAGTTGCGTCATTTCCTTGGTAAAATGATACAAAAAGATTGGAAATGGTCAGAGCAATATGGTGCTGATGAGAAAACTGATCAAACCGAAGATGGATGTAAGTTATCTAAATAATTTTTCATTTTAAGTGCTATGAATATTGTTGCTATTATCGTTAGTCTTATTTTATTTATCTGAACTTATTTAATAATGGGTTGAAATTTATCAATTCTGGATAATAGAATCCAGGCCTTTAGATCAAAACAAATAATATCAAACAGTGGTGATCAGTGGTTTATGGTTTAGGAATGTTTCATTACTAGTGGAGGACAAAGAAGGAAGAAAGTTAAAAACGCTTCTTTCAAGTGGATGCTCTGCCTTTTCGTCCTCAGTTAATTGAATAATGATCACGATGCAGTAGGACAACTATTTTTAATGTACTTGAACATTATGTAAAATTACTGATGCAGTCAAAAATTTTGGAAAATATGAATGTTAGATTTATCTAATCTTAACCCACGGGATTAATGTTCTATCTATTCTTAACCCACGGTTTTTTTTTTTTCTTTTTTTTTAACAAGGAGTAAAAGCGTCTAAAGCCTGCGTGCGAGACTTCAACCCACTAAAAACTCCTCTCGTCTGGATGGGTTGCTCGTCCTGAAACAACCGTTGTGTATTATGTCAAGAGGCCGTCTAGAGCATTACTGCTCAATTATCCGCCAGTTGGTCGGTCTAATCCGTACCCGTCCTCGATGTAGCGGAATTGCTGGTACTTTCAGTTTGGAGGTGTTCACGTTCCACAGCTCTTCTATGTTCAATAAACCGGAGAGCAAGTGGTTGATCCTTAAAATATACCCGGTTCGCATTTTTTAAACTTTAATAGTAAACATCATTTTAAGGAAACTATTGAAGTTTTTGGTCTGTGGTGGATATCAAAGTCAAGTTTAATTCGTCGAAGTTTTTTTTATCATGTACGGAATATGTTGTCGGAGGAATGTTCAATATAACACAAATCGTGTCTTTAAGGAGCATTTAGTGTCATTTACTGCAGTGTTTCCGATATCCGCTGGGTTATTGCTCTTCAGGTACCGCAATACCCATGGCTTATTGGCATTGACAAAGAGAAGTGCAGAAATATCAGACAAATGCCAGAACAAGTCGTCGTTCCGAAAGATCAGATTATCCACTGCTTTATACATATATGTATGTTGTCTTCCAAATTTGATGTCTGATATTAATAAAATCAATATTATTTAAACCAAATTCAATCTTATTTTGACGCTATTTTTAGCCTCTACCTACTGATTGAAATTTCATCCTTTTTAGTTAATTGCGGTCGCATTACACTCGACTTGGATGCCTACTATTGCAACAAAGAACTCGTACACTTGCTTCTCTTTGATGCCAAAGTCACAAATTCCAGTTATGGTGAATGGAAATTCACTGATGATAATGAACGCAAACTGATCGAAAGCTTTGGTGCGACCCTACGTTTTGCTGCCACCATGAGTGGTCTAACACGTTGGCAATTTATCTATGGCGAAGTTGAAATTGAAACAGATCAAGAATTTGGTGATTATCACAAAAAGGCTATCGATGAGACCTGGTATAAAAGTGCTATACTACTACATCATGAGGAACGTACCGAAAGTTTTGTTTATTCAGTTAAACATTTTACCGATCCCGATGAGGATACCGAATTAAAAGTGACTGCATCGCATGCAATTTTCCCACGTGATGGTGGTAAAGAAGCACCAGCATGTGTGGTAGGATTTCAGTTTTCACATGTTAAGATGTATGAACGATTTAAGGCCATTACTGAGCAGCAGAGTGTAAGTAACCGTTGAGATCTTAACCAATTAAAATTCTTAAATATACCAATACTTTCTAGTGCCATGAATGTATATCGACCTGTGACAAGGATGATATTGAGTGCTATGTTATCGACAATAACGCTTATATACTGATATCTCAATATATTAATCATACTGGTGGATTTTTTGGTGAATTTCTTGGCGATATCATGGCTGCACTGGTTAATAAAAATATATATCTCAAGATAGATATGTATGATTATCAAAATATGTGCAAGGAAGAGGAGAAAAAAGGAAGCGGCTCACTCAGTTTACTGCATGTAAGTTTAGCTTAATCAGGCTTTAGGGCCTAATTATGCACTGTAGGTGGTATTGTCAAATGTTAAGTAAAAGTAAGTGATTACTCAAAACGTAAACGCTATGTATCGTAGCGTATATATTCATTCCGAATAGAATTTTTCGTATTTTGATATTTTAATTCAGCTGTTGAAACAAAATAAACGTAACGAAATTTTATTTGGAATGAAATCTATTAAAAATTAAATTCAATACAAATTATAACGAAAAACTACAAAAAAAATTAAGATTTTTCACCAAAAATACATTACAATACGAGGCCGTTAATCAAACTCTACTTGGTATTAACATTTCTTTATATTACAGCCAATAAATTTAATAAAATTCGGAATTGAATGGTTAGTTACGGAATTATTTTGGTATTGGTCACGTATACAATGGTGGGCTGATGGTGCACCCTGTAAGTATAATAAAATTAAGTATGAAATCATAACGACAGATATAATAAATTACCAAATATTTTTAGTTCTTGAATATGAAGATGAAGTTCATGAGGATTATGATACAGTACCTGGTAGCTTTCCACAACAGACAAAACCTAAAGAAGATAAAGAAGGTGATTTAATATATGTAGAACCACCACCGGATCCAATTTATAATCCTTGTGATACCGTCACATCACTATATGTTTTACAACCGGACTCACTAGAAGGCATCAATGATAAAATATCAGTGCCGGGTTCGCGTTCATTTTGGGTAAAGAAAATACCCAACACAAATTTGTTACTGGTTGTTATAAATGTTCTAGAGGTCAAAAATAAAGAAGAAACAAAATTAATGACAAAACCAAATAGAATTGAGTATGATATAATATTTCCATGTTATAAATTGAATATGAGTTTCTACGAACGAAGACGAATCGAGGAGTGCTATACAGAGCATGAAAATGTAAGTAAATTGTATATACTTAATTCAAAATACATTAAATATTTAATAACTAAATTAGCTTTAATAATTTTACATGTTAAGTTCTAAACATAATAGGAACGAGATGCGACAGCGAAAAGAAACAAAGCGAGACTACATGATTTTTTCTATACATTAGAGCAAGATATGCAATAGAGCTTCTTTTGAGCTTTCATTGCGCATCTTGCTCTAACATATGTATGTATAGAAAAAATCATGTTATCTCGTTTTGTTTTTTACTCGCAATCGCAGCTCGTTCTAATTGTGCTTAGAACTTTATTCAATCATATAACACCAAAAACTTTATAAAAAGCTAGGCAGAGAAATATACTTCACAGCACTGAGAGCTGTTTCCACAGTGGAAAGTAGTTCTTGCGGAACATTAAACAATTTTATATAGGCAAGCTATTCGGTAATTAACCGCTCAATATTGGAGAATTATTTGCCGATTTCCTAAATATTAAAATTGAGTGCAAATGTCAAAGACTAAACTGTATAGGTAGCCAAAAACAAGTCCGTATCCAAGAGGAGAGGCCAGGGGAATCAGTCCGATATACTTTGATCTACACAAAGTATATGAAATCACTTTTCTGAGGAATCCGCAGAGACCCCAGTCCGAAATTATTTTTTGGGTACGACCTTGATCAAGAAATAATCGCTTGGGTAGTGTAAACACGAATCTTAAATGAGAGTGTTTAAGAGGTTGAACAAAAAAAAACAATGATACCTCAAAAATTCACCTTATGCGGCGTATTCGATTATTGAATTCATCCAACATCGAAACGAACATAACAATATTTTTGGGGATGCTATCCTCAATATCTGTGGGTAAAGAAAAGCACAATTTAAATTTAATCGAAGAAATATATATAAATTTTCATACAAGTGTCTAGAAAATCTTCAATAAACTGTTAATGGAGACATTAAGGAAATTCTCTTAAAGAAATAAACAAACGAAAAAACCGAGTCCGAACAATCAAATAATTGTAGTTTTGTGTTATATTTCAGATTATATGTACATATAGCTGAAATGGTTGGCTCTTAAGTAATATAGGAAATAGTAATCATTCGTTTAATTTTCTTATTCATATTTTCTCTCTATTGGGGTGTTGGTGCCAATGCCTAAAATAACACAGTCCTACAAATTGAAACTTTTTTTTTCCTTTTTTGACTTAAGTTCTGATTTATTGTTGCTTAAGATACCCTGAAACCGAATCCGGGCTCAAAATTGCTCTATCACGTAAGGTTTATGAGATATTCTAACCTAAAAGTGCAAAAAACACTATTTTTTGACATATTTGAGGTTATGTAGCACCGTGTTTTTTTCTATTTTTCAAAAACTAAGTGTGGGATCTTAAAGTACAGTTCTTCTTCTTCCAAATACTGTTGAGTTTTCTGAAATAACTTTTTCGCTGAGTTATCACATTTTCAAATCTTTTCATATACAAATGTCCCCAATAAGTTTTCAGGTATAGGGAAAATTTCAAAATGTGATAACTCGGCGAAAAAAAAAGATATTTCACAAAAAACTTAACGGTAATTGAAAGAAAAAAAATTGTTCTTTAAGACTCCACACAAACTTTTTGCAAAAAAAAAAAAAACATAGTTCTACATAACCTCTCAAATATGTCAAAAAACAGTGTTTTTGCACATTTAGGTTAGAATATCTCAAAAATCTTACGTGTTAGGATTTTTTGACTATTTTTCCAGTAATCAGCACACAAAAATAAAATAGAAACACTATTTGTACTTTAAAAAGGGATTTTTTTGTATGACTGTGTTATATCTGAATTTGTATTTGAAAGAAATTGATTTATTTTTTTAATTTTCTTTACAGGAGGAAAATTTTACCTATTGCGGAGATGCAACATCCCTACGCCTTAAGACCATCAATTTAGCAATAACAATTTTTATATATTTTACAGCACGTTACTTGTACGTGTGAAAATGTTTTACTTTTATGTTTTTCAATACTATTCAATGTATACCCACATGTGCGTGTGTCGTCCTGTCGAAAGTGTCATATATTCCTGGAGTTAGTGTACCTTGAATGAAAAAATTAAAAACAACCTGAAATTTTTTCTCGAGCTTTGCTTTTAGCACAACTCCAAGTTCAAAAACTAAGTTTGATAACTGTAAGCTTTTAGCTTAATTGTTTCCTCTCAAGTTTCCTTAACTAGACGAAAAATTATCTACCTTACAGACGACTCAACCTGTAAACTCTTATGTACTTATGTATATACATACATATAAGTATATACATATGTCCAAATAAATAAAAAGCACAAGATTTGTATAATTATTATATGTAATTCTTATACACATTTAGAATTAAGAAACAAAAACTTTACATAAATCTTAACAGTTAATTATTGTAGACTTCTAAAGCGCCAAAAACTATGCAGAAACAATTTTTTATGCATTACTCTTAACGCATACACAAGAAAACAAAAGCACACATATAAGAAATCTCTTTTTGTAAATCTCTATGTGGCAAATACTTAGTGTTTTAATTGTTAACGTATACAAACAAATCTTTGATACACAAAAACACAAAAACAGTCCAAAAGTGCAAAAAAAATTGCCAAAAATAGTCCATTTTCTCTATAAAAAAATGTTTTTTTTTGCAAGCAGGAAAAACAAAAAAATAAAAAGCAAACCCTAAATGTATGCTTTGCAATTTTTATATGTATATTAGACTGACACAAAAAACCGAAGTTTTGAATATTTTTCCGGCCAAGGGGTAGAAAGTCTTAAAATTTCTGCAGCGTACTTCTAATATATTATATGTCCAAAGGTTGGCCAGTAAGTGGAAGCTAGCTAATGTCGCTATACTCTAAGGATTCAGAAATAGCGATTAGACAACGATTTAATAACAGTCACTTATAGCAGTTTCATAAGAAAGTTTCAAAAATATTTATTTTGCATATAATTTTGAAAGAGGTTATCTAATTCCGTAGTCAATTTTATCATAAGACTTGTCGTTTTACCGTTTTGTCTCGTCGTTATATATCCACAACTTCTGCTTATTTTATCACTGTAAATAATGCCGACCTACAGCCATCACCGTATGAATAATTGATCATTACAATCAGCCTTTTTATTTATTCAAAATCTGTTATAAATACATAACTGAATTTTTTCTTATCTACCAAAATTTGGACTCTGGCATTTCTTAGTTTCTAGAGTAAAGTGACACTAGCCACATCTGTCAACCTAATGACACACAATTTTTGCAGCATACTTCCAATTAATTAATAAACTTTCTAGCCCTTTACTGAAAAAATTGGAAAAGCTTCGGTTTTTTTGGTGTAAGTCTACTTATGTAATAGTGACCACCTATTTTCAGTACCAATTATTGAAGAAGAAAAAAACTATCTTACAAAGAAAGAAATGTTGTAAACGTTAATTTTTTATATGTATTTACCTATGTAAAGTGTTTTTAGCATAACTACTTACTAAAATATTTTTAAACATTTATTTTAAACGAGCATTTCGTCACTAAGTTTGTAAACTAACTACTGTCGTTTTAATATTGAAAACTGAAAAGATTTTTTTTATCTTATATTAATGGTGGTCTTTAAAGATGGTACCTAGAAATAGGCAAAATTTAAAAATATTCATTAGTTTATGTTGTACGGTCATTTTTATTGTTTTTCAATAAATTCAAGTTAAGCTGTTGAATGAATTTTTTTAACAGACTATTTGATTAAAATACGTAAGTTGAGTAATCAAAGCTCCAGTAGCATAAGGTTCATATATTGAAATTTCAATAAAGACCCACGAAAATTTTGTACAAGATAAATAAATAGACTTGAAATAATAATGATCGGGGGTTCAATGCCGCTGAAATTTTGTTAACCGGGATATAAATGGGGTTGCTTATTAATATCAAGAGAAAAAACCAACTGGGCTTAGAACTTTGTTCCTATAATAGTTTTTCATAATTTTCTAAATTTTATCCAATTGGATTTGTCATTTGTTCTTATGGTATTTTGTCCATAAGACAATTGTCATTTATATATTTTGTTACAAGCAAAAAGGAAAATTAAGAATTTTGATAGAATTTAAAAGTTTGCATGTAAAAAACTTTGATTGATAGAGTTCTTTTTTATATACTTACATACATATTTCTTTTTCAATCAAATATTTTTTAATATTCAACGTTATTTAATTAGTAATAACTTAAAGTGTAACACAAGTTCAAATAATTGTTAATTTATTCTGCGCAGACATGTTCTTATGAAAAAGTTGATAGTAAACCGAATTTTCAATTTTGTTAAGTTTACAATGAAAGTATCCAAAAATATTGTTGATTCTTTATATTGACATGACTGTTGTCAGCCTTGCTGTTAAAGGTAAAGCTTTAACATAAGATACGTTTTGAAGATTAATACAATAAGCTATTAAATTTACAAAAAAATTCAACTGTGGACATTCGTTAGTTTACAATCTTAGTGACGATTCGTATTATAAAATAATATGAAAAAAAAAATTTAAGCAATCTTTTTAGTATAGCATAGCGCATAGCCTAGAAAAGCAGCTGCTCCTCTAGAGTTTTTCTCCTAAAAATCTCTAGTATCCTAACAACAACAAAAAGTTAAACAAATTGCCTTTGTATCGATATATTATTGAATTTATAAAATTTAATAACTTTTTTTTATGAAAATTTAAGAAAAAAATTAACAAAATCAAACATTTAAACCAAATACTTATATTAATAAAATTTATGAACGTAATCAGTTAACTATTGTTAATTTATATATGAAAAACGTGTATATTATGAGTTATTTTTTGAGTGTTAAAACGTTTAAAGAAAAACTATATATTAATTATGTATATTATGAATTTAATGTTTCAAACGAAATTCATTACAAACAAATGTAAGCAAAAAAAAAAGTACGATTTTAAAGTTATCCTTAGTGGAATGATATAAAAGACCAATAAAGAATATATATTAAAGTAAAAAATGTCACGGCATTTTCACAAATTTTTAGACTTAGACTTAGTTTTTAACAAATATGTACCGCAAGAGTACAAAGCCAACCTTTAAAATCAAATCAAAAAATACCATAGTATCGAAATGTTTTTATTATGTCTTCGAATAGATTGGAGAATTTTTTATAGCCACTAAAAGAATTTCCATATGGCCAATTTCGAAAAATGTATAAGCGTTTGTAAAATTTTGTTGATTAGTGCATTCTTGTATTTTAATGTTATCCGAAGTCAACTGGTTGTGGTAAAATTGTTCAAGGATATAAAATTATAGCATTCAAATGAACTTTGAAGCAAATTTAAGTGCATTTTTGAGTAAGATTTCTTTTATTTAATTTTCATTTCACTTATTTGATTTTGATTTTGTAATTATAAAGCATTCGAGGCCACCACACCCATCAGTGGACATCTCCAATTTTGAAGCTGTAATTGAAATTTTCTATATAATTCATAAGATATGGCACTATTTCATGAAGCCACGAAATACAACAGATTCGTACCAGGGATGGTATTTGGGGGCTTTTAGTGCTTTTTTGATCCCTTTTAATTTTCAAAAGCCCCGTGGCCCTTTTTATTCATTTTTGGCCCTTCTGCAAAATTCTACAATTGAATCAAAGTTTACAATTTTTTATTTTTCAAAGGAAAGCTTGCTGGAATAAGTGATTGTTGACTGTTATAAAATTTAAGTGTTTTTTTTTTCTCCCAAAAAATTTTAGTGGATTCTTAAGAAATACGATGGCTTTCGACTTTTTAAACTTCAAATTAAAATTATTTCAAATCAAAAATCAGATATTTTTTTGACTGCTTGCAGCGGAGAGATTAACAGAGTCAAAATTTTTAATTGTTGTGAAGTTCCACGCCCACTTTTACGATTCCGCCTTCTTATATCACAATTGAAGATATATTTTATATGTATCCGTTTACCAAATCTCATCACAATATCTCGCACGGCTTACGAGATATGGTGGTATAAAGGTTAAAATTTAGGGCTGTGCCACGCCCCTGTATGAATCTTTTCAAACTTAAAACCTAGTCTAATTTTAGTTTGGTTCACATGTACACCAAATCACCAAGCTCCATCAAAATCGCTGCATTTCTTTTTCAAAATGGGCTTGGGCAAATATACATAGATTTCGCCCATTTTAAATAGCAAGATGCCTGCAAGAATGTGTGACCTGAGTGTGCTTATTTCATTCAATTAGCTTTCTTGCTTTTCCCGTAATGTAGATGGTATTTCTTCTACTGCTGGAACAGGTACTTCCTCTGAATGTGGTAAAGGTCTTCTAGCAGAATCTAAGTCAGGATTATTATTTTAACGTTTACGCCACGCAAATTAATTCAGCAGAAGTAACAGTCATCGAAGTGATTTTTTTGTCCTTTCCATTGCATAGGCATTCCGAACCTCATATGGTTTCTTTTACCACTAATACACTGTCTCAAATGCCCATAGCACATTTTACAAACAATTTGGGGTATCCACGGTTTGTATTCATCCACAATTTTCGACTTAAAGTAAGCAAAATACATAGAACTTTTTACAAAATCTGTTAAAGGTTATCTTTACTTTTTCACTGTGCATTCACCACAAAAGTAACAAAACACATTTGGATCATTGAGACAACTTCTTCGCGATAAAGACGTAGGAAAACAAAATTAAAAATATTTTTAATGTTGCTAGTAGATGCTTAATACAAAACCACTAACTATATCTCGGCACCAAAATTTTTTTTTCGATTTGTTGACCTGAGTAATAGGTTAAATTTGATGTGCTAAATCTGCAAATATGCAAATCGTTTGTTTCTGCATTTCCTTTTGAAGAAGTTTCTAAAAATCGATATCACCATAGTTAGTTCTTCAATAACGTCATAACTCAAAAAATCAGATATTTCAGGGTAAGCATTTTAACTGAATTTTTACGTTTTTGGGTTATAACGTTATTGGAGAAAATGAGCGATAAATACAAAAAAAATCTTAAACGCTTAAGTGTTCATAAGTAATATTTATGTTTAAACAACAAAATAAATTTTATAAAAATAAAAAATTATAATATAAATGGTTATATACCGTTTGATTTACAGAAGCCCTATTTATGACAAAAAAAAAACCCTATTTTAGTTCGAACTTTGGCCCTTTTACAAATATGCCAATATCATCTGATTCGTACCATAAAAACATGATTACTTGATTGGATCTGAAATTATGAATGTCAAGACAGTAGATCCAAAATTGTTTTTCATAATAGGATAAGCTCATAGAAAGGTTTTCATGCGATCAAAGCCTATAACTGCAATGTTATCATCTATCTCTATCACCTTGGAAATCACTGTAATTTTCTCCCGAGCCTTCTCTGCCTTTCTATAATGAAGCTTTAACTCTGTTTTTAACATTGGTCTCATATCTTCATCTTTTTCTGCCTTGATTTTTATATTCTGCCATTTTGCAGCTATCTTTGATGAGAGAGTATATATAATAATCTAAACTGATCGAAAAAAATAAAATGTTTAGTTTTAGTTGCCAGACAATGAAAAAAAGTATGCGTTCTTTACTTACCAGGCAATGAAAAATCATTTTGCTCATCAATGAGACTTGCTGCTTCCGTCGTTAACTCAATTCAGGAAAAAGAGTGTGATAGTTCATTCTAGTTTTCACCGCCTCAAATATTGTTATAAAACTAGCTACAAGGAAAACATAGCCTTATTTCATTAACTTTTTCCATAAGGCAAATAATTGTAGAAACTAAAAGTGGAAACGTTTGACGTTACTATGAGGAGAGGAGTGTTTTCATTTTATTACAAGTGACATGAGGAGCGGGGACAAAATATGCGATATGGGCTTAAAATAACTTCATATTCAATTGCTTTTTACTACACCAACTTTTTTCTATAGTTCTGGAACCAATATGCAATCAAAAAGTGTCAGTTGGATATAGCCACACTTCTCAATGTAAGAAGTATTTTAAAAATGTAACATTTTTGCCTACAAAATTGTTCGTCACTTCTTTTGCCTATACTCATTAGGGCAGTTCACATTATCCGTCATGCTGTCCAACATGGCTTGACAACATATGTGACTGTCATGTTATCATATTCAAAATGAAATATGTTCATTTTTTTAACATATTTTTGGATTTTTTTTTTAGTTCATAAGATTATATGTATTTGAATTGAGACACATGATGTAAAGATTACATAAAGTTCTAGATCGATTTATCCATTTTAGTTTTGTTAAATTGTCTAGTTAACATTTTCTGAAATGAAAAAGAAATTCGTATAAAAAATATTTAGTTTAATTTTTGGCCTTGCCAAATATTAAACCGTTGATAGTTGAATTTTGTGATATTAATCAAAAATATCTCATAAATTTTAAGATATATTAATTAAGGAAGAATGAATTACCAAAAATTGCATAAAGAATGATAAAAATAAGTAAATTTTAAAAATTTATGTAGTATGACATGTTATTTTTTGAAGTGTTGCTTATTGAAAAATTTTGAAAATTATTTTCTTTGCCATAATTCTTCATAAATAACCACATTGCGGGATACAAAACACTTTCAAAACATCGTCATCCGATATTTAAGCGATAAATCATATTTCTAGAAGGATAAGGCCCGAAATAATAAAGAAGCGGCATAAATTTGCACAAAATAGCGCCCAAAATATTTAAGATTATGTTTGGGGTATATTTTCGTTTTCTTGCCGGGCTCCTTGACATCGATTTTCAGAATATTCTACCCCTTTTTGAGTTGGATACTTTTTATCGAAATTTTTACAATACTTTTAAATTTTCTTTTCTCACAATCAGTTTAAACTATTTTTTCGTTGTTTTGTCACGCCATGGAGACTGTTTGTATTTTTTGTTATATGGCTATTTCCACGAAAACGGAAGTTTTTGTCCCGTGCGAACCCTTAGTTTTTTGCAATTATCTTGAAAATGAAAAATTGCCCAAATTCAACCTTAGCACCAATTATAAAGCTAATTAGGAGCTATAAGTTAAGCCTATTGTCAAAATAAAAATCCGTTTTATTTTGACTTTGTTTTACTTCAAATGTGATTGACGGTCGCACGGGACCCATGGAAATGCCCATATATATTTTTCAAAATATCGGCGGTATAAAACAAAGTTATGGGTCTTTTTATATACATTAAATCATAAAAAATTTAAATTTGTCAATAATGAACAATTCTTCTTATTCATAGGATTAGTTTTGGGCACATTAAATTTTGAATTACATACAAAAAGCTTAATTTTTTGGAGTTATAATACCTACTTTTTTTGCTGTTCATTGTTTCACTCCCAAAAATATGGCTATCGAAGAGATGATAGACATAAATATTGTTTGGGAAAGTCAATTCAAAATTATTTTTCAGAAAATTTATATTTTATTTCCATCAATTCATGTTTTTTTTATAATAAAGTTATGAAATTTATTCGTAGAAACAAAAATTTTAAATTCAAGTTAACAATGGGTTTGATTTAAGTTAATTAAATATTTTTCATTACAAACTTTTTAAGAGACTTTTCTTAAGAAAAAATAAAATAAAGTGAAATTAAAGACAACTTCCCCTCATCCATTTCAAAATTTCAATTGTGTTTCCATTAAACTATTTTTTCCAGTCGACTACAATTGCAAGTTCTTAAATTAATAAAAGTTTTTGGTGAACTTTTAAACAAACAACAACAAAAATAAGGCAACTTATAGTTTAGTAAATTATATAATAGAAAACTTAGAGGAACAAAAACGAGAATAGGAAATTTGTGGTGGAAACATTCATATGTTCATTTTGAAAATCTAGAAAAAAAACATGGGGAAAATTTCCATACGGCTTTTCACATAACTTCAGAAGGAATTGCTTTTCAGAAAATTTAAGGATTATTTACGCTAATTTGATATATCCCCGGCTTACAAGCAAAATTGACTAACGCTATTATTATTTTAATTATGCTTAAGTCCTCTAAACTTTGAGATATATTAGTTTCGGTTATTAAAAACAAAAAATGTATACAGAGGTGTGATATAAGAGTACATTCTTACATTAGCAATTAAAATTTGTACATTTTTCATCAAATAAGTACATAAAATTTGATTTTTTGTAGATGGCCAACTTTGCGTGTAAGCCGACGCATTTTGCACAAATGCAGCGAACCTGTACTTAATAGTACATTATTTCTTTTTTTTTTACATTATGTTGATAGTTAATATCTATTACCACAATGCCTGCAATTTTTACCCGAAGCGTTACCGAACCGTTGACTTATTTTCATTAAAATATTTAACTTGTCATAAGGTTCCAATAATTTGGACTTAGCTGGTCCATTATGAAATTCCTCCACAGTCATATTGTCAAAGCTATCGATCTCCAAAAGTACTTTCCACTTTTGTGTTTCTAGTTTTTCTGGTTTACATTGATCCTTAGAAACGTCTTTTTCACTCTTTTGCTTTTCTGGTAATTGATTTGATTTTTCTATCGAAGTTTCTTCAAAAAGCTTGTTTTGTTCAACATATTTTTCAATCCAATTAAATCGTATGGATGCATCATTAATATTTTTTATAAATTTTTTAAATGTTTCTAAATCTAATTCAATTAAGGCTTGATTGAAATCAGTTTTTTTATAAGTTTTCTTTTTCAATTCATTTGAAAGAGTCTCAGTTAATTTCGCGTTTTCCATTTTACACGTAAAATCAAAGAGTTCAATACGATCAAAAAATCTAAGATTTGGAATAGCACTCTCCAATCCTTTATATCCGAATTCTGCAAAATCTAATCGCAAATATTTTTTACCAACATAAACAAAACTTTTAAGGCTCTCAATTGAATATTTATCCAAACTTGTTAGTTCACATCCTGTATAAATGTATTCCAAAAATTCGTTAAAGATTTCCGGTTCAATATCGGATATTGGTATTTCATTTTTGGTTTTTTCCGCAAAATCTCCATATAACATTGCCTCAAAAACAGGTGTGCCAGAAGCCAAAACAAATTTGTGGCACTTAAATATTTTCTGATTTGCTTCGCTGGTGCCTACGAGAATATTGACATCCGATAAGTGTCCCGACTTTAGCAAATATGCATTGGTATCTGATGGACATGAGTGTTGCCAAATTTCTTTGTTTTCTTGCATTTCCACAACAGGAATTACAGGTGGAGTTTCCACAACAGGAATAACAGGTGAAATTCCAAATCCAGTCCTTGAATCAAATGCAGTATTTAAACCAAATACAGTAGTAGTAGTACCAGTAGTAGTAGTAGTAGAACCAAATCAAGTGCTTGAACGAAATCCAGTACCTGTACCAAAATGACTCATTTTACAGACTATTTTTTTAATAATATTCCTTACAATCTTTTTTTTAAAAAACTTTTCTGAAAATACTTTATTTTTTTATGACAACCGCTCGGAGTTAATTTTAAGTTATAAAACAAAGTATGCACACATGCGCTATTCATACACACCGGTGTACGGTGTACACGCCGAAAGTGAGCGCCGGCGTACGGCATCGGTGTAGTTTTCTAGCATGGTACAATTAAAGTCTTGCACAATTGGGACATGCGAAAAAGAGCTTTTTGACAAACGATTTTTTAAGCTGATTCTTGTTGGTTATCACTCAATTCCGCTGTCTTCTCTTCTTACCAACCATGTTACCAACCAATTGCACGAAAAATAGAATTTGTTCTATTCGCTCAGCGATAAATTTTGTAGTGTCACTCACAAGACTTTGACATTTCTGATCAAAAAAGCTCTGTATCGTATCCTGCTCTAACGAAGTACTATTTTTTTGACATCATCCTTATCGTCCCAATTCTGTTCGGACATTTGTCATGGTAGCAACAATTCTAAGTGACAGTTTTGCTTCTTTATTTTTATGCCTACCTTTTTTGTATAAATCAGCTAAAACAAGGCACCAACATTTCAAAATTACACACTCATAGCTAAAAGCGCACGTTGCACGTTTGTTTTGTTTATTCTTAACATATATGGCAGTGTCACAGTTTATTTTATGCATGTGACAGCATGTGTGATAATGTGAACTGCCCTATTCATGTCAATATTTGTGGAGAAATTAGAAGAAATTACTTTTCCGATCAAATTTTGCTTAAATCTATCAAAACCTTTTTAATAGTTTTATGCTTTCAACACAATTAGAGCGGTGGCGGTAAAGCGGCGACGAATAACGCTGTCAAAAATTATAACATACTTGATCATGTGAAATTGAACAGAATTGCTGCCGACGATTCGCCGTCGATTTAGAATTAATTCTATTTTTATGTCGGATCAGTGTTGCATTTCTTTGTCATTGTCTTTGCCAATAGGATTTTCTCAGTAAAATTTATTGTTTAGTGAACGTTTACACGAGGAAAGTCTTGCCGCAAAGTTTCCTTGTTTGTAGGCAAGAGGGGAAAAGCGAAAGGGACGAGGTAAAAAATTTGTCATATGTTGCAAACGCGAAACGAAAATCACAAAAGAGAATGGACAAGAATTTGTCTCTCAGACTTTTCTCGTGTAAACGCCCGACTTACAAATTTTGCTTTTGTCACTCTCTTTTCCTTATACGATTCTCTCACAAGAAATCAGATGTGAAAAGCAGTCGTCCGCCGCAATTGTGTTCATTCAAACGACTTTTCGTCGCGTTTTTTTTTTTTTTTGACAGCGTATATTCGTCGCCGCTTTACCGCCACCGCGGTATGTGTAAAGCATTATTCGACCTTTTTATTACAAAATAAAAACACTTTTTCTAGCTTTAGGTCAGTTTTTATGTATCAAAACCTTTTATAACCAAAGTAAAAAAAAATGACAAAAAAATTGCATTTTAGTTATGTTCACACGAGCGGTCCTTCAACGTGTGTTTCAGTACTCTACAAAACAATATGCATTGAGCTACACAATTTCTTATCCATTTCAAGTGACTAAAATGCTGAATTGACTTTTTTAATATCGTTACAACAGATTCCTTTACCGATCTCATTAAAGGAATCAGAATTTTGAGTTGAACGACTTTGATTCCATTCAAAGAATTGAAATACAGAATATGCTCTTTTAAATTCATATCAAAAGAAACAATTCACCTGTTGATTCCATAAAAGCAATCAAAATTTAGATTTGATATATTTTAGTTACATTCAGAGGAAATGTAATAAATAATTTTAATTCTTAAGGAATTGCAAAATTGATTTCAATTTGTCAATTTTCTGAAAAAAATGCTTTTAAAAATTGAAGCCTTAAGTTTTAATATGAGTTTTGAATGTAAAGTGCCCATTTCTACCCAACTCTGACTTCACATAGTGTGGTAGTTTTAACTTAGCTTCTGTATTTCTATTTTTAATGGTATTTCATGTAATTCGAGACCAATCCCTCGTACTTAAGATACAGTTGGAAAAGGCTTAATACAAATAAACTTAGTGGTGGACCTAGTGAGTTTAAAAAAAAAGCAAATAAAAAAACACACAATATGGCAATGCCGTTACAGAATAAAACTAATCGAACAGGTCCCAAATCTTAGCAATATAAAAAACAATTCGCTGGAAAGCTTATGTGAAGCCTTAACACACATACACATTCGATATTAGGTTTCTGCATGATTTAATTAAAAAGGTTGCAGCGATGCAAACGTTGCTCTTTCTCTTTTTTTTCTAAAGTTGTCAAAATCGAGCAAGACAATACGTAACAATGTGTATTCAATGCACTGCACATTCTGAAATTTATGTTTTTCTTGTAATTATGATTTTGATAACTGGGGAAGAAGTTTTCCATGCTCTCACAGTGTTGTGTATAAAGACTTTGACAGCTTACTCCAACCTACATTATCCAACAAATATGATTTTCTGGAAATCTGACACAAGATGCTAAGTCGGCGTTTACACGAGGAAAGTCTGAGAGACAAATTCTTGTCCATTCTCTTTTGTGATTTTCGTTTCGCGTTTGCAACATATGACATATTTTTTACATCGTCCCTTTCGCTTTTCCCCACTCCCAACCAAACAAGGAAACTTTGCGGCAAGACTTTCTCGTGTAAACGTTGACTAAGCAACTTCTGTTGTCGTATGCGTAAATTTCAATGACAGTGCTGCCACCTAAACATCTACCATTAATTGTTTGTATTGTAAAATAACGGTCTGTAATGCAAAATAATTTTTCAAAAAAAAATTGGTCCACTGAATTATATACGTTTATTAACATCAAATGTACAGCGTATATGTTCACAAGCAAAAGGTGCTTAAGAACTGCAGTCTTAACATCACATAGTTTGATATACGTAAGTTTAAGGGATAGCAACACGTTCTGGAATTTTTGAAAAGCAAATGTTGAAAAAAATTACCATAAAAATTATATCACGTTATCAACCAAACGCATGAAAAATAGAATTTGTTCGATCGGCTCAGCAAAAAATTTTGTAATGTTTCTAACAAAAGTTTGACATTTCTAGTCAAAAAGCTCATATCTTGCTCTAACAAATAGGAAAAATCATATTGTCTCGTACTGTTTTTTGACACCATCGCTCTCGCAAAAACTTGAATTGAAAAAAATTATTATAATTTGTTATTTCTATATAAAAAATATTTCTAGCTAAAAATTGCCAATGTCTGTGCATTCATTTACAAAATGCTGAAAAATTAATTGAGTGCATATGATAAATTTCCAAAAAAAAAAAAAATTAGATTGCAGATTCATCAAACAAGCAATTTAAATTCATCATTCAATAATATACATAGGTGCCACAAGTTGTCAAAATCTTCAAATTCGAAAGTGTGAGACCACAGAAAACTTCTTATTCAATTGTCAAAGAATAGAGAAAGGTGCCGTCCATAAATTACGTGAGTCAAATTAAGGGGAAAATGGGTCCGGCAAAGTCTGACCAAATCTCACCAAGGGGGAAAGGGGGTCAATAAAAATCTCAGGTCATCTTTTTAATACAAATTGTAGCAGATTAATAAAAATTGTAAGAAAGGTCTCACTGAAGGATGGGGAGGGGAGTCCCGCCAGAGCTCATCAAATCTCACCAAGGGGAGGGCAGGGGGTTCCGAATTTTCAAAAAAATACCTTAGTCCCATTAAAATATTTTTGATGAGCAAAAAAAAAAAATAGCAAAGTAGCAAAGCCTTGGAAAAGTAGCACATTTGCTAATAAAGTATGCCATCTGGTAGCCCTAGCTATATGGAAACGTTATTTTCCTTATTTTGCCTGTATACACACATTATAAGTTGCCTGAATGGAAATGAGCTTTCCATATTGCAATTGGCTAGCTCTCTAGTGCATTAGTTGTATGTCCTATTGCGACATTTATTTTATCCATGTACGAATGTAATATTTAAATAAAACTCACACAAATAAAATATATTCCACGAGCATGACAGTCTCAGTAAAATTATATATAAAAAGGTACATACTTTCTCCAACTAAAATTTTAAAAAAAATCCATATATCTTAAAAAGCTATCAAATTTGGTAGAAAAAGAGCAAAACGGCAACGCTTTACCAATTCTGCACACCTGCAAAAATTTAACCTGTTCTAACGTTGCTATATCTATCTCTGTTTCACTTGGTGATTGCTGACGGTTTCAGCCACTGGTTCAAGATATTGCTAGTCATATTTCAGAAACTTTTGCGTTTTTCCTTGGTAATTTAGTTTAATTTGAATGGGCTGCGTGTAACTATATGTGTTCTATCGACGGGAGTGTGCAAAAAATAAACGAATTTATACCTATTGTCAAGAATTCTAAAAAAATTTTATACTGAGATATAATAATTTAAAAACAAATTAAGTTGGCTTAAAATAGAATAATTGTGTAGCGAAAAAAAGAAAAACCTATGGAATTTTATACAAGTAAAAAATTTTGTTACTGCAATTTTTGTTTTTCCCTTTGACAAATAAAAGAAGAAAAAAGTGAAGTTTTTCATTTCTATAGATGCATGCGCATACTTGCATCCCTTTCCAACAGTAAAGGTCATTTGTAAAAGTATGATTTAAAAGCAAAAATAAAAGAAATATTTCAATTGTTATAAAATTTAAAAGTCGAATTACAGTAAAGAGTTCAAAATCGAAATACACCCTATTACAACATAAAAATGCATGCTGTTGAAATAATATACTTGCTTTTATATTGAATTTTTATGCGCAAAATACAACAAGAAGCATAATTTTTGACATTTCGTGTATGTGTTGAAGTGGAATAGCTATACTGTCCAAAAACCAACAAGAAAATACAACGCGCTGGTGTACTTTTTTCTTATTTTCTTTGACAGTTGCATTTTCATTGGAATTTTTGTTTGTGTTTGGATTTCTTTCTTGCTGTGCGCGAACACATTCACACGCATACGGTCGCGCTAGCTCGCTCTCTGTTTTTTGTTGCTTTTGCGTAAATAAACGACACAAGTGTCAATAAACTCTGCTTCAAAGGTAAAAGAAATTTGTAGCAAACTGTAAACGTAAAGAAGTAAAAGAGGAAGACAAAGATGAATAAAAAAGGCCAAGCAGTAGCAGAAGCACAAAATAAAAATAATACACAGTAAAAGAAGTAGCAAAAGAATAAAAAATACAAGTACCTTGAAAATTTCTCTTCAAAAAGAAGCAAGAAAAAGTGGGACTTTGGAGCTGTGCGTCGCAGCCGTCTCGTTTCTTTTGCGCTGCTGCTGCTATTTTGAAGTTGGCAGCATTTGCTCCGGGACAGAACACACAGACGGCCACCGTCAGGCAGCAACAAACTGATCTCGTCCAGTTAATGCTGTTGGTGCAGTTTTTCACCTGGTCTCCATCGTCTGCCAATGTTTGTGGAGGATTGAGGAAACGTCTTTTTTGTTTCAGTTCAAGTTTTAACGTGGTGAGATAAGTGCAATATCGGTAGTTGTCGTGTTGGCCAGAAGCCTCGTGGCTTTTAACAGTGGCCTCTGTGGATTGATTTTTCTAGATATCAAGCAATTTTTTTTATTATTTCAAACAATTGGATTTTTATTAGCTGTTTGGGACTGGAGGTTGGCCGCTTTTGGATACCTGCACTGAAGGTAAATATTTTGTACACATTTTTTAAATCCAATTAATGCTTCTATTAATAGACAACTTGCAATTAAGTCAATATCATGTTTTTATCCATTCCAAAACTTTGATATAAAGTTAAGTTTCCAACATACTGTTAACATATGGATTCACTAGTTATAAAAAATTGACCAGGGGTACAGCGGGGCAAGAGGTTATTTGTAGCCCCTGCCGAAATTTGTTGTTTGTTTTTTTGTGGAATGGAAAAATTTTGTTTACTAAAGAAAAAAGAAAATGGTTCTGCTTTTGACATTTCGCAAACCATATGAGATATATTTTACATTAAATTAACATTGATTGATTATCTCCAATTATTTTAATTTTCTAAGGAAAAAAAAAAAAAACGGTCCTCAACATTTTCAAAATGCTAAAAACAAAATTTTAATATCACATTCCGAGAACCATTTTGCAGCCCTCAAGCGTTGCGCCCGGGGTGGCTGCCCTAGGTACGATACTGAATATGGCTGCACCTGCAATGAGAAAACTAGTCCTCGGAATGCGAAGTTTTAACATCCGATTCCAATATGACTTGAGCAAAATATGTGAAGTAAAATTTTTTCACTCCAACTAAGTAATTGTCTAAAGCAGCTTAATTTTTGAAATAATCCTACCGGTAAGGCCCGCACCACATGCTTAGCCCTAGGACATGCTGGTCCTAGACATGGCACTGCTGCTCCGAGCCAAACAATTGATGTTATCATGAAAAGTTATTTGTTGGGCTATAAAAATGTAAATCCATCTAGTTGTTTTTGAGCTACTTATATCGAAATTTTTTTAGGTTATAACCAATTTTTACCCGAAACTTTTATTTTGTATGAAACATGTGTCCAGTGACAAAATCATCTGCAAAAAGTTACATGTTTCGAAAAAATGTATTTCACATACCATACTATATTAAACGAATTATGTATTAAAAAAATTTCAATACAATTGTCATTGCTGTAAGACTACTGGACCGTTTTTAAACGTTTTTATTAGATTTTTTAATAACTTTTCACATCATACGTATGTATGTAATTTCGAAAATTTGGCTATAACTCAAAAACTTTTATACTGATTTGTATAGCTTGTCTGTTCACTTTTCAATTGACACATCTTGTCCGAATTCATGTAAGGGTTCAATCAATTTATAGCGATTTTGATTTTGATATATCCGCAACGTCCGATGGCTGTATCACCAATTTCAGATTTGACTAAAACTTCACTAATTGCTACGATTAATAGAGTCTAGAGTTCTGCTGAGTACTTTGTTCAGTAGTTTCAAATACAAAATATGTGACACTAGACACATTGGTGCACGCCCGATACGGAAGTTTCCAGTTTGAACCTTAATTAGGTTAATGATGTAGAGTAGTGTTGAACTCGTCTGTTCAATAAATCCAAGAGGCAATTGCGGTCGATGCTAAAATCTTGAAAAATTCAAATTTGCAACAAATTTTTAAACCTGAGAACAAACAAGTTAACAAACAAAACCTGCTCAGTCCTTCTCCCAAATCCCTGAAATTGCAAGAAAACTCTGTTTTGAGCTAAACTTGGCGATATGTGTTTGAAAAAACTTTTCTTATGTAAATAGACAGCAAAAATATTACTCTACAAATTTATTTTGTGACTTTCCGAGAAATCTTTTATTGTAATAACTAACGACATATTTACTTCACGAACTTACTTTAAATTTGTAAATAGGTACATGTATTTCAAAAAATAAGCACCCTATCAAAAAAAACCAAAAACAGAAAAAAAAGTAATACAATTGCTCAGAGTCGTACCGTAGATAGGCCGAGTGAGACGAACTTCCCCATACCCCCAGCGTTTGAAGAGTCATCGCACTGGTGAATCAATCAGTTTGATACGGGGTTCATTTGAGAAGTTAGTGAATTTTTTAATTTACCGCGTAGTAACTTTAAATGCAACACACCGACCGAACGTGCTCCGAAGAAGGCGAAGACGGTGCTATCGGGCGGAAAGGTTATGGCGACAGTATTTTGGGGATGAACGCGGTATAATCTATATCGATTAGCTTCCAGTGAAAAGAACGATCAATGGCGAATACTATGCAGCCGAATGGGACCGTTTCAACGACACTTTGAAATAGAAAAGTCATCATTTGGCTAGGGAAAAAGTGCTCTTCCATCAAGACAATGCGTGCGTTCACACATGCCCAGCTCCCATCGCACAATTCCATGAATTGAATAACGAATTGTTTCCTCATCAAGCATATTCTTCAGATTTGGCCCCCAGCTACTATTTTCTGTTTTCAAACCTGAACAAATGGCTCGGCGGAAAGCGATTCACCATCAGAGAGAAGCTCATCACCGAAACATAGCCCTATTTTGAGGACGTGTTTTTGGGATGGGATGAAAAAATTAGAGGAACGTTGGACGAAGTATATCGAGTTAAACGCAGACTAAATTGCCGTAAAAATCATTCCTTGTTTAATTTTTCACGGAATTATCAAACGGCCCTCGTATTGAAAAATTAGAAATTTCTTTTGCTCATCAATTAGAACTATTTGGAAAGAGCATTAAGGACTCTATTTTTACAAAAGAAAATACAAATTTTTTCTGTCAAATTATAAAAAACGAGTTCATCTGTCCCAGGCCCCGCACTATAACAGGCCTTATTGGACAGCGTTCTTAACACTTAAGCAGAAATATCTCAAAATTCAGACGTGTAGAAAAAAATATACTAAAAATGATATTTTGTTTAGCCCACAAAAATCTTTCTTTGACTTGTCTTTTCTGCAACATTGTATAAAAAACCACAATAACCTTTTTTTCGAAAAGTTAATTAAATTATTTTTTCTCTGAAAATCACCGCCTTTGCTTTAGCTATAATAAAGTTAACCTAGTGAATTTGAGTCGCTTTATAATGAAGGAGCAGCAACAACATTTCGCAGTTGCGAAAAAGTGGGAAATTAAGAAAAAAATGACACTTCTTGCTGATGATGCTGTCGTTTATTTTCTTAGCTCATTTTGTAGCATTATTTTCTGAACGTTTGACAATTTCCGCAAATAAACCATGCAACTGAATACAGAATTCACTTATCAGCTGCAGAAAAGAAAAACCTTTTAGCTAAGTTATTTTTATTTTCTGCTTGCAATTGCGCATTAACGTTATTTAACTTGAGTCATCAAAATGTTGTAAACCGCAAGTAAAATTAAATATCTTTCATGTTAATGTCGGCAGGTATTGCAAATCATTTCTTATTTTATGTGTGTAAAAGAGCAATAAATTACCATTTGAAAAGTTTTACAGGTGTAAAGTACTATCTACAGTGGCCACAAAAATGATAAATTAAGGTAGTAAATGACAAGTTATTGGCACAAACTATTAAAATATATCTTTGTCAGTAAGTTTTTCAAATTTTTATTGCTCTTTTTCTGTATACTGTGACGTATGAGTAACTTTTAATAATTTTTTCTTTAACTTCACTACTACATAATTACTTAATTCTGTTGCAACAAGGGAAATTTATGTTTAGATATAGTTTTACATTATGACGGCTATAACCAAAGAACACTTACTGAAATGAAATTCTAATTGCATAAAAAATTCAGCCCATTATAACGGGATTCCGATGCAACTTAGAACATTAATACCGAAATAATTATTTTTCCTTGGAACTGCCTTGTAAGAAAATGTGCGTTTAATTTCTGGCCGCTTAAGCAAAATGATGCTAACTTGCAAATAAAATTCTAATTACACAAAAAAGGGTCATACCCAATTTTCAATGGTCAATATTTGCAAACGCTTTCTGATTTCTCATCGTTACGTATAAATAGCTTCGATTTTTGTCATTCAAGGTACAAGTCTTTTTCTTTTGATTCCGATGCAACTTAGAACCTTCAAGTGGAAACATTTATTTGCCCTTTGAATTGCTTTACAATAAAATATAAATTTAATTTATGGCCTCTAAAGCAAAACATTGTTAACTTCCAAATAAAATTCTAATTGCGTAAAAAAGTCAGCATAGTGAGTATGAGTATTTTTTGTTTCTATATGATTTTAATTTTTACTATGACTTCAGCATATAATAACGCAATTCCGATGCAACTAAAAACATAAATACCGAAATAATTGTTTTCTATCAGAATTGCTTTGTAAGAAAATGTAGGTTTAATTGGTGGCCGCTAAAGCAAATTGATGCTAATTTGCAAATACATATATTCTAATTTTATTAAAAAGAGTTGCAAACAATTTTCAATAGTTAATTAATTTTTATAAACACTTGCTGATTTCATATCGTAACGTTATAACATATGTAACTACGATTTTCGTCATTAAACCGTAATCAAGGTACAAATGACTTTCTCATAATTCCGATGCAACTTAGAACCTTAAAGTAGAAACAATTATTTGCTCTTTGAATTGCTTTACACTAAAATATAAATTTAATTTATGGCCTCCAAAGCAGAACATTGCTAACTTGCAAATAAAATTCTTATTTCATAAAAAATTTCATAAAAATTTTTTATTTAAAATATGTGTATACTTATGTATACATATATACATATATCTTTTAATTTACTTTGTTGCAATTCATACAAAACATACGATGTCGTCGTCATCATCATCGTTCCGCTGTGGTTCTTTTTAGCCCCTTTTGAATGCAGTTTGTGTTAAATGTGTGAAGTGCGGCTGCGCATGCGCAGTGCTTAAAAAAAGCGTAATTTTCAGGTTTACCTTGTGCTGCCAGCAACAACAACAACAACAATTGTAAATTGCAACTGCAAGTCGAGTCGCCAAAGCGAGCCAAGTTAAGCAACCAAACCAAACCAAGTTAACCAACCGTATGAAACGACGACTACGACGACGACAGACGCCAACACACAGCATAGCAGCAATACAGCAAACCAATGCTGTTTTTGTTATTGCTGCATTTTTCATTTGGATGTTGTTTTTTTTTTATTTTTAACTTAAATGAAATTCTTTTTATATTTATTTTTTTGTTATGGTTTTTTTTTTTATAAAAATTGTATTATTATTGTTGTTGTGTTGCACTACAGTTGTTGCTGTTGCTGTCGTCGTTTGCCGTTTGACTGTTTTTTTTCTTTTCTGATTTTTTTGCTGTTGCTGCACTTATATTACGTTAACAGCCACAGTTAACTGTTTTAAACCATTTCTTGTCTGAGTTGGCCATATTTTACAAATGTGGCAACTTGGCATAATAATCGAGTTACCAGCATATGTGAAAAGTTGCAAAATATTTTCAAAAGCATTGCTGCAATTTTATGAAGAAGTAACTACATATTTTGAAAATTTTAAAATAACTAGTCAACAGTGCAGTGCTAAGCTTTGGAGTTGGTGAGAAAAATGATCATTTGAGTTGAAAGCTTTTGCAATCGTTTATAAAGGGTGATTTTTTAAGCGTTTTGTTTTTGAAAATTGAAAAAAGAACAGAAACAGTTTCAGTAGTCAATTAAATATTTATTTGGAGCGATACATCAATTCCTGCCATTTATTTTTTAAGGATTATTCCATGTAAATGTTGCCCGCGGGTAAACCTGAGGTGGTCCATCCAAAAGCTCCAATTTTGGCATACTTTTTCCAGCATTTCGGCCGGTATCTCACCAATGGCAGCTGTAATGTTGTCTTCTAATTCTGTAATTGTAGCTGCCTTGTCCCTGCACACGAGAGACTTCACGTAATCCCACCAAAAATCGTCCAGTGGGGTCAAATCGCATGATCTTGGCGGCCAATAGACTACTCCAAAACGTGAGATTAATTGCTCACCAAACTCACCTCTCAATAGGTCCATGGTATCGCGTGTAGTGTGGCATGTGGCACCGTCTTGTTGAAACCACTTGTCAATCAAGTCCAATTCTTCCATTTCACCAAAAACTCACAAGCTTGTAAAATTAAAAGTTTTTGGTACAAAAATTTTATTATTTCCCACAAACTCTTTAAAAAGTTTTCGCAAATACTTGAAATAGTTCCATCTATTTCATATGTGGCAAACACTTCTTTTTTTTTTTTTTGGGTGTGAAGCTTTTCTGTGAGCTCTGTAGTTTTGAAAAAAACTTATTCCGAAAAAAATGTAAAATTAAAAATGATTGCAGTTTTTATGGGCAAAAGAAAATGTTTATTCTTTAGCGAATATAGTTATCCACAAATAATTATAAACCTTAGAACATATGTAGGGCTTGTCTTTGTTGGCACTTACCGATGCGCCCTTTTTTCTTATATATTTTTGCTTTGTTACTGATATTTGCACAGAAAAGTTTTCAGACAAAATGTAAAACAACTCACTTTTTTTAACTATTTACCTGTGAGCACCGCTTAGTTTACCCCTCACACTCCCAGTGACTCAATCACATTACTCGTCAGTATACCTTCTACCATGATCTCCTATGCTTTACCTACCATTCCCGCCGTTTTTTGTCGTCACTGCATCCTTTGCTCTCATTCAATTGTAGGCAATTTCAAAGCGATTAGTCATCAACACTGACTGCCTGCCTGCCTGCTTGATTGTTGTTAAGTTTCTTTGGTTGGCGAATGTTTTGCTTCATCAATAGCAAATAGCAATTTTGTTATTGTTGTTGTTGTTGTTATTGCTTTTGCTGTTTTCTTAAGGTTGCTTTCAACAACGCCTGCGCCCTGCGCCCCAAACCTGCTGTTGCTGGTGCGGTTAATGCTGCTGCTGCTGCTGCTGCTGATGGTGATGATGATGATGACTTTAAACGACAACGATGATGATTCTGGTCTAAGGTTCATCGTTTCTTTAATCTTTGGTCATAGAAGCAACAGCCAACTTATTGTTTTTTTTTTTTGTTCGTATTGCTCTCATTTTTCTTGTTACTTTTATTATCGGCTATAGTTGACACGGGTTTGGGTCTTTTTTATTGTTGTTGTTTTTGTAATTCTTCTAAGCCTTCATACCTTTTTGTGATCTTTGCTGATGATCTTCTTTATTGCGTCGTTGTCATCATGGTTGTTCATTCGCTTGACTCGAATGCTAAAAGGAAGCATTTTTCAATCGTTTGTTGCTCTCGCTTCAATTTATGGCAATTTTAATTTTTGTAGCACCCTACGATTTTGAGATAACATAAAATACTTGGACTGTAACGATTATAATTTGCATTTTTTCAAATTTTCTGATAAGTATATTCGTTCTTTTTGATTTTTATTTATTTTTTTGATATTTTATCATTTTTGATTTTTATTCTTTCTAATCAAGAATAACCGTGATTTTTTAATTTTTAACAACCTTCACCTAAAGGTTTTTTTTCGAGTTTCAATAACTGTTTAACTTTGTTCCATCAATAATAACGGTTATTTCTGATTTTTATTTTTTCTGATCAATTTATTTTATAGATGATATACTAAAATGTTTACCCATTTTTTTTTGGGTGCTTTGCGGTGCCACGCTTCCCACAGGAAAATATGCTCCCACGGCTAAGCTAATGGACTAATTTTAATGAAGTTTGGTTTGGAGATAGATTGAACCTTAAAAAAGGGTATTAAGAACTTTTTGATGGGAGTAGCACCGCCCACAATGAGAAAAAACGCTGCCTACGGCTGAGACGCTGCACCGATTTTGATGAAATTTTGTATGGAGATAGACTGATTCCTAAGCAAAGAAATTTGTTTTGAAGGGGCGGTGTCATGTTTCTTACAGGAAAAAAAACGTTTTTATTTCAAAACTAATGAACCAATTTCGATTTAGTTATATATTGATCAATAATGACCATAAGTTTTGATTATTATTTCTCAATCAATAATATCCATTATTTTTGGTATCTATAGGTTTTTCCGAAGGTCTTATGGTCTAAGGTTTTATGAAGGTCAAACCTTATGTCTGGTTTAATTTCTTTAGCGCACAACTAATTTTTTTCAATCTTTACCAACGTAGGGTATATCATAGTTATACGTGACTGGCTTAAACTGGCCTTAATTGCTTCTAATTTTATAATTCTTTTACACTTTGTTTGTGGCTACCTTTGGTCTGCTATGTTGAAGTTTCATTTCTTTTATTAAACTCTAATCTGTACGAGCAGTTTTATATTAATTTTTTTTTGTTCTTTGCTGTTAATGTGATTAGATTTTTATCTTTGCATAAATAAAAACTGATGGTAATAAATTATGAGGTCCCTAAAAAAAGTCGCTGTTGTACCGCTGTCGTCGTTACTTTTTGGTATTGTATTCTTTCTGTCTTCATCATCTTCAATTTTGGTTTTTGTTGGGCTTAATATTCTATGCGGTTTTTTGGTTTTAATTTAGTTGCTGTTGTGCTTTTTTGGGGCTTGATTTTTTTTTCCTTTACTCCTGTTGTTATTTGTTTTATTGTTGTTTTCTTTTTGTTGTTGTTGTAAATTGACAACTCATCAGTTGTTCGCAGAATAACACTATTAGAAATGACCTTCAAAATTTATGAATCGTGTTTGATGAAATAATCAAGACAAAAAAAGAACACCAAAAACAATTTCAAGCGAATTGCGTTAAAGTTTCTTAAATGCTTTAATAGTGAAGCGATTAAATCGGAATTGCTGATATGCTAAATAGTTTCTGCATGCGCCAAATAACATCGTAAAAAATTTTTTATTCGAAGAAATGAAATTTCTATTTTCATGAAGATAAATTTGTGCTAATCAGCTTTTCAAAACAATGTCTAGGAAAAAGGTGCGCACAGTGAGACACTTATTTTTTTAATTGGCATTACATTGAACTTCTTCTAGTAATCCTAGTCAAACTTCAATTTAATTATTATTATTAAAGAAACTTTTATGGATGAACTGAAAATAACGCGAAAAATTATGGGAAAAGTCCAAATGTCTCACTGTTCGCCGGCTGCGTGAGCAGTGTGAAAGTGCATTACGAACAAGAGCCATCCATTAATTACGTGAGTCACAAAAGGGGGAGAGGGTCCGGCAAATCTCACCAAGAGGGAGGGTCAATGAAAATCTCATGTAAACTTTTTAATGCAGAGAGTATACATTATTATAGTCTCGCGGGAGGGGGAGGGGTCCTGCAAGAACTAAATCTCACCAGGGGAGGGGAGGGGGGTCAGAATTTTCAAAAAAAAAAACACCTCACGTAATTAATGGACGGCCCCATATACATAATACATATACAACAAATAGACAATTGGGGGTCAGACTTGAATTCAGCCGATCAAATTCCTTTTGAAACGCAAAACGAAAATAAGACATGGTAGAGATGTTGATGTACATAGTTTGGGAAAGTTAATCAGCACGAAATCACCCTTCGAAATCATACATATATTCATCGTAGCCAATTAAAATTTATTGATATATTCGTACAGTTTAATTTGCCATCTAAAATGACTTGAAATAAATGACTAAACTATGAGACAAAATTGTGCTTTTAAGTTTTTACTAAAAAAAATCTCAATGCTTGAATTCACTTAAAAAAATTAAAAGTTGAGCAAATGAAAAACTCGACCGTTATGTTCGTGTTTTAAATGATAAAATTAAAATGCTTAAAAATAAATTTCATACGGCAAACATATTAAGGGGTTATATCTCCCTAATTTTTTTATTTTTCTATTTTTTTTACTGGGTTAAATCATGCCAAAACAATTCTAGAATCAAAATCTACAACGCCCAAGTACCGATTTAAACTCAAAATTTTTTTAAATCAATTTTTTCAAAAAACTTTGATGAAGATGTATAGCATTTTAAAACTTCAAACGCGTTTTTCTCGAAACCATGTTTCCAAAATCGGCGAGCAGAGAACTCAAAAAGCTTACATCCGATTGACTTGAAATTTTGACAGTAGCTTTATTGTTTTGTTATCTGTTGAAGTACACGATTTTAGTAGTACGATTTTAGCGATTAATTAACAAGAAAAAAAGTTATAAACAATTTGAATCAATTTTTTTCGTCGAAAACACAATTTTTTGTTAAAACATTCGCCAAAGAAATTTTTTCTCTTCTTCAAGAGTTGCTTAATCCAATGTTATATTATTTATATACCTATAATCTCAAATGTCCTTTAAAAAAAAAAATAATTAAAACAGCCTTGTTTTTTAGAGCATAAGGTAGATATAACCCCTTAATATTATCATTAGAGTTTGTTAAAAAACGTCATGTTTTGAATTCTTCGGGAACGCTTACAATTCGAAAATTTATATCTCATGAAGGATATACCTTAAAAAAATTAGAATTGCTACCAGCGTTTATAAATTTTTTATTATAACTATGTCAAAAATTGAAAAAACCTCAATGAACTAAATTTTTTTAAATAAAATTTTACGAATCTTAAGCGTCCCCGAAAAATTCACTAGCGTGAGTTGTTTTTACGAACTCTTATCATTATATTAAGTCTACCATTCAAAATATATTGATATTTTAATCCTCTGGTAAAGAACTTACGATCTCAATTTTTGATTAAATTTTTGTTCTAAAAATGTCTTTCAAATAAGGATATATCATTGATGACAGAACTTATTTTGTTTGAGATAGACGAGAAAACATTCAAAATATATTCCATTAATTCTCAAAACTATTAGCATTCAAATCTCCTATCACATTTAAAGTTTTTATTAATGAAATTATGTCATTGGTCTCGAAAAAAATCCAGCACATGGGTTTTATCTTTACTTTATTAGTACTCTATCGTACTATGTTGTTTGTTATCTATTGTTATCTATTTATTAGTGTTGTTTATGTGCGCTGTTGTCTTTTGTGTGGTGTTATTAGTCGTCCAGTGCTGTCTATTGTTTGTTATTCGGTGTTGTCTTTTGTCTGTTCTGGAGATCATTCGATGTTGTCTATTGTCTAGTATTGTCCTCTTTCCAATGTTGTATATTGTTCATTCCTTTCATTCAGAGATTTCTTTTGTTCAGAGTTGCCTTTCGTGCGGTATTTATCCGTCTGGTGTTGTCTTTCGCCCGAAGTTTTCTATTGTACAGTTGTCTGGCGCAAGCTCTTCATTCAATATTATCTATCGTTGAGTGTTTTTCATGGTCCAGTATTTTTATCGTCTGATCTTATTTTTCGTCCAATTTTGTCTTTCGTTTGGCCTTATCTATCGTCATACCGGAGCATAGGGTCTTCACAAAGAATAACAGCTAAAGTCGATCTGTAATCACAAGGCAAAGCAACACAAGTTCTGAGCATAAGCATGTGACTTATACTGTTTTGCTTTATAATCATAGATCGACTTCAGCTAGCTGATATTCCTTTTTGCCACAGATATATCAATTTATTTGATATATTTATTTTAAAGTCATTAGGAATGGACAAATATTTTTAACTTACAGTCAAACTACAATAAAAGAACAACAATGAGAAACTTTAAAAAAAACTAACCAAATATAATGAAGCAATATTTATACGCACACATTCTGTGGAATTACACACAAAAAACACGTACAAATTATAACAATAAAGAAGAAATTTTTCGTGTTTGTTGTTATGCAAAATAGTCAAGCGAAGCTAATTTATGGCTTGCCAATCGTCAACTTAAGGGAAATTTTGATAAAAGAACTAACTATTTATGTATTCTCAAAGGTATTGCGGCATTTTCATAAGCCATAGCAATAATACTATGTTGACAGATGTTATTGTTGTATTACTAAATAACATTGTTAACACAAAAATTACAATCAAAAGACGTCTGACAATAAGATTTTCTTATTTTATTATAAAAAATTTAGTAAAAGTTCGGACGCGAGTCTATTATACAGGATGTTCAAATGATTTGCGGGGTTCTGTTTTTATGCTGACGTTGAAAAGTAGAGGCGCGGAGTGTGGAATAGTTCATTTTGAAGAAAGACTTGCAGCTCAAAGCTTATAAAATTTAGTTAGTTCAAGAACTAAAAGATACTAACTATGTTAATCGATTAAATTAAACAAATTCTATTCGCATAAACTGATTTCTCGTAGAGGCACTATTAACTCCCACCTCCCAGAAACTAACAACCTATTTGATTATTTATATTTTTTGTTTTATTCAACTGTCAAACACCTGATATCCGAACTTTTCGATACATCACAAAAAAATATCTTTCGGTGAGCTAACCGATTTATTATGCGATTTGCGCTTGTTACTTCGCTTAAACTCGCCAAGAAAACTTGCAACGAAGTGTTATATCAAATTAGTTGCAAAAACAAAGACGACCAACAGTGAAAATAATTTTTGCTTTGCTTTGTTTTACTTTTTGCTTGGGTTCTCAATAGATCTATGCAAAAAGAGAAACATATCAGACTTAGAAGTTCTTACTAATCGGCTTAAAAGTCACAGAGATGATTCTGTATAGCAACGGAATTTTGTTGAAAAATATTAGTTACACCAAACAAAGATAAATAATCTTTACACACACTGTACTGAACAGTAAGCTCATTAAAATAATTATAAAGGGTGATTTTTTTGCTATTTGTTTTTTCAGTGTAAATTTTTTGACAAGGCCGTTCATTTTCTCTTGAATTATCGTCGCTACTTTTTTATTTTATTTTAAATTTTAGACTCATGCTAGACGCTACCAGGAAAACTTTATTATTTTTAATATTAATATTGGTTTTTACTGCAAGAATAGCAACATTTCCGCAATTTCGTGGAATTTAACATAAAATTTGTATTTATTGCCAGAGAAAATACAATAATTTATATAAAATGAAATAAAAACATTCATAATACTAAATATTTAAATTTGTATAAAGCTTTTATTTGCCGCTTATATCAGCGCACAGTGGCACGTTTTGTCTTTTTTTTTTTTTTGTTGCAAAACGTGTGATTTTTTTGCTGTTTGTTTTTTCAGTGTAAATTTTTTGACACCACACGCGTGATTCGTAACATGTGTCAACGCCAAAAATGCTCAGTAAGGCTTGCCATTTCACCATAAATAGACTAACAAACGAACAGCGCTTGCAAATCATTGAATTTTATTATAAAAATTCGTGCTCTGTGAGAAATGTCAAAATCCAGTTTCTTGTCTAAAAGTTTTCCTCAGCGACGAAGCTCATTTTTGGCTCAATGGGTACGTCAATAAACAGAATTGCCGAAATTGATCTGAAGAGCAGCTCGAGGCAGTTCAAGAGCTGCAAGTTCACTGTTTGGTGCGGCTTGTGGGCCGGCGGCATCATTGGACCGTACTTTTTCAAAAATAATAAAAATCGCAACGTTACAGTCAATGGAGCAAGGTACCGTACGGTGATTATCGACTTTTTTTTTTTGCCCAAAATGAAAAAATTGGACTTGGTTGACATGTGGTTTCAACAAGATTGTGCCACATGCCACACGGCATCGACCTATTCAGATGCGAGTTTGTTAAGCAATTAATTTCAAGTTTTGAAGCAGTCCATTGGTCGCCAAGATCATGCGATTTAACCCCACTCGACTATTTTTTGTGGAGCTACGTGAAGTCTCCAGTATACAGGGACAATTGCAGCCCTGGAAGACAACATTACAGCTGCCATTGGTGAGATACCGGTCGAAATGCTGGAAAAAGTATGCTAAAATTGAAGCTTACGGATGGTCCACCTCAGGTTTAACCGCGGGCAACATTTACATGAAATAATCTTTAAAATATAAATGGCAGGAATTGATGCATCGCTCCAAATAAATATTTCATTCACCTTTGCAAATTTTCTGTATTTTTCTTTTATTCTCAAAAACCAAACTCTTAAAAAATCACCCTTTAGATTAAACAAAGGTGCTGTACTGATGCCAGGCTAACAATCTTCTGGGAGTACAACTGTTTTTATTTAAAATAAACATCAAGTTATTTCTGCCAACAATTTAATTTCTAAATAAAACAACAGCCCTTAAAAAGATCACCTCAATTCTTGTCAGAATTCAATGTCAATACACCGTTACAAACTGTAGCAATAAACAACAAAAAAGTAAATTTCCTTTTATTGCTGCCACAGCAATTGCACCCAACATTTCTTAGCTGTGTGTCATTCATTTCTTCTGCTTCCTCTTCTTTTTTTTTTCTGTTTGCATTTGCATTTTCCGTTCTTTTCTTCAATTGCTGCTGCTGATGTTGTTGTTTTTATTACTTACGAAGTGGTGTACGCTATTTTTCGGGCAAGGTCATCAATGAGACAAAGTCAATGTCCGCAAATAACCTCTCCTCAGTTTACACTTTGCTGGTTTGGTTACTTTGCTTGATGGCTTAGTTGTTGGTATTACCATTCTTTTGTTGTTGTTGTTGTTGTTGCTAGTGTTTCCACATTAACAATACCAAAAACTATAGCACCATGACGTGTTTTCTCTTTATAATATTCATGTTCTTTTTTCATAAATTTTTTTTAACTTTATTTGTTTTTTTTTTTTTGCTTTTTTTTAACTTTATTTTTATTTTTTTTTGTAATGTTGTACTTGTTGTTGTTATTGCTGCTGATGGCACCATTGTATGTCGCGTTTCTTTTTGTTGCTGTACATAGTTGCTTTTTCATTCTTGGCTCTTGTGTTATATTGCCAAGAAGTTCTTGCCAAGTATTAGTTTTTTTTTTTGCTCATTTTTGTTTCGTCACTTTGTGTTTTTTCTTCTTTTTTTCGATTTATTCTGGTATATTCTTCTTATACCTACCTCGATTTAGAATTTTTTTCTTTTTTTATTGTATGTTTTTTTTCTAGCTTATTCGTCTCTACTTCTATCCAGTTTCTGAAGATACTGCTTGTATACGATGCTTTTAACTTGATTTAGTTTTTCTTTATTATATCTTCTTTTATTTTGATTTTCTTATAACCTTGTTTTTTGTGCGTTGATCTTCTTCTATTGCTTCTAACTTGTTTGTGTTGGTTTCTGCTTTATCTTTTTATCTCCTTTTTATTATTTTTTTTTGTTAAACTAATATTGATTGATCGTAAAAGCGGTTTTCTTTCTTCTGATCTTGTTTGGTTCAACGTCCATTTTAGCGTATATCTTGATTTTTATTGCGTTTTATTGGCAAAATTCTTAATTTGCAGACATTTTTATTATATCTTTAAGATTGTCTTTATGCTGAAATTATGTTTATTTTTTTCTTCGAATATATTTACATATCCGTTTGTTAAGTTATTGTTGATATTGGCAACTGTGCTGCATAGATTTAAAAATGTTGTTGAACTCCTTAGCAGCTGTTGCTTAGTTATTTCAAAAATGTTTAACGAAATTAAGGTTAAGTAAAAATTTGAAAAAAATCAACCATTAAAAAGTTGTTAAACTTTTAAAAATTTCAAAAATGTGTTTTGAGTTGTTCCAACCCATACCTTTCCGTAAAACACGAAAAGCAACCAAATATGCCATCACAGTAATTTAATGCGAATAAAACAGAGACTGAAATTTCACCCGACACAATACAGTCAACGTTCTGTATACGAAATGTTCTCTTATATTACTTTTGCTTAGATTGAATTTCGGTTCGGCCAATGGACAGCGAATTACGAAAAAAAACATTTCTTTGTGATCTTTTTCTTGAATATCTTAAATAGGCACAGCTGTACAAGGCACCACTTACTTTGTAATTTTGTTGTATAAAATACTATGTCTGCTGAAAACTTTATCAATGAATCTCTTGTACAAATCATTTTTCTACATACGCCTCCCGGTCTATTTGTAAAACTTTTTCGCTTTTGAAACATCTAAATATACAATTTTTATAGAGAGTATCTTTTATTCAACTAAACTCTAAAAATGTTATCTCCTATCTTTCCAACGCGACGAAAGTTAAGCGCCCAAATGCAAGAAAAATTAATTTTTTTTTGTATTGTTATTTCTATATAAAACTTTCTGTAATACTGTCTGAGATAAACTATCACCATAAAATGTCAACTGTTATAACTGCGGGAATCTCAAGAAATTTTTCTACCTCAGTGTAAGCGTCCAATTTAAAGAACGCATCTTAGAGCACGGCCAACCCTACAGCCCATTAAAATTTTGAAAAAGAAATCGTTCCATACAAAACTTTAAACTTTAAAACGATATAACTAGTGAGTTATCTAATATGTAACGTTATATAACGATATAACTTGTTATTTAAAGTAATGAAACAAAATTTCATACGAAGGTTAAAAATGGTTCGAAAAAGCACTACAAAATGGACCCGATTTCAACAAAAGGGCGTGACACCACCCATACAAGCAAAGCCTAAAATTGCTGAGAGCTATTTATCATCAATATGGGAACGTTTAGTGAACCCAGCTAGCACTGGGCAAAAGATGGGTTAGTTTTGACAGGTGTCACGCCCTCTCCATAAAGCATGCTAACGTTTTGTCTGATGCTAAACTGAACTATTTCTTCTATTGATGTGCTATAATGATGTGATTATTCGTATAACGTTTTGAATTGTTTCCTTGTAAGGTATCACGCCGTCTTGTAGAAATTCATCCAATTTTCGACCAGAGCTTCTCCAAACCATTCCTACTATTAGTGTAAAATCTGCCGACACTACCTTAAATAACTCCATCAGTAGGTTCCACGTCCTCGCTTCAAAATATGTTCACTTTTTTCTGGTGCTTGGCCCCAAAAAATTTTAGTAATGTGTGAAATTTGGTTTCATACTTTAAGTAATTTTCTCAATCTGGCGTTTTTATCGGTGCCTCACCCACTTGTTGTAATTCGCCTTGTGCTTGTCCCGGGCTTTTATGAATCACACCCACTGTTTCTGTGAAATTTGTTTTTATTACCTCACATTTTGAAGCCTTTGATTCTTTAATCGGTGCCGAGGGCGTCTCTTATTGAAATTCACCAACTTTTTATTCAGAGCTTGTTCATTCTTAGTACATACATATTTTTAAGTAATTTAATTACGTTACATCAAATAACTTCCTTAATAAAGCGTTTTAAATATTTTATTTGTATGGGCGGTAGGCGTGTCCGGAACAGATTTTACCCATTTTTAACACCAAAAACTTTGTTTGAAGGTGAAGTTTAAGTACCGAATTCCTTTCAATTACTTTATTTGATTTTCCCGTAATACACAGGCAGACAGAAATCGACACAGGTAGTGACGCTAACCACTAATACATATACTTTTCTGTACCTGCCACACCTCTTTCTACGCGTTACAAATGGAATGACTGAGTGAATATACGCTGACTGTAGGGCATAAAAATTTGTTGCAAGCGTTACTTTATTTACATACAGCAAATATTTTTTTTTTTTCATTATTTTCAGTATTTCTTTATATTTTTGAATGCATACAAATCTTAATTCTCCTATTCAGGCACGCTTATCTTTTCGTCCACTTTTATGTCTACTTAAATTACAATTGCCCTGACATACACTCTGTTATTTTTTTTTTCATTTTTTACTTTTAAATATCAGTTTTCATAGACGATTCAGCAACTGTGTGTTGCCTTTCAAAGTCTGCAGTAATCATATTAATGATGTCTTTTCCATAACTATTGTTAGTGGTGATGCCGATGATGATGTGAAATTTACCGCTTTGTTTACTTGCAAAAATTGTGTTTGCTATTTTTGCATTTTCTGCAAAAAATTAATATATATAGAGTAGTAAGAAAAAAACTATTAAATTCATCAACAGCACGATTGTTGTCTGTTGCCAGCTTCATGTGTCTATTGTTTGACACTTGAGTAATTGTTAAGTGGCTTTTTTTATTGCGGCTTGCAAAAAAGTTTACTTTTGAAAAAAAAAAACAAAATACCTAACTACATTTATTTTTATGTTAAGTTTTTTTTTTCGTTTTTTTTTTTTCTGTGTCAATGATACCTATGACGATAATGCTGTTGTCGAGGTGTCGGTGGTGATTTTCCGGTCATTGTACATTTGTCAGCTGCTTTTTGTGCGTGCGCATGATTTTTGTTTTTTTGTTAGATTTTTTTCCTATATTTTTTTTTGGCTTGGTTTCATGTTTATCTTGTAGAATTCTTTGAATTTCACATATGCAAAATATTATTACTCGAATGTCAGTTGTTACTGTCAAATGTTGCCGAGTGATGTCTTAAAATATATTAACCTACATTTTTTTATAATTTGCTCAATTACTATCTAAGTGCTGTCAATCTTTGGCTTAATGTGCTATAATGTTGCTAAGTTTACTATTTAATGTTGCTGTATATTATATTTAATATTCATTATACATATGTAGTATGTGCTGAATTGTGTTATACTGTATGTTGCGGTTAAAAATAAACGTACGTTAGGAGTCATTCACGTTAACTGATTTTTGCACATTATGGACCCTTAATCTCTTGTCAAAAACTGTCACAAAATGAACCAACCCCGCTTGTAACAAATATTTCCATATCTATTTCATATAGTTATTTGTCGTAAAGTTTTTTAAATTTATCTTTAAAAATTTATTAATTATATAAAATTACTTATTATTATTAGCTGATGAGATGACTATGACTTTTCCAAATCTACCCTATCTGGTGTCACTTAACGTCTTTGTTCATTACCTTGAAAAACTGTGTTAAAGTAGGCCTTTTTAACGCTACTTCCAGACTGTTTTTTGTATAACTTTGATTCTTTAAACCATGTTTTTATAACATTCTTTTCTGAAAAATTTATGCTATTCAGTCAATGAGAAGACCTTAGAAAAATCGAATTTGTTTATAACAAAGTGGACTCATTGCTTCAAAAAAAAATTGTTTGATGGTTTAATACTTTTTTTTTCTAAAAATTCTTAATGTTCTTAACAATTATTGTATCATACAAAATTGTCGAAAAAATATTTTTTTGCGAGATATGATTTTCCAAAAAAAAAGGTCATCTAAAACTTAAATTGCTTACAAGAATAATTGTTATTTATAAAACCTTATCTGGAACATATTTTGTTATTACCTGTAATATTAAAATAACACTTTCTTTTGAAAATTCCAAAAAGTCGGGTCATAGGTGTTTCATATTTTTCTTGATATTTTAGTAAATTTTTTTTTAAATCCGAAAATTTAATCTTTACAGTTCGAATAAAATATTATACCCTCATAGAATGTATGCCTCTAATCTACAACATTTTTCTGAAACTTTATTAACTATTCAAAAAACTTAGTTTTACAGAACGCTATATTACAACAGAAAATTCGGAGCTATTGATAAATCTATAATATCGCAATTGCTAAGACCTTCAAATATTCTAATAATCCTTCGTTTCGATTATGTTTTCTTTTTCCACTTGGACAAAATTTTGCAAATATGTGTTATCGTAAATGTTATGCTTATCAAATTATTTCGTAACAATTTAAATTTAGAACAAGCCAAGCATTTGGTTATTTGTTATTAATTACCTATAAATTTTTTATTTTTTCGCTAAGCAACACACGACCTTTAGAGATGATATGCTGATTTTATTATTTGTACCGATGCTCAATAAGAAAAAAATTACAAATTAAGATCAATCATATTCTTGTGAGTTTAGTTAAATTATTGTGACAAAAATTTTAACATTTTTTCCGACTTTTTAAAAAGTTTTAAAATTTTTTACCATTTGTTATGTAAAGAGACCTTTTCTCGTTCGAGGTGAAATTTATAGTGTAGAGAACAGTATATGCAATAAATCGAGCTCCAGAAGTCCACACTGTTCGACTTTCAACATTTTCACCATTTTTCAACGTTTTTCCACAATTTTAATATTTTTCTACCTTTTTAACATTTCTCGACTTCTACGTTTTTCGATTTCTTAAACATTTTTCAACCATCTCAACATTTCTCGAATTTTTAAATATTTTTTGCCTTTCGAACATTTTCGACTTTTACCACATTATTCGATAATTTTAAGATGTTTTGATATTTTTCGAATTTTTTAACTTTTCTTAAATGTCTAAAATTTTTCGGCTTGTTCAACATTTCTCGACTTTTGCTATGGATTCGATACTTTAGAACTGGTCTTACATCACACCCGCTTTTTTTTCAGTGGTGCCAAAAAGTTTTGGAAAGTAATGTCAAATTGTGTTCCTTTTTTTTTTAATCCTCAGGGAAATGAAAACTTTTTAAAATATCGCCATGTTGGCTCGAAGTTAGTTCGAACATTTTCAGTTACAAGTTTTTCGATAGTTTATGCAAATGTATCGATATTTAATATTTAGCAATACACACCATTTTTTTTCGTCGTCAACAATAAAAGAAAGCAAACGACGAGTGTTTGCAACAACATTTGACATTTATTTATAGAAAAAGTTTATTTAATAAATTCATACAAAAAAAAACAAAAAATTTAAAATTTATACGTATGTTTTTATTTTTTCTTTTAATTATTTCGTCTATGAATCATTGGAAAAACTCATTGGGGTTGTGTTTTTTTTTTGACAACGCCTACACAAGGCCGTACATATTCTCTTGAATTATCGTTGCTTCTTTTTTATTTTATTTTAAATTTTAGACTCATGCTAGACGCTACCAGGAAAACTTTATTATTTTTAATATTAATATTGGTTTTTTACTGCAAGAATAGCAACATTTCCGCAATTTCGTGGAATTTAACATAAAATTTGTATTTATTGCCAGAGAAAATACAATAATTTATATAAAATGAAATAAAAACATTCATAATACTAAATATTTAAATTTGTATAAAGCACTTATTTGCCGCTTATATCAGCGCACAGTGGCACGTTTTGTCTTTTTTTTTTGTTGCAAAACGTGTGATTTTTTTGTTATTTGTTTTTTCAGTGTAAATTTTTTGAGACCTCACGCGTGATTCGTAACATGTGTCAACGCCAAAAATTCTCAGTAAGGTTTGCCATTTCACCAACGAACAGTGCTTACATATCATTGAATTTTACTATCAAAATTCTTGCTATGTAAGTAAATGTAAAATGCGAAAAATTTTCTTCAGCAACAAAGCTCATTTTTGGCTCAATGGGTATGTCAACAACAGAATTGTCGAATTTGGTCTGAAGAGCAGCGAGAGGCAGTTCATGAGCTGCCAATGCACTCTCAAAAATGCACTGTTTGTTGCGGTTTGTGGGCCGGCGGCATCATTGGACCGTATTTCTTCAAAAATAATGAAAATCGCAACGTTACAGTCAATAAACCAAGGTACCGTGCGATGATTACCGGCTTTTTTTGTTTGTCACGTTCTGGAGCGGTCCATTGGGTGCCAATATCATGCGATTTGATACCACTGGACTATTTTTTTGTGGGGCTACGTGAAGTGTCTCTTGTACAGGGACAAGCTAGCCACAAATGTAGCCCTGGAATACAACATTACAGCTGTCATTGGTGAGATACCGGTCGAAATGCTGGAAAAAGTATGTCAAAATTGGAGTTTACGGAAGGACCAACTCAAGCGTAGCCGCAAGCAGCATTAACATGAAATAATCTTTAAAAAGTAAATGGCAGGAACTGATGTATCGCTTCAAATAAATATTTCGTTCACTTTTCTATTCTTTTTTCAATTTTCAAAAACCAAACGCTTAAAAAATCGCCCTCTGTAACGCTACCTCCCGGACTATTAATTTTCTTGCAGTTTTTCACTATTCTTTGCCTATTTTCGTATTATTTGACTATATTTTTGGCAAAGCCTTTCTTTCCAGTGAATTTTTTTTTTTTTTTTTTTTTTTTTTTTTTTTTTAAAAGCTGGCTCTTACGAAAAATCTTGATATTTTGTTAGCTGTGGAAATGGAACCTTGGTTTTCAGAGCAATGGTCGGGCACATTTTATCAACTCATATTTTTCATTAATTCTGCGTCCAAATTTTACCGGTTTTTCACTAATTTGTCGCATATTTTGTTGATCTTTTTTTTATCATATTCTGTAAATTTTTTCAAAAATGTTTTCCTCATATTTTCTCTCTTTGTTAATTTTGAAAATGTTTTATTTTTGTCCATTTTTTATTTTTTTCATATAATTTACGAACTCGTCATTCATGCTTTTGACTATTTTTTGTAATTTTTTCTTATCCCTTCCGTATTTTTCCCCGAGTTTTGGTTTTTCTTATTTCTTTTTACACAATTTATGCTTAAGTTTTCTTCCGTTTTTTCCATTCCATTTTAAGACCATTTTTATAAGCTTTCTTATACGTTTTTCTGCACGCTTCTTCCATTTTCTTTTTAAATATTTTGCTTATTATGTTTTCTTTTAATTATTTTGATTTTTTATTCGTTGCAGCAAACATTAAATCAAAATTATATTATCTATCTACTGATAAAAAAATAAAATTAAAAAAAAAAAAATCAACCTTGAATTAGTCATATTATTTTTCCGATATATATATTTTTATATCGGCTTACTTAAATTACAAAAAAAAAAAAAATAAATAAAAAATATGTAATGAAATAAGCATTCAAAATAAAGCTTAATTTAATACCATTTTTCATTTAATTTACAATAGCATTACATTTTGCTTTTACCATGCAGCTTTTATATCTTATTGCTTATTTTGACAGTTTTCAGTTATTTCCTTAATCAAAAGTCTTAAATATTGCGCATAAATTTTGATTTGCATAAATCAATTATATTTTATGACTTAAGTTTATTTTTGTTTAATGCTGCCAGAAAGTATAACGTAAACAAATTTCAACCCACATCAAAGCACTTAAGCCGCCTGCGCTTATGATTTAACATTAAAGTTTACGCACTTAAACGATTCCTTAATTAATGTGAAACATGCCAACCATAAATTTAAAAAAAATCTGAAATACCTAAAATCAAAAGTAATGAACCAGCAATGCGATATAAAATCGAGCATTAACAATCACAATGGGCTATATTTTAAGCAATTGCAATTTACTTTTTGTACGCTACATTTTGCGGAAAAGTGCATTCACATAAAGTAAAAACTTAAATTTATTTTAACATAAATAACTTTGAGTTTGATCACACATAGTGAAACTTTTCGTTTTGATACTGTATCAAAATTAAATTAGCAAAACATCTTTGAGCACCGATTTAAGTTTGGGATATAGAAAGAAGTCACACGCTGCTAAATCAGGCGAATATGGCGGGTGGTCAGGCAACGCAGATAAAACTTTTTGCTAGAAATTGGCGTATCCAAATGCTTGTCGTGCAATGAAATTCATTAAAGCAACGGCGACGTGATACTGAAAGCGGAGCCGTCTTTGAAATTCGGGGGGCCCATGGACAAAAACTGAAAAAGAGTTCCTACAAAAAAATCTTTATTATTATATACAAAAGTGCCTAAAGACGGCACTGGCTGAAGGCATTATCTCGTTAAAGTCGCTGTCAAAAATGTCTAGATGCGGAGGGGGATTACTTTGAATAACAAATTCAGAGTTTTGAAAAATTTTTCTGAGAAAATTCTGGGTTGGAAATTGTCGCACTGTGTATTTGTATATATTAGGGTGAATTAAATTGTATGGAGAAACATTTTTTAGTCCGGAAACTCTATTTTTCTGAAAGTTCTTCAAATTTTAAGCAAAAAAGTCCACTACACCATAAGGCTACAACGAATTTCGAGCCCGCGAGTTTTTATTTGAAGTAGTTAAAACTATTCAAACTGCTTATACTGCCATCTGGTTACAGTTTTCAGAACTTGACAATTTCTCATTCTCTTCCTCATCTCGTAGGCAATAAAATTACGTTTTTTTTTCATTCAAATCAGCCCATTAGTTTCGGAGTTATTCAAGTTTAAACAAAACTGTTGAACAACTCATGGCTTCTGATGCCTAATGTTTGTGAAATTTTCAATATGAAAAACTGAAGCTCGCTCGTAACAGCAGCAGGTTCAACAGTTTTGTTTAAACTTCAATAATTCCAAAACTAATGGATCGATTTGAATGAAAAAAACATAATTTTATTGCTTACGAGTTGAGGAAGAGGCTAAAAAACTTTAAAGTTCTGAATACTGTCAACAGATGGCAGTATAAGCAGTTTGAATAGTTTTAACTAGTTACTTCAAATAAAAACTCGCGGGCTCGAAATTCATTGTAGCCATATGGTGTAGTGGACTTTTTTGCTTAAAATTTTATGAACTTTCAGAAAAATAAAGTTTCCGCACCACTTAAAAACTTAATCCGCCATAGTATTTATACTTAAATATATGTATATTTGTAAAGTAATTTTATAATGTGTTTCTCGAAATTCACCATCAATCGCTTATGTCATTATGACAATGTGCCCTTAAACCACTTTCTCCTGGTGTCTTGCGAGCTTTAAGGCCGCCGCCAATGTGTACCGCCGACTGTAGTCGCATTCGACCGAGTATACTTTTTTTAATATCTGTATTGGTACCATAATTTTTGTTCTTGTTAAATATTTGGCTCACTTCTTAGAACATCAGCAAGACAACTAGCGTATAAAACAAAAAACATATTAAGACATTAATAAATCCTTGAAAAATCTGCTTCTAAAATATCTTATACTTTATTATTTGCTTATTTTTTTTACTCGTAGTAAAACTTTTAAACGATTTTGATTTCTTTGAAGGCGCATCCTTTTTACTTTGTTTGCTTTCAAGGATATTCGCATACCTAAGTGTATAGAGTAGCGAAGTTACGTCAATAATAAACACTTTAACAGCTTCAAGTTGAAGTGTTTTGTAGTTTTTTTTTTTAAATATGGCAATCTTTTTGGTTTCATAATTGAATTAATTTCAGACACAACACTTTGTTATATAAAGAAATATAATTTTGTTGGACATATATAAAACACTTACAAAAAGCGCTGTTAGCGTTTAAATTTTTTTTAAGACTATTAAAAAAATATTAGTAAAAATTAGTTGCAATCAGCCAAAAGAAGTCTTACATTTCGAAGCCAAAATTGCGTGACAATTCTGCACTAGCAGCTAACAACATTTTTAAAAGTAATAGCGCCACCATTGTATAATTTATTAGGCTCTGACCAAGCTGTTTGCTGCCGCCGTTGCTTAGATCATAGGTGGGCAAAGTAGGATAAATGAGCCAATTTTAGCTCTTTACAACAAACACGTCGTTTGTTGTAAAGAGCACTTTTTTTTTGCTATCGAGATCGAATTTATGGTTGGGATTTTTTCTGTTGTTCTTTTTTTTGATTTTGTTGTAAGTAACTTCGGCTTCCAAATGTTGCCCATCTATGGCTTAGACCACAAATCAAAATGTAATTTAGCACTCACTGTTTTCGCTGTGGCGTTACGCAGGCGCGCATGCGCATCAAACACATCGCATAATACTTGGAATAAAATAAATGCAACAACAAATACAAAACCGGTTCAAATCGCTTAAAAGATTTTGCAGAAACAGCAAAAAAACAGGACCAAAATGAAAAAAATTGAAGATTAGAATAGCACCATTTTCTTCAATTATAAAACATTCATAAATTTCTACTCCTTAAAAAATATTAATACTGATATGACCATAGACAGCGAAGAGCAAACAACTCATTTCTCTTATACGATTGCTTTCTTTGTCATCATGACGTATGAGTAACATTAAAATATACTTTGGACTAACATATTTCAAATTCGATGCAGCTTAAGATCAATTAAGACTGAAAATTTAATCAAAACTTTTCAATTTTATAATAATATTAAAAATTCGTTAATGGTCGCTTATAAATTTGCCTATTAATTTTAACATTTTATTGTTTAATTTTTACTTTAAAATTGCATTTATATTTTCCATGTATCGACATCAAAAATTAAATGCCAACATTAAAAAATTCTCAAAAAATGTTAACTTAATCAAAAGCGCAATGAGCAACACAACGCATGCGCAACATTGCGTCTCTGTTGCTTCCATAGTAGGTACATACATATCTCGGTTCGAAAATGTTTGAACTCAATTTTAGGCCTTCTTTTCGTATTACGTTTTGCAATTTTTTTATTTTTTTTAAATATTTATTTTACCTGGCGATTGCTGTTTGCCTCTTGGCTTTGCAACATTTTAGCTGGTTGCTGTTGTTGGGTGGTATGGCATGTTGCATGCAAGCAAAACTAAAACGTGCATATGTAATCTTACGTATAAGTTTTTTTGTAAGCATGCGTGTATTGCATATACAAAAAAGAGTTGTTTTGGGACAAGGTTACTGTTTTTTCAGAACCAAACGAAATCTTTAAATTGAAAAAATTGTTTGCAATTTTTCGGTTCCAATTAAAATACCTTTTTATTTCTTTAGCAAAAATACATAAATTAATAAGATATTTTAGTTGAAAGTTAATAATTTTAAGTAAACACAGCTGTATTATTTTTATCTAAGACTAATGGCATTTGCATGCAATGACCTTAAAAATCTATGGGTCGCACTTGAATGCACTTGATTGATTGGCTACACAGATTCAATTGTTAAATTTTCCATTTTGTTGACCCTTTTTTATTTGCTGGTACTAAGCGCTTTGTGAGAATGCTGTTTGCATTTATTCTTTCATTTATTATCATTGCCTCAAAGTATTTAAAAATTTAAAAATTTGTTAGTTTCAAGTCATTTCCCTTCCCTAAGTTTGCTTGGTTAATTACTAGATTTTTTTGTATTTCCATATCAAATTCTCCAGATGCCTACTTAACGAATCATGTCTACTTTGCTTATTTAGTTACTAGTGCTACCCGCAAAACTTTATCTTAAAAATAAAATAAAAGTATTCAATAACCTTCTTTAGTACAAATATGTTGTTTTAAAAAAGAAATTATTAAAATCGGTTTTGTGTATTTTTCGCCAAAGCGTTACAAACCATTTTCATGTAAGCGATTTCATATAAATAGTATAGATTATATCGCCCTGCGTAGTTAACATACTTGCCATTCGACGTGAGGAGTTTGTTTTTTCAATTACAGTTTTTAGGTAAGGATCGTGTCAATATTCTCACATGAATCCCTGGTATCACAACTAAATGCCCGATGGTCACTCTACGACCATATAACACATCTTCCACTTTTTTGACATTCGAAGAGCGCCCTATGCACACAATTTTCTGCAAATCTAGCTCCTAGGGTATGCAGATAATATTGTCATCATGCAACTCTTAGCAATCTGCGAGAGATAAAATATATGCCAAAACGAGTAGAACTGACCAGACAAGAATCTGCTTCGGGAGCTGTTTGCTACAACGGCAGAGTAAACGAAAAGCAAGAGCTAAAGAAGCAAGTGACTTGAAAACAAAATCACAAAAATGAAAAGCATGCAGCGATTGTGAACCGAGACTATTTACCTCGAGTAACGGAAAGAGCTGAACAAGACAACGCCTTGAAGACTAAATTATACAAACAAAAAGCATGTGAGGACAGCGAACCGAAATTGTTTAACTTGAGTAAGGGTATTGAAGACAAAATTGTACTAACAAAAAGCAAGCGGTGATTACAATCCGTAGTTATTTAACTCGAAAAACGGAAAGAGCTCGAGAAACGCTCGATATTTTTTGTTATTTTCATACGAGCTTCGTGTTGTGCATCCTTGTCTTAGATAACCATTGTTGTTTCGGTTTTGAAGACCAGCAGATCACTTGGGCTACAAAATTGGAAATTGGAAAGTGAGCCAATTTATCCGCTTATTATAAAATGTTTTCATTAAAATATGACTTCCCTAGACTTTAATAGTTTAAATTCAAAATTAAATTTAGAATAAAGTTACGTAATGTAAAACACACTCTTATTGAAAGTACTACTGCAAATGTATTACTTATATTCCTATTATATTGACCTCGCGACAACTTTTCTTGGTTTGCTTTTTTTTCCAATGCACACTCACGCATAGTCAGTCAGTCAAACCCACTTTAGGCTTGGTGGTGTCAAATCAGGTTTCACAATCATCAACCAAAACTGTCAAACAACAACCAATAACAATAACAGCAGCAGCAGCAGCAACAACAAACAACTTGACTCCTTCAGACAATTTTTTTCTTAAACTTCCTGCTTAATTTACATGCCAGTCTTGTTGTTGCAACTCGTTGAGCAACAGAAATTCTTTTGCGCTTGCATCAACTTGCAGCAACCTAATTAGAATGTTTTGTGTGAAAAGCATAAGAAACGCGTTATTGCTAATTTTTATGGGCCTTTTTTCATACACTAGCACACCATCTTGCACTTTTGCAAAACAATTTAAGTGTCAATAGTCTTCGTGTTGGTTTGACTGTCAGTAAAAAACGTCCGTGCAAAATCTTTGCCGTCAAGCATTTTCAATTATTACAAGTATTTCCACATTTTGCTATTGCTATTGCTATAAGGCATAGAACGAACAAACGAACCACTTGACAAAGTGACTGTGGTTGTAGCTATGGCTGTTTTGCTACGACGACCTGCTAGACGCACCTGTTGAAAATCTAGTTTTTCTAGCATAACATCAAATAAAAAAAATGTAAAAAATAAAACAAGAAAAATGGCAAAGAAAATCAAAGAATTCATTCTGGCCACACCACACACACGCAAAACTTTACAATATCAAGAAAAATATTTATTTGTTTTTTCTTGCTTGCTTAGCCAGCCTTTAACGCATTTACACTGCATTTTCATTACAGTATTCTAATGCTGTTTATTTTGCAGGTATGCCCAGGTTAAAGTTTAATTGACGTCTTTAGGCTCTTTGAAAAAAAAAAGATAAATTAATAATAAGTATGGCTCCTAGATCGTAAATATTTTGGCAATTTTATTTATATTTCTTAATAAAAATTTATCTATCTGAGACATAAAATTAGTATAAGTACCTGTGTTGTTTATATAGGGTGTTTGTCTTAGATGTTTGGTTCTTAAATTGACAACTGTTGTCAGTTTGACAGCTGAGATGATACTTGAGCGTATGCTTTACCATTTGACCATGAAAAGGCTGACAACGCATGAAAGCTAGCAAATTGTGGAAATTTACTAAATTCACTAAAATTTCAAATTCACTCAAAGTTGAATTAGATTCTTGTAGCAATTTGCGCTAAATATTGGCCAGTTGCGACGCCCAGATGTCCAAAATGCTAAATGTCATGAAATTATTTAGCTAATGGATCAATTTATAGAAGTTTTTTTTAAATAAAAAAAAACACTTTATATAATCTAAACTAGTGTTGCCCATTTCAGCACATATGGAAAAAGAGCACGTATGATTTTAGCTGAGCACGCCGGCGCTTGATGAGGGGACTTTGTATGTGCAGAGAAAAAGGATATGAAGTCTTATATGTATGTGTGCGATATTGAATTGAAAACAAATGTCAAACCGGAAAAATGTACAAGTGAACATATTTTTGTTTTAGATTTTATCAATAAAGCAGCTTTTTCGAGCTGATACTGAAAGCAAGAGCCAACATCGGAATACTGAAGAGCATAACTCACAAAGTGTAGATAACCTGATCAAAAATTACGGGGTGTAGTGGCTGCTTGCGGGGAAGTAATGGTTCTGGCACACAGCATTTGTGCGGTTGACTTGTTTATTTTGTGAGTGATGTTTATTATCAATTTAAATTTTGAAAATAAACTCATTTTTTGATACATAAATTTGCTACCCAGAGAACATTTTCTTTTCTCGTATTAAGTTCACGTTCTCAATTCTTTGTTTGTGTGTAAGTGTACTAAAATAGCAGCCCCTCTCACGTTTTATTTGAATATTCCCCTCGTCATACACTGTTTGGCTCCCAAGTATCGTTTTGTGCAGTTGAGCTGGACATCACTACTCTAAACGAAAGAAAGCGCTTCATAAGTACTCTTTAAGCTCTCTGAAATCTTTGTTCTCTCTTATACTACTGGTTTTTTTAAACATTTTTATGTCATTGCAATCAAGCGCTTTATCCGCACTGTAACTGAAGCACATTAAAACCGATTTATTTTTACACAAAAGAGCTCCATAACTACTTTTAAAACACTAAAAAAACAAACACTGAAGTGCTTTGTTTTGCTTCGAATAACGCATATTTTCACAGTATCATATTATTGCAGAAAAATGCTTTACATCATAGCGCCAATCGGTAACGCAGCACAACATTTTGTTCTTTTGTCAAGCATGACCATTTGACTAAAATTTTTCAAGATTTTTACACCAAAATCTGAGACATTTTCTGTGAAATTGCACATAAGCGCACAAGTCAAGCAAAATATAGCACAACATTAATTTTTTTTTTAAATCAAAAGTGTTGGGCTAACTTCACAACGAAAAAGCGTTTTATTATCCTTTACTGCAGATGGCAGTACATGGTAGCGTTTATTAAAAAACAAGTGCTGGGCTAACTTCACAGCTGAAAAACGTTTAACCTCATAGAGGTCGAAATTTGGGGAATACTTTATTATCCTTTACCGCACGTGTGTTCCTTAGAAAAATAAATAGTCGTGGGCTAACTTCATCCTTTTTTTTAGTTTGTAAAACCTTAACCCTTGCTCTAATAGTTTTTTCAAATGTGTTACAATCTTCATAGCACAAGTCGAGCACAAGTTTTATATTTGAAATATTAAAATGTTTGGTCTTACTTCTCAAAAATTTTTGGGCCAACTTTGCAGATATTCTTACAGATAGATTTGTTTTATTAACTATTATTTTATTAATTAAATTCTTATTTCATTTTAACCAAATTAAAATGTATATTTCTGTTTCATTTTAGGTTTGTACAACTTCAATTATTTTACCGTAAGTAATATGATCAATCTTATTTTAATTAAAAAATTTTCAACTTACAAAAAAAAAGAGCTCCTTGTTCTTTTGATATTTAAAAAATTTTTTTTTTTTGCTTAAAGAAATCAACAAAAATTATGTTGCAAAGTGTATTTTTTTTTTTCTTTTATTATACATATTTATATACTCTATATGCAGCATAAATGCAATTACAACAATATTGGCAACAACAGCAACATCGGAGTGTTTATCACTGAGTTATGCTTTAAGGAGGTCGCCGTGTGCAGACGCATTTTTCCTGTTCTGCTTCGAAGAATTTTTGTTTTCTTTTCTTGTTTTTAAATACCTTTGCATTATTACTCTGTTGTAGTTCGCATGATTAATCAAAGAAATTTTTGCATGTTGTAAATTGTTGTTGGGTTACACCTCAATTCTTTGAGGACTGTTGCTGAACTATGTCAAGCGTGCATAACTTAATGAAGTCAAGTGGCATGGAGATTTTTTTTGTCAAAAACTTTATGAACTTTGAATAAGATTTTTAAGGCTCACAAAATTATAACTTCATTGCAAACACCAGATTATCATAAAAGTGATTTTATGATGACCTGGTTTTCCAGGAAACGTCACCATAAAATCGCTTTTGCTTTAACTCGCACTTTTAAAGGAAAAAATTTTACTATTCTTATCGTGACGTATGATTAACATTTATTATTTTTAGAACAATTTGAATTTCAAGCTTTTATAGCTCCGATGCAATATAAAATGCATTTGTTTAAATTATTTTATACAGATTTTGGTGTCTTGTCATAAAATATAATTTTGATTACTGGCCGCTTATTTGTGCATTGAGTTTGCAATCGTTGCCGTTGAAACTTTTTACATTGGTATCTTAAATCTGATGCAAAATAAAACGCAATCTTTTTAATAATTTTCTATTTTTGTATTGAGTACCAATATCATAATCTAAATTTTATAATTGCCGGAATACTTTACCAAATTTGTTTTTGTTATATTTAAACTTTTTGTCTTAAATATAGCATTAATTTCATGTCGGTTCTTCATAATAAATTTAATTAAATTTTAATTCTTTTCTGCACACCCCATTTGTATTTTAATCTGAAACAGTCACATTTAAATTAAAAAAAAAATAGCATTTGTTTTTGTTTTTAATGTTAAACGCTTAAATGTATTTTTATTTATCGATAAAAAAAGAAAACAATTAAAAAATTAAAACAAACAAGTTAGTGTTGCGTAAAAATGTTGACAACATTCAAGGTCGTTGGTGATGTACCGCAACTTGTTAACAATTCAACAATTTTGTTTTATATGTACGAAGTTGTATATTTTTTAATCATTCATTTGTGTTGTTTAAGTATTTGCAAAATGATTTGTATATTTTTGTTTTCAATTTTATTGTTTGAGTTTAAGCATGAAGAATCAAGTCCATTCATCAGTTGTAAATTAAACGACAATTAAATGAGCTATTTTACCGAAAAAGTTAAGTACAACTTTTAATTATAGATTAACTTTTAAAATTCATTGACAGCTTTGTGTGTACTAGTATTTCTTATTTATTTTATTTTCAATATTTTTTTTATTTCATTATTTCTTTCAGTTAAAGAGCTAACTATGTCAAAACCTATATCATTTTGTAATAAAAATTTCAAATGCTACTTTGCTACACAGCATTTATAACATAAAAATCATATATTTCAAAGTCTGGCGGTCATGTCACATTGCTAATATGACCCAATTCTGAGACCAATTGAGAGGGCGTCCCCAACTTTTTTTTTTTATACGAATCAATAACTAATGTTGAAATATTCGAATAATGTTGATAAAGTCGAAAATATTGAAAAAGTCAAAAATGTTAAAGAAACCGAAAACAAATGTATAGTAGTGAAAAAATTTTGGAAAAGTCCATAGAAGAAATGTAACAGCATGACGACTGTGGTTCACATCAAAGAAACTCAAATTTTCTCACACTGAAAAGTCTTTTACTAATCGAATTTATGATGATTTTGTTTATCATTGCTTGCATCACTTTATTTCGAATATATGACTTTACTACCTTGAAACAGTTTTTTTTTTTTCTATTAGAGATAATTTTTCCAAAAAATAAAGTTATAAGAAATTGATTAAACATAACTTAAACAACATTATACTCCATGTCATGCATGAAAGCCTTATCGATTTTCCACTCCTTTTTTGTGAAAAAAAAATAACAAAAAATGGGGGTTAATTATGACAAAAAACAAAAGAAAAACATCAAAAAGGGGTTAACCTTCACATTCTTTCAGCAAAAACTCTATAGTACTTTCAAATTCCACCACCAATTGCGACAACTCCATTAGTCAGCTCCAAACGAACACATGCACATGCTCACCACAAACATACATACGCGTGCAAGTGACAGCAACACAAAAAAAAAATCAATATAATACAAAAACAACAATGACAGTTACTCCTCCATCACTTCAATTGAAGAATAAATGTCAATAACTCGCTTGACATTGACATCTTGAATTGCATGAATGCAACTCTGTAGGAAAACTCAAGGCAAAGAAAAACGATTACGAGTAATGTGAATACATCATAGCTCATTTCTGCCACAATAATCGTATTTTGTTAAAAATGAAAAAAAAAAAAAAAAAAGAATTGTAGAAATAACAAATAAATTATATACATACATATGTTAAAAGCTTAGAACTCTGAAGGGGGGTTTATTACTATTATTTTGTTAAAAAATATTTTATACTTAAAATTAATTCGTATATTTTCTGTTTGCATTATGCTAACTCTTGATCCAAATTAATGCTTGTGGTAAACAATTCCGAGTGTATGTAAATTCGCTCACAACAGAACAATCGTCCGATGAAGTTTCAAGCAAATTTTGGTCTCACTGAGCGATATTTCCTTTGGAAAAACGATAAAAAAAATACTTGAGGAAAGTCTTCTGCAAAAATGTTAAAAACTCTTAAATGTTTCTTATTGTGCTATAATGTTCAGATAAACACTGTAAAAAATATTTATTGCACGATTTTTTCACATTGAATTATTTTTCTGAAGAGGTTATGAATTAGTGACCGAATATGCTTAAGATAATTTTTTCTGTAAGTGCTTCTTTCGATAAATTAAATAAAAATTTCAAAGGTTGCCGAGACTTACATATCTGTAACTATACACATATAAAGGATGATTTTTTAAGCATTTGGTTTTTGAAAATTGAAAAAGGAACAGAAAACTTGAAATAGTGAATGAAATATTTATTTGGAGCAATGCATCAATTCCTGCCATTTACTTTTTAAAGATTATTTCATGTAAATGTTGCCCGCGGCTGGATCCATCCGTGAACTCAAATTTTGACATATTTTTTCCAGCACTTTGGCTGGTTCTCACCAATTGCAGTTGTAACGTTCTCTTTCAGGGCTACCATTGTGGCTGGTTTGTCATGTACACAAGAGACTTCACTTAGCCCCACAAAAAATAGTCTAGTGGGGTCATTTGACCATGATCTTGGCGACCAGTGGACTGCTGCAAAACGTAAGATTAATTGCTCACCACACTCGCCTCTCAATAGGTTCATAGTATCGTGTGCCGTGTGAAATGTGGCACCGTCTTGTTGAAACCACATGTCAACCAAGTCCAATTCTTCTATTTTGGGCAAAAAAAAATCGGTAATCATCGGACGGTACCTTGACTGTAACGTTGCGAATTTCATTATTTCTGAAAAAGTACGGTCCAAACAGTGCATGGGCAGCTCTTGAACTGCCTCTGGCTGCTCTTAAGACCAAATTCAGCAAGTCTGTTTGTTGACGTACCCATTGAGCCAAAAATGAGCTTCGTCACTGAAGAAAAATTTTTCAATAAAAAATTGGATCTTCATCCAACTTTTATAAGTCTAATTTTGATAATAAAATTCAATGATTTGCAAGCGCTGTTCGTTTTTTAGTTTATTCACGGTAAAATGGCAAACCTTACTGCATTTTTGGCGTTGACACATGTTATGAATCACGCGTTAGGTGTCAAAAAATTTACACTGAAAAAAACAAATAACAAAAAAATTATCCATTATTATACTATCACCTACAAAAAGCCCATTAAAGTTTTGTTTCATCTCAAATTCTATATTTTTTAAATATCTTTTTTAACGAACGAAGCTCAATTCCCTTCTTAGAAATGCACCAGAGGTCGCAGAATCGCGTTTAAACTCCGCGCCATTATAGTGGTAGAGTATTGCCAACTTTAAAAATAAAAGGTTGAGCGCAAACTGTCAACCAGATTGTTTACAGCTGTCAGTTTCGTTAGTCAACCTCTAGTATATTTTTTAATTTGAATAAATAATTTGATGACAAAATTTATCTAAAATTTTGTGGTTTCAACTAAATTTGTGGTTACAAATTGTTGAAAATATTAGAAAAAGTCTGCGGTGAGTCAGTTTTACAAAAAACATACGAATTGTACAAACTTAATAAATCATTCAAAGTAGGTCGAAACGTGATTGTAGACTTGCCTTGTTCAAAGGTGATTTAAGAGTTCCCTTTATTAAAATACTTCTATAATATTATGTATTTAACATCAGCAAAAATTTTTGCACATCTAAATATCGAATGTTTTTAGTTTATTTTTCGTACGTAACGGTTCATCAAACAAGAGGTGTCCTTTTAAATTTCGCGCCATTATTAAACATCTGTCAACATTCAATTATCAACGTGTTCAAATAGTGAAATTCACTACAAATTTTCTGGATTTTTGGGCCCCTATTCTGTATTGCGATGCGATACACTACTGAATAAATTGTATTGGAGAATGCATTGGATCCTATTGGTTTTCGTATCGCACTGCTTTCGCATCGCATTGCAGAATAGGGCCCCTGATTTCTTGAAATGAAAACTTTAATTGGCCGCTGATATCTTGCGATTTAACTGCATAAGACTTTTTTTGTAGCTATGTTAAAGATAAAGACTAGGTCAAAGGTCTACCAATGATTCTAGCACTTAAAGAAAATATCAGAGCGAAATATAGAAATATTAGGAAATGTGATGAAAACTTTCATTAATAAAATGACCATTTGTTGACAAAAATAGTGCGTTTTTCTATGGACTTAAAATAAAACCTCTTGTTGGGCGAAGACCTAGCTCCGAAAAAAGGTCCTTATGTTCGGTCCTCGAAAATCCTAGCAAAATGAGATCTGTATATTTTACATTGAATTACAAAATCAATTCCATTTACTAAAAAAAAAGCTACACAACTTTTACAAAATTTCGTAGGCATACTAAAAACAATATTTTACTTTCATATTACCAGGTACATTTTGCCGCGCCCTCGCCCTAAGTACGCTACTGCTTGTTGGAATGCCCTGTACATTTAAAAATTTATTATTTAAATATACCTATTTCTCTAATCGATTTATTAAATCAAAAACTAGAGCTGACTTCTTAGAACGCTCACTTATATTGTGGCCGGAATATCATAGGGTCGTTGTTCATTCATTAAAATATCAACTTTAAAGAAATTAGCAAACCAGCATTCCATTGAATGGGAGAAATACAATTCTATAGAAACTCATCCAAAATCTAGCGAAGGTTGCTAAGTAGCATATTATAATGAAATATTCAATTGTTATAGATTAAGTACACCAAGTCAGATTACAAAGAAAGCTACATATATCAAAACTCCCAACCCAGGTGTTAAATAAATTCTTCTGCATTTAGTCCAATTTCTTCATACCGCCAAGTACTTTAGACTGGTAATTCGCCAAAAACTCAAAGGTCTTATTTTTAGATAAAAAATGCAAACTTTAAACTAATGCTTGTTCTTATATTCTTCTTAGATTTTTCCACTTTATTTTCTCCCTTTACGAAAATTTGAATTTTCCTCCCCCTCTTTGGAAGTACAGTTTTCAACCACCTTTGCAATCAGAATACTTGCGTTCTCTCTTCATTGCTATACTCTGCTGTGCTGTGCTGTTCTCTTTTTTAGTTAGAATCTCCACAGTCATCCTTTTCTTACACGCATGAACTATGCACGAAATGTTAATATTTTGTCTTCAGTATATTTGCTGTGTTCTTATTCTTCGTTAGAACCTTTTTAACTTTTTGTTTATTTTAGTTTTGTAATGTTGCTTTCTCGGGTCTTCTTCTGGGTTCGTCTTTTGTTGTTGCTTCTTATCTTCAAAGCTGACGCATATGTTTTTTTTTATGCTTTGTTCTTCCTACAATTCTCAGCGTTGTTGTCGGTGTTGTTGTTGCTATTGTCGCTGTATGCAAGGTCGTTTGCGTACAAATTTAAACACTGCTTGAAGGTCGTCCTTTTTTTTGCGTTTCTCTCTTTCTAACTCATGCTAAGTGGTTATGTTTTCTTTAGCTCATTTGCAGCGCAGCCTTTTGTGCTGTTGATAGTGTTGTTTTTTTTACTTACACGTGACATGTGTTTCTTTTTGTTTTGTTTTTTTTTTACTGTCTCATATCGTTTTGAAAGGGTTAAGAGTTCATGCAAGTTCCTAAAGAACTTAGGTAATTGCACAATTGCTTTGTTTAAATTAGTTTTTTGTTTTTATTCTGCTAGAAGTCCGAACAGCCTATTCTGCCCTCAGAAGCGAAAAGGGCGTGTCGCAATAACTTTCATATTCTTGATTCTTATGACATCGGATAGCTTAAGAAATTACGCGTCTAATGAACTACATACTCGAAATCCCGGTATCTTAGTTCAAACCTATAAAAAATATCCTAAGAGAATTTTCTCCATCTCTCTCAATTTTACAGGTATGGAGACGCCCATAAATTACGTGAGGTCTCCCCTTGGTGAGTTCTGGCGGGACCCCTCCCTTCCGTGAGACTTGCCTTATAATTTTTAGATGTAATTTGCTATAATAATGTATAGACTCTGCATTAAAAAGTTGACGTGAGATTTTCGTTGACCCCCCTCCCCCTTGGTGAGATTTGGTTAAACGGACCCCTCTCCCCTCTATTTTGACCCATGTAATTTATGGAAGCCCCTATTTTATCAGATTAAAATAAACAAAACATCAATTATGTATCTCGAAACGCACTTTTTTTTTAAATTTAGATTAAAAAAAAATGTTTGACAGAAATCTTACATTTTTGAAATTTATTTTTGATGTATAGATTTCAAAACCGGCCAAGTCCATGAACATTGATATCAATATTACGACTGCCCCTATCCTGGTAATATGAAATTAAAATTTTGTTTTTTAGCATAACTGCGAAATTTTGTAAATGTGGTGTACCTTCGAGAGAATGTGTGGGTGATTTTGTAATTCAATGTGAAATATAGTATATCTCATTTCTCTATGAGTTTCGAGGAGCAAACGTGAGGACCTTTTTTTATAAACAAAATTTCAAAAACAGAATATTTTCTGTTGATAGGAGGCGTCAAATTACCGCTTCGCCCCGGCCGCCCAATGTTCACGGTACGCCACGGTACACATTTCTTACCATCTTCAATTACATATTTTAACCTTATCATTTAACGTAAAGCCCTTACGTTAAAGCGGCATGGTTTTAACACTGCAATAAATTTTATAATACTGGCAAAGTAAACAAGAAAACGACGCCAAAGAAAAGTCGAAGGACTTGACGTTTAAAAGCAAGTGTTTCTAGAAAAAAAAAACTTCTTGCGTTCGTTATTTAGAATAGTGAACATTTTGAGCGTTCGTAATTTAGATACACCATGAATTTACTATATATGTATTTAGGTACCAAAAAGTACCCCGGTTGTTAAAAAAATATTTGAAGCCGATTAGGTCGAGAGCCCCACTTCCTTAGTATATACCAAATTTTCATTGGCGATTATTCTTCTGTTGATTTTGTCTCCACCCTACATAATAACATCTCGCTCTAAGTCGAAAGGTTCAAGTTAAAAAAATTCGAAAGGTTCAAGTTCAAAAAAAAAAACATCTTTTAGCAGTAGCGTCAGAAACGTTCGCATCCAGATAACGCCATTTAGTTGGTAATATCAGATGGGAAAAATATTTAATTTTGCTTGTGTATTTAGAAAGTCCTTCAAAATGGTGAGGTCGTAAAACTTAAAGGTCAAAAAGAATGTGCTGCAGAAGCTCATAAAAGAAATGCCGAAAACAAAATAACTCTTCGTCATTCTTTTTAATCTTTTGAAAAGTGTTTTTGAAGAAACCCTGCTGTTGCCTTTCCATATAAAGTAGCCTAACCCACTATCGCCTTTTCTTATTAACCTTCTTGTAAATCTTTATTTGCTAAATACTTAAGTACATTTGCTAAAAAGTGCAACCTCTAAGGTTTTTTCATTTTTTGTTTATGGAATAGAATCAGCTGATTCGATAGTGTAACCAACTTAATTATTTGAACTTTTTAAGGTTAATTCATCTCAAAACTTATACAAATTCAATAAAGAAATAATGTTGACAAGCCTCTGCCATCAACGTCAAACATCTCCATTCTACTCATATCTTTGTTTGTCGTGCTTCATTGACTGTAGCGCTTCATTTTGTGCTTCTGCGATATACTATGCGCTACACATTCTGTTTAACCCATTAACCCATTCGATTTCTTAAGAAGTTTTTTTTGGAAAGGCGCTAACATTTATTTGAAAAATTTTCTTACATTTGATTGAGTTAATATTCGAGTTAATATTTTTTTCATAAAAATATTGACTTATGAAGTTGCTGTAGCCGATCTCCGGGAGCATCTCCAAAAAATTGTTTTGCGGTGATCAGGATATCTCTGAACTAGTTATTTGAATTCAAAAAATATTGAAGATATAGCGGGTTTTCAAGAATGGCGGCTTTTCAAAAAAATAAAATTTTATTTTCGACCTAAAACTTTTGTTTTAAATTGTTCATAAAATTAATAATATTGATCGGATCGACAAAATCTACGATTAAAGACTAACAAATATTGTTTTAAAGTTTGTGATCAAATTTGAGCCTGATTTGTTAGATTGTTCTCGAGATATAAAAAATATAGTTTTGAGAAATATGTATTTAAAGGTTCAAAACAGGCTTATGTGTAGTAATTTTTCTTTACAAATTTGCCTATAATTATATAAAATATTTTTTGGGTATTCTCAAGAATATGTACTTCACGCAAATGCAAAAGATGTAAAATCAATACCGCTTAAGTACTTTGAGTAAAATTGACAGCTCAATAATTGGCCTGTAATTCTCAACGAAGTACATACGTTTGACCTTGTATAAATACTGGCATGATACAAACAGTTTTTCACTCACTCAGGAACGTTCCTTAAGAAAGGGACTTATTCAAAATTTAATTTAAAGCAATGTGCACAGTAAAAGTAAAATTTTTTAAAAATTCTGAAGAAAGCAGATCATAACCTGCTCCTTTAGGTTAATAAGCGTTTCCAGAACTACTGCGCCAGATATTTACAATTTTCTCATGTTGAAATATTGCCGCAAGTCATGAGTAAATTACGGCTTAATTAAGTTTTTTGAAAATGTATTTATTAGTCATCCTTTTTTGTTTCTTTACCTGTTTCTATCCTTCTCTTAGTTTTCATGTTTTCATAATATGCAGATTTTCTAAATACATACATACATATATACAAGTTACATAATATGATGAATTTGTTTTGACTTGGACCTACAAAATTTCTTTTTGTACATACATTCATGTAAAATATATACATAGTATAAAATGATTCTGATGAAATCGGTATACAAATTATAGATAAAACACGAAAAACAAATTCAATGCTAATTTTTCGAACAAAACATTGTTTTGACAACAAAAGCAAAAAGACCAATAGCAACAGCAACAATAACCGGCAAAAAGTCAACGACCATCGCATAAAAAATTCAAAATAAAAAACAAAAAAAATATATATATATATACATATGTATATAAAAAGAAATACGTAAAAACATAGATTTAAATAATGTTGAGGTGCGTTAACCTTAAAAAGAAAGAAAAAAAACAAATAAAATGATGATGAGCTGAGGGCGCATATAATAAAAGACTTACAAAAACCCAAATTTATACAAAACCAAATGTATTCTCCATCTCTTATGGAGCTTTTTGACAATGAGCCGAATGTGGGCGCGTAATAATTTTAAGAACAACAAAGTTTTGTCAAGTTTTTTGAAAAGTCATATGGGTACCAAATAGTCATTACATTGTATAGTAATCTAAACATAGTAAGAACATTCTTTGAAATACTAAAACTTCAAGTAGTTTAAAAATAAAAAAATTTGTCGTCAATTTCAAAACTTCGATTATACTCTCCAGGTTAAAATCAGGCAATCACTATTTTCTGGACCGAAAATTTCGTGAACACTTTTTTCCGCATATAAAATTATTGTAGAACAATTTTCAATATCTAGTCGATTTTAAAGGTCAAATCCTCCGGAATTATGTTAGTCAGATGATGTTAAACCTGCTCAAACCTCCAGTGATGTAAGAGATGAGGTTTAACAGGGACATTTCGGAAAAATTAAATTTGATCAGTTTTGATCTCTGAAACAGGAAAATATCTTTTTTGTTATGTCCTTTTAAGAACTTTTTTTCAAAAAATTTTTCGCTAAAGTTTTAAACCATTTCCCTTTGTTTATTTACAGTGCGACGATGGACTTTCACCAACGACACCTTTCAAATTTTTACAAATTGTGGAATAAATTGTAATATTTCACAAAAACAACGATAAGGGAACAAAAGACTCAGTGGCCAATTAGCCTGCCACACTAACACATACTTGAAAAAAAAAAAAAATACAAAAATCATCCACCTTAAACACCATAAATATTCATTCAAAAATCACCAAACTCATACAAAAATGTCAACAATTAAGGCTGAAAATGCACCAAATGGTGCACAAATGGTAACCACTTCAACAACAACAACAGTACCAAGTGCCACGCCTTTTAGCACGAATATTGGTGGTGGCGGCAGCAGCGCCTTTCAATTGTCCACCGTTGTCGCCTCTGGAACAGCAACAACAACATCGACGACGACGACACGCAACAACATTTCGGTGACGAATATCAAATGTGAGGCTGATGATTTACGCATGTGTACGACTACCAGCGCCACAACAACAACAACAGCAGCAGCAACAACAACCCCAATTAATGGCAACCTTGTGCCGGTGATCGCTACCAACACCAGCAGCTGCGGCGGTGGCAGTTACTTTAATGGTGCTACTGGTATTGGTATACGGATACCAGTGCCAAAAGCTGAAGATTCCGATTCAGAAGCAGAACTCACAAATATCGAAAATTTGAAGGTGACAAGAAGAACAAGCGGTGGCAGTAGCATTGGTGCGTGCACCACACAAAGTTATAGTAAAAATGGACCACGACCAATGTCGTGGGAGGGTGAACTTTCTGAACCAGAGACAACGGAAACAGATCTTATGGAAACGGAGAATTCGGTTAGCAATGACAAACAGTATATGCCGCACAATATGGGAATGGGAGGAGGAGGAGGTGTGGCAGTTAGCAACAACGGTTTGACAGTTATAAAAAGTGAAGCAACAACAACAACGCCAGCGCCGCCTACATCGGCGCCACCGTCATTTCATTCGCAGCAACATCATCATCATCAGCACCACCAACGTCAATATCATGCGAACATCAAACCCGAGATGGAACAGATTTCCGTAGAGATCTTAAGCGCACAGTCCACACTAATAACACCGTATCAAAAAATCAAACTCACGCATCAGCCACAACAGCCGCTGCAAAGTGACCCCATTAATCTGAAGTACGAGCCTGGTCTTGACAGTACGCCCACAGCCACAACAGCGAATGTCAATTCCCCGCTTCTTGCACGTAATAAATCCAGCAGTATGTTGCCAGCAAATCCTTCACCCGATTCCGCCATTCATTCCGTTTACACGCACAGTTCACCCAGTCAATCGCCGCTGACATCACGCCACGCCCCCTATACGCCATCACTCAGTCGCAACAATAGCGATGCATCGCACAGCTCCTGTTATTCATACAGCAGCGAATTTAGTCCCACACATTCGCCCATACAAGGACGTCATTCCGCTGCGGCAGCTGCAGCCGCAGCAGCTGCTGCTGCCGCCTATAGCAGTTTCAATGGTGGCACACAACTACATCATTCCGTCTTGTATCGGCCCATCTCAATTGACAGCCCAGCCAGTCCAGCGCTAATGAATGGCGATTCGTCAACAGCGCATAATTTGAGCAACAACGCACGCGCACGTGCTGCAAACGCCGGCCTTCCTCCTGAATGCGAAATGCTACTGGATCCTAGCAGTAGCAGCAACATCAATTCCTCCGATGCCTCAATACCTTCGCCAGGTATTTCACGTCAGCAGCTCATAAATTCGCCGTGCCCCATTTGTGGTGATAAAATTTCCGGTTTTCATTATGGCATTTTTTCATGCGAATCCTGCAAGGGTTTCTTCAAGCGAACCGTCCAGAATCGGAAAAATTATGTGTGTGTACGTGGTGGTCCCTGTCCGGTTAGCATATCAACGCGTAAGAAGTGTCCTGCCTGTCGTTTTGAAAAATGTTTGCAGAAAGGCATGAAATTGGAAGCTATACGCGAAGATCGCACACGTGGTGGGCGCTCCACTTATCAGTGCTCTTATACGTTGCCGAATTCAATGTTGAGTCCGTTACTTAGTCCTGATCAACAAGGTGCTGCTGTTGCAGCAGCAACGGCGGCAGCGGCAGGTGGCGGCGGTTCACAACTGCAACAGCAACGTTCTGTATTGAGTGGCGGCCCTGCTGGAAATGGTTATATCACCATTAAAACTGAGCATGGTGAACATGCGGCCTTGAATGGAATTGGTGTTGGAATCACAGCTGCGCGCCCAAGCAGCAATATTCCTGTTTTATTGCAGGTGAGTGAAATTGTTGCTATGAACTATTTCTCCATTTTTTATCTTGTAATTAAAATATTCCATTCCATTTATAGGAAATCATGGATGTTGAACATCTTTGGCAATACAATGAAGCTGAATTGGCACGACTTAATCAACCGCTAACTTCTTCGTCCTCATCGTCATCCAGTTCGTCAGCACATCATCATTCTTCTACAGGCAGCTCCAATCCAATCTCAACAAATCCACTGCTGGCCAGTGCTGGACTATCTTCAAATGGCGAGAATGCAAATCCGGATCTTATTGCACATCTTTGCAACGTGGCCGATCATCGGCTGTACAAAATTGTAAAGTGGTGCAAAAGCTTGCCACTTTTTAAAAATATTTCGGTAAGTACTTTGTGATTTGCTATTGTATTTAAAATATAACAATAACAATACAATATATTTTTATTATATACAGATTGACGATCAAATTTGCCTGCTTATTAATTCATGGTGTGAACTTTTGTTATTCTCCTGTTGCTATCGATCAATTGATACACCGGGAGAAATCAAAATGTCACAAGGCAAAAAAATATCTTTGGCCCAGGCTAAATCAAACGGTTTGCAGGTACGTGCTGTTGTGAGTAAACCATTAACATACATACGAGTGAAAGAGGGTAGCTTGAAATTGGTGTCATTTTACAGAGGCCATTATTAAATTTTGGATTTTATGTTTCATAATTAACAAAGGAATATGAACCCCATGATACATCGAAATGTAATTATTTGATTTCTGACATATGCTCTATTTTAACAAGTAGAGCCTCAGAGTTTGCTGAACTCAATCAGGTTTTTAGAGGGTCACTAGTATAAGATCGTGGCAAAGCTCTACCATGATCTTTTTGTTCTTATTCAGCATCCTTAATAGACTTAAATTACAGTTTCAGCATAGAGTTTTATTTGGTTAACAAGTCGTATGAATAACATTTAATTCAGATTCAATATGAGGTCCCTTTTCCAACTGGGTTGTTTTGACAGCTGTCATGTGTCAAATGGCTTGTTCATATGACGTTTGTGTTCAGTATTTAATACGAATCAATCATGAATAGACTTACTTCTGAACAACGTTTGTCGAATATTGGACCCACAGAATGGACCATTTAAGAACTAGTCGTGAGCAACATTTGAACGAAATAATTTTTAAACATTGAGTTGTAGGAACCGAACTATCATTCCAAATAGAGATTTGCATCAATACATTGATTTTTATGTATTTTATTTAGAAAACAAAGTAGGAAGCTCTTATTAGTTCACCCTTTATATGAAACTTTCTTTTATTTTTGGGTACTTAAATTTCCAATATCTTAAATGGGTTAGTAGCACATATTTCTTAAGTTTTTCTGCTTAACAATAAAAACCAGATCTAATTAATGGCAGCAAGAAGCGACGTCAGTTTTTAAGGCACTTCAGAAATATACATATTTTTTTTTTTTCAAATTTACTTGCACAAACTTTATTTTGAAAATTACTCTAAGGTATGAAATGTTTTATTTTTTTTGTAGGCATGCATCGAACGTATGCTTAACCTGACAGATCACCTGAGACGCTTAAGAGTCGATCGTTATGAATATGTTGCCATGAAAGTTATAGTGCTGTTACAATCCGGTATATTTATAATTTCCAATCGACTGCTAGAATATGTTACTTATGCCTTTATTTTACAGATACAACTGAGTTGCAAGAGCCTGTAAAGGTGCGTGAATGCCAAGAAAAAGCTTTACAAAGTCTACAAGCCTATACTTTGGCACACTATCCGGATACACCGTCGAAATTCGGCGAGCTATTGTTGCGCATACCTGACTTGCAGCGCACATGTCAAGTAGGTTTTTGAAATTGAAATTAAAAATATTAATTAAATTTAATTTTATTTCACAGCTTGGCAAAGAAATGCTGACAATTAAATCACGTGATGGTGGTGATTTCAATTTACTCATGGAACTGCTACGTGGAGAACATTGACAAATGCTAATACAGGAAAAAATACCAATATTTGATATTTCAAAATGCAGCTATAAAAGAAAACGTATGGTTTTCTTTTGGATTAAATTGAAAGTGCCAACCATCAACAATTACACACCAGTAAACAGACGCATAAACGTCGTCGTTGTCGTGTTCCTTCACAACATGAAAACATGGAATTTAAATCATTATTCGAACATGCATTAATATATAGTATTTTTTTAAGATTTTAGTTAGAAAACATGTGCCTAAAAAAAGATGTTAAAAAATGCAGTAGTTAAGCCTAAAAGCTTTAAACTGTGCGGGAAACCTATTTGCAATCGCAACAAGTTTGCCAAATTTTTAATTGATAATTTTTTTATATAAACCTAAACAATTTTAAAATAATTATATAAAACATATTTGTAAAATGTTTTTTTTACAAAACTTTGATGAGACTTGATTTTTCTAAAACGAATAAGAGATAAATAACTAAACAAACGAAGATTATTCTTGTAAGTAAAATGTATTTAAAAAATAACTTAATACAACAATAACAACAAACATACATGCAGCACAGATTTGTTAATGAAAAGACTATATTTTGAAATCAATATAAAGAATTGTAAATGTATATATATATAATTAAGGCAACTTTTATATATAGCATATAAAAATAAAAATTCTTGTATTTATATAAATATACACGCACACATGCATATACAATATATATTTATATGCTGGCGTTGTATTTTTTAAAATTTAAATAAAAAAATATAAAACAAAAGTCTAAAAAGTAAAAAAAGACTTGTAAAAATTCCAACTATTATAGATTTATGTAATAATTTAGTAAATAGTGAATGTAGTATTTAGTTTGTAGTGCAATTCAAACGACAACAAACATTTTTAGTATACATTATTTTCTAGTGGCTTAAAATGAAATTAATCTGTATTAGTTTTCAAGTATGTATGTTGTTTTGTAAGTGCGTTAAATAATGATACAAAAAATGTAAGTCTCATGCAAATTTCAAACGAAAATATTAAAACGCATTGTAGCGACGTATGAAATCTACATGATTATTAAATAACATGATGCTACTGCTGTATGCAGTATCATGGTATGTTACTCGTACGCCATTTACAATACAAAACTGCATGTAAGCTTGAGTACAAATTATTATTTTATAATTATTTTTAAGTAAGCGATTGTATAATTTATTCAAAACGTCTCCAAATTTATTTTGCTTTCAAGCAGCACAACATTTGCGCAAACTGCTGAATTCCTATAATAATGAATATGGCTGGAGCCAATTTTTCAGGCCTTTTATTTTAATCAGAAAATATTTTGAATGCTTTAAAATTTAATTTTCAAAAGAAACTTTTAGAAATCAAGCCTGATGTTTTAAATTTTGTTAAAGCCTGACTTATAAAAATCTTATTGACTAATTTTAAGCAAATACAAAAGTCGTAGTTTTTCTAAAAGTTAATTTTTTGCTTATAAACTTTCCTGAATAAGATATATCATTTTCACGTCACATTTTTCGTAAACGTAGCCAAAGTTTCGGATATAACCAAGAAGTAAAGTTCTAAGCATTTTAGCTTATTCTCGACCTATTCTTTGAAATTTAAGTAAAGATTAAAAAAAATCATAAATAAGGGATATTGTTGCGAGAAATCTAAATCGGGCGCCTACTTTGCTCTGTCGTGTCCGAAAATGTGAGTACATTCAATAAAAAAAGTGACGTCATTGAGTTAAACATTATTGAAGAAAGTTGCATAAGTTTACCTTTCAGAAAGTCTATATCTCATCGTTGTCTTCACAACAAAATATTTTAAAATTTTTGCGGTGTAATTGTTTTGTTGGGAATTTTTTTCGGAAACCTTTAGCTCTGAGAACCCTAGGCTTGATGTTATTTTGTTTTTTTTAGAGCAGCCTATTAAGAAGCATCTCAAAGAAAATTGACTGGGATATGTTTTACGCTGTTTATCATGACGTATGAGTAACTTTTTATTGAGATTATTCTAAATTTTCATATCGTTTATTATAGTTTCGATGAAAATAGAATTTACACATGCGAGTATTATTTCATTAAAATTTCGAGTATGTACTCGACATTGATATGCACATTTATAATAATAACTGTTAACAAAAAGTCGTTAGTTTCATTAAAAGTCTGAGTACAGTCCATACAAATTGAACAAAAAAAAATTTAACATTACAGTTTGCTGCCTTAATAATAAAGTCATAAGAGCGAGATTACACAAAAAGAAATTAAATTTAATTAGCCCAGGCTATGCGCTCCTAACGAATGTTTGCTGAATTCGAATTCAGTCTTTACATTATTTAAATAAAAACGCGTTCACATTAAATTCGTATTCAGCGACATTAAATCTATTGGAAAAAACTTAAACAACTATGTATTTGGTATTCCAATGAGTTAATAAAAAATCTGAAAAGATGCAAAACTGACACCAGACTCTAGTTTGTGGTCTCAAAATACAAAAGGAGCACATTGTCTGTTGATACATGAAATCAGTTATATTTTCAGATTTTTCGTAATTAAAACAAATCCTTGTACAATGGTGCAAACTCTTTTTAAAACCAAGATTTTCTGCAGTTATTTTTGGTTTGCTGGAATAACTTTTTTGGCTATTAATTTCAGCTTGCGCAGCAGAAATTCGGTGCACGTTGTGCAGTAACACAATGACACAAAAGAAAATAGTGAAAATTAAAATAGTTTGAATAACTAAAGTAGAAATAACTAACTTGATCGAAAAACCTGACGATATGCTCCTAATAAATTTTGAGTCGCTAAATTCAATTCCTGTGCATGTCCTATTTCAAAATCTCTGGTATTTTTTTTTTCTTGAAATCGCGCTGAAATCGAATTATTTTTTTTTCTTAATTGCAAAATATCAATTCTATATAAAGAAAATCTGACTTCATTGTACAACGGACAGGTTAAGAGAACAGAAATTCATGTGCAGCAGCACATAGCCTGAGCTGGTTTAAGAATTTTTTTTTTTTGCGATCTGGAACTATTTTATTTTTCAGAATTTCTCAAGCTCTTGATTTGTATTTTGCTTGAGCACATTTTAGCGCACTACAATTACAACAACAAATAAGAAAAAAGGCAAACAAATACCGGTGATTTGTAAAAAGGAATTCAGAATTTGTTTCTTTAAATATCGTCGTCCGGAATTATCTGTAATATCTGCGTTATTTAGTTTTGATAAATCTATTGAAAACTGATTGAAGCTATCTAATTAAAAAAAAATTGGGCTTGTTGGTCGTTTATTCAATAATTTACTTAACAAAATTATTTCCTTTTTTTTAAATTTGTTATATTAGAAATAGTCATTCCGAGGCGGCGTCTTATAAAACTTATGAAAAACTATAGTTGCAATTTTATTTATAAAAAGAAGTTTAAAAAAATTAATTTTTATTATCTATTGTTAGCTTTTATTAATTTTTTTTAAAGAAAAAAAAGTTGTCCCTTAAAAATCCTGCAACAGGATTTAAAACAAGCGAAGAAAAAAAAAAATATTAAACATCTTCATTGCGTTGAATGAGTTATATAGAGTCGTTGACAAAAAACTTAAGATATTTTAAAATTTGAACTTAAAAATGAACTCATAAAGAACATTGAAGATACGCTAAGCGTTCCATTAATTTATCTAACTACAAACATAGCAAATTTAATTGGCAAACCTTAAATTTTCGTTTTTTGTTCTTATAGTTATGTATTAATTTTTTTTTTTGCACAAACGAAAAATCAAAATTAGTTTTAGTTAAAAATATATTAAATTTTAGTTGTATTGTTCGTTTTATTTTAAAAATTTTATTCTATAAATAGCGTTAGAAATTTAAATAATTTTTTTTTTGTTTTTTTATTATTAGAACTACGAAGTTTTAAAATAAATATGAAGTTACATTATTTACTTAACATATATTATATACAAGCGATTTTTTTATACTCTATATATATGTATACAAATATATATATATTTATATATATGTATATATATTGAAAATTGAAATAGCAAATAATAAAAACATGCAATGCAATATTTGATATCAAACAAAAATTAAAAATGTTTTATTTTTCAATCGCATTTCGTAGCAAAAATCTGAGTTGCTGAGCTTTTCTTCACGATTTTTTATCTATGATTCTAATTTATTAATAATATATGCGTTTCCGTACAATAATGCATTAGTCCTTTTTATAGAATATTTTGCCAGCTTTACTAAAAATTTTTTTTTGTATAAATTTTTTGATTGCAGCGCTTTGTGGACTAAATAGTGTAAATTGGATTAATGCGCTATTGTACGGGAACGCAGCTAGACAAGCATGTTCTACATATCACTTCCGAGCGAAATTGAAACGAAATCACATGAATTTTATTCGAATGTGAAATGTAGAACATGCTTGGGTATGTATATTATTGGGGACACCCCCTCAATCGGTTCGAAATAGGACAAACAAATTTTTAAAATTAATCTAAAATTTTTATCTTTTACCCCTACGGACCCTATTTCAAAGTTAAATTTACCTGAGCCGCCATTTACTTCAACTGTTTTGAGCTTTTAATTTTAAGAAAGAATATATTCAAAAAAAGTATCATATGGATCTAATTTTCGAGACATAGTCATGGGAAGTTGCGGATATTACTTTCCTAAATATCATTTTAAGTTGGAAACTCCTGAACAGATTTTAAATATACTGACGTCATATGGAATGCCATTTTACTGTATATTGATGCTTACAAATTTGAAATAATTTTCACGTGCTTTGAGGTATAGAGGTTTTTTAAAAATTGTAACCTTTGCGTAACTGTTTTCTTTAAAAATTGTATCCCTCCCCACTATTTTGACTCACGTAATTCATGGACGTCCTCTAATTTCGATATTAGGCGTGTTTTTTTTGACGCGGCTATCCGCTTAAAAATTTTTTTTGTATAAGAAATTAGTCGGCGATGAGTATCGCCGACTAAATAAACTGTCATTCTCCTACAAAAATTTTTTTTTAGCGGGTACCCGCGTCAAAAAAACACGCCTATTGACGCTTATAAATTTTTCTGCAATTTAAGTTTGATGGCATGCTATATCATGTGAGCGCAAAGCGATATTGACACACATGTTGTCAAACCGTGCTGTACAACATGAGGGATCATTTGAACTGCCCTAATAGCTACGATTTATGAGATTGGCGCTGTATGTCTTAAATAACATTGCAAAATTGTGCAATTGCAAAACTTTGCAGCGAATCGTAAATGGTTTTTTATGTTTGCTTTGCAATATACCATATAGACACGCTATTTCGGCAAAAAAAATTGTGATATTAATGTTGGACTTTAAAATTTGTCAGATTTTAATCTGACATAAGCTTATCGATTCTTTCGTTTTTGACATTAGTGGTGGTGGCATTAAATTGAATCGAAGTAAAACCAGGGACGTTACACTTATGAGGTTTTGCCAGAGACAATTACTTTACGATGCTTTATAAAATCAAAAATTATTCCCTGGAAATACTGGGGCCTGCTGCTACACTACATCAAATTGAATACATTTTTTTAGTGGAATTTCAAATAAGGTGTGATATATTTGCGGATTGAACAATTTTAATGGGATAAAGTTGTTTTTTAAATACATCGTCGTCATCAAAAAAAAAAAAAAAATAAATACATACAGTGTTGTGCAAAAGAACAGTGTCAAATCACTGCTCTGCTACAAAATCGTGTATCTCATTTAATATTGGGAGCACACAAAAACAATTTAGAAACCAAACAATATATTCATTCATTATATAAAAATAAAATTATATTCAAATTCGGTTTTATATTTTTTAAAAAAATTTGAAATTAATGTGACTACATTCATTTGTCTGTGTGCAAAACAAAAGCAACCAGATTTGAAGAATGTAAAAGTAGAAGAGAATTTCCAAAAATTAGCGGTAAAAGTACCGTTATTGCCAAGCAGATGTTGTTTGTGAGTCATAACAATTCAAGTTTTGTTTAGTTTTTGCGCTCGCTGTGACATTGACTGTTCAGTTTATAATGGCCCGTGACAAATACTGTAATTCTCTAAAATATTTCCGAATACGATCATGAAAAATAGCTAATATCTATCGCAAAACAATTTAAAATTAACCGACCAATAATTTGTAGATTAATAAAAAAGTATAACAGCTGTTGTTGCTATTATTTTGCAATGCTATATCTTGGCACCTTAGGTAGATTTTTTTACGTTTTAGTAAGCCAGTTTTTTCGTAAAATTTCGTAGAGATCTGGTGGGTAGATACTTGAGATCAATGATCTTTGGAGCAAAAAAAATGGTCTCCTCGAGACAAAAACATCGAAACATCATGTTTTAAGATCGGACTGTAAATACCGGAAATATGACTAAAAATTTAATAAGAGAACCGTTACGTTCGGTAAAAAAATTAAAAACATTTTATAAAATAGTTTTAATGGAATAATCGAAATACTGCTGTTGGTAAAGTTTAATGATTTTTTGCAAGCTTTAATTATCTGACACTAAAAAGGTACATCAAGATGGTAGAGCTGAGATCTGGTGGGTAAGTACTAGAATGGGGTCCTTGATGTCAGTAACCCTTAAAGCAAAAAATTAGTCTACGATCAGACTGTAAATGCCGATGATATGAAGAAAACTGTAAATGCGCGACCTCGAAATTTTCTTGCAAAAATGCTTCAGTTTCGATGGTGTACGGTGAAATTTTTTTTTGCGGTACGGTCTAATGTACATGTTAAAGCAATCAGATTTTTTTCATATATACATTCAATTTCCAAAGAAGCTTTACCCAGAAATTTCTGACCAGTTCTCGTTATTTACATGCTTATGTTATTTCCACATCATGATTTTTTCCTTCATAAGGAATTTGTATTGGGTACTCCCTGATTTAATACAATTCTCTCAGCCACACAAAACAATAGGGCGGTTCACATTATCACACATGTTGTCCTTCATTGCTTGACAACATGTATGACTGTCAATATTGCTTTGCGTTCACATTATCGAGCATGCCATCAAACATCAATTGCAGAAAAATTTATTAGCGTCCACATCTAAGTAAACTGCCTGAAATCTTATTTAAAATGAAAAATGATTACTAGGCTTGACAGTCAATTCACACAGGTTGTATAGTACGACAAGCTGGCAGAAAAATCAAAAATTTTTGAAATCCATCCAACATGTGTGTCAAGCGGTCCATCCCACCGTTCACATTATCGAACATTGATGTTGTCACACCATGTTGGACAGCATGTGTGATAATGTGAACTGGGCTAATGACCGATTTGTACGCGATCATAAGCCCAGTTCACATTATAACACATGCTGTCCAACATGGTGTGACAACATCAATGTTCGATAATGTGAACTGTAGGATGGACCGCTTGACACACATGTTGGATGGACTTCAAAAAATTTTGATTTCTCTGCTGGCTTGTCGAACCGTACAACTAGTGTGAACGCTGGCTGTCGAGCCTAGTGCAAATTTTTCATTTCAAATAAAATTTCATGGAGTGAACTTCAATGGCGGCCATCAATAATAATCAGTTTTGGCAAGATTTTTTTGAACTTTATTAAATTTTTGCAGAAAAAAAAGGTAAATGTAAAAGAACCGAAATGCATTAAATAAGCCATGTGAAGTGCTTCTAGTAAAATTGAAGGAAATCGAGCCAAATGCTACGGATGACGTGCTAAAAATAGAGATTAAAGCCCAATTTCCATGTGATCTTATCTTATTAAATATCAGGGAGGACATCACATGCTATAAAGATAGAAAATGTATGCTATTCACTCTCGCATTTTCCAAGCGCATTAGGTTCTGTTCGCATGCTGTTTCTTTCTAACAAAAACTTGATTTGATATCCCTGATATGGGATAACGAAAGATAGCATGGAAATTAGGTTTAACTCTATACAATTGTTACCATAGAGAACAATTACAATGTTTTCTCTTCAGAGGTTAAGGCAGAGCTAAAATTTAGTGATGTGTGCGCCTCAAAATTTTTCTGCAAATGATTTGTGACAAGCATGTGTGATGATGTGAACGCATAACGATATTTACAGTTATTCGTGTTGTCGAGCCATGTTGGACAGCATGTGTGAAAATGTGAACTGGGCTATACAGTGCGACTGTCCTTAAAAATTTGTGGTGACAGCAATATTCGTGTCCTATGTATTGCGCGCAAAATGCTTACGTATGATGCAGCGTGCCGGTATTAACTACACATTGATCGTTTGATGGAAGACCGTTATAACTCAATAAATAAAATTTTCAAGTTATTAACTGTCATTTAATGTTTTATTTTGTGGGAAAAAATCATAACGGTGTCTTATCTACATACTTTTATTTTTTTCTCATATATTTAATATAATTAGCAAAAGTAATAAATAACAAATACTAAGATGAAGAGCTAGAAATTTTCGCTTTTTTTTCTCTTCCCCATGTTGTATTCTTTGTGACCATCACTGTCGTATCAAGTCGTCACACTAAATTTCACTAACATATTTTGATGTGGCTACCCTGGAACAAAACAGTAGTGGTGAAAATATTATAACAAGCAAACAAGCATTCCTGTGTGCCCTTTCACACTTATGAATATTACCGTACTCACACACACCTAATAATATGTTGAAAAAAGTATAGCTATCTCTTTTGCAACCTCTCCAAAATAACTGATATGCTCCCTGTGAGTGAATTTATGCTACATTGCTGGTAATTGAACTGTATAGTTTTTGTTGTTGTTGTTGTTGCTCTTGCTCCTCCACAGTGGATGTTAAAAGATTTTCGCTTGCTCAAAAAACCGTTCAGTAATAAACGAGACTTTGAACGTATTGGTTGGGGAATTGTAAATTAACGTCGTGGTATCGCGAAGAACGTGAATTAAAACGAGAAAATGAGAAAAAAATCAACAACAGTAGAAATAAATATAAAGTGCAAAAATTGAAAACGTTTGTGTTTGAAAGGCGGCTTCACAGTGCTGCATTTTGAAGTCATGTAGTTAGCAAAACAAAAATAAAAATTATTATTATTTAATTAAGTTTACACCAGTAAACCTAAAGTTGATTTAATTAAAGCAAAAACCACGGAGCGTTGGAAAATCGAATGTCGTGTGCGAGAGAAAATTAAATAAGAAAAAAAAATTAGCAATTTTAATCAGCTGTCTTCAAGTTAAGTGAGAAAGAGAGCGAACGAGCTTGAGAAAACGTCGTGGTAGGGAAGCTGCTGTTGCTGCCTTTGCAGTAATGAATTATCAGTTTTCAAAGTATTTTTGTTGTATTTTTGATAATTTTTTCAAAACAAAATGTAAGATAAAAAAATAATAATCAAAAATTTTTAAATTTTATTACCTAACTGTACTGAAAAAGAGAAACCAATTTTACGAACGAAACGCAAATTTGCGTTTTCTTCCCATTTTTGTTTGCTTCTTCTTCCCTTTGCTCTGTGTTCTTGTTATGTGCAACAAAAACAGCAACAACAAAAATTCGTTCGCGAGTGCGTATTTGTGAAATTTCTTTTTCTCTTTGGTGTTGCATTGTCAACTGTCAAAATTAGGCAGCAGTAAGGCAACAAAAACGAATTAACAACAAATTTTCGAAAAAAAACAACATATAAATCTAATAAGGAATAAATACAAAATAACAAAAAAAAAAAAAAACTTGCAACTACGTTGTTGTTGTAATTTTGCATGTTGCTCCAAAACAAGAAAAAAAAAGAAGACAAAAAAGTAACAACAATTACATTTACCACTAAAGCTTAAAGTTTAATAAAAACAACAAAAATTGCAACAACAACAACAGAGATTACTTCGTCGTCATTACTGCAACAACAAAAACAACACAACATATTTTGATTTCGTGATGTAAGTTCAAAAAGCAATTTTTTTTTTTTTAAATTCCTACAGTTTTTTTCCGATTTTCTTCACACTTTGGTTTCTTTCCTCTGTGATTTAGCATTTACATCTTAATAGTAATTTTGTTTTTATCTCTACGTTTTACATTTCTTGTTGCTTTGCCGTTTTTTTTTTTGCTTCAATTTGATTTCTTTTTTTCTCGTCCGGTTTGGTCACCCAAATTTTTTGAGCTGCTCTTGCTCTCGGCAACGGAAGTTACCACCTCGTACGTTGCTTTTGTTGTTTATTGTATGTGCGAGTTGGTTGCACCCTAAATTATATTTTAAAATTAAATTAAATCTGATGTGATTTAATTAACCTGCATGTAAATCTGGTGCTGGCGAGTAATGAGGATTGGACTTTTTTGCGGGTATTCAGAAGTTTTTATAGTAAATAAGCTGAAACAGGTTCGTTTTCGTATTTTCCGAATTGAGAGAGGACCATCACCCAAAAGGGTTTTCGAACGTTTTTAGGCTTAAGTTACTTTGGCGACTATCCTTTTTTTTCTTAAATCTACTTTTTCTTACAAGGTTTTTAATTGTAAGACAAGAAAAAAAAAAAAACAAAAAATCTCGGCGCAGATCTAGTTTTGCAGATATAGTCATCTAAAATTGCGGATATAGCTTTTATCTAAACCAGTACAAGTTGAGGACCACTGAATAAATTTCCACAATTTAAAAAAAAAAAAAAATTTCTTGAGATTGTTTTTTGTTGCCTTATTAAAAAGTGTTATTTATAAAAAAAATTGAAATAAATGTATTAATTGAGCTTTCTTAATAGCTAAATAACATTATAGGTTAATAATAAATTTTTTTGAAAAAATAGCAGTTAATCAAAAAAAATCTCAAAATTTTACAAAAATCGTCATATCTCAAAAACTACATAACGAACTTCAAATTTTTGTACACCGTTTTATACCCTTACTACCTTTCATATTATCATATATTTTAAAAATTTGCTCAAGGGTGCCCAACTTATATGGCTCTCCATAAAAGCTGTATCCGCAACTTCCGAAACTAGCTCCGATCGGCACTTTTTTTTTATAGATTTATTTTTTATTCCTAAAGCAACTTCACCTAAAAAAAAAAAATCAAAAAATAGTCGCTTAAATAAACCTATGCCAAATTATATGAACATTTCAAAAGAATTTATATATTGGCTCCAAAGCGTTTCAACAAACGGCAACACTGATTCATTTTCTAACTTTTCGAGTTTTGAGCTCACTCATCAAATTTGATTTGAAAACTTTCGAGGCGTGCGTAAACTTTGCTCCATACAAATTTTTTCCAAGACTCGAAAAAGTTCTCAGTTTACGCATTTTATAGTAACTTCGGGTAATGTGATATGGGTATTTTTGTATCTTAAATTACACGTAACTCTTATAGCATAGCTTCTATTTATTTATGTATCATGCATTATGCAGTATATTACAACTTCGGAGCTCTATAGCGTATGCCAATCTGAAGCAATTTCAGCGAGATGGAGAATAGCCAAGTGACACCTCTAAATTAAATTTGCAGGTAATGTGATATATAGCGTTTGGAAAATGTTATATACCATCATGAAAAGTATAACAAGTATAAAACAGTAGGAACTAATAATACAATAACATTACATCTTTCAACAGAGTTTCCATAAAAAAGAAAACTAGATTTAAACTGAATCACTAAGCGAAAAGCAGAAAATATTAAAGTCAGATAGATGATTCACGTACAAAAATTGCTTGTCGTTTTGGAAGATAATCATTGTGAGCCCAAATTAAATCCAAACCCAAATTGCAGGCATTGAACTCAGATCTGAATCTTTGTATCCCTTTGGAAGAATTTGTTGCAAAAAGCACAGGTAATGTCCTTGCTGGGTGGACCAAATTGGACTATATCACATTACCCGAATTTCAGTTTTAATATACTCGGGTTATTTTTATTAAACACACATTTCAGCAAATAAAGAATTCACATTATTTGTGACAAAATATATTCATCTACTAACAAATTTTAGTACTTCGGCTATAATACTTACTTTATATTGGGCTTAATTCACTCATGAAATGTACACAAATAATATCTCGACTTGTGGCTAAATCAATTTCACCGCACTGAGACCAAAAACAGTGGATGCGAACGCACAAAACCTTGCAGCACATATCTTTTTCCGTTACTGTTATGTTGACAAAAAAAATTTTGTCGAGAATTGCTTATTTAACGAAATATGATGGCATATCACATAACATGACCATATCACAATATCTGAAGTTACTCTATACGGTTGTCGAAGCATTTTTGCGCTTAGAAGAATACCCTTTACTATAGCATGTCGGGTACAAGACCAAGTCTTCGAGTATAAAGCTGGACCCCAACGCACACATTATAAGTTGAAGAGATATTTTTTTTAATTCAAAATAACTAATATATCTGGGTCCTCATAAAAAGTGCCACCATGTATATTGTAATGAGCTTTATGGAGCTCCTTTGATACCGTTATATTCAATATAATAAACTAACCTCTTTGTGCTACTTTCATCTCGCTATGTAGAATTTAATTCAGTTTGATTAAAACTTCACACAGTTTTACATATTAATAGTTTGGGAACCCGCTGACGAAGTCCGAACTCAGTTTTCGATCTTCTCTCATCAATTGGTGCAATAACCATTTTTCTTAGCAAATAGTGCCTTGGTGATTTCTGAAATTAAATATCGATCTTTTCTATTATAGTTTTCAATAGAACTTTTAATTATAAGTGAAAATACTGCAAATTAGAAAGCTTGAAATTTAACATACAAAGAGAGCCATAATAAATTTAAATAGTTTTCTTTGTCTCGATATCTACATGAAGCCTAATTTTTTTTATTATTAAGTTTTGTTGCTTGCTTATTATATTTCATATATGTACATATTTAGTAATTACTGTAACGAAACAAAAGTAAGCGTTTGAAATTAATTACAGAAAATTTTCTGAAAGCGTTAATTTAAAAAACGCCTAATGCAATAAGTCTTAATGCAAAAACCCAGAATACAATAATGGCCAGAATATATGAACTAAGGCTCAATATAAAAAATTTAGTAATTCCCAAAATATATGATAAAGTTCCAAAATATTATAGTTCTCTATGAAATAGTTAATCCCAAATAAATTAATCCCCAAAAATAATGAAATCGGGTTATTCTCGATTAAATTGAAGGCGTTTTAATTTTGTTGTATCTTCGTTTCGGAACGAAAAGTTTAGAAAAAAAAAAATTTTTTTGCAATTGTTTTGTTTTTTATTTGCTATGGTTCTTTACAAGTTCATGCAATGACCAAGATATTGCAAGCTTGGAACTTTTTTTTTTAGGAAGATCACTGATGAAGCTCTGTAGCGGAAACTGAAACCAATTGCCTGGTATTTATAGTCATTTATATACCATTAATCGAATAAATTTGAATGAAAATATCTTTCGCGTTATTGCGTTTTTTTTTCTTAAGACGGTACTTTTATGCGATTTGAGATAATTGATATTTTGTTTATGTCAATTTGTTAAAATACCTATAAAATTGAGATATACCGGCATTTGGAGTAGTTCATTGGACGCGTAATTTCTTATGCCATAAAAATCACGAATATGATTTTTTTTTTTCAAAATATGCCCTTTTTGCTTCTGAGTGCTGTATTGTTATTTCAGTTTTTATTTGCATATTTATTATTTTTCTGATTTTTATTGAAAGCAAGTAGTTACCTAATGCATTGCATTTTTTAATTACATACTTAACTATAAATATTTTATGTCTGTTGTGCATACTTAAATATAATTTAGTAGATTTAAGTGCACTAAATAAAATATAAAATTAATATATATAAATATAATTACAATATATAATATAAGTTTTCTGTACTTCAAAATACATTTCAAGCGATATAATATATTATGTATATTAATGTAGTAATTTTTTTTTATCTTGGCTTATTTGCAAAAGCCAGAAACTACACACATTGCTACATGAAATAATCCAGCGTTGTCAAATCATGCGATCTTGGCGGCTCTTTGATTTTTTAATCGCAAAGAATCATTTAAATTTTGAGTGATAATAAAATTGAAATTTTTGTGAATTTAGGAATATTCCACATTTTGCAAACATTGTTGCGTTATTAATCTTGTCATGATGAAACAAACCAATCTTTACAGAAGATAAATGACACGAACGTTTACAGATTTGATAAAAGTTTTCATGTTACATCACAATTAGAAAGTATGACACTTAAAAAAAAACACCCCTTAGTAACTGCTTAAAAATATTTATTTGAAATGAGGTTGTTCATATCATGATTCAACTAATATGGTTGCAGCGATGCCAAATGTTGATTCTTACTCTATTATTTTCTTCATGGTGAGTTGTTATCAAAATTGAGCAATATAAAACATGATAATTTGGTTAAGAAAAAAAACTAATTTATCTTTAACATTTTCTTAAAAAGTTATAATTTCACTGAATAACTATGCCGCGTAGTTTCGTCGACGGAAAATATTTCATTTTTAATGATTCTACTAACCAAATTCTGAAAAAGCTCTCCCCCTGTTGTATTTTCAAATATTGACAATTCGCGGTAACCTATTCATGTTATAAATATTGAAGACAACATTATTTTGTATTACTTAATTAGGAATTATAATTTTGCAATTGAATTATTTTAGTTCAAAATTTAAAAAGCTTCTAACTACTAGAAACAAAAATCGACCCATCTAGATTTTAATTATGTAACTATTGGAATTTCTGCTAATTGTTGTAGACTATAAATAAAAAAATATATGAAAAAATTAGAAAATAATTATTCATCAAAACAAACAAAAAAAAGTTTATTTACTAAAAAAAAAAAAAATAATTATTTTAACAAAAAAAAAAAAAAATAATTTTAACCAAAAAAAAAAATGTTTATTTTAACAAAAAAAAAAAATGTTTATTTAAAAAAAACTTACTATTTAAAAAAAAAAAAAAAAAAAATTATTTTAACACCAAAGAAAAATGTTTATTTAAAAAAAAATTACTATTTTAACAAAAAAAAAAAAAAATTATTTTAACAAAAAAAAACAAAAAATATTTTAACAACAAAAAAAAAATGTTTATTTAACAAAAAAAAGTCACACGAAATGCTTATCAGGGCGCTCTCATTTTTCCCTTTAAGAACTAAACAAAAAAAACAACCAAACAAGCTTTTTCTTAAGTCAGTTAATTTGCAAGTAAATAGCATTCATAGAATTTGAAGTTTTGAAAAAATATGAAAAAAATATAAATGCATAAAAATTAACAAAAAAAAAAGAAAATATTTTTCTCGTACAGAATAACATAACATCCTTAACTTTCCTTAAGCTTTGTTTGGCTTTTTTTCCATCAAAAGCGTTTCGTGACACATAAATTACCTGCATATTCGCACTATTGTATTCAGAAAAACTTTATTTTCCCAACGGCAATCAAATTTTTCTGTTGCTGCAGTTGTCATTTTTTTGGTATTCTTTGAAATGAAGTCAGCTGCATATGAAAAATTTCATTAATTTTTCTTTTTTCCTTGTATCCTCTACTTTTAAAACCCCAATTTTTTTATATTATGCTTGAAGTTCTTAACGAAATTCCAACTGTCAAAAACAACATGAAATATGTGAAATTTTTTGGTTAAAAAGGTAACTTTTACTTTTGGTAAATCGTTGTTGTTGTTACTGTTGTTGTTGTTGCTTATAAATGCAATGCATTTGTAGTTATATGCTTTTAGGGTAATTGCTGTGAAATTGCAAGTAAAGCGTATTTGAAAAATAGATAAAAAAGAATTTAAGGCGCATTTAGAAACTTAAGGTCGCATAGCTGCATAAAACAGAGAAATTCTTAAACATAAATTGCATTAGTTATTGAAAAAAATATTGAAAATTTATACAGATAGTTTCTGGCTCTATTTTAATGCGGCCACTTATCAAATTTATAAATATTTTTAAGCATAATCAAAGCATAAGAACTATATCAAATCGAAGTTTCTAAGTCAAATCAAATTTGATATGTCAAGAAAAATGGTTTTATGAAAATGACACTCATACGCTATGCTCAACAAAAACTAAATAAGGGTGCGTATACAAAAAGTATTGTTGACAGTAGCAGCTTACAACATTCCCATAGAGCTCTAACTGTACAAGACTGTGCTGTTGCTTCCATAAAAGAATAATTTTTTTTAAATTTTAAATCACAGCACAAGTTTTCTTCAAATATTTTTTGTCAATACCATAACTGTTGCATATTGATAATTTAGTCACCAGTGGCGGATCTATGAATTAATCATGGAGAGTTCTCAACCGAAAAATTCAATTCGCTATAACACTAACAAACAAACAACAATACACTTGACTTCCATTAAATTGAGTTACAGTTTCCTCTCTCACTGACGCTCACATTGATTCTCTTAAGAGTTAACGATTCTACTTAAAAAAATATTACCTGATTTTTCATTAAAAGCTGTACCCTTTGTGTTGTATGTTTCATAAATGAAATTATTACTGTGATATTTTGGCTGCCTACTTTGTATATGGAGCTGTAGGCTGTTTGCCTGCTTTGTATATGAAGCTGTAGGCAGTTTGCTTGTTGGCTGCTTTGTATATGTAGATGTAAGGTGTCTTGCCTGTTGGCTGCATGCTTTGTATGTGGAGATGTAGACAACTCGCTAAACTATACAGGCACTTAGCAAGCGTTGTTGTAAGGCAATCTACCTTTCGTTTGTTACACATTGTATATAAAGATTTAGGCAAGCTGCCTACAAAGCGGCCATCCCTTTGTAAAAAGAATTTACAGTTGTGGCTGGAGTTGTAAGCATTGCTGCCTACAGTGAGTGTAACTATTCATTGATGTTGTTTGTAACATATTTTCCGTTATATATGCCTTATTTTTATACCCTACATACAGAGTATATTAACGTTGTCATTTCGTTTGTAACGCTAACAAAGGGGCGTGGCAGGTATAGACAAGTGTATATTGATCAGTGTCATCGGCTGAGTCGACTTAGTGCCTGTCTGTCTGTCTGTGGAAATCACTATTTCAAAAAACCAAGCAAGGTAATTGTTTGAAATTCGGCGCACAGACACCTTTAAACAAGCTTATTGGAATTGAAAATGCATTAAATTGGTCTCAGACACGCCTACCGCCCATCGCTATATTAAAAGAGTTATTTGATGTAGTGCGACGAAATTTCTCAAAAATATTCGAACAATTTTTGAACAAATCTGAATGAAAAGTGAGCGAATTTCAAAAAAAGGGCGTGGCACTTCCCATGCAAGCGATACTTCAAAATACTGTACTGAGAAAATTATTAAAGATAATGTAACTAAATTTCATACAAACAATAGAAATTATTCGGAAAAGTTTTAAAAAAGAGATTTTCTACAGGTAGGCGTGGCACTCTTCATAGAAACAAAAACTTTCAAACGTTAGGCATAATGAAAGAATTATTTAAGATAATGTAACCAAATTTTACACAGATACAAGAAATGGTATGATCTAGCATTGAAGGAATTGAGTAAGGAGGGCGTGGCACTTCCCATACAAATATAAGCTTCAAAATTTTACACAAAGAGAAATATTGTGTAATGCATGAAAATATATAATATAACTTTTTTCATTATTTTTTGAAAAGCCTCTATACTTTTTGTTCGATTTGGGAAAATTTATACCTAGCATTTTCGTAAAAGAATTATTTTTCATCCCAAATCTTCAAAATATAAAAAAACGGATCAATTGAAATTTAGTGACTTTTAAAAGAAACCGAAAAAATCACCGTTTGTGAAATTTGCTCGCCCGCAACTCCATAAAATCTTATCCAATCCGATTTATTGTTGGAGCAAGACACAAAATTACCTTTCAAAAGACTTACAACTTATGCAGATCCGATAAAAATCTCATGGAGATATAGGCAAATAACTAAAAAAAATGTCAAAAAATGTGTTTTTGAGTATAGTATCTCGAAAACGATTCTAATGAAGAAAAAAATTTTTTTGGAATCGACGCCCCAAAATACACAGAAAAAAGTATAGTTATAAGAAACCAGCTGTTTTTTTGTTTTTGATGCCAACTAATGTTCTGAAACCATGTCCTTAAATATTAAAAATTGTAGATTTTTGATTACAAAACTAAAGTACGTAGAGAACCGCTAAGGAGATGTTTTGACCTAATTTATGTAAATCTTTTTATTGCATTAATCGATGGGAAAATATTGAAAAAAATTTGAATATGAGCCTGGGAAAAAGTCAAGGAAGCTATTTAAGTAGACATAATCAAGGGTGTTCACGACATTTTTAATACGCATTTACGTAAAAAATATTTACTGCAACAACTGATGGGGAAAGTTGAAAAAAAAAATTTTTTTTTCTGGGATCTCCTGGCTCGACCTCCTAAAAAGGCTTTGTTGAAACCATTTCTATTAAACAATAATTTATTCCAGCAATCATTAGGGATAGATCAAAAGAGTTGCTCCGAAAAAGAACGAAAAATATGAGATTACTACGAGTATGTAGCATAAGAAAATGTTTGCAGAAAAGTGGGCGGCATGAAAACCATTAAAAAAAATTGTCACATGCTGAATTCTAACTTATCAACTTTCATGAAAATTAAATGATAATAAACAATTACCTAATTGAATGTTTTTATAAAAAAAATTATGATATCTAGTTAGTTCTTATCATATATTATTACTGCGCTATGTAGCTTGGTTATCAGTGAAGACTTCCACTTCATTAGACAACATATGAATATGCGGTATCTGAATTTTGCTCGTTGGTTCAGCGCTACATAAGTAACACGTTTGTCACAGTGATAAGTGCAGAACATGCGCTAAATAATGAGGTAATCTTTTGCTTAAAATATTCATTTACAAATTCATGAACTTCGATATTAGCAAAAGAAAAGAAAGAAAAGAAATCTTATATAAGAAACCAACCGTGCTGCAAAAACGTACACGCTGATATTCTTTAATTAATTGATAAAAATTAATAAACCGCGACGAAGCGCATTTTCTGCAAGAAATCGCATTACGAATGCGAATGTGTCAAGTGCAAAGTTAAAATTTGTATCTCGTGTGATTGCAGTTGAATTGCTCGTTTTGTTTACATTTGAAACGTTGTAGAATTTTCATTTTCGATACATCTTTAACTTTATTAGATTCAGTTGCAGCGTGTTAATGTAGTATGGTTTTGCACGCGTTGCGGCTCAAACGTTTTTCATAGCAGTGTGCCCCCTTTAATGATCGGTCAAGTTCTTTCTTAAATTGTTGAGTGTGAAATGCTGTGAATAACATAAATTATGATTAAATTAAATTATTAAAATATCTAAATTTTCTAAATTTAATTTAAATTAATAAACTTTTAACAAAGCAGTTAAATTTTGTGAATAAATTTTAATTTAATTTAATTCTTTGTAATGAGTTTGCGCTGCACAGTGGTTGCTTAAGGTGAGTTTTTAAATAAACTTTTTTTGGAAATTTTCAAAAAAAAAAAAAATTTTTTAAAATGTGAAAAAAAAATGTCTTAAATGTGATAAATCATTAAAAAGGAGCACTCCAATTTGTGATGCCAAATGTCAATCCCAAGTGCGGTCACATATTTTGTTTAGTTTGATAAACTCTTTAGTGGTCTCGAATTACTCTATGTAACACTTTTTTTTTTTTGATGAGCCAAAAAAACAAAAGCCTCAATATATAATTTCCATGAATAAGTAACTAAATATGTATATAAGTAGTTATAGCATATGGGTACCTACGGGGACCACCAAAGTTGTCACGGTGTTTTCTCAGATCTGTATTCTCTGCCAAATTTGTTACAGTTAAGGTTTCGCACACAATTACATAGTAAATTCTTTCGAACCGCTCATTAAAGTTTCTATGAAGACATAAATAAATGTGAAAGGCCTCAAGTGTTAAAAAATAATGTGAAACTTTTAAAAAATAAAATTAATGAAATGTCACGGTTACACGACTCATATAATCAAAATACTTCAAAATATATCTTAAAATCGATAAAGCTAACAATCTCAACACGTAGTCAACGAATCGATTGAAAAACAAGGCGCATGGTTTATTTGGGCTTAATTGATAACATAACAAATGCTTCCGTAACACCACGTGATTTTATTTTCCTACATCACTTTTGAATTTGTTTATGTTGACATATTTTGTCCTTTTTGAAAGACCAAATCGATTTCAAACCATGCAGTCGGATTATTTCATATTACGGAATTGGTTGCCGATTAAATATGTTGTATTTCAAAGGATATAAGCAGATCTATGTATATTTCCCCGATTTGATTAAAAAATTTATTTTACGAAGCTATGCCCATTTTAAGTTTTGGTGTCAAAATTTAAAAAACCGTTGAAAATTTTTTCAAAAAAGTGGCATTTCCATCCAAATCAAAATAATTAACGTTTAGTCATTCTTTTACAAAAGGTCAGCAAAAAAAAAAAATTCCGGATTCTTCAAATGCAAAAAATTTTTTTTTCTGCATCTTTCAACAAATTTAGTTTAAACGTATATCAAGACTTTGCTGAAAAAACTTTTTCGAAAGTATCCACACATGAATTTTCGATAATTTGCTGAATTTTCTCCAATCTTCTTATACTTGAAATCTATTATATCCAGATGTACTGATCGGATCAGTGCGTTATCTTTTGAAAATTGTTGAAATAGTCTCAACATACTTATCCCTTAGCTAAAATTATCTTTAAAAAGTACGTATTTATTCGTCATTTTTTTATATACAAACCCATTTTTCGAAAAGTGGTGTCTCGTTAAGATCGGAAGCTTCACGCATCAAAAATCTCAAACGCTTGCACCCGTATTTCGACTCTTCACAAAAACTTTTTTTGACTACAAGGTCCACAAAAAAAAAAAAAAAATGTTATTCACCTTTTTTCTTGGAAAAAATAATTTCGGAAAATTCTTTTCAATCGAAAAAAAAAATTTTTTTTTTTCTTTTGTGGGACTAAGAAGTATTTTTGACTACAAAGCCTACCAAAAAAGAAAAAAAAATTGTTTTACTTATTAACATTTTTTCATAAAAAAAAAAATCACAGCAAAAATATTCTTTTTGCTCAAAAAACTAGTGAAAAAAAAGTTATTTTTGCCCTGTAAGGTTTTTTTATGTTTTTTGCACTTGCATTACTGAACAGGAGGCTCAGAAGAAAATAATTATTAAATTATGATCTGTTCCTAAAACACAAACAAACAAAAAAAGTTAATTTTTCTTTTGTGGGGTTAAAAAGTATAGAAAAAAAAAATTTTTTTTTGTTCCGAAACAAAAAAGAAACAAAAAACATTTTAATATGTTATTCACCTATTTTCATGCAAAAAAAAAAAATCAAAAATACTTTTCCGAAAATCTAGTGAAAAAAATTGTTTTTTTCTTCTGTGGAGTTAAAAGGATTTTTAACTATATGTAAAGCCCACAAAAAAAACATTTTTTATATTTCTTATTAAACTTTTTGAAGTGAAAACTTCTTATGGCACGTTGTGCACCTCCGTAAGAAATCATTCGCGGCTGAGGAAAAAAGTATAAACTCGCGACACCGACCGTTATCGGGATTCCCCGTCATGAATGAGAGCGATAGTAAAACTTGAATGTTCTATTGTTTCTCTTAAATAAATATTCCAAGTGGAAGACAAAAAGCAAAGCAGACACACTAACTGACACATTCCATTCTCATTCAACGATTGTTATGCTTACATGTTTGTTTCTTTCAAATTCCGCGTTGTTGCGTTGACAAATTGAGAATGAGAGCGAGAGTAAAATTTGAATATGTACATATTCCGTTTTTGTCTTCCATTGCATTGCCATATAAAAAGAAAACGCAAACATACCAACTAATGCACTAACTTGCCACTAAACGATTTGTTATGCTTACATACTTCTTTCTACGTGTGAAATTAATTTTTTTTTCAAGTTTTCACTTCTGTCGGCACTCCCGGAGTGCAACCCGCCGGTTTTTTTTCATAAATTTGCTCACTGGAAAATTTTCGACTAAAAATGCTATCTAAAAACCGCTCATCAATTTTTCTTAACTAAAGCATTAACTTGCCTAATACAATGTTTTAAGAAAATTAAATAAATTAAAAATGTAAAGTGAAACATATGTTATGTAGCTGTGCAGGAAATGATAACAAAAGCATTTCTAATTTTGCCATTTAAATTACATGAAGTGTGTTCTCTGTGCAATTATCGTTAAACGATTAGGTTTGAATGGGTATTTCATAGAAAATTTGTATAAATTATGACGGACTTATTGCAATACTTGAGGCGCCCAGTTGCAAATCCGGCAAAGTCCCTTTTTCATACTTTTGGAAAAACAACGAAAAAGGTTTATCTATGTTCATTGAAAAATTAAAACGTATTTCCCACATAATAGCTTATAAAATTTCTTACTCAAAGCACGTCAGATTAGAGTTTTCGAGTTTTATTTGCGTATGTTTTTGAGAAATCAATTTTGGACTTTGCCGGTTTTGACATAGTAATCAAAAAATTTTGTTTGAAAATAATTGGACTTGTCCGGTTTTGATATGAATGTACTGAACTTGGCCGGTTTTGATTTCATGGCGTTGGATCGGTTCTTAAAGCAAGTTAATGGACTTGGCCGGTTTTGAAATCCATTCATCAAAATAAATTTAAGTACATAATATAATATTTCTGTCAACATTTTTTTTTTGTAATCTAAAAACTGCAGTCGAAAGATAAAGCATGGTCTAGATTTTGATATATGGGGCATTTCAGGCGAAGTGGACAATGCAAAACAAATGAGATTTAGAAATTTGTTCACATGCGGCTTAATTGTACTTTAAGAAGGTGTAAACACTTAATTTTTTTTTTATATAATAGCGTAGACAAACGGCAGCGTTAATATGCATTAGCAGACTTAATTCAAATTAACTTGTAAATTATTCAGATTCTAATGCACATTAGCTCTGATCTACCTTAAAAAATTTTTACACTTAATTCAATTAAAATGTCGATAATGTGTCTCCTGCATTATATTAATAATGTGTCCCCCTGCGTTATTAATTTGTAAAAAAATTCGCTTTTTTCGTAATAATAAAAAAAAGGCAACAAAAATCCAACTGAATTTATACTGAATTAAGCTATTTCAATATGGCAACACTCCGATAATTCTAAATTACTAATGTCATTATCATTGTCATTGTGAATGTGTCATTATTTATGACATTAAATTTATTGTTTATATTCAAAAATGGATACAAAGACAACGAAGGTAAGTTATTTCAATTATATTTAGTAAAAAATACTTATATATTAAAATCTTAATGTATTTTTTTTAATTTAAGAAGTCATTATTTGTGATTTTGTGTGAGAGAATCGTATATGGAAAAGAGAGTGACAAAAACAAAATTTGTAAACAATACGTTTTTGATGAGAAAATCGTATAGGAGAAGAGAGTGACAAATTTTAATAGATGCTTCCTATGTGTGTTGAGCAAGTCAGCTGTTTTCTAAATGCACACAACTATCGTCTGTCAGGGTAAAATTTTAATTTGAATTAGTAAAATTTTAATGCGCATTAACGCTGCCGCCTGTCTACGCTATTATATAAAAAAAAATTAAGTGTTTACACCTTCTTAAAGTACAATTAAAAGCCGAATGTGAACAAATTTCTAATTCTCATTTGTTTTGCATTGTCCACTTCGCCTGAAATGCTAATAACGATCACGTTAAATTTTTTTTGTGAATTATCTATATACTTAAAACTTTTTTTTAAAAATAAAATATTTAAAAAATATTCTGCCGAAGTTACTGAAAATTTGATTTAAAATTTTTACTTCCGGTTTCCCATACATAAAAAAATTTTAAATTCGAATTTAATTAAAAATTTAAAAAGAGCATCCTTTTTACTAGTTAAATCAATATTGCTTATATTTTTTATAAATTCCTTGATTCCAATAACAGCGTTCAAAAATGACGGTCCATAAACTTATTCTTCAGAATCCCATAACTCGGCAACCTCATACGAAAAATAAAATCACGTGTACACATTTATGTCTACTAGATGTATAACTTACCGGAATATAAACAAATTTCACGACCTCACTTTATTTTCATTGCCCGCTTCGCCTGAAATGCCCCATATGAGAATATCTTACAATTTGACTTTTTTGGACTTGGCCGGTTTTGCAACTGGGCGCCTCATTTAGGCAAATCGATATAAGTAATGACGAAAATGAAAAATTGATACATATAATGTCGTAAAATGAATATTCTGAAAAAGTTTTGCTCTTGAAGATTTCAACTTTAATCTTGAGTTTTTGAAAGAATCAATAAAATGTGCAATGCAAAAACTTTACGTTTCGCGCTTGATCGATTAGATACAGTCATGTAATTTCACCTATATTTTGCGAGGTGCTTGATACTAACAGTATATGTACCTATATCAATTTATTGAATTTTACAATTATGACTGCCATAAGAAATCAAGTTATGTCTTTGCTGTGTAGGACGAAACCACGCTTCGTTATCCGATACTCCTATACTCAAGGAAAAATGGTATTGCAAATTAGAAAATTTAATTTTTGACTTAAAGCCTCAAATTTTGAAGTTGAAAGTAGTAAAAATAACATTTTTTCTCTTTATTTTTAATACAAACAACTTTGAATTAATTTTGAGTTTGAAAATAAAATTTTTTAGCTTTAGTTACTCCAATCATAAAAAACTTCAAATTGCATTTTAAAGTTGAAAATTATTTGAAATTATTCTTTTTTATTTTACAATTTGAATCATACTAAAAAAAATAAAAATTTTATTCAAACTTTTAGTTTTTGAAGATAGGTAAAACACCATTGCATACTTTTAGCTGTTAAACATAAGTAGAAAACCATAACTCTGAGAAGTGCTCGCCACAGCACACGAGTAGCGAAATGTGTGGAGGCGGGTTTGAGCCCCCCTTGCCCTTTTAATAGTATCAAAATTTGTTGAAATTTTTAATCAAAAAAATATTGATATTGATATATGTTTTGATCCCTACACAATTAACATAGGTATCAATAAATCAATGAAAATCAAATAACAAGTACCAATAAATAATTTGGCTGATTAAAAGATAACCCATGATTTTTATTAATATTGACACAATCATTAATTGAACTTCCAATAACATTTGTTAGTCGTTATCAAATTTTTCGATTGGAAAGAAAAGTAAGAAGTCATAAAATCATTTGGAACTAAAATTCGGTTATTATAATGTCGTTAAATGCTATCAATATTGATAATAAAATTGAACAATTTATTATGCAATTAAGTACTGATGGTGGGCAAGATTTTATTTAATATACATTATGCCGTTTAACTCATTAAATCAAGATAAATTTGTCAAAATTGAGACCAACTTTTAATAGTAATTTTGTTTTGAAAGTTCTTAAATAAAAGTCAGATCGAAAAATTTCGAAGATTTTGCCTTTACTGGTCACCGCTTGAAATTTTTCTAAACTTTCACATACTAAACAAACTATTGACATCTTTCTGAGTTTGTGATATGAAAAGTATTTTGAAAAGTGCCTTAATCAATGATAGTGATAGGTCCCTACCATGCCGTAAAAATGATATAAACATAGCAGCTTGGTGTTGCGAAAAATGTTACATTATTTTCCTAAAGGGACTGTTAGAGAAACATTTTTTTTTAAATAAAAAATTTTTAGATGCAAAAAAATGCAAAAAAGAACCTATTGTCCTTGAGTATTTTTGGCTGCAATTTCAATGTTTTCTACTGTTGGTGTGACCCCTTTAGTTGGCATATCGTAGAAATTGCAACTTTTATTGTCATTGCACAGGCATACATATAAACTTACAAATGTAATATATGTAAATATTATGAAATATGAATTTTCAATGTCATTTGCATGAGGTTTCTGTTTGTTTTTTTTGGCTGATGTATTTTACTTATTAGCTGAAAAAAAAAAAAGTTTAACGATTTACTTTGACTTTTAAAATCAAAAGTTATTGATTGTATTCACAATATACAATATATTTTCTAGTAGTTAATATTGTTTTTCATTTATTTAAATGCTTACACTGACATTGATAGCTGTTTGCCTGCTTGCTTGCGTGCACTTTACAACATGCAAATGTCTAAAAGACTTGGATTTAATATTCAAAGCACATCATCATTAATACTTTTATTGTCTAACATTATAGCTGAATTTTGATTTAAACGAATTTGAATGAGTTGCTTACTTCGGGGGGGGGGGAGTGTTTAAAATATTTTCGGCCAAAGAAAATTGTGTAGTTTTTATTACAAATTACTTGATGTACGCTTAAAATAAACATCTTTTGTGTACAATAATATTCATTATTTAAATAGATTATCATTTATTAAAAAAGAATATTTATAATATTGAATATCGTCGCGAAGTGTTTCTCGTTCTAGAGTAATTCTGGAATAACATTTTTTTTTTTGCATTTCTTAAAGCAAGCGACTTTGCAAAACAAAAAAAAAAAAAAAAATCAGAAAATATTTAATGATATAAAAAAATTAGTGCACCCTAAGAAATTATAACTTTTTGCGTGAAAATTAACATTTGAACTCATATAAAACAGCTATACAAAAAATTCTAAAATTTTTTAAATTAAAGGATCATAGAAACTATATTGTTGGCCTTAAAAAACTGCTTTATATATTAAAATACCTCAATATTTGCTAAAGTTACAGCTGCTTGAACGAAGTGTATTTTCTGTTAAAATAATTAAGATTAATCATACGACCCGTTATCCGTAATTACTATAATGTGCGCAGTTAACTAAACACCAATTTTTTTTACAGCATTTGGTATGCTGAAGCTAAGTTGAAAGAGCCTACATACTCTATATCGCAAGAACTTTGCAATATTTAACCCATAAATGCCGAACTTTTTATTTCTTGTTATGAGCTGAGTTGCAAAAAAATGTGAAAACTATTTAGGTAAGAAGGTCACAGAGACGGATTTTTATGCCTTAAATATATACCTGCCTTTTATATATATCAAAACCTATAAATCTTGTAGCTTAAGTGATCAGAAAAATAATAATTTCAGCATTTATGGGTTAAGTATCTCAGAGCTCTGACGTGTTAAAGAAAGAAGGATGCCAAAAAAGCATTGACATGAAAAATTTTTGTTTGAAAAATAACAGTCTCTTTTTTTGCATAGACCTTTAGTTTGACACTAGAAGCAACATGCAAAAAGTTCACATCGATATGACGTACGCTAAAAAAGTTGATAAGATAAAAACAGCATTGCTGAAAGAGCGAAGCCGTTCTGAAAAATTCCAGAAGTGCTTCCGAACTTGAAAAAAGCGCTGGCACAAGTGTATTATACCGGAGAGGGAATACTTCGAAGGAGACAAAATTGATGTTGAACAAATTATAATACTTAAAAAAAGCGATAATTTCCATTATATTTTTATCAAACCTCGTGTACACTAAATACTGTGCGTAACATGTTGTGGAATACGCGACATACTCCAATTTTTCTGAGCCGTATATCTCAAGATCTATTGGTCTCATAAACATTTTGTGCTAAACCTTTTTACTATATTAGTATTTCCACGAAAACGGAAGTTTTGTCCCGTGCGACACCTTGGTTTTGTGGAATTATCTTGAAAACGAAAAATTACCCAAATTCAACCTTAGCACCAATTATAAAACTAATTAGGAGCTAAAACTTAAATTCGTTTTATTTTGACTTTTTTTTACTTTAAATGTGTTGGACGGTCGAACGGGACCCACGGAAATGCCCACATGTAAAATAAGCCAAAGAACAAATTCTATGTAACTGAATTCTCGCAAAACTAAGAGTTTATGAATTAATTGAGAAAATACGATTTTCGTGACTTTTGATCTTGAATGACTTTTTTAACGTACGTGATATATGTAGCCTTTTCACACGTTAATTATGAAGCCAAACTAAAGGTTCGTGCAAAAATTCAGCTTGCGGAAAATTATTCCGCAGACATCTCCTAAATGTCCTGGGATAATACAAGATCTCATACAAGTTTTCAACCTTTTCAAGCACGTGCTAACATTGATACCAACAGCAAGTTTTGTATGAACTGATTTCTTGATTTTTTAGCAAATTTTCTAAAGGGCGCTTGCTCTAAGATTCTAAAAAAATATATTTTTAAGTATCACCTTATACTATTTTTTGACTACTTTCTCAATGTGATTTTTTTGCTTAAACATTTAAAAATAACAATTATTTGCAGTCCTTGTCAAAAACATTTCCTACCCTATAACACTCTCTTTTTTATTTTATAGTTACGTCATCAAAATTTAAAGCACAACACAATAAGAATACCTTTTCGTGTTAATTTGCATATTACACTATCATTTTATGCTTGATAACCTTTAATTTAATTCGACCAAATATCCGTTTTTTCATACCTACCTACTATTTCTTTTGGTTGAAATGATTGACTGTTTGCACCCTTTAGATTTTTCTTAAGCAACTTTTCTGTACTTTCAATCACTTTTTTTTCTTTGCTACACTCAAAGTAAATTTGAGGAAAATATTTGAAACAAAAATGAAAATCTTTGTTGGAAATAACAAAATGTTTGGTACATATTTTTTCGACCAAATGAGGTAAATATTTTTATTATTGTTTTTGTCTATTGATCATTATTATTTTAAGTATTTATTTTCATGAGGTTATATGAAGTTACCTCATGAAAATAAATGTATCAAACTTATTAGAATCGGTTCGCATTTATTAGAAAAATATGCCGTTCAAATTGTCTGTATTTTAATTTAATCTTTCCATGTCCAACGTTCCAATAAAAGCTTCTTACTTTGTTCTCTAAATAAAATACATAAGCCTGAATGTATTGATGCAAATCTTTTTTTGGAATGATAATTCGGTTCCTACAACTCAGTGTTGAAAAATTATTTCGTTCAAATGTTGCCCACGTCTAGTTCTTAAATGGTCCATTCTGAGGGTTAAATTTTCAACAACTCTTTCGAGCATATCGGCTGGTATTCTTTGAATAACACGAGTTTATTCAAGATTGAGTGTCGTATTGAATAGGAACACAAACGTCATATGGACAAGCCATTTGACACATGACAGCTGTCAAAACAACTCAGTTGGAAAAGGGATCTCGTATTGAATCACCCTTTTTACCTAATAAATATGGTTCAATTTTCGACAACTCTTTCGAGCATATCGGCCGGTATTCCTTGAATAACACGAGTTTATTCAAGATTGAGTGTCGTATTGAATACTGAACACAAACGTCATGTGGACAAGCAATTTGACACATGATAGCTGTCAAAACAACCCAGTTGGAAAAGGAATCTGGTATTGGATCACACTTTATAAGGCTTCCTGAATTAATTTTTAAGACTTGTATGACTGTTTCGTATAGCTCATTAAATTTTTTTTCAAAAAATGCCCATTAATGTGAAAGTTAAATCAGAAGTCCCTAACTCTTAAAGAAGCTAGGTCTAGTATTTTCCAATGTCAATGTCTGTGTTAATAATGCTGATGCTGTTATCACATTCTATACATGAGGCGCCCAGTTGCAAAATCGGCCAAGTCCATTTTTCATACTTTAAAAAAAAAAAAACGAAAATGGGCGCCTCATATGTTTAAGGACCCTTATACTTTTGACACTTTAACATATAATAAATAATTTGTTAATTATTACCAAATAACGATATATAAAAATAGATCGTTTTCTCTGCGTAATCATCGTTTATTGATAGCTGAAAAAAAAAAAAAATTTCTGTGTAAAATTGTGCAAATATTTTTTCGCAGTGTATTATATTTTTCGAAAACTTGTAGACTTAAAAAAAAACGATTTTCCTTTTATTATTCACCATTTCAATACACTGAAATAAAAAATTATTTTTAAAAAATCGTGAAAAGAATTTATTTGTGTATTTTATTTTTTCCTTAAAACTTATTAAATATAAACAAAATTTTTGGTTAAAAACTAAAGCAATTTGGAGAATCATCTAAAGCATCTAAACAGTGCTTATATACCTTAAATATTTGGTAGCTTATATTGTAAATATTCCTTTTTTTCTTTGAGTGTATGCCATAAATAAGACAAACTTGCTCCATCATTTCCTGCAAAACAAATTTTCCACATTTTTTTTTGTCTTGATTTTTTCTGATCAACATAACAAAAGCATTTTACTTTTATTGAAATATAAAAAAGGAAGGCCTTAACTATAATCTACAATCAAACTAAACGGCATTTTCGCACACATAATGACATGGGAAAAACTACCGCCGACAAAGAGTCAGAGAGTTTGGTTGTTTGAAAGCAGAAAAGCTTTGTAAGCAAATTTGTCAAAAGTTTAACCAAACTTGGTGGTGCTGCTGTAAGCGACTACAACAAACGACAGAAATGAAAACGTAAAATCACACAAGTGTGAATATTTTATGCTTTGCAGTGCACTTTGACAATTTTGCTGGTCCTTAACGTCCTTGGTTAATTTTCACAACAACCCTTTTTTTTTGTTGGTCTTCCTTTTGCCCTTTGTTTACTGTCAGGATATATAAAATTTGAAAATTTCTTCATGACTTTTCTTGTTCGCATAACGCAAAACAATAGAATGCTCTGGTCAAAATGTGTTAAGCCAACGATGCGTAAAATTAAAGCATATCCTTTTAAAATAAGCTCCCCTGATAATGTACATTGTAATGCAATTATTGCGGGTTAGTTAGCCTTTTTTCAGTTTTATCCTTACAATAGTGTGGGCTGTTAACCAAAGATTGTTTTGACATTTGACAATGATTTCCTTAATGATAGCATTAATTTTTGTGTGTGTCTTCTGTAAAAGAGTAAAATTTAAAGCAAATGCTGCATACTGGTAGTTTGAATTGCATTTGACAAGTCAATTTGTTTTTGTGTGGAGTATTATTAATTTTGAAATATGTCAATCAAACTAAAAATGTCAGTTTTTTCCAAAAATAGTCCATTCATCCATTTGGTATCCAACCATTAATAGTTTCAACAAAAATTTTTGTCTCTCATTTCTTTTTTTTTGAAATTTCCCCGTGAAGTGAAGCGTATCCACCATCAAGTTAGAAAAAAATTGCCATTATTCACTTTAGTTAAATTTTAATTAAAAGAACACAAACTGTAATTATTGCGTGTTCCACCCTCATTATAAATTATACAATATGATGTTCAAAATCAACTGTCATCATCAACTCTGTTATTTGTTCCGCACTACTTAAATCAGCGCAAAAACAACCCACTCTGTTACCTTGCCACAATGGCACTCACTAATTTACGTTATCATTTAACTGAAATCTGTATGTTAAAGTATTTGTCTACATTTTTCGCAAGTACTGATAAATATTTGCCTAAAGCTGCTATAATAGGAAAAACATTGTCTCTTATAATTAAAAAGTGTTGCTGCGATAAATTAATTTAATTTTTATTAAGTTATAATAATTGGGGCGATAAGATATAATAAGCTAGTACTTAGGAAGTAATAAAAAAACTTTATCTATAAAAATTAAAAACTGTAGTGCGAATTGTTCACAGTACTTTTTGGAAAAAAGTCAAAAATTAATGAAATGTTGTTAAAAAGTTATTTATAATAAATGAAAAAAAAAAATCCTCAATAAAAAAACTGCAAATCAGAATTTGAATGCCATTTCCCTACAAATAATATTTATATGACCTGTGGCAACCCTCATTACAATTTATTAAAGGTATTCGAACAACGGTGTATGCTTACAACACTGATATTTATGAAGGTACTTAATAATCCCAGTAGTCAAGCACAGTATTATTATAGGCTTTCAATGATATCTGAAGAAGAAATATCATCTCAGGAAATGAATGAGTTCCAAATACGCTGAAAAGGGTTCTACAGCATGACTTGTAACTTATCGAAAAAAACTTATACTAAAATCAATATTGTAGAAGAGATGAAAACACATTAGTTTCTATGTTGAGAAGAGTGAATGTTTCCTTTAAATAAATGTATATACTTATTTGTATATGTTCATAGATTTTTAAAATATTTATTAATTATCAACAAATTTTGGTATATATTACTATGCCCTTAGCTGGAAGTTAAAGTGTTGCACCAATATATAAGTCAATTGTAAGCCTATTTTATTGGACTTTACTATTCTTAAAATATCTAAGTGAAAACCTGCTTAATTCTGGTAGGGAAAGCTGGGTTGGTCTTAACACTCTTTGGAAAATTAGCTCTAGCTCGTAAGGCAATTATTATTTTTACGTTTTTGTCTTTCTATACGATACTTATAGGTTTGAGTTAGAGGGTGCAAAAAATTTAGATCCAAATGTCTAACAGTTTTTTTTAACCCTTAGTGGCACCATAGGGTCGTGAGCGACTCCACGGCAATTTTGAAATTATTTTTCGAACTATCAAATACCCAAGTTTAGCCTCATGTAGCACAAACATTTTTTGAAAAATATCCCTAATAATCATTAAACTTCAAAGAGTAGTGTCACCTCAACACTTGCAGTTATGAAGTCTGGAATTGCAAATTCCCTTTTTTATAAATGTTTAGTTAACGTGTGGTTGTGAAAGACCCCAATGTGTCGGATTGTTATAAAAATGAAGTGGTGCCGCTAAGGGTTAAAGTCGTTGATAAAGAAAAAATGCCAGCTGCTAATCTTAGCTCCGTATATGAGACTAAAATTAACCGACCTGGGGCAAGTTTTGACATATCGGACACTTTCACTACCACTGCAAAATGTAAGCAAAATTTTTTAACAAGAAAACAATAAAATTTGTTTTATTAATATATTTTAAAACATAACATTTTGCATATGGAAATGGAATGCGGGTAAGTTGTAACAGTGTGGGGGTAAGTTTAAAAATTATTTAAAAGTAGTAAAACTTACCCCAACGCTTTGTTAATACTTGTCCGATCACCGTTTTTTTTTTATGAATAATATAATTTTATGAAAGACGCCATGAAATTAATCGGCAAAAAAAGTATCAAGACTTTAAACTGCTTCACTAATCATCCATTTAAAAAAATAAATAAATTAAACACTAAAATTTTGCAGAAAAATCAAAACGCTTACAAGAAAGTTTTGATTTGGCTCAGTTTTCTTTACACATTCTTTGATAATAATGCCGCAGCATGAAATTAATAAGCTTAGATGTTGAGAGAGAAAGTTTAGAAGGCAAAGAGTTAATTCTAAACCTAGGTTAATTAGTATTCTCAGAATTTATATGTAAAAACTTACCACTGTTAAAATCAGCCCCGTGTTCCGATATTTTAGAATATCTGCTTTCATGCTCATCGGTTTTCACCTAAATCGATTTAAATAAATGTGTACTTTAGCGTAAAACAATATTTCTTCCGCCAAATACTTAATTTGGTGATTATTAGCACGTGCGATTTTGCAGCCTAGAAATTTTTGTTTCAACTAAGTTATTATATGGTAACTATTACCAAATATATGATTGACTGATTATAATCGTCTAAATATAATTAACTAAATATTCGGTGGAATGTGTTAACTTTTATACCCACTTTTCATCGTCTTAAAACTTCCAATAAAAATGCAAATTTTTGAAATAAAATTTTGGGCGGTTTTTAGATATGACCAAGTCACACTGCTTTAAAATTTTTAAATTTTGTTTCACAATATATCATAAATAAAAAATGTTCGTAAGATTCAAAAAAAATTTTGTTTTTTAATTTAATTATTAAAACCGACAGTTATCATTACGCTGGCGTATTTGCCGTAAGAAATTGTCAATACTCGTAGAAACTTTTTTCTTTGTATAGTAAGCTATGACGAAAATACTGTTTATACACTATTAGTATATATACGGCTTTGCGTGAATACCCATGTTATTTTATTTTTTTGCTAGAAACAATTTAAAATTAAAACACACATTTGCGACTATTTACTAAAATTAGCTACGCATTAAAAAAAGTTGCTACTATATTGCTTAATATTTATGAGTAACACTAGCAATACGGCCCCCTATTACCACAATTGCCGTTAAAGTAATCAATGTATGCCGCACTGCCATTGTTAGATGTGCGGGTGTATCATGTGTTTGAATCTTAGCAATAGCGCACATGTCATTTCTTCTGTTTGTCATATCAAAGAACATGAAAAGCGAAAAAAATAAACAAACCCACATTGTATTTGTTTATTTGTTATTTTGTGTTTTTTGCATACGAAAATTTTGTTATGACTTAAATTTAAAATTTTTTGTTTATATTTATTTTGATATTTTTTTTTTATTTGGTAAGATAATTATTTTGACACTACTCAAACGTAGCATTAGGGTAGCGCCAACTAGCATGTAACGTAATTAAGTAAGTCACAGAAATAATATAGTTTCATTGCAAAAAAAAAATTAAGGGAACTATAGTAAATTCTGTAGAAGATCATTTACTTTATAAATGGCACCCTTATGAAAAATTAAAAAATTCGACGTTATGCAAAGTTTGCATTATTGACCACCCCTATTCAAAGTTGTCCAACACTGTTTTTTCGTTATAATTTTTTTTTGGAAATTCTATTTAATATTCCATAAATAAATTCTATTTAAATAAACACTTCCTCTAAGATATCAAAAAACTAAGAACTGGATTAAACATTTAATGTGACAAATTTATAAAAATAATTTTGCGTCTGTTCTGGACTCACTTACTAACGCTTCTACGAATAGTTATTTTACTTGCTAATATGGTGCTGCTTTTCAAAGTAAACCCTCGCTTAGCTGTCCCCCTGAGCTACTGAAAAAATGTGTATGTAAATGCAATTAATTATGTGTTTGAATAGCAGATGTCCTAACATTTTCAACGAATATAAGTAAATATAAACTAGTAAGGGTGTTATCTTTGGCCTTGCCAAAAATTATTAACCCTACAACGCATTAAAAATAAAAGTACGCGTAAGTGATAAATTTTAATTAAAACTTACTTAAGAAACTCATTCAGTATAATGTTGTAAAGTTTTTCTCATTTGGTATGCACCACGCCCACTTTTCAAAATTTGCTAACTTGTCTCTGGTGATTAGCCCAAGCATTTCTAGTGTTTATGTGAAATTTGGTTATGTAGCTTTGTATTTTAATTTCTTTGGATGGTGCCACGCCCACTTGCTTTAATTCATCTAGTTCGTGTATAGAGGTTTTTAGGATCATTTCTACTATTCGTGTGCAATTTATTTTCATTACCTAAAGTATTTGCTTATATGGGAGGAGTCACGCCCTCTTTTCGAAATTTGCCAATTTTGTATCCAGAGCTGCTTTCTCAAGCTATTTTTAGTATTTGTGAGACACACAACATCAAATATCTCTCATAATATAGCATTTCAAATGTTTTATTTGTTTGGGCGGTAGGCGTTTCCGTGAACCGATGTCACCTATTTACATTCCCAAGATCCTTATTTGAAGATGTAGCTTTTGTACCGAAATCCATTCCATTATCTGGCTTTGTTTTACCGTGATCGTGATTTCCACAGAAAGACTGACCGACAGACAGAAAGACAAACAAACAGAAAAACAAACAGAAAAACAGACTGACAAACATACAAATAGATCGACAAACAGACAGACAGACAAACAGACAGACAGACAAACAGACAGACAGACAAACAGACAGACAGACAAACAGACAGACAAATAGACAGACAAACAGACAGTCAAAAAGACAGACAAACAGATAGATAAACAGACAGACAAACAGACAGACAAACAGACATACAGTCAAACAGACCGACAGAAAAACAGACAGACAAACAGACAAACAAACCGGCAAATAGACCGACAAACAGACAGACAGACAGACAAACAGGCAGACAGACAGACAAACAGACAGACAAACAGATAGACAAACAGACAGACAAACAGACAGACAAACAGACAGACAGACGGACAAACAAACAGACAGACAAACAGACAGACAGACAAACAGACAGACAAACAGACAGACAAACAGACAGACAAACAGACAGACAAACAGACAGACAAACAGACAGACAAACAGACATATAGACAGACAAACAGACGGACAAACAGACAGACAAACAGACAGACAGACAAACAGACGGACAAACAGACAGACAAACCGAAGGACAAACAGACAGAAAAACAGACAGACAAACAGACTGACAAACAGACAAACAGACAGACAAACAGGCAGACAGACAGACAAACAGACAGACAAACAGATAGACAAACAGACAGACAAACAGACAGACAAACAGACAGACAGACGGACAAACAAACAGACAGACAAACAGACAGACAGACAAACAGACAGACAAACAGACAGACAAACAGACAGACAAACAGACAGACAAACAGACATATAGACAGACAAACAGACGGACAAACAGACAGACAAACAGACAGACAGACAGACAAACAGACGGACAAACAGACAGACAAACCGAAGGACAAACAGACAGAAAAACAGACAGACAAACAGACTGACAAACAGACAAACGGAAATGCCTAAATCGACTATCAAAAATGTACATGTATACATATTTATATCTGCCACGCCCATTTCTATGTGTTGTAAACGGAATGACAAAGTGAATATACACTGAGTGTCATGTATAAAATAGACATTTGCCTACATGTGTAGCGTGAGTGACACCTACACTAGATAAAAGTACAAAAAACGCAAAGGATATTTCCTAATTTGCTACTCGCACGCATGGAGTTACTCTCACACATTTTGTTGTTATTTTCATTCCATTTACTACGCTTTTTTATTTACGTTTCCATTTACATAGCGTTTTTTTACTTAACCAAAAACGCCGCTTCGTCCAGCTATCGCTGCGTTCTGCGATGCGTGTAATGCTGTCAGGCATGCCAACAGTAAAAAAAAATATTTCTATACAGTTTGTCGCGTAAGAGCGTGAGCGAGTAATTTGAAAAAAAGAATTTCTTAAATGAATTAAACGTATGAAAAGCTTAAGTTCACGCTGCTATTGTGTGCTGAAGATAAATTAAAAAAATATTCCTATGGTTACTCTACGTTTTTTTACTTTTTATTAAAATATATGCGATTTTACATGCATGCTATATTGCTTTTGATGTTTACTTTATGTTGTTGTAATTGTTATTGTTTTTGCTATTATTATTATTATTATTATTACATTTTATTACTGTTGTTGCACACATTTCTATGGTAAAAAGGAAAAACTGCTTGAGTTCATTTAAGACAAATGTAATTAAGTGCAATTTTTCATAAGTTCTTGGTGAAATTTGCATTCCATTTTCTGAGCACCATTGTGACCTACATATGTAATAAGAAATTGTACTAAAATATAAGAGAAATAATCCCAGAACTTATGTATAATTGACTTTAAATCTACTTGGCTTAAGTTGGTTTGAGCTGTTTTTACTTTTTGCCACAAATTTTATGATATCAATGTATGTATGTCCTTTTAATGCAAATTTTATAATGTCAGTAAATGTATATAGTTCATTCAGCTATGAAATTTTATTTTACAAAAATAATAAAAAAAATGTTGTCTTTTATAACATATCTTTTTTTTTAATACAAAGAAAAAAACTATTTTGCTGGTAAAAAAGCTTTCCTGTCCTGCAACTTAAGTCAAAATACTTTCTCGATATTCGCAGCAGTGATGATAAATTGGACACAGTTGTTACTTTTACAGGATCTATTTTATAGCACTTTAAGTTGACTAAGAGACGAATCGAAGACGTATAGAGAAATTTAAATTTTTTACCCCGGTCGATTACAAATAGTTTTTGAAAATTTGCATATTTTCCCCAACTTTTCAAATTGATGAAAATCAAAAGTTGAGCAGCCTAATGCTCAACAAGATATAACAATTGGAAATATTAAATTTCGAAAATATTGCTGTCATATGAAAAATAATTTATAGTAGTTAATAAGCTGTTGGAATATAAAAATCTTATGCTCCAAACATTTTTCTAAATTTTTGACCTTATTTTTTAAAAAAAACCGTCTCTTCAAAAGACATCTTAATTACCTAGAAATTTTGATTCATATCAATAAAGCTTATTTATTTATTTGAAATTTTTTGCTTAGTGATCCAAGATAGAGATTTTAGGATTTTCCTCGTTTTTTCATACAGAAAAACAATTATTTTCGCCTTTTGAAAAAAAAAATCAAAAAAAAAAAACTCTTTGCATCAGACTGTTAAAAATATAAGTTAAAAAAACTTAAAAAAAAACTTTTATTAATAAAAGTCAAAACAAAATTTTAAAAAAATTTTATTAATAAAAGTTTTTCAGAACAACTTTTTTTGACTTTATGAAATATAAGTTAAAAAAAAATTTTTACTTTTATCTTCGGATGTAAAAGTTTTAAGGAAACTTTTACTTTTATTTCACAAATATAAAAGCTTAAAGCTTACTTTTACCTAAAAAAACTTTTATAAAAGTTTATTTTAAGCTCTGGCTACGACCGACGTCAAAAGCTCTCTCCAGGCGCCTCTGCTTCGCGCTCGCCTTTTCCAATCAGTTACACAAAGCGTGGATAAGGTTTCCTCGGCCTGGTCTTTCCATCGGTTTCATGATCTTCCTCTTCGTCGTCGCCCAGTGGCTTCCGCATCAAACACATTTTTCGATGGAGTTTCTTCGTCCATACGGACAACATGCTCCAGCTAGCGGAGACGTTAGATAGTGATGCGCTTGACTATGTCAATGTCAGCGTAGAGTTCGTACAGTTCGTGGCTCATTCGAATACGGTAGTCGTCGCCGACGCGAACAAACACCCCAAGCGTGGCTGCATCGGTCTGCGACACAACCCATGCTTCTGCGCCATAGAGTAGCACGGGTAAGATGAGCGTCTTGTAGACTGTCGGTTTTATCGGGCAAGAGAGGTCTCTACTACTGAGACCATAGTAACACCTATTAGCAAGAGTGAGTCTTCGCTTTATTTCCAGACTGACATCGTTTTGAGTATTCATGGCGGGACTAAGATAGGTGAAATTCGCTCATCATCCATGAAGCCTTGGTGATACACTTCAACTCGGCTAGTTTCTCAAGAGCAACATAGAACGCAGAGCCAAAATACTTGGTTCGTTTCCTTACTTGCCCTTTGCATTCGCAGAGTTGATGCTTGACCCTCTAAACCTCTTTTTCGTCTTCACAACTCCTAGAGAATTTTCTAAAATAGCACCATATCTGGCAGCCGTAGGATTAATGACACAGTCCCACGAAAATTTCAATTGTTTTAAGCTGTATATGCTGTGGTATGGTGGTTTCAGCAGCAGTACTTTAACCAACACCTTACCTCCGAAAATAGACCTGTAAATTTTTCCCACTTAATTCTACGACTTAACACCTTTGACTGTGATTTCCTTCAAAGGAACGTGAAGTCAGTCTTTAGTGCATCAAGTCAAAGTTCGATCACGAATTAAAAACATTCTTCGTAGTCAAAATTCATTAATTTGTGCACAATTTTTCCTCTACACAATTTCGAATAGCCCCAATATCAGTACTTATACTGAGTGTATGTGACCATAGGTTAGGTAAAGTTTAGTAAGCGAAATACTAAAAGACTTTGAGAGCCCAATGTGATATATGTCACGATTTAGGAGGCTCATTATGATGCACGTCTCGGTTCTTCCTGAAATTAGTACAACCATCTGAAGTTAAGCGAGTAGGCAATACACTAAGATCACTTAAAAGTTCATTGTGATGCCCATTGCGATGCCTCATGAGATGATCAAATCAATTCAAAGATAAGTAGGCAGTACACTAGGATGCCAATAAAAGCCCATTGAGATGCCGATCATGAAACTTCCTAAAATGATCGATATTATCTAAAGTTGAGTTAAGTAGGCAAGCAGGTAGCTTAAAAAGTTTAGCTGTAATGTGGTAAATATAAAGCGGCCACTCTTCAGTTTGTACATTATTAAAGAGCATCTTATGGTGAGAAAAAATTAAAGCAAATATATATTCTAAGTTTCATCGGAACTGAGATGTTAAAGATTTTAAAATAAAAAAAAAAAAAAATGCGCAAACTTTTTAAGTTTTGTGTTGTTTTTAAACTGTAGTTATACCTTAACTGGGTCAAAGCCATAAAAAATTTAGCTATTTGCATTTAATCTAAGTGACAAATGTTCATTATTTTTTAGTATTCTTTTTTTTTTGGTGTTCTGTATACAATATTTACTTATGCTTCTAAAACAAATAAGGATACGCGTTATCGGTATCGTGGGTATTATCGAAACGTAAACAAAATGCTGCAAATTTAACAGCATTAACTCTGCAAAGTCATATCAACACTCTTTCGGATTCACAAGAATGTGCCAAAAAAATATGTTGATTTTTTCTTAAAATATAGAAAAACAATTTCCTGATGTCGTCAAATGTTCACTTTTGTTTGCCAACTTCACGTGAATATGAAAAACCAAACAATTCAACTTAAAATTTCCAAAAAAATTCCGCATTGCAGTACTTGTCTGTTTTGCAAATTCCCAAAGTGTGAAGTGGTGCTGTGTGCATGGTGGGGAAAACAGCAAAATAAAAATAGCAAAGTCGTAGTAACTATACGACCGAATGATAAGAAAAGCCCATTTAAATACTTTGCTAAGTAGCAGCAGCAGCAGCAACAGCAGCAGTATTCAAAAACGCGTTGCGTTATACTTTAAAGTGGCATCTAAGCATTTGCGTGTAAAGTCGTCTATGTCTGTCCTATTCGAAATATGTTCTTTTAATCAGTTGCAAACGGAAACGCATTTGCTAGTTTGGTGGTGCTTGCGTGATAGAGTTTGGTTACCCAAAGCGAAAAGCTAATGCTGTGCTACATTTGAATTTTATGTTGTTTTTGACTGAATTATTAGCGGTCATTAATCAAACTGTAATAGTTCATAAAGTAGCTAAAGTGCATCGTAGCTGTGATAGCTAGCTATAAAGTTAAAACAAGAAGTTTGACACCAAATGGCAGACATGGTTGTCGCTTAACAAAAATTTTGGAAAATCTCCTCACAGGGTGTTTAGTTACAAAAAAAAAAAATGTGTAGATATCTGGATTTATTTGAGGGTATGTTTGAAAATATCCAAATGCTTGTTTCTTTACAAAATTAAAATGTGCACTCTTTGGAGGAATTGTTATACAATTTTATTTGAAGCTTTAAAAAAGCACATGTTGTTTATTTTTATTATAGATATGAAGCTATTATTTAGTAGTACAAAATACTTTCGAAAATTCCTAATGATTTGTTTTTGTGAATTGATATATTGCTCACTTTTAAAGCGCTATGAAATTTCTTGCTTTTTTACTTTTTCGTATATCAAGATTTTGTGGAATGCAGCACTGTCCTGTTTATTTGTCTATTTTAGTGTGAACCACCAATAGAATTTATAGATTTACTTAACATTCTAGTAAATCAGAAAAGTTTTTGTCTCCGAATAGCACAAATTTAGTGTCATTCGACAGGTATCTTTCCTAGTAAAATAAATCCAAAATATATCTGTTCAAAACTTATGAATCTACATCCGTCATCATATCAAAGTTAACAAAAGTTTTCAGGAATTTCAAAGTTAGTGTCAGTTGATTTTTGAAGCTCAGAAGAAATGCTCTTTTAAAATATATTTTTCAAAAAAAATTAAAAAAATACATATTTTTGTTAAGAAAAAATCCATGTTAATTTTTGGTTTTTTGAGTTTTTGAAAAATACTGAAAAACAGAATTTTGGTGAATCTTCCAACTTTAAAAAATAAATTACCGAAAACAGAAAAATTTGCCGATTTTGAATGACATTTACTAAAAAGTTTATGATTAAAAGTGACGTTTTTTTTAAAATCATAAAATTTGACTTCTATATAGTTAGCTACGAAAACAAAAAATTCTCTTTTTTTTTTGCTTTTTTAAAAAAATCGATATTGAAAAAACCTTTAAATTTAGGAATTCCATACGCTGTTCAAGTGAAAGCGGTAACACATTTTCAACACGAAAAAACGTCAACTTCTGAAATGATTTTTTTTTTTGAAGTAAACATTTTTGGTAAGACGTTACTTCAGCTTTAACTACAGTAGACTTCATAGCACTATTATACATCTTTTAACTAAAGACATTACACTTACTATTCGAAGCAACCGTGTTTTGTAACTTGGCAAACGAATTTCTCAATAAATATAGACCCAAATTAAAATATAAAAATTATCTTTTAAATAATCTACTAAATGTCATCAAGATTAAACGACTCCTTCTATTTATCTCAAGAACATAAGTCTTTCACATATTACGATAAGATTGTTTGGTTGCAAGTATACCTCTATGTATATATACCTCTATGTATAGTAAAGTTTGAGTTTCATAAGCTTCTAACACAGGCATCCCCTGAATGGAATAGCATATCGGGTAAATGGCCTCCGCGATCTTTCTGGCGCACTTTCACTCTTTTGTCGGAATTTTCCACGACGGTGAAATAGAACAACGGTTAAAACGAATACGAATGCTTCACACTAACACTAAACAAAAAAGTGCACACATTTTAACAGAAAGGTGTGGAACTTCCCATTCAAACAAAATCTGGAAAGTGCTATAAAGACAGAGTAATATAAAACAATGATATTTAATTTAACTGAAATACTGGGAATTAGAGTTGGGCAAATAAAAAATATTATCGAAACATCGATGATCGATATTTCGAAACAGTATCGAAATGTATCGAGAAAAAACCATCGGATATATCGATAATCGAAAACCGATATTTTTGCTGAAAAAATTCTATTCCTATCAGCGATGGTGTAACTTTTCACGGTTCCATTTATTTGAGTATAACAAAAAAAATCTATCTTGTTGGGCTGGGACCTCACGAGTGGTTTGCGTTAGCTAACGTTATTACACAAACACAACAGAAGATCCAATATATGCGATGCAATCAATTGGATAGAGAGCTACCCTCAAACCAAAATATCGTTAATCGATAGTCGAAAAATAAAATCGAATTTCGATACATAAAAATAAAAAATATCGCCGATAATTATCGAAACCAATATCGGAAATATCGATAATCGATATATTTTTCCCAAGCCTACTGGGAATAGCTTGAACACGCATTATAAAAATTAAGGTGAATTTCCAAAAAACTTACTACCTTCCATGCATGAAACTTTCAGACGCTCTACTGGCAGAGTCACATTAACAATTGTAACATATAGTACAGCCTTTCACTAAACAAAAAATAAAGTATTTCAATACGTTTATATGAACTTATGCCTTTTTTGGGTATTAGGTATTTAGTTTTCGGTTAGGCCGAAGATTCCTCCCTTACCATTTAACGTTGGGATCATTTTCTTAATGAAAAGCTGCCCAAAAATTAAAATCAAAATAGTTGGAATAAGTAGTTAAAAATTTTGTTTGTAGGCAAAATCACCTAAAAAAAAGGACATATATAATCACGCAACATTCTTTTGTAAAAATATGTCCGACATTTTTAGTAAAATGGCACAATTTAGGCGATTATTTAGGTTTTGTTTCAGGGTGATTATTCTTAAATAATGAGACATAACATTTTGAAATATTTCACATGTGTAAGTCCCCAAATCTGATATTTATTTTACGAAACATTTCTAATATCTAATTTTTGGGCCATAATTTCAGTCAGAATTTCCTTTTTGAATTTTAAAAATTTTATTGTTTTGGTTTTGAGTGTTTTTTCGACAGTTTTCATATTATTTTTTGGGTCATAATAATCTCACCGATTATGCTTGTATACAGATTTTGCTGTTTTTTTTAATATATATTGCAAAATTTAATTTTTTTTGTCAAAAAATTTTCAGCTTACATTCCAAAGTTAAAGAAAGAGTCTTTTAAAAATGAACTGTCAAAATTATTTTACGTATAAGCACTTAAACCAGCTGAACACCTTGGAAGCATCTTTTTATTTTGCCATTTAAGCCTCTGCAGCTGCACTATGCCTATGAGAACCCACTTCCGCCATTCAAGTTTTTTTTCTTATATTGACCTCTCGCAAATAATAAATCAATTTAATTATGTTTAAGGTATCACTGACGCATATCCAAATTGATAAATATTGACGAAAACTGACAAAAATTGATTGATTAATCAGTAATCAATACAAACAGAAAAAAAAAAAAAAATTAAAAAAATTTTTAAAAAATTTTATTTTAATTTTTTTTTATTTCAAAACGATAGGTCAGGATTTATCAACATGAAGGCTCAATTTTTTTTTCATAAAAAAATGTACATAATTTAAATATTGATAGTTCTGTGTATTGTAAATCGCAAACCAGCAAATTTTGACAAATTAGTTTTCTACGAAAAAAATATTTTCATAGTTTTTAATATAAATTTTCATTTGTCTTTTTATTTTATTTGTAAATAACACCTTGCAAATGCCACACTACTGATAAAGCCAATAAATCTATTTGTTCAGTAAAATTTTTATGTTATTTAAAATTTTATCTCATAACATTTTTAATAACATAAATTCGTACTACGTGTTTTTTTTTAAGTTAAACATTCTTTGGCGTATTTTTTTTTTCAAATTGTTACCATGCTTTGACATTGTTCTTAAGCTTTGTAGATAATATCACAAACATGTGTTTCTGATAAGGTTTTATCAGTATACGCCAAACTACTGGTAACTACTATGTACATTAGACATGTCCAAATAAAGGTTCTAGAATTCTTCAAAATTTAAAAATTTATTCATATTCGAGTAAATCTTCATTAAAAAAAAAAAAAAAAAAATACTACTAGGGTTGCTACCAGAGCTGCAAAATTTGCACTGTTTTGGAATTTGAGTAAAAAAATGAAGAAAATTAAATTTTTTCTTATCTAAATTTCTTTTCGATTTTCCAAAAAAACTTTTACCGCTTTTTTTTAAGCCCATATATAAGGAAAAAATCCATGATCTCTGTGCAAGTAGAGCTTTGGTGTTTCTTGTATAACAGCTCAAATCCTTTGCTGTTTTTAGTACATTCATCTAAATACTTTATAATTTGAAATTGTCTATACATTGTATTTCATATGAAATACATCAATAAATTCATTGATTTCGGACGTTATGTATAACATATCCTGAAATTTCTATTCCCGAAATATTTTGATATTGATATTATCAAATTGACTTTTTTTTTCGACGCAGCGAATTCAACTAAAGAAAAGCTTATGAAATATAAAATATTGTATCGATAGACCACCCTGTACAACACTACCATACTCGACATAAGTTTTTGTAGTCTTATCGTTAAAATGATTTGTGGTTTCACATTTCATAACGTGTCGAATTTGATGAATGAATTTTTGTTTGTATGCCGTAAAGTTATTATTCATGTAGGGAAATGTAGGGTATGATGAATGTAACTATTTAAATTGAAAAGTTACTAAAAACAAGTCAAGTACTCTTGGGGATTTAAATTTGGATAACCCACCGCAAAAAAGCATTAGTTTGAATGAATTTTGTGCCAAAAACGAAAGCATTAGTTTCACAATGCCACATATCATATACCCAGTGAGCAGTTAAGTTTGGTGCACAAGATTTTTGTGTTCTAAGCAAATATTCATTTTTTTTCCACGTCAAGACTTTGAGATATAAGCATTTGCTTGAAATTTTGTTCGGAATGTCACAAATAAGCTTAGAAAAATATCAGTTAAACTAAAAATTTCTTCATTCATATTAGTGATTCAAATTTAATTTTATTCAATAGCAAAATAAACGCGATAGCGTAATAAAATCTCGATTGCATATTAATTAAGTAAGTTTTTGTGACAAAAGCGAGCGATTGGGCAAAAATTATGGTTTTTAATGTCAAAAAATGGTGAAAATATCGTATAGTTTTGAAAAAGTCGAAAAATGTTGGTAGAGTCAAAACTATTGAATAAGTCGAAAAATGTTGGAAAAGTTCGAAAAATATTAAATATATTGAAAAAATTAAATGATTATTGAACTTTAGCCATTTTTCGCAGCGTTCAACATTTTTATGTAAAATTTTACAAGTTGATACAATGCTTTATGTATTAAACAAACTTTGATAACAAAGGAAAAAACAACAACTCTAGAATATAGACATATGTTTCGATTCTTAAAATCTCATCAGTATATTTTTGGTTGATGTCTACGTCAGCACTCAAATTGCACTCGCCATATCAACGAAAATCAATCGAAAAGGTAATTTTAAATTTCAAGCGAATGTGGTTAATATTTTAAGTGAATTTTTAAGATCACACCATTGCGTTGAATTTTTTAATCAGCTGTACCGTTTTCTTTGTTTTGTTTACATCATTAAAGCAAGACGCCACGTGAGTGGATTAAGCCGTAGTTCTCCTTTGTTATCGCAGTTTCTTAAATTATTTGTTTATGTTGTAATGCACATCCATTGGCTGTGAGACATTACATTTGTTATCAAAGTTTGTTTAATACATAAAGCATTGTATCAACTTGTAAAATTTTACATAAAAATGTTGAACGCTGCGAAAAATGGCTAAAGTTCAATAATCATTTAATTATTAATATTATTAAGAAAGCCAATAAAACAAACTAAAAAAAATCTATTGAAAAATTTTAAAGAAGTTGAACATTTTTGAGAAACTCAGAAAATATTGAAATTGTCAAAAAATCTTAAAAAAGTCCGGCGATGCGTTACTATTCGCCAATGCTCCAGTAAGGACTTATTCCCACCATACTCGCCAATAACGATTTTCACTTACTATAAAATCGAAATTCTACATAGGCATATAAAATATTGATTTATTGTCACAAAAACTGACGTCAGTCAAATATGACTGACATGCAAACAATTTTCCTATAGATATATTTGTTTCGAAATCTGGCGATTGTTTGACAACTAGAAAGTATGTATATCATACATCATTTTCGAGTTTACTTTATTAGCAGCTCACAATGCACGTCTCCACAACAATATTTTCTCTTTCTGTGTTTAAGATTTTGATAAATAGTCTTACCTATGTTACATAATACATATATTGAAAAATTAAAATTATATTATATTTGAGACTTCATATTCAGTAAACGGTTAAGAACTGGAAAATGTTGACAATTTTGTAGATTTAGGCGTCACTATTGATAAAAAACTGCGCTTCAACGTGCATATTGATTTAATGGTGAACAAAGCAAAAGGCGTTCTTGGATTTATTAAACGATGGTCTAAAGAATTTGACGACCCCTATACGACGAAGTTGCTTTTCACTTCACTTGTTAGACCAATATTAGAATATGCGTCAGTGGTGTGGAACCCTCAATATAATATATACATTGATATGCTTGAGTCGGTGCAGAAACAATTTCGATTGTTTGTACTTCGTGGGCTACCTTGGAATCCGGACTCAAATTTACCTTCATATGAAAGCCGCCTCAAAATAATACGTTAACAAAACACTGCGCAGTCGAAGAATTATGCTAAACGTAACTTTTTTAAATAAACTGTTCTCCGGCTCAATCAACTCTAAGTTGTTGCTAGGTATGGTCAACTTTAATAATCCAGGAAGGGATTTGAGACACTTTCGTTTCTTAAGACTTGATATATGTATTTCCAACTATGCTCATTTTCTCCATTTCGGTGTACAAGTAATGATTATAATAACCTTTGTCATATTATTACACCCATCGACTCTCACAATATTATAAAGCAAAAAATAATTATTTTCTTAAATACTTGAAACTGTACATTTTCCTTTGTTTCTGCTGCACAGCCTCTGGGCTTAGTAGAAATTGTGCTCAATCTGTGATCGGAAATTGCTCTACCCATCATTTCGTTCAGAGAAATAGTGCAGTCCCGGTCACCGTTCCGTACGATAGACGAATGCGCCTTTCGAGCGATTGGGCGGGTACGTAAGTAGGACCGCAGGGATCGACCGAAAAAAAAAAAATATCAAATAATTAACACTACTATAAGACACTACTTCATTCATCACTGGGTTAAAAGTTTTGTTGTTGTAAAGAACAATTTTTGAGTTGTGATACTTTTGTAGTGGGTGTGCGATATGTACATACATATGTATATGTCAGCTTAATATGAATGACACATTAAAACTTAAAAAAAATTGTCGAATTAAGCTTAGCTTTAAATATACAAGCAAACATATGATCACTTGAATTTGTAACTCTCGCCACAATATTCCCTATTCTTGTCACATATAGTTTATCTGAAATTCATTGAAAAATTTTCAAGCCTTATCGTGCTTAGTAGTAATGTCGCACAAACTACGTACAAACAAGAAACTCAAATAGTTTCATAAAAAAAAAACACAACACATTACCCGAAAGATTACCCTCATTAGTTGTAAATTTTTATTTATTGTATGCATTTACATTAGGTTGCCGCCGTTTTTGCTGTTGCTTTTGTTGTTGTTGTTTTTGTAATTTTCATTGTTTGGCATCTGTCACGGGGGAGCACTTTAATTTAATGTCGTCTATTTATATTTATTAGCGTTGATGATATTAATATTTATTTACTCATGCTATTTTTATTGGTAATACATCATTTAAGGCTATTAGTCTTATGTTACAAATAACATTATAATTATAAATTGTTTTTGTTTTTTTGTTTTGTAAACAATATTTGTTTTCAGAATATTCGATTTTTTCTGTTTAATTTAAATTAATTGCTTCTTTTGTTAACATAATTTTATTTGTTTACTTTTAAAATCTAATTACATTTTTTTTCTGCAATTTGTTTTATTTTTCTAGTAGGGAATATATGTATGTATCTGTATGAATTCTGCATAAGTGTATAAGTCATACCCCTCAATTTGAAGCAATGCAAAAAGAACAGCTTTCAATTTAATTACAATTGAAATTTGAAAGAAATCTTATTAATTTCTTATGAAACACAGTGTTAAAATCAGAGTAGAGTAAGGCTTTCTCAAGTGGGTACAGTAAAAACCAAGTTATTAAACTTAAACTTTTTATTGCATAACTTTGAAGATATATTGATTAATATTAAGGCCTTATATTTATTTTAGCAAAATTTGGATTTTTTAAAAAGTTATGAACAAGTAAATTTCTATGTACGTGTTTTTTTCTAAAATGCGATTTCTCAGTAAATATTGGGAAAAAGTCAATGAACTTTTCGGATAGGACAAGAAATATTTTACAATTTATATGAAATAAAGTTTTTATAAAAATTTTATTTATTACTTATACGAAATTAACTTTTCAATAAACAACTAGATTTTATACCAACTTCTCATATGTACAGAAACAAAATTTTTCCACAGAATTGTTCTGTTATGTCTACACAACTTTTTCCTGAAAAAACATTTTAGTACATTTCATTAAAACAAAAGTTACGAATGTTTAAGTATCGCCACCTAGGCAATTTTACTCCTACCATTTGATTTTTTGTTTTTCAACATCGTAATATAGAAAACTTAACATGTCATGAAAATTCTTTTGCGAAAATTGATTCACTGGCTAATATTTCAATGTATGTAAATACCGCCTATAAAAACTTCTAGCTCGAACTTGTATGCTATTATTTTTAAAAGAAAAATTGATTGAAATGATAACAGGAAGTGACTTGTACCGGCTAATAACTACTTAATCGCATGTGTCTTTTTTTGCATTTGCTCCTATTTTTAGCAGCGCTGTAACAACATTTTCAAATTGCAGCATCACGTGACACGTTAATCATAAACGCGTTAACGCGCCATAACTGTAAATTTACTTAATACTTAAAGTGTAGTGTAGGAAATTTGCAACCTCAGATTTCATTTTAAAGCTGCACTGCAGCAAATCAAATTAGTTCTCTTATTTAATATCAAATACTATGTTGCCCACAGACAGCCATACTCGTCTATGCAGAAAATGTTTCCTGCAATGCTTCTGCTGGCTGTCGCGGCCTGTCAATGTAATTTCAAAAGAACCAGAACGGCGACAACATAAACAAGTTTACCAAAGTTATCGAGTAATCTCCATTTGTTGGCAACACTTAGGCAAAAACTAGTTTTCCTTTTATTTTTTTTGTCTGTTCTTATCTAGTGCGCAGTTTGCAATTTTTTAATTAAAGTTTTACATTAAGTGTTAGGTAGAGAAGAAAAATTGATTTTTAATTGCCGCAATACTATGAAGCATTGAATTTGTGAAATTGTTATTGCGTTAATTGAAGTTTGTGTTTCTTGTGAGATCTTATGCCACTTAATGCGGTTATTGAAGAATTAACTTCGAAGGCGAAAAATCCCCACATAAAATGCAGTGTCCTTTTAAAAACATTCGCACCATATCATGCCTATCCCCAAATGATATCTTTGATTCTTTAACGCAAACCAGTTCCCAAATATCACTAATGACAGGAAGCTATTAATGTAAAACAAGTGCTCAAAATATATCCGAAGAAAAACTGAGACTCAAAAACTTTTTCAAGAAGAAATAGTGCTTGAAGTAATCGAAGCTTAAGCACTACTTGAAGTAAATCGCGAAATATCAAATTTTGAAGTAGTAATTGAAGTACTTCAAGCTAAAGAAAGCGAAAAACTAATTGAATTAGCTTAGATTGAAATAGTACTAGAAGTATTTGAAGCAGAAGAAGCATTTGAAGTATCCAAAGTAGGAGTGGTAATTGAATTGTTCACAGAAGAAGTATAACTCTAGGAATCCGAAAGCGAAGTAGCATTAAAAGTTATCCAAGAAGAAGTATTACTGGAAGCGTGTGAAGTTTAACTACTAACTCTAAAAGTATCGAAAATAGAAGTAGTTATTGAAGTATTCAAGGCTGTAGTATTACTAAAGACGTTTGAAGATAAAGTAGTATTCAATAGATTCCAAGCAGTATCAGTACTTGAAGTTTCTAAGTACTGCTGAATGTGTCTGAAGAAATAGAAAAGAACTGAAGTATCCATAGTTGAAGCAATATGTGAATTATCAGAAGTAGAAGTACTGGAACTGAAGGTATCAAAAAAGTATAGCTTGGAGTATTCCACGTTGAAATAGCAATCAAAGTGTCTAACAAGAAAGCTGTAACTAAATATTATCCAAAAGAATAAATATTATCCAAAGTATGCGAAAAAAGCACTAGCAGAACTTGAAGAGTTCCAAAGGGCTGTAATATTTGAAATATTTTAAAATGAAGTAAGTACAGGAAAAATATGTAGCAGTTGTAGTTCTTCAAGTTTCCAAAGAAGAAGTAGATACGAGTTATACTTCTGCTACAGGCATCTAATGACAAAGCAGGACTTTCAAGAAGTAGTAATCCTTGGAGCAACTCATATAAAATTGGTGCTAGCAGTAATAAAAGCTAAAAATGCTGTCGTACTATCGAGGATCGAAGTAGCTGTCGAAGTACTCAAAGTAGCAGCATTACTCAAGGTGTCTCAAGATAAAATAGTATTTAAATTATTTCAAGAAGAATTAATGTTCGAAGTATCTGATCAAATATTGTTGCTGGAAGTAGAAGTATTACTCAAAGCATTAAAAATTGAATACCTATTCAAAGAAAAAGTACAACTCAAAGCACCCATTGAAGTATTGCCTGAAGAACTAAAAAGAGAAGTAGTATTTGAAGTATCCAAAGGGATTGTAGCAATCAACTTCATCGAGGTAAAAATATTACTTAAAATACCCAGAGAAAAAGTGTAGAAGTAGTGATTGAAGCGTCTAAAGCACGGGTAGTACTTGAATTATCCTTTGAAGAACTACATACATAAGTAGTTTAAAAAAGTATTGCTTCAATTGTTGGTATTCGAAGTATCCGGAAAAGAAAATGCCAAAGTACTTGAAGTATTTAAATTGAAATAGAAAACGAAGGCCTCTAATGTATAAAGCTTTCGAAAGCTCTAAACTTCCATAAATACTTTTTTCTAAAAATATTTCTCAAGATACGTAGCGATAGGGTATGAGAAGAAGTCAAAGTATTCTTAGAAGAAGAAGTATAAATTGAAGTAACCCAAATAGAACTTAAATTAATTGAATAAGAAGTATAACTTGTAGTATGAAAATAGTAATACTTCATGCATTTCAAGAATTTTTTGTTTTAAATTAACTGGAGCAAAATCTGTTTTTCAAGCATGTCAATTAAGAGTATTATTCGAAGTATCAAAAAACAACGCGGTCAAAACTGGTTTTCGAAGAAAAGTAATAATTACTCCAAGTATTTAAAGTTCAAGTAGTGTTGGCACTAATCATCTAAAAGAGGAGTGCAAAGTATCAAAAGTATATACATAGTTGAAGTAGTAATTGAAGCATCCAACGCAGAAGTAATACTCGAATTATGCGTCGAAGACATATATTCAAAGAAGTAATGCTTGAAGTTTTAAAAGAGTATCCGAAGAAGAGTTAAAATTGAAGCAGAGCTTGAATATGTTAAGTTTTCAGAAGTTCTGAGAATTCGTGTGTTTTTTTTTTCAAAAAACTAAACAAGGCATTAGCTTCCTCTTAAAGGAAATGATTTTGAAAGTTGACAGTTTTCATGTGATGTTGGTGACCCACTTATCATTTAATTTGTTGTAAAATACAAACAAATGTACGCAAAAAAATTTCTAAAAAAACTAATGTTTCATCTTTGTTGACTTGAAGTGTTGCCAATTATACTTTTTTTTTCTATTTTTTTTTTTAAAAAAAAGTGTTTTTTCTTTCATCTTTTTCGCAATTTTTTTTTACAACAAAAGATTCCCAAATGTATGGCAAATCAATGAAATATGTAATTGAAAACGTGAGAATGAAATTTAATTATTTTGATTACCAACCAGCTGAAATTTTGCTTTGAGAGTTTGTTTATAGAAAATTCTAGCCGTTTTTTTTTTTTTTTGATAAATTACGAGTGAGTAAACACAAGAAAATTGGAATATGGAAGTATGCAAATAATTGGCAGTGCATGAATGATGCTGCTGCTGCTGGGATATCACAAGAGTGTGTCGAACTAGAAAATAAGAGAAAAGATGACGAAGAGATAAAATAAAGAATGTTCTACTTACGCTTGAAGAATAAACAATGAGTTTGCCATACACATTAAGCAATGATTGAGAGCATTAAACAGGGGGTATGAGATTGAAAAAGTGCTAACATATTTGATATTTTAAATATAAAATTAAGTTTCGATGAAATAATATAGAACAAACAATAGTATTTTTTCGTGGAAAACTTAAATTTCCAAATAAATAAATAATAAATCTTTCAAAGCAAGCAATTTTTATTATGAAATCAAAACGTCAAAGACTAATACAATTTTGCTTGATTTCAGGTGAAGCGAGGTTTGAACCCCCAAAATGATTCCCTGCAAAATCAATACAAAATCATCAAATAGTGGGTTGAGAAGCGTAATAAAATCTTAGTTAATAAGCATTAATTGTCTTAGACAAATAGCTAAGAAGACTAATAGCTGTAATAGCTATTCTATAAACTTAATTAAGTACATTCATAGAAGCATTTTTTCAATAAATGTGCTAAAAACCTGTATTTTTTTTTAAAATTCTGAAAAGCTTAATTTTTTTGCTTTAAAATGAATAATTGTTTCTTCTAAGATTTAACACACTTACCCTTTTTTTATAACGGAAAACCAAAAAATTTGTTCAAAATTTCAATTCCAAGAATTTAGAAATAAAAGAAGCTGGCGTCAAGGTATGCTTTGTTGTTTGCTTGTACAATCACTTCTTTTTTTGTTGTAAATGTTTTATTGAGTAGAACAACGTTCACAGCGGACTACAAGTCACAAGCAAGCGAAGATTAGTCATTTCGTTCTTTTTCGTGCTACTGTTACTAATGAGTTGCAGAATGTTATACTTGTCAGTAAGTCCTATAGTCTGACGTCACATCAAGTTGACTTGCGCACACCTCTAGTGCAGACAAACGTACTCCTTTCTACTTCTTTTTACGACTTAAGAATTTCAGAAATAAAAATTAGAAAATCATTTATGTTTTTTTCTTCACCAATATTTTTTCTAGGTGATTTTTGGGTTTTTTTTTTGTTATATCCCAGGTCCTTTTTTTAGTAGAATGTCATATTTTTCATGTACTTCTTTTTAGATCGTTTTGTATTTCTTTTTGCTCCGAAATAGTTGATCAAGTTAATAAACTTAATATTTAATGATTAAAATTTTTGCTATGGACGGGATACGAAAAAAAGTAGGTACTATTCTGAAACACAATTATTATTTAGAGCACATTCAAAAAAATCTTGATTTTTGGAGACAAAAATAAAGAAAAATATTTGATGACTTTTTTCCAGCAAAGACGTTTAGTTCCATTTACTACTTATATGGTAAATTTAATTTCAAAATACATAACATGAGATTACACAACGTATTGCAGTAATTTTTTGCGTAGCTGTAAATGATGACTTGATTTTAATCATATCACCTTCACTTTGCAGTCTCGACACTCGACGAGAATTGTAACACTTTACCTGAACAATAAACTCGGTTATAAATTGAAAAAAAACCCCACTCGCTAATTCCATTTTCAACTTAAATCTGCCTATGTTACGAAGATTAACATTCATTGATAATGAACAATTACTGAGAAAACCATAACATAAGGCTGATAAGGCTGAAACACTCGTAATCATTTCAAAGAAATTATTAATTTAATAAAGATTAAATAAATTCAATAGCACTATTGCTAACACAAATCAATTACTGATCACTTAAAAACACATTCTATAATATGTACTATATATATTGATAAAAAGTTATCTAATGCCAATGTCTTTATTATTTTTATAGATAATTTCTTATCTCTAAGGCTTAACTACTTGAGACTCTTTCGTCGGACTATTCAATTGAAAAGCTCTAAAAATTAAACTATTCAAAACTGGTAAGCGCAATTTATTTTCCTATAAATATTAATAAAAAAGTGTGATAAGAGTGATTTCTTTAATTTTTTTTAAATGAAACCGAAATGAGGTAAAAAAAAATCTTAATTTCAGTTTGAAGTATAATCGATGCGGGCACTGCGTCGTCCTTGACACACTGCCAAACGAGCTGGCTAATCTTCAAATCGATTACATTTGTCCTACATACAACTTTGAGACAACTTTCAGGTGTAATTTTCGGAGAGGGTTCGATGAAATGAGGGCACAGTCAATCTTAATTTTTATGGGTTGAAGATGGACTGCGGGGTACGTGGTGAGTGGTTTATTCAAAATATTCAGAAATTTTTCAATCTTTTCGCTTACCTAAATCAGCTAGCTTTTTCCAAACGGAATGTCTTTGTTATTCTAGTGGATAGTACTACTTTATTTGGGAAAACTAGCAATATACTTACTATGATAGGCACGCAGCTATCAAGACTCTTAACTCAGAGACAATAATATCTTAATTAGTTGTACAATGTAGGAATGAACTAGCTATGCTCAGGCGTCACCTCGATATGACTCTCATATCGGATACAGGCTAAAGTAATATTGAGGATAATGAATTAGCAAAGCACGGGGTCCCTCTCTTGATAAATCTTGAGCCTCTCAACGTGTGCACAGTCCGTTCGGTATAGTTCCGCGAAAGGTCCACTCGCATTTTCTTTCAAAGGCAACAGAAGACTGAATGATTCTAAGAAGCTATAAAACCTTCAGAGCAATATGGCCATTCTATAACAATTCAAAAACCATTGATCTGGTGTCCAAGAGCCGCAATGACATCGCGAGAATGAGCACGACTTGCGGTGGAAACTGGACTATCGACAAGCCTGCTGAAAAGTTATGTATTCCATCAAAACCTTTCTATTGTAGTTGTCTGTATGTAAACGAAAAATAATATTTTGAGCAGTTGCTCTGGCCCTTGTGAGATCCAGACTCTGATATCTAGGGCAAGCTTTCTCTAATAACCTCAGCAAATTGATCGAAACTAAAATTGGATTACTGCCTAACTACGATATATCTTTTATCATTACCAATGTCTTTTTCTAAATTCTTTTGACAACCTTTTATACCAGTCTTGTAGGGTCACGCATGTGGTACTAAAATGGCAAATTTTATTAAGATTTCTTATATGTTTACATAGCCGTAATCTAACCTAACAATCGATAAAATTTTATTCTAATAAGAATATATTTTAAATGATCGCTCTGCTCCTGTTACCGAAGCGAATACGATGAGGACCACTTTATTCATGAAATCAGTTCTTATTTCACCAAGTTGTCGTTTAATATTAAAATTTAATGAATAAATTGTCACTGGTTTATTGCCATAGGCGAATAACTTGAATTAACCTCTCAAAAGTGTTAAATTTTATCCTCTCCATTTGACAACTGCATTTGTTGAGATTATTAACCTGCCGAATTTATCAGGCAATAAATTGATTGTAGCATGAGCTGTGTCGCACATAGCGCCCCCTTGTTAACCACATATTTGTTAAATCAATATCTTGCAATTCAAGTCATTAAAGGTCCACTGTTCCACAAAGAACATCAAACGGCTAGTTTTATAAAATTAAAAGATTCCTTTTAAATAATTTGTTGATTGGCTTCAGACCAGTAATGATAATTTTGCTAGAGTAATGCAAATTCGCCTTATCAGAGAAGTTGATTTTCATGACAAAGTTTGCATCATTTTCAAGTTGTTCCAGGGAAAAATCAGCAAATTAACAAAATTTCCAATCATCCTAACAGCAGCAATATTTTCGTCACTTTGACCTAATATTTGTGTGACTGCCACGTGAACATTCTGTACTGAAAGATTATATTCAAAACTATTTTTATTACGAAAAATAGTTAGCCCATTATGATGTACATCAATTTGTAATGTTTTGATAAAAAAAACTGGGGAATTTCCAAACGCTCTTAAGGCAACTAATTTTCCATATTTAAATTAAAAGTCTTACTGAATACATCTAAGTGGGACGCAAGATAAAAATAAATTACCCCCATTGGAAAACACTTTACTGATTGTTTTAGTTTTAAACGTTAGACTAGCTGTGAATCAACTCTGGCCCACATAAATATACTTATATTTTTTTCTTTGCAACTTTTATACATCCTCCATTTCAAAAGTTCAAAACTGAAACTTAATTACGAAAAACTACGTAAATAATTTTAATGTAAGTTGCAGCACCCTGTTATTTTATTTTACTTTGTTTTTTGTATTCATGAATTATGCAATTTTAAACTTTCGGCTTAATCATTCTTGCAGACAAAAAATTACAATATTTTTTGTCATGTTTTCTTGTAGTATTCGTACGAGTTTATAAAAATAAATTGTTGTGGTTAATACACAAAAATAATTTTTTTTTTCACATAAATTAATAATTTCTGCAATTCATATAAAACAAATAAAAAGTTACAATCCGAGAAACATTGAAAAAATTTTTTTTAATGTACTAAATTTCTATGATTTTTTGTGTGCTGATTACAGCTTAATTTTTGGACGTTTTTTTTGAAAACCATAGAGTAAAGTTTTCTCAACTGGACACAGTAAAACCCAAGTTATTAAACTTAAACTTTTTATTGCATAACTTTGAAGATATATTGATCAATATTAAGGCCTTATACTTATTTTTGCAAAATTTGGATTTTTTAAAAAGTTATGAGCAAGTGAACTTTTATGTGAGTTTTTTTTTAAATTGCGATTGAGAAAACTTTACTCATAACAAAATTTTGAGAAAAATGTGTGTTTAATTTTAAGTGAATTTTTCATGCACTTATTTTTTATAAAAATTTGTATTAAATAATAATATTACTTAACGTAAATAAAATTTAATTTATTTATTATCATGAACATGACATATGTTCAAGAAAAAGCATTTTTGCTGAGAAAAAATTTCGTATTCTAAAGGGACACAACATTTATTCAGATAGTCAGGTTCTGTTCTCTCCTCAACTCTTAACATTCACATCATCTGAATCTGCATGTAGCGGACTTCTTAAAAAATTCCTCAAGTAGGAAAATAGCAAGAAAGGTGTAAGCGTGTGACTCGCAAGTTGCTATTGAAAGACGATATGCCAAAAGCCTTAAACAAGATGAACCAAAGGGTCAACTCGCAAAACTACAAGAAAATCTGGTAGAAATAGTATGCTAAGCGCTCTCGTGAGCTAATATTGTGCACTAGATATAGTGTCTTGTCAGTTGTTGCTATCATAACAGGCCACTGCCTCATTGGCAGACATGCGGAGAGATGAAGAGTTTGGTTAATTGACCTCCGTAGAAAAAGAAGAAAACATTTAATATTTATGTGATATATCGGAACAGAAAATAGTTAAAATCTATTTTACTGAGCTTACTGTTCAGTAAAGTATTTGATAACACCAACAAATTTACAAAAAAAGGCTAATGCTAGCCATACTAGTTTCATCCATTACTAAATGGAATCATCAGCAACTTTTAAGCCGATCAACATAAGTACAAGAACAAAGACACAACTGAAAAAGCAAGTTTGCTCTGCTTTGTTTAAGTCTGTACTTAAGTTCTCAACAGATCTATGCAAATAGGGAAACATATCAGGCTTAGAAAAAAGAAAACGCAATTCAAGTTTATTTAAGGTGTCTCTTATTTCAACTTAAAAGTTTTAGCACTTTTAAAAAATCACCCTTTACAAGAAATTACTTGTGTAAGTTAAAGGAAATAAAACGAAAGTTGCTACAAACTCGCACTCTACCACATTTTATGTCTGGAAGCATTGTTAAATTATTTTACTCATTCTCTTTTGACCACAAAAGGGCTAGCGAAGCAATTCGAAAAAAATGCCAAAAACCTAAAATTCGAGAAAAAAATATATAAAAAAAATGATATAAAAACAAAATCGATTTTTGCGTCTGTAACGAAATGGAAAGTTATGCAATTTTGTGACTAAAACAAACATTTAAAAAAAGTACAACAAACCGTAGGAAAAGAAGGAAGAAAAAAAAAATCATGACCTGAACCAAAATAACACCATAAAGCTGTTGGTTACATTGTCGGATATGCCATGAAATAAGTGGCAACACTGAAGTTATTGCTATGCATTGCGTTGCAAAACTTGGGCGCCAAACAAATTTCCAATGAAAGCATTTTATTAACTATTGCATGGCATGGCTAACAAAAAAACACTAAAATATAATTTGACATAATTTTGTTAGGTAGAAAGTCAATTATAGCAGGAGTGGGCGATCAAAACGAAACATTTCCATTTTGAAACTTCTTGTTAACACTGTTACCCAACACTGTTGTCCAACACTTCTATCGAACACTGTTGTCCAACACTTCTATCGAACACTGTTGTCCAACACTTCTATCGAACACTGTTGTCCAACACTGTTACACAGCACTGTTACCCAACACTGTTGCCCAACACTGTTATCCAACACTGCTATCGAACACTGTTAACCAACACTGTTAACCAACACTGTTGTCCAACACTGTTGTCCAACACTGTTATTCAACACTGCTATTGAACACTGTTGTCCAACACTGTTTTACAACATGGTTGTCCATGTACTGTTGTCCAAGACTGTTATCAAACACTGTTGTCCAACATTTTTGCCCAACACCATTGAACAGTAATGTTGGCAACATTTTTATGAATGAATTTAGTAAATGTTATGAAAAGCTTTTCGGCAAACCGAATTGAATCTACACATATATGTAATTCATACATGAAGAAGAATTAACGAATCACCATGGACCAACATTTAGCCTGAAATCGGTTCTTCAACTGATTGTCAATCCTACATACTCGAACAAACACATTTGCTTCCTTTCCCTGAATTTTCGAAACATTGAAGTTCAAAACTTAATTTATAATTTTATAATAAAGACATATCCACCTATGCATGCATGAAGTGAATGAAAAGTATTTTCGCTATTTCATTTGTGCCGGAAGCTTTTGGAAGCAGTAACTTCCCCAATGAAACTCAGCTGCTGGTGTTCGAATGACTCGAGCAAAATTAAAAGAAAAAAAGAAAACAATAGCACAGCAATCATGTGCAGTGAACTCAAATTGAATGACCGCACCAAAGAGCAAAAACAAAAAGTAAAATGGAAATAATGAAAAAACTCAATAATTTGCAGCATCTGCAACGGCAACAAAAGCGAAAAAAATCAGTAAATAGGGGAAAAAATGATATGCAAAATGAAAATCTTTTTACAAAAAAAAAAAAACCAAAAGAAAATAAAACAAAGCACGGATTTATTATGTCCGCACGAAAATTTATGGGGTGGTCGTCTATCAGCTACGGTTTTTTTTTTGCAAATACAAAAAAGATGAAGCTTAATCAAACCAAAAAGTAAATAAAAAGAATCTTGATAAAATGCTAAAAAGTAATTACACTTAAAGAAACAGTTATTTGATATGAAATTAACAACTTTGTTTTCGGAATACAAAACCATGTAAGACTTCCGTGTTTTTCGATTCCGGAAAGGTACTTTCCAGTACTGACTAAAGAATTAGTTGTAGTTCTTTTTAATGTCATCTATTCTCAAACTTGAGGCTGTAAATGACAATTCGTTTGGCTGGGATTTAATTTGTCATTTGTTTAATGCAGTTGTCTCAATCAAGTCGACGGACTTTTTCGCAATGAGCAATATTATACAGCTTGTAAACTTCTCAGTTGAATCTCCTACTGCATATGGCGATAAACCTTAGTAATTTTTAAGCGTTTGAACATCGAAAGAAACCTGATAAGTATAGAATGCTCAGTCTGACAATCCTTAACTGCTGGAACTTCAAAATATTCAAAGTAAAAGCATCGTGTTTTGACATCGCTTCCTGAGGCCCTTCCAAATTCGACTTAGGTGCTTCCAGAATCAACTCAAGCTCTTATGAGCCTAGCTGTTGTCCTTCTAAAAGCAACTGAGATGTTTTCAGAATCAGCTGTTGTTCTTCCAAAATCAACTGTGATCCTTCCAGAACTAGCAGTATTTCTTCTAGAGTCACCTTCGGTTATTTCAGAATCAGCTGTGTTCCTTTCAGAACTGAGTTTCGTTAAAAACCAATTAAGGTACTTCCAGAAAATCCGAGGTCTTTCTAGAACTGATTAAGTTTGAGGTTTTTTCTCAGACAAAAAACTTTGGTTCTCTCATAGTTAACTTTATTTTTTTCAGACTCAACTTCCGAAATGAAATCAGATCTTTCCAGAACCAATTACGAAACTCCCATAATCAATAAGGCTTCTCCCAAAACCGATTGAGTTCTTCCAGAATCAACTGAAGATTTTCTTGAATTTCCAGAATCAGCCAAGTTCCTTACTGCATGAGCTGATGACCTTCCAGATGATACTTCCAGAATCAGCTGTGGCCTTCCCAGAATCAACCGAGGTCCTTCCAGAATTATCTTAGGTCTTCAAAAATCACCTAGAATCCATCCAGGATCCATCCAGCTAATGTTTTCCAGAATGAACTACTTAAGGACTTTTCAGAATCAGCTGAGGTTTTCCAAAGTAAACTAAGCTAAAGTAAATTCAACTAAAGTTATTCTAGATCCCATTGGGGTGCTTCTAGATTCAACTGGGATCTTATTAAAATCAACTGCGGTACTAATAAACTAAGTTTCTTTCAAAATCAACTGAGCTTTTTCCTAAACACAAACTCAGATCGTGCCATAATTGACTGTATTTCTTCCAAAATCAACTAAGATTCTTTTAGAATCAAGTGAGTTCCTTACAGAACCAATTGAGCTCCGCCCAGAACCAACAGCCATTCCAGAACAAATTGAAGTCTTTCCGAAATTAGCTGGGGACCTTCCATATTATATTAAGCTAAGTTCTGCATCAACTAAATTTCTTTTAGAACCAATTGAGTTCGTTGCAGAATAATTATAGCCCTCCGAGAATCATCCGAGGTCTTTCCAAGGGTAAATGTGTTCCTTCCAAAATCTGCTGTGACCCTTCTAAAGGGAACTGATGTCCTTCCAGAATCAACAGAAGCTGATGTAATTCCAGACCCAACTAAGGGCCTTTCAAAATCAACTAAGCTCCTTTCTCTTTAACTGATTTTTTTTTTTAGAACCAAAAGGGTTTTCATTTCAGTCCTTTTAAAATCAACTAAGTTCCTTTCAGGATCAACTGAAAGTCCTTGAGTCAACTGAGGTCCCTCCACGATCAACTGAGCCCTTTCTAGAATCAATTCAGTTGATTTTACGTACATTTGTTGCATCAAACCTCTTGTAAAATTTCTTATAATAAAAGTTATTGGTGACAAACCAGCATCAATTGAAGAATTCTCAATAAAGCTGTACCTTTTTATGGCTCCTTATAGTCCTTTACACTGAACAATACACGGTTTTAGTTGTTTCCAATTGCATAAATATTTCAAAGAAACTTTCATACGATAATCATGCTTAATATACCGCGAATGTATTTCAAAACGCTCTATAGAAAAAAAAGTACATTTCCGCCTAAAAGCAAACAAAAGATTGTTGTAAAACAAAACAATAACAATAATGCTGCATTTTTTTATATACTTAAAAGTATGAAAGGAACATAAAAAAAGCAAAAATGCTACTTCCGAAAATGCCGTAAGCCTTTGTAGCACAGAGTAAAAGAACGCAGAGTGTAATGCAGCATAAAATACCCATGGTTAACGTTGCATAGTTTTCACTTTATGCACATTGCAAAATAATGTAGTATACTTACAGGCGCTTTACATTAAATTGCATAATAAACAATGTTATACCACACGAAGTGGAGCAAAAATACAACGCAAAAAAAAAATGTTGCTGAAAATTACTTTAACTTTATATTTCATTACAACAAAATTGCATAAATAAATCAATGCCTTAAGTAATATCCACTACTGGCAAGTAGCAAAAGCAAATAGTTTGAGGCGCCGTCTGCTAATTGATATGCAACACAAGCAGTAACGTAAAACACAGGTCGCACAATATACCAAGAAATCCCGCTTAATTTTGCTGGCGTCAATGCTGCAATGAAGTAAATTCAAAGAACCCTTGATTAACCGGGAAGGAGTAGCACGAGTAGCTGCTTAAGCTGTGGTGTGAGACAAAATATTAAATTAAGTTAGAAATGCTACGTGAGTTGATTTCATGAAATTTGCGAGTGCTGCGCGTCACTACTGAAAGTTGATTTTCGGCATGAGACCCAGCACAAAAAATTAAAAAAATTATTAACTTGCAGTAGTTAATAGTTGTGAAAATCACAAATTGTCTGATGAAACATTAAAATTAGATCGAATGGAAACCTACTGCGAAGATACCTCCAACAACTCCCTTTTAAATATCGAGGTGCTGAGAAAATGCAAGTTTCTTGATGGTGGATAAAGCGTAAAAAATCCTTATTTTTCAAAAGATGTCTCTTGAGGTAAAAAGTTCGGACTCAAAATACAAGGGTTATAAAGATTACAGATATCATCGCTTCATAAAAGCGCTTTCGTCGAAACCACTTATAGAATCAACTCAGACATAGTAGAACACCTGGAGAATTTGTAAAAATTAAACGCAACCAAAAGTCGAAGGGTTACTGAAAAGATTGTGGCTTCCAAGAAATACCATTTAAAACATATACATATACTAGAGGTCTGCATGAGTGCACTCCCAACGACCATCAAGCCACTCGCCACGTTGCGAGTCAATCGAGCCCTTGTGCACATAAAACCACAAATCAAATCAAAACAAATCGAAACACCAAACAGGAGAAGCTATACTTGCAAATAAATAGTAAATTGTAAGAGTTGAAGCACTCGAAGTTTATTGCTTTCGGAAGTTTATACATGTATGATCATTTCGAGTCCACTCATAAATACCTTCATTATGTACCTCGTACACATACCTCATTTTGAAACGATTTCTCGCAGTGTTCATGTTTTCATTTTGTGTTGAGTCAATATTTTATGCAAGGGTCTATACCTTTCTTCATCTAAATAGGATGTAATAAAAGTAATGATGCTAAACAGATTTCATTCGTGCATGTAGTTAGCTTTTATGCAAAAATATTACCTACATGTTCCATAAAAGTGACAAAAGAGTTTCTTTATAGAACGATATTACTGTAAGGCTTCAATGAAGAAAAAAGTTTTTTTTTTTGTAAATAAAATCCGAAGTCCTGAATAAAAATTTTAATTTAGTTTCCCTTGCTAAAAAACTTGTTCCATTGATGTGGCAAAATAGTTCCACTTGAAGATCCTTTACATGACTTAAAGCTTTAAGCATAATAGCTAAGTAGACTAATAGCTGTTGTAGCTGAACTTTATTTTTATTTAACCATATCAGATAAACACCCACCTAATAATCAAATTTCGGAAGCGTTAAAGTAATACAGAATGTACTCATGCAATGCCAATGTTTAAAGGACAGTGGAAAAGTGATTTGCCTTGTTATCCCTACTGAGTAAGCAGCTTAACGTTTTTGTATGTCTAAGGAACTATTTTAAAATTCAACTACTTCCTTTAATTTGAATATTAAACTTCGTTCAAGAATTTTTAATAAGAATTCCAATAAGTTTGCTCAGTCTGCAAAGTTCTTTTGACTTGCACTCATCGTTAAAATTATTTGGAATAAAATTCCCAACAGACGACTATGACAAGAAATCGGGACTGAACAGAAACAGAAGTTTGCATTGATTTTTATTCATACACTTAAATTAAGTGGCAACAAAAGCAACAACAACAACGACAAAATTTTCAAAAAGCCTATAAACTATTTCTCGTTGTCGTCATTCTCATGCACCCACACAGAGCCTTAAAAAAGACACTTGGTAGTAGTAGCAGCAGTAGAGCAAGTAATAAAATCAGCAGGATATCCTTTTGTATTTTACATAAGTAAAATAACATCACATGAGATTAAGGGGTAGCAGGATGTGGAATACTGCAGTACAAGGGTGTAGCAGCAGCAGCACTTTTAGCAATAAATGAAAAATGAAAGTTTTGCTGCTGCTGCTGCTGAGATTGGCAACCTGCCAGGTTGTGCGAAAATGTTCAAACCGCTAAATATTGGGCATATTTTATACTCATCGTACAAGTGTATTCTTGTACTTTTGTATTTAAATGATTTTTTCTTGCATGTTTTTGGCAAAGAAAAGATAAAATATATGTACAACGAAAATAACAAATCGATTGTAAGGATTGTTACAGCAGCTGATAGAGGAGGCATAGTTGTTGAAGTTTAGTTGAAATTTAATTTAAAAAGTTTAATTAACTTTTTCTTTTTTTGAATCAACTGGCACAGGAAAGTATATGGAAGCAATATAACGCAAATAACTCCTAATAAAACTAAGCACAAAAATTAAACAAAATATGAAACATTGTCCAATTTCAACATTTTTCTTATTTTTCAACTTTTTTTTACATTTGTTGTTTTCAACTTTCTTAACTTGCTCAAATTTACAACGATTTTTCAACATTTCAACGCGGCTTTTTCAGGCCCTTTAAATTTTTTTTTTCGAGTTATTTAACCTCTCAACTTTTTTTTTTGAGTTTTTCAACCCCATTCAACTTTTTTTCAACATTTTCCATTTACTATCGGCATTTTCATCTTTTTTCAACTGTTTCAACCTCTTTCAACTTTTTTGTATATAGGTACATAAATGTATATTTATGTATATTATATAAAAATATGTTACTCGCTTTATATGAACCACCCAAAAAAAAAATTTTTTTTTCAGTTTCGATAAATAAAAGATTTTCTTTTCATCGAAACAATAGCAAGTCTTCAATTCGCCATCAAGCAGAAACAATGCCATATTTTTTAACAATTAATGTTGGCCCCAAAAAATTGCATCATTAGTGGCACCACGTCGAAAAAAAGAAAAATTGAAATAAAAATTATGAACGAATGAAGGAGAAAAAAAAATCATTATCTAATTAAAGCTTTTGCTGCTCATCGGCACCGGAATGTCTACTACACAGAAAATTGTTAACACCAACGGCGGCAATGACAACAACAGCAACAAAACGCAACACAGCTTGCTCACTTGATTGATTGATTGCTTAATATCAGCAGCAAAAGCAATGACAACAACAAATAAGCGCTTACTCATAGCATTTATCAAAATCGACAACAACAATCTATCAATAAAACAACAAAAAACCAGCAACATTAGCAATAACAATACAAAACAATTAAAAAACCCATACAACAAAAGCGCGTCATGCAACATAATTTTCCATAACAAAAACAAAGAAGACAGAGATAGAAAATAAAAAGAAAAAGAGCATATGCGGGCGTTTTGTCTTCTACGCGCACAGATGCTTTTGTTATCAGCAGTTAAAGCAGCAACAGTAACTTAAATTAACTTTCATTTGACAGCATGAAGCAGCAGTAACCGCATAAAACAGGTAGCAGGTACGGCAAAAGCGATTTTATGCCGCACGCATTTTATAACGAATGTTTCTTCTCATAAGTGCACACGGGTATTTTCAATAAGCTTAAAGTTCAACTTGAGTCACAGCAAAATCTAAGTATGCAGTTTTGTAGGTAAATTGCTGAACAATGAAAAACTGGTAGTTGCGAAATCATACCCTTCGTTTTTGGTTGTTTTTTTTTTTTCAAGAAAGAGTTTGAGAAGTTGAAGCATGACCAATATCAAAGTTCTAGGCATTGGCAGATTAAAACTATAATTCAAATAGTTATCATATTATCTCATTTGAAAGGTATGTTCTATGACAATAATTCTTATTTAGATGAAGTGAGTGTGAGTTACACCATCAAAAGATCATTGCCGTGAAATTTTTAGTTTCGGCCCCACTGGTCGAAATAATTTCACATACTAAGCTAAATCAAAATAAAATTTAAAAAACATTTTCCTTGCTAAGGATACTGTGTAAGAAGTATCCGAAATTGTCAAACAAAACGAAACAAAATCATTTATTCATGAAAATTTATCGATCCAGTACTTCATATCTTTCTTTGTGGGCTGATTGAAAAATAGCTTTTAGCTCCATCAGCGAATTTACATTCATGGCTTCAATTGACTCAAAGCGTAATCCTTGAAGTGGTAATTTTAGATTCGGAAACAAGAAAAAATCAGACGTGCTTGGTCCATGACTTTCGTTAAGTTCTTGGCTAAACACTTTTGCACAATGATGTCTTTATGTAATGGCGCAATGTTCTTCCAAAAAAAACAAATTCTTCTAGCGCCGTTTACAGGTCTTATCTAGGAAGCTGAAATTTCGGGAGAATCTTCTTTAGGTTCAATGCTAGAACATAACCCTCCCATAGGCAAAAAAAAACTCTTCAGATATAAAGAGTTTTTCAATAAGAGCGCTACAAAAGTTTTTTTAAATAAAACAATAACGGTTTGGGATATCAATGAAATTCTTTATTCTTGTAAAAGAACATTCGATGCCATTATGTATGGAATTCAACGCCTGCAGAAGTTCAGACGCTGAACCCAATTTTCGACGGTTTTCAAGCATAAATCGGCCGATACTGCTGCAATTTCACTTTCAATATTCGTACGAAGTTCATCAATTGTCGCTGGCTTGTTGGCATAGACCATAGACTTGACGTAGCCCCACAGGAAATAGTCTAACGGCTTCAAATCGCATGACCGAGGCGGCCAATTGACTGGGCCATTTCGTGAGATAACACAACACGTTCACCAAATTTGGTTTTCAATAAATCGATTGTGACATTCGCTGTGTGGCTTGTGCACCGTCCTGTTGGAACCACAAATTGTCCAAGTTCATATCATCCAAGTTGGGCCAAAAATATTCGGTTATCATTGAGCGGTAGCGATTCCCATTCACAGTAACGTGCCGGTCTTGATCATCACGGCAGAAGTACGGCCCAATGACGCCGCCGCCCCGTAAACCGCACCAAACTGTAATTTTTTCGGGATGCAATGTAGACTCATGAAGTACGTGTGGATTGCTGCCTGACCAATAACGCATATTTTGCTTATTGACGAAGCCATTCAGCCAGAAATGAGCTTCATCGCCGAAGATGATTTTTCGATGAAAATCCGGATCATTTTCAAGTTGTTGCTCAGCCCAATTCACGAACATACGACGATTCTGGTGGTCAAGCAGCTTCAGTTCTTGCGTCAATTTGATCTTATAAGGACGCTTGAGAACGACGTGTGAGAGACTGATTTGGGTCTTCCTCAATTGATGCGCTAGCTGTAGCAATATTCTCGACACTACGGGCACTTCTTTGTCTTACTGGCACGGGAACAATTTGTACAGTGCCTGTGGATTCAAATTTTTCCAATTGTTGATCTGACAGGACGATTATGACGACCATAAATTGGACGTAGCGCTCTTAAAGTTGAGGTCACTGACTCCGAATTTCGGTAGTAAATTTTAATAATTTCGACTCGTTGTTGGATCGTATATCTTTCCATGATGAAATGGCAAACCTTACTGAAGAGAAATGTCAAAAGAGCGGGAAAAAATATGGCGTCGTTTGCTGTCCCTATTGGTCTACTTTTATAGCGTCTCTATTGAAAAACCCTTTATATTGCTTGCATTTTCAGCCACACGAAAAATGTGAGCGTGGTTTGACAACAGGGTGTGGCAGCTCTCATATAACTGAAATAGCTAAAACACTATATTTTACACCTAAGGCAGATTTTTTCTACGTCTAAAGAAGTCCATTTTTTTTTTGTCAAATTTCAATGAAATCGGACACAAGCTCTGTTCGCGAAGCTTACGGGCTTCAGCCTAATATGTTTCCATATGTACTATAGGTGTAGTATGGGAACATATTTTGATCTGCACGCTTGCCACTCTCGATTGAAGAAATAAGTATCCATACAAAAATTCGAGCATTAACAAAAACATTTCAAACGATATACAATTCATTGGTCAATAAAATATATAAGTATATATTTAAATTATTCATATAAATAGCTAAGAAGACTAATGGCTGTAGTAGCTAAAATTCGTGTTTTGACCTGTGTCACCTCTCATTAAGGACTTAGGAAAAGTTGTGGTAAACTCAAAGAGCTTTTAAACGATATACATAAATACATAGCATTAGTTTGGAAAAATATAGTTTTTGCCTTAGTTTGCCAACACGTTGCGGTGTCTTTAGGATGTGCAGCATAAAGCATATTTCAAGCTGTAGACTCGAAGTTACCAAATTAATGTCAATAAGTTTTTGAAAAATTTAAATACTTAGAAGTACCTTTCATGTGAGATGTTAAATTTTAAATTTTTCTGAAACAGCTCTGATACGAATACGTGCCATTTATTGTTGAGGAAAAATTGTATTCCGCGATACCTTTCCAATGAGATATATTAAATTAAAAAGATTAATTTTTTTCTAATTTTAGAATATTTCAGGCACAATTTCGTGGCTTGCTGTTTTTTATTATTCAATACTTATTGTAATTTGGCTGCCACTTAAGTTGAAATTTGGGCTAATTGAAAAGCACCGTGTGCGAATTAATTTGGCTTGTGTACACCACTGTCTTTTTCATTGTAATTTACTTTTTCTGTTGCTGGGTGTAAATTTATAATTAAAAGCTTCAATTGAAAACAATTACGGCAAGGTATGGGGGCGTTCGAGGCATACCAGCACAAACGTTTTTCTTACCGCTTTTAGGCTTTATTAGAGCCATAAATATAATGAATAAATGTTCTTTTCTCATTAATATGGTTGGTTGCCGCTTTGAGCGCAGTAAATCAAGGTTAAATTTATTGTCTTTCCATATAATTTTTTATCTATATTACTCCTTTCTTGCGAATGTGTAGTGACTCACAGGTTTAATTAAGTGTCTAAGGAAAACGGCTTTGATTATGCACTAAAATGCAATAAATAAATAAAAATTATTTAATGATATAGACGTTAAAATATAATAAAACAGCTGGAATACTTTCGTAAAATTAATCGCTATATGACGATCACATTAAAAGTTTTGTTAAGGATACTCTTTAGTGATAAAATTTTTATGCTTTTTATAAAATATTTTTTAGTGGTTTTTTCACATCAATGTGAAGAAAAATTTATTTTTTATTCAAATTGCAATTGCAAATAAATTCCTGTTTTTTTTTTAGCGCTTAATTTGTTTTTTTACGATCAAAATAAAGTACTTCTTTAAAAACAGCGATGGATAAATACCAAAGCTATGAGAAATTTCAATCAAAACAAGTGAAATCGACTTTTTCGGTCTTAAAGAGGGTTTTCCTTCTTATTCAGTCAATTCAATTCTGACTCATTCTGATCATTTTTATGCGTATATTTTGACATGAAATGACTTACATGTGAACTAAAAGCTCTTGTGGCTTTTTGTGTATTCTGAAAAATATCAGCTTATCTTATGAATAACTTTTATTATATGTACATATCATCTCCTAAAATCATTGATAGCGCTGCTCATTTGCTCGTGGAATCTTTTGCAGTGCTTGTTACTTTGTACATCAAAGCTCTTCGAAAAAAAAAACAAATTCAAATGTGAATGTATTTAAATGAAAATATTTTTGTATAATTCTTGAAAACATCGTCAATTTCCTTGTAATCAATCTAATCAAATTTCAGTTTACTCAAATAAAAACTCAAATTTAAAAAAATCTGCCAAATTGGTGATGTATTATTCAAAATAATATCAATCAAATGGCTATCACTGGATTCTTCCGAGTTATCTTGGAATTAAAAAAGCCAAGGCGACCTTTGCTCAGCTACTTAATATCTGACAGTCTTAGTTTCTCTAAACGACAAATAACCTAGCGGCAAATCGATGAAGTACTCTAAATTTTCATGTATGAAAAGCTATTCCCTTTGTGTTGCATGTTTCACAAATGCAATTGCTACTGTGATATTTTGTTTATTTGTTTGCGGACTGCCTACGCTTGCTAGCTGCCTGCATTGTATATGAAGTTGTAGGCAGTCTGTCTGTTTGCTGTCTAATTTGTATATGGAGATGTAAGGTGTCTTGCCTGTTGGCTGCATACTTTGTATGTGGAGATATAGGCAACTCGGTAAACTGTACAGGCACTTAGTAAGCGATGTTTTAAGGCAATCTGCCTTTCCCTTGCTACACATTGTATATAGAGATGTAGGCAAGCTGCCTACAAAGCGGCTATCCCTTTGTAAAAAGCATTCAGAGTTGTAGCTGGGGTTGTGAGCATTACTGCCTACAATGAGTATATCTATTCATCGATGTTGTGTATTACATATTTGCCGCTGGAAATACTGAAAATTTTTGAGTCAAACGGGAGGCAAGTTCTTTTGTACAAAAAACTATCAAAAACGCTATGATATATAAACAAAACAACAACAAAACCAACAAAAACAACAAATATAGCAACAGAAAAAAACCCCACCATAACTTTGATCTTGACAGCAAAGAAAAATTCAGTAATTAGCCAAGATCCAATTTCAAGAATCAAGTAAGAACAATAGACGGAGAGCCGGCTGTAGAAAAGTCGAGTGTATAAGATTACACCATGGGACCTATGCCAAATGATAGAGCTCGATGAGCCTAAATAGAATATCTAGGGTTGCCTTGCCAAAGCCTGTCCCGATGGTCGAAAAAAACCCTCTTTTGGCCGACTTTTTTCTTAATAAAAAGTGTATAAGATTACAGCATGAAATTGGTGTCAACTGATAGAGCTCGATGAGCCTAAAAATAAAATATAGGGTTGCCTTGCCAAAGCCTGTCCTAAACTAGGGTTGCCTCGCGTTTTTTGGGCCAATTTTTTTTAATAAAAAGTGTATAAGATTACAGCATGAAATTGGTATCAAAAGGTAGAGCTCGATGAGCCTAAATAGAAAATATAGGGTTGCCTTGCCAAAGCCTGTCCTATACTAGGGTTGCCACCCGTTTTTTGGGCCATTTTTTTTTAATAAAAAGTGTATAAGATTACAGCATGAAAGTGGTGTCAAATGATAGAGCTCGATGAGCCTAAATAGAATATATAGGGTTGCCTTGCCAAAGCCTGTCCCGATGGCCGAAAATGCCCGAAATTTAGTCAATTTTGTTATTCTAATTAAAACTGAAGTACATAACAGCTCGAAGTGAATGCCAAAGATAGCTCTCGAAGAGGCCTAAACATAATACCTGGGATTGCATTGTTGAATCCTGTCCCAAACATGGGTTTTCACCGATTTTTGGTTCAATTTTTATTAATGAAGATAACAGCTTGAAATTTGTGCCAAATGATAGATATTGAAAAGCCTAAAAAGAATATATAGGGTTGCCTTGCCAAAGCCTGTCCTAAACAAGGGTTGCCTCGCGTTTTTTGGGCCAATTTTTTTTAATAAAAAGTGTATAAGATTACAGCATGAAAGTGGTGTCAAAAGGTAGAGCTCGATGAGCCTAAATAGAAAATATAGGGTTGCCTTGCCAAAGCCTGTCCTATACTAGGGTTGCCTCGCGTTTTTTGGGCCAATTTTTTTTAATAAAAAGTGTATAAGATTACAGCATGAAATTGGTGTCAAAAGGTAGAGCTCGATGAGCCTAAATAGAAAATATAGGGTTGCCTTGCCAAAGCCTGTCCTAAACTAGGGTTGCCTCGCGTTTTTTGGGCCAATTTTTTTTAATAAAAAGTGTATAAGATTACAGCATGAAATTGGTGTCAAAAGGTAGAGCTCGATGAGCCTAAATAGAAAATATAGGGTTGCCTTGCCAAAACCTGTCCTATACTAGGGTTGCCTCGCGTTTTTTGGGCCAATTTTTTTTAATAAAAAGTGTATAAGATTACAGCATGAAATGTGTGTCAAAAGGTAGAGCTCGATGAGCCTAAATAGAAAATATAGGGTTGCCTTGCCAAAGCCTGTCCTATACTAGGGTTGCCACCCGTTTTTTGGGCCATTTTTTTTTAATAAGGAGTATAAGATTACATGGTGGTGTCAAATGATAGAGCTCGATGAGCCTAAAAATAATATATAGGGTTGCCTTGCCAAAGCCTGTCCCGATGGCCGAAAATGCCCGAATTTTAGCCAATTTTGTTGTTCTAATTAAAACTGTAGTACATAACAGCTCCAAATGTATGTTAAATGATAGAGCTCGATGAGCCTTAAGAGTATATATAGGGTTGTCTTGCCAAGGTCTGTCCTAAACTAGGGTTACCACCCGTTTTTGGGGTCAACTTTTCTTACATGAGTGGCAACCCATGTTTAGGACAGGATTCGACAAAACAATCCTATATATTCTATTTAGGCTCATCGAGCTCTATCATTTGGCATACATTTGGAGCTGTTATGTACTACAGTTTTAATTAGAACAACAAAATTGGCTAAAGTTCGGGCATTTTCGGCCATCGGGACAGGCTTTGGCAAGGCAACCCTATATATTCTTTTTAGGCTTTTCAATATCTATCATTTGGCACAAATTTCAAGCTATTATCTTCATTAATAAAAATTGACCCAAAAACCGGTGAAAATCCATGTTTGCGACAGGATTTAACAATGCAATCCAAGGTATTATATTTAGGCCTCTTCATGTTCTATCTTTTGGCATACATTTGGAGCTGTTATGTACTACAGTTTTAATTAGAATTGCAAAATTGGCTACATTTCGGGCATTTTCGGCCATCGGGACAGGCTTTGGCAAGGCAACCCTATATATTCTATTTAGGCTCATCGAGCTCTATCATTTGACACCACTTTCATGCTGTAATCTTATACACTTTTTATTAAAAAAAAATGGCCCAAAAAACGGGTGGCAACCCTAGTATAGGACAGGCTTTGGCAAGGCAACCCTATATTTTCTATTTAGGCTCATCGAGCTCTACCTTTTGACACCACTTTCATGCTGTAATCTTATACACTTTTTATTAAAAAAAATTGGCCCAAAAAACGCGAGGCAACCCTAGTTTAGGACAGGCTTTGGCAAGGCAACCCTATATTTTATTTTTAGGCTCATTGAGCTCTATCAGTTGACACCAATTTCATGCTGTAATCTTATACACTTTTTATTAAGAAAAAAGTCGGCCAAAAGTGGGTTTTTTTCGGCCATCGGGACAGGCTTTGGCAAGGCAACCCTAGATATTCTATTTAGGCTCATCGAGCTCTATCATTTGGCATAGGTCCCATGGTGTAATCTTATACAGTCGACTTTTCTACAGCCGGCTCTTGGACTACAACATGAATGTAGTAAGAAAAGTACACTGATCATACAAAATGAGGAAAGCTGTCTTCAATGTGCGCATTGTTGTTTACTTCTTTGCTCGCTTTTTTTTCTGAACAATGCAACAACAATGCAAATCCCAATGTAAATTCAATGTGAATATAGCGTGTATAAAAAACAATACAAATTTGCGTAACGAGTTGTGTTGCTCATTTTCGTATTTTGCCCAACGCTGATATGCACCACAACTGAGAGAGAGAAAAAGAGAGAGAAAGAGAATTTCAATGACTTTTTTGTACTAAAAAATTACAATCGCATGATATTGGCGGCATATTGATAATTAAAAAAATCAAATAATGCAAGATGGATAATTTTTACGCAAAACAACTAATATTGCATCTGATTGTGGATCTGTCTTACTGTAACCCCATATTTTTCACATCAATAATTTAGACTTCGCGTGGAAAAGTGGCCCCCAGACCAAAATGCACACTGTGGTGTAAATTTTTCGCGTGTAATAGTCTTTTTTAAATCATATGACGATTTCCTTTGCCCCATATTCGATATTTTGATAATTAACACTTTCAGAGAGATAAGAATGTGCCTAATATGAAATGCAGATCGCTTTACGCAGATCGCATCACATCTAAAGAATTTTTGCTACAAAGATATGACCTCAATTTACTCTACTTAAATGAAGTAGGTTTTTTCTTACATTACTTACGCTCATGACAGTGGGTGCTGACTATCAACCTACACGTATTTCATGTACGAGCAATTTTGCTAAACAACTTTTTACTATTCGAAAACTTTCGGTAAAATGTTGACATCTGACATTCTATGTTTTGTTGAAATGGCATTAAAAAGTTTTTGTTTCTGCTGAAGTCATGCAGCTTTGCTAGAAAGTTATTTAAAACTTCTTCGAAGAATGCAAAAGCTTGTGACACTTTTTTTTTTGTTGGTACTGTCAAAAAATACGGTAAAACATTTGTCAATTGTTTGGCGTCAAGATTGAAGTTTTTTATCTTTTTTTTAAGCAATTTTCCTAGAAAAACCATTTTTTGTTTTGAGTACTAAATTGATTTGATTTTTTTTTCATCCCATGCTTACACTCATAAGAAATACGATTTCATCGATAGCCGTTTTTCACTTTACTGTCTGAGTTTTTATTTTTCCAGCTCTTCATCGTATCATGCTATCAATAAGGATTTCTTGCTGTCAATATATTGTCCTTTTTTTAGCGTTAATATGTCTTATTTTTCTTAGTTTTTTCGTTCTTCTATTTTTTTTATTTATTTTTCACTTATTTTGTTTTTGTCTCTCATGCTATATTCCTCTATTGCTTGAGTGCTCAAATGATGGACAATGATTGTGACAGACATTTGACAGTTTCATTTTCTATCTACTCGCTCACTTGAAGTCTTCATAGGTTCCATTGTATTTGTGCTTACGATAGCGCAAGTGTATCGAGTCTTCTAGCATGTTGCAAGTACTCCTTGTGCGACTGCCTATGTAGAAGGGAAGGAGTAACGCGAAACAAACGAACGTTACGTTGGCGTCAAGGATGAAATTGCCAAGTTTAACAAAGTGTGAAGTGGACTGAAAATGAAGTGATAAGAATTTAACACTACAGTAAGTGAAAAAAAAAGATACCCATTTCCTATTTAAGTATAACGATGGTAAATTAAAGGAAATCCGCAACGTAATTGGGGAATGAAAAAAAGAAAAAAACAAGATTATGTCGGTATAAGGAACTGCTTAGCAAGTATTTTATTTAATTTCTCGCTTAGAAGTTCAGTAGTTTTGGAAAAAATCTGAAATTTAATAAAAAATCAAAGAAATAAAAGAATTTCTTATTGGCTTGACATTTTTTTGCAGATTTTTGTTAAGTAGATTATTATCAAAAAGTACCTGGACTTATTAAATTAAACATACATTTGTTTATTTATTTATTGTGTCGCTTTCAGATAAGACCCTCTCCGCACTAAATCACTAATGCCAGCAAAGTATATAATCTAATATAATGCCTTCTTCGAAATTTGCTTTATGCGCTCTCTGGACTGAAAATGCTTAAGGGTCTCCAGGAGTTTTTCGAAAAATTAAACGACACTTTTTAAAACAATGTTTTTGAAGCTGAATCTTATCTTAGGGAAACATTTTTTTTACATTATCAAAGTATGACTATTCAAGATTTATCTCTGAAACTTTGTTCCAAAAATATTCGTCAATAAGTTAGAAAAGTGCAATGCCGCGAAGGACTTTAAAATTTGCGGTGAGCAAGACATCTGGAGACTGGTTCTTCCGAAAAAAGAAAATTAAATTTTTTTCAGTTATGTAAGCAAATAGTTTGGTCTAAGATAAAATGCAGCTTCAAAAAAAAATTTTAAAAAAATGTCTTTTAATTTTCGAAAAATTCACGGATGCCCTTAAGCCGAAGAAGCTACATATATTTGAATTTGAAAAAAAAAACTCTCTTTACATACATGCTGTTTGCTTGTACAAAAATACCAACCATAAAGTACTGAAATATACGTAGGACGTTTTGACCCATATAAGATAGAATATTGGGCCCATTTTATTTTAAGCTGGACGAGTGGTATTTGGAAAAATAGACGCCTTTAAGGCGTTTTTTTTTTGAATCAATTAGTGAAGGATAGTCAAAAATAGTTTTTAGATATAACTAGGCTAAGACCCGAACCCTTGATATATAATTTTCAACCAATTTTCTGAAAAGTTTTTTCCCACTAACCGATGGGAAGAGATTCAAAATTGATTTTGAATATAACCTAAGACGGTTCCTGGAAAGGAACGTTTTGGACCATTCCGTAAATTTTTTTTTATTTCAATCGATGTGCACTCAGAAAATAAATTTGGTAAATGTAACCAAATTTTTACCATTTGGGAATCAGGTTAACCATAAAATTTTCTCAAAAAACGAAACCGATTTTTTTTTGTTTTTTTATCGTGTTCCCCTCCCCCCTTATTACTTTGCTTATTAATTGGAACTTAATTTATTTATGTTACATTTTAAAAACTTTAAAGAGAATTCAAACTTTTATATGTCACCGACGAGACTTGAACCTAGGTCTCCTACGTTATGCCACTGTTCAGAGGCGCGCACATCTTGACCAACTGAACTACTTTTATTAATGTATTGCGTGAAACTAAAAGCATATAAGTACTGCACATGTAACAACACAGAATGCCTAGGTTCGAACCCCACTGGATGCAAGAAAGAAATGTTTTTTTAACTAAACATAATTCCATAGAAGAATTTATCGGGTTAATGTGTTAAAAATTATCACTAGCTTTGGTCACATACATAAAAAAAAGTTTAACTGTACCAATCGATGGAAAGAGGTTGAAAATCAACTTTAAACATCACTATAAGCGGCGTCGTCCCATATCCGGCACCAGTCGATATAAAAATTTCAAAAAATGAACTATTACCGGATCTTGTAAAAGACTATTTTGGGTTAATTTTTGTAAGGAAATTTTTACATCTATCATTGCAAATGGTCAAAAATGGATTTTGAACAGTACTGAGGTAACCCCCGGATACTCGAAGTGACCGTTTTAGACCCATTTCCGGAAATAGAAACTTAATTTTAAACATCACTATGCGTGAACATTACTATCTTAATAAAAATTGTTTTTGATCGATCGAGAAAATTTGAAACTGAAATTTGGACGTCACTAAAGAAGACTCTGAAGCTTGTAAAGGATCTTTTTTGAGATTATTTCTAGCTAAGTAACCTCTAAGTGGTTGTTTGTAAAAAAAGTCTGCAAAAACTCAGTAATCTTAACCTCTTCCTTACTGGTTGCCCACGTTTGTCCGATTTTGTTACCCCGAGGGATTATGCTACCCCTTTTTTTTAACTCTTATTCGTTTCTTATAAAAAAAGAGAAATTTCAAATTTAGAAAATTTTGAAAATTCCCTTGCATCTTTGTTTATATTGGAAAGATTAACGATTAAAGATTAAGATTAAGATTTAGCTTGAGATTTAGATTAAGATTAAGATTAAGATTAAGATTAAGATTAAGATTAAGGTTAAGGTTAAGATTAAGATTAAGATTAAGAAAACATTAAATCAGATCTAAGGTTTTTTCTTCCAAAAAAAAATTTGTAAAAATTTTTTCTCTTCCAAAGCCACCGTACATACTTGTTACGAACACTTTGATGCAAATCGATTTATATGGAAATGAGACTATATTCAGTGAAATAATCTCGATATTGCTAAAAAGTGCTGCAGCTATTCATTTATATTGAACTTAAAATAAAATTAATGACTTCAAGAAAACAATGACTAGTAAGCTATGGAAACTTAGAAAAAAGTCATAATATTTCAAGTGTCAAGTGAATTTTAACTTGCTTTAAGTCTTAACATCATTCAAGATGCAATTAAATTAGTACGCAATGATTTCATCTACGCTTACCACCCTATGTTTTTGCCGCAACAGCTCATAATTTGTGAAACCAAGTCAAATATTAAATTTCTAGCTGCTTGCATTTTCTTATTTTCAGCTTTCTTAATTTTTGTTCGTTTGTTGACTCAAATTCTTGAAAGTGAGCGCAAATAATAAGGAAAAATAAGAAATGCCCAGGCACTAAACTAAACATTTAAAAATCAATTAATTTAAAAAAAAAAATGTGTGCTTCAACCATATCGAATAAATTTATGGTTGCTTTTTGGGTATTTACATAGTTACTATGCAATATTAAGTGAAAAATTAATTTATGCAAAATTGCTTCATTAAAATAAGAATATATTATCGTTCGACCAACAATTTCATATGGAAACCTTGCTTTTTTTTGTCAGTTCATTTTGCCTGCCATGTCGTATGAGTGATCGCAAATTTCTATCAAATGCTTATTATATCATATTTTAATTTCGATGTAAGCTTGGAACCCTAGACAAAATAATTTATACAAAGCTGTCTATGCTCAACAATAATAACGTATTTTAATTAGTGGCTGTCTTATTTTCTTTTGTATGAATATGCAAAACTTCCAAAAATTATTAAAATTTGTTATAGGCTGTGCTATGTAATTTTAAGCTTTGAGTTTATTTTTGCTTATTCAATTGCTTTTTTATTTTTGTACTTCAATTAGAAATGAAAAAATAAATAAGTTATAAAACCAACCTCTAAATGACATCTTGGTAACATTTTCTACTAGGGTCTACAATTATTTATTTTTCAATTTCTATTTTAGGTTTGGTAGAGGGTGTATGCTGTTTTATTGTAGTTATAATTGTCAGCACGTCTTAAGCTGATTATTAATCATAATTTTATTTTTGGTGTTTTTTTTTGCACTTGCAATTTTGGTACGTTTTTTGTGCTTTAAAATATTATCTTCTAATCTTTACTTTTGTCGTTTATAATTATGTTTATTAGATGTTTGATTTTAATTCTATATCATTCTTTTTTTTTTTGTTTCTCACATTTTATTTAATTTGTAGTACAAAAATAAGTTTTTTCAAGGTTGAATTATTTGTTTTGAGTGTTGACATTTTCTTTTAAGATAGCAGCGTTATTGCTAACGATTTTTGCTGAGCTATTATAAATAATAGTCACAAAATATAAAAAGATTTTTTTGACGCAAGCGACTGTTTTTGATAACAATGCAGAATAATAATAATATTCAGCAAATTTTGCTTAACTCAGATGAAATACAAATTTCTGAAAAGTTTTTTTTTTGCTGATGAACTTTTGCAAGCTTATGCATCGTATTTTTTTGTGCATTAAAAGGTGAAGTTTTTTATGAAAATTATTTTAGTAAAGCCAAAACTTAGATCATTACTACGGTCTAAAAGAATACTCTATATGAAAATTGGAAAAAAATTGATATCAAAGAAAAAGTCTAAACAAATTCAAATAACTGTTTGAGAATACTAATTAACATATCTTAATATTTCGATCTTATTTCCATTTTCCATAAATCATTTCAGCTTACGTCGAACCTTTATGCCACCATTAATTTTTAGAATCTACAAAAAAGTTGTTAGAAATTTCATTGTTAAAAATCAGTTGATCTCCAGAAAAAATAATTTTCTTAAAACTTTTTTATTTTCTATATGAGAAAATTATGTTTTGAGTTGAGCTTGAAAAATTTACAAAAACTAAAGTTTAGGTATTTCTATATAGCACTATAACTCTAAGTTTGCTAAAATTTTCAAAAATTGTTACTTTTTCCTGAAAAAAATTTGGAAAAAATACAAGGCGTTGAGATTCATTTTGGTTTTAACCCATTTGTTAGTTTTTTGTGTATACTTATATAAATAAAAATTAAAAAAAAAAATTTAATATACCAAAGTTTGAGCTTTGGCCAATTTCAAAGTTAAATTCAAAATATCACTCGCTCTTTAGAAGACAAAAAATTAGAAAAGTTTTTGCCAAATTCTACCCAAAAAATTAAAAAATCAAAAGAACCGCAACCCTCAAGGTCCAACTGCTTTCGTTTTGGCAAAGAATGCTCCATATATTAATTAAAAGTTTTTAACATATTTTTCTGAAACTTATCCTTTTCAGCGAACGTTTTTTGAGCAGCTTTTGAAATAAAAATCTGAAAAAAATTTAAATAAGTGTTTACAAAACTATTTTAAAATTATTTAGAACAAAATTATACCCTTAAAAACTTTTTGTATAGTCAACAATTTCCAAAAATTCAGATATTACTTTATGTTCCAACATTCCACTGCTCATATGTGTACTTTGAAAGTTTTTTAAAAAAATACTCGTATCCGATAATTTCTCCAAAAAATCGTAAGCAGGTACATCTCACATGATATGTTATTAAAACTATACAAAATTTATTCAAACTTAAATTTTTCTCACTCAAAACTAAAATATAAATATTTTTTGAAATAGCAAAATATCATTTTCTTTAATTTCAGGTATGTAATCCTTTTTCCTTTGTTAATGTAAGTATAAGCAACTCTATTGATTATAACAAAAATCCACTAACCATTTTTTTTTGCAATTTGGAATATTAAAGCAAATATTTTACCAACACTGTTCTTACAAAATTTTTTTTTAAAGCGTTGCGCAAAACTCCCTTAATACCCAAAATATATCGTTACATCAATTTCTGCCACAACTAATAAATCATAAAGAAATTTATCCAAATAGTTCCAAAAAACTCTGAAGAATAAATATCAAAATTGTAAATCATTTTTCATAAGCCTTATTTATATACATATATTCTTTTTAACAATTTTTCCATTTCATAAGAATAATTCATAACACTATGTGATAGTGAAATTCGAGAAAAATCGGCTGATATAATATTATATTATTATATATCTGCTTCATGAAAAGACAAACATTTTTTTTCATTTGCACTACCACTTCAACACCACTTCTTAAGGGGCTTTACCAGTGTGACACTTTCAAAAAATCGATTTTTTTTGGCTTATTCGAAATATATAAAAATATCCTGTGAAAGCGGCAAGGTCGTATCTTGAAAAGTTTTTTGAATGGCAGTGTTCTAAAGAGCGACTGCTCGCAGGTATATAAATCGATAGTTGAAACTTTAAACGCGTTTTTCTCGAAACGCCATTTTTCAAAATTGCTAACATCATAACTCAAAGAAAAATTGACCAATCGACTTCAAATTGAAACTGAGTATTTTTGAATATATTTACTATACAATGACTTACGATATTTTTGATTGGTTGAAAATTGTCAATTTGGCATTAAAAAAAAGATAATTTTTTTACCCCAAAAAAGACACTTTTTCAGAACTACGCCATTTTGTTAATTTTAGATATTTTTCAAAACTCGTAGGTCATTGTATAGGAAATACCTTCAACTTTAATAACCTTTTTGAATTTTTTTGTTTCAACTACTCATTCGGCCGGAATCATGTCAGCAGTTGGAGAAGGTTTTTTTTTTTGGCACCTCCGAAGACAGCACATAACTCCGTTATTTTTCAATATTTTTATACAAAAAAAATCTTAAAATATAGCTGAAAATATACCTTATTATGTCAAAAAAACATTCTATCGAGTACTTTCTTTTAAAAAAATTCGCGAAAATAATTTTTCATGGGTTAGACCCCTTAATCTTCTTATAGAGTATTTAAGTAAAACTTTCCGAAAAAATCTTCAAAATCTCTAAAATTTAAATTTTGTGATTTTTTTCAAAAATTTGACTAATGATCTATAGGGGGGTTCAGGAGTCAAGATAAGGTGTCAATTAGCTGTTAATTTTTGTCTTGTCATCAAAAATAATATTGTTTTGAGGAACACTGAACCTCTCCGATTTGAGAAAAAATAGTCGAAGAACGCTTGTAACCGTGTCAATTACCAGTTAATTGACTGTTATCTCAAAACGCTGGCGTGTTAGGCCGAAACCTGATGACAAATTCGTCAAGCTTATTGACACTAAATTACCCTAAGTTAATGTTTGTCAATTTTTTCACGAAAATTTAGATTTCATTTTAACACTCAGTATAATCGCACTTAAGATTCTTGGCTTAACCTTTAATCAATAAAATCCTATTCGAGCTATATGTCTGAAAACGTGCCTGACTTGTCGGAAAAATTTAAAAAAACTTATGAAAATGTCCGTGTATGTGCTCTCTTTTTCGTCGCTTGCCCACCTTCGAATAAAAGGTTGAAAAAAAATTAAAAAACTCTAGCGCGTTCAGTTGCATTTCAAATATTGTCCAACCTTTTTTTGTTTGCCAACCTTTCGTTCAAAAAATATTCACAAAAAAAAATTCTGAGAAAACATGAATTTGAACCCCATAAATGGCTAACAATGAAAAATAATATAATATGAGATTATTCATAGAACGTCTCTATTTGCACGCCTACAATTTTTACTTTTTATCCAACTATTTTTTTCAAAAGTTATGGACAATCGAATGTACAACTCTCTTTTTTTTTTAGAGATCAAATATATGTTCTTCAGAAATTTGTTTTTTTAACACTTTTTTAACAATTTAAATATGAGATCTCCTAATGATAAAGTGGGAAAACAGCTAAAAGTCAGTATCCATTTGCTTCCATTTTTTCGTGCTGCAATAAAGTTGACTCAAAATTTTGTTTTTTAATATCATTCGAACCAAAGGTATGAAGTCGTTGAACAATTCTATGTTCAAGCTCTTTTTCGAGAGCCAAATTTGCATACGTTCTTAGAAAAGACATAAATTTTATGAGCCAAATACTAAAATAGAAAATAATATAATAGAACAATCATTTTAGCATAAAAGAAAGCAAAAAATGTCAAATTATTGATGTCAAATTATTGTAAGTGCAAAGCCCATACTTGAAAAATAGCTTTTGAAGAGCAAATGAAAACCATTCTTTTTTTTGATATGATATGATTTTATCACTTATAAAATTTACGTTCTGTAAAAATATTATTTTTTCGTATGAAGAGGGGACTTAAAATAAAATAAATTTAATAATTGAGTTATATGTACCAACGCTTTTCTCTGGAAAATTTTTCCTAAAGCTGGCAAGATACTCATTGGTCCTAAAATATTTTATTACAAAATAGACAATTAATTAGCAATAGGCAACAAAAAACAAGTGATACAATCATTCACAATATGAGTAATATTTCTACTGCACTAAAGCTCAGCTATATTATACATTGAGTTACTTCATCCTCACTAACGACTAACAATTTGAATTGAAATTTTTGTTTTGTAAATACAGTTACTCGCAAAATTGAGTATACACCTTGATTTGAAAGAAATATTGGCCATTTTTAAAGAAATTAAGAATATTTAGTAAATAATTTTAATGCATGGGGATAGATACCAATCTGACGAACTAATAACGAACATAAATTTTAATATTTTTGAGACATAACACAAAAAGAATTCATAAAAACGTAAATTAAAGCAAAATTCATGTCACAAAATTAAGTATACACTTGCTAATTTTGACATCAAATTTGATTTTTTTTTATCACGGAAGTATTGTAAAGCATTTTAAAGTTTGTAGGGCTATTTCGACTAATAGTTTGAATACAAGCTCATTTCGTTTTACGCGTTAGTTTCGCAATGGTGACCACTAGCAAGGATACAACTTTTGCAATAAGATAATTCGTGATGAGATGATATTGTAAAGGAAAATCGTAGCGCAAAATTGGTGAAATTATTAGAAGACCTAATTATACAGTTCAAAATATTATAAACAAGTGGATATACGAAAGTACATTGATGAATTCTATAGATAGAGGCAGAAAAAACTCCTATCAAAATGTGATGAGTGAATTATATTACGTAAATTGCCAAAATATCCAAAGGCTAGTGTGCCGAAATCGACAGCAGAAGTTTCCAAAGTTATTAGCAAGCCGACATCCACAAAAATAGTTCATCGAGTACTGCGAAAAAATAATTTGGGCAGATTAATTACACGCAAAAAGAATTTAATTTTTTCTATAATTAAAAAAAAAAAGGTTTGAAGTTTGCTTAAATGCCTTTAAACAAGCCACCAAGCTTTTAGAAAAGGGTGATATTCACGGACGAGGCAAAAACTAATCTTTGGAGATCAAATGGAATATCAATTGTATGAAAAAAAGACTAATTCTTCGCTGCAAACTAAAAATTGAGTAGCCACAGTCAAACATGGTGAAGGGTCAGTTATACTGTGGGGATCTATGACAGCTCGTGGCGTCGGATCCATGGAATTTATAGACTCAATTATGACCAAAGAAAGTTACTTGGATATTTTAAGACGAAATTTGATACAGAGTGCCGCAAAACTAAAGCTTCCGTCCGGGTTTTAGTTACAAAAGGATAATGATCCAAAGCACACGGCGCACATATGGCAAGATTGGCTGCTATAAAACTCTCCAAAACAACTTAACACACAACCACAATCGTTGGAAAGGAACTCAAATGAGCATTTATGGGGAGAAGTGAAAATAAAATTGAAAAATTTTCATTCGTGGAGCAAGGAGAACTTAAAGAGAGCGATAGCCAAGATCTGGGAAGAAATTTCGCACTCTTTCACCCAAAAACTGGTGGATTCTATGCCACGACGAATTTAATCGGTAACAGATATAGCAAGTGGTCCTACCAATTATTGGAATCAAAGGATATCTTTTTTAATTAAAATTTAATGAACTATATACTTCATTTTAATGAACTGTATGCTTGATTTTGTGACATGAATTTTGCTTTCATTTACGTTTTTATGAATTCTTTTTGTGTTATGTCTCAAAAATATTAAAATTTATGTTCGTTATTAGTTCGTCAGATTGGTATCTATCCCCATGCATTAAAATTGTTTACTAAACATTGTTCATTTCTTTAAAAATTGCCAATATTTCTTGCAAATCAAGGTGTATACTCAATTTTGTGAGTAACTGTATAAAATATTTTGGGAAATTTAATATAAACTCAAGTAATTTTATTTTTGTAGGCATTTTTAACAAATTTCTGTATTCAGTTATTTTAAGACGATTTAAAAATATAACAAAAAAGATTATTTTCAATAAAGTCAGTACATGTAAACCCAAGCAAATATATTTCTCAGAATTATCTCTCTCTACACTCCATTATTCCTAAAGTCTATCAACTTCATTCCATGTTTATGTTCAATTTATAGTACAAATATTATTCTTTTGCTTGAAACTCATAAAAATATGCAACAGAATTTGCATATGTCCTATGACATTTGTTTACACAGTTGTAAAATTGAAAACATAAAAAGTAAATTTATTACAAATACAATAAGAACAGTGAAAAAAAAAATTGGTCAAATTCACATATTCCGGTATTTGTGTGTGTAAGGTGTAACACACTCCACTTTTGTATGGATGTATTTATTTTATGTTGTTTGTTGTGAGCTTATTTGTTTTAAAAATACACACACACACACAAACATCAGTGTAAATAGCTATAAATTTTCTTCCACTCCTAGCGGTAATAAAAATATTAATTGGCTTTTATTGCGTTTGTATTTTTTTTACTCAAGTGAGGAAGTAGCAAAAAATTATGAAAATTTTCAAGTAGGTCATTGAATTTGTGAGTGAGTTGATTTCGTTTTTTTAAAATTTGAAATAAACTGAAACAATAAATATAATGAAAAAAAAGTGCTTGCTGACTGAATGAAACGAATCGTAAATAATTGCAAATTTTTCCATTCAATATTTGTCTGACACTACATTTAAAAGGTATGAAAACACTTTTTGTGCAAAATTATTCTTTTATAAAAATCTTTTCGATTTTAGTAGTGTTTTGCAAAATAATTGTCAAAAACGCTGAAAAATATTACTTTAGGGCAATATTTTTTTTTGAACTGGAGGATATTTCGCTATGGCAATTTCGCGTAACATATGATCGTGAATGTTACACTTTCGCTCAGAAATATTTTCAGAATAAAAAAATGTTAATTACTGCATTAAACTTTATGAATTTAGACTTTTTCTTAGCACTGAGTAAAAATTTATAAAAAACAAATATCGGTTTAAGAATTGGGGAACCACCGTTTCCCAACAGTTGGCGTTAGCAGTAAATGCTGTTAACAAAATTTCAGTTTAGATGCGTTACATAGTAAGCTTAAGCATCTGTCTCCAGTTCCACATTTCAAAATTTTTATGAGCGTCATAGTACTTTCTGTGCGTGAAAGTATCGAAATTGGAGACAAATAAGCGCCATTTGCGGTAAATTTTGCTTTCAATCCGGAAAATTTGCGGCTGAGGCGTGTCGAATGATTATATGAACATAAAAAAAAATCTTATGGTGAGGCTTCTATTAGTGAAAGAAAGTCTCGCGAATGGTTTCAACGTTACAAAAATGATTACTTCGATGTGGAAGACGAGAAGCATTACGGACCCATGGTAAATTTTGAAGACGCAGAATTAGAGAGATTAATGAATGATCCATCAAGCTGATTCATCGAGCGGGGCTGAAAAAGCCATTTCCCGTCAAGTGACGTTTTTTTACTTGTGAGCAGCTGATCAAAAAACGAAGGGTTTTTAGCATCGCATTGTGACTGCTGATGAAAAGTGAATTCATTAAAATAATCCAAAGCGAAAAAAAATCTTGACGACGCTGTGGCCAAGCATCGACAGCCACGCCAATCATTCATCATTCGCAGCTTATGCTGTGCATTTATTGGGACCAGCTCGTCGTGGCACATTATGAGTTTTTGGTGAAAGTGGGAGAAATCATAACAGAAGGTCGCTATAGAACACAACTATCATCCATTACTGAAAGAAAAATGTCTACAACACGAGCAAAGATTTGACAGTGTGGTTTTGCAGCACGACATCGCTCGGCCACATGTAGCTGGGGTCGTTCAAAACTGGAAACACTATAATATGACGTCCTACTGCACCCATCGTATCTTCCAGATATCAATTATACCGACTACCACTTGTTCTAATCATTGACGCATCGCCTGGCTGAGCAGCATTTCCGTTTTTACGAAAAGGCCAAAAATGGGGTCGATTTGTAGGTCGCTTCAAAAGACGTGGTGTGGCACTAAAAACAAAAGTATAATTTGTATTTCCCTCGAAAGTTTTACTCTAAATGCGCATATATTCTGGTATATGCAAAATCGCCATCATACTATATTTACTTATTTATTTGAAAAAAATATGGAATAAATCTGAGGAAATTAAGTTTTGTGGGCCAAAATTCTTTTTAATGCCTAAAACAACATGAGTTTAAAAAAAAAAATTAATTAGGGATTACATTTTTTTTAGTTTTTAGTACTAAGTCAGAATCATTATAATGTATTCTTTAGTATACTCATATCTGCAGCGAACTTTTGTTGATAATTATGTGATTTATGACAATTTATAATGGAAGTCGTTGAAAAAAAAGTCAACTGCGTTACTCAACTAAAACTTGATATTTTATTTTTAGGAATGTTTAATTAAGCTAACTTGTTTGGTATTTTTAAACAATACAGCTAATATTATTCTCTTATTAAGGTAAATTTCAGAAATAATCAGTTTAGTAAAGTATTTTTAAGAAATAAAAATTACTGCGTTACCAAAGTCTTTCACAAAAATCTCAAAATTTTCCAAAAAAACCCCTTAATATATATATTAATAAACAAACTTGCGAGAGAAGCTTAGGTTTATGGTGAACTTCAAGACATATGTATATGGAGTCAAGGCATTTTTAATAGTTAGAAGATAAAATGTAACTCTAATTGATTATAAAAACTGGGGAAAAAAGTAACGCAGTGGTTGTGTTAGCAACACGGTAGTTGCTCATTCACTGTACTTTGTACTTTTTTAAAGAAGATCTAACACATAATTATTCTTAACAAAGGATGAGCTTAATGCAATACAGAATAACAAAAATAACTTCAATTTAACATGACATGACAAACATTAAAATATTTTTTTAAATATGGGTATTAAAAAACTCAACATCTTTAAAATTCCTGAAGAGTTCTGACAAATAAAAATGTTTCCGTTAAATAAACCAACCCATGTTCTGGTATCTTTGTTACAATTATGTATGTACTTAGAAAAATACACTCAAAGCAACTGCGTTACCAAAAAAACTACTGCGTTACTCTGTGTAGCAACGCGGTGTAGCAGTAACGCAGTTGCAAAAATATAACTATTTCATCAACGTGTACAAAATGAGAAAGAATTAAGCAAAATTTTCATCACAATTCTAAATAAATACCTAAATACCTGTGTTTGTGAATAATAATAATGCAAATATCGTCATTACTTGCATTCTTACGACGGTAACTCAGCGGTCATACAATTGACGCACACACCTCTCACGATATTAGCCTGGTGAATTATTTGGTTAGCTATTTTCTTCCCGGGCGGTGGTCACGCTTCGATCGTAAGTAACAATAAAACAATCGAATTTAGATTTAAAGAATATCAATTTTTCTATTTTAAAGTTGAGTTTCTATAGTAACTCAGTGTAGCTAAGATATGTATGTATGTAAAATTTATTCTTTGAAAACGAAAAAAAAAATTGCAATTTATCTTAACAGGTTCCCTGTCCCATGAATCATATATGATTCATGTCATCGATTTTGTACCGTGTCTGATACGTTCATGAATCACATATGCACAATTTTGGATTTATATTCCAGCACATTAATTTTTTTGAACGGCGTAGAAATCTGTCGACGTACGTTCATGCATCACATGTGAGCAATATTTTATTAAATAATATATTATATTATTATTATATGGGTTTTATACTTTTTTTTAAAAAAAAGTTTTATAAAAACTTGAACCTAGAAGTTTTGTTCCGACATTAAAAAAATCTTGAAAAAAAATAGCTGAACGTAGAGCTCTTCATTGACACTTTTGTACGGGGACAGGGAACCTGTTAATGCAAGTTTGAGTTTAAAAACCTCTATTTTTTTTACATAGCATTTTATGTTGACCAAAATAATTATAATATTATCAACAATGATATCAGCGTCATTATAATTTTCATCATCGTTTTTAAGCTGCTTGTCATAGTGACATTAAATGATATTGAGTGAGTGGGTAAATAAGAAAACGTTTTCCTTTGCATAGTACATTTTCTGGTGTTGGCATTGTAACACTGAAAAAAAAAAAAACATTTTAAAATCAAATTTTCATTGGAGACTTTTTGAAATGCATTTCGAGGATTATTTTTTAACTCATCTCCTACAAAGAAAAATTAAAAGCAACATTTTCATAAGAAAACTCAAAGCATCCAGCATTCGGCGATGCAAAATTTTCTCATAAGTTTTTCTCTCAGTTTTTTGCCAGAATACTTGTGTGCGCTGCAAGTGCTGCACTTAAGTTTGATTGCAAAAATTTCCTTTTCATGGTCATCGGTTTTCTTTCTATCAACAACCAGCAACCTCCTTATGTTTTTTTTTTATAATCTGTTCGTTCCTTTTACTTTTAACTTTTCTTTCAAGTTCTTTTTTCTATTCTTATAAAATACTTTTTTTTATTTTTTACTTATAACTTTTCATCTTGACGAGTGCTTTGCAAGCACTCTTCGCATTTTTTTGCGAGTATTTCAACGATTTCGTTGCTTATTTTATCTTAAATACCAACGTAGAAAATGTACTTTTTCTACTACTTTTTTTTTGTTGTTGCTAATTTTCTCAATGATTCATCAAATTAACTTGTTAAGTTTCATGATACTTAACTATTAAAAATTGTCTCGTTTACGTTGCTATTATATTCACTGTTTTTTATTTTAGCGAAAAAAGTGCAAGAGAGAAATATTTCATGAAATTCAATTAATCGCTTACCTTGATATTCTGGTGAAAACTCAACCGTTTACATTACTAATTAAATTTTAGCTTTTTAACGTTGTGGTAAATTGGCTTTGGTTATGTGCTTTTGGATTTTTGACTTGTCCAGAAAATCGCTACAGTGCACTCAAAGTGGTTTGCGAAAATTACACTTTTTTTCACTATAATTGGTTTGGTATTGCCCTAAAGGTACAGTGGCTTCAAATTTGTAATATATTGACTAAATAATATTTTTAAAAGAGATATCGGACTCATCGGATTCAAAAATTTTTAATGTGTAAACATCTTTACTGGCAGTTAAGAACCATACCGAAGTAAATTTTTCGAAATCAAAAATATTACCCTAAAGGAAATAAAACCTTATAGAGATATAATTTTGTCTGCTTCAATCGATGGGGAAGGTAGAACTTTTTTTTTTATGAATCATAACATTTGGACCCCTTTGCAAATGTGCTTTTGGAGTCAAAATGTACTTTTTTCAGTATAATTTTTTTTTTTTTTAAATAAAAAAAAAATTATTTAGCACGAATACTCCTTAATATTTATTGAAAAACGTTTATTTAAAACAAAAAAAAAAACAAAAAAATTAGAATAAAATCTAAAAGTACTAAAGAATATTGAAAAAGTCAAAAAGTTTTGAGAAAGGTGCTATAAAACGAAAATTCTTAGAGGGTATTTGAGGAGTGGACGAACAAAACGGCAAATGTCTCTGAACTGATCACATTAACTTAGTATGATTATGTCAATTCGCGCTACTATTTTTGCTCATTCAGACCCAAAAAAAAAATATTTTAAAAATGTTCAATACTGTAAGAGAAAACGGAGAGGAATGAATGGAGATGTGCCCTTTTGCTGGATCAAACTGGACATGTGCCTATTTGTTCAACCCTTGAATGGACATGTGCCTTTTTGCTAAACCCTTGAATGAATATGTGCCTTTTTGTTCAACCCTTGAATGGTCATGTGCCTTTTTGTAGAACCCTATAATGAACATGTGCCTCTTATGTGCCAATAATAACTCTGATTATTATATAATTATATTAATTATTATTGTGCAATAAATTACATATATTTATTTTTACTAAGTATTAAAATGGTTACATTTTCAATGGTTAAATTCTTGAAATTTTCGACTCTTCTTCGGCGCAATTGCACTCATTATCAGAATGATCTAAAGAAGTTTAAAATTCGCTTGAACACTCCTACATTTATACCAATTGCCGCTTTGAACTTCCGTTTATGAGTAAACATTTTTTTAAATAAAATTACTTAAAACGCCCGATCATGGACATGTGCCGTTCTGTTCGTTCACTCCTCATTTAAAAATGCATAACACCGAATAATCCTAAAAAAATCGAGAAGTTCGTATCGTATCGTATGCTAAAAAAAAAGTCGGAAAATTTAGCAGAACTCGAAAAGTTTCGAATAGTACTGAAAAATTACGAAAAGGCAAAAGTCGAGCAGTATCGAAAAATTTGATAAGAGTCGAATGACATCGAAACTCATTAAAAAGTACTGAACGAGAAGCTCTGTACAAAAAATATTATTATGAAATTTTGTTCCAAAAACACAAATAGAATCATTAAAATGTCGTTGAAAATCGAAAAGCTTAGTTCAGTATCATAAAATTCAATGAAATTTGAAAATCCAAATAACATCAAAATAATCAATAGAACTCGAAAACTATCGAATATTATTGAAAAACATTGAAAAAGCCAAAAATTATCGAATAAAAACAAACAAAAATGTTGAAAAATTTAACTGAAATTTAAAAGCGCTAAATAATATTAAAAAGGCCAAATAATATTAAAAATACCAAATAACACAAAAAAAAAAAAATCAAAAAATTCGATGTAGTAGAACTGTATCAAAAGTTATAAAAAATGTCGAAAAAATCGTTAGCACTCGAAAAGTTTCGAATAGTATCGATAACTTCGAAAAATTTGTTGAAAGTCGGAAATAATCGAAAAATTTGATAAAAGTCCTATGGTATTGAAGAATATCAAAAAGTCCTCAAAAATTAAAAAGATTAGTTTTGTATCGACAAAAGCAATACAATTCGAAAAAGATTCTAATAGCACCGTTAAACATCGGAATGAATTGAAAAGAATCGAATAGACAAAAAAAAAAGAAAAAAGTTGAAAAGTATCGAATGGTTTAGAAAAACATCGGAAAAGTCGATAGAACTCGAATATTATCGAAAAACCGGAAGAGTATCGAATGGTCCGTAAAAGTCAAAAATCATCGAAAATATTGAAACACATCACAAGTGTCGAAGAACATTAAAAAGTCGAGAAAAATCAAAAGCTTCGTTTGGTGTCGAAAAATTCAATAGAAAATCGAAAGGTAAAAAAAAATATCGAAAAAGTTGATAAAACTAAAAATAAAAAGTATCAATTAAAAACGAAAAAGTCGTAGTCGTCAAAAGTTGAAATATATCGAAACACATCGAAAAACATCAAAAAGCCGAGAAAAGTCAAAATGCTTCGTTTAGTATCGAAACATATCTAATAAAAAGTCGAAAAATACCAAAAAATTAAACAAAATCCGAAATGTCTCTTTAGTCTTTGAAATTTGTACGTTTTATCATTTTGATTTAAGCCCAATTCGTATGCGGTCCTTTAAAATATATGCCTTCATATTAACATTTATGTTTCTCCAAAAATCTGCAACAAAATTTTGTACTGTATGTATTTTCAACACAAAAAAAAAAAAAAAAAAACAAAGTCAAAAAAAAAAAACATTTTTCTACCGCAAACATTTTTGCATGGTACGCAAACATTAATATCCGGTTAGGATTTTATGCTGCAAGTGGCTGTGTGTGCAGTTTTGTTTGTGTTCGTTTATTGGATTCCACTGCAATTTTAAGTAGATCAACATGGTTTTAACATTGCACTTTTTTGGCTATTGCGGTTTTTTTTGGGGAGATTTTTTAAAATATTATTTTACCTCAAAATATTAATGCAAACTTTGTGCTGAACTTTTTTGCTTTAGATGAATGAAATTATTTAATAACTTTTATTATATCCGGTTAAAAAAATTGCTTAAAATTTCATTAAATATTTTATAAGAAAAGTTTATGTTTTTTGATGTACTACGCAAGAATATTTCAATTATTTAAAACTTATCTAAAAATAAGTTAAGTGCTAACTTTTGTTTTTTTCGGATAATCTTTAATTCTTTAACAACAGGATTGTTTTTCTAATATAGACAAACAACATACAATGTATGTTCTTTTAATGACCGGACGGGGTAAAAAAAATGTCTCTGTGTTTTGTACAAAAATAGTTACGCTTATTCAAAATGTGTTTCTTCTGCGTCGATATAAAAATTTATCATCAACTTCGAATATTTCATTCCAATTTTTGCGAATCATAGTCACTCACATGCACACTGATGAGAAGGATACAATTTTTTGAAGATTTGGTGACCCCACTCGATATCAAATGGCGACATCATTTGGCTACTAACCATACTCTTGTCTTAAGCATAGGCCACAAGATCAAGAAAGATGCTAGGAAAAGCTACTGATCCGCGCATTGGTCTAACCCACTGGGAGGTAGATTAAGTGATATCCCCAGGATATAAAGTGGTGTGTCAAAAATCGATACGAGCTGGCACAACATAAAACAATGAGCCAAAACTCGAAATAACTATTAAAATTTTCTTCAGACCTTACGCTCCTAATCGAGTTATAGTGTAATAGTAGAAGTATGGGCTTGTGCCATAAATGCCCATGTTTTTTCAACGCTTTATTTCCTTTGTCCACCTTTTGTTGCAAAGATATTGGGCTTATTTCATGCCAGCCTCCTAATAATGGGAAAAAAGTTGATGAATTCAATTATTCACCACCCTTTTTATACCCTACACCGAGGGTATATTCACTTTGTCTCTCCGTTTGTAATACATCGAAGGAGGCGTGGCAGGTATGGAAAAGTATATATATTCTTGATCAGCGTCACCACCTGAGTCGATTTAGCGATGTCCGTCTGTCCGTCTGTCTGTCTGTCTGTCTGTCCGTCTGTTGAAATCAGGTTTACGAGAAAACCAAGAAAGTTAATTGAATGAAACTTTCACACACAGGTCACATCTTCTTGCAGGCATATTGCTATTGAAAATGGGCGAAATCAGTTGACGGACCCAGGCCAATTTTGAAAAAAGTTGCAGCGATTTTGATGAAACTTAGTGATTTGGTGCACATATGAACCAAATTAGGATTAGCCTGGGTTTCAAGTTTCCAAAGGGTCGTACAGGGGAGTGGCACAGCCCTAAATTTTATCATTTATACCACCATATCTTGTAAGCCGTTCAAGATATTGCAATGAAATTTGGTAAACGGACACATATCAAATATATCATAAATTGAGATAAAAGTGGGTGGAATTGAAAAAGTGGGCGTGGCACTTATCAACTGTTAAAAATTTTGATTCCATATATCTCGAAATTAGCACAAACGATTTTCATAAAAATTTTGGAGATGATGCCACTGAAAGCAGTCATCAATACAAGCTCAGTCACTTTACTGACAAAACTCGTTGAAGGGCGTGGCACCGCCTATAATATTTATAAACGTTATATTAAAAGAACGAACAACGTAATCGTGATGAAATTTAATGAGGTAGATATACTTTCTATAAGGTCTCTTATTACAAAAATTTGGTACAATAGTACCTGTGGGCGTGGCACCTCCAATATAAGCAAAAACTTTTTATTGATATAGATAGTATGCTAAGAGAGTAATCTTCATAAAATTTGGTGTATAGATGTCAGTTACTATAGGCTTTAAAAATAAATTAATTTTGGCAAAATTGCATCAGTGGGCGTTGCACCTCCCATATTAACATAAATCTGTAAGCGCTGTTTAAAGTGAACTATTGCAGCAGTTGCTATGAAATTTAAAATAAGTGGTTCAGTTGCCATAGAGTATCTGAATCAAAAGTGGCTGAAATAGCACCAATGGGCGTGGCACCTCCCATACAAATAAAATACTGTAAGTGGCATATTTATCGAAATATGTGAGCAATCATACTAAAATTTGGTGTTAGGGGTTTGCTTATGAAAAGCTATATTTCTGGATCAAAACCGGGCTGGATTGTACCAATGGGTGTGTCATCGCAAACTGTACAAGCTATTGTGCTGATATTTAATATGAGGATGTCGATCACAAATATAATTTGTTGAACCAAAAGTGGGCGTGGCACATTTCAAATTTTTAATTTCTATTCGATTTTTTCAACATTTGCCATATTCTTTCGACTTTTTCAACCTCTTTCAACCTCTTTCAACTTTCTTCATAAGTTTCTTTATTTTTTTCGACTTTTTCATCAATTTTGAATTGTGTCAAATTTTTTCAACCTCTTTCAACTTTTTTAGAGTTTTTCAACCTATCTCAACTTTTTTGAACATTTTGCATATATTTAGGACTTTTTCAACATTTTTCAACCTCTGTCAACTTTTCTAACATTTCACATTTTTATCGACTTATTCAACCTCTTCAACGTCTTCTTAACATTTGATGAAAAGGTACTTTCAGCGCAGTGTAGGGTATGTGAGTTTCGGCCTGGCCGAAGATAACACCTTAACTTGTTTTTTTTAGAATTGTTAAATTTCGGTTCAAAAAATAATCAGAAAACAAAAACTTAAAAATTTTTCTATTCCAAAAATGTTTGATAATTTATATGGCATTCAATTGTTTATCAAATTTCCGTATTAATCTAGCCTTTTTTTTTGGTTTGCCCACTTTAGGCTTGAAAGTTTTGAATTAAGTATTTTTTGAACATAGTTACGTAATTTTGGCCCCTGGGAGTTAATAGTTGTTACATTTGATTATTCCCTCTTTTTCGTTTGTCTATCTTTCATTAAAAAGGTGGACAAAATGGAAAATATTTTCTTAAGCCTAAAAATATTTTGAGCCAAAGGTGAATGGAAGAAAATATGGAGTAGACAAGCATAAATTTCTCACTACTTTTAGAGTTCAAAATAAAATAAAATAGATATCTTTCGAACCAAATGGACACAAATTGTAGACATTCATTAAACGATCGAACACATTAAAATATTCAATATTTTTCCATTTTCGGAGACTAACGTAAATATTGTTTTTTAATATTTCTGGAGCCAAAGGTGGGTATAAACCAAAAAAAAAAAGTATAGCAAAAATTAACATATTCGACGCAAAACGTCATTCCTCTTTCAAGGAAATGTTTTTTTATTTTGAAATTTGAAAAATTTTTCTTTTCTTTTATTTTATACTGTTCTGAAAAAGAATGCAATGATGCTGCGGCAATAAAGACCACCGCAATATGTTATTCAAGCCCGAAAGTATGCAATAAAATCTATGCAAAATATTCTTTTAAATGTTATTTTTTCATTGTTTATGTTGCCTTTGGTTTCATTACAACTCTTTGCTTTACAGCACCGAAGAGTTTTAAAGTGTAAAAATAATTTCAGAAAAACTTTCTTTATAGTACGATAATTTTTTTTTTCACATTCGTTATATGCGTGCATGCTGGCGTGATGTTATTTCTGTGCCACTGCTGCTGTTGCATTGCATTTGTGGAATTTGCAATAAAAACGCGCAATATGACTACATACAATAGCGCAGCATACAAATAAATAATTCGCTATCGTTAACTGCTAGTACGTTTATAGAAGACACGCACTCATCTCTGCTAAAATGACTCAGCTGGGCGACAGCTGTTTTTTTTAATGTAGTTTTTATTTACCTACTATTTGAAAACTATAAAAAAAACTTTGCAGTTAAAGTAAGATAACATTTGTACACAATTGGAGCAACGTTTCTATTTTAAGTACCTAATGAATTTGCATGAGCTAATAAAATATTTTTATAGCTTTTGTTTTTATACTCTAATTTTCAGTGAGCTTTGTTTCTTTTTTTAATTGAAAGTTGCTTGACAATACATATTAAAGTTTAGTGCTTTTTTTTAACAACTAATAATTTTTGTTTTAGTTGGGATTCTTTTGACTTTCTTTTTTCTTCCATATTTTCATCAAATTTTATTTAATTATAAAACTGCAAAGTATGTTGTCTTAGATGCGATGTTACTTTGAATTCGTTTGAAGCAATAAGTTTTTTAAGCTTTAATTATTGCACTAAAAAGTTAAGATTATATATGTGGCTGGAATAATTTGCAAGTTGATTTCACTATTTTTGCCTATAGTATGCTATGCAAATTATAACAGGTCGTATGAGCAACATTTATTAGCATAAGTTTTGAGCATGAAAATCGACAAAAAACACTGACCAATTGCAATTTGTCAAACAGCTGGTAACTCAGTTGAGTAGCATCACCTACAAAAAATTGAGTCAACGCCAAAGTGAAATCAAAGCACATATCGTGAATTCACTAGCAAGAGCAGGAGGTAATAAAATGCGTTTGCTAACATACATAGTACCCGTATAGTAGAAAGCTGTTAAGGTCCGATATTCGAGTGTTCGCTGCTATTCTAATCAGCCGAATGTCAAAGAACAGCGTACTCACGAGAGTAGATTGATTTTATACAGTGTTGTTGGAAGCCGTTATAAATAGAACCATATTTTTAGGAAAACAGTTGCTTCTTTGAACTTCAAAGTCAAATACAAAAGTAGCAAATAAAAAAAAAACACAGTTGAGCATAAGCAACGAAAAATCAAACGACAATTTTTGTGTGAGGTTTTGCAAAAACTAAATCATAAAAAAATGATATTCACCTTTGAAAACTAAAAAGATAAGTATACTATAAGCTTCTTTAGCACAAATATGTCGTTTTAAAAAGTAAATTATTTAAATCGGTTCAGCATATTTTGCGCCAAAGCGTTACAAACCCTTTCCATAAAAGAAATATTATGTAAATAGTAAAGATGTCCAACATTTTCAGATAGATTTGAAATAACTTGGTTGAATTCTAGTAAAACATTTTTTCATTTCACATTTAAAATCTCTGAATATATCAAAAAATTGATTTTGCTTAAAAAAGACTTGAATTTGACTGCATCTTTAGTTGCAACACTAAGAGTTTTCAAGCATTTAATTTATTCCATTATTGCACAAGTTTTCATAGCTGCTTATATCTATTTTCATCCTCAGTGTGCTAACGCTGCATAAATTTTAAATAAAAGCCTTTTCCACAAAAGAGTAGATGCTGCTGCTGCTGCAGGCTTAATTTTATTGCTACCAATAACATTAAGAGCACTATAATGTTGCCAAGTTGTTTTTTGTTTTTTTTCTCAAAAAATTGGAATAATTATTTTTAAAGCATTTTTCTTTTGTGTTTTTCTCTTTGGGCTTTCTTAAGCTATGAGTATGCCAAGTATCACCTGATGCCCAGAACCAATACACATGCAAATGTGTTTTGCAAATAAAAATGACTGCAGGACATGCCTGCATTGTGGAATATTAGATTAAAGCAAAAAACTAAGGTAAAATTGAGCTGATGCACTAAGAAAAATTTTTTAATTTTTATTTGCTACCTTTAAGAATTTTATACGATTTTTTCTGTTAAAAATGATATTTAACTGGGCATAACTGTTAGCAATTTTCGTTAATATTTACTGTTTGAAATTTTCTTTACCATGTCGTATGAGTAACTTTTATTTCCATAAGAATTATGTGATTTTTGCTGAAATTTTGAAATTATTATCTCCGATATCCATGGTTGGATGCTTCCTCGAATTTAAGTTCACAAGAAAATGTTATTTATTTTAGCTACTTTACAAAAAATTAAAGCTTTGATCAATGGCTGCGTACATATAAAATTTATTTTGTAACATGTTGTGTTTATTGTCGAAATTTAAAGAAAAATCCATTATCCTGCTATTGTTTTTAGTGTCACTTATGAAAATGAAAGTCTTCGTCTACAGGCTTGAGCTGAATTCATAAATATGCAAGTTTACTGTACATATAAAAAATGCATAACTATCAGAAAAGAGTAGATAAAAACTGTAAATAAAAAAAAGTATTGCAAAGAGATTAAAATTGTTGGCATTGTCATGTTGTTCTTTAGCATGAGCACTTATCGTTGCTTCACTTGGGTTAGCTACATTTCAAGTGTTGCTGCGCGCCTAAAAGTAGACTCGCGCTTTCATAGAATTTTTTTTTTTGTTATGAAACAAAAATCTCGAACCTATATATCAAACAAAGTGTTGTCATTTTTTTTGTTTTGTCAAGGACTTCAATTCGTACATTGTTGTTTCTTTTTTTTTACGTTTTTTTATGTGTACACTATCACTTCCTCTAGCATTTCAAATTTGTAAGAGTTTTATTTCCAAATATTGGCACTGTTCAGGTAGCCTTGCATTCAACTGACACTGTGAATTTGCAAAAGCTTCGTATCCAAATATTGGCACTGTTCAGGTAGCCATGGTACTCGTTATTCAATTTTTTTTGCTTAATCCCTTTTTTTTTTTGTTTCGATGGATTTTTTGTGAACAAAATAAAACTTTTACTAACCCCACTTGTTTTTCTGTATTTTTTATCAAATGTTCAAAGTTGAGTTTTTGCTTTAACAGGTATTTTCACAAAATATGACAGAATTTCAAAATTGTTGAAAAACTGTGAAATAAAACAGGCCTTATGTATGCTTCAAAAAAAATTTTATGATATGCTCATACTGTTGTATAATTGATATTCAGCATATTGTTGAAGCACAAATTTGTGTGTGAAATTTTCATTAAATTTAAGGGTCTAGAGTCTTTATATATCGTGACGTATGAGTAACATTTATTTGTTTACAAATCTTCAATAATTTTTTTTCGATGCTATTTAACACCGTGTTTTGAACGTCAGACTTTTCAATTTTAAATACTTTATATGAATCTGAAATTTGAAGTATGGTCGCAAAAAACAAAACCGTAAATTAAGGCCAGAAAAAGTAAAATAAATCCTTCTTAGTTTTAGGACATGATATCTTCACTCCGATGTTTTTTAAGTTACGCTGTTTAAGTTTTTGTAAGCTTAGCAATTATTTTTTAGTCAAATTATGCCTAAAAACAAAAAAACGGCCGGCTAATAAAGATATGAAAAGTTTTATAATGTGCAAGTAATTTTTGACATTAGGGCACAATCTATTTTTTCTGTTACAAAAATTTTACTTTAGAAAAATCGTTTCAAATGTTTTGAATTAAAATTAATTAAAAAATATTTTGCATTATCAATCCATTATAAAAAAATTATTTGATTGTTTGAATTGATTACCGCTGCAGCGGTAAAGACCGAAATCAAAAAAATTTTTCGCTCAATATTACGTCTTTACCTATCGGATAAAATTGTGCTGCTGAAGGTCACCCTAATGCAAATATTTCAAATGAACACAAAAATCGAAGCAATTTCTCATTTGATAGTGTTTTGTATGGCTGATTTCCAGTCATTTACCTCTTTAGCTGTATAGAATAAGGTTATAAGATTCTTATTTTTATACTTCCAAACAAGAGCCCTAAAAGAAAGAATTTTATACATCAATTATATATCAAAATCAATAAACATTTTTAAACTTTATCAGTATTTATGACAGCAACTAAAACGTACCCTGTAATTATAAAACTTTGATTATACATTGTCTCTTATTTCCGCATTGCGATAAAATGTAATACATATATAGTTGAGTAAACAGTTGTATAAATCTGATAACATTCCATCCCAAGTTATATCAATGATATCAATTTGATAACATATTGAATAAAAAAAATTAAAAAAGAGACAAAAAAATTATTCTTAAAAGATTTTTTATAGTAAACAAAAACTTATGTGTATAATTTGGTTAACTTTGCAACACAGGGCGTATAAGCAACATTTAATTAAACGTAAGGATTAAAAATATTCACATAAATTATGTGTGTATTTTTTTTCAAGGTAATTTTGTGATGAAAAACTTTTTCAAACAAGGTATACTTCCAAAATGTCACATTTTTTTTTAACAGCACTCAAAATTTATGAGTCCACAACTTTCTAGATAGCTCAAAAACAAAACAAAACAGAGCAAACTCAGTGAATTTAAGTCATTTATAAATATAAACTAAAACATTTTTCAAAAGTTCTCCCTTCATTTTGAGCTTTTAACAATTAGTTTTTAGTAATATGCTAAAAAACAATGATAATTTCTTTAGATTTTCTAATAAAAATTTTAAATCAGAAAAATGCTTTGTGAGCGACATCTATTTTAATTGAGAAATTCAGAAAATCAGCACAATATTGCCTCTCAGAAAGTATAAATATTTTTACTCTACCACTTAAAATTTTTTTCTAAATAATCTATAGTTCTATTATAAAAAGAAATTAAAGTTTTTTGAAGAAAAGATTTTCATATGGGTTAAATGCTCTACATAAAATTGAAGTTTTATTAATTGCCATTAAAAAAGTCGATCTGTGAACAAAGTGTTTGCGCTGTCTTTAATGTCTGTTATTATTTCTGCTCAATTCTCTATATAGAATAAAAAAATTTAAAAAAGTACTTAACTCTTAAAATTTAATTATTAATTTCATGTATATGCAAGCATTCTACTTATAATATAGTGAAAACTTTAAATACTGATATTTGCACTCTGTTGCAAGTTACAGCTTTTAAAGGAAAAAAATATTCACTTCATAATTAAATGCTCGAAAAACGTGTGGGATGTTAGTTAGGGCCATTATAAAATTAAAAATTTTGTATTGTTTATTTATTTTTATGTAAAAGATAAATTAAGTAAAAATAGTTCATATCAGCTTTTAAAATTATTATATAAATATAATTTCAGACTGCGATATCTTAAGTGGGATACAAGTTAAAACTTTTTAATTTTAATTATTTTTTTGTCTACACTACACGCTACAAAAATATTGAGATTTCATTAATGGCTGCTAACTATATTTCCTTGTTTTTGCGCAATTTGCAACCGCTCTCATGTGTTTTCATATGTCACCTTAGAGCTTTCTTTAAGTAGTTGATAGTTGTGAAAAACTATAGGTTAGGGTGATTCTATAAGAAGTACTCTTTTCAGCATTGTATTTTAAGAGTTGCATTTTTGTTCAGTATTATTTGAAATATCATCATAGAACGTTTTATATTAAAACAACGCTTGCAAATTGTTAAATTTACCAAATTTCCTAAAACTTTAACCTTAAACTCACTCAAAAATCAAATGATTTTTATCAATTATGAAGTGAATTGGCCACCTAAACATGTGATATCACACCTCTAGACTTTTTCTTTTGGAGCTACGTAAAATCCAAAATCTACGTGAACTACGCCGACTACGATTGAGGAATTGGAAGCCAATAATATTCGCGTCATTCCTCAAATTAGATTTGAAATGCTAGAAATCGTCATTGAAATGAAAATCATACAAAATGATTTTTTTTCTTTCTTCGATTGATGAAAGGTATCTTTTCTTATGTAATATTTTCTGCTGAATTCGAAAGTGGAAATGAAAATTTTTTGAATGATACAGTTTTTGAGATGTTGTGGAATTTTGTGTTACAAATGTCCAATTTCATTGTTTTAAGTATCAGATTATAGATAATAAAATGCAAAACAAACATGTATAAAAAATATTTCATTGAATAAGCGGTTCAAAAGATATCGATGAAAACACTCCGGATTTTGAAAAAAGTCAAATTTTACATCTGATTCTATGGCCACGAAAAAAGGAGGTCAAAAAAATTAAAAAACCAAAATATATCGAAAACTATACCATTCAAAAAATTTTCATTTTCATTTTCTTACTCAGCAGGAAAAAGTACATAAGAAAAGTAACCTCTTATCAGTGGAACATTTTGAATGTAAACTAGTGAAATCGGATCTTTAGAATGGACCATGTTTTGGTCAACATTCGAGAAAAATTATCTTTGAAACAGATTTGTGAAAAAGGGTATTTTGTATATGATGATAGAGATTACCCGATAAAACTTATTCTTTTTTTTTTAATTTAAAAAACGTACCTCAAAAATGAGTCACCCTTGATATTAGTAATTTCGAGATGAAAGACACCTCAAAATACAAAAATTAGCTCTTGAAAAACGGCTCACACCAGCATTTGAAGCTGGTTTTTAGCTATTTTACAGCATTTTCGAGCTGTGCTAAAAATTTTCTATTTCTAGAAAAATTGCCAAAAAGTTTTTGTTACATATTTAAGCAAAAAGTAAACAAAATGGAGAGTTAAAAAAAAAATATGTAACCACAGAATTTCCGAGCTGTTTTTGAGCCATTTCGAAAACTTTTGATTTTCCAGAAAATTCGGAAAAAACACGAAGTTTTATTAGAAACAGTTTTGAATTCTTCACTATTATTTTGCTAAGACATCTTACCTGTGTAATTTCACTTGTAAGACACGTCGTGTGCACAATATTTTATGACTATGTAAATAGCACTTTAAGCACTGACATCTGAACTGTAATGAAACTTAAAGCTCTTTTATTACAATAATTTAATTTACAATAAAATATTTTATAAACATGTAATGTTACATTAATGGCCGCTAAAAAAATGGCACTTTACTGGTGAAATTCTTAAATCTCATATACCCGTATTCGTTTCTGTACATTTCATCATGTAATGCATAGATAAATTTGAAAAAAAAAATTTGCTAACTCCTTTAGTATTTTACTAATTTATGCATGTCGCATAATTTTGTTCTACTAACAATTTAATGTCGATATGATTTATTTGAGTTTAACACGTTTTCTCTAGAAAAGCGTCTTCTTTTTCAATTAAGAAGATCTAGTACGAATTTCAAGAATAAAAACACATTTTTGCTTGTTTTTTTTTTTTTTTTTTTGCAATTTCTCAGAATGTATTCATTGGTGGCTGTACCTTACTGATAAGGTGCTTGAAAGTTTATTGTATGATACAAAATTTATATATATCGTACGAGCAAAGTAAACAAATAGTAGTAGTATTATTTTGCTCATTGCAGTAGTAGCGCATGAAGTAACTTTAGCCGCGCTTAGTTATTAAATAAAAGTTTCTGGTCACTCTTTAATAAAATTACGTGATATTAAGACGTAAATCACATGTGCTATTCAACTTTTCAATGTAAAAATAATTTAAAAGATTTTTTTATCGATTCTATACAAATTAAAAATAATCTTTCTTAATTTATTTGTGCTATTTTTATTTAATAGAAGCAGTGACATAGTAAGTTAAATTTATGAAAATGCAGTGAAAAGTGTTTTTTTTTATCATCAAAATTGGCGTAGTTAGTGGCTGTCCTGTGGTCCACTTTCGCGAAGCAAAAATTTTCAACGTTTTATGAGTATTTAAAAAACTAAAAACATACAATTCGTGCTGTTTCCTGACAGTTTCATTTCTGTTTATATTTAAAACAAAACGTTTTAAGACGATGCATCCCACCAGCAAAAAATTAGAACCATAAAGGGTGTTCGCTCACAGGTGTGAGGTGTGAGCATTTGAAAAAGGCATATATTTTTAAAGTTGTGTGAATAATAATTTTTAATTTTTTATGTTAAGATATAAAAATATTTTGTTTATGATAAATATGCAGTAATTATTTTTAATTAAATTTTCAGTAATTTTTGACCGTGTTATGATTTTTCAAAACTTTAATTGTGTTGTAAAATTTCTTAATTTCAACAAAATCAACGGCAAAAAAAAATTCTAGGCTTTAACGAAATTCTATAAAATCCATAGACTTAAAAACCCTTTACAAATTTGTAGCACAAAATTGAAAGATTCTGTGATTGTGGCGAGTTATCTTTAAAACGTTCAAAAGCATTACAAAAGAATTTTATAATGGTAGAAAATCGATGAAGCATTTGACTAAAAAAAGCGAAGTGCTTTGGGTAATCTTCATAAATAAAATAATGTCAGTGTATGGCCGCGCTGTTCGCGCATCACGCAAAAACTATCGAATCGATTTTAATAAAATTCATTTAGTTTTATTTCTTAGGCCTCAAAGTCCAATAAAAATGTTGACGATAAATAAAGAGTTATTGAAATTTAAAAATTCCTTAAAAAAAAGATATTTGCGCAAATAGAAACAAGCACGCAAGCACAAAAAACCACTTTATGACAAGTAAATGCATTTTTGTGTGTGAGTTTTGTTTTTCCATGGTGCAGGTCATTAGGTATACAAAATTTAAGCCATTTTGAGTGCGTGCGATTTTCACAGGCATCGGTTAGTAGACTACCGTCTGGCTAAAATGGTAATCACCAGTGGCTTTACGTTGATATGTGAAAAACGACATTTGAAAATTTAGTTTTGTGCTTTGAAACCGTTTTTTGTTTTGATGAAATTCCTAATATTATTGTGTACAAATGACACCAGCACTACGAGAATTTATGACTTTTGTTTACGTCTAATTGCTATTAAAAATTAAAACTCTCTAAAAATAACATCTCATACTGCAGATTTCTTTTTTTTCAATTTATAACAAATATTATATAAATATGTACTCTTAGTTGTATATTTTTGTTTACTTTTTATTCACATGAGTAGACACATCAAAACTTTGCAGTTACCTGTCTCAATTTATTATCAAAAACAAACAATGCGCTCAACATGTCGTATGAATTTTATTTGTTTGTTCCTACTCACTAATAGCAAATATTTTTTATAACTCATATGCCATGTAAGATAAGAAAGTACAATAGGGAAATTATACAACAACAATAATTGCATAGCAGATAATGTAGTTTTTTTTATTTCATTGTTTGTGCCAGTTCCATAGGACAAAATAATAGGAAAATCAGCTTAACTCACCCACAATTTTACGTAGACCATACAATACATTTTCATAAGGTTTGCTTACTATAATAAAGTAATTTCATAATTGCTGTTGGCACTTAAGCGCCAAAAATAACAAAAGTAAAAAGTTTTGTTTTATAGTTTTTTGATATAATACCAAACAAATTTGGACGTTACATAAAAAGGACATACCACGAAATATCGATTTTAAAGCATTAACTTTTTTTTGTTTTTTCAAAAGTTTTTCGGTAACATGAGCTCTAAAATAAAAAGTTTTTAAACTTAAAATAGAAGTTAAAAAAAATTTAAAGCAACGTTAACGTAGCGTACACTTAGAATATTTTTTTCCACAAACTAACTACACAAAAAAGAGATTTTTTTTTGTCAAAGGCTAATACAAAACCTTTGTGTGTCGCTTAGTGTAATACATACGCGAGTGAATTATTTTAAATGCGGTTTAAAATTTCATCGCTATTGGCAAAATTGCTCAAATAGGTGTTGCCTTGCCAAAACAATAATAAATTGTTACGGCATAAAGTCTAAATTTTTAAAGTAAATACCACAAATCTTTGAATATATTCAAAATTAAAAATTTCTTGAATGGTATGGTGTATTCACAGAGAAAGAACCTGCTAATCATGAAAGATTTTTCAGAACTTGTCTAGCTAACTTTGTTGCCTGAAAAATATAAGATTAACCAGGTTTTAATGATTTTTATGTAAGTGCTCGATAATATATTGAAAAAACAAACCATAAAATTCGAAAACATATAAAATTATCAAAACTTATCGATAGTAGCGTGATAAATTAAATTTTAGTTTTTGCCTATGACTAAAAATTTTGTTCGTATAATGTTTGGCCTATGGTTTCATATACAGTCTTTCACACCAATACATTTGTTCCATTGGCACTGCTGCCCATTTCAACATTCTCTTTCACATATCTTCAAAAGCGAAAATTCAGCAAATTTTTAAGTATAAATATTCCAATAAATCAAAAACCATTTACCTCTTTTGAAAATTTGTATAAGATTAAAATCACGCATACGACACGTTACACAAAAGTCAGCACAAAAGCTGACCGCATTTTAAATGAAATCTTGTATAGTACCCAATATATACTGTATAGTACCATGCAAATAATGGCAGTAATTTATGATGACAACAACTTAGTGTTTCTAAGTTCAGAGATAATATTAAGCTTAATAGAGCAGAAAGTTGTTTTATTAACACTCAGTTCGTACTTAGATACACTTTAAGATAGCTACAATTTCTTCAGGTAAAAGTAGGTACCCATTAGAAAATATTTTGAAGAAATAAATGTGTACATATATGTAATTCATAAAACGTATAATTCTGGGATAAAAGTAAATAAAAAACCGATTTCTGTTGTTTTTCAGTGCAAAATGACGTATGAGTAACATTTTTGAAATGAAGATATTTCAGCTCCGATACAAGTAAGGTCCTTATAAATGTTATAATTTTCTTTAAATATGCGTGTTTAGCAAAAATATTCGTTTTTATTATTGGCTGCTTTATACTTATTTCTTAAAAATTTAATTTTTCGAGCTTAATACTTTTTGCACTGTAGAATAGACGAATCATTTAAAAATATTATAAATCAAAAAAAATTGTTTAATATATCTTTAGAGAAACTGAGTTCTTGAGTTAAATAGAATGTTCTTTGACGCCGCAATTACTTAAACCTTACAAATGTTACCAAATTAGCTATCTTGTTAAATCTCATATGTATATATTTATGCAGCACTACCCAAATAACTGCTTTAAAACACAAATCTTGTATCTTGTACAGACTTTAATTTTAAAAAAATTTTGCAAGAAAATCTTTAGACTCTACAAATGTTCGAAAAGTATTGTACCTGAAACCTTACAACAGCAATGACTTCTTTGTAAACCTTATGAAGCTTATATAAAGACTGATAAATGAAACTCCACACAAATATCGTAAAAAATCTTCATTTTGGTACAATCTTTTGACACACATTATGTTGGGTTAAAAATGTCCTCTTATAATCGTTTCAAGTTGTAATATCTATGGAATCACTGGCGAATTTAAGGAAAGACAAATGAATAATTTCCGCCATGAGTCTTTTGTGAAGTGGTTTATTTTCTTTTGTCCTAATTTTTTAACCCCACCTTCTAATAAGGTTATAATCATGAAAAACTTTTTAATTTCTTATAACTAAAATTTTTCAGAAATTAAAAATGAAGAACTCTTATGTTTGCTTTGCAGCATTGAATACGATGGCATTTGACATGGAAGTTCAAAAAACAATTTTCAATTCAAAGGAAAAACAAATTTGGGCCTCATTGAACTTTTGCCGCCTTATAACTTTTCACTTAAATCCAGCACTGTATCCTCACTAAGTCAATGTCTTATAGTTCCGGTCTTAACTGTTTTCTGATGAAACGGATCTTAGTGCTACCTAGTACTACTTAAAAAAAAGAGCTTGCTCACTTTTATTTTATTGAATACTGTAGCAAATTTTGAAAGTAAACTTTTGCTTGAATGCCACTGTACATCGTGCGAATTCGAGAAATAAAGCATCCACATGATCTTAATTAATTCAAATTTGAGTCGCATCTTAAATTAAGCAAACATTTTCAACTATCAGATGTAGCTTTTTTATCGCCTTAAGCGATGTCATTGCTTCCTAGCTAAAAACTCTACAAATGTGAAAACCTTATAAATGTGAAAACCTTACAAATGTAAGGAACAGTAAAAGTAATTATGCTGCTCTCGAACGTACACATATCAGCTAAATTGGTAAGTTTTTACCGAAAAAGCGTAACCAGAACTTGCAAGCACAAATTTTTTTAACCGATGACTCAATTTCCAGCTGGGTTCTTTCCCATATTGATGTATAAAAATATTATACAGTGACTGCATAAATGACGCATAAATAACGTAAATTTCATTTACATTTCTAGCACGTGACAAAAGCTGTATGATATGAGTTTGTACAGTATGTAAACATTTAGAAAAAAAAAAAACCAAAAACTCCGCAAAAAACACAAAAACATTAATACACTTTTTCGTAGTTGCCAGAAATTATGCACATGAGGATACGTATAAGCGAAATTTCTACCTTCTCCTGTTGTCTTAACATCGGTTTCATTTTTTTCCTTGAATTTTCTCTCTATTCGTTTTAGCTACTCTTTTGTATTTATAATTTATATGTTTGTCTACCTTTGTAACTATGTATATACGTCATGTATGTGTGTGTCATTGTTGTTTATACGTTGTATATCAGCTGTTACCAAATTATACTGCAACATTTGCGGCAAAAACTGAAATTTTGATCCTTTGAGGAAACTTTTCGTTTATTTTCTTTTACAGCAAATTTAACAAAAAAATTAAAGAAAAAAAAAAGTTAGGAAATTTTTTGTTTGCTTTTTGGCCTAGAAAAAAAAAAGAAAAAATGAAATTATGTTCATCATTTTAATATATATTTTTTAGCTGAAAATGCAATAAATAAATCATTTGGATAACGGCAAACCTTGTGGCAGCAGAAGCAGCAGCTGAAGCAGCATAATTCTAAGTGAATTCTAAATATTTTATTGCACTATCTCTTTTCGTGCTATTTTTTTTTGGTTGAAATTTGAAATTTTACTGTATAAAATATGGTTTCAGTTGGCATGCATACTTTTTGTTAAACTGTAAAAAACTTTGTATCTCGGAGCGTATACGTGATATTAATATATACAAGTTTTTATTTTTGTTCTTGCTGGTTAGGGGAAAGTTTTTTCATATTTATTTGAAACTTTTTGTTTTTAAAACTCATTGTTATGCTGTTAGCAGAAAAATAGTTTTTGCATTTGAACTAAAATTTAAATCCAAAAAACTTTAAGTTACTTGGAAAAGAAAGATTTATTAGTTGGGTTTATTTTATGAACCCTGATCATAGCAGCTTTGATTAGAAAAAGAGTTAAAACTTAAGCGTTACATGTCGTATGAGTAACAACTAAGTAATTATCTTAGCGAAGGAACTTTAAATAATTGGAAATGATAGAAAAAACTAAGCACCAGATTCGAGTATTACGTCTGAAATTAAATGGGAAACGTGGAAAAGTTACTATGAAAAAGGTTATGTAAGAAAAATTTTAATTTAATACGTTGGAAAAGAAAAAAAGTTTGAAGTGCGAAAAATTGTTAAAAATTGAGCAGCTTTTACTTTCGCTTATCGGTTTGAAAAATCTGGTACTTCCAAAGCCTTAAAATTCTTTATTCGACCCAAACCCTACAAACTATAATATGCTAAAATAGATAGAAAAATTATAAGTTCGTTCACTTAACATTTATTTGAAGGAAACTCTGCACAACTTTCATTTGGGCACTTTTCTCAAATCCTAATATTCTCTATAAAAATAGCAATCTAAAACATATAAATTTTAATTTTCCGGCTGAAAATTTTATTTTATCATTATTACTATTACTATCATCACAGCGACAATATGTGAGCTCGTTTAAATTTTTAAAAGTCATCTCTGCCACATAACATTTTATATATATTGGTTATAGGAAACTGCAAATTTCCGTTCAAAATAGAAAAATAAAAGTAAAAATTGAAAAGTTACTGCAACCTAATGAAAACAACGTGACACAGAGCGTCATTTTATGCTGCTGATCTACGTTTTTTCCATTCTTCTAATGTTGTTGCAATTCATACACACATCCATACACATTCATATATCCTGTGTGTGTGCCAAGTTAAGCAGAAACAGCAATGTCGTAGTCACTTCTGACTCAAGGGCAATACTAAATATTTAGTAGTGCTGCAGTTTAACTTGGCTACCGCGTCTTCTCTTGCCAGACAAATGCATTCTTCTTATACTAGCTCACACGTATACTTATACATACACTTACACAAACTCATTATAAGAAAATATAGTAGCAATTCATTTTGGCCCATGAAATATGCTAAAGAAATTTGCCAACGTTTGCACTTGTGAAAATTTAATAGTTGGAAGGGTAAGCACAGAGCACAAAAAATATCAACTTGATTTCTATGAAGAAAAATATTAAAAAAAAGAAAATGCTGAAGAATATTATATAAAATTTTCTAAAGGTTTTTCGACTTTTTTGCTGAAATTCTAATTGTATGAGTAGAACTGTTTTATGGGACGTATGAGTAACCTATGTACATAACATAAGAAAATGAATGTTAAATCAAAGTATAAAATTTTAATTTGGAGACAAACGAAATTAAATTACAGTATTACAAATAGACTTTTCAAGGTCAATGCATGCCTCCCACCCTTCAGCAATTCAAAGAAAAAAAGAGTAGTAGAGCACAATTTAACGAAACAGCTAGGGAAAAATTGAGTGGCGATGGCATCTTTGAATATTTTATAAGAAAAGCGCTTAATGATCTTATTTATGAGCATACTAACACTAAAAAAACACTTACATACTTACAGTGGCAGTAGCAGACATGAAGGGGCCTCTAATTAAATGTGCGACAATTAGTTGGCATTTAGTAGTAAAAGGCACAAAAATTACTTATATTTTAAATAAATAAACTTGGCCGGTGACTTGGTTAGTTTCTATGCCACCCAAGTAGGCATATTATTGAGAAATATTTTGAATTTCTTTCTTCTTCTTTTTACATATAGAAATATTTAAAATCTTTTGAAAAATAAAAAAGATGGAAAAATTAAAAAATTGTTTGAAATCAAAATTCATTTTTTTTTTTAATTTAATTTAAGAATTCGAAACTTTAGCAGATTGTTTCTTTGGGCTTTATTTGCTTTAAGTAAAATAAATCATCACAAAAGATTTTTTACCCTATTTATTTTTTTAACTTAAAAAATAATAACTTTGGTCTATTTTCAGTTGTTATATTTGGGTAACTTGTCCTGAAAAAAATTTTATCATTTATACTTTAGACAAATTGCCTTACAAAAAAAAAAATCGTGGCCGAAAAAGTGTTGATTTTTCAAATGTTATTATGACTATAATATGAGCTTTTTTTACGATTTGCAATAAAACGTAAAAAAATGCCAGATTTTGGGCATTTTTTCCTAACTAAAATTTTTGCTACACGATTTTTTTTTAAAATTTTGATCTTCAGGAAAAATTTGTTAAAAACCAAAGTGAAAATGTTGTTACCTGAATTCCATTTTATTCCTTTCGGTTTGCCAAAGTTTCATTCAAATTCAGGAGCAGCAAGCTGTTGTCTATAAGTTTACCGAAAACTGAATTTACAATGATCATATGAAAAAAAATTATCACGCCATGTAGCAGTGTTTTCATCAAAGTTTCTAAAAAAATACAGCCCCAAAATTTTGTCAGTGAACTTCAATTCCTTACGTTTTTCAGATTTTGAAAAGGTTGGAAACATCAAAAAAAGAAAAAAAAAAAATAAATTAATTGCTAATAAACCATTAATTGAAGAGCTTTATCGTGGAATCAAACGTTAGTTTGATTAAAATTTTATCCAGGTTCAGGTTCAAATCGAACGTTAGTACGAAAAGTGTTTGAAATAAAATAATCTTTAATATACCCCTGAAGAAGCCTGAACGGGTGAAACGGTGAGAACTTTTGTTTTTTAATTTGCATAACTCAAAGACCAAAAGAGCTCAAGGAAAAAAAGTATTCCACGAATTGTCATAAACAAAAAAATATTGGTCAAAATAAAATCTGCATTAAAATAAAAATCAGTGAATTTAAAAATGTTTTTAAATAATTAGAAATTAAATTAAAAAAAACGTCCTAATTAATTTTAAATTTTTCTATACAAAATAAACATAAAATGTAGCATACTTACTGACGTTTTTCTTTATATATAATTTTTTTTTTCCAAAATTCCATTGAGTTTTTGCATCACCGTGAAAGACAGTGAAAAATGCAGTGTTTTGCTTTATTTCGTTTAATTTCCACGAAATTGCACCACATTGCTTTTCTGCCTTACCAGGTGAGGCATTAATACAGCAAATGCTTGTTAAGAAAAATAAGGTAGGATAGCAATGGAGGTAAGAAATTATCGTCACTTGCCCAGGCATCCATGTTATCATTAGTCCTAGCAAACCTACCGGTTCAACTGGATAGTTTGTATTAGAGCTCTGCAAAAGTGCGCTTGCTAAGACAACAGATTATTGTGCTCGCGGTCGAGTACAAGGTTTATTTGCATTGAAAACTCGCACAAAACAGCACGATCACACGACATGACTTCGTTTGTACTCTGACTCGTATTTCGTCGTCAAAGTTGCTCAAGCCGAACAAAACATTTACAACACCAAACATGAAAAGAAGCAATGACTGCCCAAGTATCATTTTTGGCAGATGAAACTTTTAATGCGCACTTACAGCACTTTTACAGCTCCATATACCTTAAACAGCCCAAGTAGCATTTTTGGCAGAGGGTACTTTTAATGCGCACTTCCAACACTTTTACAGCTGTTTTAGGTGTATATAGCTGTAAAAGCGCTGTTATTGCGCACTAAAAGCTTCCTCTGCAAAAAATCTACTTGAGTGCAGAATTATGGTCAACCGTAACATCAAAGTGTTGCCAAAATGGTGATGATAGAGTTTTTAAAGATTGATTATATGTTATGATTTGGTTTGCATTCGTCTGTTAGCGGCACGAGGCACTCAAATTGTTGCTGTTGGTCAAATTCACTGCACAAATAACACGGCATAGCAAATCTGTTTTAGTTGATGGACTTGCAATCGTAACGAGTTGCTTGATGTTCGTTTCAAGTGCACTCATGCTGACCTCTAGTTTGAATGTATATCAGCACGCTTATAATCAGTCAAATGTTTGCTGGGTATCCTTATGTGTGTGTTTAAGATGTCGCTAAGCTTATGTGTGTGCTGGGTATCCTAGCGAGCGTATGTGTTGAAGATGCTGCTAAGCACATGTGTGTGTGTTGGTTATTCATATTTAACTTTGTTCGAGCCTTATTTCTATCTTCTTCTAATGCTTGCTATTGTTATTTGTTGAAGTTGCTGTTGTAGTTATTGTTGTTGCTGTTGGTGTTGTTGTTGTTGTCTCAAGCATGAAAATTAACAACACATTTAATAGCCTGACATGCATAGAACGGAAGTTGCTTCAACTTCCGGCTGGTATTGCTTACTTAATGTTGTAATTATTAATAGTATAAGCTTTTGTTACGTTGTAACGATGTATGCATGTGTGCGTTGCATGTGTGTGATAAACGTTAGCACTTTATTAGAAGGAAAGTACTTTTTAAATACTCCTCCTTAGTGCTATTATATAAGATATAATCGCTATAATACTTTCAAGTTTAATTAAACTTTTAACAAGGAAATTTAATTTGAGTTTCATTTTCTTTAATTGTCTTGCAATTAAAATAACAATTTATTTAAATATTTATTGATTCAATATTTTAAGAATGGTTACAGGCATTTATCAGTATGTCTTCAAATTTTGTGAATTTTTTATTTCTGCATTGATATTGAGAAATAGCTCAAAAATAAATAAAATTGAAAAAAAAAACTAAAATACATTTATAAACCGAAGAGGATACTTTTCCAAAATTTAATTGAAAATAAAGCCAAATTTTAAAAGAAAAATTTTTAGACTTTAGTTATGGAAAAATTGCTCAGATTATGCATCACCACAAAATTAAATCGAAAAACTAACTGAAAAAGCTTCCACAATTGTAAAAATGTTATGACGTTTTCTATGCCATGTAAGCACCTTAAATTTAGATATCGTAACACTCTTTGGAGAAAATTTCTCACTGAGTTAAGAAAACTTAATTTTTTTGCTACAATGGTATACCCTTCCGAAGTTTTTAAAAGCACTTAGCTGAATGTAACGTCCAATTAATATTCATTTCTTTTTTTAAAGCATTAATGCAAAAGGAAGCACTGAGCTGTGCCAAGGATAATCAAAATGGCCCTTAAGGGGAAAAAACGAAAACTTTTCAATTTTAAACTTTACTCGCGCAAACACATACATCTCAGTTAAACTTTTAAAACTTTAATATTATAAAGAGTGTTTTTTTTCCAGTGATGGCATTTTTAGTTTAAATAAAACAACAAAAAATTATGTTTGAATCTATTTTTTTGTTTTTGTTGAAAAGGAACATATTATGAAATTTATTGTGTAAAAATCATTTCCGATAAATTGAAATATTTCGAAAAAATTTAACTCGACTCGTTGCAACAGCAACAACAAAACAAAAAACTGTATTTACAGATGAACATTTTGGTGCTTAAAGCAAAAATTTTGCTTAATGACTAACATAAATAGCACAATAAAGCTTCATATGATGAAAAGTTAAGCCAATGGAATGCGATTAATAACAGCTTGTTATACTGAACCCTTACCAGAATTTATTTTTAAGAAATAAATGTAATAAAAAATCTTATAAATATAAATGTGAAAGAATAGGATTTCATTAACAAATTTAAATTTGAAATTATATCACACTAAAAAATCACCCTTTATATTTATGCTTAATAATGCTTAAGTATAAATAACCTCACGTTTAAGAAAGTAAACAAGAAAAAATGCCAAGCACCAAAAAGTTTAAAAATATTGCTTACAAGCGACCTCCGCAGCGACTTCGTTGCAAAATGCTGTACATAGTACTCGTATAAGAAAGTTAAACAATTCCTGGGGGAAGCAACAATGCAGCACTACACAAAGAAAGTTATTTGCTGAAAACTAGATGCACAACAGTATATGTAATATATGTTTATATAGCTTAACAAAAGAGAATGGCACACCCCAAAGTGAGGCAAATGAAATCAAATATCTTTGATTGATATTTGACAGTTAACTGAAGTATGTACTTACCTAAAAAGGTCGACTAAGGTGTGGAAAAGCTATAAATTTGTTTACTATAGAGATGCGGCAGCGTCTGTGGAAAACTCTGACTTGTATCCAAAAATATTCTTTAGATATATTCGACAGTAATTGAACCACAGCTCAATTACGTATGTCTGATTTGGGGTAAAAGGACAATTATGAATACAGTTTGAGTTTACAGAGTTTGGAACTATTCGTGCCATATTTCAACGTTATAACAAAACAGTATTATTCAGGCCTTTTCTTATTCCATTTCAGATTTGCTTTCGAAACGGAATTGAAATTCAAAGTATATTTCAGAATCATACAATAAAGGGAAATCCGTTAAATTATCCAAATTCCATAGCAAATCTGGTAAATGTGACTCAGAAAAGCTGTTGACATTCAACTTAGGACTTTAATTCAACTTCCAAATTAAATCGGAAACAGAACAGCCCTGATTGTGCATACAGCTAAATCTTTCATATAAAAGGAATCGAAACAGCTGATTGCCAGAGGCTTCTGAGATATTCTCCGTAACTAACAAATTAGAGCAAATCTGTGTCACTGAACATGCGAGTGATGAATGCATGGTATGAGGTGAATATCAAATTAGCTACAGAAAGCTTAGCTGGTCCATTCAGTAAAGCAAAGTCTGCCGGACAGTGTTGTTGACACTATTCTGGAACATACTATAGGAGAACTTTCATGTCATAGAAGAGCCTCTTATAAAAATACTTCTCTGGCTACAGAAAAACTACATATATTGTTTATGTCCAGAGCAAATGTTTGAAGAAAGGTGCTTGCTTAGGAAACAACATCTTATTAGACCACCAAAATTTGGGGCCGTGCACATACCGATAAATTACCATCTGAAGATCATTGGTGTCGATTACCATAACCTCTGTAAATATAGAGAGATAAAAGAGACTGCGGCACAATTCATTTAATGATGTCTCATGCACTCCCTGCTCTGTTTCCAGAAACTGGGCAGGACTAGTTTTTAAAATTAAGACCCGCATTTTAAGAGTCTAAGATGATCTCTAAGATCTACAAGTCCCAGCAGAAAACTCATGGTCGCAGCTACTTCCTAGTTGATCTTGCGCCGTGAGGACAGTGCAATGCTACAAATTTAGAACTAACTCCAATGAAATCAGCTTCAGTTTCTTGAAAGTATAGATACTTAGTACGTACTTAGAAATAATAGTTTTTTCCTAAATCTCTGTTTTTTTTTCGACATCCTGTTTGCTTAAGTTTACTTCAGATTATACCACAGATGCCCAAGGCATAGCTTAATTGAGTCTCCTAGGCTCCCTTAGATTAAATATGTTTTTTTTGGTATTGGGTAGAAAAAAAAAATTTGCAATTTGAGGTGAATTCTTAGCACACATTTATTGTTACTTTATCTTTACCAGATGGCATTCACAGAAGTTATGTGAGATGATGCTTAAGAAAACATTCAAAATGTAACTAAATGTCCCTGCCATTCACCGCCCAATAATTTATCGTTTGAAATTTAATGTATTGGCTTATCAATTTAAACACCGCCCAAAAAATTAATAATACGCCGCTCAGAGCATAATAAATTACAACTCACTTAAATACAAGCCATAAAAACATACTATATTGTAATATTGAAGCATATTACTACACGATGGAGGAGAATATGTGTTATTCTATCTCTATGGTTGTTGTTTGATCACAGACTTTGTACGGAAAGGATACGCAATAGGATAGAATTAACTTTTTCTTACTTGACAACCAGTGCACTTTTATTCGCCCAGGTGTCATTCATCAAAGTGTCACATTATCTATGTGTACCACCATTAGTTAAGTCATAACCGTACTAAAATTCTTTGCGTGTAAAAAACGCGAATCGAGTGGGATTTTATAAGGGAGCAAAATAACGCAACAAAAATACACTGAAGTAGTGGAAATGCTAAAAAAACGAAGAAAATAGTTTTTAGGTGGAAGTATGCAAAGCCCTAAAAAAGTAGTAGAAAATAGTTAGATAATAGTATCAGAAAATTGTACCTGGAAATAGTTGCGATAACTAGAAAATAGTAGCGGAAAATAGTAGCGAAAAATAGTAGCGAAAAATAGTAGTAAAAAATGGTAGTAAAAAATAGTAGTAGAAAATTATATTGAAAAAATATTGCAAATATTAATAAAAAAGTAACCAAAGCATAACAAACGACAGCATCAGCATAACTTCCAACAAAGTGCATAGTCGGAGTTTCAGTAAGTGAGAATAAACGATGGTACAATAGCTACAGCAACAACAACAACAATAATAACAACGACACCAACTCCATAGCCAACAGCAACAATAATGAAAGCAAAAACAAAATCATAATTAATAAATCATATTGCATTTTACAGTAGCTTATGCGACTGGATGCCATAAGGATTTAACACAATACATACACGTTCACTCACACTTGGTGGTAGCTTTTGCTGTGTATACATATGTGTGTGTGTGTGTAAGTGTATGCATGTCTGGCTAGTGTCGATGAAAGTATGTGTGATGGGCGTGGTTGCTAAAGTGCTTATCCACTTAATGTCGAAACTAACTACAAGTTATGTTGTTGTTTACTGTCGGTATCCTTGTTTGCCAGCTGTCGTTTGCTGTTTGTTGCTTGCATTGGCTTGCAGCAATGATGGCGCACGCGGTGGTAAAAGCAGCATCAGCAAAAGGATAACAAACGCAAACAGCAACGACTTAGCTTAACTTATTTTACCATGTCTTGTTTGTAGCAAACAATAAAATATGGCAGTGAAAAAACCGCAACAGCAGTAGAGAAGAGAATGCGAAGGAGTATGTAAGAAAAATTGCACAATTCCCTCCTCATAAATGTTGTGTCATAATTCAGGACAATGGGGAAATTTATTGTGCAAAGTTGTTTTCTATACAAACAAAAAACACATATTTTTTTTTGAAATTAATGTGCAAATGGCTTACGTGGATTCTTTTCTTAACATTTAATATTTATAAAACAGTAAATGGTGCAGTGAAGTTGCTTGGTACGTTATAAAAATTATTTTTACATTCTAAAATTAGCTAAGACCTTACTCAAAACCCATGGAGATAAGAATTGCAATATTGTTATAATTGTTTACGATGACTGGTAACTTAAATATAATCAAGGCTACAATAGCCTCAAGGAACAATGACATTGTAAATTTGAAAATTTTATTTCTGACTTAAAGCCGCAAATTTTGAAGTTGAAAATTGTAAAAATAACATGTTATTCCTTTATTTTTAACAGAGTTGCTTAAACTTTAAATTCATTTTGAATTTGATAGTATAAAGAGTAACATTTTTTAACTTTACTTCAATCGTCAAAAACGCATTTTTCAAGTTGCAAAGTTTTTGAAATCGCACTTAAAATCAACGTGGATTCTATTTGAATCCAAATAAAAAATCTTTCTTCTCAACTTAAACATTTTTGGCTTTGCCGGTAAATCATAAGCGTTTCTGGTTGAATCAAACATAGAACCACTGATTATTCACTGAGTTAACATAAGTTCCTTTTACTAGCAAAATACTGAACCTTCTTATTCCACTGAAACTTTTTATAATAATATAAATGTCTTCATCTAAATAAATATTCTTAGTAATTAAATTGTCATTTTTATCTCATTTCAGGATTTACTTCTTACACATCACTAACGCAAAAATTTCACAAATTAACACTTCACACACAAAAGGTGAGTTTAATATTAAGAATATCAAGAAAAAATAATAAATCTTAAATATACAAATCACTTTCAAAAGATCAGTGACATGTGTCATGCAGCAGCAGCATCAGCATCAGCATCAGCATGTGTCAACAATGACAAGCTTTTTTCTTTGTCACAATAGTGTGACAACAGAGTTATGGTTCTTAATGAGATTTTTTTTTTCAGATTTCATTTCCATTTCGTACTCTCACTCCTTCTGTATTGAAGTTGACCCTAATGCCATGCATTTACTTCACTTATGAATTGCCATTTGTGTGTTTTTTTTGTTGTTTTCATTTGCACGATTTTTAAACTCTGCATTATACTCGTTAATCTTGTGGCTTAGAGTTGCCATTTCATCAAGTTTAATTAGCACGCGGCAAATGTAAAAACAAAACTGTATATAAAAAATGCACCCAAGAGGAAATTTAATCATTTGATGACAAAGTCATTACTGGTAAATTATTGTTCAGAGACGACATTTTTCCGGTTCCCACCCACTTTCCGGAATCTGTTTTCCGAAATGGACATTTTCCGGAACGACCAAAAACCCGAAATTTTTTTTCCGGAATCTGTTTTCCGAATTATACATTTTCCGGAACGACAGTTTTCCGGAATACTTTTTCCGGAATCAGATCACTCGTTCAAAATTACGCGGAATATGCAGATCGCGGGAATGACCTACGATTTCTACGCTCACTCGCACACAGCATAGTTCTGTGAAAATTTCAAGTTTTGTGTACGATGATTTAGTGTGTGTAAGTCCAATACCTAAGTCCTAAGTTTTATGACGTGCCAAAACAGTGTTGCATTGTTTAAAAGATAGCTGCTCATATAGGAATTTGATAAGCGATGGCCTCCTATGCACTCTTAATTTCTGTGGGCGCAGCACTGTTCAACTATCTAAAAATTTGATCAAGTATTACTCGAATGCGTCAGTTACGATTTTCATAACAATTTTAGGGATGATACTATTGAAAGCAGTCATCAATATACATTAAAGGGCGTGGCTCCGTCTAAAATATTTACTTACATTATAATTAGACACCTTAGAACGTAATCGTTATGAAATTTAATATGGCAGATTCACGTTCTCATACTCGAAAGTGGGCGCAAAAATACCTGTAGGCGTAGCATTTCACATGTAAGCAAAAACGTTTAGTTTTATATTTAGTGCCCCATAAGAGTAATCCTAATGAATTTTAGTGTAGAGGTGTTGATTACTATAAACTTTGAAATTGAGGGCGTGAAACCTCTCGTATAAGGTAAAAAAATTAAGTAATCAGAGTAATCCTAATAAAATTTGGTGTAGAGATATCGGTTATTAAATGCTTTGAAATTAAAGTGAGTTCTGCGGGACTGCGTTTGTGGGCGTGATACCTTGTAAGCATTATTTTAAGTGAACTATTGTAGCAATTGGTATGAAATTGAACGAAAGTTATTCACTTTCTATGAGGTATATATGCATCAAAAGCGGATGAAATAGCATCAGTGGGCGCGACAGCTCTCATATAAGTAGTATAACTTAAGTGACATATACCTAGCAAACTATGTAATCATACTAAAATTTGGTTTAAGAATTATATTTATTAAAAACTATTTCTAGATCAAAATCGGGTTGGATTGTACTACATGGGTGTGTTACCGCCTTAAATTTTAAGATTTATTACGGAATGTCTCACAAATTATACAAGCTATTATGATAAAATTTATTATGAATGTTTTTCAACGAAGTTCGGCTCTATAGTAAATAAAAAACGTTGACCCGAATTTAAATTCAAATTTTTGACCGAACAATCGATCGGTCTCCAGGTCAAAAAAAAATCAGAAATTTATAACGGAATTCATATAGACTACGACATATATACAGTAAAGTCTAAGGCACTGAGATTCAGATGTTGATTTTTGCTTATAGCAAGACCTTTACCTTTCTTCCACCATATAATTATCAGTATCGTTAGTCTCCGTGGTGACGATTATGTTGGATTGATATCTACATTAAAATTTGATTTTTCCAGCGTTAATGTAGTGGTCTTGCGCTTTATTGCCTCATAGGCCATCTACCATATTAAATATACAGATGCTAATTCCATTTTTTTTCCCATTTGTCAAAAACCTTTCAACCCTGTCATCTGACTAAAGATGAACTGTATTTTTCGTATTTATAGTATGTCCTTAATGAATCATACTTTGAATTCCCATATCGAAAATATCTCATTTTTTATTGAATGTCTCTCGAACTGTTTTTGTTTTTGATTTAGAATGTGATATTCTTCCCCCCAATTGCAAAAGTATTCAATTAACATCAGTTATACTCTGCATTGCTGTTTCTAGACGGGGCAGCTTTCTTCACGGCTATTCTCCGAAATGGACACATTATATTGTCTTAATTCCTCCAATTCCCGTATACCTTTCGGAAAGGGGACGGATCAAATTTAGCTACGTCTTAAAATGTTCTCACTTGAATTTCAAAAGATTTAAGTTCACTGACTTGAAATTCTCACTCACCGACATTGGGCTTCAAACGTGGTCTCTGGCGTACGCTTTTTAAAATTTTTGTTTAATTTTGTATGTGATAACTTAACTTTACCTTTTTTTAGCAACTAAAGAATTTTGTCTCTCTTTAACAACTTTAAGTATACAAGAAAATTTTTGTTTTTTCTTATATATGTTTTGCTTTGTGTATCTTTGACTTGAACCACTTTCACGGTTGCATTTAATTTGACAACTTAATTCTACCGTTTTATTAACAACTAAAAGTATGCAATGTAATATTCGTTTTCTCCTTTTATAGCTATTTTGTTTTGTTCTTTTAGCTTTCTTCTTTTATTTAATGCAAATTTTCGGACACCGAAACTATTTTACATAATAGGACGATTATATATTCCAAATCTCCAATGCCATTTCCCACTGGGGTCATACATAATGTTACTGCAAATTGACTTTTGTCACTTTTTGCTTTGTTTCTGTGTTTTTTATTGCAATGTTTCTTTCGTTTGCTGTTTTGTTTTTATGCTTCTCTTGTGTAATGTGCAAAAATGTACATTGGTTGCATTGTTTATCAACAGAATTGTCATACATATGTTTGTTGTCGTTGCCGTTGTCTTTTTTGTTATTGCTTGCAGTACAACAATTGTCACTACTGTGCACAGTGTGACAGTGACATTTAAAATGTCAACATATGATTTACATGTGTCTTTTGCAGCATGCAAGTGCAAAAGTGTGAAAAGAAAATACAAGCAATAAAAAGAAAATCTATGAAAAAAAGTTTTAAATAAATGGGTGCACATTAGGCTTCCCATGATCTCTGACCGACTTTTTAGTGTAGTAGTTAATTTTTTGCTTTCTTTTATGTTAGTTTTGTCTATGTTCTTTTCTCATAAGGCTTTCTTAAAGCTGACAGCAATTAAGTGCGTCATTTAGTTTTTATTTTCTTTTGCGTCTTTGATGTCATTGTCAGTTTCTTTTATTTATACATAGTTTGCTTTATGTGCACTTTAAATGTCAAAAATTAATGCTTTTGCTCTTTGCTCCGATTGTATTCCAGGAATGTCACTTTTAATGGCACACTTTTTATTTTTACTGTGCACTTTTCTTTTTGTGATACTTAACGCATATTTGTTGCATTATTATTGTGTGCGGCTTTAAGGGAAAGTGCTATTTTGATTTAATGACACTTATGGTATGAATTAATTCCTCTGGAAGTTACTTTTTACATCTTGTGAGTGTCTGCACTTAATTCGAAATTTTGTATTTGAAAAAAATTGTCAAAGGCGTGTGTTGCAGAATAGTCCACCATCTACTTAAAAAATTAGAAAACAACAATTTAAATCTCCTGAGAAAAAAACCTATTTTCCTGGATTTTGTTTTCGCCTACGAATAACATTTTTCAATAATAAATAATCTAGAAATTGAAAATCTGATATTCAGTCAGAACTACCAATCAGCCAATAATTCAACCCTCCTTTTGCATATTTGCCATTTGCTTTAACTGACATGAACAAAAATTATAAACAAAATTATCGAAACCTATTGGGTTATCTGAAAATTTAGTAATTCAATTGAATGATGACTCTTTACAATTTCACAAATGTGAGAAACAAAATAACCTTAATTGAAATGTGCAGTCTAAATAAAAGCATTAGCAATAAATATCATTCCTATGACTTCGATTCGTTATCTGCTATTTCATTAACTGGGCTATCACTAAAGTTTGAAAACCCCTTGACTAGTTTTGGCTAATTATTTGTTCAAACAAATGTATACTGTGATTGAAAGCTTATGAATTTAATCGGAGTTTATCACACGGGATGTTACGCTGTTATTAGTGAAGGTATTTCTGGTGCAATTCATTTCATACAAAGAGTTGGTAATTCAGATGATGCATCGAAGCATAAACTCCAGATAGATATAAACAGCGCCGTTACACTGAAAAAATGAGAATGGTTCCTTCAAATAAAAGCATTTGGTTGATAGATTTTTAAAATATTGTTTAACTACCAACAAATTTTGGTAGATATTACTATGCTCTTAATTGGATATTGATTATTTATTGGACCAAATATAATATCTACTTTAGTCGATTAAATATATTAAATTGTATTGAATTGTACCAAATGTATAATTTGGTAATCCTATTTTTATTTGATTTTTATTTGTTCGTTGAAAAATTCTGATTATAAGAAAAATATTGGCGAATAATAATTTTTTATTTGACGATTACACTCGACCATATGTGCCACGCAATGTGAATTCATTAAAAATCATTAAAAATATGCAGAAAATAATAAAATTTATATTTGCTTATAACAAGTAATGATTTTTGTAAAAAAATTTTTTTAGTAAGTCCTGAACAATTTTGCAGGCTTCGCTCAAAAACTATATTATATTGAAATATTTGTATTTTTTTTTTATAAAACACTAACCAACATTTTATTCGCTTAGAGCTTCTTAAATTTCGTTTCTAATGTCCCTGTAACATTTTTAGTTCATCAATAAAAAACCAATTTTTATTAGTTGAAAAAACATTTGTTTGAAAATTTCCAGTTCAGATGAGAAATTTTGCCTCAAAGCCATCAAAAATACCATCAAAATTGTTATTTGGCATTATAATTAGCATTATTTCTATGATTCCTTTCACAACTGACTCTTTACGCTTCGGAGTTTTAATGATGATGATGTCGATAAAAGATTGCATATCTTGCATGCAACGCAAGTTGATTATTGCTGCATTCCCCACAATTTTAGAATTCAAATTACTGCGCCAAAAACAACAACAATGATAAAGAGGAAAACCAACAACAAAATAACACCATTTGATTTGCGATACATACCTAGCACTCACTGCAAATGCAATACAATTCATTTTACTTAGTTTCATGCATTCTAGTTCATAAAGTGACCAACATTGTTGCCAACTTGACCAAAAACAAAAAAAAAAAAAACAGGACGGAAAAAGACCGAACTTGTGATGAGCTGTAGTTTCTGTGTTGGCATAAGGTTGTAATTTAATTCGAAGGTTTTACTAAAAAAAAAATTTCCAAAAAATAAAAGTTTAATGATAAATATAAAAATTTTTAAATTAAAAAAAACTAAATGAATAAAAATAACGGTTATTTTTGTGCGAAAAAATAAAAATCAAAGTGACTGCCACAAAATATAATAATACTAAAATAGAACAAAAATTTCCAAAAAATAAAAGTATAAGTGATAAATATTTTTAATTAAAAAAAAACTAAATGAATAAAAATAACGATTATTTTTATGCAAAAAAATAAAAATCAAGTTGAGTGCTAAAAAATATTAAAAGAAAAAATAAGTCCACACACGCAGTTTGCTTTGAGCGGTAAAAATTGAAAGATATATAACGGTTATTATTGATTTATAAAATAAAAATCAGAAATTTTGGTTATGGCTAAAAACTTATTGTGTTTCAGAAAGATTAAAATAACGATGATTTTTGATAAAAAATTAAAATCGGGATTCTTAAAAAATTTCAATACTCACGGTTACCTTGAGCAAAAATTTAAATAACAATTTTCAATGGAATGAAAATAAAAAAAAATATCTTAAAAAATTAATAAAATAAAATACAATTAAAAAATATAATTTTTATGTAGGTAAAAAATATAAAAATCATGAGTGATGAAGATTGTCAAATAAAATAAAAAAAAACCCAAAAATAACGTTTAATTTTTATCAATGGAATCTAAAATAATGATTATTATGAATGAAAATATAAAAATCAAAAATTGCTATAAGCTAAAAATCTTTAATATCATTTATAAAGATGCACCCTTATGCATAACGAACGCATTTCCAACTGATGCAATTTCATAGTTGTTGTTGTTGCAAAAGTTGTTGCTGCTATTGTATCATATCCCTAGTGGCATTATGCCTCTGGCTGCATATCTCTGATAGAGCCAATTCTTGATTATACCTAGATTTTGAGTGAATCTCGTTTGACTTGTTTTTTGTTTTTTCAAAGTTTTGCCTTTATGTCCTTTTTAATTTTTATTTTCTTTGTTGTTGGTTTGTTTTTGTTGTTGCTCATGTCCAAGTTTTTCTGCTACTTGATTAAATTTCACTACAAAAACAATCGTAACTAAATTGCTGCTATCATCAACATCAACATCGATATCATCATCACCATACTTGGCCTACCGTAGAGTGATGAATATGGTGTGGAATGAGTGAGTGAGTAAGTGGTTCTATTGTAACTTGCTGCCCATAGTTGTATTACAGCTTTACTTCTGATCTTGTGTTGTTTTATTCAAACGAGTTGTTTTCATTGCCAATATTGATGTATTGAATTGAATTTGAAATTCAAATGATTTATTTTGCATACAAGGAGTATTGTAAGTGTTGCTTGGCATACTTTTTTACAAAACAAAAATTATGAATTTAGAGTTAAGAATGTGTTATGGTCCGCAAGCTGAAAGTCTGTAAATTAGTTTAAAAAAAAATATTTAAAAAATAGCAATTTTAAGAATGTAAGAACATTGCTCCTCCCATACAAAAATAGAAAACTTAAAATGCTATATCTTGGTTTTTAAAGCAGCACTGGTTGTGTAATTCGGTATGTGAATATACACATCGCCAAAAATGTTGGTTGGATTTTGCAACGGGTATCCTCGTGCAAAGTCGCGCGATAAATGCTATTTAAAATTATAAAGACTGTGTGCCAAAAACAATATACTAACCAATAGGAGTGGTGATATCTGCTACGGAATTGTCATCATTGTTTCTTTTGTTCATATAACCTCTCGATATTTCTTTATGGTTTATCCGAACCAAAAATAGCTTAAAATAATTTTGCTGAACTAACTATTCAGTACACTGTGTGTCAAAAAATTGCACAAAAATAGCTAAAGCTAATCATACTAGTTTCATTCAGTGCTAAGTGGAATCATCAGCGACCTTTGAGCCGATTAGTGAGAATTTCTATGCTTCACTTTTTGCTTGGGTTTTCAATAAATCCGTGCAAAAAGAAAAACATATCAGGCTTAGAAATTTTCACTAATCGACTCAAAGGTCACTGATGATTTCATTTATTAATGGATGAAACCAGTATGAATAACTTTAGCGCTTTTTTGTTACTTTGCGTTCACGATATTTCACATTGATTGATTTCTTTGTCTGTTGCCAAATCTCATCATTCTGAGAACTTCGTTGTTCAACTTATTTTCATTGTCTACCGTGTCTTCATTGCCAACATTGTCTACATGACTTACATTGTTTTCTACACTGTACTGTCTAGATTTTGCACATTATACCCACTACCTGCATTCACTTTATTTTCTACCTTTTTCTTAGCATCTTCTTTATATAATGTAAACATATTTATAAGTGCATAATATTTAAAAATATTTAACATTAACCATAAAAAAATTGTTGTTCTTGGCCTCGTTTAAATTTTCTAAATTATAATTTTGAAACTTTTGTTTCTTGTTTTTTTAATTTTCAAGTTGTCGCATTTTTTTTTTCTGTTTTCATTGTTGTTTTGCTTCCTTTCACTTATGGTGACATCCTGTTGTACAAGGACGTGTCGTAAGTCGTAATGAAAATGTAGAATTGTTGAGAGCATATTTAAATTGCAGATATAAAAACAAACAACAACAAATGTTGTAGCTATAGATGCTATAATGCTTTGTATGTAGTATGCATGTGAAAGTGTAAAACTCTGTGTGAAAGCGTTGTTTGAAAAAAGTAATAAAATGCTGAGAAACGAAAAGAGGGTGAAAAGCATTAAAAAAAGAAATCAGCGGAAACGGAAGTTAGTAAAAGTCGTATTGCAGTTGTATTATTGCTATTGTAACATTTATTTAACAACGTGTTGAAAAAGCGTTTTTATTGTTATTGACATACATATTATATAGAGAAAAATTGATTTGATGAAATTTCGAATGTTTATATAAAGAATTCAATATTTGTATTGAAATTGTAAAAATTTATATGATATCTTTAAAAGCAATCAACGAAATGAGCTCAAAGTGTTGAAGTTTTAATAAGAGTTTTAAATATTCGATGGAAATAAATATGCGATGTACGGCCATCATTCGAAATAAAATTTTATTGAAATTCAATCAATATTAAACAAAAGGACTGCCATATTATGTTACTAAGCCATATCAAAGTTGATATATAGCCGCTTTTTTAGTGTGAGCTATCATGTCGTATGAGTAACTTTGAAATATGATGTTTAAAATTCAATATGAACTGCAATAAGTTATTTACTCTGTGTTATGTGTCAGATCAAGAAATATGAAATTGAATAAAAAAATACATTTACTTATGTGCCATAAATATGCAAATTGGTTTTTCGTTCAGGCAGTTTTAAGCCCACATGAAACAGCCATCCATTTAAGTTATGTTTCATTTAAATTAACTTAAAAGTAAAATTTCAGTACAAAGCCACATCGAGGCTGAGATATCGACATTTATAGTGTCGTAGAAAATAAATTTAATTATGATACATGCAAAGCAATATAAACTGTACAAAAATTTTATAAATAACTAGCTGTCCCGGCAGACGTTGTTCTGCCCTTTTCGATGTGTGGGGCGATGTTGTATGAACGCATGCGATAGAATGTAAAAGCGAAACAGCCCATTTTCCCAGTGGAACTAACTTTTGTCCCTATTCTTTTACAAATATGTATATAGCAGGCCTGCCAGACGTTGTTATGTGGGGCGATAATTTTTTCCTTTAAAAGTTACTTTTGCCCGTACCTTTTATATACATGTTTATGTACCAAGTCCCATTCATCTGTGTCCAGTAGTTGGTGATATATGATGAATTTGATTTTGAAAGGCGTGTCACCGCCCATTTTTTAATCCAAACTTTGTAAAAACCTTTCATGCGCCACAATTATGAAATCTTCATTTAAATTCTATTTAAAAAGTTATTTTGTATAAGGGCCACCCAAAGTATACACCCTAAATAAAATGTGTACCGCCTAAGTTGTGCCTCTTAATATAAAAGTCATGTGGTGTAAGTTCCATGAGAATCGAATAAGTGGTCTTCGAGAAAATAATATTTTAAAAATGTTTTTGTATTAGGGCCAATATAAATATGCACCCTTAATTAAAGTTTTATAGCCTACTTATGCCTCTTAATATAAAAGAATGTGCTGTAAATTCCATGTGGTGTAAATTCGGTGTGATTCGATTTACCGGACTTAGTGAAAATTCTATTTTAAAAATGTTTTTGTTTGTGGGCCACCCTAAATATGCACCCTGCGTGATCGATACTAATATACTGTAAAATTTTCATCAAAATCGGCCGGATAGTTTCCGCGTCGATTAAAAACAAACAGATAGACGGACAGGCAAAAACTAAATTTTATAAAAACAACAAATTGCAGTTTAACTGTAAAAAGCAATAACATCGTACTCTCTCATCAAAAGTAAAAAAAAAACTCAAGGAGAATTGTTCTTTGAACTTCGAAGCCAAATACAAACGGTACTAATGAAAACAAAAATAACAACACAGAATTCAAGAAGCAGCATAAGCATAAGCAACGACAAATCGAACGACAATTATTGTGTGAGGTTTTGCAAAAAACTTAATCCTAAAAAATAGCATTTTTAACTTTAAAAAATCATAGAAATAAGTATACAATAACCATTTTTGGTGCAAATATGTTGTTTTAAAACATAAATTATTAAAATCAGTTCAGTATATTTTGCGGTTTGGCGTTACAAACCATTTCCATATGAGCAATTTTATATAAATAGTATAGATTATGGCAATTTACGAGTATGTATATTATTTTCATATTGCGCCAAAATCTCAACTGCAACATAAGAGCGAAATTGTAAATTTCCTAACAAAAGTTTTTTCTTCTTTGAAGCTATATGGTATGGCTATCGATTAAAGACATATTTTCTTAAGGTTAACACGTAGGTGAACAACACCAAACCTTTGTTTCTAAGCCATATCAAAGCTGAACTATAGAACGTTTTTACTGATGGCTATTGCATCATATCAGTTTGATGATATATGAGATGCAATGTGGATTGAAATAAGATTTATTTAAAATTTATAACGTTCTGTATTGGAAGCATATTGAAATTGCTAAATAAAAAAGTTTTAAAATTTTTATGTACATATACACAAATGTCTCTTTTCTCGCCATTTTTGAAAACCACAAGCTACGGCCAACGCTCCAAATTATATTTTAATAAACTTCGCTAATAGACAAACGAATTGGCTGCAAGCCGTTATTCCTCAGCTATATCAGAGCTGCGCTTTATGTCTTTTTAGGCATTGGTCAACATGTCGTATGAATTATATAAAATCTGGTACTATGCAAAACGCTATAAGAAAAAATTGATAAGTTGATTTTTAAAATGAATACCCTAAATATCATTGTCAAATTACAAATTATTAATTATTATTATTATTATACAAATTATCGTTTAAAGTGCAACATCACATAACTGCAATTTTCAAATTTTACGAGAAATACAAAAACTTAATCTCGATAGTAAGTCATCACCACAATTTTTTTTACAACTGATAATGATGTGAGTTCTTAAACGTGCCCAAAAACAATATAAAAACTAAACGTTTATTAAATAATTGAATACTAAATTAATAAGTAAAATTTATCTTCTAAAATGTGAAAATTGCAATTGTGATACATTGCACCTTAAACTAAGAAATATCAAGCCTTTCAAATTATTTTTATCATATCGTATGAGTAACTGAAAATGATGATGTACAAAACAAAATTTTTTGCAAGTAAATTTCACAAAACATAAATCCTCTTTATGTTCTTTTTTCTAAACGTGCTAAAATCCCTACACAAATCTTTATGATAATACAATTTAAAATTTATGCGCTATAAAATACTCAAATCACCCTTCTTTTTAGCCATTCAAGCCAATCAGTGAGTCAGTGAATGCATTTGCTGTCAGCTAAAAAATCATCATCATTTTTGTTGAATTATCACTCAACAGCATATGAATTTGACATATGTAAAACTTGTTGTGTTGTTCTCAATCGTTGTGTGGACCTCACCAAGCTTCTGCCAATCTAATTTTAAAATTGATGCACCGTGCAACTATTTGAGAAATTCAATCACGTTTTAGCGGTTTATTTTTATTTGATTGCATTTTCAGGTGTAACCATATTTCATAGACACGTTGCTGCCAACAACATGCAATAAAAATCATAAACATAAAACAACAGCAAAGAAAATAAAAAAAGGAAACAATATTTTATTTTTATATACCAACATGTATGACATGATAGTTCGTTTATTACAAATATTAGGTGTTTAAAGTTTTATTGCTCAGAATATGGAATTATTCTGTAGTTGTTGATATACATCTATGGTTTTTTTATAGTAGTCTTTTCCTTCGAAAAGTTAAGTTCCTTTCCAAGATCTGTGATAAATTTTAACATTGTTAGATAATTTTTAATTTTAGTAACTTAGTAAACATTAATTTAAAATAAAATTTCGGTCCTTATTTTCAAGTTTTTTTGAGAAACCTTTTCTATTTGAAGAAAGCATACTTGGAGTGTACGCAAATTTGGAAAATATTAAACGTTTTCAAAAAATATTTAAAATAAAGTCAAATATTTAAAAATTCAATATGAATAAATATTACGTTAAAATGATACGAAAATTTCATCTAAAAATAATAAAAAATACCATGAAATGAAAAGTAAATCGCCCAAAAATTTTTTCTAAAAGCGGACATTTATCTTAAGTATAAAACTTAATTTTAAAAACCAAATTTTGTATCCATTTTTTAGGAAATTTTTTTCAAATATTTTTTTAATGTTTTTTATTACTTAAATAAAAAAATATAAAACAAACGTTAAAAAATCTCCAATATCTACCCAAAATTATGTAGAATTTGTCCTACAAAAATGAAGAGAGAATAGAATTTTTGACCACATAGCTATACTCGAGTATAAGGTCCAAGCTAACGTTACTCTTTGGATTCTTACGGTTTATGTTAGGCAATTTTGCTGACACCCTAAATAAAAGTGAACAATAAAATTAAAATTGACACGAAATTGTTGCTCAAAGAATCTGGAATTATTAGAAATAATTTTTGAGTAAATATTTATTTCAGTTTTGATAAATAGAATGTTTTTTAAAAGCTACAAATATCAACATATGTAAGTTTAATTTTTTAGTACGACATAGCTCCAATCTGAAAAAAAAAAAAAATCAAAAAAGTGTCTTCTTTTTAAGGGGACAGGGGCAGTCAGACGCGTGAAAAATAGAGCATTTTCAATAATTTTTTTTTTGATATTTATTTAATAAAAGTGATAATATGGCATCATTGCATTATGTTTCAACTTGACTTGACGAAAGTTTTTTTAAAAAAAAATTAAAAATAACAAAATTTATAGCTGGCTGTGTTGGACCCTGTCCCATATAGAGTGCCTTGCAGTGATCATCACAAATCCTTGGAAAATCAACTAAAATCAATCGGATAAGAAAAATTAGTTATTTAAATAAATAATCTAGTGCCTGATCGAAGGCGTTATTTTTAAATCAACAAAATGGCGGCCTCATGAATTTTACGTCCAGATTTTCGGGAAAATATCAACATTTAATTGTTTATAAAAAATCGATATTTAAAAAAAAATCCTTCGATCAGGCACTTAGCTTTTTATGTTTTTCAAAAACTGTGTAAATTTTATTGAAATATATTGAGCGGTTTTTGAGTTACATACAATGATCACCACTTCCGAAAACACTTTTTTTTTGAGAAAAAACGCATTTAAAGTTCACCTACCGCACACAGACTGACGAGAAACAAATGAATGATACAGAGAGAGAGAACCTTTTGAATATTGCCGAATAACTCTAAAAGTAATTGTCGGATTGACTTCAATTTTTTAGGATATATATTTTTAAGATATTATTCTTTGAGAAAATGCAAACAAAAAAAAATCGATTTCTTCAAAATTCTGCCTGCCCCTTAATGGCGAGAATACCTATGATGGTGTGGGTCGACTAAAATGTAATGCTAGTATTAAACATTTTTTAACATATGTATGTGGCATTTTCAACAATTTTTCGAAATTTTCAGCGTTTTTCGAATTTTCTAAGATTTTTCGGCGTTTTTCGAATATCGCAACATTTCGACATTTTCATCACTACTCGACTGTTTTCAAAATTTCTAATCCTTTTTCGACTTTCCAAATTTTTTGAGCTTTTGAAAGTCAATACTTGTAACCTTTTCGATTTCTTTACGACTGAACAATAATTTATTCATATCTTCAACATTTATCGACTTATTCAAAAGTTTTCGAAATTTTTGGTCTTTTTTTTTAATTTTTCAACATTTTGACTTTTTGAACATTTCTGAACTTAATCTACATTTTTCGATTTTTTCAACAGTTTTCGGCCTATTCTGGAAACAATGACAATATTGAATTTAACGACATTTTTCGACATTAAACACATTTTTTTTTTCATTTCCAACAATTTTTGACATTTTCAACATCTACCGAAATTTTTCGACTTTTCCAAGATTTTTCTAGTTCTAAAACATTTTCTGAAATTTTTCGACAGTTTCATCTCTATTAAAAATCTTTCGAAATATTTTTTGCGACTGATCAGAAATGGTAGTTTCTCAAAATACTCATGCCGAATCTCACTACGATCGTCTAAATATAGTATGCTTGTACGTATAGTTTTTCAAATACCCTTTCAATTAATTAATTTATTTTATTTACTTAACAGCTTCATTAAAATAGCGATCGTAAGTACAGCAACCTTAAAAATTAAAAACCTTAATAGCTTCAAGCAAATATCAAATATTTTAAAAATAAAACATTTTATTTTGAATTATGTTTTGCTTTTTAAGTAAAGCTCACTTGAATTTACCGCCAGTTGTACTTAAACACTTAAAACCTGTTTACACGGTCAACAAGTAATACAAAAACGTGTGTTTTGTATTTAGTCAGGCGCACATACTCGGTACTTTCCAAATATTTGCTTAAAATAAATAAACAACTAACAATAAGTTTAATTAAAATAACGACAATCACTTAAGATAAACAGAGTCAGAAGTCAATTAATTAATTAATTTTTATTATGTTTTCAGTTGTTTCTTGACACTTACGAATAATGTGAAATATTTTTAATATGTAAATTTGTTCTTTTCCAGAAGTTCATAAAATAAAAACATAATTTTGAATGATAATTTTGAATTGAGTAAGTGGGGATATAACTTTGCATTGTAGAAAAACACCTTTGCATAAAACGGATAAATATTTGCACATTGTTAAATTCAAATGGCGGCTTTATTTGATTAATAACACAAGTTATGTTGGCTACTAAACATTTGTTGGTATTACGAGTGACTTTCAATATACCCACAGTTCGAAGGTGTCAGATCACACGATCTTTGTAGCCAATGTTATCATTCATTTTCGGTTGGAAAAAACTGTGTATTGTGTGTGAAAAGGTGCCATTTTACATTAATTTAATTTTTATGTATAGAAAAGTTGCATTTTTGAAAGTACTGCTAGGCTACAATGATATTTTTTTTTATGGAAATCAGTCTCATTATTGCAATTTAACTGTTTAAAAAGCCTAGAAATATCTAAGTGTCATCATATGCAATTAACTTATGCCAGCAAAAATAAAAAAAAAACATTGCAAAAAAGATATTTCGCTTTAATTACCCACTCCTCAGATAGCATATAAAAACTTTCAAATCAAAAATCAATTTTGTATTAGATTATTAAATGTTACTCATACGTCATGAATTGCATCTTGTTAAAAAAAATTTCGGTATTTTTAAGCAGCCAAAGGTTATACTAAAATATTTGTACAGATTACCCTTAAGTTGCGAAAAATTACTAAGGCTTAAAAGTACTCAGGTATATCGGAGTGCGACTATAAGACACTGTACATGTAAAGTTAAACAATAATATTTTACATTTGTTAGCAGTCAGAATCTTGCTAATCAACTGCGAAAACGCTTTATTATTTTGACATCACTGTAATCGTTGAACGTTCTGACTCATACTACCAAAAGATAAAGCCCCATAACAAAAACTTACTTTTTTATTAAGCGTTTGGACTTTAAGCAATTATTATACATCAATCTAAGCTGAATGTAAGAAAAGCGCTTGAGAACAGAAAATTTCTCTACGGAAACTTCATTAAAAGTAGCTCAAAAGTTTGAGAAAGTCGTCAGTAATGTATCAAGCCTTACTAACCAAACCTTATTTTTATATCAATCATTATTGAATCAATTGCGTAACATTATGATAGACTCTTGCCGTTTCATATATTATGCCGCACTTTAATACTTAGTCTACACATCGAATTTGTCGAAAAATAAAAATATTATCTTACATTAAATTATTAATATTGCAGTTTCTTTTAAATTCCAATGAAACCAATTCGAGGTCAATTGTGATTTTTTAAACAGACATTATCATTAATAAACTTAAAACCTATGTTGAAATTTTTCATACAAAAGATATCTCTTTTTTCTCATAGATTACAAATCTGCAATAAAAGTTATAGTTGACTTCGATTTGACTTTGTCAATTGGTTTCAAGGTCAAAGGCAAGATTAATGTTATTCGACCCACCGAAACCTTATACTTTTTGCCTTAAACGCTTATCACTATTTTACTTATTCCCCGGTATATTTTATTACGATTGCAGGTTACTCATACGTAGTGTATTGAATTTTACTTAACAAGAGCAATATTTTTAAGCGGCCGGTGAAAAGACTAAAATATTGTTGCAGTGAGTAACAAGTTTTAAAAAACTATAGTGACATGTCGGTTCTAAGTTATATCGATCGTATTAGAAATAAATTATAGTATTAAGGCATATGTTAAACCAAACTATTGCCACGGCATATAACTTTTCTTAACTAAATATTACTGAGAAAACAATATGAAACGAATAAAGACATCTAACCGATTTGTATTCAAATCGTAACTAGAACATCAAGCGTAAAATCTCGAACTTAAAAAGCTGATAGGTTGTGCCTTAACACATTTAAAACGAAAAGTTTGTAATAACTTTCATTATTCTTTTGTGATGCATAAGCTATGGTAGTACTCTCGAAAAAAAATTTTTTTGGAGACAAAAACTCTTCAGTTAGAGTGATATAATACCTGAGACATGATGAAAAAAAATTTTGAAATTAACATATGCTTGTCTAAGGAATACCACTCAAATTAATTCGGAAAAAAATATTCTAAAATATTCCCCCAGCTAAGCAAGAAAACAAAAAGTTAAGGCAAAATTTGCTCGTATAAAAATATCGTTTTGGGAAGATATCGTCTTTTAGCGCCAAATTCGTAACAACACTCCCAGTCATAGTTTCAGTTAAGCTAGCAATTGAGCTGATAATAAAAAATTCATCATCATATTCCTAGTAAAATCTGCAGTTAAATTTCTATTTTTGACAACTTAATCTCCATAACTTAACTATAAAATTTAAAAAAAAATTTACCAAAGTAATTAAGCAAAATTCTTTAATCTGTCAATTATGTAGTATACCTATGTATATAGTGAAAAAGAATAATAAAAAAAAACTCAAATTAAATTCTTCACCTTGGCAACAACAGCAATTAGCGTTTAACTAACCTTAGTACCACTCCACAACACTGATGTCCAGGTGGGTCAATGTAGCCATAAGCTGCGCACATCAATCACAATAAAGCCTGACTAATCGCAGACGTTCGTCGGCATTAAAGTTGTAAATCTTCATTGAAAGTTAATTTTTACGCCATGTCATTAGCAGAAAAAACAGACGCTAAATAAAAGATGCTGCCTTTGCCATTGCTGTGACCTAAGGTTGTGCTTCTCTGCCTGTCTGTCTGTCTGTACTTCAAACAGGTTCTTTCTTTTGTAATATTTATTATTCTATATAATTTATGTATTTTTTATTATTATTAATTATTCACAAAATTAAAATTGAAATGTTGAAATAAGAAAACATTAATATTTAGTTGACGTCATTATTTAAGTATTCGACATGCTTAATACGTGACATGTAAATTAACCTTAAGCTTAAACGCGCAGGATAAAATTTATATAAACGGTTTGTGAAATACTCTGAAAGTGCTTATTGTGTGAATTTATAGCTTGTAGAAAAACACTTATTGTTTGTGCAAAATACTCTTCTAAAAATAAAAAATATACCAAAATCAATATCACAGCAACGATTGGACACATCTTAGGAGCAGATTATCGGGCATTATCAGTAAAATTATATATATTTTTTTTGAATTTTTTTTGAATTTTCTAATTTACCAACCTCAATATAACAGAATCCTCATCCACAGGGCATAACAGAAGCGATTACCATTAAGATTTCCTGAACACCATGGCTTGGGTATTCAACATAGAACATATCACCGGAGCACCATGAACTTTTTGCATCAACTTACATTATGTTGGGTCCGTTTTTGCTTCTCACTTCAAACTGCTGATTCCTTGCAGCCCGCAAATACCTTGCTAATTTTTTTTTCATTACATTTTTAATGATTGCCATTTAAGTGCATGCCACCAAATCAACTTCATTCCTCATACATTCACCAACATCATCAGTTGATTGCCTTAACAGTCAGAGTCATGCGATTGATGCTATTTTTAGTATGACGATGCTACATTTGATCGTTTCTGAACATCGCTGGAAATAGATATGTTTTTAATTTGCTCACATTTCACTTTTGGTTGGCCTTTTCAATTTGCTGTAACAAACATAAAATTTTTTCATGCTGTGAACTTAAAATTACTACGTATGTACTGCTCTGAATTGACGCTAAGTCACGTGTGCTAAGTGTGCACTGAATTTGTGTGATAATAAAAATCGCAATTTCCTTCATTTGAGCTGAAAATTGACCGCGCGCTTCATTTGTAAAATGACTACAATTTGTGGTCCAGTATTGATGTTGCAAATTGAAACTGAATTAAAATGTAAAGTGAACATTAAAAATTCATTGAAAGTGTCTAGTTGAGTAAATGGAAACCCAAACGAATTGCGTCGAAGAACACCACATTTGGTGAAGGAAATAGCAAAATATCTCCTGTTAATAAAATTGCGCTACAGTTTACCTACGCGCAGGATGTGTGTAAACAAAATTGACTTTCAATTAACACATTTGAATAATTCATTCATGAGAACTGATTTTGGTGAAATTTGTTTGTTATTGTTGTTGTTTGTAATATAACGGCAATAGAGACAACAATTTTTCAATTAACAGAAGTTTAATAATTTATAGCGCGAAGCTGATGTTACTTAAGACTCATTTGGCTTGAGGACTTTTTTCAGAGTGCATGTGGTCAGTGAAATTGACTTGTTTCATTTTTGGCCACACATTTAAGTAACATTTAAGTATGATGAAAGTTGTTTAATTTAAGAGCTTAGTATTTTGTAGCCCAACTCAAAAGTCACTTAGGTCGCATATATTTCTTTAATTTCTCTTATCTGAATAAGCTCTCGACTCCTAATGTAACTTAGTACCAATGCATGTTTTTTTTGTATTTTTAAAAATTTTTATGTGTTCAGTAAAAATTTGTTGGTGTAACTCTTAGCAGTTAAAAAATACAGTGTGTTTATAAAGCTTTAGTTTTGTATAGCCCATTTTTGATACAACCATATAAACTAATAAAGTTTCAGTTTCTTATAGCCTGACTCCGATACAATTTAAGACCAATTTGCTTAGAAATTTTTCTCAAATTTTATGTGCTTTACAAAAATACCCAATTTTAATTTATGGCCTTTGAAAAATACAAAAAATATATAACAAAATTGAATGCATGACGTATGAGCTATATTTATTTAAAAATAAATTTATTTAATACATATATAAAATTTCAGACCCTTCTAGCTGAATTCCGATGAAATTAAGCCCCTTATCCCTACCGATTTTTCTTAAAGTAAATGTGTGCTACAGTAATATTTTAATTTAATTTCTTTCTGCTAACCACAGTAAAATGCATTTTAATAAAATTAAGTTGATTTCGTCTTTCGTAACATTTCTCACAATTTTGCGTATAAACATTAAAAGAATCAATTATAGAGAGATTTTGCTTTACGAAAATACCCAAGTTTAATTTATGGCCTTTGAAAAATACAAAAATTCTATAGCAAAATTTTATACATGATGTATGAGCAATATATATTTAAAAATAAATTTATTTAATTTATAAAATTTCAGCATCTTATAGCTGAATTCCGATGCAACTAAGCTCCTTACGTCTAGTGATTTTCCTTAAAGTAAATGTGTGCTACAATAATATTTTAATTTAATTTCTGGCTGCTAAGCAGAATAGAAAACATTTTTATATAATTTAGTTGATTTCGTCTTTCGTAAAATTTCACAAAATTTCGCATATACGACATTTCATAAAATTAAAAGAATCAATTATATTGAGATTTTGTACCTATCACAGCTTCAATTTCTGAAAGATATTAACATAAGACTTTTTGCTGTAAAATTTTTTTCTTTTTGTGTGTATATACCGGCGCTACAGAAGTCTATAATTTTGTTTATATCGAACAAAAGTGCCTTGTGATATCAGCAATAAAGATGGTGATGAAAATTGTCTTTTTATGGCAAATTAAAACCGTCAATGCGATGACAATAAGATAAAACTAAAAGGAAATTATTACAAAATGGGTATATAAGAGAATATCGGGCGCTCATTTTTCACAAAAAAAAATCAGAGTGTAAGCTAAAATTCTAAAAATAGTTAACATAATACAAAAGAGCGTTAAATCTTTGGCAATGCATTCGAGCGAAGCAACAACGCTCTCAACGTCAAACCGGTGCAATTGTAGACGTCAAGGTGGCGCCACCTGCTTGTAATAAAAGTAAACACTAAATGCAAAAAAATTATGGAAACACAAAAAATAAATATCGACAACAACACCCGAGACATGCAGCAGCAGTGACGCCCCAACGACCTTTGTGGTATCAAAATACTGCAGTGGTTCTTAAATTTTGCAATAAGAACTTTGAAAATTTACTTAAATGTGTTCACTCTCTGCGATGTACTTAGCAGCTGTATATCATCTTTGCTTTCATTCCTTTAGATGCGCTCAGCAAAAATATATTAATTTGCTTACCGGCTGCTTAAAGAAAAATTAATTTTTTAACTCAACTCAATACATGACGTATGTGTAACATTTAATAAATTTTTTATGGAACTTTAAATTGTAATATAAAAATAATTTTCGATGAAACATTGTATTCAGTTGTATTTAACTTAGCTCTAAGTGTGCTACAACAACTCAAAACTTTATTTATGGTCACCTTAAATGTGGCGCAAATTACAAATAAAAGAAATGCCGTAATTTTTCAATGAATTCAATTTTATTTCAATGATAGATAGTTATGCCACTTCAGCTGGCCTGTTGTTGTCACATATTCAATTAAAGTTTAAGAGTCACTGTTGCTGCTGCCGCTGTTGCTATTCATTGCTGCTGCTGCCATCGTATTTAACTTAACGCATGCAAAAGCAACAATATCCACTTCTCTTCTACTTACAATTAGCAACGTTACGCCTCTGGCTGCTTGGTCAACCAGCTAACAATTGCTGCTGTTGATGTTGTTGCTCATGCTGCTGCTGCTGCTGGTTGTTTATTTGAGTTGCTAGCTTGGCAAGTAACGCATTCAACGGTGCAGCCTCATAGTCAGCCTTCTGCATCTTTATCGCATTTCACGCGTTCTTTTCGCATCTTTAAGATCTTTGCAATATCTCAGCTCATGCTGTTGCTGTTAATGCTGTTACGTTGAATCACAAATTCTTCACAATTTTTTGTTTTTGCGATATTGTTGTTTTTTGCTATTATTGTTGTTGTCTTCGTTGGATTTTCGTGTTTTTGACTATGATTGTAAATTAAAATTGAAGATTGTAATTAATCGCTGCGTGTAGCAAAGGCCTCTCTGTTGTTGTTCTTGTTACTTGTATGTAGGTAATGCCAAAGTTCTTCCGCATTGAAAATTGAATAGGCAAGTGTTTGTTTTACCTTGGCATTGAATTTCATACTTAATTTTTTTTAATATCTAACATTTATGTCTGAAGTGAGAGACTCATATTAGAGCCTAACACGAGTGGGACTAGATTACAATTTATGTGAAGTTATTTTTAAAAAATTTTCAGTTTACGGTAAATCGACACAGTGAAAATTAGTTGATAGACTTCTAGAAATTTGACGTTGCTTTGTTACTAAGAATTTTGTCCTTAGCGGCCATAGTTTAAATTTTTGTTTATTGCAGTCTATTTAAAACTAAAATCGTTGACTGTGATTTTTTTGCGCGAGGTTAAATCGAACCTAACTAACTGAAGGTTCGAAAAATGCTATAATTTCATGAAATTAAATGTTACTCATACGATATAGTAAGAAATCCTGCTCCGATCAGCTAAATTAGTTTTTCAGTAGTCTTGAGTTATATGTAATTGAAGGTTTCAGAAACAAATATCAAAGATCCGATTCAGCTAGGGCCAATGTATCTGTTGCACTCCAAATATAATACTTTACTCCTTTGATGAAAGCGTAGTAGCATTGAAATAAAAGTCGACATTATATAAATTTTACAATTTTGTTGCTTCCATTAAAGATTATTTTTTAATATATGTGCTTAAAGGTGTATTAGATTTGAGTTATCATACGCTAAAGCTGCGAGGAGCAACGTTTCGCAAAAATTAAATGTTACTCATGTGACGTGATCGCAAAAGTATTGTCATTGTTTGAGTAAAGTAATTTTTGATTTCTTTTTTCTACTGATACTCACTCAGTAACATTTAAGGACTTCTGCGGCCTGGAATTAAACTTACATTAATTCGTAGACTAATTCAAACTACAAAAGTTTATTGAAATATATATGATAGAAGTTACATCAGACAAATTTTATCCAAAAATTTACGAATTCTAATTTTAATTTAAATATTTCTGACTGAAAAATTTTAAAGTTTCCAAGTATCAACTTCATAGCCAGACATTTAAGCTCCGATTTAACCGCAGCACATTATCACCGTGATTCCTCCACTATATTAAGTTCATAAATAAAATATGAGCTTTTAACATATGGCCGCTCAGAAGCATTGGTTTTGATAGCAGTGGCGGCCATAAATTGAATGAACATTTTTTTGAAGACCGCTTTAAACTAAACAAATTCAGTAGGACATTTATTCTAGAAGAGATATCGCATTTGCGTCATCAAAGGCTTAAGAATGTAAGAACTTTTACTTTTCATATTTTGTAAATTGCAAATGTCATATGAAAAAAAATTGTAGCTTTTTAGACAAAGTCTTAAAATCAGATTTGAATTACGATATAGCCTTGGCTCAATGTACCTAAACCCTATATTATGAAAGGCTTATAGATATATATACTTTTGAATGATGGTCGCTCAGTAACATTGGATTAGACATTTATGTCTGGCATTAATTAAACCCATAATTTCGAAAGTCTGCAATAAACTAAAAAATCTTTTTTATGCTACATTTATGATCGAACTTTAATTGGTTTTGTTTGCGTTTTTGGAGAAAGTTTACGTTTTATGAAAATGAAATGTAACTCATACGCCATGTTTATAAACAAAAATATCACTACACACGTTGAGTTTATCTGGAATAATATTTAGTCAAAAAATGTAACCTACAAGGTTAAAAATCTTGTCTGAGACTTAACTCAGAAACAGTATGTCCTTTGTCCTTTAATTATATTAAGCCTATAAAAGTATGTCGTTTTTACGTATGTCCATTCATTAAAGTTGTTGAATGAAAATCTTTAAGGATCTCTCTTCGAAATTATTTGAAATATCCCCAATACTTAAGTTGTCATATACTTTTTTTACTGTATTTATTTAAACTTCAGTCTCATATAACTTAGCTCCGATGCAATTTAGGTTCAGTGTGCATAGTAATTTTTCCATATCTGTGAGTGCATTACAATAATTTTCATTTACTTTAATGGCCACTTGCAATTTTTACGTAAAAAAGCAATTTACAACAAATGCATTTTCTGAATCCAATCAAAAATTGTTTAACTAATTAACTCCTTTCCTGCAATATCAGCGCTTAATTAACAATTAAGTCTACCTCTACCTACACTTGCACTTAAAACTTAACAAGTATCAACGGTGATATAATTTTATTAGTAAGCCAACATGCAGCAATTAACTTTAAAAGCATATTTACCCATGGGCAAAATATTTTCCCTCTTATTGTTGTTGCTGCATTGTGTCTGTTGTCATAAAAAATTTCATTAATAAACTAAAATCTGCTGTGATGTGCCAAGCTGCTTGTACACTTTTATCTCAATCAACACAGTAAATGAAGAACGCCTAACGCATAAGTACTACGTGTAACCATAATCAACGCCAACTGGCGCCTTAAATTATGCAACGATGCGTAACGCACAAAAATATACTTATTTTCTAAGTAGGTATGTGCTGTTGAAGGCAAAAGAGAGACCATTGTGTTTTATTTAAAGTTTTCACCGTAAAAAAAAAATAAGTCATGAAAAAAAAGGACACAAGTGTTGCGTAACTTAATAAAGTCATAAATGTCATTAAATGGGCAACAATTTAAAATGTGCTTAATTTTTCGTCGGCTTTAGTAAGCCTAAAGGTATGCAAATATAATACATAGCATTGTTGACTACTTTTTATGAATGCATAATTTTGATATAATAAAAGGTAGTGGTAAGAGATGTACAAATTCTCTGCATTAATTGACCAGTTTTCAACAATGATGTCCTTTAAAATATCCGAAGAATTTTTACAGCCATTTATTAAATCGGAGGATAATAAAAATACAAAAATATTTAGAGGAATGTTAAGTGATGGGTGATGTAATCAGTTTTCATTTGATTGATCTGAGCGATGACGAACGACATTTGATAAGTCTGATAAGAATTAAAAATTTATTCTTTATATATGTTGTCGAAGGCTATGGTGAACGGAGGACGAAACTCTAAACATCTGCTTTCCTTGAAATTTGTTCTGCTGCTTTGCGTGCTACTGCTCTCTTCAATTTCTCTCGCGGCTACTAGATAACTTAAGTTAAATCAGACACGCATAGTGAATTCTCTTGATTTACTTTACATACTTTTAAACTGTTTGGACATCTCGAATGAACTACTATGTAGCACAAAAATATTCGGTGGTAAAGTGAGGCAAAACGAGGAACTCATAAAAGTTTGATGTCCGGGCAAAATCGCAAAATCTTGTCAGTCCCATCAAGCCAAACCTAAATAGGCAAATTAATATTTTTCAAATGAAATCAAGGGTGGGATAGTGAAATCAATCACTTAATATAAAATACAATATTTCTATATTGTTTGAAAAGTCTAATTATAGGCCCATCAGACTGTGCTTGCAAAACTCGAGTCGGTGCAGTTGGTTGATTCAATTTATGAATTCCATACCCTACAATCCTAGTCATTAAAATCAGTCAGAGTGGCCAATGACTGACTGATTGAATTTTGGACAATTTTATATCTAAACTTTAATCAACTTTATACCCTATTAGAATATTTAGGTAAATCGATCAACTTTTTGTTCTGTTGTGCTCAGTCACCTTGAGATTACTTCCACGTCGCTGAATTAAATTTGCCGGATGTCGGTGAACAAATTCTATTGCGCTGAAACCTACTGAGAGATTTTAAGATTTTTATGTATTTAGCACTTGCCTGAAATAAGGAACGTTGGGGCTTTGTTGTTCATAAACTTTGTGCAAACATTTTAAGTTGATTGATCTTTACAACATTCCTCTGAAAAACGTTTATTGATGTGATAATATTTTTGCCATTTCTCGTAGACAAACATGTTGTATGCGTAACATTAAATTGTTCCTTTCAAGTATTTATTTTTTTAAATTAAAAGCCATTTCTTAAATATGATGTGTTTTTGTTAGCGGCCATTTATCAAAATTGGCATTATTAATCGTCATATAACAAGTAATGAAATCACTTAATGACAAGACAATATAATGCATCGTTGTTAAGTTACTGCATTAGAAAACAATAATAGTTTTATGATAAACCAAAGAGTATGCCAATCTTTGGAAACAATTTCTTATAGCTCAAATAAAGAGTGCAACCTACATTGCTTTTATAACTTTTTTAATACTTTTTGTTTGTCATGTCGTATGAGTAATATTAATTTCTCTACTCAAATAGAGTAGTTCGTAAATAATTTAAAAGTATGTTCCCTTTATAGCATTAAATATATTAGCGGTTGTTTTGAATCAACGTTTTATTGTAAAACAACTAAAAAGAAATTATTAAATTATATCACCCTGCAGGGTAGTTGAAACTTAAAGCTGACGAAATTGACATACTATTTTCAATATTCTCAAAGTACTATAGTTGATGACCTTCCTTAATTTTTTTAGTTCAAATGGAATTATAATCAACATTAATTTTCAGTTGTAAACAATTGATATAATTCATCTCTTTTGTCAACTTTCCTACATTGCATGAGTAACATAATTACTAAAGTTCGCAGATTTTTCGTTCATCTATCATGTACATATATGTATGTATGTTGGTGGCCATCTATTAAACTTACATTTTGCTACCAAGAAGCTAATAGCTTACGTAAATAACTTGGCTACATGACTCCATGTCGCATCGGGGCTAATATATCTTAGGCTTAAATGTAATATATAACTTAAATTGAAAAATGGCTCACAAACCTTCTGCTTGAACTAATCAGTTCAACTAGCACCGACTTTATGCAGCATTTTCGTATAGGCTTTGTCGTATAAGTTGTTAATTACAGTATTTAATAAATATTTGGAATCAAACTGTTTTGAAATAACTACTTTGAAGCAGCTGCTTGAAATCTACATATATTTATATGCAGCAATATGTGCAAAAAAAATCTTTCAAAAGAGCTTAAAGTAGTAGTTTTATATTTGCAAAACTGCCAATAATAAGCTCTTTTTTGCATAAATTAAATCTCTATAGATTTTGGTAAATGAGCGCGAACAAAAAATATTCGATAAAAAATCATTAGCAAAATTAAATTACAGGAAATGCCAAACTTTATAATTCCTCTAAAACTTTTGCTACTGCTATTTTTTTCCTTGTTGTTGTTCCTAATTATTTTCATGTTTTTTCTGCTAATTTTTATCAAACTAAACTTTTGAACTTTCAAGGCAAAAATGCGTTGTCTTTATTTTTTTTAGCCTGAGCTACATGTAAACTTGGTGTAAAAGAAAAAGCTTCATAAAGAAGAACAAAGAATTAAAGCCCAAAGAAAAAACGCACAAAATTAATTAGCGCGCACAGTATTTTTTATTAAATAAAATTTATGCAAAGTACATACATAAGAAAACACACAAAGCAAAGTGAATTTCGTTTTAAATTCAATCGGAAAAAAAAAGTCAAAAGGCTTTATAGAATAAGTTAATTATAGGCAACTTATTATAAGTTGTTTTGTTTCATGATCTTGCCTTCCTCACGTTTTTCTTTGTGGCGAATAATGGCTTAAAATATAAATTACAGGCAAGTTGATTTTATTCAAATGAAGAATAACTGCTGCACATAGTGAAAAAAAAAACGTGCAATTGAAGGTTAATGCAATTATAAATGTTGTGCAAATATATAAAAAAAAAATTTTTTATTTTGTTTTGAAGATTTTTGATGCTTAAAGTTATCATTGATTTTTTAGCGGCCACATTTTAAATTAAGTTATTCTGCTACAGCATAGCAGTGCTAAGCATATGATGACAAGAAATAACTTCAAAACTATATCGTATTTAATATGTAACGTATCGTAACTCAGTGATAATTTATCAGTGACTGATACAATAATTAAAAGTTACTCATACGTCTTGTACGCGCCGAATAAATAATTTTTTTTAGACAAATTTTGGCTTTTATAAAAGTTCAGTAAAAAATGTAAATAACACTAAATACTGTCTTGCACAATTTATAATTTGCGGTATGAGTTGTGAATCCTTTCACACGCCTGATTTATTGCACTGCTTTTATTACGACAAGAGTACATTAAAATCAAAATTTATTGTTGCATAGCCAACCATTTTGTATCATTTTATGTAATAAAACGTATACTTTGTGCCACAGATATTCACATAAATTTACAAAATCATATATTTGCCATCTTTTGAGCAACCTTTTTTAATTCACATCTTAATGGCTTAAAGATTATCTCACCTCAAGTCAAAAGAGGAAAAAAAAAGAGTCCAAGTTTATTATTGTCAAAGTCGTGTAAGCTGGGCAATTTTTATTTAAAAAATTATTTTAGAATACAATGCGAAATTTTCTAAAGGCAAAATAAATGGAAAAAAGCGATAGACCATATTTTCATATAGCCTTATTGAAATGACATTGGTGTATTCTTCAAATCTATGTTATTTGCAAATGATATCTTCTCATTGTCGTTATATTGAAATTTAGGTAAAATGATTTGTTTGTGTTAGAAAAAATTGAACATTTTTTTTCGAATTACTGCTTGAGAAAGCAATAATTTAATGCAAACAAATAATTTCTTCTTTTAAGCAAACGCTTTCTTGAAAATTGGCATATTGAAAATATGTTATTTTATGACACCTATGATAACTAAGAAAAATATTTTCTATGCTATTTTCCCATTGACCTTATTCTTCCCAATGACCACATAGGTCAATATGTTTGGACAGGGGTCCTCTTGAAAGGTTTTCTTAAATTTAATTCATTTAAATAGTACTCTAAATAATTTGCTTGCATGGGAGGAGCCACGTCATACTTTTATTTATGAATTTAAATATTACTCTGTAACGTGCCTTCAGCCGCGATCTAGGGTCACTGCTTCAGTAACTAAAATAAATATGTAGCTCGCAGGCGGCTATTAGTAAAACAAATATATAGATTTTCATCAATTTTTTCAGCCGGTCATACTTCGATCATATAAAGGGTGTCAAAAAATTCACGCAAGAAATAATTTTTATATAAAACACAGGTTTTTAATGAAAAATTGTAAATATTTTGTTGATTCATAAAGTGTAGAGTATAGTATTATGTGTGGAATAGCATAATAGATAAATGGCCGCCACGCCTTTGCTGGCCGTCTAAATTTTCAATGACCATTTTGCTTTAATATAGCTGATACAGTGGTCAATTTCCTTCTTCAAGGCGTGGCAAACTGGTCCCAAATAAAGTTTTTTGGTTCCAAAAATTGCTAGAGAGCGCAAATCTTGTCAGAAATGACCAATTTTTTTTCGAACTTAAGTCAATTGAAATACCGACAAATTGTTGGAGCCCGAATCTCGAAAAAAAAATCGTTTATTATTACTTAAAATTAAAAAAAAAAAAATTTTTTTTTTGGTCTAAATTTTATTCTTATAATTTGGATTCCGAAGATTTGTTGAAGTCTCTATTAGCTTTAATTTCCAACCGTTTTTGCACCAAAAAACTCGATTTGGAACCTCTGCGAGTGGATGATTCGAGTTGGCATAAACTTTAGACTTGAAAAAAACCAAAAAGAAAAAAGTTTAAGTTCGCGGCCAATTCTGATCACCGAAACGGAAAACTACACGACCAGAAAATTACTCATACAGTAATTGAATAGTTTCATGGGTCCAATGGTGCCTCCAGTCCAAAATCAGCAGTGACACATTGTGTATGCTTTTGTCTCTCAACAATCATTCGTTGATTTTCTTAACTAAAAATGCGACAAATTTGACGATTAACGAAGCCAGTTGAAAATGAGCCTCATCGTTGAAGATGGATTTGTTCAAGAAATCAGCATCGACCTGTTGTTCCATTCAATTAACTTGCTTTCCTATCCGTGGTCAATGGGATCTATTCTTGAAGTCTTTCGTGAGAAAGCGCTGTAGAGAGCTTCTCGAAATATACAATTCATGACCCTAATGTCAAATTGATATTACTGGATTCTATGCAACACTCTCACAAATTGCTTCAATATATTGTGTTGAACGACTTGTTGAATAGAGGCAAGAGTTTCTAAGATGAGTCTGCCTGAATTAAGTAATTAATATCTATATTTTGTATAAAACTTGTGAGCTGTAGCTGCCAAACCTTAATTATTTTTAAAATATTTGTCAACAATGAAAATGCGTTGCTGTTTTGTGTAGTCCTTGTCTTTTGAAAAAACCTGAACTGTTAGCATGGCGCGAAGTTAAATCTTTATTCGAATGATAGAGCTCAGCTTATGCTTTTGCATTAAGTTTCTACTACAACTCTTAGATTTATCTAGTTGTCAAATGGGGAGTGATTCTTCTCCTCAGCGGATCGAAACTTTCAGACCGTTTATTTTCAGAAGATCTTTGGTACTTTGTTACTGTGTTGAAATATTCTTAAGGAAACTGCCGATTTGGTTTCGCAAAAACTTTTGTTGAATTTTTTCGTCTTTTAATATTGGACTTAATGTTCTTTTTAAGATTTGCAATAGACAAGGGATTATTTTCGTTAAACTACTCTCTCAGATAATTTTATAAAAAAAAAATCAGTTAAGTCGGATGCGCCTCTTGTGCGGTTAGGCGGGTAAGTAGGACCGATACCAAAAAGTAAAAAAAATAAAAATTAAACGATTTGGCCAATTAATGCTCTAAGTTTTTGAGATAATTTATTCAGGAAACATCACTCGCAGTATAGTCATCATAACTCTGGTTGTTTGGAAAGTAGTGTCGATTTCTTGAAACCCTTAGGTTATACAGCTTCGGATATTTTGGAGCATTACTCTTTACTTTTCATATACAAACGTCTTCAAAGAAATATGGCGCTATAATGTTTTTAGGTGAGATACTACACTGAACCGTTGCTTGAACTGAATACATTTGCTGCTGCTGAATTATTCGTGTGTTCAGTGCACCCCACCAAGTGCAAATTTTTTTTTTATTTCCATTAAAATGGAAAATGATTTTTTCTACAATTTACCAATTTCTCCCAACAATACCCATTTTGTGTTAAATGCATCGCTTTCAGTATTGTCCGGTACAGCATTTTTCAAATTCTGTAATTTAATCTTACCTATAATAAAAAATTTTAAATCATAAGTTTTTAAAATTCACTTAGTAGCTTTAGCACACCCTGTATATTAAAGTTAACAGCAAACTTTTCAAACTTCCTTCCGCAAAAAAAGAAAAAAAACCGAAAAGTATTTCCTTTTGAATTTAAACATCTATCACACCAGCTGCGTAATATGTAGTTAAACATAACAAGCGGATGAAGAATCTTTAATTTTATTACCAACCGACCGACAGACGGACTGACCTCCCTCAGGCGTTAACTACGGAAAAAGTTTGTCGTCGTGTGTTTTCTGGCATGTTTGAGCTTTCATTAAGCAAAGCATAGAGTAGCGTCAACAACAATGGGAACCAAAAAACATCAGCAAAAGTAACAACAACCAAGCAAAAACCTACTAGAACCACAAGAGGAGCACTCGCACTCGCAGCAGCAGCAAACGCACAAAAAAAAGGGTACAAAAAAATGAGTTGTTGAAAATGTAGCTTGAGGTAAAAGATTTTATTGCGTGAACTTTGGCAACTTTTATGTAGCCATTTTTATTATTATTATGCTGGACTTTTTTTTTCTGCTTTATCTACTTGTCTTTTTTTTGATGTTTTTCTCTTTCTTTTTTTTTATTTCCCCTTTCATTCTACTATATACACCAAATGACTTGGTTTGTTAACATTCTTGTTGGTGCTGTTGCTTCTTTGCTGAAGTGTTGCACGAGGGTCCTAAATCATCTTTTATTAATAACAGTCTTGTTTATATTACAAAACCATACGGCAAAAGTCGTCTTGTTAGGTTTCACTCAGCTCAGCTCATCTCGGCTAAGCCAAGCAATGGAATTGCTATTCATAAGTTATGGTTAAAGGTTAAGAAAGCAACAGCAGCCCATTGTAAGGGACTTAATATTTTGGTTAGGTTTTTCGTCAGGTTGAGTTGGGGAAAAAGCTGCATGTTTCTACCATTGTAATATGTAATAGATTATAAATATTGAATGGAGTGAGTGAATTGTTGCTGTTTGTGGCTTTGAAAGGCTGCTGCTGCTGGTTGGCTGATGAGTTTAATTTTTTTGAAAATTGCATGATTTAATAAGAATTTTAATTGCTTTCTTGTATTTAACTGAAGGTATGCGGCTATGAACCTGCAAATATATGACACATTTTACGATTTTTTGGAGTGAGATATAATAAGGTGCTGATAGACTGCTAGATTGATATATGAGTACAATCACTAATGTTTTACTTATCTGAATGTGAAGGTCTTGGAATTTCCTTCATAGGCTCAAATTTCTCTGAGTTTTTTTTGAGCAGCTCTACATTTTTGATTTCCCCGTTGATTTTAGTGACTATTTTAAAGATTCCAGAAAGTGTTTTCCTCGTGCTATTCTTAGTGATAATTGGTAGTTCAACTGTGTTCGACAGTTGGAAATAAATGTACATGAAAATTATCAATAAACCTTCATTCAATTACCAATTACCCATAGGTGTTGCAATATTCATATTGGCGCACTTGAAAAAAATATGCAACCGTGCTTCCGTCTTTCTGGATCTATCGATGAAGGATACAGGTACGAAACTGACTTCTGATCCTCTTCGTTACTACGTCAGACAACTACGTAGCCCATAGTAGTCTCTGCTATACCCGGGAACAAGTGAAAATATACTGGGTGCTTTGCTCTAATTTCAATCGACTCCAGTGTCTTCCTTAACAGGTTTTACAAGTTTTACAAAATACCTAAGCAGTTGGTGTGCTGGTAATTAGTGCCAAAGTAAGGACATTTTTGAATTGCAATCTTCAAGGTTCGATCCTTATAATTTTTTTTCCTGCTCGCGCCGCAGAGATCTTTCTGTTCAAAATGAAACTATTCAGTTCAGCGTTTACTACAGGTTCTACAGTAGGTCTTCTAGGTCTTCGAAGCAAAAAACATGAATGCAGTTGCCGCTAGAAAATGTTGCTGATATGCCAACGATCAGACTTTGCAGATGGTTTCCTTGTGCTCAAAAAATATCCCATAAAGGGGGACAGCACGTCAATATTTTAGGTATTTATATAAATTCCACGTGAGTGAGAGTTACAACGGTCATCTCCGAAATTGCTGTCAGCATTGTGGATATGCTTATTATGCTTTAAGTGCGTCAGATATCAAAAGCAACCGCTAGTTACAGGAGCAATTATGAGTTTATTTGACCATTCCCAATGAAAAGCAAACGCTTGAACATGAAGCTGCTCACACAAAACTAGAATTTCCGTGGTTTTAACTAAGGTTACTGCAAGATTGTCCCACTCGTCAGTCCAGGGGATTATCTAATATTGAAGAAATGTCCCAGACATAAAAAAAGTTAAATCTGTCTCTGTATAGCGTATCGAAGCCTGTGCTTGTATGGGAAGTGCCACGCCCTCTTGTAGAAATTCCCAGAAATTTCGTCTAGATCTTTTCTAACCGAACTATTTTTTTTGCATTTTTGTAAAAATTCATTCATTATCTTAAATAATTTTCTCAGTATAACGTTTCAAGTTTTCTTTTGTATGGGGAGTACCACGCATTCGCTTCAAAATTCATCAACTCTTTGTTCTGAGCTTTCTTAAGTTTTTTCTACTTGTTGACATAACGTCAAAAAAATGTTTCAATAAAGCGTTGTAAATGTTTTACTTGTGTGGGCGGTAGAGGTGGCCGTTAACCGATCTGGCCTATTTTCAATCCTAAGAAATCATCCACTTATCTTGCTTGATTTTTCCGTTCCCATGATTTCCACAAGTATATACACTTTTCTATGCCTATCACGCCCCCTCCTTTGCGTTACAAATAGAATGACAAAGTGAATATACCTTATGGGTAGGGCAATCTATAAAGATTTTATTTCACATGAAAAATTATCCAATGCGTCAATTTTCTACAAAAGAAAATTCCACAAAAAAAAACGGAAACCTCAATTTTGTTTTTATTCAATTTTTTTGGAAGATTAATACTTGTTTTTTTTTTTTTTAATAATTTAATTTGAGCGATTCGGCTGCCTGAACATTAAAACGAAATCAATCAGACTTTAATTTATAAACTACAATATTCCTGATCATTTTATCACATTTATAAAATATTTTTCTATTTTTTTCTTGCAGGTTGGTATTCTACATTCATTTCATTACTAACTGCATTTTTGTGTTAGAAATTAAGTGTCAAATTGACTATATCAACACCACGTAAGTTTCTAAGCTACCAAATATAATTAATTTTCATTTAATTACTAAATAAACAATTAATTTATTAAGCAGCTTAATTGCTTATACCCATTATATAATTAATTTGCAAAATCAATAGAATTAAAAGACAAATAAATAATGTCAAAGTTGAATACTTTGAGAAGCAAAAGAACAAAATGCAAAAAAGGATAAGGCAAATACTCAAAGCTAACTAAGGGTTTAATTTCATAGAAGAAGCGCACTTTTCTTATTTTACCGCATTGCAAAGAAATTGTGCACACACACCAACTGACTTGCTGCCATATGGTAACTTATTGATTTTATAGGAATTTCTTAAGCTACACTCAGCTGTGTGATAATCAAACATCCAAGACATAAAACCCATTACACTTGAAACACCCTTCGCCAACACGAGCTATGTCACTTTGTCCCACGCCAATAAACTATAATACATAAGAATGATGCCATAGCCATACATAAAAATAAATATAATTTTTCTATGTCACACAGTGCATTGTGTAGAGGCAAAATTTACTATAGCAAACGCAATTCCATTACAATTCTGTTATTTAAATGTAACATTTTTTCGCATTCGAAATCTAACAGTCCAAGCTTTTTTTGCTAAAAAGCTTTTTTGAAATTTTCCTAAACGCCACATTGGATTGTAAAGTTACTATTTAAACAAAAATTTCAATCCCAGCTAGGCTTTTTTATCCAAAAAACTGCGATACTCGGATAAGGAGTCCACCTAACAAAGAACGATCTATGTATCCATACTATTTATATAAAATTGATTGTATGAAAATGGTTTGTAACGCTTTGACGCAAAATCTACTGAACCGATTTTAATAATTTATTTTTTAAAACAACATATTTGTGCTAAATGAGGTTATTGCATACTTATTTTTTTATTTCCTTAAGTTATATATTCTTTTTTTAGGATTAAGTTGTGCCTCAATGGAAACTGCATACACTACGTTATAGGTTTCCTAACTGAATATTGCGACAAGCTAGTGGCTTGAACAACTTTTTCATTAAGAAAGTAATCTCAACACTTTTCTTATTCTGAATATTTTTGGTTCTCTGTAAACACAATGAAAAACATACTGCCCATTCGAAACTAAAACTACAATTCAAAACTTTTAAAAATTCCCCCATTATGCGGCACAAGTTTTCCCATTTCCAACTTCATACAATGCACTGTGTGCACCGCTCCTTATGCAAACAAAATGAATAAAAAATGGTGAAGGCGACATATATACTGCGCCTAAAAGTATGCTTAGCTTATTTGCTCATTTGCGTTAATAACAGTGGTAGCGACAGCAGACACTAGAACTTGTCGTCGTCATCGTTGCCGTACAAAAAAAAAAAAAAAGGAGCACAAAAAAAGCTTCGAAAAACTAAAAAAAAATATAGACGAAAAAAATTAAAGAGGAGGTCAAAAACAATCGATTTTTTATTTTGTGTGCTGCACGACATATAAGGCAAAAAATTGTAATAGAAAAAATTAAACTTTTTTTTCAAATTATTTGTGACACGAATGCGCATGCAGCACATTTTGTTGTAAAATAGTTATTATTGTTATTGCAATTCTTAGCTTTAAATGAAAAAAATAAGAATTGAAAGTTATGATTGTTTTTGGCACGTATGTTTATTTAATTCTATACTATATGTATATATGTGTGTGCGGGGTGGTGGATTCTATCATACTGCTGACTGACACTCCCTTTTTTATTTAAATATTTTATGATACCTAAAAAATTACACGAAAAAATAGCGCAGAAAAAATGTCATGGTGCCGAATTTTGCATGTTATGAATTGTAAATTTAGCACAGTGGGGACAAATGAACAAACGTTTTATTTACTTACCATTCTAATGAAGTTCATTTTTCACTAATACAAACTTGATGTTTCGACCGGTACAATGTGGAGCAAAATACGAACTTAGTGTTCAAAAATCGCTGCCGATCAGAAACTTTGTTCAATAATTTTTTTTTATCAGGAAATTAACCCAAATAAGAATGCATATGTATATACATATGTTTATATATGTACATATATCAAGCTTTATCTATCGATTGGAACAAAAAATATTTTATTTTGATCCACCCTAAAATTTTTTTTTTGCTCCAATCGGTCCGGACCCACTTTAAATGATGTTCAAAGCCCATTTTCAACCATTCCCCATTAATTATAGAAAAAATTTTTTTCCTAAAATGGGCCAGAAACGGTCCTTTCAGGGTCCGGAGCCACCCTAAATGATGTTCAAAATTAATTTTCGACCTTTTCCCATTAATTATAGATAAAAAAAATTTTCCGAAAATGGGACAAAAACGGTCCTTTCAGGGTCCGGTGCTAACCTAAATGATGTCCAAAATCCCCAATTACAGAAAAAGAAAATTGTTCGAATATTTGTCAAAAACGGTCCTTTCTAGGGTCTGGAGCCACCTTAAATTATGTCCAAGATCCATTTTCGACCCTTCCCCATTAATTATAGAAAAAACAATTTTCCGAAAATGGGTCAAAAACGGTCCTCCAGGTTCCGGAGCCACCCTAAATGATGTCCAAAATCCGCATTAATTACCGAAAAAAAACCACCACCACCCTGAGCGAAGCACCATTAAGTTAAATTAAATGTATGCGTAAACACCCAATTTTTATAAAGCCTAAAAGTATGCCACACTTTTCAATTTCTGTAACATTTTATTTTTATTTCCGTTACACATTCACCAGTTTACCCCCATGACAACGCGCGTATATAAGTACATACTTTAAAAAGAAAAAAAAAATTGATCTAAACTTTTTTTAATATGCTCTATCAAAGGTGATTTTGGAAAAGTTTTTAAAAAAAATATTAGAAAAAAGTACATTTGTTAGACGAATACCAGATTTGAACTCAGAGACCCAATATTATTACATAAAAAGGCGAAGGCAAAGCAGTTTCATTCCTTTTTAAGTGCCATAACGCAATATAATTTTTTCCTTAGAAAGTTCGTGAAAAGGGGCAGTGTCGAATGTAATTTATTTCTATAGTGAGCGGTGCACGGCTCTAACAGAAAAATACGTTTCCATGACTAAACTAATGGACGAATTTTGATGAATTTGCTATGGAAATAGATTAAACCAAAAAGGATAGCAAAAACTCCTTGCTCTTTTAGTGGGCGTGGTCTCTAATGGGAAAAACTCTGTAGCGACTAAGTCGGCACTCCGATTTTGATGAAGTTTGATGTCGAGATAAGTACATTGATACCTGAGGAATGGTTTTTTTAGTTGACGAGTCCTCTGGCAGGAAATATGTTTTCAGAGCTGAAATAATTCACCAATTTTCATGATATTTTGTGTTAAGATAGATTGACCCTGAGAAAAGTGGGCGATGCTACTCCCTCACTTATGGACTTTGATGAAATTTCGTGTGAAGATAGATTGAGACCTATGAAAGGGATAGAGAAAGGAATAGGGCAGCATGATATCATAATTTTATTTTTGGGAGCGATGAAAAATAGGCTCCTTTTCATGTCAGTTTTTTAATACCAAAAAGTATTTTTTTGTCATGTTATAAGAACATGAGAGACGAATCAGTTGATATTCATAAAAATAACAAGATATTCATAAAAATATCAAGATATGTATCTATAAAAATGTCAAGATATTTATAAAAATAACAAGTGATTTTTATGAATATCAACAGATTCGACTCGAGTTTCGGCATTGCAATGCATATAGCTCCAAAACGGCTGGGCGGACCACTATCAAACTTGGCACGAAGTATAAGCATTATATTAACTTTTTTTAATGCACTTAAAAAAAAAATTTCGCTATGCGAACTTTGTAAAAAATGATAAAGAAAAATATTTCTCATTTTTTTCAGTGTATTTTTTATTTATTTTTAAAATCCAGTAGTTAATTCATTTTACCAGACTTTTTTAAGCTGAATAATGGCATTTGAAGTAGTACATACCTTACGATTTCTCAAATTTTCAAAGACCCATATTATGTAAACCAGTATTGTCATTATAAAAATATTTTGTTTCTGTGTCAAGGACATATACAGGTAAAACATATTCAAATATATCTGAAATTAGAAACATGACCTCATTTCCCCTGTCCGTTTCGCGTGAAATGCCCGATAAATCATTTGGTTGAAACTTAATCAATTTTAGAAAACTAAAATAAAATTAAAGAATTATTTTAAAAATATTTTTTATCTATGTAAACATCGTCTTTAATTTACATGCTATTGTGTTTCGTATGCAACACATTTTCGACAGTAACAATTTCAAGGCTTCGTATTTGTTATTTGAAGACAACAAAACTTTGATGAAAATCTCTTAGTTGAAATGAACTAGACCTGCATTTACTAAATTATTCTATTGTAGTAACATAAAAAATATAACATGGAAACAAAGTGACTAAAAAAGTAATTAATGTCCAACGGAAGCCTATAATTTGTCATAAACACGCACCCCAATACTAAAATTTTATTTACTGTAGTGTCAAATAAAACGACTGCAAACACCAAAATTGGGCGTTACCTTCAAGGGTTTTTTTGTGTAATTTTTATGTATTTCTTTTTTTTTTATTTTTGTTTTGTTAAAGTAACATGTACCAGTTATATGTTATATCTTGATTTGATTCCAATAACAATTTTTTGGTCTGTGACTATTTTTATCCTGTCACTAGCTGTTGATTACAGCAACGGCTGGGTGTTTTTTGTCAGCTTAGCGACATTAATATAGATTTGTCCTACTTGCTGCGAATGTCAAATACAAATGCTTAACGCTACGAACATTTATATTTCCTTTTTGTTACAGCTTTCCATATATATTTAATAAAATATTCCAAATTTTTTTTCAATAAATTTCATATGAAAGCTTTTTTAATTCCGCTGACGATATTGTTGAAACGAAAAAAAATTTCGAACGGAACGTAAAAAAATTTGAATAAATCGTTGATTTTTTCATAAGTCTACACATAATTTATTTCTAGGATTGCCAAGTTGAAAAGAAATAAACTCCGAGGCTTCTCAAAAAAAAAAATTATATTTTTCCCTCAAATGGTAAAAGTTAAAATTTTTGTGAAAAAGTTAAAAAGCTAATCATAAAATGATAAAAGCTTGATAAACTTTTTTTTCCATGTCAAAAACTTCATCTAATTCCCGGCTATTTCAGAAGTTTTTGAAATATTGTCAGGGGCTTTGATATGAAATTCCGGGCTTGGCCGGGCCAATCCCAGTCACTTGGCAACCTTGTGTGTACCTTATTTAAAATATACTTTTTAGTTTTATAACTTCATGTGGCGCATATGAGAAACTGTAGTATAAAAGTCGAAAACATATTTTTTTTTATCATGCTTTTGGGAAAACAACGAAAAACGTTTAATTAAAATTAAAAAGTATTTCCCACATAATAGCTTATATATAAAATTCATTTTTTGTCTGTCTGTCTGTCCTTTATGGACGCGGAAACTATCCAGCCGATCGTGATGAAATTTTTACAGAATATTACTATTAATCAGGCGGGTGTCATAGGCTATAAAACTTTTATTTAGGGTGGCTCTCATACAAAAATATTTTAAAAATAGCATTTTCTCAAAGACAGGTAAATCTATTCTCATAAAACTTACACATTATGGCTTTCATGTTAAGAGGCATAAATTATATGGTAAAAATTTTGTTTAGGGTGGATACTTAGTGTGGCCCTTATTTAAATATATTTTTAAATATCATTTTCACGAAGACGAGTTTATCGATTCACGCCGAATTTACACTACGTATCTTATAAGTTAAGAAGCATGGCTTAGGCTACAAACATTTTATTTAGGGTTACCCTCATACAAACATATTTTTAAATACCATTTTCTCGAAGACCGCTTAATCGATTCTCATGAAACTTACATCACATTTTTTTTTATATTAAAAGGCACAGCTTAGGTTGTAAAAATTTTATTTTGGGTGCATACTAAGGGTGGTCCTCATACAAAAGTATTTTTAAATAGGATTTTCACGCAGACCGCACATTGAATCTACACCACGGTTGAGGTGAAGCGATGCGCACAGGGTAATGCTAGTAGCTTATAAAATTTCTTACTCAAAGCACGTCAGATCACACTTTTCAAGTTTTATTTACGTATGTTTTTGAGAAAACAATTTTGGACTTGGCCGGTTTTTATACCAATGAACTGAACTTGGCCGGTTTTGATTCCAAGGCGTTGGAAAAAAACTGGGCTTGGCCGGTTTTGATACTAATGTACTGAACTTGGCCAGTTTTGATTCCAAAGCGTTGGACTGGTTTTGAAAGCAAGCTCATGGACTTGGCTGGTTTTGAAATCCATGGATCAAAAATAAATTAAATTTTTTTTTTCAATCTAAAACCATTGTAGAAAGATAAGGCATGAACTAGATTTTTATATATGAGAATATCTCAAAATTTGATTTTGTTGGACTTGGCCGGTTTTGCAACTGGTTGCCTCATATAACGACTAAATTAGTAGTTTGTAGTTGAAATTGACAATATATGATGAAATTAGAATAGATTTTTCTTAAAAAATGTCCCCATTTAAAAAAAAAAAACGTAAAAATCGGTTCAAACCGTAACATAATGTTAACTTCTGCGAAAGTTTGTGCCTTTTACCTTTACACACTGAACTAAGTTTTGACCGTACATGTATTAATGAAAAAACGAGAATCCAAATTCATATCCAATTTTCTTTCATATGAAATTTAGTTTATATGCTTCTTCATCAATATTCTTTATTTGAGCGAATAACTAAATCTATCTCATCTGGAAAATACATTTGTTCCAAATAATTCTAATTTAAAGCATTGAGAAGTGATTTTTAGTAGTATTAAAGCATAGTTTTTTTGTTTTTGTAACTTAATGCTGTTTTTTTTTTGTTCAAGTATTGTTGACCTAACATATGCGATATACCATAATGCTCTTAACGCCAACACTTCAATTTTGTTCGTATATATAACCATGATTTCGCACTCTACATCAAACCACTGTTTTGAATTATTATACTCAAATCCCTGAAAGAGGGTTGTATAATTTTAAAACTGATTTGATTGAAAATGCATTGATTATAACAGTATTAATTCGGTTCATGCAGCATATTATTTTTAAAAGTTGTGTGCTCAGTTGATTTTGCTGTTCAATAAATTTTTATATTTAATATTTAAAAAAATGCAGTTAAAGAACCTAGTCTGCTGTGATTTTTTCTTCTGACTTGGCTTAACTTTCGCTTGCCACTTTTTCATATGGATTTCACCTTCAGTATTTGCTGCAACTGTCTGTACTCCAGTCTGACTTACGCCTTTTTAAATTTTGCTATATCATAGTCATCACTGATTCTTAGCTCATCAAGTGTTTTTCTTTTCGCTTGCTGGACAGTCGGACTTTTACTTATGATAATTTTTAATAGATTATTTTTCTTGTCTATCTACATATATATGTATATTTCTTTTCACTCTTTTTCGTGCTATTTTAAGGCGGTTCTTTTTGTGTGTTTAATTTAGTTAAAGCGAGAACGAAAGGTAGAACTAAAGAACTAAATATTAACTATAAGCGTTTACATACCCAAATGATAAATACAACGCAACCAAAATTGATATGAGTTTTTCGTGACATTTGTAATTAGTTATGTGAACACATATAAAATTATTGTTTTTTTTAATTCATTATTTCGAAAAAATCGCCACTTTTTCTTGGGTCAAATTTAAATTAAATATATAACTCAAATTTAAGTTTTATGCAAAATAATTACCACCGAAAAAGACAAATCAATTGTAATAAATGAGAGATAAAATTGCATTTAAAAAAATGTAAGTAATAAATAATAAAAATTTTAAGAAATTTTTGAAATTTTTAAAAAAATTTTTTTATTTTTATTTTTAAAATTTTTATGTTTTTTTTTGGAAAATTTGGATTTCTCAGCTTTTTTCAATTTTTTAAATTTTATAATTTTTTTAAGTTTTCTAATTTTTTGAAAATTTTGAAAATTTTTGGAAATTTTTATATTTCGTCGGCTTACAAGCAGAATTGACTATCTGCAAAAAAATATTTGGTGAATAACGCTAATTATTATTTTAATTATGATTAAATCCTCTTAACTTTGTGATATATTATTTTCGGTTATTAAAAACAAATGTATACAGTACCTGATAAGGTGTGTTATAAGAGTACATTCCTACATTAACAATTAAGTTTTGTACACTTTCCCATCAAAAACACTAAATTTTATTTTTTGTAGATGTTCAATTCTGCTTATAAGCCGACGATTTATTTTTGAAATTTTGAATTCTAGAGCATTTTTCAATTTTTTAAAGTTTTTCGATTTTTTCAAATTTTGAAATCTTTAAAAATCTTAAAAAATTTTTCCAATTTTTGAAATTTTTATATATTTTTTTTGGAATTTAAAATAGTGGGAGTTTTAAAAATTTTTAAATTTTTTCAACTTAAATATTTTAATACTTATGTTAGGTTCACCTGAAAAAAAAAGTAAATGAGAAAAGCTTAGTATAAAAAAACGAACGAAGATCCTATAATCGAAAATCTCCTGCAAAATGAATATTGTATTAAATTTCCCTAGCAAAAAATTGCTAAGAAATCGAATTAAAAAATTTAAAAAAACAAAGGAAAACCATTGTAAAGATGGTTTCCATTTTTTTGCCATCTTGCACATTCCCTGCCATCTAGGTTTTTTTAGTATTTTTTTCTGTTCTGGCTCTTGAATGAAGCTTAAAAAATCTATTCATTTAATTTGTGTTATGCAAGAAAATTCGCCTTGAACTTTACATCCACTTTGAGCAAAATTTGCTTGGGACAATTTTTCCTCTTGAAATTCTATGCAATTTTTTCTTCACAAAAATTATCTTTGAAAAACATTATAATTTTCAATATATATGAAAATAGCAGCTGGCGCTGACATTTTACAACAATTTAGTGGTTAGTCCTTTTTTGACCTAATTTTACCAACACATTGATTTTCACTCCCAATTTTATCAATTGCAAACGAAATTACCCAACCAACTCTTTCAATTGTTAGCGCCCTAAAAATGCAAACAACACTTGCTATTAAGTGTCAAATTTCAAATTAATTCGCAATTAATTAAATTGATGGCTTATATACCATAACAGCAATGTTCTAAATTGTGAAACAATCTGCGCTGTTTCTGTTCACCCGAACACTTGACCTACCTGCAGTGTAAAAAGAAGCAACACTCAACAGTAAGCGCCAGTAGCAATGCTCTCTGAATGGTGCGGCAAGGGACGCATGATAATTTATTTACTCATTCACTCATTTAATCAATTTCTAAATTCTTTTATATCTTGATAACGACAAACTGTCAAACTCATAATAAATGTTTTGCCATCTATCTATCTCTGTCTGTGTCAATTTGATTGCTACTCGCGCGTGAATGACACCCCATGACACTCACATTTGCCAAAGACCCAGTCAGCTACAGAGCCATCTTTATTTCTCAGTATTCCCCATAACTGTTTTATGATGATGAAGTAAATTCATTCAGTTTCATTCAGCCATTCATCCTTCATTCATTCATATTCAAATTGGGTGCAAAAGAGTCAAGTTACAGTAAATTAAATGCTTTCGTTAAGTGAGTCAAAGGCCCATTGTAAAAGATTTCTGTATGTTGTCAATCAAATGAAAGAAAAAATTTGTCAAAAAATAATCTTTACTAACGAAAAATGATACCGTGGTCTTATAGAGAGGGATTTAAAATTAATTATTGCAGCTTTCGTTTCAAGCTGGTATTCGTTATCTTAAAATATCAATATTTAGATTACTGTCAGTAATGAAACTTATGCAAACATTTTGTACTAAGCACACAAGATTTGATACTTATTACACAGTGCACGAAATTTGAGATTATTATGCTGGATCCCGTATTCGGAAAAATAATAGCAACATTTACTAAGATTTGCGATGTGTTTCTTGCTAACACATCCCAACGAAATTTTGAAAAAGCAGAAGGAATTGAGCTAAAATGCATAAATAAGACTTTAACTTAAAGTTGCTTATCATGTCGTATGAGCAATAATTTTTTGTCAAAGATTACCAAAAGCCTTGTTTGCCAGACATTACCTAGATAAAACTGCTCTTGTCAGTGAGGAATATGCGTTCTAAAACTACAGCAAAGGTTTTCTGCGCAATTGTCTGTTAGTTCTTCGGTCGATTCCATTGCCTTGTGACTTTAAATATGGTGAAACTTAACCATCAACTTCGCTGCAGTCGATTGTACCACTTGCAACTTGTTTGGTGCTTTGCACGCTTTTGATTCGAGCTTACTCACTTTTAAAGTCTTATGTAAACTTTAATTTATTCCTATGCGATTTTCTATACTTTTGCGACTTTTGTGTCCCATGTTATTTTTTAGTTACTATGCCATTTTGTAGTAAGTGGCGATTTTTTGGTCTATATCGACATTATATCCTTGATATACATGGTCTATGACGCATTAGTCTTATTTTCTGGTCTTCTGCGATTTTCTTATCTCATGCGACTATCTTATCTCATGCGACTTTCTTATCTCATGCGACTTTTAAGTTTTATTGCAATTTTATGTCTCATGAGATTTTTTTAGTATCATACGACTTTTTAATCACATGTTACTTTAAGTTACTATGCTTATTCTAAGTGATTATGCTACTTGTTGGTCCTTTTATGACTTTTGAAGACAAACTTCTTAAACTCATGTGACTTTTAAGTCGCATTGCAACATTTTGGCGACTTTTTAGTCTGATTTAGCGTTCTAGTTTTACTTCCCAATCTTAGTCGAAATTTTAGTCTCATACGACTTTTTAGTCTTTTGAACATTTTTTTTTTATTTTCATGTGAACTTATAGTATCACACGAATTTTGAATGATGTTGCGACTTTTTTGTTTTATGTCATTTTTAATGTTATGCACCTTTTAAGTATCTTCCGACTTTTTAGTCCCTTACCAAATCTTTGTCATATACGAATTTTAGTCCTATACGACTTTTTAATCTCAGGTGCCCTTGTAAGTCCAGCACGATTTGTTTTCTTGCTACTTTTTTAATCTTAAACGACTTTTTAGTCTTTAGCGAGTTTTTAGTCTTAAGCGATTTTTTTAGTCTAAAGTGATTTTTTAGTCTGAAGCGATTTTTTAGTCTTAAGCGAGTTTTTACTCTTATGCAAGGTTTTTTTTTTTTTTTTTAAATATCTACGTCTTCTAAGCACTGCCAGGTAGAAGTCAACCTATTGATGTGCGCGATCTCCCTTTTATCAGGCGGTATGTTGCTAAGATGTCAGTAATGACTGTCTCTTTTAGTCTTTCATCAACGAAACCTGGGACAGCTTAGAGCGCAATAGAACTCGCCATCCTTGCTGACATCATTCTTCCGCTTGCTCCTGGTCCATTTATCTTCTTACGTATGCGTAACTGATTGCATCTATAAAATGCCGTAAATATTTAGTCCATTACTTGCCTGTGTCACAATAATTTACCATAGCGTTTCAAATCTTTTATGTTGCACTGCGTAATACATTGTTTAAATTTTCATTAGTACTCATTTAACAAAAAAACCTTTACACAATTAAGTTCCTGTGGCTTACCACAGCTTTGTATTAAAAAAAAAAAAAACATTATTTAATTAAAATTTTATTTATTTTATCCATACAAAGGATTATTGCTGTCAATTCAAGGAATTTAATTAATTAGTACTAAAATGTACTCAAATTCAATTAAGGTAATTGGGTCATGCTTTTATCTCATTACGCATAGTTTTCAACAATTAAAAAAATAATATTATCCTCATAACAATTTTTTTAAGGGCCTCCTGGAATTTTTTGAAGGAACCAAAACTTAGACCAACATTTTTTTCCCTTATTAAAGTATAGCTATTCAAGACTTATCCCTGAAATTTTTGTCCAAAAATATTCGTCGATAAGATAGAAATACCTCAAAATTTGCGGTAAGCAAGATATCTGGAGACTGGTTCATCCAAAAAAAAAAAACTTAGTTAACTAAGGTGACTGAGTCAATAAAATCAATGAAGGTAACTGTTGACTTAGTTGACTCAACAGAAATGAGTAACTAATAATAAGTGGGCTAAAGCATATGACCACAATCTGAACAGTTGACTTAGGCAATAAAGTTGACTGAACAGAAAGTTATGCTCCGAGTTAATTAAAATCACTTAGACGGCAAAGTTGATGAAAGCGATTAAAACACTGTTACTACTGAGACAACACAGGAACTATAACGACGAAAATTACGGTGCCGAAAAAAAAAACGATGATAATGACAACAATGACAAAAATCACGACAACAAAGTTGACAATGGTGACAACGACGAAGCTGAATTCGTCTCACTGTATAAAAAGGCTGAGCAGTTACGAGAAAAATTAGTAAGGACACTAATGTTATATAAAATGCATAATAAGAGATCTCTTTGTCCTTTATTGCCTCACGCAGCATAGGGCCACCACTAAAGCTCTTCCAACATAAATGATCAGTAGCAAGTGTCTTCAATTTTTTCCAACATTTTCTTGATTTTTAGGTTTCCTAATCTAGCGTTCGTTTCCATGAAGATTTAGGATAACCGTGTTTTCTGCTACTCTAAGGATTCGATTTAAATGACTGCCGACATACTTCAGTTGATATTTTTCTCAACGTGTGCCCAATCCATTTCCATTTTTATCATAATATTTGAATAGAAATCGATTCTTGACAACAACAGTGATGGCATTTTCGGTACATTTGTAAATTTTTCAGTATATTTAAGTCGTGAAAAATCGTCGTTGGTACATTTGATGAATTTTTAGTGCATTTGGTACACTTGGCCCATTTTTAGTACATGCAACAAAGTTTAGGAGACAAAGAGAGATGTCTTAGTTGATTTTAAGACGGCAACAGCGATGACAATAATGACAATCAAAACAACTTACATAAAGATAATATTGATTTTATCAATGACCACCATGACAACAAACTTAACATTGATAACGACGGCAACAGTGACTACGGCGTCGAATTTGTCTCAGTATACGAAAGCAGAATAATAGCGTGGAGATTCTACCTCTACGTGCTATTAGGTGTAGTTTAATTATCACATGATGTTAACATGAAACACCTCTATCCTCTTACCGCATTGTGGTAAAGTCAGTTGATGTTTTGCTCCAAAAAATATACCATTTAGCTTGATATCAAATTTAAAATCGAACTGATAGTTCATGCCGACTTATTGCGCTGAAATAGACATCTTCTAGCATCGCCAATAGGGAATTTTTGAAGATTAAATTGCAGCCAGTAATTATATGGCTTTTCCCCCAGAAAAGACTTCTATTCATTTATGTATTTATCATAAAACTACTACTTTAATTACTTGAAAATTTTAATTAACATAAATCAAAAAATAACAGTTTGCGAATTCATTGAATATTCTTTATTGATTTTACTGCATTTTTACCATAGCTGCTGCTTTCGCAGGAACAGCAAAAGCAGCAGTTTTCCTGGCTAATTAAACACAGTCATAAGAATCAGCATTTGCTCAACATCATCTTTTTCGCAGTCATTTGCTATTTGATGTTACTGCTGCTACTTTTACTACTATTACTATTTTTTTACAAGAGCTTTATTTTACTCTTCTCTTGCGCTTCCTTAATACAGCCGTTTATTTTCTGCTGTCTTTGTCTTCTGCATCCTCATCTTCCAAGCAATTTGGCTTATTTGCTGATGAACAACTTAATTTTTATGGACATGCATGCAGCACGTTGTATGCTGTTTAGTATACGCTGGTTGTGGCCCATGGCATACTTGGCCATGTTTGCATGAAGTTGCAGATGGTAATAAGGAAAATTACTCTGTTAGAAAAGAGTTGTAGGAAAATAAGCCAAGAGGGAGAGAGAGAGAAAAAAACTCTTTAAAATAAACAGCGTTTATAATATGAAATGGGGTAAATATAACTTTGTTCTGTTACATTACAAACATATGTATATCTTCTAAATAATGCAGCCAGGACGATAGAAAAGAGTTTTAAAAGTAAAAAAGTTTTTTCGTGTAGAAAGAATACCCAAGCTTATCTATATAATAGATCTTTCCATTAATATATTCTTTATATAGTAAATGATATTCTAGATAAAGGTTTTAATCATATCAAAATCTGTTGCGAAAACATGTCTTGCATTAGACCGGGTCAATTTGTATGAAGCAAAAAAGTCAGTCAGACACCGACTCAGAAGTTAGAATGACCCTTGAAACGAAATCTGCATCATTTTTTTTTCGTTCTGAGATAAAACCAATGGAGCACTTTTGATTCTCCTGAAGGTTCTTTTTGACCAAAAATAAACGTGTTTATTTCTTCACAAAATGAATACCTGAATTTGCTTGAACTACTTAGGAGTCCTTCTAAATTTTGAGTCAGTGTCTGGCTGAATCTAAGTTTCGACCCGGTCTAATGTACATGAATTTAAATTGGTTCAGTTTTTACCAAAGAAAGAGCAAAAGAGACTTCTTTTCTAATATCTTCCTTAAAACCATTAACATTTGCCTGCAGACTTGCTTCACCTCGTATTACCTTAATAAATAACGCCTAAGTTGTCTGCAAAATAATATAACTATTTTTGTTAAATTGACGAAACACTTCAACTAATTTAATGCATATTCATAATTGGCCCACCGTGCATTCTATATATATGCATACACTCGTAAGTATGCAGACACATATGCCCATTATAGTAGACTAATGAATGAGCTACTACATAAAGCCTTTATTAATCATCAAATTAACGGATAAGTTAGAGTAACCAACCGTCTTTAAGCGAATATTTTATTTTTCTCATAAAAAATATAAATTTATTGCGAATTTCATATTATTGAATTCTTTCTCTCCAAACACTCTTAATAGCAGAAAATAATAATAATAAAGTTTAGCTACTACAGTTATTGACCTTCTTAGCTATTTAGCTTGAATACTCGAACTCTTAGAAAACAGCTAGCAGCCATTTATTAATTTCTACAGCAAGTATACTTTGCGATATTTACCGCGTTGTTATTTGACGTTAATCAACAAATTAAATATATATATTTATATATATTCGAGGTCGCTTAGAACGAATATATAAATCAAATTTTTACATCAGGTTAAATTTTTAAGATGTATGGGGGTTATTTATGTCGAAATCATCGATTTTAGTCAACTCCGTATATTTATTTTTAAAACACCAAACTTTTTCGAATATATATAAATATAAAGTTCAAAAATTTAAGCTTTTGCCTTCAAAGCTCACTTTGAATTATATCTCTATTTTTTCCGAAATATTGTAAATTAAAGTAACTGAAATTGTTTATTTATTCTGCTGTACTGAAACTTATGTAGATTTTTGTGTAGAGCAGTGTAATAAATTTAAGCTGACGATATTTTGGAGAAAAAAAAATCGTTATGAAGGAAAAAGGTTCAGCTTTTTTTCGATATAGTTTAATATATCAAAAAAAATTGTGTCCCTAAAATCGACGATTTCGACATAAAAAACCGCATATATCTTGAAAATTAGTACTGATGTGAAAATTTGGTTGACGAACATTCGTATTCAGCGAGCTCGAATTAGTTTAGTGAAATATGTTTTAATTTAAGAACAAAAAATGTTGCACACCAGTGTATTCGAAATGATTAAGTACATTAACTTTCCGATTTCATTCATTTTGATACTTCCTGATGTTTTCCGAAGACATTTAGTTTTTGATGCCATTTAGCCTTAGATGCCATTTGTTATATTTCTTTTCCTTTTTTGATACTATCCATCATTCTAGTTACTATCCGATGTCGATTTCATTTAATATACATATTAGGATGGGTCAAATTTTTTCGCGACAAAGCGTCTAGCAAAAACATAATCTACGGAAAATTCTAAAAAAATTTGCCAAAGAAGCCATGGTTCTAAAATTAATATCGAGCCCCCGATTTTTGCCGAGAACATTTTTGTATACATTTAAAAAAACAAACAAAAACATCATTGTTTTTGCTTTCAAATTGTTGTTTTGATTAAATGGTGCAATTGGAAATTATCGTGTATTGCGTGTGTTTGTTCGGTTTGATTTACAATAAAATGATGAGAAAGATGAGAAGAATATCTTGTAACAGGTCCTCGTCAATATTTCCCCGCAGCTCTCCGAGAATAAATTTTAGGGTGGCAAATGCCCTCTCTACCAAAACCTGGGTTGCTGGAAAACCAAAAATCATTTGAGCTAATTCAGATAATTCTTTGCCAGGGTAGTTACTCCAAAAGTTTAAAACATCAACATTATTTGAAAGCCGCCTTGTATTATCAAGCGATTTGATTTTATCTATTAATGATTTATTTATGAACTCTGTTTCATGCTTCCCTATTCCTTTAAAAATTTCATCAATTTCCATATTTAACAAAAGAAAAATAAAAATGTGGGAAAAATTTGTCTCTTCAAATTTGGTCAGTATGAACCCTCAAACCCTTATAAAAGGTGGTTTGGTTCGGATCAAACATTTGTGGAAAATTTCGGTTCGTTTAATGGTTCAGCTAATTAGTAAAAAAAAGTGGTTTTCCGATTCAGAACCCCTTCACGTCCCTGTAATAAATATTATAAAGAACATTTTATTTTTTGCAGACTTTCAGCATTTATGACCATTTTTCACAAAACCTTTCCAAAATTCGGCCTGGTTATAAGAATGTTTTCATAATAAAAACAGATTCTGAAAGCTGTTTTCTAAAGTGTTTTCTGAAGAAGTTGCTTATTTTTTATAAAAATTTCATATTAAAATCTTCTGGTTAAAAATCGGGGGCTCGATATTGATTTTCATGGTTTCTTGGTCAAATTTTCTTAGAATTTGCCGTAGATTATGTTTCTGCTAGACGCTTGGTCATTTTTTTCCCACCCGAACAATTTGACACAGCCAAATACATATACTTAATAAATCTAATATAATATAATGTATTATTCATTAGCATGTGATGCTAAGGTCACGAAATAGCCTGATATACATTTTAATGATATTTATAAGATAATTCACTTCTAAGCTAATTTTTTTAAAATAATTCAGATAATTACATACTTAATCATTTTCTACTTAATCTTAAAAAGACCTCAAAGTAATAGAAGGGTTAAATGTAATTAAGACAGTTAAGATGATAACTCATTGGGAACTATAAAAACATTAAAATTCAAAGAAACATTTAAGAAAATGAAGTCAGTGAGGACTGTTAACTCATCGAAGAAACCCAAAATTGGAACTAAGTAAGAAGAGGACTAAAGTCAACATATGATGAAAAGCTGGAGTAGATATGTAGCAGAGATAACGTTGAATGTCTTTGCAGTAGGTGGTTTGGCCACTACATCTTATTGAACCTAATTACCGTGGTCTTTTCAAAGACTTATATTTTCGGTAATACATATGGTCCATCAGCATACATAGGATCGTTAAGCTACAAATTTTTGTTATGTGAAAGTTTCCCCGTAGCAAAATTTAAAGCAGTGAAATGTTTAAGATATTGAAAGACCAGAATTATATGTTTTCCATGTTTGAAGTTCGCTGTCTTCCTTGGAATGTATTGTTTATTCGGCCCACTCTAGTTTATAAGTATATTTATTCGTACGCACTTCCAACTGTGTGCATACATAATTGGCAACACTGGCAATGACAATGGCGCAATATTGACTGCTGTTTCTGCTGCTGCAGCAGTTAAAATGTGCGGAAATGCGTTAAAATTGTTGATTGAAATTGAATGATTGCGTCGTTTTTGCTGTTGCTGCTAATGCTTATATTGATGCTTACCAATGAACATCATTTATTGTATTTTTGTTGTCTGTAACCAATTGTTTACGTACGCAATAGCGTTGCTGTTGCTGTTGCTGCTGATGATGGTGATGGCGATTGCAGATGATTTTCAAGATAATTTTATTATTGATGACGCATACACATACACCAAATGATGACAATGAACATAATGACGATGATGATAATAAACCTAAGCGTAGCGAAACGCAATGTTGTGGAAATCGTTTATAGAATTCGCTGCTGATGATGATGCTGTTGCTGCTGCTGGTGCTGTCAGTGACACTCAGTTAAATAAAAGCAGACGCTTTTAATGGGACAACTCTAACCAACAGACGAACGAACGAACGACTGAATGATTGTGCCAAAAGCAGTGAAAGATAAAGAAACAGAATGTTTGCGGTTTTTGGGCTGGACAACCAACCAAAGTGGGTCAAGTCAATGTTTAACAATTGATGTGCTTACAAGTTATTTAATGTTGAGATACCCATAGGATAATGTTGGTGAGGCTCAATGGAATGTTAAGATTAACAAAAGAGAAATTATGACTATTTTATTGATTAAAGATTTATGGTGCTAATGTTTTGGTTAAACAACAGTAGTCGAAAGAATGTAAATAAAATTGTTTATTGTAATAGCTATGAAAAATTTTCTTACAAATTTTGACCCCATTTCGTATGACAAATGCCAGTGATATATTTTTTATTAAAACATTTTTGAAAATTGATTTTTGTACGATTTATCCCTTAGAAAGAACAAAAAATTCCCAAACATTTTTTTTCTGAAAGTTGCTTGCTGCGGAAAAGCTTGAAGTTCCTTTAACTGAGCATTTTTTTTGAAAATTTTCTAATTAGTTTTAAGGTAAATTTTTTTTATTTTTTTATTTTGAGAAAATACTTTGCCTTCCCTTCGGACATCATTTTAGAAGACTTCATATGAAGCAAAGCCTAAAAATTAAAATCTTTTTTTTTTTTTTGTATTTTTTTTTTTGAGTTGTCTTTTTTTGTTTTTATTTAAATTTTTGTTTATTTAATTATTTAAGGTTTTTATTGATTTGTGACTTTTTTATGTTTATTTTTCATTATTTGTTGTTCACACTTCACTATTGCTATAAAAAAACTTTTGTCAGTGCCGCAAAAATATGAATTTTGTGAAAAAAAACAATGCTTTTGAAGTTCAAAACACTTAAGTTAAGAGCGCCTCCATATAGCGTAAAATATATACATAAGTTCTTCTAAGAACGCAGTTTAAATTATGTTTACTTAAAATCATAAGTACAATGAAGAAAATGCCAATTAGCGTTGAGAGGTTTTTTTGTGTCTAAAAATAAACTTTCAATTGAACTACTATGAATTTTTTAATGATATGATTACAATAAAAAAAAATTATAAATAGTTTCTAGCTAAAAATTCATAAAATATAAACAAAAATTTCTTAATTGTATATATATAAAATGTATGTGTATTTTGACATAGAGATATCGTAAAATGATCAAAATATGATTGCTAAAAGAGTGTGAGTGCTTTATAAGCACGCATAAAAAGACCCATTAAAAAGCTTTTTTTTTAGCATAACAATAAATGTTTTCTGAACACTCTAGAAAATGTTTCATAAAAATGTCTTTGCTGTGTAATTTAAAAGACATTACAAAATAAGCAATTTAACATGGACGGCTCCAAGCCATGCTTCCTGGCTTTCTCTTCCCGTTCTCAGACAACATTTTTTGTCAGACTACGTATGGGTCACACAAGATTTTCCCATGCCCATCTACTACAAGGCAGCAGTGCGCTGCCATGCCAGTTTTGCCAGGGTCCAGCCACTACAGACCATCTTTTACTTCACTGTCCGTTTTTTAACTCATCTAAAACCATATATTCGGTAAAATCGATCCGTGCCAGCTACTTAAGCACTGTTCCCATAAAAACCTAGTTATTTTTGAAAAATTCATAAAGCAATGTAGTATATCCCATTTAATATAATTACTTAATTAATAATTCAACACTTTTGTATAGCCGAGTCGTAAGCCCTGGTAGCTAGTACTCGTATTTTTATATTAGTTTTTAAAATTGTATTTTTTGACTAATTTTAATAAATAAATATAAGTATTTTCTGTGCTCTTTTAAAAAGTTTTCATAAAAGTGTCTTTTTTTTTGTCACAAAAATGAGTTTAAAACTTCACATAACATGATTCTTAGAAATGCGTTAAAATTGAGTATGAAATATGTATGTAGTATTCACAAAAATGCATATTTGTTTGCTTTGGACCTAGAGCACTAAACTCATTTAAGCCTCATAAATATGAGTTCCAAAGTAATCATAACATGTTCTTAATGTTCCTAATGCCATACATTTTTAAAGTGAAAGTTTGAGTGTGGTCTTAACTTTTCGCCGAATGAACATTCTCCAGACCATATCAAATTACTCATACATTCTTAGGTATTGCTTTTGAGTATTCAAAATAATTTACAACATAGAAGTGATAGTAAAAATTTGACATTTTCATTATTGATTTTCATTGAGAAATGTCAAATTTTATTAAATCTGGCATCAGTTTTTATCTACTTTTGATAGATATACCTGTTTTTAATGTGCAAAAATTTTATATACGACAGATTTTAATGTTTTTTTTAAATATTTTTGCAAAATTTTTTAAAGAACTTAAACCTTTTTATAAACTTTTTACGCAAGGAAATCCATTATAAAAATCAATAACAAACCTTGGCTAATTTTGCATCAGCTAAAAAGCGTGGTCAATTGAATCAATGAAGCGTTGTCAATATTATTGCTATTACGCCTAATGCTCGTACACAGGGGAAACGATTTATTTGTATATATCAATATTTGGTAATAATTATCAAATTATATACGTAACTAGCATTATCCTGTGCGCATCGCTTTACCTCATCCGTGGTGTAGATTCGATGTGCGGCCTGCGTGAAAATTCTATTAAAAAAAATACTTTTGTATGAGGACCACCCTGAATAAAAGTTTTGTAGCCTAAGCTATGCCTCTTAACATAAGAGCTACGTGGTGTAAATTCGGAGTGAATCGACTAACCTGTCTTCTTGAAAATGATATTTAAAAATATTTTTATATGAGAGTCACCCTAAATATGCACCTTAAATAAAATTTTTTTAAGCATATCTGTGCCTCTTAATATAAAAGCCATGTGGTGTAAATTCCAAGAGAATCGATTTAGCTGTCTTTGAGAAAATTATATTTAAAAAATATTTTTGTGTTAGAGCCACCCTAAATAAAAGTTTTGTATCCTTAACAATGTCTCATAACATAGGAGCTACGTGGTGTAAATTCGGTGTGGTTCGACTAACCTGTCTTTGTGAAAATGATATTTGAAAATATTTTTGCATGAGGGCCACCCTATGTATGCACCCTAAATAAAATTTTTACAATCTTATCTGTGTCTCTTCACATAAAAGTTATGTGGTGTAAATTTCATAAGAATCGATTAAGCGGCCTTCGAGAAAATGATAGTAATTAAAAAATATTTTTGTGTGAGGGCCACCTTAAATAAAAGTTTTTTAGCCTAAGCTAAAACATAAGAGATACGTTGTGTAAATTCGGTGTGAATCGATTTATTTTTTTTCGTGAAAATGATATTTAAAAATATATTTGTATGAGGGCCACCCTAAGTATGCACCCTAAATAAAATTTTTACCATCCAATCTGTGCCCCATAACATAAAAGCCATACTTTGTAAATTTCATGAGAATCGATTTGCCTATCTTTGAGAAATCGCTATTTTGAAAATATTTGTGTATGAGGGCCACCCTAAATATGCACCCTAAATAAAAGTTTTATAGCCTATGACACCCGCCCGATCGATACTAACATACTGTAAAAATTTCATCAAAATCGGCTGGATAGTTTCCGCGTGCATAAGAGACAGACAGACGGACAGACAGACGGACAGACAGACGGACAGACAGATAGACAAAAAATGAGTTTTATATAATAGATAAAACGATATAAATATTTGGTATAAATTAATATGTGGGGACTTCCACCGAATTAAATAACACTATTGGATTAAGCATATATTTGGTAATAATTACCTAACTTGAATTAAATAATTATTCTAGAGCAATCATATGTTTGGTAATATTTACCAAATAATATTTTGATTGTAAGAAATATTTCTTTGTTGCAAACATTCAATGTTGTATTTAAAAAATTTTTACTCATTATAATATATAACCGCCCGACGGTGCTCTGCCTTAGTACCGTTGGAACACATATAAATTTATTTGTAACTAAGCCAAGTTTAAGCAACAGCCGCTGATTCCTAATTACCTTAGGATTTTAGCGAGTTTTTTTCCATTGCCCATTTTTTTACCGCTTAGTAAAACTTCTTTTATGTTTGAAAAATGCTGCTTTTAGTCACTGAAGTAATTTTCAAACTATGATGATTTTTATGTCACTCACGAAAATACTTTGTTTGCTTATAATGCAAACTTTTTCAATATCATAAAATAATAAATATATTTTTCACAAATAATGACCACCACGCATAAAAAGTCATCATTCATGAAAATTCCTATTGATTTACTTAATCATCTACGCACATCCGGTTTGGCTTGTTTTGTTTAGAATGTTTAGAATTCAGCATATTGTTTTTTTTTTCTTTTCTAATATTCTAAACAAAACATTTTGTTTCTTTTTGAAATTTTTTTAAACTTTGAATTTTGCACAAGCACATGGCGATATTAACAATACAACGAAATAGCGATAAACCGATTAATTGTAAAAAAATAACAAATGTTTTTTACTCAGTCTAAACAAAGTTTACTCTATAGATATTTATAGTGTTAAATCTGTATGAATCATACATTTTTGACATGCAAATTTTTATTTATATCAAAAATTGCACTGCTGTAAGAAAACTATAAAAAATTTCGGAAGAATTGATAGTAAAAACTTCTTTTCCTTGAGTTTATACTTACGTGACCATGTGTTCCGCGTTTCGTGGGACATGTCTGCGTTTTTGATTATCCGTTCCGCGTGGCCCGCGTATTCATTTCTTGAAATAACTATATCTCATTTTCCTAGGGCATTCGGAATGTGAAAGTGAGACCATTTTTTTTTAGTAAATAATTTTATGTATTACTAAAATAAACACTTTTGAAATGTATCACATGTTGCTAAAGTTTTAAGAATGTGAAAAAGAGAATAAAAAAAAAATGTAAGTTTTCTCCGAAAAATTTTAGGAGCTTAACGCAAATCTGATGTTTTTTTTTTGCTGGTCACGGTAGTTTATACTAATTTGTGAATACCAGCTTTATTAATATGTAGCTCAAAAGCTGGACTGGCTGAAAAAATTGTGAAAACTGGTCTACCAATCTTATTACAATTTTGTGGAAGACATTTTATAAGAAAATTTTTGTTTTTAACGGGACATATATATAAGATGTATATACTAGAAATATTTTTGACAAGCTGTGGAAAGAATTGGTCCGATTTCGAAAAGAGGACTAACACCTCCCATATCTTGGAACAGTACTTAAAAAAGTTTAGGAAGAGATTTTTTCTATGAGCTTTACTACCACAGATTTCAAAATTTATGTTTTTTTGTTCTCTTTCATTTCAAATAACATGTGATATGTGTGGCCTATTTCACGCCAGATCACAAGTTTGCTTTTGCATCTCTATTTTTTTAGATTTATTATATCTAGCTATTAAAGAGATATTATATATTTTTATTTTAAAATTTTTTTTTTTTAAAAAATGTTTTCTAACTCCGTGAATAATCTGAAAATTTGATTTTGTTTTGTTTCAAAAAGTTCGTTTTTAAACGTACTTTTCATAAAAAATATCGAAAAATTCTTTGAAGCGATATAACTATAATATGAGATGTCCAAGTTGAAAAAATAAATCATAATTTTTAACAATGTATGTATATACTAATCGATTTCATTAATAATTATTCTCAAAAAATGGGATGGGATCTAATTATTGTTTGAATTTTCAATATTCATGATATTTTAATTACTAACAAATTATCTCAGTTATGTAAAAAAATCCATAAAAAGTCTTCTATTTTTTTATATAAGTATTTATAAGTAGCCAAAGCATTTTTCATTTTAAAAAACTATAATATATTTCTATGTATCTTATATATAAGATGTTTGAACTCGTACTCCTGCGCTGTGACAGCTGATTGTGGTTATGTGGTTGATACCGCTATCATTGATAGACGTTTGCGTTGTGCCATAGCTGCCTGTTAGCATTAGAAAAGCATACGTTTCGTCAGCGCTTTGAAATAGTGAAAATATGTCCTTCACAAATCTTGAATAGGATTGCTTGACCAATTTTCAAGTTATAAAAATAATTTTTTAAATTTAAGGTGAAAGAGTTTTTTGGCTTAAAGAAAAATATCATGAAATTTATTACACATCAAATGAAAGGCAATAGATAAGCTAAGCTAAAAATTTCATTATGCATGTTCATTAGAGCACCCATATGTGCAAAAGCGTGATTTGTTTCGCTCCATATGCCTTTTCTAATAGAATGGGGTTAAAAAAGAATATCTGCAAAAAAATTTAGTGTTTCTATTGGAAACAGGCCAGTCGCTTTTGACCCAAAGGCTGAAAAATGAGCTTAAAATAAGTTTTTTTATTTATCGATCTACAACTGTAAAACAAAAGATTTTTGGTGATAACGATCCAGGATATTTCGATGTAAAATTAAATGACTAATACATCTTTCATACACTATTTGGATCTATATGTGTGCGTTCGTGGTCTTAAATGATGTTAAACACAAATTTTATGAACAATTTTTCCATTTTTTTTTTAAACGGTCCCCATTAAATATTCGAAGAAGATAAATTTGTTTCCGTTATCTTATTTAATAGAGTATCTCATTTAGTTTCAAAAAAATTTTTGTTTTGTTGAAAAATATTAGTTTTTGATGCTAAAAAAAAGCTATTAAAATTAGTTTTAAAATGTTTTTTAGACTTATCTACATTAGGGTGACCAAAAAAATCGAGTTTTCGATTTATACGTTGCTTTTATGAAAAGTAGTTAGTGTTATGTAAAAAAATGAAGCCCTGAAAAAATTCTTTAAAAAATATTGATGTTTAGAGGTCGCAAGTGTCTGATTTAGGAATTAAATTCATTCTTTTTATTTGCGAGTGATTATAACTCTTCCCAAAAGACAATTCTGCTTGAGATACGGGCTGTTGGCATTGATTCTTATATTTTCAGGTCTGCTGAACACGATGGTGATTGCTGTTTTGCTATACAGTGGCTAGGTATCTTAGTTGCATCGAAAAACTCCCTGAAAACAGCGAAAAACAGCGCAAATTTGGGTTTAAGTGAGGTAAACTCGAGAAATAAATTTGTTTACTTAACGAAAAGATTCTGTCTAGTGTCGATGTTCCAGTAGTTTTTCTCAGTAGACCGGATTAATAGAAAAATAAAAAATCCACGAAAACGGGCCAAAACTCTTAAATGAGATACATGAGGTAAGTTCGGGTACTACATTTTTTAAAGATCGTTTTTCGAAGTAATTTTTTTGCGCTGAATCCGAATTTGGCTTCAAAATCGAGAAAAGGCGTGTGGAGCGAAACATATAACACTTTTTTACATTTCATACATTTCATGGGTGCTCTAATGTTCATTATGAACTTTTCGGACTAAAAGACATATATTTGGAAAAAATATGTGTATGCTCAAAAAAAAAAAAACAACATTCTCTTCTAGTTTTGATTTTACTCAGATCTCAGATATAAAGCTCAAAAACTGTTCATTAATATTTTTAATTTTTTTTTTTCAAATTTTAAATAATGTAAATTTCAAATTTAGTACCAAAACGTCAGTAACCTATAAAGAACAAAAAAAGACGTTAAAAAGTCCAAAAACTAAATATCACAAATTCAATATGTAGGGTGCAAAACTAAAGCAACAAATGAAATTAAAGTTGAGAAGAAATGGTCTCCAACCTTTAAGCCTATAAGTATTTTTAAAACAATAATGTTGCTGATTTTTTCACGCTTTCCGCTCATTTGTTGCTTCTTAATTCGTCAATACTTTCCACATTCACACTCATGCTGCTTACATTTTCTCACGTGTTGCTGCTGTTGTAATTTTTTTTTTTTTTTTCAAGTTGCTTCTTTATTATTTTTATTATTTTAATTTTTCCATTTCTTTTCTTTTTTGGTTTATTATTCTTTTTGTTTTTTTTTTTTTTTGCAAAATCAACTAACATTTTGCACTGCTGCCTTTTTTAAGATTTTTACTACTTTTTTATCTTTATTTCTGCAATGGCAATGTGTCGTGTTCTGTAGCCTGGATGCCTGTTTAACACTTAAGTGGTGGTGCGCTTTAAAAAGTGCTTTTTAAGTGCGTTTTTATGAGGCTCTAATAAGAACGAGAACTAAAAACCTTTTTTTTTTTTGTTCTTCTTGTTTTTATAATATCTTTATTTTTTAAGTTTTCCATATGAGTGTACATATATTTTTATTTGAAATTCTAGTTGAGCTTAAGTGGCAGCTCGAAGCGTTTTATTGGAATATCCAACTGGGGTTCAATGAACGTGACTATGTGCGCTGCTGCTGTTGTTGCTGCTGTAGTGAAGTGTTTTGTCTGACACTTTAGCATATGGGGATTAATGTGGAGCAAAACGTGATTGTTTTCTAAAGATATGCGCATGCAAATTATGCCACAATTTTTGTTAGGAATATTTTTGCAAGTAACATTGGCGAATTTGTAAGAAAAAAAGTCTTTCTTTTATCACAGTTGCCATATCTTGTTTCTGATAATGACACAGTGGCAGTACTAATTAACTGAAGTAGAGATTTAATAACTTAAAATTTGCTACTGAAAAGGCAAAATTGTTGATGCACTGCAATGCCGCTTGAGCTGTTGATATCTTAGTAGGTTGCATGCAATATAAAGCTACTGAAATTTAGGAGGGAAATGTTTACAAAAGAAAAGCAACAGTAAAACCGATCCTATCTATATCTATATAGGTAAAATGCTCCAAAAGTATCACAAAAACAAAAAATAAAAAATTGAAAAGTGAGCGAACAGAACGGCACAAGTACATGGTCTGTCGTTTTGAGTTTTTTGATGAAAACGTGTCCATTATATTAAACTACAATTTTAATCTCAGGCACTAAGAAATAGATGTCATACTTTTTTCATAGCAAAGTGAAGATTTTCCTACAAAAAGACATATGTCCTGCGAATATCTATATTTTTTAACCATTCGTGGGTGTGAATTTTCAAAAGGTCTGGTATTTCGTTTAAAAAAGTTTGTACACAACAGTTCAAAGAACTTTAAATTCTTGTAGTACTTTCTAAACGAAGTCAAGTATTTTTTTTTTGCTGGCTTCTATAACGTTCTTGAGTGGAACGCATCTCAATAAAACTAATGTCAGTCTGTCACTTGTCATTGTCTTGTGTCACATAGTTCCCATTTCTTGCACTCTTTATATATAACAAGCTAAACACATTTTTAATCATATTGTTTTGTATATAAAATGGAGAAAACTATAAACGAAATAAATTTTGAACCCAGAAAAAAGCCAAGGAAAGGTCGTAGCACGAAACTTACTCCATTGAAAAATTTAGCAAAAAGGCACATGTCCATTAAAGGGTATAATAAAAAGGCACATGTCCATTAAAGGGCTTTGCATAATAAAGGCATATGTCCATTAAAAAGTTAAACAAAAAGGCATATTTCCAGTTGGTCTCTATGTTTTCTCTTTAAGTATGAAACATTTGAGATTTCTGAAAATTTTTAGCAGCTGCACATGTGCCATTTTGTTCGGCCACTCCCCAATTACAAAAAAAAAAAAAAAAAAAAATCAACAAAAAGGATCTTCTGTGAAATTGGTGAAAAAATTTTAATAAAAATTTCGAATAAATGGATTACACTGTTCAACAAATCTCAACTTCTGGTCTGCTATTGGTAAGTGATTAAGTGTTTTCGCTAGATTTTCATACGTTGAACACGAATTTGAGCTCAGAAGTTGTCTATCTCGTATGGTATTTGAGAAAATGGTGACTAAAACCACTAAAAAGGCGTTTTTAGCTATTTTTTGAATAACCATAGGCACTAAACTCGGAATCCTAGAATCTTTTGAAATGCTTCAAGTTGAATTTTGTCATTTCCCCTTTCGACCCCAATATACTAAAAAATAGTCGCATTTGACCTTGAAACCATGTTCGCCTTTAAACGTAGTCATTTCAGTAATCGTTATTCTGAGTGAAAATGGACAGGAAATGTATGTGCTTTCAGGCATAAATTTAATTTTGGTCGAATCCAAAGACACCTTGAACAATCCGTGCTGAAATAAAAGCACCCCATAAAAACAGCTCTTATGTTGATTAATGTACACTTTCATTTTTTTGTGATAGTTACGATTTTTAAAACTGGATCAGAAATAGTTTGTACAGCCATGAACGAACAAATCTCCAATATATCGGCTTACATTTTATCCCATTAAAACAATATTTAAATTGTGACCCTCAAATTTCATCAACGGAAGATCATGCAGCTATGTACAAAAGTATTGCTTCAAGGTCATATGCGATTAATTTTTGCTTTATTGAGGTCGAAAGTTAAAGTAACAAGCTTCAACTTAAGATAATTTGAAATACTCTATGTCTCTAAGATTTGTGTCCACGGTTATCCAAAATAGGCCAAATATGCATTTTTAGGGGGTTTCAACCCCCATTTTCTCAAAAACTATGCGTGATGGACAATTTTTCTACCAGATTCGTTTTAAGCGTACGATAATCCATCGAAAACATTTAGTCACTTCTCAACAGCAGAACTTTTGTATACCAGTGATAATAATAAATAAATTAACATAACAATAAACGAATCTCTAAGCCCAAAAAAAAAAAAATCAAAATGTACAAAAGATATTAATTTCATTGTTTTCATTGTCTTGAGGTCGTGGACACGATTTAAGCGAAAGCCAACAATTAGCACCAATAATTAAATCAATTAAAATAGCTTTGTTTGTTGAAATAGCAGCAAAAATATTATCTAAAAAAAAATTGATAATTTAATTGATAAACTTCTAAGCAGCAATTAGTATCGCAATATAAAGAGAAACATGTTGCAAATTATAGGCTTTCGGTTTAAAATTTTTGCGCATTTCACAAAAATCACCGCCAGGCAGCTTAGGAAAGCTTAAAGTTGGCTCTATCTTATTAATTTTTGATGCATGACAATATGTTTAATTTTCAGCTTTCTGACTTAAACTTAAAGGAAAAAAAACAAATAAACAAAGCGGGTGAAAGCTAAGAGTTGATTAAAATTTCATGTTTCTTTGTTGCCTACTACATACGAGTACCTGCTGGCTCCCTAACGACAAAACCACAAACACCCTGAGGGAATCTTTTTTTATCGTATTATTGTCTCCCTTGTTTGTGCTACTACACTTTTTTTTTTTTGGCACGTACATTGAACCTATGAAGGGTGGATCTTGTTCTAAAAAAATTTGCGCTTTGTTTTTAAGTAATGAAAAAAAATAGCTAATCAAACTTTTTTATTTATTTTTTATGGAAAGTAACTAATTTACAGAATATATTTAACCGAAGAACTATCAACAAATATTTATTTTCTATAATTTTTCTTTTTTGTTTTCTTAAGCCTCTGAATTAAGTTTTGTGCAGTTGTTTCGTCGACATTTTTTCTGAAATCTTGCAAATTTTTTGCAGTTTTCTTACTCTTTCGAATATCACTTTTCATTACAGTTCAATATCGCTCAATTGGTCAATGCTCTGTTCAGTACGGTGAACGTGCTGTTTTTGGTACAAAATTGATCCTTTGCTTTTGTACCACTCCATGGTTTTGAGTAATGAGAGGTTGCTGAATCGGCTCGAATATCACAGTATCTTCATATAGGTGAATAAATGGTATAAGACATTTAAACTTTGGAATTTATTTTGCACTGTGATTTGACCTGTCAAACCATATATGTACTACTTTGGAAATTTTGTGACTTTTAAAATTGTTCTGCACCAACACTTTTTTCTCAAAAGAATAAAATTCGTGCCCATTGTTTGAAATTAGCCTTAACGTATGTTTCATCATCCATAACGCACAAAGCTAAATAGCTAAGAAGGCTAATAGCTGCAGTAGCTAAAATTTATTTTTATTATTATTATAGTCAAAATTAGTCCAGTAGCCTTGATGTAACTTCTGGGCTCGCTTTTGAGCCACCAACAGTTACTTCAAGTTACTTTTCCTATTTATTTGGTGTACAGCATATTTCAATGTACCGGTCACTAAAGATGGTACATTTCGCACTAAAGTTTTGGACCTTTGATTGAAGACTCTTCTCAGCTTCACTAATAAATTTGGATCTGACAATGTGGATTCTTTTTAGTAATTTCAAATAACCCTTTAAAAAGAAAGAGAAATTTTTTTGCGTACAATTTTTAATAGATATTTCAACAACATGATATACATGCAGTGCTGCTCAAAATAATAGCAACAAAATCACTGCGTTGCTACAAAAGCGTGTATCTCTTTTAAAATCGGTGGTATACAAAAAAAATTGTAGGAAACAAAGAATATATTCATTCATCATATAAAAATAAAATTGTATTTAAATTTGGTTTTATATTCTCTTAAGAATGTGACTACCTACATTCAATTTGTCGGTGTGCAAAACAAAAGAAACAAAGTTTATAGTTGGTGAGTAAGGCCCCTTTTTTCGAATACCGCTGCTACACATTTTTGCTTTTCCATTTGATTTGAAGCCACCCTAAAGTTTAACAATAACAGTAGCACCAAGGAGCAACACCTTTTACATCAACCACCTTAAAAAAACATTAAAAAAAAGCTTCAACTGCTGCGCAAAAATGTTTCATGTTTCTTTAATGTTTCTTCTTTCTGTAATTATCTGGCTCTAGGCGAAATTCTGAAACTTTTTTTTTTGTCTGCATGCGTGTATGTAAACTTTTTGTCTACCTTTTTAGTTAAGACTTTTTAGCCATAATTTCTCGATTTTATTGTTTGTATCTTTTTTTTCACTTTATTGTGTAATTCAGCAAATTGTTTTTTAATAGATAGCAATATAAAATTTTTAGAAATTACGCAAAACAGAAGAAAAAAGTTCTAAAAATATTTGTGTTAAAAATATCAAGTTTTACCATTTGTCTCACTTTGCTTATTATTAAGCGAGCGTTTTCATGCTTTAATGAGATTCAAGACACGTGATCAGGCACTTCACAAATTACATATGTACGAGTATGTGCTTTTATTGTTGTAGTTGTAGCGCTTTGAAAGTGGGCCGAACTCCAAGCGAAGCGGCGTTAGCACGTTTTTTTTTTGTGCAAAAACATGACACTGTCATGTTAAGTTATTTAACGGTTTTATTTTCAAGTTAAATTTTTATATTTTTTAATTTTCATATGAAACTTAAAAGTTTTTGATAATAATTTGTTTTTTCTTTCTTTACTTTCAGCTCGATAAGGCGTAAAGGATTTTAAGTTTCTTTAACAAAAACTGTGAGTATTATTTAAAAAGTATATTTATGTATGTATCGTTGGTGTTTATCAGAGAACGTCATTGAGTAGCTCATTGAGGGTTTTGAGCCACTACCAAAAATATGAGACGTGAGTGTGCCATTTGCATGCAATATTGAGCGTGAATCATACTTACACTTAATGATAGTGAATACGTTGATGACATGCTGTTCATGAATCTGAGCTTGTAGTAGCTCTGGGCTCATGAATGTGAATGCGTGTGAAGCTCACACTCGCATGGATTCAGATTCATGAAGCAGGGAATGACTTGAGCCACTTATGTTGAACTGTAGTACAGAAAACTGTTTTTTTTTTTCTTTCCAATCGATGGGGAAAGGTCGAAAACGGACTTTGGACATTACTTAGGGTGGCTCCAGACCTGGGAAAGGAACGTTTTTGACCCATTTTCGAACATTTTTTTTGCTCCAATCGATAGGAAAAGCTCGAAAATGGATTTTGGACATCACTTATGGTGGGTCCGATCCGTGAAAAAGACCGTTTTTGACCCATTTCCTTGACGTTTTTAGAGTGGCTCCGGATCCTGGAAGAACCTTTTTTGACCCATTTTCGAAAAATTTTGTTTTTCTGTTATTAATGAAGAAAGGTCGAAAATGAATTTTGGACATCTGGTTGGGTGAGCTCGGACCCGGGAAGGAACGTTTTTGACCAAATTTTTTCTGAAATAATGGGGAAAGTCGAAAATGGATTTTGGACATCATGAAGGGTGCCTCCAGACCCTGGAAAGGACCGTTTTCGACCATTTTGGTCCTTTCCAGTTCCAGAACCATTCTTAGTGATTTCCAAAAGTCATTTTCGAGCTTTATCTATCCATTGGTGCAAAAAAAAAAAAAAAAATTTGATCCACCCTAAATTTTTTTTTTGCTCCAATTGATAAGAAAAGGTGGAAAATGGCTCTTGGACATCACTGAGGGTGGCTCCGGAACTTGAAAAGAACCAAAATGGTCGAAAACGGTCCTTTCCAGGGTCTGGAGCCCCCCCTAATGATGTCCAAAATCCATTTTCGACTTTCCCCATTATTTCAGAAAAAATTTTTTTCCGAAAATTGGTCAAGAACGGTCCTTCCAGGGTCCGGAGCCACCCTGAGCGATGTCCAACATCTATTTTCGATCTATCCCGAGAATGGGTCAAAAACGGTCCTTTCCAGGATACGGAGCTTCTCTACCTTACAGTGTTGGCCAAAACTTAAGCACCCCCTTAGTACATTTTTTTCAAATCATGATTTTTTTTATGAAAACTACGTTTTTGAAACATATTACGTATTTATTTATACCTTTATTATTGACAAGCAAAAATTAAAAAAAATCTGCGTCTCATAAATAAAAAGTTAACATCGAAGGAACATTTTAAACCCAAAAACTTAACGGACAAAACTAAAGCACCCCCATTTTTATGGTAAATAAAAACTTTTAAAACTAGTACTTAGTTGCGAACCCTTTATTTTTGACGACTCGTGCACCTCTTTAAGGCATATAAGATTATTAAATTACTAATGATATCCTGCGATATTCTTCCAAAGGATATTTTTAAGGACTGAATGGATCTTCCGTGGTCTCGCAATTTTTTCTGATGATATTCATGTTAAAAATATCCCACAGAATCTCAAAAGGATTCAGGTCGAGGCAGGCCAACCAAAAACTTCTACCCTATTGCTCTGAATCCAGCCCTTACAAGCTTTAAAGACATATTTTGGATCATTGTCCTGATGCAACCTCCATTTAAGTGGCATATCTACATCGGAATATGGCAACATCACATCTTTTAGTATGTCAACGTACACGAAGTGATCCAAAGCTTCTTAAATCCTATGAATTAGCCCAATACCTTGATTCCTTCTGGCGCAAATTTCTTAATTTTGAAAGAAATATAGGGCAAAGACCTCTTATAGTCAAAACACTACACCAAAATGCATTTTTTTCGGAATGCAGTTTGTTCTACTTGTTTTAGGTTCTAAGTCATATCATCGTTAAAGTTTAATAACACGATCCAAAGTAGATCAATAACACCAAACCAAAAATTCAAAATCAATATAAGAAAAAACTAAAACTCCAAAAAGCATGATGCACTGTAGGTAACACTCTTTGAAAGCAATTTTCATTTCTGACACTTAAATTAAAATAAATTTTTATTTTCATAAAAAAAAGTGCCAACAACAACTTTGCCTTTCATTTTTGCTAACGATATTGCGTTGATGGTTTTATTTTTGTATACATTTTTTTTTATTTTTATTATTCCTTCTAGCAATTGAAGTTAAGTGTTGATTTTAATGACAACGTTTCTACTAAATTAACTTTTTGTTTTTGGTTTGCCACTTTTTTTAGTAACTTTTTTTGTAAGCGAAAAACTGCGGTGCGGTAAGCTCGTCGCATTATGTTGGGGAGTAAAAGGCGGTTTTTGATACCACGAAAAATAAAATTCAACTTTCAGCGTCAAATGAGAAATTCTTAGTAATTTGCGCACAATTTTTTTTTTTCATATTATTGATGTTATTTCTTCACACAATGTGTTGATGAGTAATGATGGCAACACTCCTCAGCAGCTTCTTAAATTTTATTGCACTCTCATTTCTTCGAAATGTAAATTTTTTAACCTCAACAATTTGTTTGTTATTTATTACACATTTTTATTTATTTATTAAACATTTTTATTTACGAATCGATCAGTAAAAACTTAGCGTGATTTCTTTATTTGTTGCAATAATTAAGAAATCACTGTTTGTATTGCCATTTGCAAATTTACTGTCAATCAGTGCTACTTTCTTGTGGTTTATTAACTTTTTCGCATTCCCTGATTTTAATTTTGCGTTTTGTTGGTTTTCTGCTTGAAACTTTAATATGGGGGGATATGCTTAAAGGTACCTACATTTTTCTGTCGCAATTTCATGACAGATCACGCCTGAGTTGTGTCAAACTGTCATGATATTTTTGTTCAATATTGTTTGACAATTCATCATAGAAAGACTTACACCGCAACAAGGCTTGTAAAATGTAGAAGTTTAATAAATTCACCAAAATATCATTTTCAAATTCGTTTCAAATTCGCATGATTTCTTTTAGTCGCCCTTGAAACATAATTCTATATCCTATAAAATAGCTTTTTGATTGCTAAAAATTGCTTTACTTTATCGATTGGCATTAGAAAGATGTACAATTTTCTTAAATTAAGTACTTCTTGCAAAACCGACATGACAATGTGATTATCTGTAGGGTGCCTACTTAACTTACTAAAAAACAATGAAGGCGAAAAATTCATAAATCTTGACACAAGCTTTGTGCCATTAAAATTTTCTTCATACCATTAAATTTTTTATCATTAAAATATGATGCTTAAGCTCAAATATTTCAACTTCCACTTTAAATGTCATTTAGCGCTTCTTTCAGCACGCAACCAAAAGCAAATTGAAAAATAAAGAAAAAGGGAAAAGCAGAAATGAATTCATCTTAAAAATTTTATGATTCATGAAAACTCATGGCAGAAATGAAGAAACGAATTTATATGCAATTCAAATTATGCAAAAATTGCATCGCATAAACCAAGCGAATGCAATGAGTAACAAATCTGAATAAATGAAGCAACATTCAAAATTTAAAAATGTCTCAAAAAAGTAAAAGGAAACATCAAAATTTTTAGAGAATGCCAACATTCTGAAAATGTTTTTCTTTTTAAAATAATCAAATAGTAAAATGGGGAGAAAGCAAATGTGTTGCGTGTTCTTGTTATCAAGGATCGAATCACTTAGACCCATGAATGTATTGTTATGTACTGTCAGCTTTAGTCCCTTTTAGTTGGCAATTTTTGAAATTTGTTGTGCTATATCCTAAATAGTTTTTTAGTTTGCAACGAACACAGCTATTTATCTCTCAACATTCTGTGCAAAAGAAACATTACTATACCTTAATCGAAAGAAACCGCGGCAGACACAAAGAAAGTGATCTGCCATTCCTTTCTCTTCACATGAAGCGCTTTCTTACGCGCCAAATATCTTTAAGTATTTTGCAACAAAAAAGTGCTCTGAGATAGCAATAACGTTGCTTTGAAACAACAGCAAGAAGAGGATTCATAATTCTGCAACCTCTAAGAGTCTCCGGTCTATGACCAAGTAGCTTGCCGCAAAAGTTGCTGTCTCATTGTCACTGATGGCAGCAAAAAGTACACTTATTATAAGATCTATCCGCCAAGCTATAAGAGATTTCATTGTACGCTAATCCTAAAAAACATGTTGTTCAATCCAGTTGAAGAAGTTCAGTTTTTAATGGCTACAGAAAAATAAAGCATTGCTTCATCAGTTTCAATGCAAACTCCAGTTAGCGATTCTTTATTCCTTCTGAATCCATTAGTAAAAATGTATTGATAGCTTACTTTTGGCATCAACCTGAAAACTTCTGAAACCTTTAGCGTTTCTTTAAAAATTTTATGGCTGGCATTTGAAGTAATCTATTACAGTATCAATGCCATCCAAAATGTCCACAAATTCGTATTAAGTGTCGTCCGGAAACCCATTTATTTTAATTTTAATGATGATCTTGATGGTCTCTTCTTTTTCTCTTCTCTTCTTGCAGTGGTAAACTGATCAATACACCTAAAGTATAGTCAGATCTTGTGGCTATTAACCATTAGAGTTTAGTAAGCTCACTCACAGACAATTTAGACTTTTTGTCGTACAACTTTATTGTCATCAAACTTTTTTGCCGTAAACTTACTAGCCTTTAGGTATTTTGATGTCTACTTTTTTGTCGTGCAACTTTTTACCGTACAACTTTTTACCGTACAACTTTTTCGTTGTCCAACTTTTTCATTGTCCAACTTTTTCGTTGTCCAACTTTTATGTCTCTTAACTTTTTGTCGTCCAACACAAATTTTGAAAAATTTTAAAGTAAATGCAAGGCTCCAAGCACAACGATTTGGGAGCAGCAAAATGATTCTAGATTATTAATTTATGATTTAATTAATTTTGTGAACCTTTTTTTAGTAAGTGAAAACAGTGATTTGCACGGTGTAGGAGGCCCCAGAAGATTTTTAATGTGAAAAATATCTGGTATGGTTTTTAGAATGCGAAAGTTATTATGATATTTTTTTTTGTATACATAAACTTTTTAAGGTTAATTTTGTAGCTAGGGGCGGCAAATTGCAATGTTACCCCGTGCGTCGAATGTCCATAGTACGCAATTGCTTGAGACATTGTTTGTGAACATAGTTGGTTGACTTAGAGCTGATACTGTTGTTAGAGCTGATCAGCTTAGAGCTGATACCCCTTTTAAGATATAGTTAGTGCCAGCTGCTGAACGAAATTTAGGTCCCATAGAAGTGCCAAAAACGTTGTCTTATGCGTCTCATGAAAGCTAACGTGAAACACACATGCAGAAAAACTAAACGCGAGCAGAGTGATTCTTTCTCGTCTAACTATCTATAAGAGTCCAATTTTGCTTGATGATCGATAAAAAGTCGATTTTTCGTCTCTCCACAAGAGCATTCAAAATTTGGGGCCTGTGGTACATTTTCTTCTCGACGTGCTCAATGCGTAATGTTTAAATTTTGGGAATTGATTGAAATTGATATTAAATATTCAAATAAAAGATTAAACAACAACTTAAAGAGTTGATGAGCATTTTTTTCTTCTTCAAATACTTTAAGGATAAAAATATCTCATCCAATTCAAAATTATCAGAAAACTGTACAATAAATTTGACTTTATTATTTTTTACTTTTAAACTGTATTTCCTTGCTTTTACGTCACTTTCCCATGAATACAATAAAATAATTCCTTTTATTATTAATAATGCATTGTTATTTCTGCGCCATTTGTAACTTAATATCATTGCTTTTACGTTGCCATCAATTCAAAGGAAGTCTTCACTTTTTTTTGTAGCAACATGTTTGTTCGTTTTTTCTTTGCCATGGCAACATTTATTTTATTGTTGGATGTTTACTTTGAATGTTGATGTTGGCAATGATAAATGTGTTGCCATTTAGTTATAAAAGCTGACAATTTAAATTTGCCACTGTACAGTCTTCTACGAAATTATTTTGACGTACATGAATTAAAAAAAAAAGTTATCTGGATAACATTACGTAGGGTTGCTTTTAGTTTTTCCCTAGAATAACTATAATTTCATTTAAATGCTAAAATTAAAATTTTATTTTGTAAATGGTTTGGCAGACTGTAAGGAAGTGATATATCTAAATGAAATATTGAAGATATAGTTAGGATAGTTTGAATTTTGCAGAACTTTTATTTCAGGCTTAAATCTGTAAAATAGCAACTCTGCATCTCGATTGCAATGAAATTTAATACACTGAAGCCTAATGACATAGGAAGCTATTATACAAATATCACAACAATAGCTAAAGTGATTCTCATACAATCACATGTTCAAATCCGCACTTTGTATGGGAGGGTCTTTGCTTGCTTTTTCGAACACCTAATATATACTATCACGCCCAATTGTGCAATCCCGCCTAAATATTCTCTTAAATAAAATATTGGCTCGTGTCTAGTAAAGCTTAATAAAATTTAAACTCTCCCAATCGTGTTTTTTGTGGACATACATATCAAGTCTCATCAAAGCCAGTAGAGCCGTTTTAAAAATATTATTTTTTTCCCCGGAATATACATCATATATACATTTCATGTGGAAAATAAATAGTAATTCTTGAAAGTAATGTCCATCGGTAGCCAAAACGTTTTCCCTTCTTTCTGCCAGCATATGAGGCGTCAAGTTGCAAAACCGGCCAAGTTCAAAAAAATCAAATTTTGAGATATTCTCACATATCAAAATCTATACCAGTGGTGGGCATGGAAATCTAACAAACGGGCTAAACAAAAACATCAAGTAACAGCAAACAAAATTTTAAAGATTTTTTGCTGTCATATCAAATTCGCCAACAGCACAAAAAAAAAACCAAATTGCACTACAAGCAAAAACGATTGCTACATTCGTCAAGACACAATGCGTTTTTTGTTTTCATTTGAATTCAATTCTGTGCCTCGATTGCGTTGAAGTTCTGCGAATTTTTTTTTCGCTTGCTTATGCGTCGAATAACGGTGCGGGCAATGAGAGCGGATAGGGACACTACGTGCCCACCACTGATCAACTATGTTTTTAGATTAAAAAAAAATTTTTGACTGAAATATTACATTTTTAAAATTTATTTTTATGCATGGATTTCGAAACCGGCCAAGTCCATGAACTTGCTTTCAAAACCGGCTAAGTCCAGTACATTGATATCAAAACCGACCAAGTCCAATTTTTTTCAAACAAAATTTGTTGATTACTATGTCAAAAGCGGCCAAGTTCAGTACATTGGTGTCATAACCGGCCAAGTCCAAAATTGTTTTCTCAAAAACTCGAAAAGACTGATCTGACGTGCTTTGAGTAAGAAATTTTGTAAGCTTTTATATGGGAAATACCTTTTAATTTTTCAATGAACATAGATAAAGATGAACGTTTTTCGTTGTTTTTCCAAAAGTATGAAAAAGGGACTTTGCTCGTCTTTTGAGGCAGTCCACGCATTGATCCATTTTTTGGCCTCTTTGTTAGGACTGATGTACTGCTCAGCCAGGTCATGCATCATTGATCAGAACAGGTCGTAGGTTCGTCGGAAAAGGCGATGTCTGCAATATTCGGTGAAAGGGGGAAATGAGAATGTCTCGTTTCTATGTTTTCTGAGCAACAACTGGCCGAGCTTTGCTTTCTGCAAAATCACTCTGTCGTATCTTTGCTCATACTGTGGCGGTTTTTCCTTCAATGCTCGGCTTATGCGCATTAGTTGTGTTCGGTAACGAGCTCCTATGATGGTTTCACTTAGCTCATAATATACCACGCCGAGCTGGTTCCACCAAATATATAGCGTGAGCTTCGAGCAATAAATGTTTAGTTTGGCCGTCGATGTCGATGCATGGCCGTGGCACCCCCACGATTTTTTACTTTTAGGATCTACTTTTCATCGCCAGTAAAAATACTATGCAAAAAAAAACATTTTTGAAGCAGCTGTTAAATCTGCAAGTTTTTGTTGGATTTGACATGGATTTTTATCCAGTATGGAGACGTCCATAAATTACGTGAGTCAAAATAGAGGGGAGGGGGTTTGGAAAAATCTCGCCAAGTCTTACCATGGAGAAGGCGGGGGGGGGGGGGGGGGGGTCAATAGAAAACTCACGTCAACTTTTTAATGCAGAGTTATAGCAGTTTACATTTAAAAATTATAAGACAATCCTCACGGAAAGGAGGGGGATCCCGTCCGAAATCACCAAGGAGAGGTGGGGGGATCAGCATTTTCAAAAAAAAAAAAAACACCTCACTTCACATTTCTACAATTATTTAACGCGCTTCAGCATCAAATTAACATGGCAGCGGACTCATTAATTAAAATTTTCTAATCAGCGGTCATAACCTGGACGTTATTATCAAATGATTAGAATGTGGGGCGTGAAGTGCTGACATAAAAGTTTTAAAAATTATTTTCTCAAGATTCTAGATGAACGCTATTGATTAACACTATTTTGCTCATACATTATTTTGCTTCTTCAATATAAAAAGCTGTCGAAAATAAAAGTTCACATAAATTCACTTGAGGCAAATCAACAAAATTCTTGTATCCACAAGGAAATACATTGAAGCACCCTTCACGTTTTTGATGGGTATATTTTTGTTAGTACATACTTAAAATTTTAAAAAGTTCAAATAAAAAAATATAAACATATATTTTTCATACAAATTAAAATCCGCAAATTAATTCATCAGCGCAAATGCTTGCATTATTTGTTAACAGCATTTGTTCAATTATTAAGAAGTAAACAAAAATCAAATTAAATATACAAAATTACCTTCAATATACATACATATAATGAAAAAAAAAAAATACTTATAAAAAAAAAACATGCGCAATCGTGCACTCACTTGTTTGCTTACCAAAATTTAAGCATTGCCATGGTCAATGGGTTTGAATTAAAATGAATAAATAAATGCATTCATTATACATCGCAAGTAATTTAGAAAATGTGTGCAAATTGGTAATGCGAAAATTTAAGTGGTATTTTTTTTTTTTTTGCGAAGACACTCGTTAGTGCAAATTTGCTTAAAATCAATAAACTTATAATGCATTTACAATTCAAATGATTTTGCATTTTTTTTATTAACAAGCAGTTGAAGAAATAAACTGAGATATTTATAATGCCTGCATAATATGCATACATATTATGCATGATGAAACAATCCTAATCATTTCACTTTTCTGATAATAAAACGAAGTTGCTTGCTTCTGCTATAACTTTAACAAAAAACAAGTTTCTTGCTTAAGTCTTTTGTAAAAAACCTAAAGCAACATAAGTGAAACGTTTTGCTGTAATTTTTTATTTTTTAAAATAAATATATTTCGTAAGTGTGTTTCTTATAAACTTAAATAAATTTAAATGTGTAAAAAAATTAAAAAAAAAACTCTCGGTTAGGTTCGGTTAAAAAATTATATACCAAAACAAATTGTTCACATTACGGCTATGGTTGTTGTAAACAATTTTTATTGTGATTTTGAATTTTTCATTTGGCGCCTTGAAAGTGCAGGTGTTTTTATAAGTTATGTAAATATTTATTTTACAAGCAATGACAAATCAGATGTAAAAACAAATGACGCAAATTTAAATCGAAGACATTCAAGCTAACGCTCATCATTTCTTACCCAAAACGGACCTCAAAAAAGTTGTACTTCTTTCAAAATTTGGGGTCGAAACCATCCTCAAGAGCAGTAAAGCACCATCTGCTAATAGCCTTCAAATTATATTTTCGATATTTAATTTAATTAGTTTAATGAGTGATATTTGCTCAATGATGTTGTCTTTGAGAAGTTCAAAAGTTTGAAACCCCATATATAAGAATCCAATGGGTTTAAATCGTATGATCTTGTTGGACAATTCACGACTTCTCCGAAAAATTATTCGATTGTTAAACTTCTATTCCAAAAGATTGATAGATTGCTCTGTGTCATGTTGCACTGCCCTGTTGAAGTTTCTAATCATCTATCGGTATCGAGCTCCATTCATAGTAATGACGTTGAGTTGATGTCCTTGGCTCTTCAGCAACACTTGTGCTAACAGCTGCAATATTTTCACTTGCGCGACCACTTCGATTATAAATTCTGCTTCTCTGACGTTGAACTGGGCCAGTTTCTTTGAATTTATCAATTAACGAAATTTTCTTCCAACTTCTGAATAACTTTCACCATATTTAAAACAAAATTTTAATAATGAAAACACATTGCTCAATCGAGTAGCGATCCATTTTCACTAACCGGAATGTAAGTGAAACAAATTTATTGAAAATGTGAACACACTCAAATAGTTTCAGAGTCACTTTTCCAAAAAAACATTCACCAACTTCATCTGTACGTAACCTAAGTATACATACGAAACGATAAGCATCAAATGTTGATGTTAGTCTGAAACAACAAGCAAAAGGAGAAAATAGTGTCAACTTACAAACCGATATATTCGTAGATTACAAGAATACACGAGTTTGTTTGAGGTTTTTGTAGAAGCCAGCTTCATCTAATATAAAAGCAATTCTGTTTAAACAGTAAGTCAGTAGAAATTGAAATTTCGATGTTTAATAATTAACATCATATCTACTTTGTGTAAAGCTTAAAGCGAGTTAGGTGAAGTGAATTATGTTTCTTTAAACTTAAACTAGTTATGATATTAAAATAAAACAGCTAATTTAATAAACAGTGAAATGTGCATTTTGATTGCAACACAATCCATGTATTAAACTCATAAAAATGTGAAGACTAAATTATGTTAAAATTTGATTGAGAAACGCTATCATACTGTAGAGATAAAAATTACAAATATTATCTACACTGAGAAAAAAAAGTACAAGTAGCTGAATAATTTAACCCGCCAGCTGATTGAAGATAACAAAAAGTTTTCAGTTAAACTCAAGTGGTTTATCCTGTTAAAAATATCTAAAAAAAAGAAGAAATTAATGACCATGATCATGCTGACGAATCGATCACATTATAAATCTCGACCCTTTACTTTCCTACTTAAAATTAATAAAAAAATTTAAAAAATCAAACATCGAAAATTGCGCGAGCTATGCTGTGTGCCATTTTCAAAAATATTTTGAGAAAAACGCTTTTGAAGTTTCAAATACAGAGCGGTGCGATGTGAAACGCTTTCATAAAAATGTCAAAATTTTGATAAAAATATTTGTTTTTTTTTTTCGACAATTTTTTTTCCTGGTTCTAACTAAGTTAATGTATTTTTTTATACCAAAAAAAAGAACGATTTCGAAAAAAAATACAATTTTCTTTTAAATTTCATATTAACCTGAGGATCCTAGGACTTACTAAAATTCAAATCTTTCAACTACATTTATAATTAATTTTAATAATTTATTTTATTTTATTTTATAGAAATACATAAGAAACAACACCACACAAGACTGCAACAAAGAGCAAGGAGTAAGAATTATACTATCAAAATATTGACAGCCACGCCTAAAATTCCAGTAACGACTAAGTAATAAAGTTTTGCAGCAACAGAGAACTTCGTCAGCCATTAAAAAAATAAACGCAACAAATTAGCAATTTAAAAAACTACGACATACGTTTTCAATACGTATTTTTTGAAAAAAATTTCTTTTTCTCGTTATTTTGAATTTCCTTTAAGAAATCTCTATGAAAGAGATAACCACACCTTTAGTAATGCGTTTGGAACCATTAAGTCAAATGTTCACACGTCGTAATTGGCTGCTGCGTTGCAGCATTTTAATAAATGTCGCTGTCATTTTATATATTGGAAGTCATGTGATGATTGGTGGTGGTAATAATTTTGCAACGGGCTCAGCGTTTGTAATACAGGATCAACAACAGCAGCTAAGGGTAGAACAACAACAACAACAACAGGGTAATGTCCGAGGAATGCTGTCACAAAAGGTAATTGATTGTGTGATATATCAATTAGATTTATTTTCATAAACTTTAGTGGCTCATGAAAGTTAAACATAGAAGAAACTGTTATTATTGCTTGAGTATAAATTTTCCACCCAGACTTTATTTATATCTCCTGCCTGAACGTGTAGTGCCGTCTGCCTACATTATATATCTTTGGAAAGGTGTTACTTTCTTCTTTTAAACGTGTTCAAGTTGGCTGCACTACCTTGTCAAATGCCGGAAAATTAAAATGGAGATAAACACGTCACGTGAAGTATCATCAAAAATCAAAGCAATGCAATTCCAAAACTGGAATCAGTGCTCAAAAAAGATTTTTTTGAGGGCGTATCAGTGGTGACGAAACTGAAGGCAGTACCGGTTAAAGGCATATGCCACTCGATTGAATCATTTTTGAATTGGTGTCAACAGTTTCTAAATGCGGATGGGGATTACTTTGAATAACAAATGGAGAGCCTTGAAAAAATATTGAACTGCGTTGGTCTTATCAGGAAAGTCTGGATGAAAAATTGTCGCATTATTTGATGTGCAAAATTGTTAAAAAAATTTGTGTCATTGGAACTTAAAAATATACTTGGAACGAATTTGAAATTTCATCAGGTCTTTTCGTATGTATGTAGAAATCACTACTATAAGTAGAAAACTAAGCGATATGGTTCGTTCTAGTCTTGGACAAAAAGTTGCCCTTTGCAAAGTTGCACTTTGTTGGAAAATTTGATAACCTCCGTAACTTGCACCATTTTTTAAATCAATATTTTTGAAAATGGGTTGCCTACTTAAAACAGAGGGCGCTTATCCAGTTTTCAATATTAACCTTAATCCTAGTAGTGGGCTTTGTTGTAATCCGCTGGCACATCCTGAAAAAAACAAAAAGTTTTTATTTTGAACCGCTCTAACGTACATGTTAGGGTGTTTATTTTGAAAATTTTGTGGATGTATTTTATTTTTGCCTATATATTGTAGCTTGAAGATTAAAATGGTTTGACTACAGTGGGCTACATCTAGTTAGTCGGTTTTTCGGTAAAATTTCAACGAAATCGGACACAAAAGCAGTGCGTGCCCTTTACTGGATTGAGCTGGGAAGCTCAAATATTGAGACAATAATATTTAAACCTCAAGCTAAAATATAATCAAAAGAAAAATAAAATAAATCCGCAAAATATTCAAAATAAACACCCCAACATACTATAGGTAGGTATATATCGATAAATAATTTTGTGTGCATATAAGAAACCAGGGAAATTTCCATTATTTAGGTGAGATTTATTTTAAAACAAATGTGTATCGTTATGGCAAAAGAATAGATTAACATTATCTAGAAATAAATATACTTATGTGAAGATAAAATTTTCATTTTGAACAATATTTTGAAAAGAATTTTTGAAACATGTATAAAAGTAGCGTGTTAGACGGGGGGTGTTTCTGTAATTAATGGGAAAAGGTCGAAAATGGATTTTGGACTTCATTTAGGGTGGCTCCGTAGTCCGGCCCCGGGAAAGGACTGTTTTTGACCTATTTTTGGAATTTTTTTTCTGTAATTAATGGGAAAAGGTCAAAAATGGATTTTGGACATCATTTAGAGTGGCTCCGGAGTCCGGCCCTGAGAAAACACCGTTTTTGACCTATTTTCTAAATGATGTCGAAAATCCATTTTTGACCTTTTCCTATTAATTACAGAAAAAAAAAAAATTCCAAAAATAGGTCAAAAACGGTCCTTTCCCGGGACTGGACTACGGAGCCACTCTAAATGAAGTCCAAAATCTATTTTCGACCTTTTCTCATTAATTACAGAAAAAAAAATTCCAAAAATAGGTCAAAAATAGGTCAAAAATGGTCCTTTCCCGGGGCCGGACTACGGAGCCACCCTAAATGAAGTCCAAAATCCATTTTCGACCTTTTCCAATTAATTGCAAAAAAAAAATACCGAAATTGGGTCAAAAACGGTCCTTCAAGGGTCCGGAGCCACCCTAAAAAGGTTAAGGAATTGGTTCAAAAACGGTCTTTTCTACGGTCCCGACCCACCCTAAGTGATGTCCAATATCCATTTTCGAGCTTTCCCTATCGATTGGAACAATAAAATTTTTTCGAAAATGAGTCAAAAACGATCCTTTCAAAGGTCCGGAGTCACCCTAAGTGATGTCCGAAATCCATTTTCGACCTTTCCCTATCGATTGGAAAGAAAAAAAACGTTTTTTCTGTACTACAGTTCAACATAAGTGGCTCACGCTATTCACTGCTTCATGAATCTGAATCCATGTGAGTGTGAGCTTTTCACGCATTCACATTCATGAGCAGCATGTCATCTACGGATTCACTATTAGTGAGTGTCAGTATGATTCACACTCACTGTTTGCATGCAAAAGGCACGGTCACGGCTCATATTTTTGGTAGGGGCTCAAAACACTCAGTGAGCTACTCAATGACGTTCTCTGTCACAGCCATACTTTAGCAATGGAAATAAAATTTAAACAGGAACTTTTTTCATTTCATTGCCAAATAATGTTAAGTAGTGTAAGTCAAAAGAAACGAAATGGGAATTTGATTTATAAGCACAAAAAAAAACAATTTTTCTGATTTTGCCAATTACGGAAACGTTCCCGTTATGATGTTAAATTGCGAAAGAAATGTTTGTGCAATAGAAATAGCTTGCAATATTTGCGATATTTAAATATCAAGACTTTCAGCAAATTAATTGTTTTCACATTCAGTTTCTCACTTCTATGATATATTTGAATAAATTTTTGCTTTGTCGAAAATATTTTCTGAATAGAAATTGTTAACCAAAAAAAGTCTTTAAAAAAAAATGTTATTGAAAGTCTAATATGCATATATAATTAAAATTTTTTTTTTTTTTATAGGAACCATTTTTGGCATCCACATCCGAAGGTAAATCACAGCTGCCATCTTCTAACGCGATAAATGGTGGTAATGGCGGTAGTCAACCGCATGCTATACCACCTAACGACAGCGGTGGTGTTGCAGCAGTAGTTGCCGGTGCATTAAATGCAGCTGATGGTGCCGCCAACGTACCATCAACAGCTGCCGTCGACTCACAAAATCTGCGCAAAGATAATGCTGCAGATACAGCGGCTGAACTTGATCCGAATATCGGTGATCCAGCGTTAATAATTGGAAATATCGGTGAAGCAAACTCATATGTAAATAATACAAACACTGATGGTTACATTGTGACGGGCGATGAAAAAGAGTTTGAAGAACGTTTGCGCTCCATACTCAATTGTCATGATCGCGAATATATTCCGGAAACACTACAACGTGGTGATTTTTGGGTACTTAAAAATTATGTACGCGCCGATCATGGTGAAATTAAGTGTCATAGTGCTATAACGTATACAACGCATGCGGATTATACATTTTTGGATAATGTGATACCGCTGCTGGATAGGTGAGTTAATCATGTTTTTATTTTGTTAGACCCTAAAAATATGCAATACTATTTCGTAGCTATAACATTACTAGCTATTTTGACAATTTAAATATTTTAAATTGCATAGTTTTAGGCATTTATTCAAATTAAATGGAAATGCATTGATATAATATAATAATATGATAACATAAATAAATATTTATATTTTATTTTCAGATGGAATGCACCACTCAGCATAGCATTACATGCACCAGGTACTGATTTTCAGCCTACACTTGATGCCATTAAATACCTTAGAGACTGCCTGCCTGATAGTAATCTTGTGCGCATGTATACAACGTTTCACATTTATTTTAGTACCAAACATATCCCAAAGGATATTCCAAAGTATTATGATGCGCTTAAGCCAGGCTATAATTGTAGTATACCACCACCGTATGCTAACATTAGTTCTGGTCATCTATATAAGACACAAAAGAAGTTGCTATATCCAGTTAATGTTGGTCGCAATATTGCACGTGATGCAGCGTTAACACATTTTTTATTAGCCTCAGATGTTGAGTTATATCCGAATCCGGGTTTGGTTAAGCGGTTCCTTGAAATGATAGCGCGTAATGAGGCGTATCTGCATCGGAAAGCGCCACGGTAAGTAAAGCAATATCTGTTTACACACGCAGATATGACTTGGATCTTTGAACACTTGCAGTTTCAAATGTAGAATATAAATAATTTTTGCTTCGGATCTGTCGAAAAATTACGTTTTTTATCGATGTATTTCGAACGAATTTTATTTTTTTTTGTGAGCATTAGAATGTTTTCGATACTTTTCGATAAGTTTCAAAAAACAAATATTGAAAAGTCGATAAAAGCCGAAATCGAAATTATCGAAAAGTTTCCAAAACATCACGAATGGATCGAAAATTATTGAGAAAAACTTAAAAATGTCGGTAAAATCTAAAAATGTCGGAAAACACTTGGGATAATTTTGTTTCTCTAACAAAGTTGCCACACTCATAACTTTTTTTTCCAAATTATAATTTTAATCTTTAGAATAATACTTAAAGTTATTATACTCTAATGGCATACATTTTTTTTCCTTCAGCGTCTTTCCTCTTTCCATTTTTGAAGTGGAGCGCAATCTTCCAGTGCCACACGATAAAACAGAGCTGCAAAAGTATTTGCGAAAAAATAAAGCGATCCCTTTTCATAAGCGTGTCTGCGCCCTATGCCACAATGTGCCCAAAGCCAAGGAATGGAGTGCAGCCAATGAAACAGATGAGCTTAGTGTCTTCCATATTGGTAAGCGTCTTGGCAAATTTATACATTGGGAGCCAATTTATATTGGCACACATGCAGATCCACACTACGATGAACGATTGAGTTGGGAAGGCAAAAGCGACAAAATGACACAGGTAAAATTAATGATTCAAATATATATTGAAATAATATTAATAATATCTTTCCTCTTATCTAATTCTCTAGGGTTATGCGCTTTGTGTGCTGGATTATGAGTTCCATATATTAGATAATGCATTCCTTGTGCATAAACCGGGTATTAAAGTCTATGTTAAAGATAATCGACGCTCAATGTTGACAAGCAAAACGAATCAATTAATTCACAAAATTATCTATCCGGAATTAAAAATTATGTACGGCACGCGTAATGGTTGTTTTGTATAGTGATGACAACAACAATGTTTTTGTTAAAATTAAAACATAGTTCCAGATAGCAAAAACTTAGCCGCAGCATTATGCAAAAAAAAAAAAAAAAACAAGCAAGCAAAAGACTTTCGAAAAAACAAAAACCATGCAAATATGCGAAAATATTTGTTTGTAGAATAGTTGAAATGAACTCAAATGTAAGTATTTTTAACAGAACAAAAGAAAAAAAAAAACACTGTACTAATGTTAGTTAATAGTAGCTACAAATTGTTTTTTCTTTTTAATAAAATTAAGCTTACTCTTTCCAATTGATAAAGAAAATGTCAAACATTTAATTTGTAAAATACAAGTAAAACGTATTTTTCTATGTATTAAAAAAGCAAGAAAAAACCTAAATGTTAGCTAACCAACTTACTACGGCAAAGCTGTGACAATGGACATAGCTTATGAACAAAAGTGTTACCTAAAAATATGCAATAGCAAATGAATTTATCAAAAAAATTGTCACAGTTTGTCATAAAATAAGTGTCTGTAAATATTTAATAGTAATATTTAAGGGTAAACACATCGCAAAGCAAAGGTATGATGTTAAAAGCTAATATTTCAAAAATGGTAAATCTCAATTAATTTATGAAAATAAAATCTTAATTATTAATTCGTTTAAAGTTTAAAGAAAATTGAAAATATTTTAATAGCAATAGTAAATTTAACAGTAAAATTAGTGGCCACAAATAAAATCTAAATTTTTATTTAGAAAAAATTAAAGTTAATAAAATTGGCAAAGTTGCAACACAACTTATTTTCTATGCAATGAATAAAAGATTACTCATACGTCATGTAAGGCAAGTTTTTACATGCAGATAAAGCAGTTTCGATATAACTTAAGTTACATTAACAGCAGCCATTTATTAACTGCAAATTTTCTTTAGAAAAAAATTGTATTCTATTTGTGGCTGCTTAAAATAATGCCAACTGTAAACGTTTTTACTTTAATTGTTAAATTTCGAAATATAACAATTTTAATTTAGTAGGTAAACTTTATAATAAACAATTTATTTGTAGGTATTATATGGCTTTAATATTAAGTTTAAGTCAGTTTTTGTATTGAATATGTAGTGTTTTTAGTTCTTTCTATATTTTTAAGTTTTCAAAGACGAAAAGAAAAGCGTTCAAAGCATAAATTATTATTTATAGTATTTATGGATTGTCTTCAAACACGAAATAAATTATTTAGCAAAGCTACGAGAAAATATTACAATGTTCAAAAATGTGTTTGTAGAAAAACAAGAAAACAAATCCTCATTGAAATCATAAATTTTAAGTTAATGTACTTCTTATAAAAGACATGTAATATTTTAATAAGAATTTTCCTATACTTAAGATTAAATTTTTGCAATTCGAATGTGTCTATTGTTTATTTTTAAAGCTTTTTTTAAAAAAAAAATAAAAATCTTCATTAAAAAAAGATATATACATAGTATAAAAAATGAGAAGTGAGCGAACAAAACGAAACATTTTAACTTTTTCATTTTTTATAGTAGCAGAGAAAAACTTAATTTGTACATGGCTAGTTAATTTTTTATGAAAAACAGAATTTGACTGGTGTTACTAAAGATTTGAATTTGTTTTATAAAATGAAATTTATTGGCTTATATAAAATGGAAATGTTTCAGTTTGATGAAACCTAATGTCAACTTAAAAAAAAGATATTCAACTATTAAAATTTGGGGTACATCCGTGTTTTAGACCCTGCGCTCGAGATGGTAGTAATCTTAAATTGATATTGAACATGGACGCCCCTAGGATTCTTTAAACGCTGTTTGGTAATTGCGCATACCAATCTTGGGGTAGATGTATAGTGCGATAACAAATTTTGAATAAAGCCAGAGCCAACTAAAACCATTGGACCATTTTAATAATGAAATAAATTTTCTATAAAGCAAATGTTTTGTTTTGGACGCCTACATCTCAAATTGTGTTGTATATATACTAGGGTGATTCAAATTTTTTTTTTTTTGTTTTTTTTAAGGTGCTGTTGCTTAAAAAGTAAGTTTATGATATGAAGAAAAAGTTCACGAAATTTCAGCTCTGTAACTCAATTTTATAAGGTGGCGCCGGAGCCTGTTAGTTTTACATGTAAATTGTATGGAAAAATTATTTTTTACAAAAAAGGTATCTAAATGAATAGGTGATTAGTGTTGTTGAGCTGAAAAGGGTCGTTTTTCGACGTAATTTTTTACGCTGAATCCGAATCTGGCCTCAGAATTGACCCATCATGTCGGAATTCTGAAATATTTGAGGTTAATTACCTGAAACATGATGTATTTTGTCTACTTTCGAGGTCATGTATAGGATTCAAAGAAAGTTGATCAGCTTATTTTTAACAAAAGCATCATTTAGTACCATCCTTGCCCTTTAAAATGAGCTTTCAAGTGGTGATCTGTGATGTTTCCTTGCAAAGTTATAGCCATTTTAAAGTGACATGAATTGGATCCCCTACAAAGGGTTGCAACCCAACAATATTAACCAACGGGTTTCAAATTCATGTCACCTTGAAATGGCTGCAACTTTGCAAGGAAGCATCACAGATCACCACTTGAAAGCTCATTTTAAAGGGCAAAGATGGTACTAAATGATGCTTTTGTTAAAAATAAGCTGATCAACTTTCTTTGAATCCTATACATGACCTCGAAAGTAGACAAAAAACATCATGTTTCAGGTAATTAACCTCAAATATTTCAGAATTCCGACATGATGGGTCAATTCTGAGGCCAGATTCGGATTCAGCGTAAAAAATTACGTCGAAAACGACCCTTTTCAGCTCAACAACACTAATCACCTATTCATTTAGATACCTTTTTTGTAAAAAATAATTTTTCCATACAATTTACATGTAAAACTAACAGGCTCCGGCGCCACCTTATAAAATTGAGTTACAGAGCTGAAATTTCGTGAACTTTTTCTTCATATCATAAACTTACTTTTTAAGCAACAGCACCTTAAAAAAAACCAAAAAAAAAAAATTTGAATCACCCTAATATATACATATGTATTATAAATGTGTTTTCCTTGAAACTTCTTTTACGTTCTAAACTTAAGCTATATAGTATGAAGAATCTCGTTTTGGTTATACATATTTTCGTTTAAAAATACTCAAAATCAAATTCAGTTAAATCAAAGCAAATTTCATAAAGCAAAAACAATTGATAAAACCAAATAAGTAATTGGAAACAAGTTTAGCATTGTGATATCATTGTCATTGGAAAATAATTTTAACATAAAACAAAAGTAAAGCACAAACCTCAATTTCAAAATTTTCAGCGATCTAAAAATCTTTATGCACTAGTTATGATTGTTATTTTAAAGCCTAATGAAATTTTAATTTTATTGAGATATAGCAGCAAAAGCCAACGAGTCGGCGATCGTGAAATGAGACCATTATATTATATATTTGTGAAAGTTTTTATAAAAATCTGGTAAATTTCTGAAATTTTTCAAACTACTTTGGCTACCATTTCGCAAAGTTAGTTTCAACTAAAGCTACTTTTGCAGTGAACTTTTCTGTCGAGTTTAGCTCACTTAACTCTTTTTTCTGGACTTTGTGCATCATATGAATGGCAACTCTCTCCATTCGCCCGTTGACTTGTCGGATTTTCAACAGTAGTTAATTGTCAAAAAGGACTTCTTGCTTAGCATCAAATCAAGATTTTGTTTTTCGACTTAATTTATAGTGCCTTGATTTCCCTTTTAACAAGCAGTTCAAAAACTTGGCAGCCATCTTACAATGTAAGATACATTATCAAAGATGTCTCTTTGCATGCAACCTCAGTCAATCTCAAGATATATAAAAAAATGCTTTATAACAGAATTTGTGGCTTAGATCCCTTTTAAAAATGGGGTTTCAAATAAACTGTTTATTCAATTTTTATCTACCATGTCCCTAAAATTGTCTATAACTCAGCATTGTGCGCATATAACTTATTTTTTCCATTGCCAATGAAATCAACAATGCTATACCGATCATGATAAATAAAAATTGTAAACTACTTAAAAATAGTGATATTTACTACATATACATATACTTAAAATGTAAAGTAAGTTTGTAAATAATCAAAATAATGACACTATATAACAATTAAGTGCAAAACGTGATATATAAACTAGTAGCATACATACGTATAAGCACTTTGTGTGTGTATGTGTGTGTTTTAAAACAGATACATATGTAAAATTATAATTAAAAAATTAAATAACAAATTGCACATATACGACAAAATAAGTGAGCAAATAAAAATGAAAAATAAAATATGAAGAACGACGACCTAAATAGCACTACTCGTATTAAATTTAAGTACGAAAATTTTTAAAATTAATTTGTATCTCAAAAATAAATAAAAAATAATGTGTAAAAAAGTGTTAAACCTATTTCAAGTAACTTCTAGGGTCAGTTTTTCAGCAAGAGTTTTAATGAATTGCTAGTTTAAGCTATGCTTATTATTTTTCAATATATTATAAGCTTTGTTTAAACATCAAAGTTAAAGCATTTCAACTGCTTTTCAATTTTTAAGATTTAAAGTAGATTAAACGACGATTAAACAAACTTGCAGCATTTGGACTGCGTTTATAATTCCATAGAATTCTTTTTTCAAGTTTAACTCTCTAAAGTAAAAAAAAATAGACTAAACGACGTTTAAGTAAAATTTGTTTTAACTCGACCTGAAAAACGTGAACTTATAGTCGTTGATATATAATGTTCTTTATAAATTTGTAAAAGGGACCCTTTTTAAAATAAACGGTAAGCGCTGCGCAGCAAAAAAGGTTTGCTGGGTACAGCAATTATTTGAAGAAAGAAAGCTATAAAACAAAAGTTTAATGTTCAATTGTAAATTTTGTCAACAAAATTTTAATAAAAGATATTTTTGTAAAAATCTAGCATAAGTGATCCAGCGTTAAAAAAAAAAACACGATATGTAAACAAATGTTGCAAAAGCAAAAGTCATACTCTCTCAGTCTGGAATATCTTACTACAATTAGTAGATAAATTCTGTATGGCACATTTTTATTATGTTTATTTAGTAACAAATAAATCTATAATAACATAATTGCAACAGGATCTTTGACTATACGGCGTGTGACAGCAATGTCAATAGCACAGGAATGTGAAAAATTTTGTTTATATCAGACAATTCTGAAGAAAAAAGCATAATCTATGTACGAGTACAATTCTTGTCTAAGACATATTAGTGTACGATCAATTGGCACCGATACATTAATAAAAAATTATCTTAACCTTTGACCTTTAATATTATAGACACAATTTGACGTACGTGAGCAATGCAACCTCTTTGGTGCATTTTGCTTTTGCAGCTGTGGCAAGTTTTTATAAGATAACGCATTAGCGGTAACTAATTTTGCCTGTAGCTTCCATAAAATCATGTTTAATGCGAATGGCACATGGGTGTAGAAATCATGCGATGAGATCACGTACAAATAGCTTAAAGTCTGATATAACATAAAAATTTTCCTGTGTCTGTGTTTTTACAAAAAAAAAAACACTTTATTTATGGGTGCCTAAATTCTATATTTTTTAAGTTACAATTGTAAATTTTTTCTTTTGCTAAAAAATACAATTTTATGCATAAAATAATTAAAAAGATAAATAAAACCGCAAATTTATGGATATTTTTTTTTTGTAAAGCCTAAGCAAAAACAAATTTAATGAGCCACTAAAAGCCAAAGTGATATGACACAAAAGGTTTTAGCGCCATACTTCATTAATAAAATATTTAGTTTCTTATATAAAAATTAAAAAAGTTTTAATAAAATTTAGTTGCATATTCACCTTTCCTTTTGGTCAAAATTTCTTTGACAAAGTGAGTTCGGTTTAAGGTGTCAAAGTGCAAGCCTCCTATAATATATAAATTGTTTATGAAATGAATTATTTCACTTTGGCTTTCAGCGGCTTAAATATTGCTGTTAAGCTTAGAAAAAAATCCACACAAAATAAAAAACCAATATTTCAACAAAATGAAAATAGTGTTTTACATACATAATACAAACTGTTATAGAACTAGACGAACATACTATAGTTGCAACAAAAATTAGCATCAACAAACAGAAATAAATTCAGTAAATTAAAAAAATAAATAAATAAAAATAAAAAAATTTGTAATTTACTATTAAATTAAAAACGATAGCATGAGCGATACATATAGTCGAACTGTAATTTGAAACAGTTGAAAAAAAAAAAAAAAATTTAGAAAAAAGTGCCTTAGATAAAAATTATAAAACAAAACAACTATTGAATAAAATTTAAGCTTGTAAAAAAAACGCAATGTTAATACATTTAAATTATTTTTTAACAGAGTTTCTAATTTTGTAGTTTAATTTACTTGGTAACACTTAGTCAAATTACTACCTAGTTTTTATTTACTCTTATTGCAATATAGTATTCCTTATATTCCGCTGCCCAAAAGTATAACTACATCCGTGTTTTGTAGAATATTAGTATTATTTATTTGATTTTTATTTGCTATTTATAGTGCTCTTCTAAATGATATTATTTTAATGAAAAAAAAAACAAATGTGTAGATGGTCGATTTCATGATTTCACCGTGACCACTTTGTATTTTCTAAATTCTCACAAAATGATATACATATATATATTATGTATATCAAATTTAAACGAATCGGTTGACATTTATTGAAGATATGGGGGTAAAATCTAGAAACCAATATATATAAATTTGTAAGAGCTATTCACTTTTTTCAAGTTTAGGTCCAAACTAAACTCGCACTTGCAAAATAGCACAAGTTTAACAACCTACCCAGACAAAAGCGTGATAAGCCAAAAGAAATGTGTTTCACAAGCAACTGATGGAATTTTTTCACTTAATAAAGTTTAAAATAAAATAATAATATCCAGATTTGACATCGCCTAAAATCTTCCGCTGAAGTCCCTTTCGTCAGTAGCCTTAGTTCAGAAATTGATCTTTCAAATCTGTAAAACTGCTTATAACTAATGCTTGTTCCTATGTAGACTTTTAGAATAAAGTTTTACCTACACAATATTGGGCCCATGATGTAGACTCTATTCGTACGAGTAGCATGAACTTTGTTACGTCTGAATCGCTTTATTACTCCCTTAGTTGCTGAACATTGAATTTTTGACAATTATTCATTCTTAAAATTTTCCAAATATTTTAGACTTTTAAATATTGAATATAAATTTGGTTGTAAAAGTTGTGAGCTGAAAGAAAAATAAAAGGCATGAATGGGTTAAATATTTTAAAAGGCTGATATAGCTGTGGCAACAAGGAATAACATCTAAAGTCGATCTTCGATGTTAAGGCAAAACAGCATAGAATTTATGTTGCTTTGCCTTGTGATCACAAATTATTTCTTTTTATTTCTGTGGCCACAAATATAAATAGTTTAAACAGAAGCTAATTTTTTTTTTTTTTTTTTATTAAAGTTATATCATTTTTCACAATAGCAACTGCCATTTAAGGTTTTATATTTTATTTTTCATATTTTCAAACATTAAAAAATGCATTTAAAATTTCAATTCAAAGAATTTCCATTATAAATTCTTATTTTCCCAACAATTTGAAGACATATGAAGAAGATGTATGTAAATGTTATTATATTACTATTAGTTTTTATTCAAATCGGTTCAACTTCCACGTTAATAAATAATTTTAACATGATAAGAACTTATCAACTAGTTTGTATTCCTATTCCTATTATATTGTAATAACCATAAACTACTATAGTATTTATAAAACAACAGCGTTGTGTACTTTTTTGTTCAGTAAGAAATTTACATCTTAAATTCAATTATAAGTTAGTTGCAACAGTTATAAAAAATATGTGTACATTTATAATATTTTTCCTAAGTTTGTTTTGTTTATTTTCTCAGCGTTAAGATTGAAAATACAAGTATATATTTAAAATTGAAAAAAAAAAAAAAACAAAACCACTAAAAAATAATAAAAATCAATAAAAAATATAAAATTGTTTGATTTCAAGTTGGTGAAAGTAGGTACCTATTCAAGATGATCCATGCAATTCGGACCAGTTTAAAATTTTTTAATTTAGATTAGGATAAATTCTAGGCGAAACATCATAATAAATATTTTTACAAGTGTATTTTTCCCATTGCAGAGTTCCTGATAAGCTATATATTTACAAAACAAAAACTTTTGATCCCATATGTATCATTTATAAGAAATATAGCGAAACACATTATTTTACTACATTAATAGTAAAGAAAAAAAATATAAATCAAACATATTTTTAATGGGGTGCACCCGGGTAAACTATCAACTTTCATTAAAAAGTTCTTAAAATTGGTCATATATTACTGAAACACAGGTGAAATTGTAGACCAAAACTGTATTTATCACTAACGCAAAAGCTAAAAAACCTAATGAAAAAACTAAAAAACTAAGTGCAAAATTTCCCACACAATATATCTCTATTTTTTTTTTTAATAGAATACAAACTTGCAAAAAAAATAACAGCTGTATCTAATTGACCTTAAAAATTAGTTTTAAAGTTTTAAACCAATGGTAACATTGCAATTGTAACGAACGCTTTCGACAACCCCCTGTAACACATCCATATAGCTTTTATGCGCACAGCTTGCTGCTGACGTTACTTCCACTTGCCATTAGGCATACTTCATACGAGTCAGTAGTTGTTAGCAATTTTTTTTACCAATCATTTTTTAACTTGCCGTTAGTTAATATTTCATTTTGTGACAAAATGTATTGTTTTTTTGTTTTTTTTTCGCAAATATTAAAATTGAATAAATAAAGTTAAAAAGAGTGTGACGAACAACTTCAATTATGGAATTAATAAAAAAAGGTTATGAAAAACTCGTTATGAGGAAAAAAGTATTAGCCTGAATGCCAACAATGAGATAAGCAAATAATGAATGTTGAAATTTCGTGTATAGTGACGTACGTTCTCCACTCTTTACTTCTTTCTCCTTTTTGAGATGCTAGCAGACTTGCTAGCTAATTGTCACATGTTATAACTAACTTATTGACGTAAAAAAGTCCACAATACGATTGGGGCATAGGAAAAAATATATAGATTTTCGATATAAATTTCAGAACAGTATCAAAGTATATCGAAAAAAGTATCGAATATATAGATAATTGATATTTTTGCCCAAAGCCAGTCATAATTTAAAGGTATTCCCAAAAAATATAAAAATATTTAAGGTATGTTCGGAAAATTATAGACACATGTAAAAATTAAAACTTTCTGAGAAAAATTCAATCGCGAAACATAAAAAATTTTTCTCCTTAACCAAATAATCAGATTTTGTTTAGCTCGATTTCGGCATTTGCCGCAATTAATTCATGTTAGTTGAGACATTCTTACAATTAAAGGCACGCCTTGTCTAAGTTTTGGTATAACTTTTCACGGCTGCCTTAATTTGAGTTTAACAATATATGTATCCATCCATCCATCACCACTTTCATTCTTCTCTAGTCGCTACGCTGAGTCTTGCCGTCATTACACAAACACAAAGAAGATCCAATGCATGCAACGCTTTCAATTGGATACGGAGCTACATTTAAAAAAAATATAAGGAAATTTGATAACCGAAAAAAATTGTGTAATTTCGACATATCGATATATTTTGCTCAAACCTAGTTCTTAGCAACGTATCATTGTGAATGGTGCAATTAATTTTGACAGTTCCAATCGAAGCTTGTGCTTATTTTGTTTATTTGGAAAACTTAAATTAGAAACAATAAATGCAAGTTTTTCAGTGCAAGTTTAAAATTATTGAAACTAAGTTTGTATACATATTTACATGCATTTAACCGTGGAATCAGTTTTTCAGTGTGAGCTTTAATTAAATTAAACTTAAAGTGATAATTTTCGATATTTTTAAACAGCTGAGCTAAGTAAAAAGTAAATACATATGTAAGGTAATCTCCCAGAATAAAAAGTGAATTGTGAAGTAATTTTTCAGAATCAAAAGAAAACCTTTTTAAAAATATAAGTGAAAAGAAGTGTTACTTTACTTGATGATGCGGAGCAAAATTTACCCATTTTTGAATGGTTGCCTATTTCCAAATAAAAAAAAAAACATATTTCCGGACAGTTAACAGGTATTTGTATAAATATATCAACAGAAATTTCAATTTTTTCCCACAATTGACTAAAATGTTCCCAATGCGTCATGTCTTTTCCCGCAGTTTTTAAGATGCGTAAAAATAAAAGTACAGTATAATTCGCTTAGCAGCCTCCATTTAAATGCCAGCAAATATTGCGCCTTTAAGCGAAAAATGCCCCTAGCCAAATTTCTTTAACCGCCTTATAGCGCATAAGTAAGGCTGTTAAGAGTGATAATTTTTTTTTTCTTGAGCTCTTACCAAGAACATGTTCAGCAAAAAAGATTTACATAGTTTTCAACAAAATCATAAAGTTTATTTTAATAAAAAAACATAAGATAAAAAAACAATTTATTTATATGGACATTTAAGTTAATAGTAATAAAGCGCTAATACATACACATCAATTCTTGTGTCCTGAGACTCCTACGGGAAACATGAAATTTTAAGTGTTGCATTTTTTATCAAAGGCTGTTAAGTGTAACTTTTAGTATGAAAAATGAATTTAACTGACCAATAATTAAGTGCTGTTAAAGCAAATGTGCTCTTAACCCTTTAGCGACGATGATGCCATATGGCATCACTAACTATAATTTCAGAGAACTAACGGTACTGTACCATTGCATTAATTTTTTTCTAAGGAAATACATGCGTTATGTAGAGAGAGGTTCAAAAGGTCGATTTCTCCATCTTTTTTGACTGTTTCTTATCACATGTCGTTAGAACAAAAGCTGAAAGTGGAGTGTTTTTTTATAAAGTGAAAAAGTTCGCAAAATGAGTCATAGGAAAAAGTAAGTATTAGAAATTTTTTTTTTCTAATTTTTTTTTTGTGTCAATGTATGTTCATTTTGAAAGTTCTCATCTTGGGCTTTAATTTAATATTTTTAGTGAGCTGCATTTTTTATTAGTTTGATATATATATAAGTTCCAGTTTTGTTGATGCCATATGGCATCGTCGGCGTTCGGCGTTACAAATACTGCATGTGATTTCCTCTATGTACACTAGGGTGATTCAAATTTTTTTTTTTTAGTTTTTTTTAAGGTGCTGTTGCTTAAAAAGTAAGTTTATGATATGAAGAAAAAGTTCACGAAATTTCAGCTCTGTAACTTAATTTTATAAGGTGGCGCTGGAGCCTGTTAGTTTTACATGTAAATTGTATGGAAAAATTATTTTTTACAAAAAAGGTATCTAAATGAATAGGTGATTAGTGTTGTTGAGCTGAAAAGGGTCGTTTTTCGACGTAATTTTTTACGCTGAATCCGAATCTGGCCTCAGAACTGTCCCATCATGTCGGAATCCTGAAATATTTGAGGTTAATTACCTGAAACATGATGTTTTTTGTCTACTTTCGAGGCCATGTATAGGATTCAAAGAAAGTTGATCAGCTTATTTTTAACAAAAGCATCATTTAGTACCATCCTTGCCCTTTAAAATGAGCTATCAAGTGGTGATCTGTGATGCTTCCTTGCAAAGTTGCAGCCATTTCAAGGTGACATGAATTTGAAACCCGTTGGTTAATATTGTTGGGTTGCAACCCTTTGTAGAGGATCCAATTCATGTCACTTTAAAATGGCTATAACTTTGCAAGGAAACATCACAGATCACCACCTGAAAGCTCATTTTAAAGGGCAAGGATGGTACGAAATGATGCTTTTGTTAAAAATAAGCTGATCAACTTTCTTTGAATCCTATACATGGCCTCGAAAGTAGACAAAAAACATCATGTTTCAGGTAATTAACCTCAAATATTTCAGGATTCCGACATGATGGGACAGTTCTGAGGCCAGATTCGGATTCAGCGTAAAAAATTACGTCGAAAAACGACCCTTTTCAGCTCAACAACACTAATCACCTATTCATTTAGATACCTTTTTTGTAAAAAATAATTTTTCCATACAATTTACATGTAAAAACTAACAGGCTCCGGCGCCACCTTATCAAATTGAGTTACAGAGCTGAAATTTCGTGAACTTTTTCTTCATATCATAAACTTACTTTTTAAGCAACAGCACCTTAAAAAAAACCAAAAAAAAAAAATTTGAATCACCCTAATGTACACACTTGTTTTTTTTTGGGTTTTTAGCATGAAACTTCATGAAATCGAAGATTTTTTGATTGATATCGTGGAAGATGATACAGCGGAGCAATTAACTGGTATTTTTATACAGCCTCCAGATGCAGCTTATGATTCAGCTGAGGATAGTGCCGACCATTTTTACATGGCTGCTGGATGTTGCTGTTCAAAATGCGTGGCTTCTACATCAAAAGACTGAAAAGAGTTGCTAACGTACTTTCAACTTCGGCGAAGTATCGCCCAACATTATTGCCATACTGTTTCCCGAGTTCCAGAAGAAGACCGATATGATCGATTCGATCATTATCCGACTAAAAGTACCAAGCGACGATGCACAATGCCACTCTGTGACAGTCAATCTTGCATAAAATGTGAGAAATGTGATGTTGCGTTGTGTGTTGAAAAAATGTGCTTCAAAAACTATCATTCCTCAAAATGAAATATATTTTTTTAAACTATTTTCAATTCTAATTACTTTTTCTTATATTCCCATACATTTTTATTAATAAAATATTTGTTTTAACAAAACCAAATTGGTATTTAAAAAACCATTTTTGACTTTATTGCAAAAACAAAAAAAAAATTACAGCGATTTTTACTTTCAACCTTTGTAACGTCGATGGTCGATGATGCCATATGGCATCACCTGATTCTGGCCGACTTCGTGAACCGATCTAAAAATATGTTCCATATTCGTGATCAGGAGGTCATAATTAGCCAATGTGTGCATTTTCATCACGAAATTCGAAAAAAAGTTGTCCCGGCGTTAAAGGGTTAAGCGGGAGGCAGCTAAAAAAGATATTTTCTCACGTATACGTAAAAAAATGCAGCAGAATCTTGATTTTGGGCTGGTAACTTACATGCGCCCTTAAGCGAATAGGCAGCTAAGCGAATTATACTGTACTACCTTTTCAATATCCAAATCGATATCAAATTGAGAAGTACATAAAAATTTAAGCGGAGTATACTGCCGTACTAAGCGAAAAGAGCGTGTCTCAAAAAAATTCGTTTCGAGATAATTGATTTTGTAAATGTAAATAATATTATATTGAAATGCCTGTACTCAAAAAAAAAAAAAAATGTCTAACCTGATAAATTGTTCTATGGAATTATGTTTAATTAAAAAAAAAAAACATTTTTTTTTTTGCATCTAGGCATTCTGTGTTGTTACATTCGCGGTATTTGTATGCTTTTAGTTTCAAGCGATACATTGATAAGAGTAGTTCAGTTGGTTAAAATGTGCGGTCTCTGAACAGTGATATAACGTAGGAGACCTAGGTTCGAATCTCGTCGATGACAAATGAAATTTGAATTCTCTTTGAAGTTTTTAAAATGCAACATAAATAAATAAATTAAGTTTCTATTAAAAACAAAGTAATAAGGGTGAAGGGGGTTTCGTTTTTTGAGAAACTTTTGTAGTTAACCTGATTTCCAGGTTAGTTAGACTCAACAACATGAGCTAAATTAGAAAATTCTAACCTGAGATTTGGTAAAAATTTGGTTACATTTACCAGATTTATTTTCTGAGTGTGTAAAATTGAGATAGAGAAAATTCTCTTAGGAAATTTTTTATATGATTGAACTAAAATACCTGCATTTGGAGTATTTCATTAAACGCGTAATTTATCAAGCTATCCGATGCCTTAAGAATCTCATTGGAACATTTTCAACTTAATTATTAATGTACAGCGGATATGTTGCCATCTGATGACGAGCAACTCCTTTAATGGTTGAAAACACTATTTATTCTTTTATACGAAAAGCTTACAAGCTTTCAAGTTTTTTTTCAAATGGATTCAAGGATTAAAAGCTTTATATTCCTATATCGTTGATTTCAGTACTAATAATTCAGTACTAAAACTAAACATCCCTCATTTTTTTCGAACGTGATTTAAGAATATTTACGAAACATAAAGACTGCTACAAAATAAATGCCAGAAAAGTTATAGCATGTGTATAAAAGGGTTCAATTAATAAAACTAAAATTTATGTTAAGAATTTTTGAACTAAAATGTAATAATGTGCTATATCAAAATAATGTTAAATTCGTATGTTAAGTTTGGTATAAAATAACGTTGATTCTATTCTCGACTATTTGAAAATGTGTCCTTGATAAGAGCAATTAACTGTTATACATATGAAAATGTTAAATATACATTCTTATTCGTAAAGAAACTGTTAACAGCACAGAATGCAAAACTTTTTTTTAATGATTTTGAAACCTCAAACCCCCATTGATAAGAAATTGTAAGACTTTTAAAAAAAACCCACTTCTCTCCCCAATTGTGATGAATACTTTATGTTTTAATAATATTGGTCATTGAAAACAATTAAAGTAAATCAAACAATAAGGGCTTGTATCATCTGATATATGTATTAATTGAGTAGTATATTACATGAGAAATTTATCAGTAAAAAATATTGACGTCTCAATGAAATTGACTTACTTTGTATTATTCATTTTGTAAATAATTTGTTTTTAGAGATTATTCTTATATCTCTAGGTGCGATTAAGTTTTTATATAGGTTATAGAAGATTGATTAGCGCTATGCCATTGGAAAAATTTGTTGAAACTAGGTATATAACTAACACAAACAATATTTTCTGTAAACACCTATAATTTTGTGTTATCATATGCTGAAACTGTGAAAATAAGATATGGTTTTTAACTATGTGATATATCTTTTTGCATAATTTTAATTAATGAATGAACATTATATAATATATAATCCGAAAACCCTTTGAGTATCCTTTTATTTTTTAGAATGCTTAAGGCAATGACAAAAATTCAAAGAAAATGTTTTTAATCACCTTGGTTAGTGCTGTGCATAAAAACAAAGACAAAAAACAGCTCTTTGGTAAGAAAAAAACAAAAACTAGCTCTGTTCAAACCCTACACATGAGTTAAAGGTATATAAGGTTAATGCTAATGCTTTAAGTACTATAAGATAAACGCTTTATTTGACACACGTTTAAAGTCGTTTTTATATCATATTTATGTTTATTGATTTATTCGTTTATTGTTGGAAAAAATTTTAAGACCCTTACCTATAGGAAAGAAGCATTTTATAAGTACAAAGGCACCACAGGAACGCTTTATTTCCGTTTTGAAGAGTGCCCTTTTAACATTGTCATGACATTGAAATCAAACAGATTGCTCTCACGGGAACTGAAGCACTAGTGCTGCCAATGCATAAGATTCTTTGTACTCTGTCTAACGTTATTAAGACATATTTTTTTTCCAAGGCTCTTCACCAAACGAATGCCCTATTTAATAGTATAGGTCTAACTATCGCAGCATAGATCTAAACAGTTCTGACAACAGGTGATTCCTTAAAGTTTTACAAAAAAAAGGGCATTTTACTTCTTTATCAATCCATTTTCAATATTGCCGTTCAGTTTAATTTGTAGTCCAACATAGTAACCAAAAAATTTGTCTGTTTCTTTTTGCTTTTGCAAAAAGGTCGCACTGGCCTAAGGAATGTAGCTATTGCCTAGCTGAAATTTCTATTAATTTATGGAAAAAAAGTTATGATAAAAACTCTTTGTGAAACTGTGCCACCCGTAACAAAGGAAACGCATTGCTACACGTAGTCGTTTTGATTTTAAACGTAAGGTTTGTAATGTTCTTATATGACCGATTATAGTTTTTTTGCTCCTAGTCATGTTTTTGGTGATAAAAATAGGAATATAGCCAAATTAAGAATAAAAGATATCATATTTCCTTATAAAATGTAATTTCATATTCTATTTGACATCAACGTGGTTTTAATGGTTGATTGGATTTGTGGTTGGTTTTAAATAATTTATTATTCCGTCTAAGGAAAAGCCTTTTTTTCAAGTTTTAACAAAAGTGCCTCTAATATCTGAAAAAAAAAAAAACGCGTTACGTTCCAGAGACGTGCAGTGGCTCCAATATCTTGTTTATTCAAGCGCTTTCAGAAGAAAATTTATAAATTCATATGAAATTATATTGATTCTTATACTTCAAAAGGATTATGCTCTGAGAACCTGACACTAAAAAGTTATTGAAATATAATTACAGGGTAAGCTAAAATTCCTAAAACTTAAAAATGTTGCCAATTTCGTATTTTTTTTTGTTTTACTATCTAAAATTAAAAATTTTTACTTAAAATGGAGCGTGAACTAACAAAACTTGCATAAAAAAGTAATATTTTATAATCAAATAAAAGAAAGTCAAGCTCAACTCCTCACATATGGAATACATACTTATGGTTATGGACGACTTCGTAACTAAAGTTACAAGCAGCACTATAAGCTTCAGCAAGTTATGGGACTACATTATACCAAAAATTAGGACTGTGAAATTCTAACACCACTTCGCAGTGACACAAAAACATAAAGACCATAATAACACTGAAAAAAATAGGATTCCTGACGTATGATTTAGAAGATCCAACTCCGACATCCACTTAGATCATCACCATCTTGTAGCTACTATTCGGCTAAAATTTTTTTTATGAAACAGACGTGCGCGACATCCTAAAAGTTCAACTTTTTTAGACTTTATGATGGCTGTATATGAGAAAACTTCATCGACGAAGTAAAAAGAGTCAGCAACTGTAACCATCAAGCCTGAATCCAAGTAGAAAAATCTCAAATCAAGATTCTAAGCAGCCGGCGACATCATACCAAGCTTTTTACAATAAAACAATGAAAAACCTGTATGAGTGATGCAACCTGGAAAACGTGAAAAAAGGAGAGATTGTAGAGTCTAGAGCCACGATTTTTATACAGTCTAGAATCTAGACTGTACAAATAGTGCTAATTAATGAACTCTCATCGAACATGTAGAAGATCATGCATATGCTAATGATATATGTCTCATCAACACCAAGCGTTCCGATATGGATGAAAAACTCACCGACCTCAGATCTATTTCGCAATAGGTAGGATTGAAAATCAACATTAATAAAATAAAAAACAAGTCCATCCGCCGAGGTGAATAATGTCACTTATTTGAGCGGTGTCATAAGATCTAAGAGCGGGATCAATGAAGACATCCATTTTAGAATCAATACGTGAAAAGCACCACCATTCAGCATTATAATATTTGGTTCTCTTTGTTCCAACTCGTACTCTTCATTATTTGTCTTCCTCAAATTCTAAAAAGCTGGTGGCCCATGACTATCGCCAATGTCAGATCAAGATCCGTACTTCCGTACAAATGAAAAGGATAAAATAGAAATGTAATGGAACTCGTTGCGGAAGTACGCAACTAAATTCATTAAACAAACAATATGAATGAATAAATTCTGGTATTAAGTAAAAATTAGTGAAGAATCTTCAGGGCAGCAGAAAACCTAACCGTTCTTAGTCACCGTAAAACGATCACTAGGATAAGAATACACGAGCAAGAGAAATGTTGGAGAAAATCTTAGCTACTCAGTGTTAATTGTGTACGTTGGAAGGATTTAGTGAGTGACTTAAACTTTGTTAGGAGATAAATGACACAAGAGGGAGAGAATTTATCTTAATAAGGACATTAAAACGGCTCTTAAGCCACTATCTGCGTATTACGATTGTGCCATTATAATGCTAATTATGTCATTTTCAGAGCAAAAGAACTAATCAATCAGATTCAATCTCTTGCTATCTATTATAATCTTTTTTTTTCTTTAATCTGAAGTGATTCCATATATTAAATTCATAAGAATATATTTAAATTTGAGATATAATAACCATCGTAAAATATAGGTTCTGCAAAAATCTACTTACCTAAAAACTTCCCGAAATTCAATGAAACACACAATTTTTCATATATTTAATTATTTTGCATTCATGATTTTATTGTTTTTGCTTTTTCATAATTTGAGTATGTTTTTTTTTTTTTTTTTAGAAAATAAGATATCTAATTTTTAAAAATAAAAATTCTTCTTAAGAAATGCATTTTTCATATAGCACGTAAACATTTAATTATTTTGTGCATTCAATTTTTGAGCTTAAGTTTTTCGCTGTTTCTAATTGGATTGTTCAATTTTCGTTTTTAGTTTTATAATTTCAACTTATAGTTATTCATTGGTTTTACATTATTGTTTGCATAATATCCACTGTGAGTTTTGTAATAACATTTAAGCTTAGCTTTAAGCTACGTTACAACATGACGTATAAGTTATTTTCTTTTTCTTTGTTACTCTAACTACAATATCTACTTGTATTGCAATAATTTTTTAATGGGTGTTCCTGTTATTTACCTTGGTTTTTTAACACAAATATTATATATTCCAACATGACAGTACTGAGCTTAAAAAAATCGATTTACGCCTTAGCAGCCTAAACATATGCAACAAAATAAACTTCAATATGCAATGACATGAACTTTTGTTACTAAGAAACATCTTATAGCATAGTTTTAGGCCGTAGTGTTTTACAATATTATTAAGCTATAGCTGTCACTGACTTGTTTATATAATTAGAAAAATTGGCAATTTATTTTTGGGCAAAAATAATCTAAGCCAACACAGCAGTTTAGCTCACCATCTGCGTACTAAATGATAATTTTGGACAACAATGTAGGCTGTTAGCTTCATGCTAAATTTTTGACCATTGACTGCAGTGGCTCCCAAAATATTTGAAATATGAAAGCACCACCGAAAAGCTGTTAAAGTGACGGCTACCTTTATTTGACTGTAACTTTTAAAATATTTAATTTAAAATAAGAAGGTAATAATCCAATATAATGTCGATTTCTTGAAAATTTTATTTGGAAAATTTAAAACAATGGAAGCTGAAACAAATATTGTCCTACCTAGGTTTTATCGGGCTCTTTAACCTTAATATTTTTTTCAACTGGTGGCTTTTCGAGTTATACATAGAACAGAAACCTTTTATCGACTTCTTGAAAGTTTGTTGAAAAAAAAAAGAAATGCCTCGATTTCGATTTCCCTGACCTCCTTTAAATATCATAAAGAAGAAATAGGGCGTTGGCCATGGCTTCTTATAATAATATTGGCTTAACCCAGTGATGGCATTTTCGGTACATTTGTACTTTTTTCAGTACATTTGCGTCGTGAAAAACGTCGTCAGTACATTCGCCAAGTTTTTAGTACATTCGGTATACTTGGTGCATTTTTAGTATATTTGGCTCATTTTCATTGGACTATTTTAAGCTTTTGGAATTTAAGTAAATTTTTAATGTTAATGACGAAAAAGTACATTCGGCTTTTAAAAAGTGCATTCACAAAACCCACATGGGTTATCCAGCATGTACTATCAATTAAAGACAACCAGGAGCTTAGTAGTTTCTCGGTGCCATTTTTCCATATATCAAAGTCCTAATCTTGTGAAACACTGTGGTCGGGAGGATTCGAAAATTCGACGTTAAGCCTAGTCTCATAATAAACTTCGTTTCTATTAACTTTCGTAAAGTTCAAAACAAGTAAGCTGAACATGCGTAATCTTCTATGTTGGCCTTATATGCATTTTCCCGTTTAAGCTTTTGTTAGTCTTGAGAGCCTTTTTGAAAATGCTGTTTTTTTTTTTTGCCTAAAAAAAAGCAAATTAAAATTTAAGCAAAATTTATTCTTACTGGCAATCAGACGGATTTTTTGTAGTTTTCTAATAAAATAGTTAATTTCTATCAAAAGCTTAAGCTTTGGTTTAAGCTTAAAAATTTTGCCTTTTCATAAAATTCATCAAATCTATAAAAGCATTAATTTCTTATTTCTTTGACCTAAACTATTAATTTTGTTTTATGCTTTGTTAACAATACAGTAATTTTATCAATAATAGTGAGCATTTTGTTGTTTAATTAATTTTTTATATTTAATTTCCATAAATATTTTGTTATTACTTCAGAAATACTGATGTAAAAATTTATATTTAAAAAAAAACAATTCAAATGCAAAATTCCAGATATTCTTGTTCTGGAGAAGCAATATAAAAAATGATAAAATTTTATTCAGTTTTTATCATTGGCAGACGCAAATATCTCTCAATTTGTTGTCAGCATCTTAGTCTGTTCAAACAGTTCTTTAAAATGTATTGTATGCTGTATTATATTCAAATACATGGGAATGCTAATTCCTTAATCAAAAACCAATACTGAATTGATGTGGTACCAACAGCAATTAAAATATTGGCAAATAAAATGCGTTTGTAAAACTTACAAAACCTTAAAGTTAGTATATTTGCAACTTAAAAGTTTCAGCAGACGCACTTTTTTCAGAGCTATCTCCGTCTGCCACATGAAATTTAATCAAAAAAGTTGTGAATCATTTAAAAATATAGTATTTTTCTCAATTTTAAGTTTAGATTTTTTTTTTCACTGCTGTCAAAACAGTTTATTGTTTATGTATGATATGTTAAATGCATATAGAAAATTCAAATACATATTTATATCTTTTATAAACATTGAGCTTTTACATACTTAAATTTTCCATTATTTCTTAATTATTGTTTTGTTTTAACTTTACTGTGGGCTTATTTTTTTGGTTTCTGTGGTACTTTACAGCATATAGTGCTGCCAACTTAGAAGTTTCATATCGTTTAAATATACACAACCAAAGTTAAACCTTCATGCTTTTCGTAAATGAATGCTGCCATTTATTTCAATTTATAAATTAACTTGGCACAATAATTTTTATACAAAAATATTTCAAAAACAGTGTTGCTAATAAAAAAATTAATTCTTTCATAATATTCGTTATAAAAATGTTTGCCAATTCATGTATTGTCACGCAATATTTTTTTGAAATAAATAAAAAAAAAAAACATCACACTTTTCTGTCTAAACTTAAATAATTAAATAAGCGACTCAAAAAAATTGTTTCCTTCTTCAATTTTTGTAAAATCTCTCAGAATAATTGCCACATTTTGGCTTCGCTGCAACTCATCACATTAAATTTATGTATGCATCTTATCAGCAGCTTCTTCTTTTTTCACATACTTGACTTTCACCATAGTCTGTCCATCTGCGTCTTGCTCAAAAACCACTACTTTATGTTGCTGCTGTTCCTTAAAACTAACATAATTGGCATTTGAAGCACGTGCTTTTGAGTTGGCAGCATTTTTTTCTCCGCCCTTCGTACTGCTGGCGCCACCACGTGTTGCATTCGTCGACGTTTGATTTCGTTCGTTATTCGCTGTATCTCGATTTAATGTTTCTCTGAGTTTACTCTTGAAATCGTTGAAAAGTTTAGTTATTCGTGTTTTCGTTGGTTTTAAAGCGTTCGCCATTGCCGATACTACCGGTTGTATGGGAATTGCTGGTGGCTGTTTTGGTAGCTCTGGTAAATCGGGTAAATTGCATGGACCCTTCAGATAGTTATATACAGCATCGACCCGCTGTAAAAGGCGATTCGCATATTTCGTTGCTGTGCGATCAATTGTGGAGGGTGCTTTGATGCAGTCATTTCCACCAAATTCGCACACCTGTTCGGAGTCGGGAAATATGGAAGAGGAAAATTTTAGGGTTTTGTTAATATAATTGTTTCGACTTAGTATATGCGGATCATTTCGGACACTAAAATTTGTCAGGAATAAATGTTTGATAAAGTTACATTTTATCAAAAAAATTTCTTAAGTTCATACAGTACGCCACGCCACGAGTGCTCTTTTGAATTGATTTATTATCGAATGAATGAGTTTTCCCCCGCAAATTTTGTATATTTTTTATTTTGAAAGGATATTCTCAGAGGAAGCATTCAATGCGAGGTTCACGCATATTTTTAAGATCTTGACTAATCCTTTATAAGAAAACCATTCGGATTTTGGAATCTTTGTTCCGAGACAAAATAAATGATATTGAAAAATCAAATTGTACTTTTTTTCGAAAATTTTGCTGTTTTATTTTCATTCTTATCAGTCCATTTACTCGTAGTATACAGTTTATGAGTTATCTTTAGACAAAGTTCAATTCCTAGCCCACAATGATATATAACTTGCTGAGATTTGATACTCCAAAGCCTTTTGATCGTTGAATATGATTCCACTGCAGAATTTTTGATGAAAAATGCTCAATATGCTCGTTTGAGCTCGAACACAATCTGTATTTTTACACTCTTTGTCAATTTACTCGAAATGTCCATATGTCTCAAATAGAAAAATACATTATGATTGATTTTGGTAAAAAAATTCTATTGATAAGATTTGATTGAGCTATAATGCTTTGGAGCCCGTATTTTAAATAAAAAGAGCGTACAATTTTTTGAAAAATGGCATATGCTTCGTGACACTGCCTCCTGATTCATTAGCAACTTGGTTCGTTTTGTTCTCAAAAGTATTGCGAAATGACGGTCAAACCAGAGCTATTTTATGTTTATTGGGTTTTTAATTTTTCCAGTTCAAATTATATGTGTAATGATCCAAAGTATTTGATATCTTGGCTTGAGCTTGCAAATATTCGTCTATCAATACCTTTTTTAAAAAATTCTTGCTAAGTTCCTAAATAAGCGTACTTCGGAAAAAAGTGATTGTTTAAGTTTAATTTTTTTTGAAAGTGGTATATATCAAATTATTGAATAAAATATCGCTTAGTATAGACAAAATTTTAATTGTAAATTTAATTAACTTTTGAATGAATATGTGGCTATCATCGGGAGACATATCGAAACAAAGTTTTCGAGCCAATTACTTTATATTTTGCTTCAAACTTTAAAATCGAATTCTCAAAACTGTATTAAGTGGATATATAGCAGTATAGTTCTCAGGCGAAAAATTGTCGAAAACTGACTACAGAACAAATGTAGTAGTAGTTGTTGACCGGGTTTGTTCTGATTCCCAATTAATTGGGAAGTGGAATTAAAGTCCAAAGTTGAGTGTCAATAGTTCTTCTAAATATAATGATTGGAATTTGCTATAGAGTTTTTTAACTTCAAACTTAAGCGGTTATAGTTCCGATACTTAGTCGGATTTCCTGCCTTTTGAGTGGATCTGAAATAAACTTCGATTTTCAATTCCATTTCCGAAGTAAGTCCAAAACAAAATCAGAACAAATCTGAATATTTTGAATTGTTGAATTTCTAATGGGGTATTCCTGAAAACGCGAAAAAGTCTCGAAAACTGCGCAAACTGCGCAAACTGCGAAAACTGAGCACATTTTCGAGCCTCGAAAACAATTTGTATGAAGACAAGTTTAACCCTCGAAAACTTTCGAGGGAAATTATTTGAGCAAGTAGCCTCGAAAAGTCGGAAAGTGAATCAGTGTTGCCGTTTGTCGAAACGGCATAAGTAAATTGTTTATAGTATTTTCTTCAATAAATTGAATCAATTTATTTTTTTCACTATTTTGCGGCATTTTAAGGTTTCTATTTTATTTGACAAAGAATTTGATGAAAAATTTGATTTTTATTCAACAAAATCAGTTATAACTGAAATAGTGCACATCTTGACTAAAACACTGCAGCACGGTAGCACTGATCGAACTGTCAAATTGCCATTACTCAATCATTTACGTATATCGCTTTTCGACTTTTCGCGTTTTGAGGAATACCCTTAATTTTTTTTTCAACTTTTACTTACCCTGTAATGATGCAAAACAGCGTCAGTTGGTGGCACATTGAGTGAACCTTTTCCTGGTGAAAATTCCCAAACAAAATGATTTCCAGCTTCTATGACAGCTTCAGGCTTACATATGTATTTGGAACGTTGCTTTTGTGGATGTAATTTAAATCGTCTAAAGCAATTGTGGAAGAGTGGAAAAAAAAGCTTTCTTGTTTATTTTGAAAAGTTGAAATTTTGATGAAGATAAATATTTGCGGCACAATTTGTGAATGTTTAAGTATTTCGGTGTACTTGAAATATTTATCATTTATATCTAGTTTTGTGATGTGTCACTTTTATGCTGTTGTAGTATCGAAAATAATTAAAATTCGGTAATAGCTGAAGAGTCGATAAAATCAACGAATAGTAAATTATAGCCGAAAGCTTTTTAATAGCATTGAAAGCCCAATAAAGTTGAAAAATATTGGAAAGTCCATGCAAATCGAAAGGAAAGTATTAAAACATTGACAAAAGTCAAAGGTATCGAAAATTCGATGGAAGGTGCAGTATACAGTATGCTGGACATCATTCTCATGATCGATTACAAATTGCTTTTTATTATGTAAAAACCTTATGAAAATTTGGTCCAAAACTTCTTCTTCAGTTGGATGAAGAGTGCGCATTTCAAATTCAAAATTTATTTTCGAATTTCTTTTATGTTTGACACTAAATAAAATAAATTTTCAGAATTTAAATTTTGGTGTATTCATATCGATTGATGGAGTCAAATATTTTTTCCATAAAAGTAGGCCTTACTGAACTATTTCTGAATGGGTGAACTTTCGGCCAATCTCCAAAAAGATGTTAATGCATCGAAAGCCAAGGAAATCAAATTTCTTAAGCGCATCACAACCTTTATATTCAAAATTAAATATTGTTCCTAAGAATATATTTTCATATAAAACTTCCGTCATAGATATACTGAAGTTAGGGTAACCAAGTGACCAATATTTGATGTCAAGGCCGGGGCCTCGTAGGACTCCAAAAATTTCTGAAATAGTCGGAAATCAGACAATTTTTGTGACATGGATTAAAAATTTTGTCGAACGAGCAAAAAACAAAAACTTATATTTTTCCCAAAAAAAATTTATCTTATTACCATGTGAGGGAAAAATTAATTTTTTTTAAGAAGGCTGAAAATTGCTTCTTTTCAGCTTGGCAACCCTGACTGAGGTATAAATTTTAACCAGTTAAACATTCAAAAATCTATCAAACATGACTTAGAACTTTTAAGTGGGAGCACAACCATTTATATGCAATAATTTGAGAAACAAACTAATCACTCATACGTCACAGTATACAAAGTTGTAGCAAAATGTTCTTAGCTTAATATCTCAACTCCGATGGTGTAGAACTTATTGAAGTTTATAATTTTCGATAGTTTTTGAGTGCTTTACAATAATTTTTCAACTTAAGTACTGGCCGCTAGGAGAACCGAATGCTATACAAAACTTAAACAGTCTGCATCTATGTGTTTTTTAAAGAATCCTTCATAAATAATGAAATTTTAATAATTAATTAGCAATTTCAAACTGTCAATGCGTTGTACATAATTGCAAAATTCTTGATATTTTTTTTACACAAAAAGCCCAATTAAAAAATTGCTCAAACAACAGCAATTATTCACCATAATTAACGAAATTTCCTGCACATGTGTATCGTACATTTTACTCATAAGTATGAACAAATGTACGCACTTAAAAGAACATACGTATGTAAGCAATTTGTAATCTTGTGCAAGTATCTCTACCTACCTTCTTGTCTTCCGTTGTGTAACCAGTGCTGCACGCAGTCTGGGATTTAAACTCTTCTCTGGTTCTTGATAAACGAGGGTATCATCGGCAAATTGCAAATAAAAGAATGCATTTTGAAATGAATATGCGCCAGTGTTGCGATTGCGAAAACGTAAGTTAAGGGAACTGCAATGGAATAGTAAAAAACGAAAAAAAATTACAAATTGTATTTAAGTGAGCAGTGATTTATTAAATTTTTGGCAGTAATTTATTTAATTTTTAACGATAATTCATTTAGTTTTGATTAAATTGATTGAGTGACATTTTATACGAAATTCTGTTTTGAGCTAAGTGATATCATGTTTTTATTCGTTATTCGGGGTGATGTTTTAATCCATTCTATAGAAAAAGGGCGAAATGGATTTTAAAAGTCATCAAAGGAAGTGATTTAGCAATATATAAAGAAAGCAATAGCTAACAGAAGCTCGAAAATGTATATCGGAAAGATGGGTGGGGAGCCCCAAAAGACTGTCTAGACCTCATTCATAAAAATGTGATTACAAAATCATTGAAGGAGCTCATGACCTACGTTCGGCGGTGTTTTCACCTTATATGTGGTAACAATTTCATTTCTCGATGGAAAATATCTAAAAATGCATTTTGGAAGGTGGATCAGAACCCAACACCACCCAAAGAACTACTGTTTGGGCCTCTTTCAAAGATAAAATTTGTGAAATCGAACCATCAAGTAGTGCAATAAACTTTTTTTCTATCTGGTACTTCCAAGTCCAAATTAATTTTCGAATCATTCCCGCCGAATTGTTTTTCTAGAATAACCCTCAGTTAATACGAATTTATAAAAAAATATTTTCGAAAAAAAATCTAAAAATGAATATAATTTTCGAGTGAACGGAAAATTCCCCGAGATCAGTTAGTTCACGTGAAATCCAAGATATGGCCAAGTATATCCAAGCATATCAAAATTAAAAGCGTATTAAGTCAGTGATCTTCGGCCATGGCTTCAGTAGCCGCAATACTTCTGCGTGCTGGACTGCGTAACAAAGCTGACATGTAATAGTATGTCCAATACTAACTTAACAACACTCAGTAATTTAGAAGCCTTACATATTTTCCCCACGGAAACAAAAGAGATTACAGTATCGCATATTTTGTGGGCTACCTAATTCCAAGGACTGGGGAAGACCGCCCTTTCACTTTGTTTCACTAGCATAAGTGGGCTTTGTTCATGGCTTCGTTTGCCAAGGTGCTTCTGCATTATGACCTTTATTTAAGTTTCCCGCAGTCCAATTATTTTTTTTACCGCCCAAGTAATTATTTTACCGTTCAGAAAACACTCTTTACCGCAAATATTTTTGAAGTGAAAACTTCTTATGGCACGTTGTGCGGCTGAGGAAAAAAGTATAATTTCGCGACACCGACCGTCATCGGGAAGACTTGGGAAACGAACTCGATTTTGGAATTTTGAAGACTTGGGAAACGAACTCGGTATTGGAATTTTGAAGACTTTTGAAACGAACTCGATTTCAGAAATTTGAAGACTTGGGAAACGAACTCGATTTCAAATTTGGAAGACTTGGGAAACGAACTTGATTTTGGAATTTTGAAGACTTGGGAAACGAACTTGATTTTAGAATTTCGAAGACTTTGGAATCGAATTCGATTTCAGAAATTTGAAGACTTGGGAAACGAACTCGATTTCAAATTTGGAAGACTTGGGAAACGAACTTGATTTTGGAATTTTGAAGACTTGGGAAACGAACTCGATTTTAAAATTTTGAAGACTTGGAAAATGAACTCGATTTCAAAAAATTTATAAAACGTTGCCTACTTTTAGGTGCTATTAATAATTTGCCCCTAAAAGTAGGCAACACTTTCTGACAAATTTCAAAAAGAACGCCTAAAAGTAGGTAACGATTTTAAAAATTTCAGATAATGTGTCCTAATTTTAGGTGCTATTTTTGAAATTCGTCCGAAAGTGTTGCATACTTTTAAAGCGGCTCTCACACGATCAATATTACTGACAGTATTTACATTACTGTCAGTGTACCACTCACACGGTCAGTATGGTTTATTGTCAGTAATCAGTTTTTTTGACATTCGACTGGTGAAGGTGCGAACTATGCTCCGGCTACGTGACCGACAGCCGAAAATGGCATGCCACTTTTTGGGGCAGATTCCATCCAAACTTGCACCACGCCTCCAGCTAGGCATCGGACGACCATACCCTTGGACGCAATGTTCCATGCCACTGAATGAGGAACTTTTTCAAGTTTCTTTCAAGTTTCGCTGCCTCATCGTCTATCTGCCACAAAATGGGGCATGCCACGCCCCCTCCCAGGATTTTGCCGTCCCGTGCCTACTTGCACCCTCTGACCAACTTTCAGCCGGATCTGCCCCAAAAAGTGGCATGCCACTTTTTGGCCACTTTTCTGTGCAAATAATACTGATGAACTGTCAGTATTCACCTCACACCATCAGTATTAAGCGGCCCTCACACGATTCAATATATGCAAAATCCTGTCAGTAATACTGATCGTGTGAGGGCCGCTTAAGGGTAAATTATTAATAGCGCCTAAAAGTAGGCAACGTTTTTTGAAAAAATTGGCCCATGAAAGTATGTAATTTTGTGGAAAAAATTTTTAAATTTGTAGCATGTTGACTTCCGGTTAGTTGTTGCTCAGTAAGCAAATTTTTCTCTGCTAGCGCAGCCGAAAGCAGAGCCAGCAGCCCAAAGCAGAGAAAAATCTGAAATACCAGGCCACCCTGAACCAGCAGCAAGCAAATTTGGTTTTTTGAAAAACTTTATAACGTTATATCTCGGCTATTATTAAACCGATTTAGACAAATGAGGTGTAATAGTTTTTTTTAAGAACAAGCAGATTTTTTTGAAGTCATTTGTATTATGATTAACTGTCACAAGATGGCGTTTTAAGCAGTTTGAATTTTCTAACAGCCAGAACTCGGCCGATTTTGATAAATGTGGTGTCATAGTGTCTGTTAGAAGAAGCAGATTTTTATCTTAAGTTTAAGAAAAATTATGTTTAAGCTATTTAGTCACAGGTCCAGGTACTTTTTTTACCTGATTTTTTCTTATACTTACATAATTCGCAATGATGTGTCTTACTGCAATCAGAATAAATTTTTGTTTTTAAACATAAGGAGTACTTAGCTCAAATTTAATTATTCACAGTTGAGGCTACTGAGCCGAATATACTTCTTCCAGCAATTTTTGAAGTGAAAACTTCTTATGGCACGTTGTGCGGCTGAGTAAAAAAGTATAAACTCGTGACACCGACCGTCATCGGGATTCCCCGTCATGAATGCGATGGTAAAATTTTAATGTTCTATTGTTTCTTTTAAATAAAAAATATTCCAAGTGGAAGACAAAAAGCAAAGCATACACACTAACTGACACATTTAATTCTCATTCAACGATTGTTATGCTTACATGTTTGTTTCTTTCAATGTCCGCGTTGTTGCGTTGACAAATTGAGAATGAGAGCGAGAGTAAATTTTGAATACATATTCCGTTTTTGTCTTCCATTGCATTGCCATATAAAAAGAAAACGCACACATACCAATTAACGCACTAACTTGCCATTAAACGATTTGTTTTCACTTCTGTCGGCACTCCCGGAGTGCAACCCGCCGTTTTTTTTTTTAAACAATTTTTCATCGCTCAAAATCTAAGTTTTCTTTACCGCCCACCTAATTTTTCACTACGACGCTACCACCGCTCAAATAATTTTTTAACGACTCATTTAAATATTTTCCAAAAACAATTTTCAAAAAGTTTTAAAGAAATTGCATAATATATTCTGCATTGTCCTTATAAACTTTTATAGCATTTCTTCTTTTTTTTGGCGAATTTCATTCTTTTTTCAGTGTAAATAGCTTGGGAGATGTTGCCACGCCCAAAAAATACTGAGAAAAATTCGCACAAAAAGTTTCGCTCACCAGTTTTCTATTCCAATCGAGAATGCAAAGTTACCTTATTGTTTTGCAGTCTCTGCTATGTAGATATGCTTCAATAGATTTATCTTAAGATAAAAGTGCTAACACAAAACAGTGGTGCCACCTCTTTTTTATTATTTTTTTTTCTGAAAAAAAAAAAAGACTTTCATCCTGCACTTACTTAATTAATTCATTTAACGTGTCATTGTGGCGTGGTATAATAAATTCATCCAAATCCACGAGTGCCAAATATTTGTAGCGATACATCGTTCTATAGAGACAATCATTGAGTGCGGCAAAGAGTCCTTCGGTGCGTATTTCCTTTTGTGAACGCATACGCAGATTCCATGGTAAAATATTAATTGTCGGCTTAACGTAATTTGTGCTGATGCGATGTTGTTGCTGCTGCTGCTTTGTTGTTTGGGGTTTTTCTTGTTGCTGTTGCGAACTGGTAGCAGCTGCTGCAAGCAAAGTAAGAACGCAAAATTTAACTGAGGTAAAAATTAATAATAAAAAAATCAAGGAAATTTGATTTAATCGTGCGCGGTATAGCGTAAATATCTTAAGAGAAAACAACAGTAAAATCAAAGAGAAAGCAGCAAAAAGCTGGCTAAAAGATTATAAAGGTAAAAATGTGTCAGCGGTGGTTTTTTTTTGTTTTGGCGTCGAATTTTTATGAGCTTAAGTTATTAACAAAAAGTAATTACATTAAAATTTTGTTATTATAAAAAATTTTAAATTTTATTTTCACTATTTAAAAAAACGAACATTTTGCATAAAAATTTTTGAAAAATTATTTTTTCTGAATTTACTGTCTTGTGTGATTTTTGCCCACTGGTACCGAAAATCAACTCCGATTTTTAAGATCTTTCAAAGAACCAAGAAAGAGCAAGACTCTTCCCATGTAATGTTTTAGTTTCTTGAACTATATTATTATAATTTCAATAGGTAATATATGTATATTTTTTTGAACCACGTGATGTTTCTAAGCATTTTCCTTCTTTGTCCAAATAAGTTTTCTTTTTGTCCAATAAAAAAAACGTTTGCTTCGGTAACGTTTGTTTTATGAGTTGTTTTGTTCAGTCTATTTTATCAATTTATTTCGCTCAAATTGTTTGTTTGTGGTCACCCAAGTGAGTTTTTTAAATGACTTAGTCAATTTGTTTATTTGTTCAAATAATTTTCATTTGACCAGATGATTTTTTGCTTGTCCAAGTGCAATTTTTTCGCTCTTTGAGATAATTAATCAGATTTTTTTGAACTGTTCGTTAACTTTTCTTGTGCATATATTTGAATTCTTATCAATTCCAAAGAATAATATATATATACCTACATACATATTTAAGAGATTTCTTATTATTTTAATTGAAGTTTTTATATCATTTATGAATGTTATTTGTCTTTGGTTGTCCAATTGATGTTTTCATTTATCTAAGTAATTTTGCTATTTGTTTTGCTCAGAAGCTCGTTTCTGTAACTCGTAACGATCGCAGTTACCGACTCAGATTACCGATTTGACGTCACTCTCACCTGCACTGTTTCTGTAAAGATTTGAATCGACTTCGGTTTCAATTTATTCGTTTCAAATCGATAAGTTGTCACATTCTCCAATTTCATTCCAATAGAACCTTTTCAAAAAGTGTTTCTGTAAGAAATGTGAATCGATTTAAAATGTCAGTTTTGTCACTGACTCTCCAGTAAGTGAGAATTTTACCGATTCTAAAAAATGTCAGTAATGTTGTGTAAATATGAAGAAACAAGTACTCAATATACATTTTTAAAACCGGGTACTTTAGCTGAAGTTGAATTTTTTACTGATTATAATCTTTTTGTTTATTTTAGAACATTTTAGTTTTCAAGATAATGTGTTTTAAACCTAAAACGTATATACATAACAGTCAGAAACTTAAACAAAAAAATATTTGTTAAAACAACGCAAAAGTAACCGGTTGCAAATATATGTTTACTTTTCATTTCACATCAGTAAGTGTCAAATTATTTCCGTTTCTGAAAATAATTCCAAATAAAATTTGAAAAGTAAATAAACAAATGTAAATAAACAGCTGTTATTTGATTCAATTTCACAACGTCTCTTCTCAATTTGTGTTCTTTTCCATCACGGACCAAATTTTTAACGATTTGAACGTACAGAAACATCAGTTGTCACGAAATCGGTAACTCAGGATCGAAACAGTTTGACGTCACACAAATCGGTAACTTGCCGATTTTTTTACAGAAACGAGCTTCAGATAACCTGAATTTTGACATCATTTGCCAAGTTTTTTGTTCTTGTTTGATTGATAATAAATAATTTTTTTGCTTGTCCAATGGATATTTATGTTTATTAAGGAATTTGTTTTTGTCTAAGTCTGTTTGTTTTTAGTTGTCCAATTGATTTTTTTGCTTATACAAGAGTTTTTCTCATAAATTTGGTGATCTTTTTATTCATCCAAGAAATATTTTTGTGTGTTATGGTTTCTTGAAGTGATTTTGTTTATATGCGCTGGAGGCTATTCGTTAATACTGTTTACTTTCCCATGTTATTGATTTCGTTTTAACTGTTATAATAATTTTTTTTGTTCGTCCACGTATTGTTTTTGCCTGTCGATTTTTTCACCGTTTGTCAAAATTAATTGTTTTTGACAGTGCATATGACATTTTAGTTTGTCCGAGTGACTATTTGGCAATCATATATATCTTTTTCTGTCCAACTGATTTTTTTGTTTGTCCATAAAAATTTTTCGTATTTCTTTAAAATTTTGTGTGCTTATACAGAAAACTTTTCGCCGATCCTGTTTCGTGTTTCTATATCCATCAAGATAATTTTCTTTTTGTAGTCCAAGTCATCGGTTTGCTTATCCAAGCGTTGATTTTGTTCATAAATAATTCAAATTGCTATGAAGAGTTTTAACATTCATTCAACATTCATCCATGAAATTTGTTTTTAATTGTCCAATTGATTTTTTGTTTGACCAAGCGATGTTTCCTTGTTACTTTATGATTTTGTTTGCTTTTGTAGAAAATTCTTCGTTGATCACTTTAAGTTATTTAACATTCCTTAATATGTCAAATTATTTAGAAAAATTTATTTGTTCGCTTAAATTTCTATGCTTTGATAAAACGATTCTTTTTCCTTGCCAAAATAATTTTCCTTGTTTGTTCAAAAGCTTTTTCGTGTGTGCTTGAAGGTTTCGTACATTTTGTTATGGAAACATTTTTTTTTTTGTCCAAGTGATCTATTTGTTTGTCCAATCAATTTTTTTTACGTATAAGTGGTTTTGTATCTTGCCTGTCAATTTTTTTAATTTTTTAAGTTTAATGTCTGTCAAATATTTCTGCTTTAAATACTTTTGTTAAAATGCGGGCATTTTTGGTCGCAATCATTTGGTTGGACCAAACAGTTTTATAAATACGGGCATTATTTTCTTAATTTTTGTATGCAATACAACTTCAAGTTATTTTTTTCTTAAATTATTTTCAACAAATTTTTGAATACTTATCATTTTATTGAAATATTAAAATAAGCTTTCACCAATAATCGAAACTTTTTCATACCAAAATAAAGAGAACTTTCATGTATTCTATATTTGCTTACTCTAACCACTTACCATTTGTGCTCGTCACTGTTGTCGCTGAATTGTATTCCGCGTCTGAAACCGTTGATGTGCCTGGCACATCGCCACTCATATAATGTTGCAAAACACATGTTGCGTGCGGTCCCGTGGTGTGGTTATAAAATGTAAAGTGCGACACGCCCATTAGAGCATAAAACTCCAGATACTCCATTAAATACAGTGCCTGATCATAATTGAAATGAAAAGGTTTGACACAAATGGCGATTTTATCGGCAATTTGGTCACCACTTGGCGGCGGCGAAAATACTTTAGCAGATGATGCAGATGCAGCAAATGAATTTAAGGACACTGCTGCTGGTCTTTGGCGAGCGCCATCATATAAACGGTTGGCATTGTTGTTGCTGCTGCTTGAGTGATTCGTTGTTGTTGTCATTGTGGACGTTGGCGTTGCAAAATCCGCATCCCAATCAGTGTTGCGTAGTTCCAGAAAATTACCGGGTGGGGCACGTAAACGAGAAACGACACTTACATATTGTGGTACATTCAAATCAGGGTCGCGTATTGGGCAGAGTACAAAGCAGGCGCTATATTTAAGATTCCAATTTTCGCGTATTATCTGACGAAAATTCAATGTAGAAAACAAGCAAGGAATTTTAATCAAAAATAATTGAATTACGCGAAAATGAAATAAAAAGAAATTTTATATTTTTTCACAATTCCACACCAGCACTCACCTTAACTCTGGCCATCACTGTTGCAGACGTGTAACGCGGTGGCGTTGTCAGACGTTTTGATGTTGATGATGGCCCCGTACCATTGCGATTACTCGAATACCAGAAACGGCACCACACTCGCTCCGGTCCGCGTGTCTTAGTTGCACCAACAACGCGCACCAGTTTTGCACCATCTCGTCGATCATAATAGGCCGAAAAGACAAAAAATTTAAAACGTGTACCATTGACAACCTGCCAAGAGCCATCAGTTGGCGTCATGCCAATCGGATAATGCGGAAGCGTTTCTTCGATTTTTGCTGGCAACACTTTGCCCCATGGTATGATAGGTACATTGGCGCTGCCGCCGCCACCACCACCGATGCCAGCACCCACGCCGTAGCCATTTGCAGCAATGGGTGAATTTAGTAAAACACCAGCCTGACGACCAGCTTTGCCGTTTGCAGCATCTATTTTTGTGTGAGGAAGAAATCAAAAAAAAACGAAAAAATAGTGAGCTGAAAAATGAACTTGCAATGGATGCACAAATAATTTTCATTCATTGCTGCAATTAAAAATGTGACCAAAATATGAAATGTCCTTTGCATGATTGGTTTTTTTTTCATTTTATTTGGTGTGGCGATTTTTTCAATTTTCTACTCACCTTGAATTTTTAATTTATTATCATGAAATTGTATAAAACCTAATTTACTATCACTCAATAAGTTGTCATCCAATAGATCATAATCGTCCTGAAAGAAGAAAAATAAATTTTCAAAATTTCATGAGAGTATGAATTATGATGAAATTAAGGACTTTCAGGTAGTTGGTATCGTAATTTAAAATATTCATTGTTTTTCTAGTAAAATTTTGGTTTCATAATGTCTTGATAGAGCAAGTTAAAAAACCATAATAAAGATAGACGTAAAAAATGTCTTTATTATGCATTTTTAAAGCTCATAATAGGCTGATTATAAAGACATAAGGTGGTATGTTTCATATGTGCCACTATACTATACAGTTGAAAGACTTGTCACTTAATGTCTTTATAAGAACTTTCTTATTCACAATAAAAAGACACATTCGCGGCATGAAGTGACAAGTCAATAAACAACGACATAAATGTGCGTAGCAGTGCATGAGTTTGTTGTTTTGGTTATTTTTCTTAAGAAAATCAACGTATTGTAAAGAGCTAAAACTGGCTCCTTTGTCCTATTTTGTCCACCTATGCGTTAACTCATACACAATGAAAAAGTCTTCAGATTTGATTACATTGCTAATTGGCCTAGTATGTTAAAAAATTGACAGCTGTAGTAAAAAAAGTCCATCTTATTCGGATTTTTGAGTGAAGAGACAAATTTCCTCGCATCTCAACCTTTTTCTGTAATATAGTAACAATCCAGAATTATCTTATTGATAAAAATTCAACATTAATATGGCTTTTTTTCATTTTTTTTCGCCCGAAATAAAATTCTCTTAATATCCTCGTCCATTATATAATATTTCCTTATGAACAAAACCACTACGTTTACTTTATTAAACATTTTAACCACAACTCTTTTTTGACACATAAAAAACCGCATTTATTAAATTGTAAAAAATTAAATTAAAATGCATTAACTACCAGTATAAACCACAACTTTTGGAGTGCAATCCAAACCTATGTTAGAGCCAAATTTAATGTATGCAAATCCCTAACAGAAAAAATGCTATTAAATCTGAACCAGCTTTTGTTTTCCCATAAAAATGTGGTTTGCAACGTTTTTTTTTTTTTATTGCACACAAAAAAATGCGTTTCATTTTCATAACAATAACTATGCTTTTTTCGAGATTTATGCAAGCGAAAATTTCAAGAATTTTCTGCTTCGCATGCTATAGTCAGAGTTGAAGACAGAGCTTACCTTAACATTATCATAATCTGGCATTGAATCACCCAAACGGCTGCCTTGATTTCCATGTCGTAGTACAATCATCCCGCCGTGAGTTTTCTCATCGATCATGAAGAGCTACAGAAAAGTGGGAAAAAGTAGTTTGGCACAATATGAAAGAGTTATAAGTAAAATTTAAATGGGTTAACTTTATGTGAAAGAAGCTTAAAAGATACGTAGATATGCAAAAATTCTATGGTATTTTTTAATTTGAAATCAACATTCAAAAAAAAAAGGGGGAAAAAAGACACAATGACACCTTAGCCAACGTAGTTATGGCAATTTGTTTTCTTAAAATTGACCTTAATTAAATATTAAAATTAAATATTTTACATTAAACAGATTAATTACATTTTTGAATGATAATCGTTTGTATTACATTCTCCGAATAACGAATAAATAGCAATAAAAGGTTTCTGGAATTGTCAAATAATGCAAAACTTCATCAATGGCCAATCGCTTGCAATACAACTTTTGATCAAATTAATGAACAATCTTCGTCTACTTCTGCAAATTTACTTTAATGGCTTCAACTCGATTAAAGCGTCCTCGTTAAAGTGGTACGAAGTTAGACGGGGCCATATGAAGAGAATACGTTAAAACTGTTCATTGAACTTTTGACTAAAAACTCTTGCACAATGATGGCTCTAAGCGATGGTATATTGACGCGGTGCAAAATTCATGAGTCTTTCCACAAATTTGGCTATTTTTGACAGGCATTCTCACGCTAGCACTTCATGACGCCTAAATACTATACCGTCTGAAAGCTATGTTTTAATAGTTCCGAATACTTTTCATATAAGTATTCATGAATATATAGTAGACTCTGTTTTTCTTTTGCTAAAGCTCTCCCGATTTTTCTTCTACTGGCAAATTTTTAGAGAGCATAGTCAAGAGAATAAAACTCATCGAGAAAGGATTACACTACCCAACAAGATTTTGCACAACGAATGGCGATAACATTTTCTATAGTGAAATTTCTTGTAGATTCCGAATATCGCAATGGTTTTTTTCGATTGGCCCCAATTTTTCATATAAATGGCATCACTTAAAAAATTCACTTTTGAGAGTATATACTTCACATAAATGCTAGTAAGAACTTTAATTGTCAGCAAACCGATTTGAAACTTTCTATTTAGTGTAGAGGAGAGTCTTAAAAATATTTTAAGACTCTCAATCTCAATTCAGAATGGTACACAATCATTTGTTTGCCAAAAGCCTTCAATATAATAAGCAAAGCCAACAAGCAACATAGGATCATTCTTTACCATGACAACACGAGCTCTCACACATCGCCCGCAACAACTCAATAGTTGACTGGTCAAAACATCGAATTGATCGTCCATGCAGTCTTAATTTGGCTCCTCATGACTTTTTTTTTGCTCTGACCGTCGAAAATAAACTACTTTGGCAGTGATTTTTGGCGCCAGAAGATGTGGTTGATGCGTTCAAAATTTGAAGACATCGAAATGGCAAAAGTGCTACGAAAATTATTTTAACCGTATTCGGAAAAAATCGAATGGCACATAAAAACATCGACGGCAACAACAATAATATTTGGAATGTACAGAAAAGCATCGAAAAACTTTGATGTCTAGTATATACCATTGAATAGTATTGAAAACACTGAATAAACTTATGAAATAATCGAATAATTTTGAAAAACACCGAATAACTCAGGCTGATAAAATTTAAGATCTAGAAACAAAAATTAGTGGTTTTGCTGACCATTTTTGCCATATGGTTGGGGCAAAAGGTCGTCAAAATTATAAGTTTTCACAAGAGATTTCATTTCAAAAAGGAAACAAATATTTTGAGAAAAATCTGAATTAATTTTGAAGACAATGAGTAATAGTTTCAGATATTCCATCGACTCATGTCGAAAAGTCTCATCCTACACTGAAACATAATCTCCAATATGACAAAAAACAGCGTTTCTTTGCACTTTTAGCTTAGAATATTTTGAAAATCAGAGCTGATGGGTTGAACCAGAAGTCAAATTCGGATTCAGCGCGTCAAAAAACTTTCGGAAAGTATAGCCTCGTTTTTGGGTCTGATGTAAAGGAAAATTTTGTCGATCTAACTTAATTAATGTCAAAAGGTATTAAAGACAATGAAAAACTCTAAAACAAAGGTCGAAAGACTCGAATAGTATTGGAAAATCACAAAAAAATATAATGAAATCGATGAGTACCAAACAGTATCAAGTAATACCAAGAAAGGGGAACATACATATGTGCATATAAAACATATGTCGAAAAACATTGAGGAGTTGGAAAGTTTCGAATAGTATGATATAGGATCAAAAAGGTATCCTCCTACAAATATCATTTAAGTAAGTAGGTCAAATCACCCCAGCTTTTGGGGGCCCCAGATGATTCTCTTTATGACCAAATATTTCGATTTTAATTTTTTTGATTTTTTTTTTAAAGACAATTAACGATAAGGTTTGTTGTTTTCAATCATATGCCAGGTTAATATAATAAAATAATTTTATACCAAGAATTACCTCCTTGTAATTTTTTCTCAATATTAAAAGTTGCAAGTGTTAATAAAAACCCTTCTGGAATTAGGAACTTATTCTTTCCTATACACGTTTGCTCTCCATTATTTTGCTTTCTTGAGTAAGAAAAACTTTTTTCTAACTATTCTTTGTCTCTAACATATTTAAGTTTCTCAAAGAATTTTTGCTCATATTTAACAAATAAATCTTCAATTTAAAATATTTTTCAACTTACCTCAGTCAAAATAATCATACCAAAAATGGCGAAAAATGCAATAACAATGAGAAAACTCATGCCAGCACGTTCTCTGGATCCCCAATTGTTTTTCTTGCCACGTTTGGAAGACGTTGAACTGCCAACAGATGAACGATGGCTGCCACCACGGCCACTGTCACCATAGTGATGACCATGACTATGACTATGCTGATGATAGTGATGCTGATGATGATGCGGATGATGATGATGCAGATGATAGTTGTCATCGTCATATGAAAGATGGTGTGAATGATTTGTTGATTTTAAATTGGTCGTTTCTCCAACACTGCCACCAGCACTTCTAACGCTGTTGCTACTGCGATTACAACCACCATCTGATAGCAGTGCTGTGGTAGAAGAATTTGAGTACAAAGACAAAGTTGAGCCGGTGCGACAAGTGGAATTGCCGCTTTGTAATGATGACATTGATGATGTTAAATTTGAAGTTGATAATGCAAAATTGCCACTAGTTGCTAAAGTCGCAACTGCTGTTGCTGTTGCTACTGCTGTGGTGGTGGTCGATGATGCGGCTTTGGAGCCCCCCATAATGGTGTCACATTCTAATTTTGGGGGGCTCCGACTGAGTAGCATTTTTCAATGTGTCGGTTTTATTTGTAGATTTTTTTTTTAAGGAATTTTGGTTTGTAAATATTTTCTGAGGGTTTGATTGATTTTTAATTTTGTATGATATTTTGTTATTTTCACTTTACAAAGCACTTGTTGTTTTTGTTGTTCTTTTGATCATTTATGTACTTTATTTAGTTTTAATTAGTCATTTGTTTTAATTATTGTTCATTTGCAGCGAATTACACTAAAATCATTGAAGAAACAAAAATAAAATGTAGAGAAATTAAGTTCTAATAAACGAAAAGATAAGAAAAAAAAGATATTTCTTCAATATCCAATGACAAAAATTGTATAAAATTAAGAAAAAATAACATAAATAAAACAAAAAATACAACAAATAAAATATTCTAATAATTTGGTATTTAATTTCAGTAGATTCTCTGAAGAAAACAATGCTCAAGTTCTATATCCTCTCTATAAAAAATTATTTTTGGTAATTTATTTTTCTTTCGCTAATTTTTGAGCCAAACATGAAAATTTCAAAATGCGATAACTCGGGAAAAAAGACATTTCAGAAAACTCAACGGTATTTGAAGGAAAAAGAATCCCACACATACTTTTTGAAAAAAAAAAAAAAAAAAAATTACGGTTCTTCATAACCTCAAAAATGTAAAGAAAACAGTGCTTTTTGCACTTTTAGGCTAGAATATCTCAAAAACCTTACGCGATAGAACAATTCTGAGCCCGAATTCAGTTTCAGAGTATACCAAAACACAATAAATCAGCACTAGATTCAAAAAAGGAAAAAAAGTTCCAATTTGTAGGACTGTGTAATCCTTAAGAAAAGCATGGCTGCAGCATAAAAGGAGTAATAGCGAATAAGGTTTAGTCTTAATCTCATATCCTATTCAGTATGTCAAGAAAAATCACTATTATATAAGAAAATTTTTCCATTTTTGCAGTAGTCCCTTAAGTTTCGTATTTAAAATAAAATTTCTTTATTGAAAAAAAAAAATAGTATGAGTAAGTCATACTCTGAAGTTTTTGTTTACGGAGCCAAAAGCTTAGCCTGACCAATGTTTTGCTAGAAGTAAACAAAATTAGTCATTGAAGGTACTCTCTGGAGTCTACCTTTCTTTTGCAAACTTCATAATTCTAGAATTTGAGGTTTGATTTGAGCGAAGATTCTTAGTCATTCAGGACAGAGTTCCACTTATTAAGAGTGCATCGTGGTGGCTTGAAAATTGGTTTAACAAAACTCAACGGAAATGTTTTTTGAATCTTTTGACTAAAACATTATCTTACAAAATGTTACTGCCCAGGGAAGAAGAAAAGCCTTTAAAAATTGATCAAGAACCCAACACTTAGAACAAGTATTATCAGACATTACTTTAAGAAAGCTGGCTTTTATCATATAATAAAGATGATAATAAAGCGAGAAGGCCCCACCCAAATAGTCCTCAATTGTGAGTTTATTTGAATAAAATAAACACAATTGCAGAAAATAATTTCACGACTCGATTAAAGGATCAGAATAAAACTTCCTCATGACCGTTTATCAGAAATGTGAATGAATGCATTCATTTTCAATTTATTAGCGACTTCAAGTGATTTGTAAAGAATTAAAAATGATTTGAGGTGACTTCAATGCAATCAAAATTCTTCCAATTATGATTCCAATCAAAAACGTGACGTCACCAAAATAATTGCATTCTTTTGTGATAGAAACGGCTGCAAGATTATGGCATTGAAGTCTACAGGTGACTTAATTTTTAAATAGCTCGACTCTGAATGCTGTATTTTGGCAGTGACTTCAATGGATTTCAATTGCAAATGAATGCACTCTTTCACAGCTCTGCCGTTTATATTGAATAATGAAGAACAAGATTTCACATTTTTTTAATGTCTTAATACGCTAACTATTCGCCCCACCCTGGGAGATAAAGCACCGCTCAACTCCCAGTACAACATGTAAAGGGTGATCCAATACGAGATCCCCTTTCCAACTGGGTCATTTTGACAGCTGTCATGTGTCAAATGGCTTGTGCATATGACGTTTGTGTTCAGTATTCAATACAACTCAATCATGAATGGACTTACCCCTGGAAATACACTACCACAATCAGTCATCAGTTAGAGAATGTTATAGAGTTCTTCAACATCATTTTGGTCGTTATGAGCGTCAAACTGAGCGCACTATTCGTAACACCATCACCAAATTTCGAACCAATTTTACACTATTGGACATTTATCATTCAACCAGAGTGCATACAGCTCGTAATTTTGAGAATATTTCTGCAGTAGCAGAAAATGTTCGCGAAAACCGTGAACAATCGATTCGTCGCCGATCTCTTATGAATTATTGTGGCGTATCTTGAGGCGTGATCTTGGTCTGACGGCAAAATACAGCTCGTACAAGAATTGAAGCCGGTTGATATTGGTGTACGTTTTAATTTCGGCTTATGGGCCTTACAACAACTTCAAAATTGTACTTAGCGACGAAGCTCATTTCGGTTGAACGGCTACGTTAACAAGCAAAATTGCCGTACTTGGGCCGATGAACAACCAGAAGCAATCCAAGAGCTTCTAATGTATCCCTATAAATGTACTGTTTGATGTGGTTTATAGGCTTGAGGCATCATCGGACCGTATTTCTTCAAAAATGCGGATGGAGCCCGTGTTACGGTCAATGGTGCTCGCTACAGTGCAATGATCAATGAAATTTTGTTGCCAAAAATTCAGGATATTGGTGTAGCCGACCTCTGGTTTCAACAGGATGGCGCAACATGCAATACAGCTGGAGAAACAATCGCTTTGTTGAGGGAAACGTTCCATGGAAACATCATCTCAAGAAATGTTGTAGGAACCGAACTATTATTTCAAATAAAGACTTGCATCAATACATTGATTTTTATGTATTTTATTTAGAAAACATAGTAGGAAGCACTTATTGGATCACCTATTACTTGTTCACTCCGCGAGCATTTTTTTTTCCATCACTTTTTCAATCAATCAATATTTTTAATTAACGTCATCTTTTATAATTTGAAATTGTCCAGTATACACATAAGGGGCAAGCATTACACATATTTGCAGCAAAACAAAAATTAGAAAAAAGAGTAATTTTGCCTAAAAGTGGCTGTGCCGTTCTCCCAGATCTGTGTAATATTATAAACTCTATGATTTTTTACCTACATAGATCATTAAAAATAAATTATTTGTAGTGCCAGTTGCTAAGTAATGGGCGATCGACGAGTATCATAAGAATCTTCATGATTTCTATGTATCAGGCTAACGTGCTGTTTCACTGTTGAATTCTCAGTTGTTTAAAAAGTATTGGGCTTACGAATGCTAGAGTTCATCTAAAAAAAATATTTGCTGATATTCAGGAATTGTGAATACTATTGTCAACATTTTTCTTTCTTATTCAAATTCAAATAGGCAACATTTTCTCATTTTGTTTTGTACAAAGCTTTCTTTTCTCGTATTGAATTTCTTTTCTTATTCAAATTCAAATGACGAAATGTAGAAAATGTTGAAAAATATTAAAAAAATAAATAAAAACCTAAAAAATGTTATTACTATTTTAATTGGAGTAGGATTTTACTATAGTTTGTATTAATTTTTCTTTCTTATTCAAATTCAAGTAGGCAAAATTTTCTCATATTGAATTTATTTTCTTATTCAAATTCAAATTTAAAAATGTTAAAAAATATTCAAAAACTTAAAATATGTTAGTACTATTTTAATTAGAGTAGGATTTTACTATAGTTTGTATTCATTATTCTTTCTTATTCAAATAGGCAAAATTTTCTCATATTGAATTTATTTTCTTACTGGCGGAGAGCTCGCTGTAGAAAAATCGAGTGTATAAGATTAAAGGATGGGATACATGGGAAAGATAGTGATGCATTTTGGTGAAACTAACGAACCAAGGTTGCCTTGTCAAAGCCCGTCCCTATGCCCGAATTTTAGCCCATTTTGTTGCTTGCACATCATAAATTATGATTCATGCCGAACTCATTTCGAGGAGGAATTCTGACACGAAATCGACTCTTCACGGCGAATTTCTAACTGCTGCCATGATATTCTGAAACATGAGTCTGGCATGAGATGAATACACATTTTCATGTATATATAATTTTTGGCACGTCCCGTTGTTTTTTTTCTTTTTTTTTCATAATAAAATTACTCCCTTAACATCTCATTCTACAGGGTGTTTTTTTTAGAGGTATAGAGCTTCGAATTGAAATAAAACACAAGAAAATCGTTTTAATGTCCATCAATTTGGCTTTATTGGAAGGATAATTTTATGCCATTAATGTTTAAATATGATTTCGGGCATGTGGCCGCCGCGGCTGGCTCGAATAAAGCCAATTCTACAGGTCCAATTTTGAACCACTTTTTCGAGCATATGGGGCCGTATGTCGGCAATAACGCCACGAATGTTGGCTTCCAAGTCCCCTAACGTTTCTGGTTTGTTGGCGTAGACGAGCGACTTCACATATCCCCAAAGAAAATAATCCAATGGTGTCAAATCACACGATCTTGGTGGCCAATTGACAGGTCCATTCCGCGAAATTATGCGCTCATCGGATGTTTCCTTCAATAAATTGATTGTGACGTGCGCTGTGTGGCATGTAGCGCCGTCTTGTTGGAACCACAACTCATCCACATTCATGCCATCCAATTCGGGAACAAAATAGTCGGTTATCAGGGCTCTATACCGGACTCCATTAACGGTAACTGACTCTCCAGCATTATTTCGGAAGAAGTATGGCCCAATGACTCCACCAGCCCATAGAGCACACCAAACAGTCAGTTTTTGTGGATGTAATGGCGTCTCAAGGGTCTCATGTGGATTCTCTTCACTCCAAATGCGGCAATTTTGCTTGTTGACGTAGCCATTCAACCAAAAATGAGCCTCATCACTGAACAAAATTTTGCGATGAAAATCAGCATCGAGATCAATCTCATTTTCGGCCCATACACCCAAATCACGACGCATTGCATGGTCTCGCGGCTTTAATTCTTGCACAAGCTGGATCTTGTAAGGTCGCAAGCCAAGATCTTTGCGCAAAATCTTCCATAAAGTTGATGGACAAAGCTCGAATTGCTGTGCACGGTGGCGAATCGATTCATTCGGGTCCTCTTCAACATTTTGCTCTACAGCGGCAATTGTTTCTTCGGTGCGCACTGTTCGACGTCTCTGCGGATGCGTATTATCACATAGAGTAAACGTAGTGCGAAAACGACCCATGGTTAACCGAATTAATTGCTCTGATGGACGATTATGTCGACCATAAAATGGACGGAGCTGGCGGTAAACTTCGCGAACTGAACCATTATTTTCGAAATAAATTTGCACGATTTGCAAGCGTTGTTCTTTTGTCAACCTGTTTATGATGAAATGGCAAACCAAACTGAACATAAATGACATTAAAGTTGCCAGATTTGACCATAAAATGCCAGTTTTATCTCTATTCGAAAAACAAACCTCTAAAAAAAACACCCGTTATCTTCTCTCTTCAAAACTAACAAAACAATTGAAAGAGAATTTGTTCTTTGAAATTCAAAGCCAAATACAAACGGTTTCAATGAAAAGAAAAAAACAACAATATAATGGATCAGCATAACCATATGCAACGAAAAATCAAGCGAAAATTTTTGTGTGAGGATTTTACACCAACTTAATCCTAACGTTAAAAAATAACAAAAAAATAAGTATGCAATAACCTTCTTTAGCAGCAATATGTTGTTTTAAAAAAGAAATTATTAAAATCGGTTCAGTATATCTTGCGGTTTGGCGTTACAAACCATTTCCATATAAGCAATTTTATATAAATAGTATAGATATAGATGAGTTTTCCCATACTTTTAAATCTTTCCGGTTAACAAAAAACGTCAAATCGGCTACAACTACTATTAAAAAGTCCAAAGTTCAATAGCTAAGAGTGCTCATAGTTGTAGTAGCTGAACTTTTTCATTATTATTTCATGCAGAATATTTCAAAGAGTTTCAGTTCTCAGAATGATTTGTGACTTCCAAATTTTTTTTTAACCAAAAACAAAATTTTTTTTTTTTAATTTGTTTTTAGTCGACTGAATGTTATTAATTAATTTGAAATTTTTAATCGAACTTTACAGTCAATTGCAGTAACCAATATTCTTGTGAAATTTCACAAATCGGTTAATGCTTTATAAACAAACATGACAAAGACAACAAATGGAACAATTTAACCTGGTAATTGGTGACATATGTTTCGGCTATTACCACATATATACACATATTCATATGTATATACATAGCCTCATCAGACCAGTTTTGGTTAATTTGTAATGTGATTCGAACCCCCGACCATTCCATGAATTATATGTGGACGGCCGCTCTAACACTTGAGCCACGGAGGTTGTGCTGAACAACATGTACAAAGTGCAATTTATATTATGCGATTGCGCCATCTGTTGTCATTTTATTGTCATTTCTCGTTTGTTTATAAAGCATTAACCGATTTGTGAAATTTCACAAAAATATTGGTTACTGCAATTGACTGTAAAGTTCGATTAAAAATTTCAAATTAACCAAAAACAAAATTATGTGAGGTTCTAGAAAACATACTATTAAAATTGTTTACAAAACAAAAACAAAAAAAAAAAAAATTTACCACAACAACACAAAACCAACAATGCAAGAGAAAAACATAACTTCCGGTACGAAAATGCATTGAGTTGAAAGGGAAATTATATAGTAAAGAGTGGAAATTAACAGAAGATGAAAAAGAAACAACAAAAGTAGAGAGTATGATAAAGACGAAACTCACATAATAGAAAAGCAATTTTGAATTACTTGTATGTGCAATGGAAAAATCAATAATCCTGACTGTTGCAGCAAGAATAATGACACTGAACTACTAGCAATTGTAGGAGCTTCCAGTTAATGCATTTCCAATAAATCATTAGTTATTTCTTCACATTATCACAAACGGAGCACTCATATAGAAAGGACTTTGATTATGATATTTTGCCAAGGCAAGCCTTATCAAAACTTTTTTTTATGCATTTTTGTGCTAAACTCTTAAGTTGCAATTTTCTTCACTATTTTATTAAAAATTATATATATCAACTTTGTTTTCACTTCTTAATAAATAATATTTTGAAAACTTTTAAGCTGCAAATTTACAAAATTTTCAACACTTCCGCGTAGACGAAAAATTTTCACATGCTAACAAATTGTCTACGATTTTCAATGCTTTTTAGAAGCAGCCAACTAAAGCAAGTGTCAAAAGTTCCTACATGCGGTAAGAGTAGGACATGCGCAGTTATTGGCCAAATCATATCATTGGGAGAGTATATAGTGTTGCCAGTTGTTTCAGCATGGAAATTTGAAAATGAAAATTTTCTTAATGTAGGAGTATCACATTGGTACTTAGCCAATACGGAAAATCGTAATAGGGAATCAGAATAAGGTGAACAGTTCAAAGCTAAATTGTTTGTTGTATGGACTGATGGCTATGTAAGAAAACCTCTACTAGACAGTGTCACTAAGTTTCATGACCACGCATTTTAAATTTTCATCGATTTATTCAAAATTTTTCGACTTTGTCAATATTTTTCGATCTTCTCAACATTTTTTTAGACTTATCAAAATTTAACTACCTTTGTCGAAATTGTTAACATTTTTTTCGAATATTCCGAATTTTTCAACATTTTTTGGAATTTTGAAAATTTTTCAACTTTAGCATTTTTTTTGAAAATATCTAGTCGTAGTATTGGAATGTCTTAAGCGCCAAAAATTTAAATTTACGACATATTTTCCATATGTTTTTGCTTTTTTTTAGATTTTATTGGTTTGTTTTATATTGGCCTGTAAGGGACATACGTCTTTTCGAATGAAACAAAAATTTATTATTGTTTAACGTAATGCAAGTGCATAGATTTCCGGCAATCAGTATATTAAGTGCATGTATAGGTTCATAGGCTACTGAATATGTCATAAAGAAAGGAACTAAGACGTTCACGGGTTTTTATTGCAGGAATCGGTCAATGAATCATTCAGGAAGAGAAAACTGCAAAGTGCTATTAAATTAGAGAGTGAAAATCGGAGATATGGGTAAAAATGGACCTTTTTTAGTTTTATCAATATGCCTCGCAAACGAAGTAAAATTTCGACGTACTTCGCAGAAGACTTTTTGTAAAGAATAAAATTTCTCATCGAAATGGTTTATTTAAAAAATGTTGGAAAATTTTTTTTGGGCCAAAAATGTTGAATCGAACAAAGAAAAAAAAAAAAACCAAAATTTAGTTTTTTTTCACTTTTTTTTGCTTTTTTGCCTCTAGATTTTTTTGGGGTAGAGATAAAAACAGGCATTGCTCTATAAAAAAAATTAAACAAAATTTTCTTTAAAACGTTGCATCAAAAAATTTTTTTCGTTAAAAATTGACCGAAATATGGTCACTCGAACATAGCTTTTTATCGATTTTTATACCTTTTATACAGATATTGTTTTCAGTTCTCAATAAAAATACCTGACGTAACTTTGAAAAATAATTCATACAATATGTGAGGGGCACGCTTTCAATAAAAAATTTATAATTTCCAAAGTTATGTCGGGAATTTTATTTTGAAAGCGAAAACATTCTAAGAATTGATTGAAGATGTTAAAAAAAAAAACCAAAAAAAAAAAATGTTATGTCGAAAATATTTGAGAAAAATTTTCATGTATAAAAAAAAATTAATTATATAAATAAAAAAATTAATGTTCAAAGAAATTTATTTAATTTTTTAACGGGCAAGATAAAAATAGCTGAATTTTGGTTTCCGAATGATTTTGGTACAAGCAACTCAAATTTAAAGTCCGTTTTCCAAAATTTTTATTGTTTCGGCAGCCAGGTGCAAAAAATTGAAGACCGTCTGTAGAAGGTCTTGCCCGGGTAAGGGTCATAAATGAAACAGGTGTTTTTTGTTGATTTACAACAAGTTTTTAATGAACTAAAGTAATAAAAATTAAAGATCAATAATATTTTTCATGCATCATGAACGCACATGTTAGTCTCTGAAACAATTTTTGGTCTTTGTAAGGCATTAACGTATATTACATTTTGCGCAAAAAGCATGCGTAACGGTTTTTTTTTGCACAATGACTTTTTTAAGCCCCAATCAAGCATATGGTTCAGCTCATCAAACCCTATGTCCTCCACAGGGTGTACTGCTCTTTTTCCAACACTGCCACTGCTAGGATCAGGCTGTGATCGTCTTGATGGCCGACAAACAGTTTGTTTTTCGGTGCGTCATATCCTTTTCTCTCATTTTGTCTTCCCCAGATTTTCGACAGTACATAATAAATGAATGAGTATCAGCCATATCGAATAAATGATAAAATATGCGCGATATGGTATCCATGGTTCATATGCGCAAACCGTTTCTCCCCATGTAAGAATCCATGAAATCTACACCACCCATGTAAGCGATGTTCTCACGAGTTATGTCTGGGCAGTTTACTTCAAACCTTTGGACACCTACATAGGTTGAACAGACTCGAACGTTTCTGGTGTCTTTCCAGAAAACCGTGGCTACAATTGGGTATTCTGTTCGCTCTGATGGTATCTAACGAAAATACACCTCGAGCTCGCAAATAAACCAGAAGTGGCAATGACGAGTGAAAGTTAGTAGAGTATATAGTTGAGGAAATCAGGTATTGTTTGAGATAAATGAATTACGAAGTTGTGGATGTCTGCAAGATCTGGTGTTTCTGCTACAACAGTGCTATCTTCTGCACCGTTATATGCCTCAAATCGATAGCTATCACCACTCCATTCACCGATCCATTGATATCACCACTTGATTCCCCATTTATGTGGTTTATTTGGCATATACTGCCGCAAATGAAGTACTGCCTTTGTTTTTCACATTTGCTCATCAACACATAATCGAAAATTTTTTGGAACAGAATCGAAGCATTCAACGTGTCAACAACTTTGCTTATACGAAACAGTGGATCATACCATGGCTCAAATTTTTTGATGCGGTTACTTTCATCAGCAAACGACAAACGCCCTTTTATAGGTCGAAACTTTTTCCAGGGCAAAGCATCTGGTATGTGTCCAAATCCAAATTTTGTCCATTGTGCCTCTATGTTTGGATAAATACCTTTTTATATGTAATAAAGCAAGAACACAATAATAAACAAAACTCTAAGTTGCAACGTATTCTATCATGCGCGCAAAATTTTTTTTTTGCCTTACACGGGCAAGACTCAAAAACGGTCTTCACAAAATATACACCGGTAAATTTTTATCCTCTAACAAACCAGGCGGTAATTATGAAAGCAAATTGTGTTATATACTTACCAAAAAAAAGTTTATTTTTATTATTGAAATTTTATTATTTTTTACAATAATTTATGCGTCTGTTTTTACTATTGTTTCTCACTTGAATGCTTGTAGCTACCTAACCAAATAAGCTTATCGCTTAAAACTTCGTCGTGTAATCCGTGTTCAATCAATAACAAATGAGGGCATGTCTGATCGTGTGACAAATATGTGATTTAGAAAAGCATAAGCAAACACCTTCCGCAGAGGACTTAATTAGCAACGTAAATTCATAAAAAACTCAATAACACAGCACGTGTACTCTTAATGGGGTGGGGTAGGGTTTTCCCAAATTTTGTTTTTTTCATTTTTTTGATAGTTTAACTTTTCAAAAGTATCCTGTTGAAATTTTAGGTCGATTCGAGAAAACTGACGAAGATACAGTGTCTTGAGTCTCGATGATTCTGTGTAAGTATATGAAAAAAAGACAGTGCTAAAACTTTAAACATGATTTTCTCGAAACTAACTTTTCAAAGTCGGTGAATACTTTTTCTCAAAAACTACTAGACCGATTCTCTTGAAAATTGACACACTCTTTTAATAGATATAAAACTAGGTAATGACGAAGGGTTTAATTTTTTTTGCATTACAACTAGTTCTGCAATAATAAATACACTGATTTTTGCCTTTTTTTTTAAAAAAAGAAAATCGTTTTTTGGCTTAAAAATCGTCAAAGAAAAAAAAAAAACCTTCGTCAATATCTTGAAAAACTTATAAGCTAACCAAATTTTTTTGTTTTTTTTTTTTTCAGATGATAAAGTGATGTGATAAGTTGTCCACAGCAAACCACCTTTTTTTTCAGCGTCCGCGGAAATTTGCTGCCAATGGCTAAGTTTACAATATTTTTTAATGAAATTTTCAAAGAATACTCCTTAAATATTGAGCTTTTATATGCTCTTTAAATAAATAAATTTACTTTTACCATACCACTAAAAAACATTTTTAAACTTATGCCTAAAATGTAGCGCCAAAACCCTACCTCCTTCTTAAGCGAAGCTTAAAATCAACATGGATGCCTATTTGCTCGCCTTATTGTCGTCTGTCGAGCTTGAACCTAATTAACTGACGAAGTGCTTGCTTCATGAAAAAAATTCAAGAAGCTTTTTTATGGAAAATTTTATGATCTCTCCAATAGGTTAGGTCCCGTTTATGTAAAATTTTTTTTTTCACGAGATATAGAGACAAATGTCTTGTCAAGCATTTTCCCCATACAAATCGTATGGAAAACAAAAAAGCTCGATGAGCCACCAGTAAATATTAATACTATGAGCTATAATTTCAATAGAATTTTTCTTTTGAACCTGTTTTAAGCAAAAAAAAAAAGAAAATTTGAATCACCCTAGTACATACATATATATATCTTATCGAATTATTTAAAACAAACTGTAGTTTTTGCTTCGATGTGCAGCGTAAATTTCCATAAACTAGTTTACTATATGATAAAAATGGAGCAAGTTAGTTTTTAACTTGATCTATATCCGCACAATTTATACTAATGTAAAACACTTGTTTCGATTGTCTGACTATAACTGAACGTTTATTTAATTAGGCTATGGTATATATTAGATTTCTAAATAGAACATATTATTACGCTACGTTAACATAATATTTACTTATGTACATAGCAATCCACCTCTTTTTTTACAAATTGAATATAACACACCCTTTATGTATTAAAATAAAATAGAAATAACAGATATATTATTTTGTGAAAAATTACATAAATATATCCCATCAACTAAATTTATCATTTTTTATTTTTAAATCTTAAGTTTGGCTTTACTTCTTGTCAACATTTGTTCTTTATTTTTACGTAGTACTTTAGTCATTTACTTGTTTTGACAATATCACAATCAGGTGATCTTTATTTATTAAAAGCCACTACTTTTGTATAGAATTTAAACTTCGAAATTTTAACAATATATTTCTTAATTTAGTATATTTTTATATATACAGCTGTGATTAAATAAATAGCACAATTTTTCTTAATTTTAAAAAATCAATTTTATTGAAAGCAACTTATTTTTCCAGAACTATGGAGAGACATAAATTTAACTTAATGTATTACTAATCAATTTAACAAAAAAAAAAAAAAAATTGAAATCAAAATTAAAAATCTTTGAATCATTTTACAAAAATGGCTCACATGGTCGTTATGAGCTGTTCATATAAATAGCACAAATACTAAAATATGCATTTTTTTTTGTTTTTTAATTTAAGGATTGAACAAAATCTGCATGTACATGATTAAGGATACTTTATATTTTGTATTAAATCCTTTATTTTGTATGACCGCTTCGCATCTTCGGCGCAAGCTCTCCAAAAGCCTTTGATAACTCTCTTTAAAAATGAATACCGATATGTCAAAATTTTTTAAAATTCTTATTTGAAAGTTTTGCCTTTACTTTAAGCCTCAATTTTCTTTGGGATTAAGGTCCTGGGCAGCTCAAAATGCTTATTTTCTCTCGCTGAAACAAGGTTCTTATAATCTTGGCCGTTGTTTTGGGCCGTTATCATGAATGAAGGTCCAGGTTTTATTGGCATTGGAATGAAGAATATGAGCTTGACGTAACACGGAACCTAATATAAAGACGGCTAAATGAAGCAAATCTGCTCGGGGGTTCAGCTAGAAAAAAGCCACTACTGTCAAAAAAATATGTGAAGAAGCGTTTGTACTTTGACAAGGAATATCAAAGAAAGGATATCCAGTTTTAGAAAAATATACTTTGGACTGATGAGACAAAGAGAAATCGACTGGCTCCAGATGGAAAAACATTTCTTAGTCGGCTGTAAATCAAACCTTGAACCCAAGATTCACCTGGAAAACAGTAAAGCATGCTGCAGGCAGAATTATGATTTGGGGTTCATTTTCGTGGTACGGCGTTGGACCAATTGAATTAATAAAAGAGAAATGGACTAATTCCGGTACTTAAATAAGTGCACCAATGTGATGGAGCCATTTGTTTTTGAGTCGAGCCAATAAAATTAATCTCCATGCATGATCATAAAAACCTGCCGTCAGAGAGTGAAAATAAGCGTTTTGGATTGGCCAGTTCAAAGAAAATTGCCAAAGAAAATTTGTGGGGTGATGTAAAGGCAAAACTTTCAAATAAGAATTCAAAAAAATGTTGACGAATTGTTGACTATAGCCCAAAAAGCTTGGTATTCATTCCTAAAGAGAGGTGTCAAAGGCTTGTGGAGAGCTTGAGCCGAAGAAGCGAAGCGGTCATACAAAATGGCGGATTTAGTACAAAATATAAAGTATTCTTTATCATTTACATGCAGATTTTGTTCAATCCTTAAAGTAAAAACAATAAAATTCCAAATCCTAGTATTTGTGCTATTTATATGAACAGCTCATTATGGCCATATGAGCCATTTTTGTATAATGATTCAAAGATTTTTAGTTTTGATTTCAATTTTTTTTTTATTAAATGAATTTATTGGTAATACATTAAATTAAATTTATGTATCTCTATAGTTCTTTAAAAATATGTTCCTTTTAAAAAAATTGATTTTTTTTAAGCTTAAGAAAAAATGTGCTATTTATTTGTTCATGGCTGTATATATTAAATATGTTATATTATAATTCTTATGCCATTTATGTTTACTACATTTTTTCAACATAATACCACGTACCCATTTATAATAATTACACTAGTTAACACTACAAATTTACCATTAATAAGAGGTTACTTTTCTTATATATTTTTCCCGCAAAATTCGGAAATGAAAATTTTTTTTTTGGCACATTTCTTGAGACACAGTGATTTTTTCATTATTTCATTAAATTCTTATTAAAGTGTAAAGAGTTCGAAAAAATCACAATATCTTAAAACATTTCCATAAAAACAATTTAGCCCTCCTTTTCAATTTCAGCGAGAAAAAAAAATGCATGAGAAATGTTTAGAAAAAAAAGTCTTTTTGTAATAATGAAATTCAACAAATTGTCAAAAAAATCCATTTATTCAGAAAATGGATACATTCATTCAAACGCGTTGTCATTCCTTGGTCGATTTTTTTTAGTAAATCTTTGTTTTTGCGTAAAAGTATCAGCGTTACGTGCTTGAAATAAAATTGGAAGTTTTTGATCGATCACAGAGTATGTTACACTCTAAAATTTGATTTTTTTAAAAACCTGGCTTGTTTTCATCGAGATCTATTGAACCGGTAATCCAATGATAGATCCAATCACATGCGTTTGTTTGTCATTATAATACCTTTAATTTGGTGCCAAATGAAAATTAATATTTCTAACTGATGAAAGTGTTCGATATTTTCTGTACTTTTTTCCAGTGTGATGCATTTCTTTTCTCTCCAAAATAGTTGGTCACGCTACTCATAAGTAACATTTATTATTTTGTTCTATAATATTTATATTTATTGCTTTTAATATTTATGTGTGTAACAATATTATATTTAATATATATATTTTAAGCTAAGCGATGACTTCATTTTAACAATTAAAAGAGAATTATCGATTTATAAATGTCAAATCCATTGGCCATAAACAGACAATAGTCAATACCAACAGTCTATGTTTAAAAACATCAACCAGGATCATAGTTAACATTTAAAGACAGAAACTGAAGTCAAAATGTTTTCCTTTCGCAGTACGCACCTAAATTTTACACTCCACCACCAACCAACCAGACACCGATGCTTACCTACATTTATGCAAAATTTCTGAACATTGCCAATTGCCAGCCAGAGTGATGAGGCGCTGTCGAAACTGAAGCTATGTACCTTAACATGTCTGTCAATAAATGCACCTTTTTGCTAATTAATTACCTTGGCCGAGTGCCAGTGGAGGTTATCTGTTGGATAACAGTAGTGGTTGCGAAAAGAGAGATAGAAAAGATAAATAGAGATAGCGAACATTTACTGAACTTATATACTCGTATAAGTCAGTATTGAGAAGAAACCAAAAAACCTTTACATTGTAAAAATATTGTTTTTTAACAGTTTTTCCGGAAAAGCATTGTCCAAAGTTCATATAAAGATCTGTAAGTTATATATATACATAGATATATCTATTTCAATCTGTTCTGAAAATTTTTTGCTTACCGAATGGTTAAAAAAAACATAAAGTTTAGCATTCTGCTGAAGATAATTTTTTCCTGAAAAAAAGTTTCTAAAGGTCCTTAGGTTTTCCGGAATATTTAATTATAGAAGCTTGAGCTGTTTTTTTTTTGTTGCTAATGGGTTTCAAAAAAAAAAAAAATATTTTTTAGTAGCGCCTTAAATAACTTTTGTTGTATTTTTTTTGTTCTCTGAGAACTTTTTTTTCAGAACATAAGTCATAGAGGTCTACCATGAGAGCACTCGAAACGCTCATCATAAAAACTTCCGAATGCAATAAACTAAGAATACAAGAACGTCGTGATGAGTGACTTGATGGCAGTATCAGGTGCACTCATTCAGATCATAGCAAGAATCAATTTTAAGGAAGAGACACATAATGCTTGATATAAGAAATTCTTCCTTAAGAGCAATACATTTTTTTTTAGGAAAAGTCACCCAAAATATGGAAGTAACTTAAAAAAAGAAAACATCAATTATCGCTCAATTGTTTGGACTTTTTTTTTCAACATTTTTAGAAAACTTTTTAAAAGGATTGTTTCTTTTGCGTGATTATGTCCACACCTGAGAAATCGTCAATATTTTGGTTTTATTTTGAGTAACTAGGACTTATGGAACATTTTTTTTCTGTGCATTTCTTCAAGCGCATGCATGGGTTACACTTTGTAATGCCTTCTTACTCACAAAATTCATAGAAAAGTGTAATGCGTTAACTTGAACGGCTGTAATTGCAGAATTTTGCTGATTGTTGGTTGCTGTTGCACATTAGGAGATGCAACGACATATCTCCAAATATTGTTGTCATAGGATGTATGTACAATGTTGTGTCCATATTGTTGCTGTTGCTCTAGTTGATGTTGTTATTGGCATTGTTGCTGTTGTTGATTGTTTGCACAGATTTTGCATTTTGATGTCTTTGCTGGAAGAAGGTAAACAGAAAATTTACGAAAATTTATTTACATAAAATCTTCGATGCAAACAAGAGAATGAGTAAAGATGAACGGGGCACAGAGCACAAGCAAATGTCTGACATGGAGTACATTATTATTAACAACAACAACAACAAGAAAAGCAATAACAATAACAAGAGCAACAACATTTTGTACACAATAACAAGAAATTATTTCTCAACAAGTATCTTGAACATTGTGCCATGATGCTTAAGTACAGATAAAGTAGCTCATAGATCTGGATTTGTGGTTTCATGTTGCTAGCATTTTTGTATTTTGCAAAATAAAAGCAAAGATTTTGTTTGTTTATCCTATCAAAACAACAAAATGTTGTCTTACAATTTATTAAAAAATTTTACAGAGTAATAAATATAATTAAAATTGCAATAAAATAAGAGCATAGCAGAAACAAATAGGATACAAAATCTCTTCTTAATCTGTTACTAAGGAATGAAAGGAAATTTAAACAGATTGAGATAAAATATGCTATTGGCTCTGTAACAATCTTGATTTTGAAAAATTAAAACTCTAAGCATAACACACTTTTTTGATTTGGGCTTATTTTGCAAACATTTTATTTTTTGCCTTAATAGAGCTCAAGGTTGTCGACGTGATGTCTTAATAGTTTTTTTCGAAAATCTGACTTAAATTATCCTTAAATGGTAAAAATTTTGTTGTTTGACACCTTGTGAATTACCTAATACGCTGCAGAGAGTAGTGCTTTATTTTTTTTTTTCGTATGAAAACTAACAACAACACTTTTACAACTATTGTTAAAATTTATGATATGCGAAAAATAAGGCATATTATAACACATTGTGAATTACATGTGTATATACCTATGTAAATGGGTATTTCCACAGAAAGGTCCACCATAACTGAGGAACTAAAAGTTATTTAAAAAATGTTATTATCTGATATTATCTAAGAAATTGCATAAATTCACTTTCTCTTTTTTGTAATTTTGAATAGTATTTTGCCTTAAATATTTGATTCTCTAAGAGAGATGATACATGATGATAGTTATTCCGCAAAATCTCGCTTCCAACTACAATTAGCCAAAAAAAAATGCAAAGATATCAAACCAAGCTATATTAACAAAAAATTTTTAATTTGCTTTAGCTCATGTTCGAATGTCATGTGCGCGATCGAAAAACATTATTTGTTCTCATTTCGTGATTGATAACATTTGATTTTTTTTAAATGTGCTTTATGTATACAGTTAAAACAAGAAACAAAAATTGCAAAAAAATAAAACTTAAAATTTTCAGAGCTGTTTGAAGTTGGTCACGTGCGCAATCGTAAGTGTAAAACTTTTTTACTCTATACATATATAGTCAGTTGCATAACGGTAAGACCTCTTTTTAACTGCCATAACAGTGGTACCCGTCCCTAATTGGAAAAAACGCTGCCACGGCTTAGTCGCTACATGGATTTTGATCAAATTTGGATAAATTGATTCCTAAGAAAATAAATTTGTGGGGGACACAGAAAAGGAAAATAGTGTTTTACTTTGACTTTTATTCCACTTTAAAAAAGTACGACGGTCACGTTCGAAAGCAAGGTGTTGAGAGAAAGAAAACAACAAAAAATATTTTGTAAACAAAAAATGTTTGCTGAGAGAATCATGTAGAAAAAGAGAAAAGCGTGAGCGATAGTATAACTCCTATAATATAATATGGCTTACAACTTCCTTGAGAATTACCTTAATTTGTGATCATGCCTTGTGGCAAAGACTCTTTGAAAGTTGTAAAGATATATGCATTTTATAATGTTCTTTCTGATAGTGCAGATAAATATCGTGCATTGTTGAAATGTCGAAAAATGTCGACAACTATCGGAAAATTCTAGAAATATATAAAAACAAAATAAGAGAAACAGAAAAATGTTGATAAATTCTACACATTTTAAAAAGTGCTAAAAATCGAAAAATGTTGAAGTTAATTATTCTGAAAAAAGTGAAAAATGTTAAAAATGGATAAAACGAAAGAATTATAACAAAGATGAAAAATATTGAAAAACTTAAAAATATGTTGAACTGTTGCAAAAGCTAAGCAACTACGATAAATCGAAATAAGTTGAAAAGTAGGAAAATGTTGAAAAATTCGAAAATTGTAAAAAAACTCGATAAAAATCTAAAGTTTAACACTAGCGTTTGGTTTTCAGCAGTTCAGTTACTACACCAACTGCCAAGGATTTTTCATAGATTGAATCTTAAAACAATAACAATAACCAGAAAATATTTTGCAGATCGACTTTATACTTCCAAAAGTTAATGCTATATGAAAAAGTGCCTTTGACCCGATGATATTCGCAGTTATTATGCGCAGTAGAGTCAACAACATTTTTCATATGGTATTTGGTTTGCTGAATCTAAGTCCGGAAGACTTTTTACTCTTGATTTCATTTTGAGATATTGCACTGATAAATGCTGATATTGTTTTTATCCTTTTATTGTATCATATAACTAGCTCAAAAAAAGACGGTACTTTAAGTTACGGTTTCATTAAGATCAATGCCTTTACTTTTTTGAAAATTGCAGCTGTTCTGATACGAAATTATTACGTGCGATCAAAATCCATTTTTTGTAATATTTGATGTGCTGAATTCAGGTCCGGCGGGCTTATCACTATAACGTTAGAACTTTGAAACATACATTTTTTCTTATGGATTGTGGATAAAATAACTTAGCTACAACAATTTAGATAATTAATATTTTATGAAACAGTAATATATTTTGCTAACATAAAGTAATTTATCTATGGGGCACTCCACGCCAAATCGTGGATCTCAGATTTTTTTGAATTTTTTTTTTTGTTTTAGTACTAGTTGAGAGACTTAAGTTTTTGGAAAAGTACGTTACTTTTTTTATGCTCATAAATCCACAACTAATCGGCCAAATATATTTTTTTTTTTCCATCAAAATTCTTTGTTTTTAAAGTAACTTTTCATTAAAAATATGGAAAATGATATTGCTATGGAAGACTCAAATACAAATCGTAATTTTTAACGCTGTATGTATTTATTAGGTGTGGCAATCCCGGGATTACGGGATCCCGGGATCCTAGGATTTGCTCTAAATATAGGCTTAAGTAATCCCGGGATTACAAAGAGACAATCCCGGGATTTTCGGGATTAGAAAAAAATTTTATATTATATAATAAATATTCTTTTATATGACATATTTAAGTAAAAAATCTGCAAAATAATTGTTTTCAATACATTTGATGTGCTTGAATTATTATTGCATCAAGCTGCAAAATGCACTTCAATTGTGTCTGAACCTTAAATTGAGCAAACATATTTTTTTTTAATTGTAGCAATATTTTGTTTAAGATTTTAAATGCGATTTGTATTGAAAATTGATAGTTCAGAAGAAAAATGATAAAATGTGAGATTTAGACTAAAATTATTTTTATAAATAACGGAAATACTAAAAATGCAATAGAAAAACAACATAAGCAAAACATATCTATTTTTTATAATAAAATACAAATATGCAAATAATATAGGTTTGTCTTCAAAAAAAAAAAACCACAGCCGACCTTGATTTGACATTGAAATTTTGACCCATACCTAGACCTACCAAAATTTAAGTTCTAAGGTATAATTAAACTTTTGTCTGAAGCTTTTTTCTGAAATCAGCTTCTAAAGATTTTGACAACTTAAATGAAGCAGACTTATGGGTGCGTCTACTGAGAGCGAGCCATTCGGTGCCACTAAATGCCATCACTGTCACATTTGAAGAAAGTGATAAAGTATTAATCAAGTACAAAGTGTGGTACACGAATTTTTAAATGTAAGAATAAAATTGAATAAAAAAATTGATAGTTTGGTCATAGATGCTTGATTAACCTCTATCATCTCCTTTTAATAGTGACTATATTCTACTAGTCAAACATAGTAAATGTGATTTAGATGTATTAACACTCGAAGTGTTCTAAGTCAATTTTCAAGCTTTTATCTTTTCTATTATTTTGCGGTCTTATTCTTCATTGTTACGCTCTTAAATAAAGCAATTTTAATTTTATATATACAATAGTATAAACTTCTCCTTTTTTTTTTGTAGTTTTGTATGCATTTACTAGAACTATCAATCCCGGGATTGGAAACGTCGATCCCGAAATTCCCGAAGCTCAAAAAAGCTCCGGGATTGCCACCCCTAGTATTTATCGATTTTCTTTAAAAAGTTTTGTTATGAGCTGTTATTAAGATAACAAATATGAGGACAAGCGCGATAATGGTAAACCAATGTGATCTATTTTCTTTAGATTTTCAATGTTCATGTTGTAAGATATCCATGTTAAAAATATCTGTAAGAATATTTGTAATTTATTTTCAAACAAATAACTAAAACATGATCATTGAAATCTCAAAGTTTTCTCTCAAATTGCATGCCGCAGGAAGACAATTAACGGAACAAAATTGAAAGTTCCCAGTGAAAGTTATAAAAAAAACATTAAATTTTTCACTTGCAAAAATTATTATTTTATATATTTTCATAAAAAATGCGTTCTTAGCTACATTCATTTCCAATAACGTTCCTTAGTGTAAGACATTAATGATATATTTTCTTTTGATTACGGAAAGTCACAATGAAAATTTAGATATTAACAAGTTAATGGCGAAAGTTAGGACATTCCGAATGTTCCTTAAAAAAATTATTATTTATAGAAAACTAAATCAATTTACATGTAATTTGTTAATTTTGCGAGCACTTTATCTTCCTTTTTATTTCAGTCAACCTGAGAAGTCAACTCCTCTCATATACGAATTTATTTTATTTTCTATTTTCATTTATTTTTTGCAATACCAACAATAACAAAAACAGTAGCAGTGAGTTTACAGCGGTTGACAGCTGCTGGTAGGAAAACGCGCGCGTTTACATGTCAACGCGTTTTGTAACAACGCGAATCTTTCTGCACTTGGTGTTGTCATTATTTTTGTTGTTGTTGTTCTTATAAGTAAATAATAGGCCAACAGCAAAATCGCTTCAACAAAGACCAATTCATACTCGTAAACATGAAAAGAAAGCAAAGTAGTAACCTAGTGAAAATGCAATGTTTTGGTTGCATGCTTTTAGGCATTCAAACCAAGTGCACAGTGCAAAAGCTACAGACTACAAAAGAGAAAAATGGCAGATGTCAGTTTATAGCAAGCCAATGCATCGCAGCAGTGGAGTGCATGTAAGACCAATGCACACAAACTAACAAAAGGATGGCAGTTGGAATAGGCCACATATCCTGCATCTATTGTTATGGTGAAATAAACTCGCAACGGGTATTTCCCTGTTGACATGCGGGCAGTATGTGAAAGTAAGCGGGATTGAAGAGCAGTTCGAGATAATAGAGAACAATTACACGGAGAAAAGGCTATGAAGCCATGTTAATTGTAGTAGGAACACAGTTTTGATCTAGGAAGCAGAAATTTTGGGAGAATTTTCTTTAAACTCAATTCTCATAATGATGTGTTGACAAAGTCAATTGAAGTAAACGAGCTTTAATCAAATTTCCGACAGGCCCAAAAAGATTTTTACAGCTTGAGCTTTGGCAAGTTAGCTGTTTGACAGAGCAAAAAATACTCAAACAGAGCAACATAACAAAAATAATTCAAAAACTTATAATTGTTCTCTGTGAAAGGAAAATAAAACAAAAAAAAAATTTTGTAGAAATGATTTTCCCACCAACCTATGCAAAGTATGCCCACTAGGACGATTGTTTTGATGAAAGAAAATGAATAAATTCCAAGCGCTGTGAAGGCATAAATCTTTCCATAATTAAGTTACAAATCTTACTATGTAAATACAACTGATAGTGACACAAGATTTGGTCACTTAAAAAACGACCACACTGCGTTTTGAAAATATATCACCACAATTGAAAAACCTTTTGTAATCATTTTCCGTATGGATTAAACTGATTGAAAAAGGTTACCAGAAATTGTTTCAAGTGTCACGACCAGGTTTATCTTAAGATTTTCGAGACCCCTTAAACTTCAATTCTGTGTTACCTTCTTTGAAATTAATTATCTTTCATTTATTACTAGAGTTCGCCCAGAGATTGAAATTTAACCATTATAGTGATAAAATAGAAAACTTTTTGGTAATAAAAAACTGATATAAAAAGAGCTATTTTTTGTCATCGCTTCCAAAAATAAAAATCATTGTATCAGGTTGCCCTATTCCTATCTCTATCACGGAAGTACTCGTACACTTTTAAAGTGAAATAAAAGTTAAAGTAAAACACTTTTATTCTTTTCTGTTACTTTAAGGAATAGCCCTTTGGTAGCACTATATTGAGTGGTAAAGTTGATGCCAGACGTAATACTGGTTCCAAGATAAAAAAACATTCGAACGGGACAAAAAACGGAAGTATTTTTCATTTCCATCTATAGAAAAGCAAAAGTCAGCGAAACCTGGCAACATTTTTTGATGCGACTAATTTTAAAATGTTATGGAATAATATAAATTTTAATAGATTTCGTTTGATTGAAAATTCATATTTACTTTTTTTCTTACAAGGCATAATAATCCATTCGAACGGGACATATTTTTCCATTTTGGCTCACTTGGGCAGTTTTTCAAAACGACTTTTATATTTATATAAATAATAATATTTAAGATATATACATTAATTAAAAAAACAAATTTAATGTTTATGTTTATCAAATTAATTAGTGAGATCAATTTTTAACAAAGAAAAAAGGAAAGAGTAGATATTTTTCTTAAAAGAATATAAAACTTGTCTTTTTGCTGTTAAAACGTTTTTCCTGTAAGAAGCGTGGCACCGCCCACTATAAAAAATATATTTTTATTCAAGTTTCTACCTATCTGCTTACCAAATTTCATCGAAATCGGTGTAGTGGTACAGCCGTGGAGCGATGCCACGCCTCCTTTAAAGAATCAGAGTTTCTAATAATCTTTTTTAGGATTCAATCTATTTTTAAGCAAAATTTCATCAACATCGGTCCATTAGTTTAGCCCTTGAAACGTTTTCTCCTGTTAGGGGCGTGGCTCTGCTTACTATTGAAAAAAAAGACTTCACAACCTTTCTAACAAAAAAATAAATATGCGTTTATGTTCTGTTATGTCAGTTAATAACTGGATTAACCGTCTGCAACTGCCTATTTATTACGCTTATGTTTGCGAACATGACCAACTTCAAACAGCTCCAAAAATATAAAATTCAATATTTTTTGCACTCGTTTTTTTTTTTTAATTATGTACATGAAACTCTGTTCGTGTAGAAATTTTGACACACTTGATGCTGTTATCAATTTCGAAATGAGAACATATGATGTTTTTCTGCGTTATTTGTGACTTTAGAACATGAACTTAAGCAAATGAAGATTTTGCAGTCAGTAGAGATAGCTTTGATGTTTTTGTCTTGTTTTTAGCTAATTGACGTTGGAAGAGAAATTTTTCGGGAAGACTATCATCATGTATCACCTCTCTTACACACTTAAATATTTAAGGCAAAATACTATTCAATATTACAAAAAAAGAGAAACTGCATTTATGCAAGTTTGCAGGTGGTTTGCTCAATGTGATAAATGAATTCTAGTGTAAATTGTTTAAATTAACAAAATTTGAATATTTTCCTTAGATAATATCATATAGTAACGCTTTTATAAAAACTTTTAAGTTTTCTGTCACGGTTGGCCTTTTGGCGGAAATGCCCATATGTATATCTCCGTACCAAATTTTATCAAATCAGACGATTAGTTTAGCTACTCACATAAAAACACTTCCTTTTTTTAAGGTATAATCTATGTCCATAGCAAATTATCAAAAATCGGCCCATAACCTTAAGGGCCGTCCATAAATTACGTGAGTCAAGATAGGGGGGGGGGGGAGGGGGGAGAGGTAGGGGTAGGTCCCCAAGGGGACGAGAGGTCAACGAAAATCTCACGTCAACTTTTTAATACAGAGAGTATATATCATTATGGCAGATTACATTGTAAAATTATAAGGCAAACCTCATGTAAGAGAGGGGGGGGGGGGGGTCCCGCCAGAACTCACAAAATCTCACCAAAGGTAGGGGGGTCCGAATTTTCAATAAAACACCTTACGTTATTTATGGACGTCCCCTTAGCTGTAAAAATATATTTTCCTATTGGGGGCGTGGCACCGTCCGCTTCAAAACAAACATCTTATCTAAGGGTTCAATTTATCTACATACCAAATTTCATCAAAATCTGTACTTTGACTTAGCATTGAAAAAATATCATGTTAGAGGCGTGGCACCACCCATTTCAAAATAAATATCATTACTTAGAATTCTATATATCTCCATACCAAATTTCATCAAAGTCACACCACTTAAATAACTTAGAGTTTTGATAACATTTCTAAGGGTTCAATCTATCTCAAAACCAAATTTTATCAAATTCATTTCATTATTTTTAGCCGTGGGAACGTATTTTCTGCTAGAGGCGAGGCACCGCCTACTTTTAGAAGAAAAATTAGATTCTGACCTGCCTCTCATCACAACCTTTCTAACAAAAAAAAACAAATTATTCGGTTACGACAGTTAAACAGTGATGGAGCCGATTCGCAACTACGTATTTATGTTTAGATTTAGTGGCGGATATAAGGGTCTCAACCACATTCACTTAAGCATTAAAGTGAGAAACAAGTCCTTGAATGACTTAATGAAACAAGAAGAAAAAAATTCTGTTCAGACATAAAAAAATATCACTGTGATAATTTATTCAAATTTTTTTTACTGTCAGTACAAATATGAAATTTCTTTCAGTGCATTTTCCACAGATTCACGCCTCTGCTGCTGCTCGGATGTTGGCCAATTTAAAAATGTAGCCTAGTGAACCTACCGGTCGTACATTTTATCAGCCCTTAGCCAAAGGCGCACACAGATGCACTACATGATGGCCGGAAACATTTTTGGGTTTGCGAAATTTGTTTCTAAGTGGCTACCAAATCGAAGTGTCCGGTTTTTTTAAAAATACGACTATAGCAAGAAAAAAAAATCAAAAAAGCCCAATATGTAAGCAAAGCAGACGGAGTAACGAGAATTAAGAAAAAAAAAAACAAGAAAGCTGAAAGAAGAGCAATGAAGACAATAGCATAGCGCGTGCAGTAGCTGGTAGTAAATCCATCGTCTGGGATTAAACGTGGTGGCTACAAACTCCACACATCAGACAACGTTAGCCAAGCAAAGTGGCTGGCGTTCGATCGTTGATAAGTCAAACTGGCAAACGAAAGCAGAAGGCGTGTGAGGCTCTCTCTCACAACCAACACGTTGTGCACATTGCGTATGTGAGTGTGTAAGTGGCTCATCCTGCTGAAACTGAATTTAGTGAGCAATAAATTTGACAAAGAAGATTTTTCTCTGTGGTTTCCATTTCGATGACTATCGATGGCACCAACGCAACATGCAATTAGTCTGCTATGGTTGGCTTTTGGGAATGGTGGAGTTCAAGACATAATGGCAGTGGACCAAAGGGATTGAGTTAATGCGTTTTAATCGGGTTGGCTTATATGGTATATGTGAATGAGTACGAAGGTATGAATTAGAAAATTCATAAGATACATGATATGATTTAAAAGTATTTATTTTTAAATTTGTATAACTGAATAAAAATGGCATTGAAAAGAAATATCTTTTATCTCAAATGTTATAATATTTTTTAAAATGATTTGCACGCAGTGCTCGAAAAATCTCTACATTTTCCACTTTGCTTAAGAAATGCAACATTTTTGTTATCTCTGAAAAACTTCCACTGAAATATAAAGGTAAAATTAATTTTGCAACTGAAATGAAAGTGGAATCCTTTTCACTGAAGATTGAAAAGTCAGCAAGCGTAGAAGTCTATCCGGCGCTAGATGAGCAGATGGAAGTAGAAGGAGCGCAGAGCAGTAGATTTGGACTTAAAAGTAACTCAAGTATTGCCAAAACTAAAGCTGCTGCAACCATCATTAGATTTAAGACAGCAACAACGACAACAACAGCAGCAGCATCTAGTGAAGACTTAGGAACAACTTTGTGAAGTCTTTAAAAGCAGAAAAAGGAAATTTTGCAGTTGCACAGCGGCGACTCAGGCAGCAGAAGTACCAAACCGAAATTCGCCATAAAAAAATTTCACAAAGGATATACTAGTATTAATGTACTTTATTAATATGGGCAATTCCATGCAGCACTTCATATAACAAATTGAATTAGTTACTTAAAAATGTAAAGTTAAAATAGCTCAAAAATACTCCTTAATTTTTTGTCCGCATATTCTTCACGTTCAATAAATAAACTCTGATGGACTTCCATATAATTTGAAAATATATATTCACGCATGAATCACAGTGTCCAGAATTTTACAAATGTCAAAAAATATTGACTGGTACCAAAATTCGTTTAATGTTGAAAAGTGGATAAGAGTTGGCAAATAATCGAATAATTTCAAATGAGTAGCATGTATTCCAACATCGAATTTAGTTCTAAGAGTTTGACAAAAGTCGAGAAGTACTGCTTACTACAAAATGGCTTATAACAGTTGAAAACTTTGGAGAAGTATGAAGAAAATAAATTGAAAATTTATGGAAAGTATCGGCATGTTTTAAACATAATCAAAAATCATGTTTTAAATCATAATCGAAAAGTCTTATTTAGTATTGAACAATCGATAATACAGGTCTGCAATTAAAAAAAACTATTTGAGTATTTTGAACTAACTTCCATGTGTTTTGGTGCAACGAAAAAAATTTGAAAAAAGTCTTAGACGTCGGAGCTTAAAACAAAATGCAAATTTGTATTCAAATTATTGCAAAGAACAGATGGAGAATGCTTCAAATACTTGTTCACTGAGTTTCCAGGCTTCTCGAACACAAAACAGAACACACCTTTAATTAGAAAGCTTAAAAGCTAATCAAGAATTTATCAATACTACGACTGATTCTCAAAATGAAAGGGAGATAGAAAATTAAGAGATCGTAGAGATCATCAGAAGAATGCCAAAAGCATTTCAAACTTTCGGTTGCCTGATGAAACAGTTCCTACTTTCTTGAAAATTCAATCTTGAAAGAATCAGTAAGGCGATGAAGTGCACCAATTATTAACCTTTAGCGGCACCACTTCAATTTTATAACAATCCGGCACATTGTGTTCTTTCACGACCCACTTTGAAAAAAAAATTATAAAAAAGCAAATTTTTAATTCCAGGCTACGAACAAGTGTTATGAAGATGACTCTACTTCATGAAATTCAATGATTATTAGGAATATTTTTCAATAAATGTTTGTGCTACATTAGCTCGAAAAATGATTTTAAGATATCCGTGGCGTCGTTCAGGACCGCTAAGGGTTAACAGAAAATGAACCACAGACAGGCAGAATTCCTTCTTCAAAGAAATCAGAAAATTTTCTTTGTTCAAGATACTGCATTCAGTTCTATCTGATATTGCTTTTATTAGAAGAATGATCTTCTCCAGAATATCGCAACGCCTTAAAAAGAAACATTGCAAATCTCTATGAATGCTGTCAAAAACTCCGCTCTATATTCAACACGTTACACTATGATGTTACGGACTGCGTTGATGTTGGCTACGCCGATCACCTTTGGACTTGTACTAGTGGGCACCGCATTTTATAGAAGAAAAGTTTTACCAGTGGCGTAACTGTCCTCACTTTTCGTCGTCATCGTTATGCAAAATACACAATTTTAATTTCATATTGTGAGGACCATTTCCCCCCTCCCCTCGACTTCACCAATTCCCAGATACGCTACTGAGTTTTACAACTATGGGGTAAAACGTCACCCAAAAAAAATTTTGCTTCCGATTTGGCTGAAATTTGGCATTATTGTAGTATCAATGTCTAGCAATATAAGTGCGTTTAGGATTTTTCCCTAATATTGTTTGTTGTTCTGATACGTGGGTATGAAATTCACGATTTTCGTACTTTTCCAGAATAAGTGTTTTTTTTTGAAAATTCATAGCTTACAGCAAACTTTATCAATTAATAATTGGTAAACATACGTTTTTAGGTTTTTACTTGTACTTTTCAAAAAAAAAAAAAATACTGAGTTTGAAAAAAAAAAAATTTTTCAAAAAAATTTTGCGAATTGAAAAATATTTTTGCATTTTTTTATAAAAAAACACATACAAAAATTTTTTTTTTTTTAAAAAAAAAACTGATTTATTCTGCGCTTAATGCCGTAAAAATTTTTGGGGGAAAAAAATTATTTATATTTCTTTTTTAATTTCAAAAAAAATTAAAGAGCTAAAATTTTGTAAATTGAAATGAATTTTTGAATTTGTTTTGAAAAATCCATTTCTGAATAATTTTTCGGTGAACTTCAGATTACACCTTGATCCGAAAGCTTCAAAATGATATTCCGTAACATAAAGGCAAGTAGTTAATTAAATAGATGTGAAGTTTCGTATTCAATGAAACAAGTATTCAGTGGATGATTTTCGTATTTTTTAAAACTTAATGATAAAACTTTTCTAGACCTTGAGTTTTGGCATAGGTCTTGATTTTTCCTGAGCCTAAAAAAAGTCATGTATTGGGGAAATCTCTCTTTCTTTTCTCTCGCTGTTCATGAGCACAGTTTCCAAAGATAATATCTTTTAAAAAGTGTACGTAAAGCAAAATTCTAAGTTGTTGATTTCAATATGAGTGATTTTGGAGGGGTCCTGTTAGCAAAATTGTTAGTGTGAAACTTTTTAAGCTCCTGAACTTTTCTTGTAAAGTACTGTAGTTGATGTTTAATCTGTGGAAATATCTAACCACACTCAAATATCTGTCTAATATTTCCACGGCATGATTTTTTGAAATTTCAATGTCTCGAAAACTTATCGTCCTTTGTACAACACTGATTTCGAATTCAATTATTTTCATACATTTATCATCGCCTAAGGCTATAAATTTTGAAGACTTTACTTTCTTAGTAAAAATATTCGAATTAATATTGTTAATTTTAATTTTTTAAAAAAGCCCCTTAAGAAGCCTGAAACCAATATGCGAAACGTCGCGATATTGTGACGCGTCGTTAAAGATGACATAAAAAATTTTTTTTTTTAAATTTAACAATAAAACAAATGACTGAAAAAGCTCACGGGAAAAATTTTCAAATAGTTTTTCAACAAAACCAAAAAAAAATATTCATTCCCCACTTAAAATTTCACTCAAAAATGTATGTGCTTTGATGGTGCAGTACGAGTCTGATCTTTCCGCGAAATGATTTTTGAGATTGTAAAGTCATGTAAACTTTACTCCTATATTTTTGAGCAAAAGCAAAAATGTAAATTGCATGCTTCGTAGAGTTTCCCATAACTTCATAAAATTACCCACAACATAAGACAACACTCAAATGAACAAAAACTAACAACGATAGTAGCGGTATTCGTATTTTCAGAATAAGCAAAAACCAATGAATATAATACCTGCACCATTTCAACAACACTTCAGTTAGAAATTTTCGAAAATGTACACAAGTGCAGTAAGTTCGTCCTCTGACAACGAGCTGTGTAAAGTAATGAAAATAGTTTTGAATTACTTGCGCAATTTTATGGCAAGACAAAAAAAAAACATTCACTTCAAAGTGGATTTCATTTCGCGAGAAATTCCATTTACGACGAAAGTGCTGTTTCGCAAATGACTTATGCGAAGTTAATGAAGTTGTGAAGCTTAGAACGTTGCTAAATTGCAATTGCGTAGATAATGCATATCTTCTTGTTTTGTAAAAAAAAGAAGTAAGTACTTAGTATAGTACTTTCATTCTGAGGAGATTTTATTCTTAATACACTACACCAGAAGTGGCCATAGCGTGCACTTATGGAAAAATATTTATAAAATATGATTGATTAAAACTAATGGCCCCCAAGACGGACGTAGTTGAAACAGTTTTGTTGAAATTTAACCTTTATGGGTGTTATAAGACGACCGCAACTCGAAGACGTAAAGGTCTGCCGAAAATCGACTCATTTTTTGATATTTAAATATCTTTATTGGCGAGCAGGGGCGTCGCAATGAAATTTTTCGTGGGAAGGCAAACTCAAATAAAAAAGGTCGATACATTTTCTGAAAAAAAGAAGAATTTATTCTATACTTTAGGACGGGACATTAAGAGAATTTTGTATGAAGATGTTTTTTTATTCGTTGAAATTTCCATTAATCGAAGATTAAGTAAGTTTTGTTCAAATGTTTCCAAAAGTGGCTTTTCGATTTCTTCGCGAGATGAGCATAAAAATTATGCTAAAATATTGTCCTATGCCTATATCTATCCCTTCTTAGAGTTCAATATACATATCTCCATACCAAATTTCATCAAAATCAGTCAATTAGTTTAGCTAAGAAAACATATTTTCCTGCTAAGAGCGTGACACCACCCAAATAAAAACAAAAGCTTCAATCTATCTGCATACCAAATTTCATTAAAATCGGTCCATTAGTTAAGTTGCGAGAACATATTTTCCTATTGAAGCGGTGGCAGCCTCCATTTTAAAACAAATACGTTTCCTCCTAAAAAAATTTGATTTTTTAGAAACCTTTTTTAGGGTTCAGTCTATATCCTAACAAAATTTCATCAAAATTGGTTCGTTAGTTTAGTAGTAACGACGTATTTTCCTGTAAGAGGTGTGGCACCGCCCACTGAAAAAACACATTTTTACTCTAGATTTAATCCATCTACATACCAAATTTCATCAAAATCGGTGCAGTGGCACAGCCGTGATACCGTTTTTCTTATTTGGGGCGATGCCACGCCCCCTTTAAGAAATCAGTAATATTTCTTAGGATTCAGTCTATCTCTAAACAAAATTTCATCAAAATTGGTCTCTTAGCTTAGTCGTGGAAAAGTGTTTCCTTTTAAAGGGGCTTGGCACCGCCTACTATTGAAAAAAAAAAAGTATACATGTCCCCCCTTCTCTTCACAACCTTTCCAACTAAAAAAAAATTGAGCGATTATTTTGTGCTATGGCTGAGAAAAAGTGGTGTAAGCGTTTAGACATTGCCTATTTATATATAGATGCTTCAGTTGCTATAGATATATGTAAATCAAAAGTGGAACTAGTGGGAGTGGCACCTCCCAAACAGATAAAATACGTTAAGTGGCAGATTTATCGAAATATGTGATCAATCATAATAAAATTTAGTGTAAGAGGTTTGCTTATGGAAAGTTATATCTGGATATAAATCGGACTGGATTGTACTAGTAGGTGTTTCACCTAAATTTTAAGGCTAACTACGGCATATATCGCAAACTATACAAGCTATTGTGCTTAAATTTGGTGTGCGGATGTCGATCACAAATATAATTTATAGAACCAAAAGTAGGCAGAATTGGAGAAGTGGGTGTGGCATGTTTCAACTTTTTCATTTCTATTCGATTTTTTTCAACATTTTCCATATTTTTGGGACTTTTCAACCTTTTAACTTTTTCCAATATATACTTTATGTATTTGTTCGACTTTTTCAACCACTTTCAACTTTCCTTATTAGTTTCTTTTTCATCAATTTTGAATTGTTTCAACATTTTTCAACCTCTTTCAACTTTTTTAGAGTTTTTCAACCTATTTTGCAATTTCACGTTTTTTTTCTCGACTTATTCAGCCTCTTTAACGTCTTTTTAACATTTATTTAAAAGGTACTTTCAGTGCAGAGTAGGGTATGTGAGTTTCAGCCTGGCCGAAGATAACATCTTAAATTATTTTTTATTTTTATTTTTAAAGTAAATTGGGGTCCTGAAGAAGGTACTTTAACGAAAGAAGCTCCACCGCAGCCAAATATAATGTTGTTGTTGCTGTTGTTTTTGTTGGTGTTGTTGTTTTTGTTGATTATGTTGTTGATCGTTTCGACAAATTCCATAAACAAAAAAATATATACAGCTCATTCATTTGTTTTCCGAAAAAAATTATCTTTCCTAAGAAACCCAAGCATTAAATAGCATATCATTTGAAAGGATATAAACAGTGCTTTCTTAATGTATTAGAAAAACATACCTTGAAACATGTTTATTGAAAAAACTAAAACTTTTTAAAAAAAATTTGTCGCAAATTTTGAAAAACTTTCATGTCTAGACAACTGTAGCACAGATTTCTAACTTTAATGAACCAGTATTAAAGCTCATAAAATTATACTCCATATGATTGATATGATCCCATATTTTGGAAATCGATTGTAGGGACCTACATATAATGATTTTAATAAAAACTATAATCTGAACTTCTTTCCGATGTCTATATTTCTGAAACTAGATGCGTCTCCCAACTTTTGATTCCATATTCGTTGTCAGTATTAAAAGTCTCGTGCGAAAAGCTGAGTTTAAAAAAAGAAGACTGGCTCCTAAAGTAAACTCATGCATAAATTTTAATGTGATCTGTGAGGAATCCTTTGGCTTACAGTTCGAACTTGGACCCATTCCTTATGACCCCAACACATCCACTGGTTTCGTAGCTAGCACAGTAGTTACTCTATTAAAGGTGAGCTTATCCTAGTACATCACCTCCTTAAGGTCATTTTAAGTTACCGTTTTCTTTTCTATACTACTTGTTTAATGTAATTTTTTTAGAAACTTTTAATTTGACCCTATGGCCTTTTTTCTTAATCGCAAATTGCAATCTTACAAAATTGCTACGTGTCATTCAGATAGTAAAAGTTCACTATGTGTTGCATAGTTAAAGTCACTTGTTTTTGAAAATAGCCCCAAACTAAAGTGGAAATTCGCATCCTTCTCTAATTTAATCAAATCGATTTCAATTTTCCTGCCAATACAAAGCCAAATCATTATTAATAGGATTTTGAAATGATTTTGCAATTCCATGAATTATTGCCATTGGTCATTCAAAGTATTGTATTTACAATTTTAACTTACGGTGCAACTTGGACCATCCAAAGCATGCATGCATGCAAAAGGACAAAAGTGTTCATATCCTTACATAACACTAAGGATTTTTTTTTTCTTTTTCACAATCAGACGTGTAGCAGCCTTTGCATTTTTATCGTTTTTTTTTCTTGTTGCCCCCGTAAATAAAAATTTTAAAATTTCAAAACTTCTGCTTCTTGCGAAATTTTGGTAAATTCTCCATACGTTGAACTATCGACGTTTGGCCCCAACACTTTTGAGTTTCCAGTTACATAGCAATACATTGCCATTGCAATTGCTATAACGTGCCATTGCCATTGATGCTGTACATCTTCGTTATCGAGACTTTTATTTCGTTTCGTTTCGTGCAAAATTTTGAAATTTACAAAAATCAAAAACAGAAAAAAAAAAAACGAAAATTAAGAAACACTGGTGGAGAGGGGCGTATGTATAACTAGCAGCAGTAACCGACATACGAGCAGAGTAGTTATGACCAAAAGTAAAAAATTTATTGCGGCTAAGTGTATGAGGAATTCAAATACGTTTATATCGTTCCCCAATATATTTTGTATAACAACCCAGTTAACATTTGGAAGATTCTTGTAACTTCATCTACCACGCAATGAAATTATAACTCTTCACGAAGATAAATTGGAAAAAAAAATTTCATTGCATATTGTTAGGCATTTTTTTTATATTAAAAATATTTTAGTTCATTATAATTCGACAAAACTTTTTTCTTAATCCCAATGTATGCATGGTGCTCTGTTACCTCAATACTAATTGTAACTAAGAAGTCACAGCGTTCAATTGTCAAAAAATATCGAGGCTGAGCCCAGTGAGGCAGCAAATATTTTTTTTGCCTTCAACAATATTGGCTTCAAAATTTGTTTTATGATTCATATGTGAAACATTTGGGAGTCGTTACGTTCGTATAGTTTTTCAAGCAAACTATTGTTTGGCATCAGGATATGAGCGCAACCAAATTCGTCGCCTTAGCGTTAGATAATGATTATTTCTTGACTTAAGATGTTTGCTGGGACTGCATGAGAGTGTCAGTTAGTTCAGATGTATGCTCTGCGTGTGTTTGAAACTGATTGTACATGAATTATTTTCCAAGAAATTTTGCGAATTTTGCAAGTTCAATGAGTTTATTACGTTTCTCCCATTAGATATGTATGCAGAAATCACAGGACATTTTTTTTTTAACGCTATGAGTATCATAGTTTTTATGGTTTTGACTTTTATTGATTTACTTTCATTTTTTCTATCATTTAAAAAATTTACTCTGAATTCAATTTTTAGTGCAGCGATTGAAAAACCGCACACAAGAATAGGGTGAAAATGAAACACATAACCTGAAGAAAAGTGCCAACTCCCAGTCAAAAATAAATTATGCAAAGTAGAGAACAACAGTGAGCCACTCTGCATGTGAGCCATTCATGAGTTCAAGAAACTTCTTTCGGTACATTCACACAGATTCACGCTCTCAGAAATTAATTTTGTGAGACGAGCCTTTCCGACCATTCATCTCTTAGCAAAGCCTGTGAACGTGAGTGTTTTTCACAATCATTTTAGTGAATGGCATTTCGTATGGTTGTATGTAAACGAATGCTATGTGAACGGCTTATGAATATCTTTTTGCATTGGCCTGTTATTGTTTCATTTTATTTTTTCGAATTGACGCTTAAGCAGAAGAGGTTCGAGCCCAAGTAGAAAAGCCAAAAGTGAAATTTGGAATTCGTTTTCTGAAATAAAACTTTTAAAAAAATGTATTTCGCCGCGGAAAAAAATATTTCCAGCAATCGAAGGGGAAATGTCGAAAATGGACTTTGGAAATATCTTAGGATTTCTCTGGACTTTGAAAAGGATTATTTCTGCAAAAAATTTTTTGCTCTAACTGATGAGGCATGGTCAAAAATAGGTTTTGGATATAATTTGAAGTGTCCCCGGATTAAAGAAGGAACCTTTTTTGATAAAATTTCGGGAAAAAATTTTTTTGCACTCGATAGAGATAGGTTGAAATACGATCTTAGACACACTTAGGATGGCTCTAAACCCTATAAGAGACCGTTTTAAACCCATTTTTGGAAAATTGTGCTTTGCTTTAATCGATAGGGAAAGGTCGAAAAAGGATTTTGAAAATCAGTTGGAATGTCCCCGGATCATGCAAAATCATGTTAGATTCATTGATATGGGCATTTCCCATCGATTGAAAACAAAAAAAAAAACATTTTCGCTTTTGGTAGGAAATGGTTTTTTCAATGGTCCGGAGACATCTCAAGTGATGTCAAAAATTCTTTTCCGGCTTTTTTCTATCGATTTTTTTTTATCCGAAAATGGGTTAAAAACGTTCCTTTCTTTTATTAATTTTATTAAAAAAGCAAGTCCGTTGAACTTTCTTTTTCTTTATGTGTTACATACATATATACGATATACAGTATTGGCCAAAACTTAAGCATCCCCTTAGTATATTTTTTTCATATCATAAATTTTTTATGAAAACTTTGTTTTTGAAACACATTGTGTATTTAAATTATTTATTTATGCCTTTATTATTGAACCAGATCTGCCGTGGCTTTGCAATGTTTTCTATTGATTTGCATGTTACCGACCTCCCACAAGTTTTCAATAGGATGCAGATCGGGACCTGCCAACCAAGTACTTCTATCCTATTGCTCTCTATTGCCTAAAAAACTTAAGACGAGTATTTTGGATCATTGTCTTGGCAGCATCACATCTTCTTGCATGGTACATGAAACGATCCATAATTCCTTCAATTCTATGAATTGACCCATTCCCTTGACCAGGATACGAACTCATCCAAAACCAGTTCCAATTACAATCGCTTAACGCTAACTTTGAATATAATACGCTGCCTATTTTAGTAAAAGCTGAGAGAATTCTCAATGTATACATTAGAGATATGGAAACAACTCGAAAAAACCCTTAAATTTTGAACTATTCACAAACATATAGGTTTCCCAAAAATTCAAGATACCTGAATCTTAAAATAAAATCATAAATCAGGATACTCTCTGATATCCTGAACGCCTGATAAACAGCTAAATTTTCACTTAAATTTAGCTGCTACATAAATTTATTTATTTTAATTTTCATACAAATTTACTTTCTTGAAAAAGTGTTGTCTTCCAATAAAAATTTGATTTTATTCACTTAATGAATGCAGTACAAATTTCTAGTTGAAAATGTAGCGTTTATACCCTCAGCTATTTCTTCAATTGTGATCTTTCTGCCATTTTCCTCTTAGGCACTCGATCAATCATCCAATAGAAAACCATTACGCATAACATCATGAGTAGGTACTATATATCAGCGTTTCTTTGCGCAGCAAAATATAGAAAAACTTTAAAACAATTTTCCTGGACATATATCATATTATTCTCTTAAAAAGTCATATCATTATTTCACTATATTTTATTAGCGTAAAGTTTTTCTTCAAGTCTCTCATTAATAATATCTATGTCAGAATTTCTCACAACCTTTTGAGTCCATTTGTCAAAACATTTCCCTAACCGCAAAATATAAAATGCATTCATTTTGAAAATTGCATCCTTGCAAAAGGTTTCCGTTTGGTGTCACAAAACATTGTTCAACTTGAACTCCATTACACAACCGTACAAGCTACCCACCCATTTATAGCTATTTTCACCCATTTACCATTTTGTCTGGCCAAATTTAACTTACCATAACTTCGCATATTCTAACTAACGCATTGGCGTCACAATTACAATTGAATGGAGTGGTGGTAGCAAGCAGCAAGCAAAAAACAAAGCGGTGACATAAATTATGACAAATAATATCATGAGGCAAGCGCTCGTACGAGACCGCCAAACAAAACCCCTTCCCACTTGCACAACTAACTTTTCTAACACCTTTCACAAATTTTCAAAAACAACAGCGCAGACAAAATGCTCTCCGCCCGCCCACACCACCGAACAAAAAACTTTCACGTACCGATCCAACAAACAATGGGATGCCGCCAGCAACAACCTAACGGCAAAAATCGACAGACGCGCGTTGCTGTAGGTATAGAAAATGGCAATGGAAAACAAATAATACGTAGTGAAAGAAAAAAAAAAATAAAACAAAATTCGAAAACTTTCACGCCACACTTTTCCAATTCAATTGAAACAATATTTGGTGTCCTTCTTCTTGCTCTTCACATCTATTTTCCTTAACTTCCGCTATGTTTTTCAACGTTCTTCTCTGTTTTTTGCCTTCATTCAACAGCATTTGGAAAATTTAAGCGATTAAAATGAACATTTGTGCGACCAATTTCATGGAGCTCGAACTAACCTTATGGGACCACATCGCGTACTACGGAAAACGTTGAAAACAAACAACACAAATGCAGTACAAACAAAAACAACAAATTGTTCCGCCAACAAAAAAAAATTGAGAAGTTGAAAAAAACCTACCTACTTGTAGTGTACAAAGTTTGCTTAGCTCACGAGGCAAGAAAGAAGTCAAAAAGTTGCAATTGAACTTTTATAAGAAATCAATTGTGAAAATTTAAACCCATCTCAAACTGCGGACATGGCGTCTATGATAGCTAAAAGTCGATAGACTCTGTTAAGGAGGAGAAAGTAAAAAAGTTGTGGGTTGATAACTCCAAAAACTAATAGTATATGCAAGACTTTTTTTCTGAAGTACTGACAAAATATTGAGGAGAGTCTTTTAGCGACTGGAAAATGTTTCTCTCATAGCTGCTTTTATAAAGCTTGGATTTTTTTTTGTACTTTTCAAAAAAAAAGCCTCGGCTTTGGTAGGTACGCTCTGAGTACTTAAGGAGACTTTTGCTAGTTAAGTTAGCGTGGAAGATGACAGTTGTCAGCATAACTTAGACAGCAGTTGCGCCCATTGTGAACCCAGCTTATAACTTCATTATCGAACTATCATTTCAAAATTTTTATAAGCTTCAATATACATTTTGAGCATTTTTAAGCTATGTTTGACCACCTTGTAATTACGGTCTGCCAGCGCTGATCGTTCAAAAAATAATGATAGACAGAATCTTTGAATCTTTCCTACGTCAGTAAACCATAGTCTTGTTTGCTTATAAAATAATGTTCTGTGATGGAGGATTTTTACGGCAAAAAATTTTTTTATTTCTCAATATAGTCTCATTTTAGATCAATACACTCCATCCAACGTTCCTCTAATTTCTTGATACCATCCGAAAAATTTCGAAATTTGAAGACCTTCCGAAAAAGTATTTGTCAAAATTCCACAAAATAAGCCTCTGTTTCGGTGATGAGCTCATCTCTGGTGGTGAATCTTTTTCCGCCGAGCCATTTCTTCAGATTTGGAAACAGAAAATAGTCGTTGGAGAATCTGGATGAGGAAGCAATTCGTACTTCAATTCATGGAAATTTGCCATAGGAGCTGGGAATGTGTGAACGCATGAATTGTCTTGATGGAGGAGCACTTTTTCCTCGCCAAATGGGGACGTTTCTCTTTCAATGCGTCGTTGAAACGGTTAAATTTGCCTGCATAGTATACTCCATTGATCGTTCTTTTCAGTGAAAGGTAACCGATGTTGATTATACCGCGTTCATCGCAAAATACTATCGCCATAACCTTTCCGGCCGATAGAATCGTCTTCGCCTTCTTCGGAGCACGTTCGGTCGGTGAAGCCCACTGTTTTAACTGTTCCTTTGTCTCTGGTGTGTAATGATGGATCCATGCTTCGTCCACGGTAACTAATCGACGAAAAAAATTTTTCATATCATATCATAAGTTCAACATCGCAAAATCACGCCTTTGAATCAGTCACACGATCATGTTTATGGTCGAGAGTAAGCAAACGTGGTATGTACTAGGGGTGGCAATCCTGGGATCCCGGGATTTGCTCTAAATATAGGCTAAAGTAATCCCGGGATTACAAAGAGACAATCCCGGGATTTTTTGGATAAGAAAAAAATTTTATATAGTAAATATTCTTTTATATAACATATTTAAGTACAAAATCTGCAAAATAATTGTTTACAATACATTTGATGAGCATGAAACATTATTGCATCAACCTGCAAAGTGCACTTCAATTGTGTCTAATCCTTAAATTGAGTAAAAATATTTTTTTTTATTGTAACAATTTTTTGTTCAAGATTTTCTTATTAAAAATGCCACATAGCAAAAAAAAAATATCTTTTTTAATACTTTGACTAATTTTAAGAATTTTTTACTAAGTGCGATTTGTATTGAAAATCGATAGTTCATGAGAAAAATTATAAAATGTGAAATTAAATGTGTTTGTTTACTTGCCCAGTAACAATTATCCAGTAAAGAAATTTTAGAGAGTAAGAAAGTATTTGCTCCCAGAGAAAAATATATATTCATAACAGTAAACAACCACAATCCAGTAAAAATTCTTACAAACTGTCAAGTGAAAAAAAATATTTAAGTTTTTCAAAACAATTTGCTTTTTTATTTATGAAAAAATATTGACAATTGTCAAAATCATATGTTTTTCTTTTTGAAAAATGTTTGCTGGTAAAATTTTATTCAGTTAAAACTAGCAGGCTCTCTCGCAACAAATTGTCACTTTATTCTCTCACTGCCTCTCTCGTTACTGGATATTTTTTGTTAACATACACAATCCAGTAACAATTGTTACAAATTTGTACAAATTTTCAGTTAACAAACAGACCTATTAAGACTAAAATTATTTTTATCAATAACGGAAATACTAAAAATGCAATAGAAAAACAACATAAGCAAAACATATCTATTTCTTATAATAGAAAACAAATCTGCAACAAAAAATATAGGTTTGTCTTCAAAAAAAAAAAAAAAAAAAAAACCACAGCAGACCTTGATTTGACATTGAAATTTTGACCCATACCTAGACCTACCAAACTTAAGTTCTAAGATATAATTAAGCTTTTGTCTGAAGCTTTTTTTCTGAAATCAGCATCTAAAGATTTTGACAACTTAAATGAAGCACAATTATGGGTGCGTCTACTGTGAGCGAGCCATTCGGTGCCACTAAATGCCATCACTGTCACATTTAAAAAGGTGATAAAGTATTAATCAAGTAAAAAGTGTGGTACACGAATTTTTAAATGTAAAAATGAAATTAATAGTTTGATCATAAATGCTTGATCTCCTTTTAATAGTGGCTATCTTCTACTAGTCAAACTTAGTAAATGTGATTTATATGTATTAACACTCGAAGTGTTCTAAGACAATTTTTAAGCTATTATTTTTTCTATTATTTTGCGTTCTTATTCTTCATTGTTACGCTGTGAAATAAAGCAATTTTTATTTTATATATACAATAGTATAAACTTCTCGTTTTTTTTTTGTAGTTCTGTATGCATTTACTAGAACTATCAATCCCGGGATTGATCCCATCTTGCGGATAATTTCTTCATATCCAAATGATTTCGCAAAATTTTCCACACCCGTTCGTCTGAGATGCCTACGGCCTCAACAATCTCACTTTAACTCTGCGATCGGCCAATACGATATCGTGAATTTTAGTGACCATTTCTGGTGTGTTGACCTCATTCGGTCGTCCGTATTGGAATTCAGTAAACCACTTATAAATCATTCCAATCAACGGTGCAGAGTCCCTATTTATTTAATAAGTTGCTCTATATAAGAATACAATATATTGGTAGATGACATATTGCTTTGCACAGAACTTGATAATTTTGAAACCAAGGACCTTAATGTCCGTTAATGGTTATCAACGTTTTGCAAAATCTGTCACTATGATCAAAAATCTATTTCAAAGCAATTGCTGCTAATCAAGTTATGTTTTTGGAACCATCAATGAATATATTTTTTTTTTTGCAATTCAGATTAGAATTTGGTTGAGTAAGAGTGGGAAATATGTAACAGTCCTGCTACAAATGCTGCAAGATATTATGTACTTTATGTACTGACACACCCGTTGCCGTGAATTTTCGATTTCCAAATAAAATTTGGTTTTGTTTTGTACAAAAAATATGTTCAACTTTAACATTATCATGTAAGCGAATGCATATAGATATTTATCAAAAAATTATTTTTTTAATATTTAGTGGGTAAATTATGCAGTATGTACACATTTCGGATAGTTTGAAAAGGTTATAGTTCAATAAGCTAATAAAAACTGACAGCCCATGCTACTATCAAGCCACTATATATTTTTTTAGTATTTGCGAATATAGAAACAACTAAAATAAAATGTGTTTTTCGACTCCTACCAGTTGTTACTAATGGATTTTAATCGACATATTTTTATGTATCACGTAATGTATTTTTTTTTTATTTTTCTATGTAATTAAGGATAAGTAATATGGTTGTATCATGTGATGTCATATGGTTCCAGTTCATTAAATTTAACCATTTCACACTATCCAAAATGTTTTAAAAAAAGCGAAAGTTCGTGACTGTCTACTTTATAATTCACGTCTTTCAAACAGATTAAAATTATATGAAAATCTATATCAAAGTTAAAAAATATTTAAATTTGGAAATGTGTGGCACTATTAAAAACAACGATGATCAAAGAAATCAACTACGATCGAAAAGGTTCAATAATGGCAATCAAAACATCGAAAGTGCAATGCTACAACATTATAAAGGTTTACTTAAATCCAGAGATATTCACCCCTATCATGAATATCCGGAGGAAAACGATTCTTTCGAATTTTTTTTTCTCGAGAGGAGTATTTTGCAATCATAAGAAATTGAGGAATAGAACACTTCATATCCAGTCAGTGCTGCCAAAATATTTCCAATTTCTTCCAATCTGTCAAAAACCACAGTTGCATTTTTTATGTCTGACAAAAGCTTATCTGTAATTGTACATATTTGACACTAGCTTATCTGTCAGTTGAACAATTTTATAAATACCTACAAATGAAGTGCTTTTATCTATATAACAAAAATAAATTACCTAAAATAGAGCATATCACAGCTTGATAGTTTGCCATCTAGTCGTTTTCATGAAGCCTTTTACTGTATCCAAATTGGTTTCCATGTACTGAACCAATATCAAAAATTGCTCTTTATTTGTGTTGCTAGATCTTATAAATATTTTAAAAAAATCTTTTTATCAAATAAAATAACAAAATATTGCTAGCATTGACTCTTTCCTCGTTAAGTTCCTTGCAAAAAAGATAGGGAGCAAAATTTTCGTGAAACGTCAAAAAATATTCCCCAAAAAAGTATTGCCGATAACCTAATTTTCCAGGAAATTTTTTCCCATTTTTCAAAAATTTTCCACGACCGCTAAACAGGGGATTAGAGAAAAAATCCGAAGGAATGTTTATTCATGATATGGGTGATTGACAAAATGAACAATTTTGCCTTTGATAACATTAGTTCACAAATTTGGGGCTTATCTCGAGAGCTGATTTCTCAGAGACTTTTTTATGTGTTACGGAACTTTAAATGGATTTGCATAAATTAATATTGCTTAAAAGATATTGGGAGGCATTCAAATTAGTTGTTCATGGATTAGTTTTCATTGATTTCTTAGTAATGAGAACGACTGCCAACTGATCCAGAAAATGATTGATACATTTCATTCCATTGATGCGTAATCCCATTCAGTAAATGACGCGTTATGTCAAATATCTTAAGGCAAAAATCGAACATTACTTATTGATCTCAAACTTAGTCAAAGCGTATATATGAATGAATTTACGAACAATACATATATTTATCAAAAAAATATTGAAAAAAATTCTAAAAAATGGGTTTGTTTTTAGTGATGTCTCGAAAACGGTTTTTAAGACAATAAAATGGTTGCCGTTTTTGGAGTCTACGACCCAAAATACATAGTAAAAAGTTTGTGTGAAACCAGCTCTTTTTTGGTGTAGACTTGTGTAATCAAATGTTTGATATTTAATATCCCAGTCTTGATCTTTTTTTGTAATAAATACAATTAAAAAGATTTTGAAGCTCTACGTACGAATCGTGTGCTTAGCGATCCAACAAGATTTGATATAGAGAAATAGAGAAAAGTCATAACCCTTGCAAAATTATATATTACTTCTGTTTGAAACAAATGTGGGATTTCCATGACCCAATAGTGTTTTTCAAGACTTTAATTTTTCAACATTAAAACAGCTAATGTGACTGTCCCACATACTTAGTTCAATGAGTTTAGTTGCGTTACAACAGAATCATCATCACATCGGCTCCAACCCCTAAGGCATTACGTCCAAACTCTGCCACTCTTTTCACTCAAAATTTTTGGGCAAGTTTTCCTCTGCCTCTGGTCAAATGTCTTATTTTTTTTCATTTTTGGCAGTTTTTTATTTTTATTTAGATCAGTTTTTTTTCTAAATATCGATAGCCTTCTTTACAATGCGCTTAACTTAATTTTCACACACTCCGAAAAACCTGTCCTTAGATAAGGTACAACGTTAAGCGGAAACTATAGATTCCAAATTTTTGTTTTTTTTTCTTCAAAACAGAACGTCATTACAAATTCAAGCATTTAACTAATTGGGAGCAACAACAATGCCTTGTGGGATATTTTCATTTGAATGCTGCTGGTTAATTCACTTGCTTTCCTCTTCCACACACTTTTTCTTATCAGTTCTAGGACGAATATCCGATAGAACCAACAATATTCTTTGCATGTAAGCGGTCAAAACTTTCAAAGTTACCACTTTGTAAAATCATACAGGATGCATTGGCATTGACAGCGATGCTATGGCAGCGGTAGCTGCTAAAGACGCAATTGCAGCAGCAGGATATCGCATTCAACTATGACGCTTCAATTTATTGCAAATGGCATCGCATTACATATGCTATTGTCTCATTTGTGTAGCCTGCTTTTGTCTTTTTCCCTTCACATTGCATTCTTGGTCTTTTTCTTTATGCAATTCCAACTGTTCTTTCGTATTCTTACATATTTGTTTTCAAAATACATACTCGCACATTTGTGTGTAGGTGTGTCTGTTTGTTTGCCTGTGTAAGTATGCGTATGAGTCGTGGATAAATAGTTTTAAGTACATTGTTTGAGCATGTGAAAAGTTTTGAAGGAAATTCCACTTGCCACACAGCACGACACAACAACTTGCGAAAAACTTTAATGATAATAGAAAATAAAAAGGACATTCTAAGGATACTTTACAGTTTTTAGTGCTTATATGACTTAGAAGATAAAAGTTAGTTTGGGCAATTAAAGTTTGGTATTTATTTTTACAACATTTACAGAATATATTCAATATTTATCAATGCTTGGTGCTTAATAGGAATGAGTAGTTACCCCATCTACTATATCTAGTAGCTTCTTTAAAAGTAAAGAGCCTGATTAAAAGTTTTATAACCATTTCGATTAATGGCTCGTTGTCTTATGCTTTGTCTAGTTTTTCATATGACTTTCTAGCTTTAGTTTTCACAAAGTTGTGAATCTTTCCCTAAGAGTGCTGAGTGATCAGTTTTTCTATTATCTTTCGTTTGAGTGTGCTACTACCATTAATTCAACTCCCTGATGTGATTTGCTCTAATTTCTTAAAGCTAACTTTTCCCTGAAGATTTCGCTTTTTTAAAGCCAACTCTTCTCTGAAAATTTAGCTTTTTCGTCAATATCCTTAACTCTTTGACGACCATAAGCTTTTGAAATGTGATCCAACGAAATCAAAGCATGAGTATTAGGGTGGTTCTTATATTGATTTTTTTTTTTTGAATTTTCGACCGGGCACCATCTCAATTGATTTTCTACCATAAGAAACTATTTCTGTATTTTTTTTAATTTTCTTAATTAATATTTAGGGGTCGCTACCAATGTTAAAATTTTGTATGTGCTAAATAGCTTAAAAACACTTTTTTAATCGCTAACTTATTTTTAGGGAGAGGGAGGGAGTGAGGCTTTCTGCATTCTATTTATCTTTGATATACGCTAATAAAATGTACGAGAGTCAATACGCCGGATTGAAGTTATAGTGTCCATACAATGTTTTTTTCTGAAAGTTTGACTTATGGTAGCGACCTCTAAAGCTTTTATAAAAGTAATATGACAGGGTGCCCCGAAATTCGAAAAATAAGGACCACCCTAATGAGTATCTTCTTTTGGGCTCTAAGACAAAAATATGCGAAAACTATTAAATATAATTTTAGATTTCGAGAAATCTTATGGGACATATTTGGTCCTATGTGCCTGCAGGGAGTCCAATTTTTTTGAAAATTAATTTCTAATGTAACATGAATTATAAATATCTTATATCAAACTAAAATAAGCCATTATAATCAATTTTTATTTCAAATTAACGTTTAAGGAGTCCAATTTATTTGAACATATTTGAAATTTATTTTCTATTGCCACATGAATAATTAATATCTTATTTCAAACTAAAATAAACCATTATAATTCACTTTTATGTTGAACTTAAGTTAAAAATATTCAAACGCAGTCATTTCTGCTTGCTTTTACATCATAAATAAAATGATATTTGGGACACATGTGTCTTATGGTCGTCAAAGAGTTAATTCGTAAATGTAAGAAGTTGTTTTCCTGCCATTTGAAAGTCAGTTGTCGTCGTATTAGGGGTGTTGAATTATTTACTGTAGTTTTGTTTTTAGCATTTCCGGGATTCAGAGTGCATACCAGTTTGATAATTTAGAGGGATCCTGAATTATGAGGTCCGCAAGAAGTTGTTGTGATGAAACGTTGTTGGAAAAAAATAGGTTTTCAGTTTTTTGCCAATCACGACTGCCAATTCCATTAAATCGTACAAATTAAAACATAAGAAAACCCGTTTTAAAGTTTTTGATAGGAAAACTTTTCAATATAAAGTAGAAGATCACACGCTCGACTGTGGCTGAAACACTTTGAATTGGCACCTGTAACTTTGTGTACATATTCTTGAATACCTTAGGTTTTGATTTCAGTAATAAAAAAATTTAATTTTTCGAAATTTGTAATTCAAGATCCCCCCTTAACCAAGCTTGGATAATAGTTGTGTGCCGTTCTAAGTTGCAATTGAAAGTGTTGTTCTTGAATCTTTCATTGCTAAGTCTATGGTTTTGGGCCGCTCTATCTTGCCCTTGTTATTAAGTCCGCCAAGTGCAAACCCTTAATATGTTCGATGTTGTTCTTGCCAATTTAAGCATAACTACCGCACAAAAGCTTAATTACCTTCTGTTGGCTGATCGTGACAAAAGTTGTGGTTGGTTTGCTGTAGACTTCCTTTTCGTGCTCCGCAAGTTCTGTAAGGGCATAAGCTTATATTCTCATTACTTTCTCTACACTGAAGTTAACTCGTGCTTTATAAACTCTGAACTAACTCTTCTGCCACTTTATGAACGACTATGATTCTATCAAATTGTTTTTCTATTCGCTCTGAAGGTGGAGCTTGTCATTTCTAGGGCATATGCATTTTTCAACTTTTATGGTAGTTACCATGTTACCCGTCCAACTGCATCCACTCAGCCCCAAAATGTTTCAGCTTAATCGCTGATGTTGATAACGGTCTGATGATGACGAATATATGGAGGCGAGCTTAAGTGTTCCAGTTTCTTATTCATGTAACCTCTATAATAGCAAAAGTCCTCATCAATTTTTGGATCCGTAATTTGCATTGGATTAAGTTTTCTTAAACATGATTAATTCGATGATTGTTCAAAGTTTCTATGTGGTCCGCGGAGTGGTAAGCATCATCACCTCATCCACTTGCTTACTCTTTGGTTGAAAAAAAAATATTTATATTTACTATGTGTCTGTTTTATATTTCTAACGAATAAGGAAGACAATTCTCCATAATTATTGTAATGTAAGAACCAAAACATCAAAAGCAATAACTGCAACAACAATAACAATTTTAACAGCAATAACAACCGTATTACAAGCAAACAACAAACATAATTGTTCCAATATTCATAGCAACAACGATGACAATAACAAGTAGGAATAAATATTTTGTGACATTTTGGTTATTTTGTGTACAATTGTCACTTAAGTGAACGCAAATTGAATGAATTTTGTACGATATCAAGGATATAGCAAAGTGTTGAGTCAAATTGGAGATCTACCAGAAGACCAAACAGCGTTGAGAAGAAGTAGAAGTAGAAGTAGTTATGTTCTGTTGATGTTTGCCTATATGTTTGTGCGCCTGGGTCTGTGAGCACATGTTGTGTTTGAAATCTTAATTTAATAAACCAAAAACTAACACATTTTACCAGATGTTGTCATTTATTAACTCCAAGGCACACGCACACGTGCACGCTTTAACATATGCAAAAATAAATTTACTCTTAGACAACAATAAACAAGTTGCAGACACATGTTGTCTGTCGTCTACTTTTAGTTGCTGGTGATAATAATAATAATTTAACATTAATGTAGCATACTTTTAAGCATGCAAGATGTTACTGTTTTATTATTTGGAATAAGAACAACGACGGCAACGCAGCAACAGCATAATTTATGATATGTTGCTTTTATGTCGGATAAATTAAGAATATAATGATTCAATGTGTCATTGTTGCTATAAAGTAAAGATTTTCCTATTACGAAATTAATATCACGTGCATCATCAAATTATTTCAATTACCTAAAATATTTACCATACGTTGTAGAAGTGTGAGTAAAATATAATTGCTTGAAACATCTTGTGGTTTTATATATTTTAACTAGGCGAAACTCACTACGGAGAAGATAAGATACTTGAAATAACGTAATTTCATGTTTCTTGCATGAGTTACGGCCTTTAAAAATAAATTGTAGTATTTTTAAATAAATCAACATATTTAACTTTAATCAAGTGAGTAATTTGTATGCCTTTAAGTTCCTTTCGGTTTTCAAATGCCCCACAAATCTTTGAACTTATTTTATTTACAGCAGAAATTGCCATGAATTTTTACAAGAAACTATGAGACCTTGAAGAAATTGCTAGTTTCTTATATGCCCTCAAGTCTCTGGACTTTGCTGAATTTTGAAAAAGTTTTCAAAGCTATTGATTTCTTAAAGAACTCCGACCTTTGTGACTTTTTTAAAGTATTAAGTTAGTCTAAAAAATGTTAGGCTTATTAAAAGATACTCCAGTTTGAAGTGCTTTTATTTATTTAGGGGATTATAAACCTTAAAACAAGCCATGAGATCACTAAAATCTAAGTCTTACAAAATCTTGCTTAATTTTAAGAAGCCAAGAGTCTTACGTTTCTCAGTATGCTCTAAAAAACTCTCTGGACTCTTAAAGGGTCCACAACAAATCATTGTAGGGACCAGGTAACTTTGCTTTTGTTGGTTGTCCAGCCATTTCGTTCCCCGTGATTTTATATGCTCCTGAACACATAATTTCAATTTTATAACTATTGATATACAATTTTTAACTACTGTTGAGGTTTTAACAACTATATTAAAGAATTTTTGGAGTACTGATTTCAAACATCATTTATAAAATTCACCATTAAAATTCGTCATTAGATCTTATGACTAAATATCTTCATGTACGTTTAATATTTAATATTTGATATTGGTTTTATTCTTTCTTTCAGAAAATATTTGTTCTCTTTCTTATTACTTTGATATCTATAGCTTGGTAGTAAAAAATTAATTGGAGTTAAGAAAAATCACTGAAAGAATTCTGAAGATATTTAAATTTCTAATATAATGTAAATATTCTGTATTGCACCCCACCCAGCGCAATTCATGGTCAAAAGCTTAAAGGTAAGTTTTAATTCAATTTCATACCACAGTATACCTCATGGTGAAAATATGTTTTTGCAATTCTCTTATGGTAAATTCAACATTTGCTGAGTTTGCAGATTTACGCGTAAATTTTAAGAGAAATTTTCTTGGTTTTATGGTAGGTTGCTGACTCAACACTCACGTTATGGTGATTTATGCTTGAGGTGAATTTTTCTTAACTGTTATTTTGTAGTTTTTATATGGTGAAAAAAAGCACGTGCTCTTTCTTTTCTTGGCTTAAAGTTTCTATAAATGCAATAGTTAATAATAAGATAAGCACATATTTAATTTCTATAAGTATTGAATGAACTTATCGTTATTCAATTTAGTTCAATTACGAACAACAGCACTGCAATTTATAATTTGGGGTAAAAGTTTTAGGCGAAAATCCTTATTTCAAATTTACTAAAAGACTTATTTCGCCTGTTATTTGATAATTGATGACTTTTTCGATTTGCTCCAAGTTTTTCATAATTTTCTATAAATATCGAATACTTTATTATTGACTTTAATAATGTTTTTCAGTGTTATTCAATATTTTCTGGCCTACATCAACTTTATTAATATTTTTTGATCCCATGCGATCCCAAGCGTATTTTTATGATTTCTTTTTTCACAGTACCTTCTTTATTAAAATTCTAAAAATTTGTAACATTTAAAAATATTCTGCTGAATTTTCATTAAAATATATTAAAAAATAAGAAAGAGGTAGTGGGTAGAACTAAGTAACCTCAAAAAAAAGTCATCATGCGGTAGGCAGGGTAACTCATGACTGTTTCATCTTAAAGCAAAATACCAAAAATTTTTGGATTTGAACGAAAGAATAAATAAAATATTCATTTTTGATTGTACTCTGATTTTTTTTTTAATTAAAAAATAGGTAGTTATTGAAAGAAAAAAATATCCTTCGTTCAGATTTGAGTATTTAGTATCAAAAAGAAGTGTGTAAAATTTTGGCGAAATTGGCGAGAAATTTTGACTACCAACTTAAAAAAAAAGTTTTGAGAATAACGCGATTGAAGTTAATATATGATTACTTCTTTATATGACCGCTCGGACTCTATTGTCTGAAACTCTAAAAGTTCTGCTCCTAATGACTTCAAATTTTCTGACAATATTCTTTATAACTTGTAGTATCAGAAAAAAGAATTAAAAAAAAAATTGTTTTTCCGACCCTTTTCCCCACTTAATGTTTTCGATACTACTTGATAGACTGCTTATCAATTCGAAACATTTTGAACTTCATACAATTTTTCAATATTATTCGAAACGTTTAGACTCTCTCAATATTATTCGAAACCTTACGACTTTCGCTAGCTTTTTGGCCATTATTAATACTTATCGATGCATATTGACTTTGTGGAAGTTTTTCTATAATTTTCGGTACATTTCTCAAGCTAATAATATTTACTCTGTGAAAAAAATAAAAATATCAAATTCATATTAATGTTTCACTCTTTTGCGCAGTCTCCTGAACTCGTAGGTGTTTTAAACGACTCCTAGTAAAATTTTTTAGAAAATATTTTTATGCAATATTTTAAACTTTGAATACCCTTCTAAGGTGATTTCTTTTATAAGTGTCATAAAGATTTATAACACAAGACTCTTCCCAAATGCAGATTAGCATATGTTTCCTCATATCATACTATAAAAATATAAATGATGTAAACTTTCAAAATTTGGTCACTTACCAGAATAAGTGTCAGAAACTTGTTTTTTTTTATTTGTTTTGTATGCTGATTTCAATGATTATTATTTTATTTTCCTTGAAATGAAATATAATTATCATGTTTTATATAAATTGGCGGAATCAGTTCACTTATCACAAATATGATTAGGCCAAATTACTTAACTTAAGATGGCTCGAAGTTGACCACTTCAAACAAATTTGATGTTCCTTTTTGAGATAAAACCTGAAACGGAAACTTAAAAGTTTACCGGGTTTCATAATTATATTTACTTAGCCACCCCAAAGTATTAATAAATATAACGAAAAATTAAAAAAAACATTAAGCTTTTATCTCTATAATGGTGCCTTAATTAATAAAAGTATACTATTTTTACGAAAGTTATAGCACTTTAAAAATTACTTACATTGTGATTTCGGATGAAAAACTTAATTTCCATACGAAATAAATTAAATGTCACTCATACGCCCCGTTGCACAAAATCATACTAGCATGGGAAGTTATATTTAAAGCTGTATTACTCTCGTGGTACCTTCGATATAGGTTAGCACTTTTAAAATGCGATGACACTAATTTCACTTAATGTAGCAAAAAATGCATAAATTTTTCCTTTTAATTCCCATGGGGAAAAGTACTTATTAATTTTTTTGAGTAATGGCTTTTTAGTTGGATGCAAGCAAAAAAAAAGCGAACATTTATTACTCTACTTTTACAAGCAACTGAAGCTGGAAATTGCTGTCCATGCATATGTGCACATGTTCGTTTATTTGTGCATCAAATATTAATTACACCTTTTCAAACTTATAATCTTAGAGGTGAAAAAATTTGAAAAAAAAAAAAAAAATAATAAAAAAACAAATCGTTATCGTTGGAGAGGAGCCGAAATTGTTGGAATATATCCAGGGGGTTCAGACCCTTCCTAAATTATTTTAAGACGAATTGTCTGTGGAAGTAGTTCACTAAAACAAAAGTAGTCAACAAGTTATGTAAATGAGACTGGTATGATCGATCGATACAATACGTTGTTCAACACTTGTTCTTGTGTAATTAGCGCAAAGCGATCTCTACTGGTTGATTAAGGCAGTGTGTACATTAGTCTAATAGCCTTCTAAAATGCTAAATGCTTTGCAGGAAATAAATTTGTTTGAACATATTTATCAATACTTGATGTAAGTTAATATATGATCTATTTTATAAAGGCGATTAAATATTTGATATTGATTAACGAGCGCACTAAAGCAACGGCTACAAAATTTTTTGTAATCTCCAGCTTGAGGCTGGGTTGGACTGAGGATAGACCAGAGACAAAAAAACTATCAAATTATAGTGTTTAAATTTATGAGCGGTAGGCGTAACGCTTAACTGATTTCACTTATTTTCAATCCCAAGAAGCTTATGGCCTGTGTGTCAAATTTGCTTCAATTGTAATTTCTACAGACAAGCAGATAGACTGACATGACTAAATCGACTCAGATGATCAAACATACATATACACGCCGTAAAATACGGCTGTAAGCGCATTAGTCTATCTGCCAATAAAAAAGGTAAAAAAAGATTTTTTCTGGATCTCAAGTAGAGGTCCTACCAGAACTGGAATTAGAAAATGATGCAGAATTTAAAATAAGTGTAGCATAAGTCACAATTTGATGGAATTCTAGATTGCTGAAAATAAATGACATCAATTGAAAGAATACGATGGGATTTGTAATAACTGAAAGTGCCTATGAGTAAGGTTTCGGTAGCGGTATTATTCGTTATCAAATGCCCATGTGATACTTCTAAAGAGTGAGTTGTTAAGGATAACTAATTCAATGTTATCTAGATTGCATTTTAAGTTTAGATAAATGTAAGCTAATTAAATTCAGTACGCTTTAATTGAAAAGCTTACGAGTTTAACATTAGCAAACCTCCCCCTTTTAAAGTTCATGCATAATTACGTCACTGCATGTTCGTACTGATGCCAAGCAGCAAGTGACACAAAAATGCAACGTATTGCGCCAAAATCAGCAACAGTAGTAACAGCAGTAAAAACAACTAAAATCACAATAAAAACATTTTCATGTAATGGGAAATCAGGGAAAATGCACAACAATTTCATTTGCTCCTGCACCTATAGCACGCACACACAGCCACACACACGCACACTCAATTACATATGTGTTATGCTCACATGTGCTTGTAAAATTTACGTTTAATAGTGTATGTGAGTGAAGGCTCTCTGTGTGTGCGTTTATATCCACATCTAACCAGGCGAGCATAACTCATAATTAGAAAGTTTCAAGCGAAATAGGGAACATGTTTGCCAGCCTCGATATTTAGTTTCATTGAATGCACATAGTTTGGCGCATCATTTGGTGAAATTTAATTCCTTTGGCTTTAATTGTGCAAGCGCAATGTAGGTGCTGCAATTTGGTGACTGGAATTCGCATTGCAAATATGTACATGATTTTGTAATATAATGAGCTGAAATTTCAAATGGAGTTTGTTGCACAAAATAGTGTATATTTAGTGTGGTATTTATTTTAGCGTTTCTGAAATTGAAAATAGTTACTTTAGAGCCTTACACTCAGGGTATATTCACTTTGTCATTTCGTTTGTAATGCATATAAGAGAGCGTGGCAGGTATATAGAGTATATGTATATATTCTTGATCAGCGCCAACACCTGAGTCGATTTAGGCATGCCCGTCTTTATTTCCGCCTGCCTGTTTATATATTTGTCTGTCTGTCTGTGGAAATCACGATTATGGTGAAACCAAGCAAGAATTTCAACCAGAAGTTGTTGCGCCTCCCAAACAATAATTGAGCGAAAAAGTTATTCAAAATTTTGGTAAAAAATTGGCAGTCTGTTTAGCTAGCAGAGGAGGTCACTTGAACGACAATCTTTTTCATTATTAACCGGAATAAATTTACTTTGATTTTCAATAAAAACATATTAAGATTTCTCATAATTTATGTCTTTTATTTAAAACCTTAAAGTTGAACACCCTTTATTTATACATATATATTTATATCCATACAATTTTAGCTAGTTATTAATCGTATTAAATTGAGTTTATTTATTAGTATGAAAATAGCATCTTGGTATATGGTATATCGCTCAAAATTCTTTGATGTGCTTAATGGTCAAAATTGAACCAACATTACATAAAATACGTATGTAGCTTGTTTAAAATGTATTTTGCCGTCCTTTACAAAAAAAAGATATTTGGAGTCATAACAGAGATCGTATAAGGCAAAAAAGTATTGTTACGAAATTCCTGTCTCTTAGACGATAATTTCGATCTCTTACACTTTTCTGAGTTCGATCACTGGATTGTGTAACAATCAAAAACACACAAACTTATTTAATTATAAAATGGCTTATTTAAATCACAAAAGATAATTTTTACACGTTAAAATTGTTTATTTCATTAACATTCAAATTCTAATATTGATCTGACACTGTATAGACAACTGTTTTACTTTACTGTTTCGATTCAACTGTTCTGCTTCACTGTTTAAGTTCAACTGTTCACTTATGTTGCTCAAATTCAACTGTGTACGACAGCTCAGATGACAACCTCTTATACTACAGTCATTACTTTCTCGAATAATCCAGTACCTTCTAAATGGCGTATCGGCGTGCAATCCACAATAATGCACAATTTACCAGTTCCTTCTAAATGGCGTATCGGAGTGGAATTCACAAATACTTTCTCGAATAATTCAATACCTTCTAGATGGCGTTGTACGACGGCGATAATGTCATTTTTATTTACAAAAACTGCACTTGGCCGCTAGATGGTGTCAAAGTATTTATACATTCAGTGATGCTAGATAGTATCGTTTAGTTTTCTTTTGTTGGTTTTTATTTCGAGAATTTTCTAGCGTAAACCAAATTTCGCTACAGTATCAAAAAAGTCAAATAACATAAAAAAATCGATAAGAGTTTAAAAGTATCGAAAAAGTGATTCAAAAAGATCTGACAGACATCGACAGTGTCGATTAAAATCCAAACATATTAAATAACATAGAAAACTCCAAAAAGTGTTAAATTCATAGTAAAAAGTTTCTAAATGAAAGTAGAGGCTTTAAAAATTATGCGGTTCTTATAGCCTAGCATCTGGTCTTCGATTTGTTGCATTATAGCACTACGTAAGAAAAATATAGATGTTACATGGTACAGTAACAAAGGGTAATTAAATTTCACCCCCTTCAGCTTCCTACCTTCTTACGTAATTGATGCACAGACACTTAAAAAGTTTATAATTAAAAGTCTTCCGGATCACTTGTGGGCTATTTTTCAGAAAAACAAATTTAAAATTCCAACAGATCTACTGAAGACTATAGATATCTGTAAATTTTTAGTGTTGATAAAATTAAACAACTTAAGAAGAATAGAAGACATTAAAATACACATTTGGTTTTTAACTTGACTGTGTACCTTAAAAATTGACTGAACGATATTTTGAAAATAGATATCTCCGAAAAATAGATATCTCCAAAATAAGAATGACTTTCCCTTAAGGGGATGGTAACGTTAATTCGTACAAAAACAGGCACATTTTTGTGAATTTTTTTTCGGCAACACAGTTAAAATCTATTTATTAAAACCAATGGTAGATCAAAGTATAACATTTGAAGAATATTTTGAAAAATTTTCAGAAAGAAATATTGAAAACTACGGCAATGGCAGCAATTATTTGGAAGCGCCTCAGAAAAAGGTAGAATTGCGGTGCACACGATAAGTCGGTTCTGGATCATTTGAAATAAAAAAAAAAAATTTTTTTTTCGTTAAATATTCGATTTTCCCAGGTAACGCTGGGGGTTTTTTTTGAAATTTCAATTTTTCAATTTTTGGGAACACTTTGAAGTGAAAAACGCGATTTTTGCAAAAAAAAAAATCGGATAATTTTTTTATATAAAATAATAAATATTAACAAATTTGAATAAAACTCTCCAGCGTTACCTTGTAAATGATGTACAGAAATAGTGTTCAAAATTTCAAAAGAATCAATGCAGTAGTTTTGAAGTTATGGTGTGAACCGACTTTCAAAACGTGAGTTGTGAAAAAAACGCTTTAAAGTTTTAAACGTGCACTGAGTGATGTATGAGGCACGGTTGCTTAAAATGCTGTACCTTCGTTGTTTTTGCTGCGATCCGTCTCAAATGTTCACACAATATTCTTGAAAGGGTTTTCATTTAGATAAAAAATAAAAAAAAAGTGGAAAAAATACGTTAAATACGTTACCATGCCCTTAATAACCTAAAAGCTATTCAGCCAATCAATAGATATTGTAGAAGCTCTAGATGACATTGGAATGACTTCTCAACGTCAAAGGCTGTCCAAGTTATAGAGCTCTGAAGTTTATTGTGTAAACTTCATTCTGCTGTTACTCAAAATACGCATTATTACGTCTTCCATAGCATATGTAATATATATTTTTTGTCCACATGATAACTTTTAAGTAAAATGGAAAAATGTTATTTTGCCGATTTTCGAAAGTACATACGTATTTTGAAAAGATCATAACTCAGTTAATTTTCAAGTTGCAGGGTCAAAATAAATATATGAGGCGCCAAGTTGCAAAAACAAGCCAAGTCCAACAAAATCAAATTTTGAGATATTCTCATATATCATAATCTAGACCAGGGGTCGACAAGGATGTTATTTCAAGAGTGCAACAACAAAAAACCAACAACAACAACAAATCGTTGGATACGGTACCATAAGGATTTATTAACATATAAAAGCAACAACGCGCATGCCGGTAGCGCACACGGCAGCGCACCAGTTCGCAAAATTACCAACAACAAACAAAGATTATTTTCTCAAAAACATACGCAAATAAAACTCGAAAAGTCTGATCTGACGTGCTTTGAGTAGGAAACGTTTTTCGTTGTTTTTCCAAAAGTATAAAAACGGGACTTGGCCGGTTTTGCAACTGAGCGCCTCATATAAATGCGTGCGGGAAAAATAATGTTTTTTACATAACACAAAAATATACAAACTATGGTTTTCAAGATATCTACGAAACACTGAAGTTAAGTTTAAAAAAACGCCACTAAAACAACTCCAAAGGCTTTGAGTTTTCACGATTGAACAGATTTGATTTAAAAGTTGATTTGTCCACAAAGATTTTTTTTTTGGCCCACCGTGCCACACAAGAGTGCGCTTTGCAACGCCACTGAGAGGAACTAACATTAAACAGCTTTAATTTCAAATGAACTAACAAACGCATGTTTGAACAAAACTTCGGGAACATAATCACAGCACTTGTGGGTTTTATTTTATTAATGACATTATTTTTTCATATATCCCTTGCAGCACATTTATTTTTATAAAATCATTATTCACTTATTTAATTGCACATTTAAAAGGGGAGAGAAAAAAAACTATTATAACCTTGTTCTTTGCCTCTTGTTAAGGTTTCTCTGACTAACATAAGTTTAGCTTTTCTAAATATATTAATGCGATAGTGTTCTCGCGTAATTTGTATATTTTTAAATATAGGTTAAGGTTAAGCAAATGTTATCATGGGTTTGTCTAATTTAAGTTGTAAATTTAATCAAGCAAAAAAAAAATAAGAAAATAAGTTTGTATGACAATTGTGTGCATAACACGCACGAAATATTCATCAGTTTTTTCCCATCTTGTCAGAATTTGTTATATTCTTTTGTAAATGTGGTGCAAAATACGATGTTCTGAGATATATTTACAAAACCACATTAACAAGATATAATTATTTTTTTCTTACAACATATGGAGTAAAATTTGCAGAGCGTTCCCGCAAAAACATTTTTTTCGAATTTTTTGAAATTCAACTGAGTTATAGTTCAAGTAGGGTCTACGTGTTAAAATATATCTTAAGTGCACCAACGTCTGTAATCGGTGGTCATGATTTTGATTATATATCGTTGGAAAGGAATATTTTTAATGTTCTAATAGTCGCAAAGATAAGTACTGTAACGAAAAGAAATATCATAAAAACACCATGTCGGAAATTGTGCAAAAGAGCGCTTTTGGTTAGTATATTTTCTAAAAATGGCTCAAATATAATTAAATAAATAAGTACTTATTTTGACCTTTGGCAGCGGCGAACTAAATTAGGGATTGGGGGCTAAAGCTTCGGGGCCCGAGCTCAAGATGGCTTCCAAGTAGCGGAATATATTAAGCTTTTTGCTAGAGGTAAAATAAGATCATTGCATGTGGTGTTCTTAGGAGGATTTTTTGCTTTTGGTCACATCGCTTTCCATTTTTTGTGCGTTGCAGCGGAAAAAGTTACTAATGTCTAGAGTGACTCTTTTTTTTTTTTGGTTATCAGTATGTATTATATATATGGGACGTTCCATGTCGACCGGGACAGTGGTCTGCCTAAAATTGAGCGCAGCGGAAAAACGTTTTTAAGGTGTCAAAATGTTCTTATGCTCAAGAGCTTTCATACGAGAACAGGTGTTCTCGAATTTTTTTTTTAAGGAAATGGCGACCATAAAACGACGCCTACATATAGATATATATGTATGTATAAATAGGCAGTTAGTAAACAGCCATAATCATAATCTCTTAATTTTGTTATTTTTTAGGAAGCCCACTAAAGCTTTTCTTCTTCAAAGCATAACAGCAAGGTAAAAGTAACAGGTTCAACTCATAGCATTTAAAAGCTTTTAAACTTGGAGTTCGTAGTTTATTTGCAAAATTGTTTTTTGTCTATGATTTTGAAATAAAGCTTTTAGTGATATGAATTTTAAGTGCTTTTCAGACTGCTTTCATTTAGCTTGGTCAAAAAAAAAAGCACTCTCAGACAGCCAGGCATGTAACCAGAAAATTTTTTTTTTAGGGAGAGGTTGCAAACCATACTACAAGAAGTAAAGAAATTTTTGGAATGCAACCAGCCAAAAAGAAATGGTCTTCACTAACTTAACTTGAAAACTCAAACTATTCTTACATAACCAACTTTCCTCTTCAAAGCTTATTTATATTATGTACGCACAATTTTAAACATTCTCATTAAATTTGCAGAATATTGCGCTAGAGCATCTTTCACACATTTCTCCACAAAATTCCAAAAAATGTAATTTTTCAAAAAAAAATAAAAATATTAATTTAAATAAATTTATACCTGGAAAAGTACATGGCCCTTATCACATCTTTGTATAGTAAAATTATGGATGGTATTAGGGTGCAATAAAATATGAATAACAAAATTACGTTTTATTACGGTATTTTTAGAAAAAAATTGCAATTAAAAAAAAAAAACAAAAAAAAAACATTTTTTTTTTACTTTATTTAACAAGAAGTATTTCTGAACAAAAGATACAGAAATAATGGTACCACTAAAAAATATGTGAGTTAATTACCCAAGAAAACTCACTTCTCTTATTGCTCTAGCTTTATTACTTAAAAAGTTATGAGATAACCGTTGTTTGTAAGTACTTCTCTAAAGAAACTTTGTTTAACACACTGTAACTTACTGCGTGTTTAAGATAGAACCATACAATTTCGTACTCACAATGAACCAGAACCTCCAATTTTTCCAGATGATGCTCCTAATCCGGACCACCTTATATAAAGAGTATTTAAGCCGATATATTTTTAAGCAATATGCGTTAAAAAACACTAACGTTTGACAGACTACTGCTCGGAAATGGCTCTTGGTACAAACGTCTTGCTTCAGCATTCAATATTATGCCCGCAGATTCATTAGTTAAACGAACAGTAACATTAAGAAAAGTTCGAACTGAAACATCACAGCGCAAAATTCATGTTAAGCGATTAAGGAAGCAGCGAAAACTAGATGCCACATACATATTTGTAACTGTTAAAGTTAAAATTTAAAAATCATGTGATTTTGTAATAAAACTGCAGTATATCATTACATAAGTGGAATATAAAAATGCTTTCACCATTTCAAATAAACTTCCAAATATGTCGATGTAATGCCAAAAATACCAACCAAATTCATGTTTTTCAAAACTGCAGCAATTGCAATTATCCCGAAAACCATGGGACTTTATTAAGCCATGTTTGGCTAAACAGCAACAGTCAGCCTTTTGCAATGGTCTGCCAAATAGGTGGATAAATATATTTAATTTTTTTTTTGACCCGTATGGTATTCAACGTATGACCTTGGATTCTGCGTAAAGATTATGTGAAATTTTTTGGTTAAAAACAAAATTTAACTTTTCCCATATCTTTTTTCAAAAATGGGCTAACATTTTTTTAAATTTAAACAATGATCAAGAGAACTAACAGAACCAATTTCTATCAAAAATTTCTGGACCTAACTAAGGAAGGTTAAAAATATTAAAAGTATATTTCGAGCCACATGTTATTTTTGTTTTATTTTATGCAAAAATTAAAAATACACAGCAAGCAGTTATTGTTGTTTAAGTTTTTATTTGCTTTATTTATAATTTCTTTTGTAGTTTGTTTATTATTTAAATACTATTTTTAAAAAATTACAATAATTAAGCATTACATTTGCTTCTTTACTATTTTTGTTTGTTATGTTATTATTATTCTTTGTTTTTGTTTATATAAATTTATTAATTAAAATATTTAAAATAGTAATTTTTAAATTTTTACAAAAAGTGTTGTTTTTTAAGTATTTTTTTTTTTTTGTAATTGAAATCAAATATCTATTTAGTTAGACATTGTATTTTTCTTATTTGTTATTTCTTAGTTTTTTTTTTGTTTTCAGTTAAGTTATAAAAATTAAACATTATTAAAGGAAAGGGAAATTGGTATCAAAGAAATAGTAAAGGGTTAGGGGAAGAAAAAAGTAAAAAGTATTCATTAATGGTTAGCATAAAAAGTGTATGTGTGAGTTTGGTGATTGTGTGTGTGGTGTTTTAGTGTTCAATTTTAGCAATTTGGTATTTATTCATTGTATTTCTTTTCTGATTTTCTACGCTTATTTGTTGAAATTAATAATTTTGCTTTTAATTTTATTTTTACATTTCCGTTAATTTTTAAGGTTTTAATTTCTTTATACTTGGCCTTCATATGCCGTACATTAATTTTTGTCTTTTGGTATGATGAACAACAAATATTTTTAATTTCTTTTAAAAATTACAATATTTTCTTTTAAAAAATTACAATATATATATAAACAAAATAAGGTCAGGCTGATTATTTGTTTCAAAGAAAATGTAGAACATTTACACAATATTTTTATTGTAAGGTTAATGATGTTTTAGAAAAATTTCAACGTCTTTTTCAATTTTTAAATTTTATGCAATTACATTTTTAACATTTTTAAAAAACTAAAAAATAAAAAAAATTAGTATTTTAATAGTGTGTTTAGTATTGTAATGTTTTTATTATTAGCAATTTGATTTTGAGTGCCAATAAGTATAGGTATTGGTTTAGATTAGCACTGGTTTTCCTTGGCATTAAGTTGCTTTACATTGATATCCATTGGTCTTAATCAAATAAGGGATGGATTTGCATTGACTTCCATTAGTATTGATTTGCTTCAGGCAAATTTAGAATTGGTATCGGCTTATTTTACATTGATTTTCAATGATTTGTTACAGTCAAATTTTGCAGACATTGATTTTTATTTACTTCAGGTTCATTCTGCATTGATTTGTTTAAGAAAAAACTTTCCATTGGTATTGATTTTCATTAGCATTGATTTATTTTACTTGGATTTATTTTCATTAACATAGATTTGTTTTAGAAAAATTTTGCACTGAACGCAGAATAAGCATAGTTTTTGATTTTTGTAATGCAGGTTTTGTTCCAAGTAATTTATTGATGTAGAACCAACCGTGGAACAAAATAATGCTGTATTATTCCAAGAAATTTCATCAAAACAAAAATTAAATAAGCTTTAAAGACTTTTAGCAAAAATGGTCACATATTAGATAGATTTGTTATTTTCGTTTAGGTTTCTTTAGGAAAACTTTTGCAATTGGCATTGATTTGTCTTGTGGAACTTTGTTTATAAAAACTTTGCATTGGCATTCATTTTGAAATTGAAGTTTCTTATTTGCATTCATTTCCATTGGCAACGAATTGCTTTAAGAAAACTTTCAATTTACTTTGCTTTGCCAGCCCAGCCTCAACTATTGGTCGCAAATGGCTTCACCTGAACGTACACGTAAACGTAAACTTACATTCTTCTCATAGGCAAAGTAAATACCTGCGATTCGTGCACAATAGCTCGACGACAGCTTACAACCAATGGGTGGTATGTCACTAACACGCACTATTGCGCCATATTACACTTTATTCAAGCGTTGCTGCCAAGCTGAGAGGAAAACCTTTAGTTGTAAATAGTAAAAAGGTTTAATTTATGATTCTACAATGTTACTTTATCGTACATTTTCAGCTTCTTTCTGATTTTTCAAAGAGATTGAATTGATTCAATGATTGGTCAATGCAATGCCAATGTATGATGACAGTATCTTTGCACTGCACAATTAATAAATGTATTCATTAGAATTGATTACAATGCTTGTTTATTTAAAATTGCATTAACATTATACCTAGCATTATTATTAAAATTCCTAATGTCAATTAATATAAATTAAATGTGCATAATAATTTTCAAATATTATTTTAAATAAGCTTATGCTTTTATTCTCCTTTCCACATTTAAAATAAAATTCATTATTATACAAGATCAAAGTCTTTTCTTGTGAGTAGAATAACCAATGCATTATAAAATTTTTAGTCGAGGAACTAAGCCTTGGGAATTTCTTTTTTTGGTAATTATCTTAATCACAAAGAATCATAATGTGACATTTTAGGACAATTTAGGTCGGAAATATTTTGAAGGGTATAAAATATACAGTTTTCTTCTCTAATACATTAATCCTTAATGAAACTTTTGAGAGAAAATCTTTTCCGAAATAAACCTATATCGATAGCGTTTATATTAAAGTTGGCTAAAACAAATTGCATACACTATTTTTTATTTATTTATTTTTTTTTTTCTTTTTCTCATTTTCTTTAATATATACTGTAGTACGTAACATATTTGAATGTTTTGTATAAAGTTGTTCACTTTGCAAATTACAATTATAATAACGGTATTGATAATGGTATTCAAATTTTTTAATAAACAAAGAGAAAACAAATTAATAATAGATATTTTTTTTTTTTTGTTAAACAAAATAAATTGCTTGACAAATTATAGAAATAATAAAAAAAAGGTTACTATTAACAATTAATTGATTTTACTGCTATTGTTGCTATACTTGTTGTATGTATTTCGTCACTATAATGACGACAATTCTGTTGGTTGCTGTTGCTATTTTTCTATTGAGTTTCAATATTTCAAACTGTATTGTTGTTGTTTCTGGGTTTGTTTTTTCTTATGTTTTTTCCTTAAAAATGAACACTTTTTATCTGGTGGGAATTTTTAGTTTTGATATCTATTGCACGCAACATGAATTTTTGTGGCCATTTTTGTGCTTTAGCCTTGCCTTTGGCTTGTAACGTTCTAAATATGAGAGCTGCTTAGCGTTGATGGCGCCTCGTCGTTTGCTAAAAGGATAAAGTTGAAATTGTAGTTAAATAAATATTTAGATTTGCTTATTTTATTTACTTACTCTCTTATCATTTCAACAGCTGACTCATATTTAAGGCCCAATTCAATTAGAGCCAATGCAACCAAAACTGGTGCTCTGCCAAGTCCTGCGACGCAGTGCACAGCAACGCATGCTTCTGGATATTGTTGGTATCTGTAAAAAGAGAAAAATTTCAATATAGAAATTTGATTAGATGCATTTATATTTATTTGGTTTAGTTTTTTAAGTCAAATTTTTAATATTAGTTACTAATTTAATTTTAGCAATAAAAACATAAAACGGCATCAACAAATCAAATAGTGTATACAGTTTTAAGTTTGAATTTTAAAAAATTGTATATTATTTTTTTGTTTTAGCAAAATAATTTAATACATTTTTTCATTCTTACCTACTATTGGTATTATCATCACAAACTGTTTTGTATGTATTTGTTGTACATATTTTTAAGTGTTTTAACGAGAAACGTTTATTTTTCTCAAAAGTTACTGAAAAGTGTGTAAAGCTATCGCAGTTACAAAACGATTTTGTATAAAGAAAAAGGAAAAAAAAAACCAAAAGGAGAGATAGAGGAAAGTTATGGATTAAAATTGGAATTGGTTCCAACATTAAAAAATAGAAGCAGAAAAAATCACGAAAAACTGGAAAGGGTGAGGTGACATTTGTGAAAATTGTGATGGATTGCAAAAAATAAAGTACGGAAAATGCATAACGAATAGTAGAGTAAAACTGCTATAACTTCTATTGCATTGTGACCAACTAAGAAAAATTAAGGGAAAAGTCAAGTTTACTTTCTAGTAAATAGATTGAAATCAATATTGTTAATCGTCAATTAAAAATAAAAAGAATAACAACCTAGAACCAGTCTGTGTTATAGACTGGTCTTATTATAAAATTCCTTTAGGCCGAAAGTAAAGTTATGCAAGTGGGTGATTCCATTATACACATCTCTATATCGAACTTTCGAAAAAAAGACCCGGGGATTCAAATAAATAAAATTGAGACATAAAGTTCTATGCTTTTAGCCTTTTAAGATTTTTTTGTTTAGTTGATTTCCTCTTTTTTGAGAAAATATCAATGGAGAAAATAAGGTTAGTGAAAATATTTAATAGCACAACTGTTATAGTGAAAGCTTAAGCAAGCCGCACGTGTTCACGAAGTACAAAAGAGGTAACTAAATAAATTATTGTAGAAATAAATAGTGGTGTTTTTTCAAAATAAAGCACCATCACCTGGAATTATAATAAAATAATTTTTTTTTTCTATGGTTTTGTCTTTAATTTCGAGGACCTTCTTGTCTATGTAGGGCAGAAAAATTGTTTTTCTTAGTGTATGAAATCGTACTTATTGAACTGAATGGTGTAGAGATTAAGAGCCGGAATGTTTCCAGGGCCCTGCTTCATAATAAAGTATTTTTTTAAAAGCACAAGTGATTCTGTTTTGTAAACAGTCGCCAATAATACAAATACTTAAAATGTAGGAGTGATTGTAGGCATTATTAATGCAAACGTCGGTTTACTTGTAATATAGAAATTTAGGGAAAACTTGATAAAACATTATTTCCCGTAAATTGTTGGACGATTTACTATTCAGTAGTGATGACGAACAATTGGAAGATCATGTGATTCGGAAGACCTTGTCTCGTCGAAGAAAAATATATCGAATCAGAAATAACTTTCATTTCAAAAGTGAGTTTGAGCGTATGCTCCGAGCAACGGTTCCGAATGTGGTTGGTCAAACTAGAGACGCTACTTGCAGATCCTGCTGCTAGAAAAGGAGTTGCATCTTCAGCAAAATCCAAACTTTGTATTCTCCTGCATTGGCTTGGAAGTGGAGTAAGTAAATTTTCTGTTTGCAGATGTGTGAAAAGAGCGACTATAAACTCGTTTTATAATAATATGGCTAATTTTTCTCACGTGTGTAAAGAATAAAATGATTCACTAACTCCTATTGACGCTTCAGTTGAAAACGAAGCGGTATTTGTAGATCGACATGGAACCCATTCGATTAGCTGTATGTTCGTTTGTGGCCCTTCATGACTCACGAGTCCTTGGAAATAGTACACCGTATCGCAGAATGGAAGCACAGAACATTTTCTCTAACCTTTGCACCATGAATCAAACAGCTCTGCTTAAAAGAGGTACAATCAGTGACTTAAGGCAACAATACAAATATTTGAACGAGCATAAGGTACATATATTGAAAAAAATATTTGTGTTCTAACACCTTCGACTGAACATATTTGATAACACTGTGGTAAGGAATCCGAATGTTCCGGTACATTCCGATCATATCTCCCCTGTAGCTCATCCAATTGTAATTGATTATGGAATTTAACAGAAGGATAGAAAAATGTAGCTCAGGAAATAAACAAATTCATAATTATAGTTAAAACTGACAGTTGAAAAGATGTCTTTATATCGTCGCCTGAAAGTAATTTTGACGTATATGCCAAGTAAAGGCCTCAACCCATAGAGTCCGTCAAGTCCGCATATGCATGCAAATTTGTCAAAGGTTGCACATTCGTAACTACTCATGAACAATATTAATTTTTTGAAATCAAAAATAATCAAAATACATTTTAAAAAAGTGCGTACAAGCCAATCAGCTGACTTGTACTTTGTACTTTTTCGTTTGTATAATATCACTAATAGTATATGTCAATATGTCACCATTATGAAACATAAATTATTAGTACATACTTGTATTTTATAGACTGGTATTTACGAACTAATACAATTAGCTTGATTATGAAACAGGGTCCAGGTGGGCATTTGTTGAAAATCCAAAATTTTAAATATTAATACATATTTTGGAAAAGATGCGATGTAAATATTTTTCGAAATATTAATTTTAAAATTTTGATGTTTCAACAAATGCCCACATGGAAAAGGGTTTGATCTTTTCGATAACAAAATAGTCTATAGGACATTTCTTGGAGAGACATGATGTGTACTGTGTTAAAAAGTTATTTACATGAGAAAAAATTGTTCATGAGTTGGGATTTTTTGGGCCAATATTTTGAATTTATTAAAAGAACTACTCAGTCTTCAAAAATATAGTCTTTGAGCTTTAATTTGAAAGCATATATATTAGGCTGGGTCAAATTGTTCGGGTGGAAAAAACATGATCAAGCGTCTAGCGGAAACGTAATCTACGTTAAATTCTAAGAAAATTTGACCAAGAAACCATGGGTCTAAAATCAATATCGAGCCCCCGATTTTTAACAAGAAGATTTTAGAATGAAATATTTACAAAAAATAAGCAACTTCTTTAGAAAACACTGCTTTATCATCTAAAAAAAAAAAAAAAAACAGCATGTCATTGGTTTTGTCAGCTTTCTGAATCCATTTTTATCATGAAAACATTTTTATAAACAGGCCGAATTTCGGAAAGGTTTTGTGAAAAATGGTCATAAATGCTGAAAATCTTACAAGTTGTCATCATTTCATCTGCAAAAAATAAAATGTTCTTTATAATATTTATTACAGGGAAGTGAACCGGTTCTGAACCGGAAAAAACTTTTTTTTTATTAATTAGCTGAACCATTAACCGAACCGAAATTTTTCACAAATGTTTGATCCGAATCGAAAACCGAACCACTTTTTATAAGGGTTTGAGGGTTTATTCTGACCATTCTGAAGCATGAAACAGAGTTCATATACATATAAATCATTAATAGATAAAACCAAATCGTTTGATTTTGATTACAAGTCGGCTTTCAAATAATGTTGATGTTTTGAACTTTTTGGAATAACTACCCTGACAAAGAATTATCTGAATTAGCTCAAATGATTATTGCTGTTCCAGCAACCCAGGTTTCGGTAGAGAGGGCATTTTCAAAGAAAATTTGCCAAATAAACCATGGGTCTAAAATCAATATCTAGCCCCCGATTTTTACCGAGAACATTTTTACATACAAAGCTGGTTAAAGAACCTCACATAGTTGTTGTTTAGGAACCCAAAACCAAATTTTTAGGTCACTTGAAAGTTGACGCTGAAGACGCTGAAACTAAAAAAAGGCAACTCTACGAGTTCTTTGTTAAAAGGAAAATATCTCTTACCAACTTGATTGGCATTTGCAGCGATGGAGAAGTGACCAATACTGGCACTGAAAACGGTATTTTAAGAAGATTTGAAATTTTATTGGATAGATCACTGCATTGGTTTGTTTGCTTGCTGCATTTCAATGAACTACCGTTTCGTCACTTGTTTTCTGCATTGCAGAAGTCGACCACAAGTGGACCACGAACTGCTAGTGGGATTTTAACAAAGTTAATCGACAACTGCGAACAGTTACAGGTAGGCAAACAGCTATTCAACAAGACTTAGTTAAAGTTTTCACCTTCTTATTACTTAAAAATAAACCATCTTGTTGTAGGTTGTACCCGATTTTGAACCTATTTTGCTGGGAAATATGCCTCCACCCCTGAAAACTGAAGACGAAAAAGCTTTATTGACAGATGTTAAGTATTTGTATCGAATAGCCAATGCAGTTTCTGATGGTGTCTGTCCAGAAAGTTTGGCCAACATGAAGACGGGACAAACTGTTCACTCCCGTTGGTTAACCAAAGCCAGCAGGCTTCTTCGACTGTACTTAACAACAAATTCACCATCCGTAAATTTAAAAATTTTAGCTACTTTTGCTATGAAAGTTTATGTACCAATGTACTTTAATGTTAAGTACTATAATTCTGTGATATACGGCAGTGCATTGTTATGTAAATTTATACGGTCAACGCAATATTTACCACAACATCTTAGAGAAATTGTAAATAATGTTGTTCAAAATAACGCATATTTTGCTCATCCGGAAAATGTTTTACTGACAATGCTTTTTGATGACAGAAAAGCCGTGCGCGAGAAAGCTATAAAAAAAATATTATATTTTCGTGATAAACTGTACGATCCAACCAAACTTAGAGTTTATAAAAAATATCGCATCAATTTTGATTGTACAAACTACTTTGATATGATTGACTTAGACGACGACAGTATTTTATCCGGACCTCCATTCACTGCAAGCATTCCTTACGAGCACTTATTACAGTGTATAGAGTTTGACGATCCACCACTGCCTGATCCAGAAATCCCGTCACATATTCAAGGAACTGAACGATTTATGCAGATGCTAACCAGTGTTTCACGACGTGTTATAGACAAAAATCGCGATGATATTATGGCAGTTACAATAGAGAGTCGTTCCACAATGCCCCGAATGGATAGTAAAAGAGACTTAAAAACTACCCTCACATCTTAGCTTAAGACTATGATTAAGTTTCTCGGTTTTAGTTTAATTTAAACCAATTTTAATTCCGAGTTATTACATTTTTTTTTCAAAAAAGCGAACATTTTATTTTTTACAGATGAAATGATGACAACTTGTAAGATTTTCAGCATTTATGACCATTTTTTACAAAACCTTTCCGAAATTCGACCTGTTTATAAAAATGTTTTCATGATAAATACGGATTTAGAAAGCTGACAAAACCAATGACATGCTGTTTTTTTTTTTTTAGATGATAAAGCAGTGTTTTCTAAAGAAGTTGCTTATTTTTTGTAAATATTTCATTCTAAAATCTTCTTGTTAAAAATCGGGGGCTCGATATTGATTTTAGACCCATGGTTTCTTGGTCAAATTTTCTTAGAATTTACCGTAGATTACGTTTCCGCTAGACGCTTTGTCGCGAAAAAATTTGACCCACCCTAATATATATACTCCTTAACGATGCGCTAATTTGTGGACGAGTGTCACTGATATAGAATGCCAAGTACACATTTTCAAAACCTGCTACGCCTGAACATAGTAAATATACACTACAAATGCTCAATATTATTTGCAAATCTTTGGGGCGACGACCCCCTTTGTCATCCTTCCTAGCTACGCTATTGGTTCGTACTGTTAAACTCAAAATTAACTTAATTTTTATTTTGCGTAATTTCCGCATATCGCTATTGATACCGAAGTTTTAAATGCGTTATGATTTCCCATGAAAATGTAATAAGATATAGCAGATAATGTACCAAAATTACAAATCTGGTTTAATTATTAAAGCGTTCGTATAAAAAATGGGTCATCGGTTGGTTACTTTTGAAAGCAATGCGCACAATATTACAAAGTATTGTTGTAGATGACCCACCCTTTACAATATTTTTTTTTTCGTCACACTCATGTGATAACATTTCATTTGAAAGCTAAGCCAAATATATAATTTCTTAAGTAACTATTGCCAATTCAAAGCGCTGTGCGAAATGAGATACTCAAGCAAAAATTAAAAGCAGCTAAGAAAATAACAACAAAAAGTCAAAGGGCGCTTTCTATTTTGTACTCACTTATTTTTCAATATCTCGAACCATTCATCAACAACCTGTTGTGGCGGAAAAGTGCCATCTTCAAATGCTAAATCCTTTACAGTGATGCCTTGTGATTCGAGTTCATCAGTATTATAGCTGGGTTCGCAAACGCGTACCACTGTATTAACATTGTTCTTTTTCAACTCCTGTGGAAAATGAATAAATTTCATATAAATTAACTAAAACAAAAAACATTGGGATTAATAAAAACTCACCATAATATAATGATTAATGGTCACATCTGATGGTCGATCAGTGATCAAAAATTTCATCCCTTTGAACTCAATTAGAGCGGGAGCTGGACGTAAATCCTTTTGACGCATGATGCTACTCATCAAAATTTACGCACGTAGACAAAGAAGAATTTAAAACTTAAACAGCTGCCTTAGAAAGCGGCGGATCTTTTATAGATTTATAGCGGGTGTAACGTGGAAGTAGCAGTTGTTGTTGTGGCAAACTAGTTGTAGTGTTGATGTTTGTGTTTTGGTGTCTTTTATTTCGTTAAAAAACGGCGGCTAAGATTGTTTTTTGCCCAAAAATTATTATCTTAAATACAATTCTAATTATTAATTATTATTTTCTTTTTTTTAATTCTTTATGTTACACTTAAAATGTGCTTTTTTATACTCTTTTACTAAGCTTTCTTTCACTGTGTTATTTTTTTTTTTTTATATTTAATACAAAGCTACTATAACTAATTCAAAACGGTATGGTGTCTTAAAAGTAATTTTTTTTCGACTTAAATAAAAATTTTGGGAAGCTTGATTTTAAATATAAAATTGGTATTTTTGTCTAATTAAAGAAAACAAAAAATATATAAAACTCTCAACGTTCACTTTTAGTATAGTTTTTAATATAATTTTCAGCAAATAGCTGTATACTTTCAAATGAGAAAAAAAAAAACAAATCTTTAAGATTTCAAATAAGAAAAAATTAAGTACAGACTCTAAATTTTAAGTATTATGTTTTCTTAAGGTTTTAAGGTTTTAGTTTTCTTAACAAATGTACTCCAAGTCTCTATCACAAAAAATCGTAATCGAAAAATAGTATTATCTCTGTCTCTTTCTAACCTGCCTTTTTCGTTAATTCCCTGTTTAGTTGTAGTTTTTTTTTTTGTTTTAATTAATATTTTATTTTTTTTTTAATTGCAAAAAACCAGCTGAAGCTTACAATTTCGATTCGTTTTCAAAAAAAAAAAGTTTATCTTTTCGTTGAATTTAAGCTTTTTGTGTTTTGTTATTTTATCCAAAATATGTAAATTTTGCTATAGAATTTTTTGGAATTTTGAATTTTTTGTTATTCCTTTGTTGCTGTTGTGCTCAAATTTCTTTGATATGCCACAGAATTTTCAATTGTTTTTCAAATATTCTTGCTTTTCTTTAAATTTTACTCGTTGTTATGCGCATCAATATTACTGTGCTTTTTTCTCCTTTCTCACTTTCTCGCTTGCATTCACTTGCTCTTGCTCCCTCTAACACTCTTCCTCGCAGGAACGTTAAACACACTTTCTCTTTGTCCTGCTCCGGCTAGCCTTCACTTTTAAGCTTCGACTGGGTTTTTTGCTTTTTCTTTCTTCTTTTCTTTTTGTTATATTTTCCCTGAAAATAAAAGTAAAAGAAGTTTTGTTACAAAATGCAAATGTTTCTGAGAAAAGTTTATTAGCTATAATAACATAAAATTTTAATAGTTTTTATGAAAATATTTTTTAATACTGTAATTGTTTAAAAATTAATAAACAATATACCAGCCAGTAATAAAATTATAATTTTTATATAATATAATTTATATGTGTCATGGTAAATGATCACAAACCCAAGTTATTTGTTGCATCGGAAAAAAGTTATAATTAAAACATTTATTCTGGATTCTGCCACATTTAAAGGTTACACATACGACGTGGTTAGTAAAATCACAACTTTTAGAATTTCGTAAGGAAAAATCGAGTGAAACGAATAAGCGCCTCTTTTTGACCGTTATTCAAAACGCAAGAAACTCGTCGATTAGATTTTTTGTGAATTCCTGCGGATTTTGTAATATTTTTCACACAACTTTGCACTGATTCAAGCTTAGTATAAAAGCAAGCATTTCTTAGGTCAATTTTACCACTCAACAGCTATAGTCACATTAACTGGTCGAAAATCTCGGAAGCCCTTCACAAAATTGACTTTCCAATGAGAGATAATGACATATTGAATTTTTTTGAAGTGTTGGCGGTGTGATTTAAGCCGACATTACACATCAGTTTTCCTGAAATTTTATATAGAATGTTGCTAAATTATTACAAATTGTCTTACAACATTGAATTTCTCATTCGATTTTTTAGACTCTCTGTATACCGTGGCTGTTTTGCTCATTTAAGTACTTGAAAAGAAGACTTTAAAAGTAAAAGTACATTGAGTGACATAAGGAATTATTTTAAAGTACTTTTTGTGAATCCTTTTGAATATAGACCCCTATGTTTCGGCTTCGATATAATTGGTGTGATCTATTGCTATATTATTTTGTATACTTTTGTATTATCTACAATAATTAAAAACTTTGTAAATGGCCGCTAAGTTATTTGATACAATTTATAGCTTGACACATTGACTTTTTGCCTAATGAAAAACACAAATGAAAATATTATTTTCAACGCAAAATTTATTCTTTTGTTTAGATTTATTATCAACTTGAAAAAAACAACCCATGACAATTATTTGTTCAGAGTTGGACTGTTGCAACAAATTTCTTCTAACTGATTGTTAACAATAACAATAAGCAAAAAAATAAACAAATAAATAATATATACAAAAGAAAACTTTGTTTACTATCATTAGCTAATTTTTTGCCTAGTTAAACTCGTGCTATTTATGTATATTTGTCTCTTACGGTTTGTTTAATTTTTGATTATTTGAAAAGATTTCAAGATCACAATTAGTTGGTCGATTGCCAGTGAAATAAATAAAATTGATAAATAAAAAAAGCAAGAAAACAAAACAAATCAAATACAAACGAGATCACGCGTGGGTGCTAAAAATGCAAATAAAAAAGTAAAATAACTAAGGGGCCGTTCATAAATTACGTAAGACAATTTCATGACTTTTTGACCCCCTCCCCTCCCCCGAGTAAGATTTAGTAAGATTCTCACTACCCCCCCTCCCCCCCTTCCGAAATCTTACGTAAGATTCATAATTAAGGTGAAACTAGTCAAAAAATGTATTTTTCATGTGATGTACTATATTACTATATTTAATTTTAATATAAGTACATATGTTACATATTAAATAAATATTACGAAATTGCAAACTATACATTTGTTTTTCAATATGAATAAAAAAAGTCATCGTAAGTCATCGTTAGTTCATGCGCTTTTCAACCAGTCCGATAGTGAACCTACAATTGGCACACCCGACTCGTCTGTTGAATTTTCTGATTCACATTCAAACCCTGTAACATCAATATCCTCGTCGTCATGCCACTCTGCAACTTGACAAATCTCCGATTGTTTTAAAATGCAAAGGCTTTTCCCCTGTCCACGTTTCAAAACTGAAACTGGTTGAATCATGTGAGTGCGACTACAGTCTTTTCCATGTAGTTTTTTGTGCATTACAGTAGCTTTTTTCGAGGCAAAGTACTGGTCACAAATATTACAAACTCGATCAGCTAAGACGTTTGCAAGGGAAGGACAAAAAAAAATCGTAAGGCATGATTTTGAACTGTGGATGTACTTTTGACCAATCGTAATTTAACGCTAAGCGAAGAAATAGAGGACAAAACTGATTGCTGTTTTGGTCTCCTGTTGAAGAAGGAATCGAAAGCGAATCTTCTTGTTGAAGAGGACAAGTGCAAGGGGGTGGTAAAGAACCGGGACAACATCAATAAAATTTCAAAGTCGACGTATCTGCGTGTAAATGCCTGAATAATAGCAAACTTGTGAGACGGTGTTACAAGTCGACCCTGCGTGTAAACAACATACATATATTCCAATACATAAACAGAAGAGAAGTTAGAGTCGATTACTTAAATCGATTGTAATCGATATTTCTGAATCTTTCGTGACTGTCGAAAATTCAAATATATTTCATTACTGCCACAAATGACGATGCGTTAATACGACTTTAATGTATGAATACGCATTTTAAATCTTACGTAAGATGATCATTCACCCCCCTCCCCCCTTCTCGTAAGATGTAGTAAGAATCCGCCGACCCCCCCCCCCCTAAACGTCTTTTTAAATCTTACGTAAGATGATCATTCACCCCCTCCCCCCTTCTCGTAAGATGTAGTAAGAATCCGCCGACCCCCCCCCCCCCTAAACGTCTTACGTAGTTTATGAACGGCCCCTAAGGGTATAAACATTTTTGCGAAAAAATTTAAAGACATGATAATAGTTGAAGCAAATTCAAAGCGTATTATTAAAAATTAAATAAATATATAACACAAATAAACAATTGGTAAAAGTATTATTATATGCCATAAGCGGCTGTTTCTTCTAAAATACAAAATATTCTATGCATTACGAGACAAAACAAATGACATTTGAATGTCATATTTATTTTTGTGCCAAAAATAGTCCCTAGTGCTGGTATAACACGTTGATTTCATATGTGAAAATTTAAGTTTTTTGTTTTTTTTATTATTAAATTTTGATTTTAAACTTAATCCTCGATTAATACATAGATTAATTTGTAAGAACAGCTTCAAGTTTAAATAAGATTCTTTGAGATTATGCCAATTTTGCTTCCTAATATTTGACACGTTTTATCATTCATAAATAACGTTTGATCTTTAAATAAAGGTCAAAATATATCAAAATATCTTCTCATTTTATTATATGGTTTTCAGTCAAACATTGCAAAAGCACCAAGTAAAAGAAACAATGAAGTATGGACGAAGTAACTTGTTGGAGCGGGTCTGTCTCTCTTGGTAGAATATTGTGCCGTTGGAAAAAATTAATGGCATTATGAAAGAAGGTTATCTTCATATTTCGGAGCGATGAAGACCGTAAACAAACCGCTAAAATTGCTTAAGGTTGGCTCAATAGCTAAAAATTTTAAGCATTGCAGTGGCCAGCTGAAATCCCAGATCTGAACCCCGTCGAAAATATATGGTTTTTGTTAAAAAAACAACTATAACAGTACAATAATTAACCAAAAAACTTTGACGAACTTTGGTCCCATGTTCAAACGAAGTGGGCCAATCTTCGAGAAACTTATTGACTGCATGTCCAGACGAGTCAACAGTGTCATTAACCTTTAGAGGACCGGAAAACCGATATATCGGCTTTGGAGGAAAATCAATAATTTTTTGTCATAAACAAGATCCAGGGCGTTTTTGGGGTTGCTGATCACGAATCTGGTATCAGATTTGATAAATGCATTCACCATACCCCCTAAATTGATTAAACTTCGGGAGTGCTAAAAAATAAAGTCTATGGAACTATGTAAATTGATCAAATCTGACCCCGGATTCGTAATTAGCGACCCCGAAAACCCCTAGTCACATTTTCACCGAATTTTAGCAATTTCATAAAATTTAATACTATAAAATTTTTCCTATCCTCTACCGGACCGGAGAGCCAATATATCGGCTCGCCTTGTGATATGAACTTTGTATATAGTTAATACGTTATACCAGATACGAATTTGGGATTTTTTCATAGGCGATGTTAGCTCTCAAATCCCGGCCCTTTAAAGGTTAAAGCGAAGAGCATTGGGACTAAATATTTCGGGTTAATTTTTGAACACTTAACTTTTGAATTTTGAGTTTTTTCATTGTACGAATTAAAAATTAATTTCTGTTTCCGATTTTGAAGGGTAATCTGATCCTTTTATTTTTTAAGATTAATAAAGAGTTTAATTAAAACAAATCTGGCTACGATTGCTTAGCTAATTGGTCTAAGAAGATATTTCTGGAGACAACAGAGCATAGGTGATATAATCTTTTCTCAAATGCATAATGAATTTTGTAGGGTCCCTCAAAAGTTTTTGATCTAATTAAAATAAGCAAAATATAGCATGATGTAAAAAAAACGAATCCCATCTTTAGATTCTTTGTAAAACATCATACAACTGGGATTATATGCATTCCCGAAAAAAAAATACATATGCCACATGAAATTAACTCAGACAGGAATTGTTTTTGTTTGAGTGCTTGCACGTGACTTCTCATGATCTTACAAATTGCTTTTTAAAAAAACGTAATTTATTAATCTATTTAAGAGTTAAAAAATTGAAAAAAAAAAACAAGAACTTGTGACACGAGTGGCCATGTGATTTGCGGTTTAAAAACTAATCAAGCGATGACTTGTGAAAAAAAAATTAAGTTTTGCGTTGTAGAACAACCTTTTGCAACCTTAAGTTTTCAGTTGGCTGTCATTTAAATGTCTGTCCATTCAACTATTTATTTCTTGATTAACAAGTCTAGTAGAAAAACTATTCCAAGTCAATTTAACGAATGAACAATATTAGAATAAGCATCGTTGATCGATGCAGCAAGAATCAATGTAAAACAAGAATAATACGATTGCATACAAACAAAATAATTAGAGTCGGTCAATGCGTTTCGCAAAACACTCTACATCTATATGGAAGAACTGTTTTCATTACCATGAAACTTTAATTTTATTTTGTGCAGAAAATTATGTCAAAAATTTACAGAGGAGTTCCAGATATTTTACCGAGGGACCCTTAGCAAATTTTTTGCGATTTACACAAGTATGTTAATGCTTTCGAAGCGTGTGTATGAAATTTACACAGCGAGAAACAAACTACCTAGATTTGACATATGCTGAACGAAGTTAAATAAAACTTAAATTTTTTGCTTAGTGCATTGAGATCTACAACATTTGGTGGACTAATATTTACTTACTAAGGGAATTTATTAAATAATTTTTAATAACGTTTGAAACTTGATTTAAAGCTTTAAGCTAAATAGCTAAGGAGACTATTAGCTGTAGTAGCTAAACTCTATTATAAAACAAAAAATCCTTTTCAATTAAATATGAAAAAATGGTAGTTTCAATATTTCAGAAAAAAGGAATACAACTTAAATAAAATTCGAAGTGGGAAGTCTTTTGTTTTTTTTTATTTCAGTAATTAATTTAATTATTTTACATAAAAGTTTCGTTATTTTTTTATAAAACATAAAAAAATAGTATCACAGATGAAAAAATTTCTGCTAAAAATCGTCACAGTTAACAAAATATTTTTTTTTCTAATAAAATTATACCAAATTTAGCGTAAATGCTACATGCAGCACAATTAGGTTTGGCAATCGTGAGTTTGAACAGCGTGAGGAAACAGCACGAACAGCTTTACCGCACAATTAGCTACTAGCGAGTAACTGCGCTGCATAGCTCTGTTCTATATCAAGGAAACACAATTTATGGGGTAACTTTTTTATGCAAAAATCTCATTGAAATATGTCGACATATAGCCAACTATGCGTACAATTTGTAATTTTATGCACTAGAGATTACACCCTTCACAATTTATTTATTACACCAAAGGGTTTATAACATAAGTCTGTACAAAGTTTAAATATTTACTACATGTTGGTGTAGGGTATACAGCGAAGTATAAAAAGGTGGAAACTAAAAGTTGACAGAACAAAACAATAAAGTGGGCGTTGGACGTGTTGATGGGTTTTCGAGTTTTTTTTTTATTCACAAACTATTGCAGTAATTTATTACTCATTTTAAAAGCAATAGCAAGTCATTTTTTTACAAAAAAAAGTATCCGGATATGAAAGAAATATTGAAAACCAACTACGTTGGTGGAACAAATTGTTTGCAATAAAGCAAATAGCATTTAGCTTTTTTTTTAATAAATAAAATTAGATTTAACCAAGTGTGGGGTTGATTCTTTGAGTGCATATTGTAGTGGCTGCTCTTTGTTGCCAATGGCCATGCCAAAAATCAACAGCTTGCAAACATTTGTTAAAGTCAATTTAATTGAAATATCAAGTGGTTTTAAATGATGGCACTTATCAAATGAGAAACCACTTTGCACATTGAATAATGCAAAAAAAAAAAATTTTTCGTAATTTTAGCAAAATTGTGGCAAAAATAGCATTTTCTTTTTAAATAAACATAATGCAAAATATAAGCAATTAAGAAGAATTTTAAAACTTATGAAAGTAAAGATTAATTTAAAGCAGACAAAAGTTTTAAATGAAAGGCACAATACATTATATTTTGGTGATGCCCAAGAATATCTTTAGGACCATAATTACACTCCTCTTAACATTATTGGCGGAATAAAATTTTTTACTAAAAGTCTGGGCAAATACTCTTTTAAGTGTAGTCAGTGGAGTCCTCCTAGATGATAGATTTCATAAAGGACTTTGCTTCAAAAAGTGTCCAAAACATCGCCAAAACTGAATTTTTTTTCCTTCATCAATTGATTGTAACCTCTATATCTAACCACCCATATCAAACATATTTTTTGACTTCTCCTTCTGTGTGATTTTTTAACTTTATATTATTAAAATAAATATTTCAATATTATTCGATACGAGTACTACTTTTAAACTTTTGTCGTCGACTTTTCGATAGTCGTTACTATTTGGTCATTAAAAGTTACCGATACTACTCGATACTACTCGATACTCTCATACGACTTTCCGATGCAATTTGGTACTTTTTGCTAGTATAGATTTTTATCTACTTTTTGATGCTGTTCATTTGACTTCTCAATACCTTTCCATACTCTTCGACTTTCCTTTCCTTTTTAACCTTTATAGACTTTCGAAAAATACATGTATAGCGGTGTGCTCCACTTTAATTTCAACAGCTTAATATCTTGATAACTAAGTAAGATAGTGATACATGTTTTAAGCGAAAGTTATATTTTAGAGCAGTGAAGGGCACTTAGTGGCTCTATTTGCTCACATTGCTCTAACCGTTATTCGACGCACAAGCAAGCAAAAAAAAAATTCGCAGAATTCAACGCTATCGAGGCACAAAATTCGCAGAATTTCAACGCTGTCGAGGCACAGCGTTGATTTGAATTCAAATGAAAACAAAAACAAAACACAAAGGCATAAATGCTTGATGTTGTTGTTTTGCTCTTTTGGTAGATTTTTGTGCCCACCGCTGTTTTAGAGCAGTGATGGGCACATAGTGGCTCTATTTGCTCTCATTGCTCTCACCGTTATTCGACGCACAAGCAAGCGAAAAAAAATTCGCAGAATTTCAACGCTATCGAGGCACAGCGTTGACTTGAATTCAAATGAAAACAAAAACAAAACATAAAAGCATAAACGACGGCGCCGCATTGTGTCTTGACGAATGTAGCAATTCTTTTTGTTTGTAATGCAATTTTGTTTGTTTTTGTGCTAATGGCAAATTTGGAAATGAAAGTAAAAAAAAACTTTAAAATTTCGTTTGTTGTTGCTTGATGTTGTTGTTTTGCTCTTTTCTTAGATTTCTATGCCCACCGCTGTTTTAAAGGGTCAAATAACAATCGACCTTTTCAATATCAATTCGAGATCACCTGTGAATTCTTAAATAGACATTATCATCAATAAATTTAAGTCTTCAAAAAAAATATTTCATACAAAATATGTAATTTTTCTCCGAATCTTAAATAAAAAAAAAACAGGAGTCTACATAAAAAGTCACAGTTGACCACGAATTCACATTTTAAATTAATTTCAAGCTCAAAAGCAAGGTCAGTATTATTTAGCCGCTTAGAAACCTTATAACTTGTTGCCTGAAACATTTATCGCATTTTTACTTATTTCTCGAGATATTGGGCTGGGAAAATTAAAATGTAGCATCCGGTATAATTTGAGTCTCTAGAAAGGGGCCGTTCATTTATTACGTGAGGTGTTTTTTTGAAAATTCGGACCAACCCTCTCCTTGATGAGATTTGGTGAGTTCTGACGGTACGTACCCCCCTCTCCCTCTTCTATAATTATGTATAGTCTCTGCATTAAAAAGTTGAAGTGAGATTTTCATTGTCCCCACTCCCACTTGGTGAGACTTGGTGAGATTTTTCCAGACCCCCTCCCCCCATTTTGACTCACGTCATTTATGGACGTCCCCAAACCTATATAACGATATTGTACTTTTTTTTTAATTTCCATAAAATTTCGAATAAAAAACTTTCGGATTAAGTCTACATAACTTTACCTGGTTTTATATTATCCCACCCACACAAAAAACATATTTTCAAAACGATTTTATTGATTCAATATCTGAACCTTGAAGTCTACAAAAATTTTGCATGAGTTTTTTTAAAAACATAAAATTTTCGATTTCGATATTACCTAAAAACTGCAAATTTTAAATTCCACAAAATATATTATATTGCAAACATAAAACACCCGCAAAAATTTTACTCACTTTTTATTTGTGCTGTGCCTGGCAGTATTCTGCACTGTCTAGATGAAACTCCATAGATGTAGGAACAGGTCTAACCAGCTGTAAAGAAAGAAAAAAAAAAAGATAAATTAATTTATGTAGGCGACAAAGCCAATTAAAAAAAAAATAAAAGAAAAAGCAAAACATAAATTTTCAATACATAAAAAAAAATATCGAAAACAAAATAAATTACTTGTAGCTAAAACGAATGAATATTGAGATCAATGACCGCTACAATTGAAATTAATTACCACAAAATTTTTTCTTTTCCCTTATTTAGCCCGCGCGTACGACATAAACTAAAAATTGCCATCAAACTGCTGAATAGCATTCAAGGATAATCAATGGGAACACGAACGATGACAACGACAAGCCGTAATGAAGCAAATAATTTATGGGTCTGCGCTTTAAGCGAATTTAGATGGTGCAAGACGAGGGCGTCGATGTGCCGAAGCAAATAGAATAAATGAAAAAAAAAAAAAATATATCAATTGATAGATTTATGAGCAAAATTGTTTAATTTAAAATTTTTTTTTCTTTTAATAAAAATAGAAATTACCACAAATTATGGGTAAATTTTTACGATAGCATCGAAATTTATATAACACAAAAATTTTGGCATTTTCACACAAAAGATTTTTTTCCAAACAAATTTGCGTCATTTTTAATTTTACCAAACACAAAAAAAGAAAAACATCATGAATATACATCAAGCGTAAAAGATAAAATAAGTGCACAATTTATGACAAAAATACTAAGTGAATTTTAGTAAAATCTTGGCAAAAATAAGAAAAGCAGATAAAATAAAATTAAATGACTAAAGATAACATCACGCGCCTAGAGATTTTGCGTTGGCAAAAATTATTTGAATTTTCTATTGACAATATTTTTAGAAAGAATTCATAAAAAATAAAGTTATTATTTTTTTGTTAAAAAATGCACATTTGAAATATTAAACAAAATGAGAAAAACAAAAACAAATGTGAGACACAACAAAAGCTAAAAAAAAAAAAAATTTAAAGTGTGAAATATCAATGTAAAAAGTTGTCAAATACATTTTAGATGATATTTTTGGGCTTAAAAATTACGCTGTTTTATTAACCCTAAAGCAGTGGAAAGAGAAATATTTAAAAAATATATTTTGTACAAATCCTTCAAGAGTATTTTTTTTTAGAAATCGAAAAAATGCTCAATTCAACGAAAGTCGAATGGATCTTAACACCATCTATTTTTACTGAATTTTTGAAAAATATTCAACAGATAATACATTTTTCAAAAATTCAGAAAAACTAGAACGTATTTAATGTTGACATATTTTTTAATCTTTTTTCAGTACCCTCAAGGAAAAATTGGAAGGCTTTCATATGGAAGTGATGGGGAAACATTCCTTATCGTATCTTTTGGAAGCTTATGGGAAGATTTGAATTGATGTTGTTTCCAAACCGCTATCTTAAGAATGCATGTGGAAACGTTTGCTTATTGTGAGGCAAATTAAAAAATCATTGTTTCCAAGCCGCTTCTTTAAGAATGCATGTGGAAACATTTGCTTGTGAGGCAATGAAATACACTTTGCTTGTTAAATTTTTATAAAAATTAATTTTTTTCAAGTTTTAAATTTTTTTTTTTGCTGTTATTGAGTAAAATAAAGAGAATAAAATTAATTTAAATTAATATTGCGTTGGAAGGCTATGCAAATATGATAATTAAAAGCTTTTTGTTATTAGAAAGTGCCACGCCTACTTTCCCGATCCCTTTTATTGTTCGTGCCAATGGTTTCCTCGCCACATTCCATAAACAAAAATTCACTTAAAAAAGTTAGAAAACTCTCTAGATATGCTAGAATTTGTGGCTCAATGAGATGTGCCAGGCCCACCTGTCCAATTCTATTCACACTTTCGTTACTTTGTAATTTTGTACCAAGTTTGATCACGCTATTGTTTCCACATTCATTTTTAGGACAGTGGAGAGGAATGTTTCCACATCCATTTTTAAGGCAGTGGTGAGGAATGCTTCCACCTTCGTTTTCAAGACAGTTGTGTGGAATGTTTCCACATTCATTTTTGAGACAGCGGAGAGGTATGTTTCCACATTAATTTTTAAGACAGCGGAGAGGAAAGTTTCCCTCTAATGACATCGTGTGTAAAAAAGAAATGGAGTGTCTAACGGAAGGGAATGCTTCCTAAATTCTATGGAATGTTTCCTGTTTATATCTGGGAATGTTTCCATTTCCTAGAGGGTAGATTTAAGAAAAAATTAAAATAGTTACAATAAAAAAAACTGGAAAATATTATTCACCCTAATTTAATTTCAAAAAATTTTAACGAACAACTATACGCACAGTGGTGAATATGTCGGTGCTATTATCGAAGGTGGATTATTTTCTATGGGAACAACTGAAGTCACCGGTTTATGCTGAGAAATCAACAGCAATTGACGCTTTGGAAATGAATAGAACTCGAAATAAGGTCTCGAAATTGGACTCACAGAATGTGATTCATTAGAGCTGGTCGTAGTAAGATTATGTTGATAAATAATTATTTAAATTTAAAAAAAAATTTAAGTCAAGTTTAATTTATATGTACAGTTGTTGCCAACTAATTGGAAACGAAATTATTCGTTGTGTTATTGGTAGTTTTTCTCATTTATTTTTCTATGTTTACCAGAAAATGTGTTCATAATATAAATGTAGGACACATAAGCTTAAAAAAAAGAACATAATTGATTTCAAATTTATAGAATAAAAAAGTTTTATAAGAGATTTTCTGCTCAAACCTCAAATTTGACCGAGTCAACTAATTGGAAACAAAAAAATAATTTCCAAAAAATAAAAGAAAAACTTGATAAAAGATTCCAGAAACGATATTGTGATATTGTCATTGCTTGTAAAAACACATTTTGACCGAATTTGCTTATAAGCATATCCTTAATCATGGTTAGTGGCCAAAAGTTGTACACCGTCCATGCGTAAGTCAATTGCTGAGCTTCGCAAAACTTATCATTACGATAAGTATGAGACAGCAAATAATGTTACTCGCAAAAAAGGACCTCGTAAGACTTCTGGGTACAAGGATCGGCAGATTGTGCGTAAAGCAAAATTGGATCCTCGTAAAACTGCTGCAGACATCCAACGCGAAATAATTGATCAATACGATGCACAAATATCCAAACGAACTGTCGCTTGTTGATTGGTTGAGACTGGACTTCATGGACGAATTTCGCGCAAGAACCCATTCCTGACAGTTAAGCAGAGGAAAAGCCGCTGAGACGCATGTTCCACTTTTACATTATGAACAAATTTTCTGGTACACATAGAAAAATATATTAGAAAAACTACCAATGAAACCACGAATAATTTCGTTTCCAATTAGATGTCAACAGCTGTAAATGTTTATATCAATTTACAGTACTACCACTCCAAAAAACAAAACACCCTATATAAAATATATGATGTTAAAAATGTTGTATTCAAGTATTTTGCGGGTTCAATTTGTTAATTGCATGCTTAATTCGCAATTAAATTACAATTATATTCAAGAAAAAAGGGCCAGTAGAGCAAATTGTACACTGCCATACTACGGCCGGTATATTTTTGTACAAAAAACCGCCATATCAAATACGTTAAACAAAGACAAAACAAAAGTTAACTGCTCATTAAAACGGATGTCGACATAAATGCTCCAGTAGAAGGTGTCAAGTTTATGCACCAACTACTTCCGTTGCTTCAAGTGCCATCATTAGCAGCGTTGCATTACAGTGAGTGACAGTTAAAATTACTGTAAGGTTATTAGCAGCATGATAATGACAATGTATACAGACTATTTTTCATGTGACGTTAATGTATCATTTGTTCCATTTTTAATTAAAAGCAAGTGAAGCTGTTTCCACATGCAACATTTTTCTATTTTAATAACAACTGCAACTTGCTTTTTTATTATTTATAATTATTTTTTTTTTTTAAATCTTACAGTTTATGCCCAAGCATTTCAAAATGCACACATTTAAATTGAAAAAAAAAAATGTTTTTTGTATTATTATTCAATTCTTCAAAATATCGACCCATAAGACAATTTAAGAAGAACATCTTCACTTGAACTGAACTTAAAGACTGACGACCACAGCAATATAAGTTCTGCAAGTTGTTCTTCATTGGCATTTTTAATTGACAAAATTTTTTTCTGTATTTTATGTGGCAAAGTACAATTAAGAACCAATTTATTTAACTGGATTTAGCAAGTTATATGCTTCACATACTTTCAGTTTTTTTTTTTCTAATATGTTCCCCTTGCAACAGGATAAAGCCAGTATTAATAAAAAACTTTTCGTTTAATTTAAAGAATATTTTGCCGGAGTGTATTTACTTATTAATGCATGGAAAGTTGCTGAAAACAGAATGAAGCTGCATTTGATTAAGCGCATTCAACAAAATTTCAAGTAAAGTTCGTTTTAAGTTTTTATTGAAAAGAATTTTTTTCGGATTTTGAGGGAGCTGTGCGATAGTTGTGCTAAAATGTACGTCACTAATTATTTGTTTCTTTCTATATTGTATATTATTTTAGTATTAAATGAATTTTAGTAGGTAGCCAAATCCATATTTTTAAGAATTTTTTGTATAAAAAAATGCTCCGAACATAAATCCGAGCCCACTCACATCTTTTCAGTGTCAATTTTTGTATCATCAAAAGTTTTCGTAACGAACATTTTTTTGAGTTCATTGGAAGATTTCACATATATTTTTAGCTTTCAATATACAAACATAGGATAAAAAACATGTTATCATTTTTGTTCAAAAATTCTTTAATTTTAGAAAAAAAAAACTTTAAAAAAATTTTTTAAAACATTAATTTTTTTATTTATTAAAATATTTCACAAAATATTTTCGATATCAATTTTTTTTGTAATACATATATAGTTCTTCAATCAATCCTAAGAATTTATCTGCTTTCAAATCGAAATTGTTGACATAACTTTGAAAAATATAATGCATAACTTCATACGCGCCTTCAATAAAAAAATTTATATTTTTGTGTCGAAAATATTTGACAAACAGTTTAATAAATAAAAAAATTACTTTTATAAATAAAAAATTAATTTTATAGATAAAAAAAATTAATTTTATAAATAAAAAAATTAATTTTATAAATAAAGAAATTAACTTTATAAATAAAAAAAGTGTGTTTTATAAAAAAAAATTAATTTTATAAATAAAAAAATGTGTTTCATAAAAAAAAATTAATTTTATAAATAAAAAATGAATTTTATAAATAAAAAAAATTAATTTTATAAATAAAAAAATAAATTTTAAATAAAAAAATAAATTTTTTAAGTAAAAAAATAAATTTTTTAAATAAAAAATTTAATTTTATAATAAGAAAAATGAATTTTATAATTAAAAAAATAAATTTTATAAATGAAAAAAAAAAATAATGTTTAAGCAAATTTATTTAAAGTAAATTATTTTATTTTATAAAACTAAAGCATTCTAAAACAAAAAATGATTTCAAGTTATGTTATTATATTGCCCATAGTTTTTGAGATATTCAGTATCAACAGTATATTTATTTTGAAAATTATATATTTTCAAAATTCACCATTAAGCAAACTAAGCAATATATATAAAAAAAAAGTTATTTAAATAATGACCGATATACATATATTTTTAACATTTGCTTGGGTGGTGCTACGCGCTCTTGTCAGATTGCGCACACTTTTTGTCAAGTGTTTGACTGGATCATTTCATTATTTCTGGGAAAATTGATTGCATTATCTTAAATAAATTTTTCATTAAAATGCTTCCAAAATTTTACTTGTATAGTGGATGCCACACCTTTTTTGTAAATTTACTTGTCTATTATTTGCCTGAACCGTTTTCTTAGGATTTATGTAAAATTTGGTGCATTACTTTAAATAAAATTCTATGTAGCTTGAGCCACGCCCTCTCAATTTTTGTATAGCACTTGTTCAAGTCATTTCAAGTATTTGAGTAAATTTGGTTACATCACTTAAATAACTGTCTCAATATATCGTTTTAATTATTTTGCCACGCCTTTTTGTAAATATATTTACTTAAAACCGATAGATTGAGTGCAAAATTTGAGTATACAAAAGTAATTTTATCGTCTTTTGAGAAGACTTCGGAAACGAACTTTTTGTTAGGTAGAGTTCAAAAATCAATGCAGTTGTGATTTTGAGCTCGGTACCCTGTTTATTTTATTATTATTTTTTATTTTTTTGTTATGCGAGTAACTTACCTTAGAATAACTTTTAAAGCTGTTTAAATTTTATCAAAAAATATATCTCTCCAAAAATCAGTTTATTTGTGCATTAATTTACTTGGTTTGTTGTTTTTCACACGACGCAGAAATTGCAATTTCACAACGTTTTTATTTAAAATAAGTTCAATCGGCTTTAGAGATTAAACACTCAACAATTTCGCGGAAATGTTTATGTTTATGCAAAACAAAAAAAAAATTATTTACTACAGTCACAAGAAAAAAATTTTAAAACATAAACTAGGTTTTTGTTATTCTTTTGTTGAAAATTAGTCAGTCTTTTGGCAGCTTCTCTCCCGCTAATTGTAATTTATTTATGTGTGTGACGTTTTAGTATCGAAATGAACTAAAAAATTAAAAAGGGGGAGATAAAATTCATTAGAAATCAGAATTGAACAATATTGGTTTGTGTATAAAAAAAATTTCAATTTCATACATAATTTGGATGAAACACAACATCCTTGCGAAAAAAAAGAGAAAAAATTGTCTCTAATATTGTGAACGACAAACAAATAAAAAATCTGCCAATGATGATAATGGAATTATTTTATTATTATTTGGCTCCCAAAAACAAAAAAAAATTAGCTTAAAAGTTAAATATTTGCCAAAAAATTCTCTGCAAAAACTATTTAACTGCAAAAAGCGAAATAAAAGTTATTAGCTAAAGACAGAAAATATTGCGCAAAGAGTAACGAACGCGAGGTTGTTCTCTTGAACTTGATACTAAAATACAATAAAAATGAATTAAAATGAATAAAAGTAACAGAGAAAAAAAAACAGAAAATAATTAAAATTCATTCACGCCTCAAATATTGACTGAACGCCGGACTGACGGACGACGGTTGGTAAAACACAAGCACAAAAGCAGCAACAACTACAACTTCAGCGGTGAATAAAAAAAAAATTCATAATTCCCACTACACAGATAACAGCCAATAATTACTGTAGATGAAAAAATATTTATTGCATTTGTGTAGGGTGTTTCAATTGGTTCGCCTAAAATTTAACAGCTGATTATGATAATGCCGAGAGTTGATTTTGCTGTCATTCTGCGTAACTTGTGCTTAGCCCAAGCTGTCTACTTATCTTGAAAAAGTAAACGTTTCGTCAACGCTTTTAAGTAGAGAAAATTTATTGAAAAAATTTCAAACTTAAAATTCACATTATTTCATGAAATGTTGCCATCAATTGGCAACCGAGATTGTGCGATTCAATGGCCGTCAGGCATATGCCTATAAGAATTGTCGACCTGTAAGAGAACATTGAAGTGCAGTCCATTTTGTGGTAAAGATTCAATCAAAATGGCAATCACCAATAGAATTTTGGAAACTAAACTACGGAGGAGGATATTTATAGCGTATTATTCTTAAAACATAACGACATTTGAACAAGGATTTGCGCCGTATCTAAAATAAAACTTTTATTGCGCATAGCACTTTTATGGAAACACCCTTTATTAGTGATTTGTTTGCTGTGGTAAATAATATATTGAAGTATAGCGTTAAACAACGCGATCGTTGAATCTGATAACTTTAGTAGCTTAAGTGCACGAGATAAGCAAAATATGTACAAAACTTATGCAACTTAATTCCAAATAAGGAAACGACCATTTTATAGTTGAGTCACTGTCTCTAAAAATAATATCTACAGAAAAATTAAAACATTCCAATGGCGCGTGGCAAAACTACTGAATTTAAATTGCAAATTAGGTGGAAACTTCAATTCATTTTTAATATTGTTAAGACTCACTTCATTCTTGATATTGTTAATAACTATAGGTAGAAGACTTTAAAATTACACCATCTGACAAAATTCTTTTGTTGGCTATAATCATGAGAAAGTCCTTAATATTCAAACAGGGGCTTCTTGAGATCAAGTCGTTTTCGGTTTTAAGACGCGAAATTGTGTTTTGGAGCTTACTAGTGCCCGAGGACGTTAAGGTAAGCTTAAACTGGAAGTAGATAGGAAACTGTACTGTACTGTACTCGGCTCATTTTGAGCCTTGTACTGTTTGTACTTTTACTTAATACTAAGCCTGACCAGAGGTGAAAGTCTACACCAATCCGGTACCACGTGTAGCCTGGCAGTTACGTGAAGCAAGGTCACGATAAAAAAAGCAAAACTGCTCTATATAAATGTCGTGTAGCTTGATTCCGAACGCGAAGTTAATAATATAGACTTCGACGGTTCTCTTGATGGCATTGTTTCCACATCGGTTATAATTTGACATTTAATCTGGAAGAGCCGTAGAATTTTGTTCAGAGTGAACCTATGCCTTAACCGATTCCAGTTTATCAATGCCAGCTAGAAACTACACACACTGCCACAAGCTATAATTCAATGGTGTCAAGTAACGCCATCTTTGTGGCAATTGACAATTGATTTTTAAATTGCAAGAAATCAATTGAAATTTCAGTGAATTTTGTGAATTTTCAAAATTTCCAATCGTTTTTGCTTTTTCAACTTTTTCATGACAAAATGGCAAACTTTACTGAACAAAACTGACAGCAATGTTGCCAGATTTGATGTTTAAGACTTAAAAGAAATTAAGACACTCTAAAGAAAACATCCTACATATCATACAGTATTGTTCGAATTAATGTGAACACAAGTCATAAATTGCAAAAAATCAACTTAGCTTCCAATCTTTGTTCTAGCAAGTCTTTATATTTTTGAGAGTTCATCATGCTTTCGATCGGTACAAGGGATCTGATACCTTTATAAGAAAAGCAGTCCCAAAACATTTTTAACGGATTTGATCAATATGAGCTATCGTAAGTTTTTCATTATACTATTTTTAACGAAACGAGATCGCTGTCTTTGTATCAAAAAATGCCTCTCAAGAAGATATCATGCCTTGTATGGCCAGGAAACTGACCGGATCTTAATCCGATTGAAAATCTCTGAATTATTGTAAAGGCTAGTCTTCGTAAAATAGACTGCACAACAAAAACAAAAATGATTGAGACTGTAATCCAGATATGTTTTCGAGACCAGCAAGTATCAGAAATGTGTACAAAACTTGTGGATTCTATGCCAAAACGTGTTAAGGAAGTTATAAGACCCAAGGGGGATATGGTTCTTATTAAACATTTTAAATTGTATTCTTTTCTCTTTTTCCTTCGTCTATAACTAACAAATGTTGTTTTTTTGCAAATTATCACTTGTGTTCACATTAATTCGAACAATACTGTATATAACTTGATCATTCAAATGAAAAAATGGTCAGAAAAATAGAAATGTTGTTATATCTCGAAAACTATGACACAGATTGTTAACTTCTCCATATTTATTTACTCCTATATATCTGTTTTACATAGCCTATTACTTTTAATGATGCCAAAATTTTGAAAATCAACTTTTTTTGATAACATAAATCCGTGACTTCCTATGTTTATATCTCCAAGACTAGGTATTTTCTCAACATTTGCTAAATTATGCGTTATCAGTATTAGAAGTTCATTACAAAAGTAAGGTTTATTACAAAAAAAAAAAAACAACATAGAGGAGGCGCTCCTAAGATTGTTCCCCTTTTGTTTAATTTAAGCAACTTTTTTGTGTAATTAAAGTTTAAATTTACACATTCTTGATTCTTTTTTTAAATTTTCGATAAAAAATTTAATGCTCATTTGAATGTGAGTATACAACGCAATTATAAAGTATAAATATAAATATTTATAAAAATTTTATAGCTTAAAAAACAACTACAAAATCGATAAATAACCAAAATTCAGGTTAAAATATCAGCAGCAAAACATTTGCAGGAAATGCAAAATAAAATAAATGAAACAACAAAACTAAAAAAAAATCCCCACAACAACTTTCACTGGGTAGGTTTTCTTCTTCTTCTCTTTTTTTATTATCTCCAACACTTGCGAAAAATTTATTTTTGCTTTTATTAATTATTTATCACTTTTATTCAGTATTTGCATTTGCATTCAACTTCTTTCATTAATGAATATTATTTATTCAACACTTCATTTTGCTTGGATTTACCTTTTTTATTTTACACTTTAAAAAAAATGTAATTTGTTTAACTTGACAGCTAAAAAAAAAATCACTTTGCAAATGTAAATTTTACATCAACTTGACGAAATTTTTGCAAATTTTTTCTTCTCGTCGTCATATGAAATTTTACATTATTTTCAATACACACACTTTTTGCCCTCCTGTGTTTTTATGTTTGCGCGGTGGTTTTATTCTTTTTTTCACGATATTCCTTTTGATTTATTTATTTATTCACCCGTCAGACGGCGCGACAATATTTCAATTAGATATCGACAGGTGTCAATTCTAAGACGTTGATCGAAAACAACATTCAGCAGAGTGGAATTCCTGCAAGATGAGCTCAGTTTCATCATTTGATGGCGACTGATGAGACGCCTTTGCTATAGCAATCGAATTGCTGCTAACAAATTCAAGTTATTTTTCGCAAAATGTTATGGATACCGACAACGACTGCCAGACAAGGAAGAGAGCAACAGAATGACAAAAATTGTAAAGTAAATGACTGTTGAATGAATACATATAGTACATACATACATAGAAATTGACAAAGAGCGCATGGGAGCGTAGTTCTCTACAAAGCAATACATTCACACGCTGCTGTGGAGCTTCAATGAGTAAAGTCTCCAATCATCAAAGTACTGCAATATTTTCAAAGATAGCGCTCGCAATGTGAAGCGACGTAATGTTGCCAACTATCAAATAGAAAACTGTGATATGGCATAAGTGGTGTAAGTGATTACTCAGAAGGTAAACGTAACGCCGTACCGTGGCGTGATATTCTATCAGTAGAATTTTTCGTATTTTATTTTTTCGAATTCAGCTGTTGCAAGAAAACAAACAAAACGGAAGTATTTGTGGAAAAAATACTAATAAAAAAAATTTTTGTGTGAAGTGAAACCTTTAGAAATCTAAACTACGATGGAATGAGACGAAAATGTTTTATTAAAATAATAAAAGTTGGCGAGATCTAGAATAGCTACAGCCTTGCCATAGCGACGAGAAAAAAAAATCTACTACTCTTTCGCATTGCAATTGTAAAGCCCAATTTCCATGTGATCTTATCTTATCTTATCCCATATCAGGGATATCAAATCAAATTTTTGTAAGAAAGAAAAAGCATGCGAATAGAACCTAATGCGCTTGGAGAATGCGAGAGTGAATAGCATACATTTGCTATCTTCATAGCATGTGATATTTGATAAGATAAGATCACAAGGAAATTGGGCTTTATTGTTTCCCAACTAAGCGCCGTTGTTATTAAAATATCAAAAGCAATAGCAAATTACAATGCGAGAAAGTAGTAGATTTTTTTCTTGTCGGTATGACAAGGCTTTGATAGTTAATCAGTGCAAAATAATCAGTGTAAAAATTGAAGAAACAGGAAATCTTTCCACGCTTATATCTCAGCTTTTGTTTGACCGATCTCGAAGCAGATTATTTTCGGGCACTCTGCTCGATGGGTGCTTTAATTCAATATATTATTTATTGCTGTAGTTAATCTAGAAACCGTCAACTATGTCTTATCTTCGAGGAAAAAACTATACTAAGTGAAAGTACGACTAAAAAAAATAGTGTCGTTTTTTGCTTTTCATTATACATACCTTATTTCAAATCATACACAATCTAACAAAACCGAAATTTATGGTACTATGTACGCTATCTCCAAAGCCGAATTGCACTACCTCTGACATAAATACTGAGAAGATGCATAGGTATATATTGTCTTAAAGTTTCGCAATTTTGGGAGGTCTCACTCCACTTCTGAGGTCAAAGCGAAGTTTTTAAACTTTAATTTCTTTATGTGTAGTCTAAAAGATTCTACACCGTGCCGGGTTGACTTTACCTTTGACGAAAAATTTTCGTTTGATAGAAAGCGTACTACCTAGTTTACTACTGGATTTGAACTACGCTTTGAAAAGATTATACAACTAATGGAACCGAAACGTCTCATAAAAGTAAGCGTCTTCTACAAGTACTCAAAAAAGTGATATAGTACAACATTCTTACAGTATAATAAACTAACAAAGAGTCAGATAAAACACCGCACCCGCTCGTGAAACATTTTTCTCAAGAGCAGATAACAAATGGTGGAGAGTCAATGATATAACTTGACATATGACAAGCCCAAAAATTCATTAGAAGAAAAAAGAGACAGAGAGTGGATAAACTAGTGTGAGATTTTAAGAAAGCAAAGAGACGGACTAGTAATGAAATTTTGCGGAACGAGTAAATATAGAGACTATACAAAATTAGGTTTATTCAACCTAAGTGAACTCTACACAGCTGTGTATGTTTATTGTATTTTTTTTCGTTTCTTTTTTACATTAAAAGTGTGCAAGAGATTCAAAAATGAGAAACTAAAAAAAAAACAACCATTCAAAATTGATAAAAATTAAGGTGAAAAAACAATCTACAACAAGTTAATGCAGTAAATAAAACAAATTAAAAGAACAATTATATTAAAGCAACTGAAAATAAAAATAAAAATAATGAATTTTATATAAATAGAATAAAGAAATATACAAAAAAGCCACATACGAAATAAATCAAGTGAAAATAAAAATTCCCCGCAACAAAAAAATTAAACGTTGACGACAGACTTAATTGGGAACAAAAGAACAGAAATGAAAAAATAAAATATAAACAACGTACACAGCTGATAAAAGACAAAGGCAGCGGCGAACACAGAAACAAAATTTCACGAGAAATCAGATGAAAACGTTAAGGAAATTGTCTATCGTATAGAGTCAAGGAAACCAATGCTTTGACACGAGGGGAATTGTGTTAAGTTCAGAATATGGTGGCAGTCGAAATTCTAGGAATTGGAAACGTTTTATTTTGGGAATGAAAGAAAATTCACAGAATTTATTGATTTCCGACGTTTTTAATATCACAGAAATAACCAACATTTATTAAATTGTATTTGTATAAAAAACAAAACTCTTATGTACTTATTCAGGTGTTTAAAGTGCCCAAAAGTTCAATATTGAAATAAGTTAAAGATTTTCCACATGATTTGATTTTGCACTTGTACAATTCGCAATCTTGAACAGCGCTGCGTTGAATTAAAATTTGCCTTTTTAACCCAAAGTAATTGAACTGCAATTCAACAGTTCAAAGAAGTCTTCCGAAGTTATTTTGGGTTCAGGATTTACTCAATTCTAAGTATTTGTCGGTCGAAGCAAATGTTTTCATACTGCTACACGTCCAAAAAATGCTCGTCTCTCGAATGCTTTTTTACTGTACTAACTAACCGAAATAGTTTTGTTTCATATGGATTACAGAATAGATTTCTACCTTTGTTTTTCTTACGCTTATTAATTATTTGGATAAGTATGTCGTTTCTTCGAGTAAATATCACTCAGTCGAACCGTGAAATTCTTATGCAATATCTCGATTAGTTCCACCTTTATTGTAATTTTCATCAGCTCTTTTGTGCGGCTGTGAAAGTTGGCTGACCAGCAGCGCAGTGGCGTACCGTGCACATTTTTGACCGGAGAAAAAATGCAATTTACCGCATATTTATCAAAAAAAAAAATAACACAATACGATAAAAATCAAGACCACTTTGGCGCCCTTAAGCCGTTGCGCACGGAGCAACATCTCTTCCTTCTATGTACACCAGAGCATTAGCGCCCTGCTATAGAATTAACAAGTGCTCACCAACAATTGTCTTCGCCGAATCTTGAAAATTTGGTGACCTAAGACCATCTCTAATGTCGATTTGCTCACCAGATGCCGTCAATATCCGACTGCCATTCAAATTAAACGGCAAAAATGGATATAGATTGGACACACATTGCGAAAACCATCAACTGAAGTCTATCGGCAAACACTAGAGTGGAATTCTCAGGGTAGTTGAAAACGCGGCCGTTCTCAATCATCGTGGAAACGACCCCTTGAACAGAAAATACGTGAATCAGGAAAATTTTGCAGAGAATTGAAGGTACTCGCTTCTAACCGTCAGTAAAAAACATTTTGATACTCATAATATGCCGTACTAAGCGAAAAGGGCGTATCAAAAAAAAAAATCGTTTCGAGATAATTGATGTTTTGTTTATGTCAATTTGTCAGTATATTTTTTATAAGATACCGGCATTTGGAGTGTTTCATTAGAGGCGTAATTTCTTAAGCTATCCGATGTCGGATATTTTTTTTTTTTTAGATACGACCTTTTCGCTTAGTACGGCAGTAATGGTCTTCAAATTTTGACCAGTAGTGTATATTATATGTAACTAAAAGCAAGCAATATTTATGTTTTCACCCTTACGCGACGCGTGTCAGGCGTAGTTTCTGGAGAAAACTTTTTAAGGAAGCCATTCTTCGAAGGAGACCAAGTCTTATTAACACTCATCTCACCATAAATGTTACACTCAAAGGTTAATCACCCCTATCATGAATATTCGGAGGAAAACGATTCTTTCGCCTTTTTTTTTCTGAGGACAAAATTTTGCAATTGTAAATAATTGAGGAATTGAAAACTTCCTTTCCAGTCAGTGCTACCAAAATATTTTCAATTACTCCCAATCAACCAAAGATGCAACTGTGATTATTAAAATTTGACATTAGCATTGCTTTTGCCTCTTCAAATTCCTTGCTACAATGTTGGAGAAATAATTTGCGAGAAACGTTTTCCTCTACAATTCATGCAGATAACTCATTTTTCAGAGAAATTTTTCTTATTCCTAAAAAATTTTCGACGATACCAAATCAGGGGATTGCAGAAAAATTTCGAGGGAACTTTTATTCATGACTGGGGTGAATATTGCACTTTAATGTAATTATTATACTCATGTGTAAACATTACCGCTTAATGAAAATATCACAGTCAAGTATACATGTCAAATTTAAAAGTAAATAATAAGAGCACATATTACACTATAGTACGAGTATGTATAATAAACTTATACTTGAAATTATAGATTGAACTCAATTGTAAATACTATACACAAACGTAGATAAATGTTACACTCAACTGAAAAGTAAATATATATGTATACTATATATATATATCTATATCTATACTCAAATGTAAATATTACACTCAAATGTAAATATTACACTCAAATGTAAATATTACACTCAAATGTAAATATTACACTCAAGTGTATATATTACATTCAGGTGTAAATATCACAAGAAAATTTACACTTAATAGTACATTAAAAAGAGGTTGTGGATAGCGAAACTAAAATAAGACTTTTATTTATATTCAATGTTTGGTGCTCTATATCTTTAAAACTATCTATAACTAGAACTTTTCCTCAAGCTTCATTATATATTTATACAGTTTCAATCATTCATGTTTATGGGTAATTTTCTATAAAAATATGTGACAAATCTTTTTAATATGATATAGTTTTTATCACCCTATTTAAATGCCTATATGGAAACAAAAGTAATTACATCCCAAAAAAAAGGAATGACACAAAATCTTTGATCTATAGCAAAACCTGTCACTTATTTCAAGCTACTTCAAAATTTGCTATGTATATAGATTTTCTTATTGAGTTCTAGCTATTCCATTTCAGTTTTGTATATGAATATAAAATAACTATTTTTATCGACATGCAAAGTACCATGACGACTTGAACAAAACCGACGACTTTTATGAATATGCTAAATCGCACAATAAAGTGTGTTCTGCAACATCAAGCGACTGGTCACTTTAATATTAAATAAATAAATAAAAAACGTTGCAACCATCTACACCCACATCAAAGTGATTGGATGTTGAAAATGCAACCAAGTTTAGCGTCGGCGTCTATCATTCGGATGAGCAAAACCTAAGACAAAGGTCAAATGATGTGAATATTACTTACGTCCGCGAACGGAAGGAGTCGGTTAACAGAAGAGGCAAGCTGAAGATGATGTAGGTGTAATGTTTAAGGCGTATATAAAAATAAAATTATTTTCGAACTACTAGAGGACTCCGCTCTCTGCTCGTTTCGCTCACCAACTTCTCGCCTCGACAACTTTAGTAATTCTATCTTTCTTTAACAACTAAAAGTATGCAATGGAATTTTACCTTTCTTTAGCACCTAAAGGCAATGGAACTTTTGTTTTTCTATATTTCTGTTCTTTTATCTCCTACATATTTGATATAATAAAAAATATAATATTTTTCATAATGCCACCAAGTGGTTAGTGAAATTTGTGCATAATAACATTTTCAAGCTTTTATTGACTACGCCAATGTGTCACCAGCTGCAACCACCGGCAATGCTATTAGAAATTGCAAAAAATACTAGAAAATTAAGATATAAAATGCACTCTGAATTCTGAAGAAGCAACAAAATCACTGTTGTCTGCTGCAACACTAAAGAAGAGTTTTTATTATAAAAATACAAAACTTGTATTTTTCTGTGCAGGAAGATGAACAATAAAAACAATCTTTTATGGGATTCTTTTTCTTAAAAAAAAAAAAAAAAAATCAATTTTCAAAGGCTTCTATTAATGGAGAAGATATATAGAACACGATACTACATTTATTTTTCTTTTCTGGCAATGCACACGACTTATACGAGTGTGTAGAAATAAAAAATCTAATTTCGATGTATATTGATAAAATGTTGCTAAATGGTTCAATAATGTCTAAAATATTTTGAAATTTTGAATATATCTTTGGCCCGCGTATTGACCCAGTAATTTTCTCCAAGTCTGATATGGGTACTTTCTTCTTATTAATTAAATCTTATTTTTGTGAAGTGGACTTAAATGCTTTTAGCCAGTATGGCACGAAAAGGATAGGCATTTAATATTGGAAATATAGCCACCGGTATATTTCTTTATAAGAAATCGTGTTATAAGGTAGGAAACCCTAAATCGGTTTCAGACTTATATGATACATTAAAATAAAAAATTGTGACGTGATGTATATGTTACCGGCCAAACTAATTTTTAGGGTAAACTAGTTTTTAGGATAAACTAGTTCTTAGGATAAAATAGTTTTTCCTAGGCTAGTTGATTTGCATGCCTAAAAGTATGCAATTTAATTTTAATGCAAAAGCACTGTGGATATCGAAGCCGATGTTGAACATGTTATAAGCTGAACCGCGACCGAAGGCCTCCACTAACCCTCACTAACCACTTGCCAAGTATTCAATAAAATTGATAAGTTTTATTGTCTTACTTCGCTACAGCCATAGTTTTCACTAGCCACATTGCTTTTGTATTAAGATTTCAATACATATCTTGAGGCTTAACGGTAACTAGTTTGGCCTAAAACTAGTTTGGCCGGTAACATATATAAATGATTTTCGGCATATGGGCGCCACAGCATGTTCGAATTCAACGCAGTCTGCGGATCAATTTGTGAACACCACGTCTAAGCAAACGTAGGCTTTTACGTCGCTCACTTATCTGTGTTAACTAAGGACTTCATGTGGCTCCAAGGAAAAAACACCACAGATGTCAATTCAAAGTCATAATTTCAAGAAATCCTGTAAATTTTTAAATTAAATTTAAGGTTGACATTTTTGCGAATTCATTAAATTTCTACAATTTGCCAGCATTGACAACCGTTTAACGATTAAATGGCAAACCTTACTGAGTATAAATGATACAAGCAAAAAACGACAATCTAAAATAATACATACATTATTGTTCAACGAAAAAAAAAATAAAAAAAAATTATATTATTAATATTTAATTTTAGAATAAACAAAAATTGCATAATAAGGGAAATTTTTTTATTACCTCTATATATGGTATGTACATAACAAAAAGTAGCAATTTTATGAAAGAAAAAAAAAATCACATGTACTGATAAAAAGTCTGAAAGCTAATGAGATAAGGAAATGAATACAAAAAAAAAAATCTATCGTAGCAACAAAAGCAAAAATATATTTGACAATAATAGTATTAATAATAATCAAGGACTACCACAATTTTAATATGGTCACGATAATAGCGTTAGCAAAACTTAGTACAGATCTAATTATGATAAAATTGGTAAGGGGACAAAGTAGGGTAGGGTTTACTATAAATAGCAAATGTTCGGCATATGCAAACGAAAAGGTGTAGTTAAAGATAATAAAAAAAAACATCGATTCTGTATATAGACGCATTTTACGTTGCTTTGACAAAATAAATGCTGAATGTTATCAGGCATAGTGTATTAAAAAATAATTATATGTATGAATATTTTTGTACTTAGAGAGAACAATACACTTGCTGCTTTAGCTGATGATCTTAAGACAGCAACATTTTCAAATGACTCGCTTTCATGCTTACAGTAAGACATTTTTCATTAGGTAAAACTAAAAAAAAGTATCCAAAACCAGATCAAATTTTCGAAATTGCACCATTAATTCTCTGAATTATGATACAAAAAAGCTTGGTTCAACTTCGTTTCCGTCTTCTATATGTCAGTTTTCTAAATCATGGGTCTCCAAAAAAACAATTACCTATACAATATCACTATATCTGCATCCCTCTATTTTTCTATCTTTAATTTCATCTGTGCTTGTATAGTATTGCGTTCTTGCATCTTGTTTTGTTACATATTCAGTTCAAACCTTCTGGATTTCAATTTTCATTTACTTCTATATAAGAGGTCACGATTACGTGTCTAAATTCGACCATTTATTATAATAAGAGTTCAATTCATCACTATGCCACGCATTGCATTCCCTGAAAACTTTCTTGATATAAGCATTCAAAGTATTTACCTCTACTCCCATTTGCCCAAAACCGGGCATTTAAGGACTAGTCCATGATTTTATCATTAAGTGTACATGTTTTAATTTAATTTGTTTGGAGAACTTATTTGATATCATCATTAAAGTTTTTTTTTAATTTTTATTTTTATTTATTATTTCTATTTATTTTTTTTTTTACTTATTTTTTTTTTATTTTTCTTTTTATTTTTTTTTATTTTTTTTTTTTATTTTTTTTTTTATTTTTTTTTTATTTTTATTTTTTTTTTATTTTTTTTTTATTTTTTTCTTTTTTTTTTTTTATTTTTTTTATTTTTTTTATTTTTTTTTTATTTTTTTTTTTACTTTTTTTTTTTCTTTTGTTTCTTAACTTCAACGGACAACGTTTCATTAGACTTTATTAGATTAGATTAGATTCGTTCTAGAAAATGTTTTGTTATGATGAATTAAAACGTTTGCTTCTCTGAAGGTGCCACACCCAGTAGAGGAAACCTCTACTTTTTGTCCAGTGAGAGTATAATTTGCATGGTAGGCGAATACTCGCATAGCTTTCGAAATAAAAATAAGTTAAAATTTTATGGGAGGCGTCACACCTCTTTACACCCATGAAAAATTGCAAAGTAAATTTAACTATTTTACTTTTGACTTAAGTTAAAAAGATAATTATAACTTAAGGAGAAAACAGCTTCAAAATAATAATATAGATAACATCAAACAGAGAATAACTTTCAGTTACATTTTCAAGTTGGATGTGGTAAAAATAACCCTATATTTTAAAAAGAAACAAATTTAAATTTTTTTTCGGAATTGAAATTAGTTAAAATCCTATGTTTCTTTATTTAAAAAAAAAGAGTTTCACACTTGCATTTTGAAATTGAAAATCTTAAGGTGGTACTGAGTTCGATTCTTTGCATGATCATAAATTTACTTAACTATATTTTTTAATAGAGACGAAATATTGAATCATAGATGAAATAACTTTGAGTCAATGTGTCCCAGGCACAAGATAAAAAGTAAAATTGAAGTTATTTCACTTTTATTCAACACGAATTACGATAAATAATAGGAGTTTATTTTTCTTGTAGAGCTATTTCAACGAAAAAGTGTTTATGAATAAACCACAAACGTTGCAGTAACTAAAGGAAAACATTCGCGAAGAATATGAAAATACCATAAGAAATGGAGATTTTTGCGTTCGAGAAAATACTTCTTCCCGAGTAGAAAGTTAAGTCAGTATCGCATACGGTTGGCCCTATAAGAGATCTGATTCTGACTTGGGTAATCGAATCAGGTTCGGATAGGTTTGGTAATACATGGAGCTAGGCAAACCTAACATTGCACTGATCAGTGTGCCTGATGTAACACCATCAGGAAAAAAATTTGGTTAACGCAAAAAAAATTATGTTTTTTTTTTTGCATTTTTATCATATCCGTTTTATTGTTGCTAATTAATTGGAACTTAGAGAACACTTTTCAAAGATGCTCAACTGAGGTCTCTACGCTACTACTGAAAGCGCTACTCTCATTATTTTCCCGAGGGACTAAAACTATATTCCTTTTCATACATTTTTTCCTCTTTCATTTTTGCTCCAACATTTTTTTAAGAATAAATCAAATAGTTACTTTTTTTTCGCACCCTATAGTATGGTGTTCTATCATTAAAGTACTCAATAACTGTTTAAGTAACCTACATAGGAAAATTGTGCAAGCCTTAGATGGAATTTAAAGTGTGTAACTAATCCATTCACTTCAGAGGTCACGTTTTGTGCTTGGGCAATGTGAACCCCAAGTGTTTTCATGAATTTCTCGAAGTTCGAAGCATGAAGCTAATTTTAGATATTGCAAGGAGAATTTCAAAACTACAGAGTGCATACTTTGCCTATGTTATACCTGAAATAAGTACTTATATATTTAGAAAATGTGGTTTGATTAGCATAATGCGACCTTCGTTTAAGCAACAACAACAACAAAAAAACTTAAGGTCACAGTTCCAGCTTTTTAAGAGGAACAACATTCTTCTTATCTTAAGAAAAGTTAATTAAATCGTAATTTATCATATTAATCAAAATTAAATATAGCGTGCTTTGCAGTATATGGTAGAAACAGGTAATAAAATTATGCAACTATTTGCAGCAAGGGAAATTTTTACAAAACGAATAAAATTTTATAAATAAAATTTGTTTAATAAGTCAAAGTAAAATTCAGTGGATGACACTGTGATATAGTAAACGTGTATTTAATTTTTTCTTCTACTTCGTTTTCAAAGAGAAAGCAAATTTTCAGGTTATATCACTCCCCTTATCTGAACAACGTAGATACCCTGTGGCGACACGTTGTGGTACCTTGACATTTTTTTTTTTTTTTTGTTGCATACTATTTTTGTTTGAAAGTAATTTGTTGCATGAACCTTGAGCGCGCTGTTGTCGTCTCAAGTACTTTCTCGTGCAGTACACTGCCATTGTTGTTTTATTTTTCTAGAAACGTCATATGGCAATTTAAAAGGGTAGAAAGGGAAATTTGTGTTTTTCATTGGCAGTTTTAATTAATATTTTACTATGGGAATTTAGGTGGTTTGCTGCTTGCAAGAAGCAGTTGCTCTTAAAAGTTAAAAATAAATAAAAAATTGGCTTTAAATAATATGACTTTGTTTTTGCTTGTGACATTTTTGCGATAGTGAAATATGCCCACAATGATGTGAAGTTAGAAAGACAAGTGGATTATATTTACAGATGGCTGGAGTTCGCATGTATGTTTTGTTGTCTTTGTGACCTTACATTTTTGGACAATGTTGACCCGCTTTAAAAATTGTACCCTTAGGGTGCGTACTCTTAGCATGCATACTTTTAGAATGCGTACACTTAAAATGCGTACTCTTCGAGTGAGAACTATTTGGGTGCATACTCCTTCGTTGCTAACTTTTCGGAGGCATACTCTTTGGGTACCAAAGTTGCCTGTAAACAATTTTTTGTGCGTACTCTTTGGTTAGATGCTTTTTGTGTACATAAATTCATTTGGTGTGTACATTTTTTTTGTTAATTATTTAGACATAAAACATAGCATCGTCGCCCTTAGGCAAAAAATTCTTTGAATGCGTACTTCTTGAACGCAGAGTTTTTGGGCGCATTTGTTTGCTTATATACTCTTTTTGTACATATTTCAGCTGCGCAATTTTTGGGTGCGTACTCCTTGAATACATAGTCTTTGGTTACGCATCTTTGGTTGTACACTATTTTGCTCCTTATTGGCAGAAAGTCCTTAAGAAATATAGTGCATGATTACAGAAATTTCATATACAATACAAGATATCAATACTTCATTGAAAAAAAAAAAATGACAGAGATAAAATATATATTTTTAGAGAGGTGATTTTGTTCTGATTAGTTATCCGAAAAAGTGTAAACCTCTATCAAGTGACATTTTTTTTTTGTATAATAAAGGGTGATTTTTTAAGCGTTTGGTTTTTGAAAATTGAAGAAAGAACAGAAAATTTGCAGTAGTGAATGAAATTTTTTTTTGGAGCGATACATCAATGCCATTTACTTTTTAAAGATTATTTTATGTAAATGTTGCTCGCAGCTACGCCTGAGGTGGTTCACCCGTAAGTTCTAATTTGTGCATACTTTTTCCAGCATTTCGGCCGGTATCTCACCAACGAAAGCTGTAATGTTGTCTTCTAGAATTGCAATTGTAGCTGGCTTGTCCCTGCAAACGAGAGACTTCACGTAGCCCCACAAAAAATGGTCTAATTCGGACGTAATTTGCGTAACACATTTCTCGCAGAGCACAAATTTTAATAATAAAATTCAATGATTTGCAAGCACTGTTCATTTGTTTATCTATTTATGGTGAAATGGCAAACCTTACGGAGCATTTTTGGCGTTGACACATATTACAAATCACGCGTGAAGTGTCAAAAAATGTACACTGAAAAAACAAACAGCAAAAAAATAACCCATTATTATCAAAGGTTGGGATTTTACACACTTTTTTTCATTTTAAAATTTTTATTATCAATTTTAAGTTAACTAAGTAGAAAAAATGGTGATTTCATAAATTTTTGTATGAAAAATATAAAACTTCCAAGATATTTAAACAAAAAAACCCTGACGTGATGAACATTTATTGTTCGGGAAAGTTGATTAGCTCAAAAATACTCTTCAGAAAAAATACATTTTATTTCTGTTAATCGAATTTTATTGAAAATTGTTCTACAATGTTATTAATCTCATAGACTAACAACAATTTTGAACCTTAAGCCAAAGTTTAAGACAGCAGAAAACAATTGTACCACAAAAAAAAATTCATTCAACCTTTAATAACACAAATTAAGCTTATCTTAAGAGAATTCAGAAAAGATGCGATATGTTATCATATATTGATAAGAATTGATTACGTTGCTTAGTTCTGCACTTACGTCGCCATGTGACACTGAACTGACACATGCTGCTGCCGTTACTCATAATAAATTATTGGGGTGGTGGTAGAAAATAAGGCAGATCTCTTCTTACGTTATGTATGTAATGTGACTTGTTTCTTATATTTTATCTCGCTTCTCTACTCTCTATATATAACATCGATAATCATCGATGGCATGTCAATGTCAAATTCATTTAAATACATACGAATACGATGTTTTTTTTATTCATAACGTATGCATGAGCTGCGACAATAATACATGCCATAACTGAACCAAACTTCTGACAAAAGTAATAGAACTAACTTAGCGTAACGAGTTACAAAGTTATATAAAACATATAAAAAAGTCAATTGGTTACATATTTATTAAAATGTTATTGTTGACAAAAAGGCGAAGATTACATTGTATAAAGTTTTAGAAAGATGTAAAATGAAACCATACCAATTACACGATTGACATGTCCGACGTTGTAAGAGAGCTTTCAAGTTTCTTGTGACAAAAAAAAACAAGCAAAATTATTACATCCCAATAGTTTGTTATATTTAATTTTTCGAGCTTTTGAATTTACGTACAAAAATTTTAAGAAGACGTTTATTTATTTTATTTTAATAGCACATAATCAACTTTTTGGGTAGTTTGTCTACAGGCTGCTTACATTGTGTACCAGGGAGTAGGCAAGCTAACTACTTCTTGTCTATTTTGTATGTGAAATTGGGACCAGAATTACATATTTTTTCAAGTGCAGGCTCAAAACATTTAATTTAAACTTTTAAATTTTATTTAAAACTTCCCGCTCTCTTAAATCAGCCGATATAGGCCTGCGCTGTTTAGCTATACGCTAAGCCATGTCTTGTGTAGAATTGCCGACAAGTTCTTTTAAAAGCAGCTATTCTCTAAGATTCAATTGAATTACTATAAGTTGAATATTTGCTGCAGGCATTGGCATTGAAGACAAAGTTTTAAGTTAGATTAGCACAGGAGATGACAATTATCATCATGACTTAGGCCGCAGTTGAGCCCATTGTAAATTCCGTTTATAACTTCGTTTTCAACCTATGCAAGCCAGTTCGAAATATTTATAAACTTAAAAATGGGTCTTGGACACTTTTGAACGATGTCTTCGAAAACTTTGAAACGCCGATTTGTCAACGCTGGGCATTTACAAAGATAATGAAACACAGACTCTTCGACGACAGGATATTTACAGCTTCTACAAAGATCTCCTAAGTTAGAAAGACGTAGTCTTGAGAAATGCTTGCCTATAAAATAATGTCCTGGGTTTGCCTGTCTAAAGAGGTCACTTTCCAGCATTATTATTATTAGCATTATAATATGGCCATATTGCCCTCAACGTACAACATGTTGGCAAAGTACTAGACTGTTATTAATTTTAATGATGATCATGGTTTCAGTACCATATATCATCCAATTTTTAGTGTTTTACGTATTCTAATGTACACTTTCGTAGCTGCAAGATTGCAGAGGCAAAGGAAACAGTGGGACAAAACTGAATGCACGAAAAGTGCAGCCAAGTTACATAACCTTTTAAAATTAAATTAGTTTAATATTGATTTTTACTTACATTTCTTTAAATTTATGTATAAAATTTATTGAACACACAAAAATATTTAGCTTACCTGAAAAGAAAAAGGAAAAATATTTAATATAAACGTTAAACACTAATTTGTTTGTTATAATAATATGGAGTAGTTTAATTTTTCGTTACAAATTAAAGCTGGCAATACTTTTTGCTGTCAAAAGTTAGCAACTAATAATTGAAATTTAGCATTATGAAGTATTGACGTTCGTTCAAGAGCTCACTTTAATTGTTAAAACTATCTTCAAAATGAAAAAAATTTAACTAAAAAAATTTGCGGATTGTCACACTGTAAGGGGGAAAACCGTAGTTGTTGTAATGTTAAGCAAAAAGTGCATGTCCAATGACTCTATAAAGATTCCAGAGTTTAAGAACGAGATTCGTCGGGTTATTCGTGGACTACCGCAGGACTTATACCGAAAAGTTAAAAGAAAATTTGATAAAACGACCGAAGTTTGCAATGCGACCATTCGACCGATGTCACTTTCTATGTTTGATGTCATATTTCATATCTAAATGAAAATCTCAACAATCCATTCCATTTTATTACACATTTAAATTGTAACCTCCAATTAAATCACTCATTCTATAAACAATTTCACGACTTATTTATGCCTTAAAAACCATAAGAAATTTATACTTCAATAGCAAAAAGAAAACAAAACACAAGAAAAAATTCAAAAAAGCAACATTAAAGTATAATGAAATTCAATAAAATACACGCGCCAAAAAAACAAACACCACACAGACGTCTCAACTACCAGACAAACAGACTGAGCAACCTTTTAGGAGATAGATGAAATTCACAGAAACGTGCAGGTAATTGAAACCAGATATGTACATACGATTGAAACAAAAAAAAAAAAAGTGTCAGTTAAATAAATATGAGTACAATAAAGTACCTAATTTTATAAGGAATTGAAAGTCTGTTGTGTTTTTTTGTAGCTCATTCAATTTCACATATGATATGTTACCTAAAAAACCATAGACATTGATGTCCAAACTTTTTTGTGGCGTAAATAAAAAGAAATATTCAATAATAAAAAAAAATATGATAAGGCTTTTAAATAAATCTCAAATTTCCAGAAAAATTAGAAATATGCAAATTAAGTACATTGTGTCTAGACAAACAAACCCAAAAAACAAAAAAAAAAAATGGATATAGAAAAGACACAAAATTTGCCAGCTGGCTTTACCAGTTTTCCTTAAAATTAAATCAAAAATACATCAGGCATATGAAAACACACAGTATACCTTCAAAGTGTGCGTTATTTTAGCAGGGTTCTTATTTGTTGCTTAAATATTTACCACATTTGCTACTGCTAAATAAATTTCATTCACTGCACTAAAAACGATTGGCTCAAAAGCTTAATGCTAATGGTAGTCAACTTTTAGGCGTGCATATACATATGTATGTGTGCATCTAATGTAGGTGGTAGTAGCTGCTCTAAATTATAGTGTAACATTCTACATTGCTACTTATTTATGATGCAATTAAGTAAATGTGTTTTCTATACTGCAGCGTATTTAAGCATAAGATAAGCACTAAAAAGTATGCAATACATTAGTTTTCTAGCTTCATAAATCAAACGAAGCGTAGGTTTGTAGAAAGCAGCAAAAATCAATTTATTAGTATTGTACCTACAATATAGCGCATTGACATTATTTATCTATGCAGTTTATGCACTTTGGGCGCCTAGTTGTATGCTATGTTTTTTTTTTTTTTTTTTTCTAACGTAATTCGGTTATTTCACTGGTTGTGAAATATAGGTTTTCATAAGAAATGCATGAGCTTTCACATTCATAACATGTCAAGGCATACATGTGCATTGTTTAGAGTTTTAGTTGAGTAGGCACATAGCCAAATGGCATAATGCATATCCCGGGGGGGATTCTCATTAAAATAGAGCAGAAAATTGAATTAAATAAAGAAAAAAAACATTTTCACTTTGTTCCTTTACTTTTTGTGCACTAAACAAAAGCTCCAAATGTTTGTTAATTGAAGTATAGTTTCATAAAAAGCTATGAATTTTAGATTAAACTAAATATGCTCTGTCAGTAAATAATGGACATAGGAAGAAAAAAGGAACATATGAAACGGAGCTTACAATTAGTACTTTTGGGCATAAGTGGCGCAAAAAATAAATAATAACACAGGGCAACAATGATTTTATTGTCTTAGCTCTAATACACTTTCCCGAAAGGTTTTGTTGCGCTGAGTTCGAATCCAAATGGCTTCGGTTTTCGAGATATTCTTACCTAAAAGTGCGAAAATCACGATTTTTCGAGATTTTTAAGGCAAATTACATAGAATTATAATTTTTTTTTATTAAACCATTACTGAGGTTCGAAAGAACTACTCTTCTTCTTCAAAGCTAACTTGGAGTTATATCGATTATCTTTTTTGCTTCTCGAATACAAACTTTTGTATGTAATTTTATATGAAAAATTTGAAAAAAAAGATATTGATATGATTTCAAATGCGTTTTGAAGGGGAAGAGTAGTTCTTTCGAACCTCATTTATCGATGCATAAAAAAAACCATATTTTAATGTAGATTTGCCTCAAATGTCTCGGAAATTTGTGTTTTCGCACTTTTAGGTTAAAATATCTAGAAAACCGGAGCCATTCGAGAAATTCTGAGCTTAGATTCAAATTTAGCGCGTCAAAGACCTTCGGAAAGTATTTTAGAGTTAAGGTAACAAAAATTTGACCAAATTTTGCTGGCCTGTGTAATATGATATTATTAATAATATTCAATAATATGATATTAATAATTATAAACAGTATAATAAATGATATCGATCTTGCTAAACATGCAATGTGGGCAATTTTTAACGTATTACACTCCCTTCGATTTTTTTTAGTATGAAAACTCTCCTCTGGTAGTGTTATTACTCCATGCTTTAGCTCAAAAAAATATTTCCTTGTCGGAATTATTATCAAATCAGGTTTACGGTGAAATAAACATTTTTGTAACAAATATCGACTAGTTGATTATTACCAAACTATGCTTTGGTTAAAACATGCATTGAATTTATATTGAAATTGAGTATTGATAAAATTAAAGGACACCTTATACGGATTTAGTGACCTGAGTCCATAATCAAGTTCGTTCTTAGGAAGCAAAAAAAATTCAGTACTTTGGATAAAAACAAATATTTTTCTTTTATAGTTACTCTTACCAGGCTTAATTTTTCTTCTGAACTTTAAATCTGAACAATAATATGTCTATTTTGCTTTTTTAATAAACTTTTTTAAACACTTTTGTTTATAATTTTTTTCTGAGAGACCACAGCCTGTCAAAATCGATATAGATAAACTATAGGCTGGGAAGCAATTGTACTTAACGAAGTACTTCTCCCTTTTAATAAAGTTTGCTTACTGACCTCTTTTCGTTGATTAAAGTTTTTCATAGTAAATAGAAAGGCATATGAAGCACCCAGTTAAATTCTACATGATATATGAAGGTATGTACATGGAAAGAACTTACAATGAATAAATTCTCTAACGTATATATAATTTAACCCTTAAATGCATAGCGTACCATATATGGTACGTGCCCAAAATCATAGCCAAGTCTACCCAAGCAACCTGCATCGCGTTAAGTTTTGCTCCAACTTGTAGCAGACATTACCAGCTTTCACATAAATGTCTGTTCAGCTCTCCGATGTCTACTTTTAGTTCCCAGTAAGCTGTCAAAGTGGTCGAACGTTGTGTTTACAAATGATTTTAAAAGTAACCCTCATCAGTGAATTAAATATTGATAATTTCTATTATTTATTTCCATATTTCATTATTATTCATTTTTCATTAATTTCTAATAAAAAAAAAGTTTCTAAAAAAGAGTTTTTTATTTCAAATATATAGATTTAAAGCATCTTGTACCATATTTGGTACACTGCACAAGTCACACTTTTTGAGCTTTTCCGGGAAAATGATGCTTTTCCTAGGAAAGTGAATGCCCATTTCGTGGTCAGCGTCTGATTTTACATAAGAGGAGCTTGGTCTCCATATTAGGGGCTGACCCCATGCATGTAAGGGTTAATACGTAACCAAAACTTGTTTATTTTAAGCTCATTATATGATGTTGCTACTGCAACTAACGCCAACATGTTTATCCTGAAAATTAAAAAAAAAGAAGGATGGAACAAAAGACGTGAGTACATAGCGTTAATAAAAAAACTTGAAAAATTCAAAATAATTCAAAAAGAAAACAAAGTAACTCGAAGCGGAAAGAAAACAAATGAATCACGTAAGGGAGCAGCAAAGGATGAGTGCATTTTGCACACAAGCAGTGGATAGGAAGTCAATGCACTTGAATGTGCAACATATGAGCTATTAAATGTTAACAGTCACATGTTATTTTGCTTGTTGATACATAGCATAAGATAGGCGGCGTTGTTAAAAAAAAAGGGTTAAAATATTTTACAGTGTCCGAGGTCGAGGCAGTAAAAAAACATTATAAATGCAAACGAAATTATGAGAAGACGTTGCAACCGGGAAAATACAATGCAAGCATGCGTATTTTCAATTACATTGTTACAAACATGTAGGTTTAATGTGGGTTTTTTGACTTTATTTAATTTTATTGGATTTTCCTAATTTTATTTTATAGTTTTCTATGGACTCTTCTGTACAAAAGTCAACGTTTTACGGACATTTAATTTTTTTGTTTTATCGTCCGAAAGCATCACTTCAAACTTTTAAATATTTTTATAAATTTAATAATACTTTAACTATCATTTTCTTATTTTTTTAAGTTTGGAAGATGTTTTTATTCTTTATGAAAAATTTTTTTTTTTTTAATTTTTTTTTACATATATTTTTTTTTTTTTAATTTTTTTTTTTAAATTTTTTTTTTTTTTAAATTTTTTTTTTTTTTAAATTTTTTTCTAAATTTTTTTTAAAATATTTTTTGAAGTTTGAAGTTTTTTTTTTAGTTTTTTTGAAATTTTTGTTTTAAACTTTTTTTTAAACTTTTTTTTTAAACTTTTTTTTCAAACTTTTTTTAACTTTTTTTTCAAACATTTTTTAACTTTTTTTTAAGTTTTGTTTTAAATTTATTTTAAAATTTTTTTTAACTTTCTTTTTAAATTTTTTAATTTATTTGGTTTTCATTTTTTATACGCCTCTTAGTTTCTTTATATTTCATTCATCTTCATTTAATTTATTTTTGATTTTAATTTTTTTAATTCCTTTTTATTTTTATATTTCTTCAATTTATTTGCATTTTTACATTTCATCATTTGTTTGTTTTCTCATATCTATGTATTAATAATTAAGATTTTGTTTTTGATTTTTTTTATACATATTTATTGATAATTAAGATTTTTTTTTTAAATTTTTTAAGGCTATTGCTTACTAGGGTTTTTTTCATTTTTATATTTATTACTCATTAGGATTTTTTAAATTTTTGTATTAATTATTAGGATTTTATTATATTTTTAAATTTATTACTTTTTTGATTTTAAAATTGAAATTTTCAAGTAATTTTTTTGAGTTTTTTAGTTTTTTTTTTTTGATTTTTTTCAATTCAGTTATTTTTAAATAATTTTATATTTGTTTATTTTTTATTAATAGTTTATGTTTATTTTATATTTGTTTTATAATTTTTTCATTTTGATTTTTTTTTTATATTTTAAGATTTGCATATGTACATACATACTTTATTTTTAATTTTTTTTTATGCTTTTGGATTTGATTTTTTCCTTTTTTTATTTCAGTTTATGTTTATTTTATATTTATTTTATAATTTTCACTAATTTTTTTATTTTGATTTTTCTTTATATTTTAAGTTTTGTATACTTTATTTTTAATTTTTTTTTTGTTTTTGGATTTGATTTTTTCCTTTTTTTATGTCATTTAATTTTTTTTATTTTATTTCTTTTCTTACTCAAAGTTTTTTAATTATTATTTTTTTAACTTAATTTAAAATTTTTCTAACTTATTCATTTTCAGACATTTAGAATAAAAGGCCTTACAAGTCGAGCTATCGCAAATGAAATCTTATACGTATATTTTACCACAAAAAAAAACCAAGTATATATTAAAGGCACAGAAATTTAAATCATTTGACGTGTTTTTCTGTTTTAATTTACAGAAAGGCAAAAAGCAAAATGTACAAAAATTTAAAATACATTCCCAACATCCGCTCCATCTACACCCCTCCCTCACTGACTACCATATTAAATTCCTCTACCAAGACTCCGATCAGAAATAATGTTGCTTCTTTTGCTCTCATAATAACCAAATACGATTTGCAAAAACCATATCCAACAACATTGGATTGCTACTAACCCCCGATTTCCTTTATATTACCGTATGAGTACATATTCTGCTCGTATATCTGTCTGTCAGATAGCCTGTATACATAAGTACATATACCAATAGCGTTACGCGTCTGTCCTTGCAAGTCTGTCGATACTCATTTGTATCAGCCGTTTGTGTGTACGTACACAATACATAATATGTTGACGCCGCGTCATAGGTCCTTGAACTGTAAACATTTTTTGCGATCGATAACCCTTTTTATGTTGCGCTTCGCCGTCGCCGTCGTCGTTGTTGTGTTGTGTTTCTTTTTTAGCGTTTGCATTTTTTACAAAGAATTCTTTTCCTCTGTTGTAATTTTTTTCTCATGGATATAAAAAAGCACTTATTATCAAAATGGTAACTTTCAGATTTGGGCGTTTCATTACTTATGGTCTGACAGCAGAGTTCAGTGTTAATTAAAATTTCATTAGAATATTTTTAAAATAATATTTATATAAAATGTGTAGATAGAAAATTATTCATACATGTCTGCGATCAGAAAGAATCATTTTTATTTGCTTTTACCCGGTACAGTTGGGTCATTCAAAATTTAGATAGTGGAAGGGTGCAAACAGTGAGACACTTGTTCTGAATCGTATATCTCTTAAGTTTTTGTCAGCAATTATAATCGAACTTTGTGTATTAATTGAGAGCACATTTTGCATTATTGTTACGAAAGAAACTTTAGTGAATAAACTTAAAAAAACTCAACAATTAGCTAGAATTATGACAATAAATTTTAATATGAATAAGGCACAAAAATGGTTATCTGTTTATTGCTGGTTTTTAATAACAGTCAAGCCTTTTTATAAAAAAAATCATGTTTATTTATTCATGTTTATTTATTCTATGACACTGTTTCAAACTGTATATAAAACTCGTATTAATGACGGTTATTAAAATTTCACTTGATTTTTAAGTAACCCTAAACGTCTGGTCTTTTATCTTTGCTTTGCAACGGTCATGTGTTTGTGTTTATTGGTTTTTTTTTTCTCTCATTTTCTACCTTATAATTTACTTCTGCATTGCTGATATCCTTTGTCTGGTACTGTTGCTGCAGTGGCTTGTCCTCAATATCGGTTGTTGTTCTTGTTTAGGGGTCGTCGTCATCTGTAAAATGTTGTCCTTATGTATATCACACAGTCTTCGTTATAGTTCTCATATAAAGCCTGCGAAAGCATATCTTTTGCAAATGCATTGACCTCGACAACAAAATGTTGTTGTTGCTTTCGAAAAATGTTGTTTTTGTTTTTATGAGAACCAATGTATTTTTAATAATTGTTTAAGATACTCTGAAATCAATCCCAATTCCAAAAATTATTTTCAGGGGGAAAACGAAATAAAAGAATAGACACAAAAAAGTGACTCAATAGAGTTTATCTCATTTTTTGTACAAAAGAAGAATTTTAAAGTTTATCAAGGGAAAACTTTGGGTACACATCAATCATTGAAATTATTTTGAAGACCATTATATTTCATTACTTTTCTAAATTAAAATTTAGTTATGAGGTTGGGATGAAAAGAAAAAATTTTTTAGCTTTCAAAAAACAGAGCAGAGACGATAAATAAGGTAGACCCTTCAAACTCAATCAAAATGTTCATTCCGCGGAAAAAACAAACTCCACAAAGAGGCAAACAGGGGACTGATATTTGAATTTTTGTTATTGCATCTCGTTAGTGTATCGCCTCAGTTAATAGTCCCACTCTTTGTGCAAGCCAAACTAAAAATTTTTGAACTTAACCGTCAGTCTGTCTCTTAGTGCGACTCAGCCGCTGCCATTACTATCCTGTCTGATTGTCTGTCCATCTGTCTGCATGGCATTGACTTGTCTGCTTCTGTCTGCTGGAGTACAAAGAACTCTTAATAGCATCGTCGCGTAAAGTACAAAATAAAATTCAAGGGAAAAAAAAAACCAAAATAAATTCAATAAACATAAAAAAAATACCTTTCAATTACGTTATGTGTTTGCTACTTGAAGTTTTTCGGCAGCAATTTTACAATTTTTAGTTTTATTTTGACAAAGAAAATAAAAGTTAAGTTTTGTCCTCTTGAAACTTGCAAGACTTTTCAAAAGTTTCTGCATAAGGAGTTGTGTACCTCTAACAAATCTTCAAAGTATACTTCTAGGAATAAACAATAGGATAAACAAATTTTTTTTTACATTTGTTTAGCTAAGTGTCTCAAATTTGTAACAATTAGTAGCAGTAAAACTTTGCAGTTGTAGTTTTCAAGTTTTTGGCAGAAAGGGGACCAAAAGAACAAAAGGAAACCTTTTTGAATGACTATTTTTTTTGCAAGACTCTACTATAGATGAATGTTTGATTTTGTTTCCCTTTTAAGTAAAGGCTATTCATTGCGTGTAAACATGGGTTATGTACGTAATTAAATTTTAATAACCGAATAAGTGGTAAGTAGTTAAAGATTTGCTTTAACAATTTTATTAGTGCTTTCATTAAGTTTTGGTATGGTTCTTAGCACGTCCACATCATGAAATCAAGACTGTCGTCATATTTTAAAAGAATGTTATTGTAGTTTACTAGCTGTCGGGGTAAAATGAAATAAAAATAATGTCTTAATATTTAACTAGTAAGTGTTAACAGTTTTATTAAAGTTTGTGAATTTTTGCAGACAGTAAGTAAAGAACTTGCTTTTAAGCACCTTAAAATGCGTTTTTGATAAAACCACACTCCAGCGATCGAACTTGTAATAAATAAAAGGAAGTCGTTTAAAAATGTAATTGCTTTAGAATACATACTAAGCATAAACAAATAAACTTTCACAAAAAACAAGAGTGGCCATGCTTATCTCTATTTTTAGGTTTTGAACTGATCGCTGAGTCCCTCGTTACAAACTTTTAATTAAATTCAAATCCGGTAAAACTTAAAAACAGACCTTTTTGAAATCACTTTTCATAGCAACAACCTTAAGCAATGTGACTAAAGATATACCAAAATACTTCAATTCAAAAGGAGTTTTTAAGCCCAAGGTCTATTACCAGCACTACCAATTAAATAAAGACAACCCTTACGGAAACATAAAATTAAATACCGCAGAAATTAGAACCGCCCAAGAAAAAATTGGCACTTTGTTTTTCAGCAAAAAAAATAATAATCAATTTTTATTTTTTATTAATAATGACTTAAGTATATATAGAATATAAATGGACCGTCGAAAGACCTGTTCACGTTGTAGAATATTCGGCAACCGAACATTTTGGGGGTGCCAAATTCTCCACATGAACTTTACGAAGGGCTCTAAAAATATATAAAAATATTAGTTTCATATTTCAATTTCCGGTTAAAAATTAATGTAAATATGAATTCTAATATCAAGCAGCGCAAGACCGTCAGGTGGTGCAGCATCGATATGTCATATATTTTTGCCAGGGAACCAGCCCCGTGCTCTCCTATTTCCGACTTTCGAGCACAGATTACGTTAAGCTACGATACGAGCAACATACGTCTTTCGCGCTTTCGAGTACTATGCTCTGGAGTTTTCTTGGAGTCTTTCTGTCTCTACATTTTTATGCAATAAAAGGAAACAGAAATGCTCTGCGAGTGCACCATATCGTTTCACTCGAAAACTCTATTAGTTTTAATTGTTGAATCATTTATTAAAATAGGCACTCCCTAGACTACTGTCGTCACTCGACACCAGAGTTTTATATGTTTTGCAAACCCTAAATATAAATAACCTAAAAACTATTACCAAATATTAATTTCCCACATTTTTTTCTAGGATTTCCTAAAATTTGTAGCGACAAAAAAAAATTTGTGGGGTTTCTGAGAAAATTAGCCCAGTTCATTTTCATAAAAAGTGGCATGACTCCGCCACTTTTCAACGATTTATAAAATTTATTAAAGATTCTAATAGAAAACAAGTTAAGGTGTTATCTTCGGCCAGGCCGAAACTCACATACCCTACACTGCACTGAAAGTACCTTTTCAATAAATGTTAAAAAGACGTTGAAGAAATTGAATAAGTCGAAAAAAATTTGAAATGTTAGAAAGGTTGAAAAACGTTGAAAAAGTTGTAAATATATGCAAAATGAAGAAAGTTGAAAGAGGTTGAAAAAGTAGAATAAGTTAAAGGGTTGAAAAAGAATATGGAAAATGTTGAAAAAATCGAATAGAAATGAAATATTTGAAATATGCCACGCCCACCTGTCCAATTCCGCCCACTTTTGGTTCAATAATAGTTACATAGTTTGCGATAGATGCCCCAGTTAAATTTAAAATTTAGGGCGGTGACACACCCACTGGTACAATCCAGCTCGGTTTTGATCCAGAAATAGCTTTTCAAAAGCAAACCCCTAACAACAAATTTTAAAATGATTGCTCACATATTTCAATGAATAAGCCTCTTACCGTATTTTATTTGTATGGGAAGTGCCACGCCCATTGGTGCTATTTCAGCTACTTTTGATTCAGATATACTCTATAGCAACTAAACCACTTAAATTAAATTTCATAGCAATCGCTGCAACAGTTCACTTAAAACAGCGCTTACAAATTTATGTTAATATGGGAGGTGCCACGCCCACTGATGCAATCTCAACAAAATTCATTTATTTTTAAAGCTTATAGTAACTGACATCTATACACCAAATTTTATGAAGTTTACTCTCATAGCACACTATCTACAACAATAAACGTTTTTTGCTTATATGGGAGGTGCCACGCCCACAGGTTCGATTGGACCAAATTTTTGTTATAAGATACCTTATAGCAAATATGTATATCTACCTCACTAAATTTCAAAACGACTACTTTGGTAGTTATCTTAATATAACGTTTATAAATATTGCGGGCGGTGCCACGCCCTTCAACGAGTTTGTTCAGTAAAGTGGCTGAGCTGACTACTTTCAGCGGCATTATCTACAAAATTTTTATGGAAATCGTTTGTGCTAATTTTGAGATATACGGAATCAAAATTTTTATCAGTTGAAAAGTGCCACGACAACTTTTTCAATTCCGCCCACTTTTTTCTCAATTCAAGAAATACTTGATATGTATCCATTTACCAAATTTCATCGCAATATCTTGAACGGATTACAAGATATGGTGGTATAAATTATAAAATTTAGGGCTGTGCCACGCCCCTGTAATACTCTTTGGAAACTTGAAATCTAGCTTAATCCATATTTGGCTTACATGTGCACCAAATCACCAAGTTTCATCAAAATCGCTCCAACTTTTTTCAAAATTGACCTGGGTAAATATACATAGGGTATGGGCGGTAGGCGTGTCCGTCAACCGATTTCGCCCATTTTCAATAGCAAGATGCCTGCAAGAAGGTGTGACCTGTGTGTGAAAGTTTCATTCATTTGCTTTTGTTGTAGCAAGTGGATGTTGTGCAAGTAGTTAACCCCTTGGTTAACACTTTGCTGAATCCTACCTGCAGCGCCGAATGTTGTAGCAAGTTTTTATCCTTGCGAGGGATAACACTTTGTTACTGGTTGAAGCTGTACCTGCAAGTAGAAATTTAGGAATTACTGTCGTGAGGGCTTTACTTACCTAGTGGTAGTAGCCGTCTCTAATGAAATCCACTTTAAAATAAAAAAATGGTGTTTCACTTTGCACGTTCAAAATACAACTCATCCTACCGGCTGCGCCAAATGTTGTAGCAAGTGGATGCTGTGCAAGTAGTTAACCCCTTGGTTAACACTTTGCTGAATCCTACCGGCTGCGCCAAATGTTGTAACAAGTTTTTATCCTTGCGAGGGATAACACTTTGTTACTGGTTGAAGCTGTACCTGCAAGTAGAAATTTAGGAATTACTGTCGTGAGGGCTTTACAGCCCGCGAGTATGCTACACTTTCGCAACGATATTTAATGTTATTGGATCATATTAATTATCCAATAGTAAAATAATAATGCTAACAAATATGTTAACGAATGATGTTAAGCATCATCCTAAAAGTATGTGAAATATATTATGTACTTATGTTAATAACATATATTGTGCGGTTAAAAACCCACAACACTTTCTTGGTTTTCACGTTAACCTGATTTCAACAGACTGACAGACAGACAGACAGACAGACACACGGACATCGCTAAATCGACTCAGGTGGTGACGCTGATCAAGAATATATATACTTTTCCATACCTGCCATGCCCCCTTCGATGTGTTACAAACGGAGAGACAAAGTGAATATACCCTCGGTGTAGGGTATAATGAGAAGTTTTGATAGAATTAAAAGGGAAAAATTAATTTTGATTTGGATGGAAATGCCGCATATTTAAAAAAAAAAAATTCAACGGTTATTCGATTTTTGACACCGAAAATTGAAATTTGCATAAGTATTGTAAAACATATTTTTCATTCAAATCGGGGGAATACGTGTCCTCTTATTTGCTCTGAAAAACATCATATTTTATCGGCAACCAATTCCGCAATTTGAAGTCAGTAAGACTGCAGGATTTCAAATAGATTTGGTCTACAGTAATTTCGAAGTATCAGATCTAGCCGCCATATCTTGTAATGAAGTGTTGGGATTCTGCTTGAGCATTTTGAACAATTCGGTTTTATGGCAGAACCAATTTTTCATGGAGCAGATAGATCTTTTTTGTAATTCGAAATAACCCTTTGGACAGTTCTTTTGCTGCACCGATGTTTTCACTATATCTGAATATTTCAATGCTGCTTGTGAACCTTTTGTTGATTGCTAGATATATTTTGCATTTAAAGTGCTATCACCAAGTGTTATGTATGCATTATAGCAAACGTCACTTTATATGAAAATATAACACACTTACATTGATCAATACGATGATATGGTAGAACATAGTCTTTAAAAAAAAATGTTTCTTGGACTGTCCTTTCTGTCAATTGTCATATTAAATTTTCTCCATGGAATTTCGTTTTTATCAGGGACTTAGTAAAAATTTGCTCATTATAAAAGAAAGATAATTATGGCTCAACGATAAATCAAACAAATATGAATTATTTAATAGTAGAGCGCCTAAGTCTATACTCAATAAAATAATCAACAAATTAGTCAAGCCTCAAAATCGTTCAACATGTTGACTCAGAAAAAAAAAAAATTAAAAAACTATATGCAAACAAAGCCTGTAGGGAGGTAAACACATAAAAATATGCAACAAAAAATATATTATTTACGTCATAAATATTCCCACGCGTAGGATTTGAGTGCATGGAGGCAGTCTACGCCAATAACACGCTTATTTACAATGTGATTCACGCAAAACAAAAAAAAAAAAAAAAATATGATGACTGCTAAAAAATCGATATTCAAACACGTGTTTCGATTTTTTTTTTCCCTTCAGTTTTCTTTAATTTTTCTTTGCACAGCAAAATTTACAGACTTTTTCCACACAAAATAAGGTAAGCAAATGGGGTAACGTATTTTTTGTTACATCATTCAAATGTTATTCCCCTGTGTATTTAATAAATTTTAATTTACTTCAGTTTAACTTCTAAGCAAAATTTATTGTACAATATTTTATGTTAGTTCTGTATAAACATTTGCTAAACTATGCACTTCATCTTGTAAATGTACTTGTTTCTTATTTAAGTATTTCATATTTTTCTGCTGTTTTAAATTATTATTTATCATTTTGTTAGAGAGGAAAAAGTGGTTTTTGTATTGGGCGTTGCCAATCGTTTAATTGCTGTGTATTTTGTTACACTTGTGTGCCCACATACAGTCATTTGCCTGCTTGTTGCTTGCGTTGGTCTTCTTGGCCCATTTGGCAGCCAGGCAGCGCAATGCATTTCACAATTTATTGCAATGCCTGCAATTAAGAAAATAATTTTCTTTATACTTTATTTTTGCAAAAAACACGTGGCTCCATAAAAACGTCATAAAACCTTATTTTGTTGGCCAACAATAGTAACAGCTTGTTTTCTTTATAATTTATAGTAACATTTTTTGACCTTTATTTTTAAGTAATGCATTAAGTGCTTTATGGGCATATGTTTATTTAAAAATGCCAGAGAAGCAAGAAAAATTTAAAGAGGTTCTGCTTAAAAAGCTAATTTTAAGTTTTGGTGTCTCCTATACACAGTGGGTTATGAGAGGGATTGAGTTAAAGTAAATTGACCAAAAAAATCGAGCATGTTGGCGAGCCCTAATTGGAAAAGACTCAAGCCATGGCGAAATTGGGCCAAAACAATTTCTGAAAAAATATAAGCTTTTGCACTTTTTCATGTCAGGTTTTTAGAAGTGGTATGTTTGTGACTTCCAGAATCCGTACCTCAGCCATCAAATGAATGGGTGGATTGTCACCTTTAGTAAATATTAAGGCTGTGCAACAAACCGATCGAACATGTTCGAACTTCTGCCATACGCAACGAGTCAAACTCGAACAGCTCAATTCGTTCGACTCAACTCATGTTCAGTACGTTCGTTGTTCGTATCATACGAATGCAACTCGTGAGTTTCGAACAACTCAAAAGTTACGAACAGCTCGTTTGTTCGAGTTTTGAAATGTTCGTTTGATCAATGTGTGTGGATTGTTGAAAATTTCAGTGCGATTCGGTTTTGTTATTCGGATGTGTTGGGCAATTACGTAAATATTGTGTGTAATTGCGATATGGAAACAAAAAACAACAGGTAAGGCTAAGCAAAGTGCAGTTTTGAATTTTTTTAAGACACCGATGTCCCAAAAAAATATGTTAAGAGTGCTTAAAAATGTTCAATGTTTCTTCTGCGAGAACAACTACTTTACTTCGCCATGCAAAAATACACGATCCAAGTGTTAAAGCTAGAAAAGGTAAGATTCTTTGATTTGATTATGTTAATAAGTATCAAACTTCCTTATAACGAACTTCTATGCAACGAATTTCTCCTTACTACGAACTGAGTTCAAGTACACAGCTTTCTCGTTCTATTTTCAGTGTATTTGGATTTCCTTACAACGAATTTCCTTATAGCGAGATTTTCTTTAAAACGAAGAAATTTTGCTGCTGAAAATTAAACTTTTATGCGTTTTTGATCTCCTTAAAGCGAATTTTTTCAAATAATTTTCTGTTACGCATGTCGCAGTTGAAGAAAAAAAAAGTAGAGGAAGGCGTGGCAAAAAAGAATGATATTGCTAGGGATTTTGGGATTCCTAACAACATTTTATCAACAATATTACTGAATAAGGCAGTGATTTTAAAAAGTGTAGAAGATGCGAAGTTCTTGACTAAATGCAGAAGGTTGCGAACCTGTCTCTTTGATGATGTTGATGAAGCGATGCTAAAATGGATAACCGCCGCACGATATGAGAATCTTCCCATCTCTGGTCCACTCATTAGACATAAAGCAAAGGAATTTGCTGATGTATTAGGACTCGCCGGCTTTCAAGCAAGTGTAGGATGGCTGGATAAATTTAAAAAACGGAATGGCATAGTTCAAAAGACCCTTTGTGGGGTTTCTTCTCAAGGAAGAAACGTTTTGTTTTTTGTTGATAACTGCACTGCGCATCCTCAAGATGTAAAAGATAAACTGCAAAGCATTGAGCATTATTATTTCCATCCCAACATGTTTTCGTTGCCTCAGACTATGAACCAAGGCATTATCCATAACATAAAACAACAAACATTACTTCTACAATTACAGATTCAGATAATGATGAAGAAGAACTGGCCACTGCTGATAAGGTGATTCCTACATTAGGACAAATTTCTACATCATTTGTATATACAAAAAATATCAAACAAATAAATAAATAAATCTTTTATTTAAAAATTCTTTAAGTTCAATTAAAAATCTTGTTCTTTTTGCCACTGTACGGCGCACCGCAATTTTCAATTTTCTTCGATCCACTTGTAAACAGGCGCAAACAGAAGCAATATAATGAAATGTGCGCGAATGCACCGAACTAAACGAACTGAGTTGAGTCGAACCAAACGAACCTGGTTCGGTGTTCAAATGTTGTGAAAAGATCGTGAGTTTCGAGTTTGTTCGAACAAGTTCGGCTCGTTGCAGAGCCTTAATAAATATATTTACGTTAGAAAACCGCAGTAAAAAGAGGTAGACTCCGGCAACGAGTTGAACATAACCTGTGCTAGGTTAATCATATGAGTCATAGAGCCCTCTGTTAGAGGGGAGAACTGAACTTCACTATTACAACTAATTCGAAAGAGAAGCTTCAATTTCGAATAGTTCCGTTTACTGGTAATCGCTGCGAATTGGCAACTATTTTTGTTATTGCCAACGATATGAATAACTTTTTTTGAAACATATTAGGCTATGCTCAAAAGAGGCTAAATTGAACCAGGTGCCCAGCAGGCAAATGAGCAAGGCCTGACTCGGAGAAGGCTTGCTAGCACTGCTGCGATTATATAAGGACTTCACAAAACTAGATTTTCATGCAAATAAAAATACAATCATTGAAGGTATAATATGCCTTCCCACAACAGACGTGCTATCAGGCCTGATATTAGAAGGCAAAGGAGAAGGACCCTATTTACTTTAAAGCATTTCTGTTTTCTGTTTTTTTTATTTCATGTATTGCAATGTTTTATGATTCGGCATTACTTTTTTGTCATATGCATTGTACATATACGACATGAAAAGTAGACACATGGTTAGAAATTAAGAAAGGTGTGCATATTGCCAGGCTAGTCTTCTGTTGTTTGATGTTATGTTATAGGAGGTAGAGTTTTGAGTATTCTTTGTCAAATTGTAAATTAAGAAACATCACAAAAAAAAAAAAATTTAAAAAATATCAACGCAAGTGAGAAGGCGAGTCTTTACGATGTATTAAAATTTAATTTTTGTCAACTACTTCTGAGAGTCCTAATACGGTAAGCGGTCTTAGAAAGCCTACTTAGAAAAGGACTGTTTTCTTGGGACATTTCATATAAAAAAGAAAGTACGTTTGAAAGGAGGGTGGAAGGCCTTATACTTACCAAGGAAGGCCTTCTAGAAGCACTGTTAGCTCCTGCCTTTGCCTACTGGGTGGTTAAGAGGACGTTTTCTTATGAGTGAAATCATTTGTGAATGTTCGAGGGAGAGACATTAAATTTGCGAGACTTTGCAATCTTAGAAATTCATACCAAGAAACATTTGAGCCCTCTGTTAAATCGCATAAATTTTTTGAGTGATACCTCGAGTGGCGTCTAATGTTTTCGCGGAATGAATATTTTTATAGAGATTGTATAGACTTCTAAATTTATCGTCTAAGGTTCGATGGGTGAAGATTTTTGTAAGTATTTCTAAAATGATTTGAGCCAAGTAGTTTTTTGTACTGTTTTTTCTTTCAAAGTAATTTCGGCATATGAAATCATTAGTGCATATAAAACATGTCTCATAAGACAACAAAAAAATTGAATTTTAATATTTTTGCGAACACTTTCATAACTACTTTGAAAGAGCTTGAGGGAAAGTATTTTTATATGGCGCCTAAGTTGTCAAACACTTTGCTAGAGACTACACAATTTGACAGACACTTTCAAAAAAGAGGGTATAACACACAAATACATGCAAAGATGGTAGAATTTCATATGACAAATAGAGGGATGCTATGGTTTGGCTATTACAAAGAAAAAACAAAAAAACTACGAACTTAAATGAAAATGTGAAAAAATAAACAAATATAAAACTAAGTATAATACAAACGTCCTTGATAATGTAAATATAAAGTTGTTGAAAAGACAGCACAATTTATAGTCACAACTAAAGGACAGTATTTGTTCACATCCTAAAAGTCTGCTTTAAAAAATGCTATAAAAACTACTGTGAGAAGGGTACATTTTTATATTCTTTTTTTCTTATGTATAAGGCAACCACAAGAACCAAAATTTGGTGGAGCTACTACTGCAACTCTTAAAAAACAATTGAAAAGTTCTCTCTTTGATGGTAGTTTTTTTTTTCTACAACATAAAAGTATGCTTCAAAATATTGATTTTTGCGCTTTGGGCGCAGCAGCAACAGCAATGGCAGACAACTCCATTTTTCCAGCATATGTTGCTTACAGTAGAGCAGTCCTTGCTGCTGATGATCGAGTGGGTTTGCTTTTCAAAAAGAGCGCGATAACAAACAACGTGGTGGGAAAGAAACGCAAAAACACACGCTTAAAATTGTGCAATATTTTAGCTGTTGTCTGAGAGCAGGAATTTTATATACGACCATTTATTGTAGACGTTAAGTTAGGAGAGTTTGGCAATATTGCTGCTGTAGTGTTGCATACATTGGGCGGTTACCAAAGTCAATGCAGTTTATGTACTTAACTTATAGTAAATAGCAAAAGAAAAAAGTACTTTTCCTTATCTTTGCTTTAGTTTTGTGTAAATTTAGAATGTGGCATTTAGAAATATTGAAAATTACTAAAAGAACAACAGATTAGCAAACGAGGGTACATTAGGTATATCGAAAACAACGAATGAATGAAAAAAACGCATAGATATATTCAGCAGAAAGCATTACCTGAACAAGAGCTTAACTCTTTGACGACCATAGGACACATGTGTCCCAAATACAAAAATATTTTTTAAAAAACGGTTTGACACGAAATCAATTTAATAATGTTACAAAAGCAAGCAGAAATGTCTACTTTTGAATATTTTTAGCTTAAATTCGACATAAAAGTGAATTATAATGGTTTATTTTTAGTTTGAAATAAGATATTAATTATTCATGTAACAATAGAAAATAATTTTCAAATATGTTCAAACAAATTGGACTCCTAAACGTTAATTCGAAATAAAAGTGGATTATAATGGCTTATTTTAGTTTGATATAAGATACTAATTGCTGGCACATAGGGCCAAATATGTCCCATAAAATTTCTCGAAATCTAAAATCATATTTTATAATTTTCGCATATTATTGGCTTAGTAACAGCCCAATAGAACATACTCATGCTTTTATTTCGTTGGATCACATTTCAAAAGCTTATGGTCCTCAAAGAGTTAATGTGATAATAACTAGTGAAAGGAAATAACGAGTGCAAGGAAATAGCGAGTGCAAGGATATAACGTATGGAAAAAAAAATAACGAACAGATGATATTAATAGCAAATAAAATAATTTGTTGAAGATGACGCATATCAGAGCATGATGAACTTAAGTAAAAGTAAATAAATTAATTTGGTAATGAAGATTGGAAATAAATACCTAGTTAAACGTCACAATGATTTACACACGCAGTAAAATTCGTTTAAGTTAATAAGTATAAACAAAAGTAACGAGTACAAATAATACATCGTTGAAAATGACCAATGATTAAAAAAGCTAAAGTAAGTAATAACGAGTAAATAATAATCATTATTCAAGTTTCAATAGAAGGAAATCCGAGATACGAAAAATTTAATGTGGCAACAATGAGTAAAGGGAAGGGACAACAACGAAGTTTTAATAAATTCAGAAGTTAAATGCACAACAACAAGCAAATAAAAATAATGGGCAACTAACCTTTAAAAATGAATAATACTAATTAATGAATGAAAGTAATTATAACAAAACAATAAAAACAGCACCGACAAGTAGAATACTAAAAGTAAGCATATCAGTGTGTGTTGCCATGACGAATATACCTGAAGTCGACAATAACTGATTCTTAGGCAAAATTCGCAAGTCGGTAATACTATAGTAACCAGTAGATTAAAACATTCAAACAAAGAAAAGTTAGTTTAGAGGGTGTGTGATGAAAAATAAGTAAGTGGAGATTTAACTAGCGAATAAAATAACGAGTAATTCAAACTAACGAGTAGAGTCTGGCAAATGAGATAGTAAATACTGTGGATAATAAATTTTTAAAACAAGACGTTGCCTTTCCAATTTACTATTAAGTGCATATCGATTTAGCTAGTCTAAAAAATAACCAGACATAAACGATTAAGACAAAGAAAATGTGTAAATTGAATTCGAATTAAATATAGCGAACATGAAAAATAACTTATTTCGAGTAGAAAACTTAAGATAACAATTCTGTCAGCATTTTATCCTATGAGAAGTTTATTATTAGACTGGGTGTGATTAGTGCCAGTTGATAACAGTAACGAGTAAACACAAAACTAACGAGTAAATATTCTGTAACAAGAGCAGAAAAAATTGTTAGATTGCGAATATTACGCATAATGCCTAGTTTTCATGTTATCTTTCTTGATCTTCTACTATCCCATATCAGGGAGGATATCACATGCTATAAAAATAGCAAATGTATGCCAATTCACTCTCGCGCTCTTCAAGTGCATTAAGCCCAATTTCCATGTGATCTTATTTTATCTTATTTCATCCCATATCAGGGAAATCAAATCAAATTTTTGTAAGAAAGAAAAAGCATGCGAACAGAACCTAATGCGCTTGGAGAATGCGAGAGTGAATAGCATACATTTGCTATCTTAATAGCATGTGATGTCCTCCCTGATATTTGATAAAATAAGATAAGATAAGATCACATGGAAATTGGGCTTTAGTCGCAGCTTTAGGTTCTGCTCAATGCTTTTTCATTCTTACAAAAATTTGATTTGATATCTCTGATATTTAGAATCTTAAGCTATCGTTTTAGTTTAGGAGTTTTCTAGAATGGTGGAAGGTTTTTAAAGGAAAAATTCGCTTGGTTTTCCAAAAAAAAAAATATGTTGGGTTTTACTTTTTCATAAAACAGCTGAACCGTTTACAGATGTTGGGTATGTACAAAGCATTTCAAGGCTGATGTTTTTAAGTTTTGGAAACTGAAATTTTTCGTATCACTTATCAAACGGTTCTTATATGTTATCGAGGCCTAACATAATTTGCGATGGCAGTATTTTTATATATTTTTAAATTTTAAGAAGTGTAGACATGCGCCACAAATTATACGTATCCTTTATTCATTTTAGAAATTAAGTTCTGTACGGAAAATAAAAAATTATTTCTTACGCATTTTTATAATGAAATAAAATTGACAATTTAAGGTATAAATGTAATTTCTATTTATATTATTTCATATGTTAAAATAAGATTGGTTAAGAAAATACCAAAATGTAGTAAAAAAAAATAAGGAAATGATAATAAAATATTCAAAGACTTTCAAAAATGTAATTAAAATGAATTAAATCATGCCACTAAGCATATATTTTATGGAATAAACTTTCGGCATTTCATGTTAACGCACTCGTATTAATTAAATTTTGATGTCTACTTTTAGGCGCCGCTAATAAAAAAAGTAATAGAAATTAATTTAATCTTTTCTTAGAAATTTTTTTTAGCAATAGAAAAGGCTGAAACTTTTTGACGTAAATTTGGTTTTTTTTTTTTGTCTGCAAAATTATATGTAACAACGCTAAGCTACGTTTTATTCACAAAAAGTTCAATGTCCTCCAGCCATCATTTACTTGTATACACGTATTCCTATATATGTATGTTTATACATGCTAACGCAAATAAAAAGACGCCAATAAATTATTTCATGAACGTATATATAGACTTTAAGCCAAATGGCATGAGATGTTGAAAGGTATTAGAAGAGAGGAAGTAAGTAAATTGTGATAAAAGTACAATTGAGCAGCAATCAATGTTATTTTAGACTCCAGAAACATTTTTTTTCGCGGAAGAGTCATAATATTTCAATCACAGAGGCGATGATATTGAACGCATGTGATCTCTTATTCTTATATCAAGCGATAGTTTGCACAGGGAAACTTATCGGCGATAAGGATTCGCCAAAGCGAGTGAATGTATAATTGCAATGCAATTAACAAAAGTATCAAATAATAATGCATTGAAACAAATGAAATTAAAGAAATGTATGGAAACTTAATTTAACTCTTCTACAAGATATATAAATTCATCACCTGCAAGATTCAATAATCTTTCCAATGCTTACTGGGAGGAAATGTAAAATATTATGCGTTCAACATATCTAAAGTTACACAAAGGGAAACTTTCGCTATAAACACCACAATACAACGATGACAGCAAGGCTGTCAAAATGTGTGAGTGTGTGTTTAAATAGTGTGTATATAAACGTATTGCTCAGGGTTACCGCATACAAGAAAAATCAAGATTTTTTTATAACCACTGAAAAAAAAAAAGTAGAGAGTAATAGAGTAACTTCGGGTTTTGTGATATGGTCGCGTTATGTGATATGCCATAAAATTTCCTTAAATAAACCACTCTCGGCAAAAAATTTTTTGTCAACATAGCAGTAACGGAAAAAGATACGTGCTGCATTCGCATCCACAGTTTTTGGTCCCAGTGTGGTAAAATTGATTTAGCCACAAGGCGAGATTTTATTTGTGTGCATTTCATGTGTGAATTAAGTCCAAAAAGAAGTAAGTATTGCAGCCGAAGTACTTAAATTTGTTAGTGGGTGAATATACTTCGTCACAAATAATGTGAGTTCTTTGTTTGCTGATATATGTTTTAATAAAAATAAACCGAAATTCGGCTAATGTGATATAGTCCGATTTGATCCACCCAGCAAGGACATTGCATGTGCATTTCCTTTGTTATGAAATTCTATTGAAAGATGTAATGTTATTGTATTTTTTAGTTCCTACTGTTTTATACTTGTTATGCTTTTCATGATGGTATATCACATTATCCGAACACTATATATCACATTACCCGCCAATTTCGTTAATGGGTGACACTTGGCTTTTTCCCATTTTGTTGAAATAGCTTCAGATTGGCTTACGCTATAGAGCTCCGAAGTCGTAATATACTGCACAATGTAATATACTGTAAAAGCTATGCTATAAAAGTTACGTGCAATTTAAAATACAAAAATACCCATATCACAAAACCCGAAGTTACTCTAATAGCAAATTGAGTAAATCGTTAGTCCGTGATTTATAAATGAAAAAAATATAAATTTTATATCAAATTGCATTACATTCATCAACATTGTTTTAGCTCGATAGTTATACTGTTTTCCAAGTATTTAAGCAAATTAGTTACGAACCTTTGATCCTTCTCGGATTTTAGGAAAAATCAATCAGGGAATGTCGCCAAAAATAAAAATCGATAAGAATATTTCATGCGAAAAGTGTGCCAAATTTTTAAAATTAATTTTCATTCGTTTGACTAATTTTTTTCCTAAATTGAAAATTTTAAGACTTTTCTTATAAGCATGTAAGCACGTCGTGATTAGATTTGATTTCAAACTTTGGCAACTCTGCTATTTTACATAGTAGAATAGAAGCAAAATTGAGCGCAAAAACATGATGGATTACTGTGTAAACAGTAGAAAAACCACAACAGCATAGGGGATATGTAAACTTAGTATATTTTTTTGTCATTTACCTTATCTTGAGAATACAAAAAAATTGAAAAACAAAGAAAACGCAGAAAGCATTTCTAGAATAAGCAATTTAGATGCAAAAGCAAGGATTTCACAAAAGAAAATGTGAACAATTAGATTAAAACGAAAAAAAAGAAGAGAGTATCAACTTTGGCCTTTTCCAAAGAATCAATGGCTTTGTAATCTTAGCGGATTTGAAGACATTTCTAGGAATTGTTGTTAAATTCAGCTAAGTCGAAATGACTTTACAACTCTGAAAGTAGTAATACCGGCAGAATCATATCATATTATTTTGTTATCATTTACTGTGAACAGCAATGACTTTTGTTGAATTCAACTTCAGTAATTTAATCTGTGCTCCTGTTTCTGTTGACGATATTATATAATTATTTAAAATTCATTTGATTGATGGTTTCTATGTACTTGACGTTGCTTAGATAAATTTTAATTTACATTCATTATTGAGTTTTGGAGTCATCTGTTTGCGATATAGTCTGAGAAATAAATAGCACGCTTAAGAATCCCACATGCTTTGAAAGTATTTCAAACCAATCTACGTCCCAATTATATCAATATTCAATAAATCCCTTGCTCTTCTGGTGTTTTTATGGATAAATGGAAAATAAAGCTCAAAAGCTCACAAATATCTTTAAACTTTTTGAAAAAAATTTAAAGGATAAAGTTTCCTTTTCTATAAAAGGTTTGATTTCGCCTCACCAACATGATTTTGTTTTAGTTTGGCCTGCTACCACAAACCTAAACATTTATATAAGATATTTTATCAATTTATTCGAAGATAGTTGTCAAATTGACGTTATATATTCATACATTTCTAAATCTTTTAATCAAGCTACATATTATCTTTCAATTTGGAAATTGCCTAGGTTTCGTTTTGACTTAGTCCTTATTTTGATAATAGCGTCTCTTACGTAGCCATAAAAAATGCTAAGTTACGAAAATTTTTTAAGTAACTTCTGGAGTAAAGGATGGTAGTATGCTGGGATCATTAATATATATAATTTTTATTAATAAAATTTCAACATGTCAAGCCTTAAGCAATATTTTTCAATATGCAAAAACAAAAAAAAATCATGACTCTGTAAAATATTAAAAACTTGTTCATAGAAAAATATTTTTATTTCTCTTAAAAACTTTTGGAAAGAACGTTATGAATTTGCAGTCTCAAAATAAAAACTTTTAAATTAAAGAAGCACAAAAACCATGAAAAATTCCACAAAACAACAAATGCTATTAAGCGAGTCAAGCACAAGAAAAATAAAAAATTCTGTACTGAAAGAAAATCCGATTTTTTAATTAAAAAAAAAAAAACAGAAAGATATAAATAACAATAGCAATAAAGAAAACAATATCGTTCAAAAGAGGTACACAACAAAAGCGTGAGGTCTTTTATTAAAAATAATTCAAAAAAAAACTCCTCGTTAACCTTTGAAGTTGACATTGCAAATTTACTGCATTGTGCAAGGAAATCGCAAAACTTATATTTCAATGAAAAGACAAAAAAAAGTCAGAAGCAGCATACATAAAAGGATTAAAAATAATTGCTGATAAAATCACGTTGCAGTAGCGCAGAAAAATCAATTATTTAAAATGAGCGCACAAATGTAGGCTGCAATAAATTATTTCCATTTTAATAGTTTTTTTTTATGTACTTTATAGTTGTGTGCCCAGTAAACATTTGGTTGACACTTCAATAATGGCATAGTTCGTGACATTTAATTTGAAAATAGTTTGAGGAACGTAAGACTCTAGAAGATATATTAAAAACTATCAACTCAAAAAGATCAGGAGATTCAATATCACCATTATTTCATGAATCAACATAATATTGTGAATAAGTCGAGACTAGCCGTAGCCTAGCATTTGTGAAGGTTCATTTGTATTTCAGTATTACAATTCTTTTTGAGATAAGTCATCGGCATACAATAAAAAAAAGATTGAGGGAAGACATCCTGGGATATTACTAATGAAAATAATGAAGATTTATGGTCTAAGGATACTACATACCATGCGGTACTCCAGAAGTTTCTCAAAAAGGTTTAGAATCTAACCATTTTGTGTGGCTATTGAAGACACACCAGAACCAGAACAGAACTATTCTATAGATTTTTCTACCATTTTCAAAAATTCAAATTATGTCAGTTCTGTTAATGTAGAAAAATGCAGATATCTCGGGTTCGAAATAAGAAAATTATATGCGGTTTACGGCATTCTTTTAAGCAAATAACAGTACATTAAAAATGATGTAACACGGGATCGACAACAAAAAAATATTGGGTGATTTTGCAACTTTAATGTGCCGCAAATATTCTTTTTCAGGCACAAAACTCGACATGATCACTGAACGATAAAACGAAGACACTAGTTTTTGGCGGACTCAACTTGTGTGCGTTTGTAGTTAAATCTCAGACGAACAAAATGACGTATATGTCAAATTAATACGCTGCGTACTTTTCGCTGGCGCCATCTCTTAGTTAAACTGGAAAAAACTTATGCATACACCTGGTATATGTGAAATATATCTTATTTTGCTACCGTTTTTGGACAAGCAGAAGTGAGAACCTTTTAATGTTTACTCAACAAAAATATTTTTTCTTCAAATTATAAAAAAAAATGATATGTAGAAGGCGGCAACTGAACTATTCGCCTCAGGCGCCAAATACGCACGGTACGCCACAGTATAATACTCGATAGTGCTTGAAAGTATGCAATGAAATTCGCAGCAATCGAAATCAGCTTTGATACTATCGAAGTCAAAGTTGCGTAAATGCAAAACTGTTTCTTTTGGAAAAAATATTTTACAATTATTTCTAAAATTCGTTTTTAAGAAAAAAATTGTGCCAAAACTAACCTTGAAAAATTGCCGCAAAAAAACTTTAACAGCCGCCAAGGCCGTTCTTCATGAATTTAAGTCACAAATTTGTTTCAACATATTTTTTAATGATTTCAAAACTTTTACGTAATTAGGACTCTTATAAAAAATTGTGATGCAAAAAATTATGGCATTTAATATTAATTAAAATTTTAAGCGCATAATATTTTAACGAATTTAATTCTGTTATTCTCAATTATGTTAAAACGAAACACAACTATAAGCTGATTTATATCCATGGAAACTATATACAAAGCTAAGAGTTTATCAGTTAAAGTATTTTGCAAGCATTAGTAATGACATGGTAATACGTGTGTCATTTTGTAAAAAAACGCAAATATACATACATAAGTACTACATATGTACATATGCATATAAAACGGAAGAAGAAAACTAAAAACATTTTGAGTTGAGAAGAATTATGGGTACACTGTGGGAAAAATAAAACAATTGTTTTAATCAAGATACTTCTTTTTTTTTCAGTTGATTACGTGTATGGTAATTATGATACTGTGAAAAAAACCGGAAATTTTTAAATTAAATGATAATCAAGTTTAATAAAAATGAAAACGTCAACAATTGCATTCTATTGAAAAATTCAATATTGCATTTCGCAGTTTCGCACATTGCTATAATCGGTAGTGTGCTTCAGTGGCACATTGACTAAACCTTGCGCTTGCAATCTATAGGTTCTGCATGACCAAACACTTATTTTTTTGCTTCAATCAATTAGTTTCCAGTTGATTGGTTGTGTGCAAACATTTTTAAAGAAAGGTTTGTAAAAATCTAATTGGAATTTTTTTGATTTAATTGCAGTCCTGTTCAATTAAAATTAAAACAATCAATAGAAACAAATTGTTTGCATTGAAATTGAAAGTGGGGAAAAATACCATCATTTGAAGTTAGCTTTTGTGGCGCAGTCGCGATCAATCCAGAAAATGATCACACATTTTTATTTCTTATTTTAAACAAGATAACGATTTGACTAAGCTGAATTCAATTTGTAGTTTATTTAAATCAGACACTTGGTTATCTTGGTTGGCGCCAAAACCCTTGAGATCTTTCTTCTCCGGGCGGCTATTATGAGGCATGACTTCTTCGAAAAAATTGTTTACACTTCATAATTCCATAAGCCATAGTACTTGTTACACTAATAAATGTTTTTAAATCGTTTTGAACTGTTTCTTAAAATTATTTAAAACTAGCTATAACCTAACATAAATATTCCGTTGTGTCTCCCAAAAATATGTTTTGTTTTGCTTCGATTTATTTAAACAAACCCGAATTCTTTGAATACTTTCAAGTAAACACTTTTAACTTGCGATAAAACGAGTTGTTTTATTTGCATGCAAATGTTTTGATATGGTAGCATTTAACTGCAGAAAAGAGCAACAATACAGCATCACTGAGGGTATTCCTGAAAACGCAAAAAAGCCTCGAAAACTGCGTAAACTGCGAAAACTGACTACATTTTCGAGCCTCGAAAATAATTTGTATGAAGAGAAGTTTGCTCAACCCTCGAAAACTTTCGAGGCAAATTAGTTGAGCAAGTTTCCTCGAAAAGTCGGAAAGTGAATCAGTGTTGCGGCATTTCAAGAATTCTATTTTATTACACAAAGAAATTGATGAAAAATTTAATTATTTTTCAACAAGAATGACTGATATACTGAAATAGTGGACGTTTTGACAAAAAAACACTGCAGCACGGCAGCACTGATCGAACTGTTAAATTGCCATTGCTCAATCATTTACGCGTTTGCATTGACAGGGGTGTTCCCGAAAGCAAGCTCGAAGACTTTCGAGTTTTCGCGTTTAGAGAAATACCCTTACTATGTTTATTTCTATTTGCGCAAGTAATTTAAAGAATTTGGATCTTAAGGAACATGTATTTTTTTTTTTTTTTGATCTATCCGCCAAGTTTCATTCAAATCCCTTCAGCCGGTAAGGAGTGATTGAAGAAGGAGCATCCCTAATTTCACATTTATAATCTTAGTAAGATTGGAAACATTATTATAATGTTAATATATTTACGAGAAATAAAAAAAATTGCAAATATTTAACATATTGACTGCTCGCAGCTCAAAAAAACGTATTTTTATCGAAAAAATTACATTGATAAAATAAATTAATTGTTCTCGCACTAGGTCAATAATTCCTTTACAATAAGTTTATATTTCATAAAAACAAGTCAAAGCTCTTCTATGTTTAGTAAATTTTTCCCGCGATATTGTTACTACGTCGAAGAACAACCTTTTCTTAATACAATTATGTATATGGTATATGGTATACTTATTAGCTCGAGTGAAGGAATGATTGGTGTGGAGGAAATTTCTGTTCAAACAAGTTAATTTCTTCAATAAGTATTATAATCTATTAAGCAAAATTTAACTATGTATGTTATATCACAAGAAATTTTTTGGACGCTTTGTATGTATCTCTGTGGCATGCAAAATTTTAAGGTATTTTAATTAACGCACTTTTCCCTTAAATTTTGGAATTCTTATTTAAACGTAGAATATTTTCTCTTGGTGTAACAAAAAATAAATTATTGATGAAACAAAAATATATAACATAAAAAATGTGCTACAGTCCTAGCAATGGAAAATATATTTTCGATGAGGTCATGCCATAAGAATTTAAGTAATGGTTTGACATGAAATAGCTACTTTCGAGCCCATTTTTCAAATTCATCCGTTACAATTTTATAATAATGATTGTGGTTTTACTCCATTTAGGCTAAATCAAAAAGTGTGCTATTGTTGTATATCACTTTTCGAACGAAAAATTTTGTTTTTATTCACTTAAAGTATGTTTTCATTAGCAAAAGCTAAGCTGGTCTTCAAGCTTTTTATTGCGACTCAAATAATTATCGAAATGAAATCCCAATTTCCGACTCTAAAAGCTAAATTGTAGCCATTCTTATAGAGTTATTCAACATTCTCATTCCTGCTGGCAATTCAGTGAATTTAAATTTAGTCAAAGCTCTAACTTTTAATGTCAACTCTATGGTAATTTTTTAAAAAATTAAATTGAATCTTTCCAAAACAAAAACTCAATTAGCTATAACAATGAAAGCTCACTTTACAAATAATTTTTTTTTTAATAATCGGACAGCTTCTAATAGACCGCAAATGAAGTAAATTCTTAAAATATTAACAACAAAAAATTTTTTGACAACTGACAACAAATGAGTTCTTTCTAATTAGTTGGCCAGTTGTACATGTTGGCATTTTCACCATATACCTACATACTTTTGTGTACATTTTTTTTTGTGTTCTACTTAAATTGAGTGTTTCAATTTAAAAATAAATAAAGTTCTTTATACTTTTGATATTTATTGTAATTGACTGCAATTTTCCAGCAAGAAGCAATAAAATAAGTGCCAAAAGAAATTGGTTTTAATTACGAAAACAATTTTAGATATGAAACAGCAACGCAAATAGAAAATCTTTTTGAGCAAACAAAAACAATAATGACGGTAATGATGAAAATATCAAGGGGGACACAGTATATTTTTTGCGTCGTAAAAAAATTTAAAAAAAAAATAAATTTGGATATATATTTGCAAGTATCGTGTAGCTTTTTGGCAAAATTTGAAAGTGGCAAGCTGTTACTTTGTTTTCTTAATATTTAAGCTATGCAGTTATTTTCATAAATTTAAGCTATTTTGATATGGCATCTTAAAGATAAATAACAGCCGTTAATGTTAAATAAAATTATATTATATTTTGTTTATTTATTTTGCGTAGCAGGTAAATTTAATAGAACGTTTTTTATTTTTCTTTTTTAATGAAAGTCAAAAAAATTATAATAAATGTTATTACTAATAATTATTATTACTCAGAGTTCTGACTTTGGTTGAAAACATATTTGGCATTAGTTATTGCTATTTTGTCTGGCATTTACTTTCTGTTTGAAGTTAACGAAAATCGTTCCGGTTTCGAATACACACTGTGGATGGGTTTGTAAGGAACGGATGCAATAAAAAGTAGAAAAATTTGTGAATATGAAAAAAAAAAAAAATCGGCCTAAGTATACGCCTGCCTCCCATACAAAGGTTGGAGAAGATTGAAGCATTTTCTTCAAAACGGGTACCAATTCCGATTAATTTGGGAATGCTGACTTAAAAAATGATAAAAATTGTGCAATATCTTTTATAGTTTTTAAGTTATTAAGTAAAAATAAAAAAACGGCGGCCATATTGAGTAATAAACAATAATAATAGCGCTAAACTCTTAAAATTTGATGATGTTTATTAGATTAAACTAAGAACATTGTGTGAATATGAAAAAAAAAAAATCTGCACACGAATACGTCTACCTCATATACAAATGTTAAATGTAGATGAGGCTATTTCTTCAAAATGGGTATCAATTCCGATAAATTTTGCAATGCTGATTTCGAAAACGTTGAAAATTGTGCGATATCTTTTAATGTTTTCAAGTTAATGGAGAAAAACTAAAAACGGTGGCCATATATAGCAATAATAGCGCTAGACTGTTTAAATTCGGCACATATGCTTTTTAGGTTAAAATAATTTGTGATTATGAAATAAACTCGAAAACTTACACACCTACCTTCCATAAAAAGTTGGGATATGGTTGAAGATTTTTCGTCAAAATGGGTATCGATTTCCATTAAAAAGGCAATGCAGATTTCATAAATGCTAAAAATATTGCGATAGTTATTACAGAAACCCCGTTTTGAAAGCGTGATGGAAATTCGCAAAATACCACTCTCTTTAGGGGAACTCTCTTCTGAATTTAAGCATCTCCTCCCTCACTATAAGCTTTTACTGCAAACCCAGCGGCAAATATGTTATAAACGACATCGATGAATAGTTATACTCATTGTAGGCAGTAATGCTCACAACTCCAGCCACAACTGTAAATACTTTTTACAAAGGGATGGCCGCTTTGTAGGCAGTTTGCCTACATCTCTATATACAATGTGTAATATACGATAGGCAGATTGCCTTAAAACATCGCTTACTAAGTGCCTGTATACTTAAGCGCGTTGCCTACATCTCCACATACAAAGCATTCAGCCAACTGACAAGGCCCCTTACATCTCTATATACAAAGCAAGCAGACTGCCTACAGCTCCATATAAAAAGCAAATAAACAAAATATCACAGTAACAATCAGTTTACATACATGAAAAATCAGAGTACTTCATCGATTTGCCGCTGGGAAGCATTGCAAAATGTGAAGAAATAAAAATACTTTTTTCTTCAAATATTAAAATAGAAAAAAATTCATAAAAAAAGTTATGAAACGCTGCAGCTGGAAGTTTGGATTTTGGTTAACCATACTTTCTTACATAATATATATAAAAAAAAAATAAGAAAATCTGAAACATAATACATTTTTTTACTGTTACGTTTCGCGAAATTTCTCAGTTGGATAAAAAGTCCCAACTGAGAAAGCTTTAATTTTCAAAAAATTAGCATAGTTCACATATAAGATATAAAATCTCAAACAAAGAATTTTTGAAAAGTATAATATTTCCCACTGTGCGCCAGTGTGAATCGCTTATAATTGGGTTAAAGTTGGAAATTTATTTTAATTTTAACTCTAAACTAATACTTGAAAACAAACTTCATTGGATATTATGAAGATTTGACTAGCAATCAAAAAATTAGTTTAAGAGCCAATTGCACAATGTTCAGTTAAAATTTTACTTCCAATTGAAAATAACTTTCATATGAAACTTTATGTCAAAATGACAGTTAAAGTTGCAGTCAATGTATAGTCAATGTACATTGTGAAATTGGCCTTAAGTAAAGAAAATAACAAATGTGTTTGTTAAGTAAATATCTATCATTATACTTTTTACAACAAATCAAACCTTGTCACCTAATTAAAGAACATACAATCGTAAAAAATAGACAAACAACAGATATGACTTATTTGCGCATTCTAAATATAACGCCATCTATAAATAAATTCCAAGTATATACAAGTACATAGCATGATTACAAACAATATGAAGAAAAAAAAATTCCCTGAAAAAGTAGCAGCAAAAAAAAAACATCACTGCGCATTCTGTGTCTATAATACTTTCAAAACACAGTGCTGCCAAAAGACGTCAATGCAAATCAGCCTTCAATTTTAACGAAAAACAAAAAATAAATAGAAAAAAATGAAAAATAAAATCAAGAGAAATAAAGAGACATTGAAATGGAAATGGCATGTTAACTGACAAAAAAACAAAATATTCGAGAAAACTACAAAATATTGTCATTTTGTAACAAAATAAAAATAAAAATTTCACTAACTACAAAGTGTGCGTCATTGTTTAAGATAGAGAGGCCGACGCGCATTTACCAAATTCGCTCTTTTATTCTATAAAGTAACAATGCCATGCCATGCCACATTACGTCACTATCACATCAACATTAACACATTATCAATTTTGTGGCTTCTTGTGATAGCAATTAGCACGTCAATTGTTAATTATATGAAAATCATCGGTATACTTCGATTTGCCCACAAATGTATGTACATAATTGTGGCGGAATATTTCCACTTCTAATTAGCTTATCATCAACTACAATTTTGTTGATAACATTAAATTGTTTGATATAAAGTTTTGTTTGAAACTTAAAGTTTACAATTAAATATGGGTGAGCCAATTCCAGTTTCGTATGTTGAAAGCCCTATAAAAACAGACTTTTGTCAATAGTAAAAGTCAAATTATGCAAAAAAAAATATATATTTTTGAAAAAGTTCGATACTGAAGCTAAATCGGTCTTTACTAGAAAATAAGACACAATAAAAGCCAAAAAAAAAAGTTTCTAAAAATTCGTAATTTAAGTACCATTCATTTAAAGGTTAATTTCAATAACATCTTTTAATCCAAACGGCATTTGTTTCGAATAATGTTAGGTCATGTTTTCCGAAAAAGACAAAAAAAATTATCAGTCAATAACTCGAAAACCTAACCAGAGATAATTTTTAAAAGTTGATTTTTGAGATCATAGGACCATACCGGATATGAATTTTATAAAGAATTTCATGTCATTTTCAGACTTTTAAGTTGTTATCCACAATAATATACACTTTTTTGAGGAAAAAATCTGATAACGACCGTGTGTTTAACACCACCATCGTGTCTGTGAAATTTATAAATTTTGGAAATTTTCGTTTCAAAATCTTTAAGGTGAAGCTGTTTTAAATTAATAAAAAAAAATATAATGTAGATTTTTATGTAAAAAAATTTATTATAAAAACAAACAAAATTTTGTTGCCAAAAAAAAAACCGACATATAAAATACGAGTATAACAAAATAAACTTAAAAATTTAACACAAAGTCAAAATTTATATTTTATTTTTTTTTTGCATTTTTTCTATACCTTTTTTGTGTGTTATTTTTGTTTATACAAGATTTAATGCCAACAACATGTTTGCATGTAGTGTTGTGTAGCTTCTTCATCATCATCAACATCAACAACATCCACAAATTCTAATAAAAATAGAAATTTGTAGCAATAATAAAAACAAGAGCAAATACAACAGCAAAAACGCCACCATTGCATGCAACTTGTTGCAATAGAAGGTAATTAAAATTTAACGATTGATTGCTTTGCTACTGGTGGCTGGTAGCAAGTGAGAAATATTAACAAAATATTTATTGTATATATGTAGGGTATAGCCGCGAAATGAAGGTTAAGCCAATATATAAAATAAATATTTCAAATAGTTGCCTTTTAAATAATAAATAGTTGCCAAATATGAGTGCCGTTGTTTAAAGAAACATATAATTGTTAATAATTATCAAATTTAGTTTTTTAATAAATCATCTATATAAATTTAAATAAAATCAAAAAAAAATATTATTTTATAGTCGAAAATATAAAAATCAAAAATAATGATTATTTTGATCGAAAAAACGTAGCGTAACTATTGACCATACAAAAATTAAGTGAATTTGTGAAAGTGATTATTGGATATAAATATGTAATAATTCAGCACAAAATTGCATTTCCAAAAATATATATGGTAAAATAAATTTTGTTTCTGTTCACCGTGTAATACAACATACACCTCAAGATTATTGCAAAGTCGGTTAAGCCAAGTTATACCACAGCAAAGGACTTAAGATTTATCAGTTTATTTAATTAAAACTCTTGTGAGAGTATTAGATAATCACTTGGGTGTTGTGGGTTGAGAAAACTTTTTACACATGCAAACTTATGTTTGATAAATCATGTGGTCTTAGTTGCAGAATAATTAATTTATGGTGTACAAGGCTATATCCGACTAATTCTGACTGAATTTTGAAATGGCGAAAGTATGTATATGAAAAAGCAAGGCTAACTTGATATGCTGACGTAAGTTAGAAGATTGGCTTGTTTTAGGGCCTCATGCGATTTTTGGTAGTATGTAATATGGATTATAGAAGTGCCAAAAGTATTAGATTTCTGGAAATCAAAACAATTTGATCATACACAGAGAACAGAGAATGTTTCCCTCAAATAAACGTATTTGGCTGATAAATTTTTAAAATATTTACTAAATATAAACAAATATTGGTACATATTACTATGTATGCTCTTAGTTGCAAGATAAAGTGTTGTATATTGGACCAAAGATGATATATCGCACCGTCAGACACCGTCTACAAACTTAGCTCACAAATCTATAGAGTAATATTGACTTATTAGGGAATGTGACAGTGTTGCAATTACTTTAATTGAAAATATTTTTGATTTTTAAGAGCTACACTGCCTTGTTTTGATTTGCTTCTGGAAAAACTTAAAAGGAAAATATTTTAAAATATCTTTTTCGATTTAAGGTTTTGTTGTTTTAATTGTTTTTTCTTAATTTTAACAGCAAAATATTAATATTTTGAAATGAGGCGGTGTTGTTTTGTTAAGGAAAAATACAGAACAAAATATCTCTTGTCTAAAAATGTATTTTAGAAGTTATTAATTGAGCTACTTAGAAACATGGTCGCAAAACTAAAATTAAAAACACTAAATGAGCTACACAGTGGTATACATAACTCGAAAACTCGTTTTTTGATTTGCGGCCCTTTTGTTTTGTCGGTGCGACATATTTGAGTCCAGTGAATAGATTTAATTGGATTGTATACATAAAAGTAATCCAATTTTTATTTGATTTTACTGCACATCAATATGAATACTATACAATTCTTAACATATTTAAGTCAAGCACTATTTAATAACCTTCTGCTTGGTACACAATTTAGTTATTTATGATTGTATAATACGGATGCAACGATATGCAATTTATTTATGAACCGATATTTTCAAACATCGGGTTTTAACTAAATCAATATTAATAAATGTATGCGTTAGCGACAGAACAATGTTTTTCCACCAAATATATGATTTGGTGATTATTAACATGTGAATGTTTGCAACAAATAATTATTTGATTCAAACAAGTTGTTATTTGATTCAACCAATTTGTTATTTGATGTGTTACCAAATATTTTATATGAATGCCTTAGTATAATTGTTTAAATATAATGAGGTAATTGTTACCAAATATATGATTAGTTCCATAATATTATTCGATTTGGTGGAAAGTGTGGCATGTTAACTTTCATGAAATATTTATTTCGCTTATATCAAATAATTTAATAATTATTTTCAAATCTCGATATAAACGAATAAATCGTTTTCTCAGCGTTTAAAAACAAATTTTAAATTTAATAGTCATGTCATACATATTAGTACAAATCACATGGAGACAAATTCACCAATCCGGCAATATCGAGATATATTTTTCATTAAACATTCAGTGTTAATTTTGAACATAATTTTCGAAAATAACCATTATTTAGGGTGCCATACAAACAGATTTTGTTAAATGAAACACTATAATGCTAATAGCCAAATTGTGCACCTGTTGTCAATAACTAAAGAAATCAATCAATTGTAGAGTATGTCATACATGGAATTGTCCATAGAAAACAAAAACAACTAACAAAAGACAGAAAAATGATTGAAAAGGAATATATTTCTAATATGCGAAGTTAAAAATCTTAAAGCTGCTACCACAAACCACACACAGTAAACTTTTAATATTCATCAATTAAAGTGAAGATGGAAAGTTAAAGGGGGAAGAGAGTGTAATGCTTAACGCAGCGAAACACACGCTGGTATGTTTATATAACACGTGTAACCTTCATCTTAGATTTTCGTTATAAAAATATCTATAGACATGTGACCGAAGCGAATTCGGTGTGAAAACTTTGTTATAGTGACAGTTTTCATTTATTTATTTTTTTTTTAAACTTTTATTGACTTTAATAAATGAAATGTCAAAGTATTATAAAACTTAATTTAAAGTTTATTTTCATTCACTTTTTTAATTTCCTGAAAGTTTTCTTGGCAAAGGTAAAAATGTCTACTCAATACAGAAGATACTGAATACATAAATTTTTCATAGCAAAGAAAATATTTATTATTTACTTACAAATTTATGTAAACAATTTTCACTGCCAATTTAAATTAATAAAATTTAACAAAGTGCAATGATAATGCAAATTGATAATGTGACACTACTCGTAATAGCCACTGAACACTGTGTCGTTGTACAAAACGTAAATGACGTTTTTTAATAAAATTAAATAAAACAAAATGCAATTGCTGTGAAAAAATAAATAGCGAAAAAATGTTTAATGCGATTCTACGAATCTATATGCGAACTTAAAAAGTAGAGAGAGGTTTTTGCTTTGACACGTCAGAGTGGTGCAAAATGGCCTTAATGGTTTGATTTTATATTAACATTTTTTTTTTAAATTTCGCAAACAAAACTTGGATGAATTTAATAGGGAACGATACACAACAGAGGAACGCACAAAAATTACCGAATTTGAATTTCGTCTATAAGCGATAAGCCGCGGAGAACCTGTGGTCAGTTCATCAGCGTCCATTAATTACAATCGCTTAAGTGAACTATTTGGATCGGTTTATTGTTTGAACGTACATTGGCCCATATTTCTATGAAAGTGAAGCTGGTGCCGCAGTTACCATCAATGGAGCTCAATATCTTGTGGCCAGCTGAGCAAAACGATTTCAATAAAATATAGGCACAGCGCATACTTCAAGGAAAACAATGGCACATTACTTCGCAAAGTAGCGACTTCAACTAATGAAATTTGTGCCAAAATACCAGAAATTATTCGAAAGTCATGGCCTTATGGCTCAAGTGTTATGAATGGCTGTCCACATATAATTCATGGAATGGTCGGGGTTCAAATCTCATTACAAATTAACCAAATCTGGTCTGATGAGGCTATGTATATATGTATATGAATATGTATATGTATATAATGTGGTAATAGCCGAAACATATGTCACCAATTACCAGGTTAAATTGTTCCATTTGTTATCTTTGTCATGTTTGTTTATAAAGCATTAACCGATTTCACATGAATATTGGTTTCTGCAAATGACTATAATTTCGATTAAATCATTTTCAATTAATTAATAATAATCAGTCGACTAAAAACAAATTAAAGATTATGGAAAATGTGTTGGAAAGATCACGAATGTGCGAAACAGAAAATGGTCACCATTGGCTAGATACCATATTCGTATACTGTACTTAAGATAAAAATATTACTATGAATTAAAAAAGTTATAACGAATTTAAGCCGCAAAGGTATTTTTGCCACCCTGTATTATAAATACTTATACATATGTATATAGTATGATAAATTTTTAACAATTTTTTCTATTGAAAAAAATTACAAATAAAAAAGTTTCTACAAGTTTTTACACGTAATATGATCATTCGTGAAAATTAAATACTAACTAAAATAGAATAAAGTTAACACAAAAAATGTTCATATTAATAGGAAATTTCTTACAGAGAAGTGTATAGAAAAAAATGAGCTGCGACACTGATGATGACTACGTTATTTTTTGTACTTGATGCGCAAGATTCAATTAGATTCTTTTAGCTTTCTCCTAATCATTGAACATTTTAGATAACTGCGTAGTGTACAAGGCCACATAGTTCATTCAACATATCTTTAATCGAAAACGTACCCAACAAACTTTTTTCCATCCTCGGAAAGAGTGTTTATTTGATTTGAAGCATGATTTTGCTGCCATTCTCAATTTGAAACTTTAGTTCAAGGCTGGAGTTTCAAGTTGAAATCCAAGGTATAAACTTCTTTTCAACTGTTTTTCCAATGTATTGGACTGAAAATGTAAGGTTGATTTCAAGTTTTTTCAAGCATAATCCCAAATAAAAATATTGTAGTTAGTACAATTGAAAGTACTTGATATGCAAAATCCTTTTCTACAAGAATGATGTGCAACTCAACGAAAATTCTGGTTTTATTACTGAAGTTTTTCTAATTTAAATGTAGTGTCAAAGTTCACTGGAATTCCGATTGCACTGTACTTAAATTTACAATTATAGTTGTTACACACTTGCGAATTAAGAATAATTGCAGCAGATTCAACAACTATAAAGTATGTAATAGGCATACAACTTTTTCTTTCATACCCAAAATAATCCTTAATGATCCCAGAAATGTTGTTCAACTTACCTAAAAAGAAAGAGAAAATCATATTATAATAGTTGATAAGAGCAGAAATAAATAACACTATTTTATTATATTATTACTTTTTTTATATGTTTATTTATTTATATTATTATTATTATATTATTGTTTATTATAAATGTATGTATTAGAAAGTTATATTTTCAAATGGTTTAAAGTGTCAAATTTATTATGAGTTACCTATAATGAAATTTTAAACTAACTACTTTGAAAAACCTTGAATGGGGCGAGGCACATCTTGCGAATAATGTACTTTCCTTTAATTAAGTATACTTAACTAGCAATTGTTTTGTAATGCAATATTGATGCACTGCTTGTCATAAGGTATGGGTATAAAAAGTGGAATCTTAGAGGTAGAAAAAAAACTTAATTCCGAGAAATTATTTCAAATGAAAAGGTCGAAATTTTCATATGTGTAATATTTTAAACCAGTGGTGGGCATGGAAATCTAACCAAAGGGACTAAACAACAACATCAAGCAACAACAAACAAAGTTTTAAAGTTTTTCCAAATTTGCTTACATACAGCACAAAAAAACCCAAATTGCACTACAAACAAAAATAATTGCTACATTCGTCAAGAAACAATGCGGCGCCGTCGCATATGCCTTTGTATTTTGTTTTTGTTGTCATTTGAATTCAAGTCAACGCTGTTCCTCAATAGCGTTAAAATTCTGCGAACTTTTTTTTTTCACTTGCTTGTGCGGCAAATAACGGTGCGTGCAATGAGGGCGGATAGGGACACTACGTGCCCACCACTGTTTTAAACTATAAATGTTCCACACTTAAATCATTTTTCTATTGTAAACTAAAGATTATTAATTTTCTCAACACTAGTGTGGAAAAATCCATTACGGCAACGCTATGTCGTTACACCCAAAAAAAAAAAACTGATTATCATATTTTCTAAAAAATATATAAAATCAATTTTCTGTATCATTTATTTTAGATTACTGTTGTACTCAAATACCTAGTAGTTAAATTTCATTTCCGTAACAATTGTATATTTAATACAATCCTAAACGGGCATAACTACTCCGTGACATGATGTTGGCCTGATGTCGGAATATGTTTATGTTTAGTAAATTATTAACATTAATAACTGTCATTTCGGGAACGCTCTTCAAAAGTAGCTTAGTTGGAAAATTAAGAAAATGATTCTCAGAAATTAAATTCGGTTGAACTCATGTCTTATGCTTATTTGATTGCTTCTATAAAGAAAATTATTGAAAGATGATTTCGGGAATTATATCTAATTTCGGGAATGCTAATTTCGGGAACGATAATTATTAATCATTGAATTTCACAAATTAGAGTCATCTCAACACTCGTTCACAGTTATGAAGCCTTGTTTTGAAAATTCGCGTTTTTAAAATTTTTTTTTTTTTTGAACGTGGAGTCGTGAAAGACCCCAATGTGCCGGAATGTTATAAAATTGAAGTAGTGCCGCTAAGGGTTAAACAAAATATGATCGATAGTAAGGCTTGGGATTCATTCAACTAACTGAAGCAGTAGTTATCCAAGATATGGTTTATCATATAATATATATTTTTGGATCTACTCCGTAATTTTGTCAACGCTACTATAATTTGTATGAAATTTTCGGAATGCCACAAAAAAATACGTGTACTAACGCAATGCATCAAGAATTTTATGAACTTCCCAACTAAAGAAAATAAATTTCGACAAAAAAAAAAACATAAAACATAAAACAAAAAAAATTGTATTTCATTACGAACAATTTCTGTTTCAGTGAACAATTTCTGCATCAATAAAATCGATGAAAATGTTGATCAAGGTCGAAATAAGAGTATGAAGCACAGAAAAATATAACAATTTACATAAGAAAAATAGTAAAATGTGAAACAAAGTAGGAATTTTTTCGAAATGAGATAAAAATTTGAATTGCAATTGACAGAGCAATGCAATTGAAATGTAGAAAATTTAAGCAATTGACGACAATGTTTAAAAAAAAAAAAAAAATGTACTATACATGTAGTTAGTACAGAAAACAAAAAAGTAGATAAAAAGAATACAATATAAAAAACACATGTTTTTAAAAAAAATGTACATATATGCAGTTAGTACAGAAAATTAAAAACCAGATAAAGAGAGTACATACAATATAAAAACAAAACAAAATAAATAAAAAAAAAGTTCAACAGAAACATAGTAACAAAACAAAATCAATTCAATTCAAATGAGAAAATTGTAAAACATTTTAAGTAAAACAATTGTTGAGGAGCGCAATGAAAGCAAGATGACATCATTTTTTTTTAAAGTTAGACAAAATATTTGAATAAGATAAACATAGAAAAAAAATTTTGCAAAAGTTGAGAGCAGTACAAATAAATTAAAAAATAAGAGAACACAAAATTTTAAGCCAGAACATCAAGAGTTCAAAAAGTGAAGTACAACCGGTCGGAAATTGTTTAGAGAAAGAAATATAACTTTTGAGGAATATGAGTAGTGTCGGTGTGCAGAAGTCTTTAATAAACTGATGTCGAAAGATGAAAAACGAAAAAAAAAAATCTAGCAAAGGGATTGTTTTTCAACTCGAAATTATGCTCACTTCAATATCCCTGCTAAGACACCGGAGTGTTTCGAGGAAATGCCCGTACTGATAGCATCAAGTCACATATTTCTGTGGTCTATAAATATTTTTGTAGCTCCAACTAAAATATTGATATTTTTCTCAAGTAAGGAACGAATACAAAGATATGAGTAGATGATTTTACAAAATTTTTGAATTAAGTATATTTCAATTAACCGAGAATGGTATAGTTGCGAAGATTTTTTCATAGACAGCAATGTAAGCAAACCATCACAATAACTAACCACATTATTCCAATGAAATTTTGTACGAGTGTAATTTTCAATTTTATGCCTTAAACAAATTAAATGAAGTTTTTTAACGCTTTCGATACTTTACGATTTTATCTGACTTATTAATGTTGTCCGATACCGATTGATATACATTCCGACTTTCAGCGAATTAATTTTTGAATTCTATCAACTTCTTTGATGTTTTTTATGCATTTCGACATTTATCGACTTCGATATCGATAGTAAGTACCTTTTCCTGTTCAACAAAAGAATGATTTTCATTCCTATAGGAGTTGAAAAGGGATACAGCGCAATCGGTAGATTTATCTCACTAGGATTCTTGTGTGAGGAAGAAGTAGAATTGGTGCAGTATCTCCTATACGAATACATGACGCCCCAAAGCAAATGTCATCGCTACCTCGATGAAGCAACTTTTGAAAACATGAGAAACTTGCCAGGTTTCTTTGAAGCTTTCGATCGTTTCAGAAAGATATGGAACAAGGCAGCTTACCAAGCTCTCGGGCAACTCAATAGGATTTTAAGATCTTCGGGTGTTCTTACCTTTTAATCGGCAAGCTGCGTGTTTAAAAAAAACAGACATAACCGAAATTGTTTGACATTGATTGAATTTTTGATATTCTTTTATGCGACTCGATAACATTCAACTTTTTCGTTACGTTTAAAAGTTAATCGCTTTTTTTTGTTTTGATATATTTCGACTTCCACTAACTTGTGCAATTACTATTTTCTATGCTTTTCGATACTTTTTGATAATACTTGATACTTTTGATAGTAAGTACAAGATTGATACTGTTTCACAGAAACATAACGTAACAGAATTTTGTCTTTTTAAAACTAAATTTTTTTCAATGATTTTTCTTTGGGAGATTCATTTATTAGAACACTTTTAAGACAATCATTTTATTAAAAATTAAATAGTTTTATACATAACTCTCATATGTATTTAAAAAAAAATCATCTGAAGTATGTATTTTATATTATCTTAAAATTATGTGACTTTTTTGTTAGTTTAATGCTTATCAATCCGCAAATAATAATATAAAAATAAACCATGCTTTATGTTATTGCAAGGCAGACAAAAGAAAATTTTTAAAAAGTCTAAAAAAATAACAAAATATGTACATCTATTTAAAAGAATAAAGAAACAGAATGAAGGAACACAGCAGAAAATGCGTCATACGACAAAAACATTGACGTAAAATGCCGCAGATTAAAGAAATCATTTAATAAAAATATAAATAAAAAAGCAGACTCACAGACAGTCGTCACAAACAATAAGTGTTTTCGAAGAGATAAAAAGCAACTAAGTACAAGATAAAAGCCTACAACAACAAACGAAAACGAATACAAAATTTTTAATAAAACAAATAATAAGTAAAATTTAAAAAATATTTAATAATTGAAATACCTTAGATTAAGAATGTGTAAAATTGTCGTAAATCAGCGATGGTGCATAACAACAGCAAGCAAGAAAGCAAGAATATTTATTGAAAAATATCAATAAATGAATTTAAAATAAAAAAAATATATTGAATATTTTAAAAAAACAATTCGACAAAATATCACACTTCAGAAATATCACAAAAAAAAATTAACGCTATCATACAGCAAAACACATTAACAATTTTTTTAAGTGCCTTTTTGTAACACATAAATCATGTGAATGAATAATTTTAGCTATTTTTTCCACACATTGATATTTTTTTTTTTTTTTCAATAACTTTATAAAACTGCAAAATTTTCCACGATTTAAAATATAAATTTAAATATTTACTTTTGCAACACAATAAAAAAAAAACTCGCTCACACTGTCGAGATTTACTTTAAATGTTTAACTGATTTTGCAATTTTCTAAAAACGACAAATGAGGCTTGAAAGAATGGAATTTCTTATTGTTTGTGCGGTTAAAAAAACAGATTAGATAATTTTTCACAGTGGAAAAAGTGAGCAAAGATAGACAGTTCAGTGAGATAAAGCAAATAAGAGAGAGTGTTTTTCATTTTGATTTAAAATGATGAACAGAGATTAAATTCAATTTGTCGAGTGCTTGTGCAATCAACGCCAGTTAGAGGTGTTTTTTTTTTTTTTTTGTATAGTATATCAGTGTAACATAAATGCAACTAACTATTGCCTGAATAACCGGAAATTGTTTTCGCATGCAGTAACTGAAATAAAAACTAAACGTCAACAGTAGACATTTTTAAAATAATCGCATGCTCTCGAATTCTTCGTGAACGCTTAAAATTCGAAAATTTAATCCTTTTCGAGTATATCCTCAATCGAAAAAGAAAAAAAGGAAAACTTCAAGGGGTGCTACCATAGCAGAAAATTTTAATTTTTATCAAATTTGATTAAAAAAAAATTAAGAAAATTGCAGTTTTTTCTTTTTGAAGAAAATTTTGAACCAAAATTAAATTTTTTTTGTCATTCTATTTTTTTTTTTTTAAATATTAAAGTAGTGGCATTGTCAATGACAAAAAATAAAAGTTTATTAAGGTGAATATAGTGAAAACACCAAAGGATTTAAGCTTTTATACAAGAAAAAAGCTGTATTTGCGCTTAAGTTGGGATTATGTTCGGTACTTTCTTATGTGTACAACAGGAAAATCAAAAAAAAAATCAAAAAAAATTTAAAAAAGAAAAATTTTTTTACTCGTCTTTCGAAAAATAAAAATTTTGCAGCTCCAGTAGCCACCCTACAAATTTTTAATTTTTTTTTTTTTTATTGAGGATATAATTGAGAAGGAAAAAATTTTCGAATTTTTAGCATTCCCGAAAAATCCTAGAACATAAGGTTATTTTGAACATGTTTTCATGACGTACAAAACCGGTTATCAAGTGATAGACAGAAAAAAGTTCGTGCATGTTCGTACAACCACAAATAATGCGCACACAAAAAAACACAATTATAGTAAGCATTTAAAGAATACGCACCTACAAAATTGCAATCAAAAAGTATTTATAACCAGAGAGAAAAGGATTTTGTAATAGTCACCAAATGTCATATACATTTAATATAGATGAAATATATTGTAAATGAATTATTAGTTAACACAACACATATTTGAACAATGTTATTGAAACAATCATATATTTGGTAATAATTACCAAATCAAAGTTTGACTGAAACAAGTAGGAAAAAATATTTCTGTAAAGCGAAGACAGGCATTTTAAAAATTGATTTACGAAAAATTTGAAATGTTAAAAATCGATGTCAAATTTTAAAACGGATTTGGAAAGTCAAATATCAATACTTTCAAAATATATGCGCTAGTTTTTCAGTATAACAATAGTAGTAAGTGATTATTTTGTGAATATCTAAAATTTGTTTCTTTTTTTCTAATATTTGCAACTTCAACGCTATTTGTTGGCCACAATTTGCAAAAATAGAAACATTGAAATTTTCATTTTCTTAAAGTACCATCGATGTCGGATGAAAAGTGTTTTTTTATTAAAATCGATTACAAATTGTCGAATAGAGCTTTCTCTAGAGAAGGAAATTCGATCTCAAGTTTGAAATAAAACTCTTGTTCTAAGTACTTGATGCAGATATTTGTCTCATGTGATCGATTTCAGTTCCTTAATGCAATCTTTACTCTCGTTAAATGTTTTCTTGATATTCTACGTGTATAAGACGAGTCGTCAGTGTCTCGTTTGAGTGACCAGCAGTACTTAGACAGCATTTTTACTTAGCTCTTTCCTTCAAAGCGCTTTTCGATTGCCGATATTTCTTGGTGCAATCGTTCACCCTGTTCATCGCTGAGTTGACCCAAATTTTCTGGAAAGAATCCCAAATGAGAATGCAGAAAATGAATTTTGATGGCCATTTACATCCCATTCCAAAAATTCGATTACCAGTTCAACATAATTATAACTTTTCTTGTTGCCCAAAAAGTTCTCACACAATGAAATGAAACTCAGCCATGCTCTTTTTTCAACTTGATTCAATTATTTTAAAAAGTCTGTATCAGTCATAAGCTTCCGAATTTGTTGTCCAACAAAAAACCCTGTAAATTATTATCAAAGAATATAATGCGATTAAGTACGTACGAAAGTAACTTTGAAGTCACTTTCCAAAATATTCCACTGCTTCAGTCGGGACGCTAAGATCTCTGTTTGTCTTGATGACAGAATGTCGATAAAAACCTTTGGAGAGAAGTAATAAGGTACTGGGGTAGGTTTGGGGGGTGATTTGGGGGGTAGAAATGAGGTCTTATCGATATTAACAGCCTTAGTGCACCAAAGTACCCACGGATATGCATTAATTTTGAATTTTTATGAGGAATGAGTTTTTAGCCCTTTGGGGGCAAATGGGGGTGCTGGGGGAAAAGTGGACAGCTTAAACTCATTTTTATTGTAAGATATTATTTTGGCACACCTGGATACGTAATTTATATTACGTAATTATATTATTTAGTAAGAACTATATTCTGGGTTTTGATTTTTTTTTTTTTTTTTGAGGGATTTTCTTTTTAACGTATTTTAAAGTGTAATTTTGAGGTTATGTTAAAATCTAAGGGTGATGGAAAAATTCCGACCTCGGATTCGTTGTAAGAGCGCCAAAATACATACCGTATGATACCTCATCTTCCAACTACAAGACCTTTTTTTTGTAATCCTGGGATATCATATATATTGCCTTTCTCATGGAAAAGGTTTGTAACTCCAACAATTTGTAAAAGATTTTAATAAAAAAAAACTATTTAATCCAAAATCGATAGCACTTCAAAATTACTAATATCTACATATTTCTTTTTATGCAAATTGTGGCAAAAAATTCGTTGAAATTGCAAATATTAGAAAAAAATAAACAAATCTTTGATTTTAACAAAATTATCTCTTGATACTTTTATTACACAAACAAGAAGCTGCATACATTTTGAAAGAACTGACATTTTACTTTTCAAAGCCGTTTAAAAATTTGAAAACGGTTGAATAATTGCTGAGTTAGAAATTGTTTAATGTGAAAAGTCACCAAAATCGGTTTTTTTGACCATAAATTGAAAATTTGGGGGCATTACAAAGTTTTTAAATACGTTGTACTCGACCAGACCTACAACCTGCACTAGGTCATTTGAAAAGTTCATATTCACTGTAGCACCGTGTTATTTACCAACTATTTAGTAACTATTCTACTTAAACACATTGGCGCATATTTTGTCATATTTTAGACCTGTATTGAAAGCTTAGCAGTAGCTTTTGGACCAAATGCTAGACACAGCGAAAAGATATTGCTACCCTTACACCTAGCTCTAAAAATAACTATGCATATGCGTCATTGAGAATTATATAAAATTAATTATAGAATGAAAGGAAATCCATACAACAATGAAAACAATATATGTACGTAATTAAACTATTGTTTTGGGTGGAGTGCCATTATCAACTGATTTTTTCTCTTTAATAACTTAACTAGATATGCAGGCAATTGTTCGTGTTGGTTTTAAAATGCAGTATTTTCAGTATCATCAAGTGCGAAAACTCTGTAAGCCCTAAAAAAAATTGTTCCTGTGTTCGAAACGGCAAGCCAACAAGTTTCACTAAGGTCATGATGTTCAACGCCTGCTACCAAATGAGTAGGTAACACCTCACTCAGTGTGCCAAAATTGAACATAAGCAAAGTATCATTTTCTGTTAAAGATTTCACTTTGAATCCAATCGATTTTTCCTTAAAAAAAAAAAAAATTTAAATTTCTTATGAAAATATTGTGCAAATTTGGTTTTTTTAAAGCCTACTAACTACATACTATCTGACTAAAATGTTTCAAACAATGTTAGCTGTAAGTTTGCTTGTTTTCGAGTAACAAATGATTTTTAAAAAAAAATTCTCCATTTTAAAATAACTACCTACCACATTCCCAGAAACGGAGGGGTAACATTAAGAAAGGCTCTCTTTGAAAGTATTAGCTTTTTCTTTCAAAATTTTCAACTTAGAATGCTTATTTTTTCAAGATATTTTGTAGTTTTAAACTTACTTTTAACATTACACTCAACCTACATTACGTCTACAACGTCTTCTAACATTTTCAAATAGATTTCATATAAAACCAAACCAAAACTTGAATAAAAATTTTGTTACATTTTTTTTATCTACAATTTCGCTAATGCATTTAACTATTTTAAAAGCTATGTTCAGATTCATCTTAAAAACGGCTATAACGCCAAAATTCTAATTTATGATGAATTCGTAGTTGTTTCCATGAAAACATTTAATATTATTATACAATCAATCTTTAAGTTTTGACCAACATAAATTAAGTTTTTTTTTGGAGACTGTAATATAAAACCCATGCTTTTTGTTTGGTGCCATATGCAGTCACTAAGTAAATAAATACTAACCCATTATAACGTTTGATATAAATGACAAAATCGTTGTTTCGGCGCCTGGATTTTACTAATAAAAATAAACAAATTTGAGTAGGCAAAAAAAAAAAATAAAATTGGCACAAGTTGTTTATACAGTTCTAGCAAAAAGTTGTTATAACTGAAGTGAGGCGAAACTGTTTTATCGACAATGCGTTTTTTAAGCAAAAAAATAACAAAATTCAAAATAAATAAAATTAACGTATCAGAATCATAAGGCAGTCAGAGAAATTCAGGCAAAAAACAAAATGTTTAGTCTGGTCTCATATTACGAAATTTTCGCGTATTCGCTGCTTTAATTTTGAGAAGATGTGGACCATTTATCTTAAGGCAATAAAGCAATTTGAGACAGAGTGCATTTAACTCTTCAAATATAAGCGAATTATTTTTTTATTATAAATAAACAAAATAATGATCTTTGGACCCTTTGATCAAATAATAAAGTAAATTATGAGGACATGTGAACGCGAAAAATGTTTCAAAATGAAGAAATAAAACTTGTTACGAGTCAAAAGAATTTTTTTTTTTGAATTTAAAACGATGATTTTTTATGAACCCACTAGAATTTCTATAATGCTATTTCTATTACGAGTAACAGATTTGTCTTCTATCCTAATATTACACACGCATTAATGCTGGCCAGACCAAAATGAATGCAGCAGTTTGCCTTGGCATAAAAACCGACTTTAGCCACTCTTTATCATTTAGCAAAAAAAAAAAACTAACAAGTATTTTTTTCAAGTTACAGCGTTACTTCTGATGTTGACAACGGTGGTTAGTTACATAACTGCGAATAGAAAAAAAACAAAAAAAAATTGCAATTTTAGCTACGATAACACAAGGCGAGGAGCTTATGTACGTCGTTGTCGGTCATAATTGCAATGTGGGTATTCCACTATATGTAAAATAATTTTTATTCTTGAAAACCACACAGCAACAGCTCGTTGCAATATTGCAGCCAAGTAAAATGAAAATGAGGCTATAAAAAACCAGGTTACAACGAAAATGTTCATCGTTGTCGTGTCAACAAAATGATTATGTATTTTTCTCAGGTATTTTATTATTGATATTTAGAAATAAATTGCAAATAATACAATGCAATGCAATTGCATGCTATACTTTAGTCAAGGTTAACGATTAAATTACCATGCGTCATTTTGGTATGACGTTTCTTTATTCATGTTTTTTTTTTTTGAGTTTTTTGTTGTTCATTAAGAACTTCAAAAGTTGACATTTTTAAGTTGAATGGATAATAGTTGGTTATCGTGTTAAATTGTAATATTATTAAAATACGTATATGACAAAGCAATCATTTTGTATTTTGTTGATTGTATCATAACATTAATTCAAAAAGGCATCGCCATCGTTTCATTTGTTTACAAATTGTAATACTTAACTATTAAAGTCATGAATGTCAAGGGCATAGCTCAATTGACTCGATTTGACTCCGACACAATGGATAAATAAATTTTGCTGCCAAATATTTTCTGTAGTTCGCAATTACATCTAATTTTTCAATTCACTTTTAAAAGTATTAAAATCATTAATGCCGAAACTTGGTGTCGTTTGGTTATAACAACAAAGAATTATTATACGTATTGTATTTATGTTTATTATCTGCGTTCTGACGATCTGGTGCTCCCACATAATTTGTTTTCTTTAGCTGAACTTGAGTTACTGTTTCGCATTGCATCAACGTGCATAATGTTGTTTACTCTTGTTGCTGTTGATTGGCTCCAGGCTTAAAAATATTCGCCCACCGCCGACATATGCATATCACAAGTATTTGATTGATTTTTTTCTTTCTCTGCAATTTATGTTAATTTAAGTTTGATTGTAAGCTTATCTTTATATGAGATTACTGGGTGTACGTCAATAACAATCAATCAACTGAAATTTCTTAAAAACATTAACATTATATATTATATATTATCAACACTGATAAAAATATTTCCGAAAATTTGCCGACATTCTCTTAGTGAAAAATTTGGTATGCATTTGTAACATTCTTTTCTGCATTTCCTTTCTTTTTATTTTGCAATTTTATTTATAACATTAAATTTTTTGTTTTTCTGCAAAGATTGCATAGAAAGTTTTAGGCAAAATCTGACCTAGTTTGGGCACAAAAACACAATTTTGCGCTTAGTAACAATTCGAAATTTGTTTTTCACTAGAAGAAAAAGCGTAAAATCGTAATGTCTTTTTGTACACTTTGTCTTCATCATTCATTTCACACATTGGTATCAGACTGTGTTGCTCACATTCCACTTTATTGCTTGGCGTCATTACGATTATTTTTTATTCTAAAATTTCCTTCATCACTTTTGTAATTTTAATGAGCTGCATATTAAAATGCATATTTTTCATAAGAAGCCATGCGCTATTATTATAGTGTAAATATAGCAATTTTTGTCACATTGTGCACGAGTACTTTTTTTTTCATTATTGTATTTTTTCCTTTTAGTAGCAAGTTTAATTATAATGATGTTGCGCTGCTACTGTTGCAGTTGCATTCATTTGTAGTTACTGCTACCATGCGACCTAGTTTTTCCTGTAAAAAAAAGCAGGTTAACATGTTAAGGTTACAACAAAAGCAAAACAAACAAAAACTGTAGATTTGAAAAACTTACATTTTCTGTGAATGAAAAATTGAACGCTACTGCTCTGTTGCTCTGTTACTGATGGTGTTTACTGTACAAGTTACATACAAGTGACCCCAATTCAACTGAATTGCTAATTGAACACTACACTATACAGAGGCCTTAGACAACAACATGTCTAATGTCCCATGAGCTTGTCGTATTAAAATTGCATTTTAATTAGAAAAATATAAATAAAACTGCAATAAAAACAAATGATTTTAATAGCGATTTAAAATTGATTTTATCAAATGTAATACTTGATTTCCATGTCGATATAGAAACAAGTTATTGTTAGTGTTAAGTCTGATTCTATAGATTTCTTATTTTAGTTTTCATTGTTCACAAATTTTTTTTTAAGAACTGGGATGTTCAACTATAGTACAATAAGCTCTTTATAGAACATGTTCTTTCGTATTTATGTTCTCTAAAGTTCAGGAAAAATTGTTAATAATGTGAGTCACATCATAACGTAGTATAAATAACGAGATATTTAATGTCGCGCATAATTACTTTTTAAAAAAAAATATATCTCTATTGCTTTGAGTCCTTAACTCATTAAGTCCCAGCGGTCGATTTTTCGACCAGTAACTTTTGCATTTTTTCCTGGTGACCCAAAGCATGGTATCACCTAAGCGCTTAGTTAATATGTTAGTTTGGATCTTTGCCAGCATACATTATTTTTAATTTGGCGTGATTCGGTTATTTAACTGTTTTTTATTGACTTGAAGCGGATGCATTCTCGTTTTTTTTTTTTTGGAAAATTCGGTAAAAATTTTTGCAATTTTTGTAAAAATTATTTCTCTCAAATGTAACTACTAGTTATTCAGGGTATATTTGATGTTAAATCAGAAAATATTACATTTTTTGATATCGTTTGTGGCCAATGGTCGATAAATCGGTCACCCCCCTGAGCCCAAGCCTGAATAGATAAAAAAAAATTAGAAATCAAAGCTCAGACCTACGATCCAAATGTAGCCTCTGGATGAAATTTCATCGATTTTGGTCTAGTAGTTTAGGCTTGGGACTTAATGGATTAAGTTCAGTGTACGGGACGGAATTAACGGATGTTAAACTTAAACGAAATAAGAAATCAAAGCAATCAACAAATGAGCCGATAAAATTCAAAAACTATCATATAGCACAGAGCTTCAACGATGAAGTCGAAAAACACCCAAAAAGTCGACAGGAGTCGATAACATCAGATGGCATCGAAAAACATAAAATAAATCGACGCATGTCAAAAAACATTAAATTGTATCGGAAAACATCGAAGTCATCGATAAAAGTCGAATGGAATCGAAAAACATCAAATGGTATCGAAAAACTTAAGCGTGTCGAAAAAACCGAAAATTATAGCAAATGAGCCGATTAAATTCCAAAACTATCATATATTACAGAGGTCCAGCGGATAAATTTCGAAAAACACCCAAAAAGACGACAGAAATCGATAATATCAGATTGCATCGAAAAACATAAAATAAAACGATACATGTCAAAAGTATTGAATTGTATCGAAAAACATCGAAATAATCGATAAAAGTCAAATGGAATCGAAAAACATCAAATGGTATCGAAAAATTTAAACGTGTCGACAAAAATCGAAAAGTACCGAAAATAAAACAAAAGTCGAAAATTATCAATTTATTTACTACATATGTACATCGAAAAAGTCAATATGAATCGAAAAAGTCGAATAGTAGGTTGTAGTGAAAAGGTTTATAAAAGTCGATAGGTATCGATATATATTGAAAAAGTGGAATAGTTACTCGTTTTATACGTAACTACAACGCAACTCTGATACTTTGAATTTTTTTTTGACATTGCAGAACGTGCGAAATAATTAATAGTTTTCACTTTTTTTTTCACTGGAAATAAGATTGAAAAAAATTAAGCAATAACAAAGTTTAGTTTCGGTTTTTTGCTGAACGCATTCAAATAATTAGCGATGGTATTTATTGCTCATCGATAACGTTAGTGATGCAATTTGAAACTCTTTATTATTTTGTGCGACTTTAGGAACTTATGACTTTACTTCTATTGCGCATTTGATAAGTTTTGATACTCCGCCTATATTACATGCAATAACTAAAATATCTTCTTAAGTGTCAAAGCGACCAAAATTCAATAGAAATATAATTTATTTAGAAGTCCAAAACTCACGTACAAAGGGTTAAATTTTTATTCCAATGCTACATCAAACTAAATAGCTGAAACAGCCCTCCCTCCCAACGTTCAATTTAATTCCAAATTGCGTGAGTTTTTTTTTTTTTTTTCTTCAGCTATATTACGTCACAAACAAAAATTTCTATATCTTAGCTCTCCAGTTTGGCTGACATACTTTTCTGTTGCCAAGTGGCAGTTAACGCAATTTTTGTTCTCATGTATTCGGTCGTTTTTTTATTACTTGCGTATATTTTATTATTTGTTAGCTTTTTGGCTTCGCGTTTATACTCTCGTCTCCTACTTGAACGTTCATTTCGCTATCCACAGTTAGTAGAAAATTATTTATAGTTAAACCAATTCAAATGATACACACAGTCACGCATTTATTTTAGCGTATTTAATTGATTTTTAACGGATAAAACCTTTGCTATTTATTAAAAGTTATGAAAATTTATTTTTTTTTTAAGATTAATAATTAAGTTGGTTTTTGTATGTGGTTTTAATTTGTTATATTATTTGCTTTTGATTAAAGAGATTAAAAAAACTTTAACAAATAACTATGTATTTATCATACTATTTCTTCATTTGCAAGATTTTATTGCACTGCATTACGTTGTTGTTTATTTGATAACTAATGCAGTTAAAATGACTTTATTGTGTTATAAATTAACTTGTCCCACGATTTGATATATGAAATGATAAAACAAACATTTTTCGTTTCTTTTTGGAAACTATTCAGAATAACATCTAAGACAAGAAACTATAAAATGTAAAATCGTTTCACTGTTTTCGAAAAAAAAACAATTTCCTATATACATAAATACCTATAATTAGTTTTCGACGCTTAATTCGAATCTAGTATGTAATTTTGGGATAAACTAGTTTTTCCTAGACCCTAACATACTAATTTCGACGCTTAATTCGAATCTAGTATGTAATTTTGGGATAAAATAGTTTTTCCTAGACGCTAACATACTAAAATTTCAATAAAATTGGGACTCAGGCCGTTTAAGTAAATAATAACCATATTTCGTCCATAGTTCATCCTAAGGCAATTAGTATCAACTAGTTTGGCTTAGGAAAAACTAGTTTATCCTAAAAACTAGTTTGGCCGGTAACATATCGCACCGTCAAAACAAAATAACGAGTTTTCGAGTTATGTACACCACTATATAGCTCATTAAGTTCTTTATTAATAACTTCTAAAATACATTTTTAGACAAGGTATATGTTGTTCTGAAATTTTTCTCAACAAAGCAAGACCGCCTCATTTCAAAATATTAATTTTGCTATTAAATTTAAGAAAAATCAATTAACACAACAAAGCCTTAAATCGAAAAAGATATCTTAAAATATTTTCCTTCAAAGTTTTTACAGTAGCAAATCAAAACTAGGCAGTATAGTTTTCTTAAACCAAAAATATTTTCAATCAAAGTAATTGCAACACTGCCACATTCCCAAATATGTCAATGTTACTCTATAGATTTGTGAGATAAGTTTGTAGTATTTCAGTTCAAGACTGTCATAACTATAAATATGGCTGTCTTCAAATTCAGTGGAAAATTTCAGATTTCTTTAATCTCAATTTTCTAGAAACTTAAAACTTTGAGATGCGGCCCTCTTGTTCTGACGGTGCGATATAGTTACACATTTTTTTTCGGTTACACATCTTTGATCATTTACTTGCACTTGTAACAAGGCTATCAGTACTTCTGGAGTAGTACTTTATATTTTGCTATGCCCAGGTAGGAGCTTTGATATGGTCCATTTTCAACCCCCTCTTATTTGATACCCCATTAATATTTTTACTTTTTTTGATTCTTTACTTTTTTTTATTCTAATTCAACTTAAAGTACAGAGTAACGTTCTGCAAAAACAAAAAAATGGTCAATAACTTCCATAAGAGTTGCTTCATCGCCTCCGTGGGCAACATAAAACTTTAGCCATTAGTATCCACAAAGACAATTTTCTGCACGTGCCTTCATGCCATTTATTGATTATTTTTTTACTAGTTAGTTTTTCTTGTACACATGTACATAAACAATATATTTTTTTTTAGTTTCTTATTGTTCGTCTTCGTTTATATTTTTCATAACAAGGTCAATTTGACATGGTAAAAAATACTTGATATAAAATGACAAAAAATATAACCATAACTAGTACTTATGTACAAAAACGTTCAACTCAGACGATTTAACCAATACAAAAATCGTTTAAAACCTGCAAAATGTATTTATTATACAAAAACGTGTCCAAGTTAAGTGACGACTTTATTGTTTTTAACTTGTCAACAGCTATTGAAAGTTGAAAAGTTAACGAAAGGATATAAAATGTTAAGTTAGCTGCATTTATTGTAAACCATTTAAGTGCAAGTATGAGCGTAGCGTCAGGTAAGGCAATAAATTTTGAGACTTTAAGTAATAAATTAAATTATAAAGCCGGTTTTGTCGTTTGTGATGTTCCGTTTTGTACTATATGAGAAAAAGTTTAGCAATTCTAAAAATATAATGCAAGCTGCTTGTGGGACGCCGATAATAAAAATAAACAGTTCAGAAAGTACTTAACTTTAAATGAAATTGATTAGTTGGGGCACTAAAGTGGATAAATTACTTTTAAATAGACACATGTGCAGTTTATGGTAGAAAAAATATTAAAAATATATTGAAGAAAGTTCAGCATTGAAGAAATTTAATTGTAAGTCACTATTTAAGGCAAAGTGATATTTACCTATGGTTAGAATTTATTATAAATCAAACAAGTATACATTATGTGTAAAAGAGAATTGAGTTTTCTTCGATTACCGCGTTGTGGTATACTCTAATTTTTTTTCAGAAGAACAAACGGCAAATATATACTATTTATATAAAATTGCTTACATGGAAATGGTTTGTAACGCTTTGGTGCAACATATACTGAGCCGATTTTAATAATTTTTCTTTTAAAACAACATATTTGTGCTAAAGAAGGTTATTGCATACTAATTGTTTTGGTTTTTAAAGGTAAATATCTTTTTTTTTAGAATTAAGATTTGCAAAATCAAGCACAAAAACGTTGGCTTTTCCGTATGCTGCTTCTTGAATTATGTGTTTTTATTGTAATTTTTTCTTTTCTTTGTTTCTTTTTTTATTATTACTCTTGAAGAGAAAATATAAAATGTGATGTTAAGAGAGTAATTTCATATCAAAAACACTAGTAAGGAACATTTAGACGGAATCAAGCACTTGCGTGAGATTGTCAGACGATAACGACCAGATTTGTAGGACAACTCATAGATTTTGCACCACGACAATGCATTATCGCAAATAGCCATCATTGTGCAAGAGTTTTTAACCAAAAATTCATTGAATGTCAGTCGTCGGACAAGCCCCGTCTGACTTTTTCCTGTTCCTGACGCTAAAATTACCACCACGAGAAAGGAGATTTGAGTCGATTGAAGCCATAAAAATAAATTCGTAGAACGAATAGGAAATTCTAATGACCTTAACGAGAAGGATTACGTTTCCAAAAAAATTTTCAATTTTGTGCTTTCGAATATTTGTGCTCTTTCCAAAACATTTTCCATGAACTTCAGGTGTTATGGCTGGGATTTCATTGCAAATATTCGTTTTCAGTTGGCAGATGTTCTCTGGCATATAAACGCAAACACGTTCATTCAAATAGGCACAAGGAAATAAATTTAGAGTAACTATCTTCAGTTAGCTTCCATTTTGTTGGAACTACATTTTTGGATGGATTTTGCAAAGCAGTTCTCAAAAAAAATTTTCAATCATACAATATTGAACACAATTGTTGCTTACTACAGAATTGACTTCATTTTTGAAGAAATATGGGCCAATGATTCTTTCGAACGATACACCGCACCAAACACTACACTTAAGTAGTTGTTACTGTCGCTGATGAACTGCTCCCCGATTCTATTTCTCCGCAGCAAACATCGTGCAGTTTCTCTGTTTAACGAAGCAATTTAAATGGTAACGGTAATTCATCGCTCATTATCCAATTGTGCATGAATTCCACCAAGTAATATTTGCAAAATACTGTAAAATATGAAAACTATTGAAATAAAAAAATTAAATAAAATTCAAATCATAAAGATTATGTTGAGCCTCCCTGCGTATCCAATACAAAGAAAATATTTAAAAACTTACATATTACAAAAGATTTGTGAGCTTTCTTTTATTTTACGCTCAAAAACCAAAATCTAAATTTGATCCCTTAAAGCCTAGAACCATTTTTGAATTAAATTTTTTCGTTCAATACGACCTACGTGTAATTTTCTTGTTAATTACATTTTATTATTGACGATGCTTTTATGTCACTCAAGTATTCAGATAAATCATTTTGCTTTCATACATCAAAAACATAAACTTGTTGAATTTCGCAATGACGTCATTGAAGAAAAGTCACGCGTGTCTTATTTTATACTACGAGTAGCTATCCCCAGAACCTTTTCACATTTTCTGACGGCTTGTAATTTAAAGCTTTAGTCATATTTCAATGCGTCATTCAATTGCTAACCAAACTACTATGTATGTACGTACATAATACAGTTCGACTAACTGATATGACGATGTTATCGGATTGGCGGCGGATTGTGTGGCGTTCTTGTATTGACTCGAATTTACGCATTCATCGAAACAAATGAAATGCAATTTATTGGCAGTGGTGAAATATCAAACATTTACGACGTCATCATCATTTATATAACAACACGCGCATTTGCTTTTTATGCATTTTAGCAATTTATGTTCAACAATTTGTGAAATTTGCAACAGTTATTAAAATGACGTCAATGTAAATATTATATGTATTGAATATTAACTATTATGTTTTCGTGACAATAATATGTAGGATTTTAGACATGTGTAATGTTGCTCCCCGAAAATTAAGTTAAGCTAAAAATATAATGCATTCGATTCAAAAATATTTTATGTAACTTTTTTGTTGGCCCACTTCACGGTATTAAATGTATCAAAAATAAATACTGAGAAAACTTTTTCAAAAAAAATTAAAAAACAAAATTTGAAAAACGTGAAATTAGCCCGACATATAGGATAAAAAAAAATAAGAGTGATTTGTGAGTGTGAATCTGATTTGCTATCGAAAGACGAGCTTTTATTTTAGTTTGACCACCTTTATTCAAAATAAAGGATGGGCCATCAAGGTTGTTTTTAGTAAAATCCATTCAAAATTTTTCAAAGTTTACTTTTTTTAAAACTAGCTGTAATCCGCGGCCCAGCCCGCAGCGTGAGTTTTAGTATTTTTAACCGAGGATGAATACTATCTATTCATCAAGTTTCATACAAATCTGTTAAACCGTTGAGGCGTAACTAAGTTGTTGAGAAAAGAAGATCCATACTTTCATATTAATAATATTAGTAACATAATAAGCCTTGGCTGCTTTGGTTTACTCGACACCTATTTGTCAACCAAATTTTCAAAAGTTTGATGCTCTATTTCACGAAAAATCCAATCAATAGTATTATGCTTAAGTGCTTTAAAGGAAACTACTAGATAACCAAATTAAACCACCTTCTGTATAAGAAATATTCAAAAACAATATTTGTTATATAAATAAAAATAATTAGGGTATTCGCAGTTTCCTTGTGTTTGCTTTGGTACACTCGTGTTATTCTAGTACACAAATTTAACATGGGTGGATACTTAAGCCACGTGTAATTTTGACAGTTATTAAATCATATTTCGTTCTTTTTTTTCACAAATTAATGTAATACTCTTATCTATTACTTAATGTCTCGATTAGGTAATTTAAGTTAATGTTCATGACAGAACAGCTTATGGCATTTAAAATATAAAGTGGGCAAAATTAAGTTTAGGCATTTAATTTCACAAAATTTCTGTAATCAGTGAACAGAAAAGATGTGTCCTTGTAATTAATGCTTTAAAAGAATTAAAAAAATGGTTTACTTGTATTATTCCACAAATAAATATATTCCCGATAAACAGATATACAGATGAACCTCGATTATCCGGGATTGTCGAGACCAGAAGCTTTCCGGGCAATCGGTTAGTTGAGGTAAAATTTTGTATGGATTTTTAGATGAAGTTTTGTTTTATTGAATGAATAGATATACAAACATTCAAGAAAAAACAAAAATAAATTTCTAATTATATATGGGCATTTCTCTGATGTTGAACGGGACGGAAGTTTTTTTTTTAAGTGGAATAAAAGTCAAAGTAAAACACTTTTATTTTTTTCTGTTACTTTAAGGAATAGCTTTTTGGTAGCACTATATTGAGTGGTACAGTTGATGCCAGACGTAATACTGGTTCCAAGATAGAGACAATAAAAAAGCCATTTGAACGGGACAAAAAACGGAAGTGTTTTTCATGTCCATCTATAGAAAAGCACAAGTCAGCGAAACCTGGCAACATTTTTTAATGCGACTAATTGTAAAATGTTATAGAATAATATCACTTTTATTAGATTTCGTTTGATTGAAATATCTTATTTGCTTTTTTTCTTACATACATAATACTCCATTCGAACGGGACATATTTATTCCGTTTTGTCTAACTTGGACAATTTTCAAAACGACTTTAATATTTATATTAATAATATTATTTAAGATATATACAGTAATTAATAAAAGAAATTTAATGTTTATATGTATCAAATTAATTAGTGAGATCAATTTTAACAAAGAAAAGAGGAAGGAGTAGATATTTTTCTTAAAAGTACATAAGATTTGTCTTTTTGCTGTTGTTCCGTATATTCCTCAAGTTTCAATCTATCCAACATACCAAATTTCATCAAAATCAGTGTAGTGACACATCCTTGATACCGTTTTTTCCCATTTGGAGCGATACCACGCCCACTCAAAGGACTTAGAGTCTCTACTAACATTTTTTATGGAACATTCTATCTCTTAACCAAATTTCATTAACATCGTTCCATAAGCTTAGCCGTGGAAATGTTTTTCCCGTTAGGGGCGCGGCACCGCCTACTATTGAAAAAAAAGTATACATGTCCGTTCTTTTCTTCACAACCTTTCCAACAAAAAAAAATTATGCGATTATGTTGTGCTATGGCTGTTAAAAATTGGTTTTGCCGTTTTTAACTGGTTTTTACCGGTTGGCCTTTTGGCGGAAATGCCCATAAGTAATTGCTTTAAGAAAAATCGTGTAATGTTCCTTGTTTCTTCTTCTTAACATTTTTATTTTCCGTAACAAGCTTTTTTTGGATTTGGTGAACTTGAATTCACCAGTGACTTCACTTTTTTCGATAAAATATAAGCTACATGAAAAAAAAAGCTTTGTTTTATTAATTTATATGTCAACGTTATTATTTTATAATGAGAATCGTCTTATAATAATAGTTGTTGTCCCATTATTTTTGCCCATAAAAACTTAGTTTTCATAAGAATTCATTGATTCATTTTTCTTTAAAAAGTGTAAATATAAAATAATTTACAGAAAACTATATATCATTTTAAAGGGAATCAATAGAGCTTTTTGAACATGCTAAAAAAGTTTTAGGTCATTATCACATTTTTTGGAAAAAATAATGTTTTTTCAAAAAAAAATTGGTCGAAATTTCAGAAAAATCGTAATATCTCCAAAATTATTGGTCAAATTTCAAAACTTTGCGAAGCATTATTGTAGGCCATTAGATTATTCTTCTTATGACATACATATTTTCTGTTTTCCATTCAGGAGTTCCCAACTTATAATCATTTTTGCAAAAGCTATTTCCGCATCCTCCAAAGTCTACATATCCGAAACTAAATCCGAGCGACTTTTTTTTTTATTTTTATATTTTTTTATTTTTAACCCTCTATTACCCTTAAAAAATTGATTTGGAGAATGTCAGTTAAAGTAAAATTAAGCCAAAATTGGGCAATGGGAGCTAGAGTAAGCCTGTTCCATTTTTTCCATTATCGATGCAAATTTGGTATGATAGTGGCAAAGTGGCAGTGCTCATTCAGGTAGCTTTTAATGTGTCTGGATTTAGCATAGTAGATCTACCTTGTTTTTTTTTTGTATTAATTTACATTCTTTGTCCATACATTTTGTATGTCTATGAGCAAATCTTTACTGGCAAACCACGCAGACGCACTTGTTTAGAGTACTCATAAAAGAAGAGAGAAGAGTACGACATCAACAAAAGCAAACGATAGCAGAGTAGAGATAAAACAACTGCATTATAAATAATAGTGTAAAATAAATGAATAAAATGCAGTTCATAAGACTGAAGTATGATTAAATTTAACTTAAAGTAAAATACAGACTAAAAAAGATTTGAAAGAAAACTAAAAGCCGAAATTTTTAAGGAATAGCATGCATTGTATTCAAGCAATTTGGTGCTTATACCGAAATTTACTCTTTAAATTTTATCTCTATTCCCTTTTTCCATTCAAATGAAAAATTGCAACTTACCACAATAGCCATACACATTTGAGATTGACTTGACAATGGGCGTAGGATTTGATCCAAATGGTCACGAAATGGTTTTCTATACTTTGAAAGTTTTCACGAAATTCGCAAATATCAATTCGATTCGCGGAATTTTACTTTTATTTATCGTTTACAGCTCAAATCAATTTATGTACTTGTTTTAAATTTCATTGGAATCGTGCGCACAACTTCCACAAGTTATTGAATTTCACAATTTTCTTTTCTTTCACAAAAGATTTTCAGCAGAATTCTCGATTAACACGTTTTTGCTGAAGTGTTATATTAAGAAATTTTCTGTAATTTTATAAAAATCTAAAGTTCAAATGTTTCTATGAAAATTTGAAGACGTTGACGTTTTGTATTAACCTCACTTTTTACACCCCAAAGGAGCACACAAGAAATTCTAAATTTAAATAAAACTTTACGGCGATTTAATCGTAATAGCAACTTTCTTGAACTTTTTCGTCACGGAATTTTTCTTTATTTCACAATTTTTATATTTTTCAACGTTGCAGCTAAAATTTCCTGGATTTTTCTGCTCAATTACATGCAAAAGAACTTCTATTAAATCAAAAAACACAAGTTGTTCGGAAGAGTTCCAAATCTACTAAAAAAAAAGTTCAGTTTGACAGCGCATTGACCAGAAAAATTTCAATGTACTTGCACATATAGTGTTATCTCTTTCTTGCTATATTGTAATGGTAAACTGAGGTGCCACCAGGCAATAAAATTTCTCACTGTAGCTGTCAAAATCGAAGCAGTCAAAAAAGATGACATGACATTAGATTTTTCAATACAATGTTATTTAATATAATTGAAGGAACTATGAAAAAATGAATTTGGGCAATGGCCGTAGCATTGTAATATTTTGATTATAAATAATTTAAAATGGAAAACACAAACAGTTCAATGGAGAGTATCATATACCCACGGATTTATTGCGTGAAAAAATTCGTGAGAAAATTCGGGCCAGTGAATTAGATGCACTGCGATTTGGTTTGGGAGAGATACTGGCCAAAGTCGAGGAACTACACAATTTAAGAGAAAAAGATGTCAGCGGACTGGCGTCACGTATTAAGCGACGTAAACATGCAACAGTGGAAGATATGTATCGGCTTTGCTATACGTTTTTGCAGAGTATTGAAAATATACGTGCATTTGCCAAGATACCTGGTGCCATTCAAGTGTTGGTTAAAGAGTTGACAGGTAAAAAAAATTAAACAAGTAGCTTATGTTGAAAAATAACACAAACGTTCAAAACTTTTAGGTAAAGACTCTGAACGACATTTTTTCGTTCAAATTTGACAGTAGGTTAAGCTGGCCTATGTATAGTATAGTTGGTCCTTTAGGCAGTTTCAAAAGTTACATTTCAGCTGTTGCCAGCATCTCTTTTTTTTATTATTACGAAAAAAGCGAATTTTTTTACAAATTAATAACGCAGGGGACACATTATTAATATAATGCAGGAGACACATTATCGACATTTTGTGCCGCGTTTGTCTACAAAAACGGCATAAAAAACCTAAAACTTTTGCTATTTGGAAAATAGATTTCTTGAATGTAAATTAATTTTCTACATTGCCTTTAGAAAAATAGTATTGCATAACAAATATGCCCTTTTTTACTGAAAAAGTTCTCATATCAAGAAACTATTTGTTCTTACCGTTTCCAAAATTCATAACTAAAAGCATAGGCCCTCAATTTTCAACTATCATCATTCAAATTAACTAGTAAATTAACAAGTTTCGGACTTCAGATATTTTACGTACGATTTTTGATACCGGCGGGGGACCCCTTTGACATGAACCTGCGAATAGTTGATTCACAAATATTAACTCCCACTCGGAGAGCTGATTCCGGTTCTCTGAAACGACGAAGTGATAACTTTAAATTTCCTTAACATAAAGGGTGTTCCAAATATCACGCCTGATTTGAGTTTCACGCGGTAAATGTTGTTGCTGAAAAAAATACAGTGTGACAGCTGGTACTAAAATTGGAGCGCTACACTAAAAAATACAAGTCACTGTTTGGCAATATTTCAAAAATAATGAAGATTTGGCAGCTCCAGTTCGCACTTTTCGTACAAAACATGGTTGGAATAGTGATTTAACTTCATCAATTGTGAAGAGATTAATTACAAAAATCAAAGAGACTAGATCAATTAGGGAACAAAAGCCTAATTTCCATGCTATCTTTCGTTATCCCATATCAGGGATAACAAATCAAATTTTTGTAAGAAAGAAAAGCATGCGAACAGAACCTAATGCGCTTGGAGAATGCGAGAGTGAATAGCATACATTTGCTATCTTTATAGAATGTGATGTCATCCCTGATATTTGATAAAATAAGATAAGATAAGATCACATGGAAATTGGGCTTAAGGCTTTCTGGTCGTCGTTCAACAATTGATTGAGAGCAAAACATCGGAGCAGCTTCGTTAATCGTCAAAATTGCCGCATTTGGGGTTCCGAAAATCTATGGGTGATTGTTGAGAAACAAATGCATCCACAACGCGTCAGTCTGTTGCGGATTTAAGGTTGGTGGCAATATCCGACCATTCTTCTTCGGAAATCCGCCTGGTCAGGCTATAATAGTTAAATTGATATTTCAAAGAAATTCTTTATTAAGCTCAATGGTTATTATCGAATGCAAAAAGTAGCAAACGAAATCAGTTGTTTTCTGATAACTTGGAAAGCGGCTATTAATGAATATTGTCTGTATTAAATTAGAGATGACAAAATTGCTACTTAAGAGTCCAACATATACATAAAAATAAATAACTGTGTTGATAATGACCATAATCAGTTAGTTAAGTCAGATAGCAATTGGTCGACAATTAACGAATTGGAGATAAATTAAAAGTCGGAGGTCAGTTATGTGGATGAAGTGGAAGTGGAGTTGTAAAATTGTCGTTAACTTAGAGGGCTAACTAAGTTATGCATACATTGACGGAAATATGAACAAACACACATAAATAATTTATTAAAACTACAATGTACATAACGAAAAGTTTCAATAAGTGTCATTTGCAGAACTGTTCACACTTTCTGTACGGAATCAGCTATTTGTGTATTGTGTATATAAAGAAAGTGTTTGCAATGCATTGTCGAAAAAACATTTAATTTACAATAAATATAAAATGTACAAGAAAGATGTTGAGGTTCTTCAAATGTTTTAATTTTTTATTCAACAACATTCAATTATATTTTCTGTTTCTTCTTCTGAGGCTTTTTGTTTAATTTTGACAGTAGGTTAAGCTAGCCCACAAAAGTTGTGCAACAGTCAATCAACTCATTATTACGTAATTTGTTGCACACAAAGCTTTTAATTTTTTTATTTTCCTTGTTTACCTGGTCGCAATAATTGAAGGAATTACAATTTTTTTTGATATTATATTAATTTTAATCACAAAAGGCATCAAATTATTTAAATTGGCGATCAACTATTTTATCGGTCAACAACCATTTTACTTGTCACCAAATATGAGATATTATGACTTCTGTACTGTTTCAAAATAGTCATATTTTAATAAGTAAAAACTGCTATACAACATAAAAATATACATATGTACTACATCGTTTTGAAATTCCATTTTATATATGCTTATCTGTCCAATTGTTTTTTTTTTTGATTTAACAGCTGTTTGATAATGAATTCTTACACGTAGTAAATGATGCTTCTTCCTCTTTATTTTTAGGGCTACCTTTCCTGTCAAAATCAGTCAGAATTTTTCACTTCTTTTTATTTTATTTATTTATTTCCAAGACCGCATTTAATTTGACTTTGACAAGATAATGCCACATATATAATTGTATCATACACATTAGTAGAAAAATTGAACAGCTCAGTTCATTCACAATAGTTTACAATTTTGAACAAAAACGTATCTGTATATTTAAACGAAACATTCGAGAGAATTTGGTTTGACGTTATATTTGTATGGAAAAATAACTGATGTCAATGCCATTATGAATCGCATATGAATGATGACCACTGACCTGATTTGTAAACGCAGCCAAAATAAAAATCGGACCTGTAGATTAGACACAAAATCGGGTCGTCTGCGTGTAACTTTACATTTGTGATGAAAAATTACTTAATCTATATATGTATTTTACACTTAAATGCATGGAATTAAATAAGATAAATTTAATTTTAATAATGTGCTTGTATTTAAATGCGTGTGAACCATTTTCAATTCAAAGAAATATATATTTTTTTATAAATAATTTTATTTATACAGTTTAGAGCTAGAATAAATATTTTAGTTTAGTAAATTTACTTAAATATTTTCTTATAAAATACTCCTATTGAAAATAAGTTTCTTATGTGCTTAGTAATGAAAGTTTACACAAAAAAGTTTGGAATTACTTATATTGAATTTTATAATTAACATTTGATTACTTTAAAAAATATTCAACTTAAGCATTACTTAAACTAATATTGTTATTAAAATATTTTATTTTTCTATTTACAAAAAGAATGTATTTTCTTAAATTTTTTTTTGTAGTACAATAACAGCTGTACAGTCAATGGAGATTCTGATTAAATTCTTTAATGCTAAGGAAACTAAGGTGTTAAGGTTAAGAAAAAAGGAAAGTTCAAAATTAAATGCATGCTGAAATAATTTAAGAATATTGTAGCAATTTTTTTTTGTTAAATTAAAATTGTATGCAAGAAAAGTAAAATAAATCTACTAATTATAAAAATTAAAAATTAATTGAATCTTATTTTAAAATTATAAAAAATAAAGCCTCAATTTTTAAAAACTATTGCATTTCTCGTTGGGTTTCAATTGAACTTAGTGTTAACCCATTTGTGTAAGCTAAATTAAAAAAATAAAATTTGAAAATGCAGTCACTGGTTACAATAATTTTATACAACAAATGTGTAAAAACTGGAAATTGTAAATTAAAAAAACTAAAATGGACAACAAATAAACCCAGAAAGAATATTTATAGTTCGCTTACATTACACATTTTTTTATACTCATAACAGACTAATGAAAGTAGCAACTTTATTTTTTTACGAAATTTTTACACTCACAACGAGCTGATCTCATCATAAATATAAAAAATGCTGCAAAGTAAATGAGTAATAATTTTGAATAGTCAGTTTTGTTAAAATTTCAGTTTCTTTAAGCGGATATCTCTTAAATGACCGAATAAAATAAAATTATTTTTGATAATTTAGTAACTTTTGAAATTTTCTTTAGAATTAATTTACATTAAAAGTTTTTCCATATCTTATACAGGCTTCTGAAGAGAGCGACTACATTACCACGCCTTGAAATTAAAGCGTGACAATATTTATAAATATGGTTGCTTTCCCCATATGTCGCTAATATAAGTATGTATATGAAAAAATATGTCTGTGAACGCAAAATTGTGTGTATTCCTGTATGTATAGAGACATTATAAAATAGAAGAGGTTTTCACATTATTTTCTGTGTTAAATTGCACACTTAACACAGGAAGTGTGTAATGTTCAATATACTCAGTATAATATGTCATTTAATACTTTATGCTGTGTTCAATGTGCGATTTATAACAAAAGCAAGTCTACGTGTGAAGAACCGTAAAGAGTTTTTAGAAAAATTTAAAATCTCTATGCTTCGTTAAGTTTTAACAAATGTTTGTTAACTAATTACATAATTAAGCGTATTTTATGGCAGTGTACGAATTGTAAGTTTTCCATCGCTAATTTATCTCTACATCAGCTGTTTCTGTCTTTCTAAGGGCCACTTTCAAAGTGAAAGGTCAACTAATTATTAACTGTAGTATATAAAGTTTAAGAAGTTAACTAAGGAATATGCAATACAAATTGGTATGAAACATTTTGAATAGATCTATTAATATTTTTACTATAGTTAAATCATAAGAATACAACTTGATTCACTAAAAATAAATGGGAATATTAGATAGACTATCAAACTCACCTCAAATCTTACGCTCATCATCAAGTATTGTAATTCGTTTCGCTACCATTTCTAACTGAGAATATGCTAGTATGTATATTTTGTATATTTAAGAGTACACATCTGCATACCCTTAGGTCATGCCAAACGTTTTGCCCAACATTGAACTTTAAGCAGAGAATATTTTTCAATCGCGATATATGAAATTGCGGTAAAATTTGGTTTTTATCATTGCGCAGAATGGCTCCAAATTGACTTACATAGCAAAGCTATCACTATTGCAAAGTTAACTTCTAGCTATTTTATTGTTAGCTCTTACCAAAAATCGCAAGTTTTTGAGCACATCTCTGATTAAGAGTAAACTTTTTGCAGTGAAATCGGCCCCTAGATAACTTTGTTTTACCAGTAATATAGCTCTTAAAATTTAGTTCACTACTATACATTCACTAAGTAATACGTTGTGTAAATCATCCATATCAATCCAGTCTCGTCTTTCATTACGTATCGACACGTTACGTATGCATCCTTTGAAATGTTCACGCGTTAGCAGTGCGCCACTGGGTGCAATATCTGTAAGAAAATTGCATATATTAAAAATTCATTAAATACTACAGACAAAGACTACCAAAAAATTGCTACTAATGCTGCTCTTTTATAAGCGATGACTTACTTTTCATGCCTAAAAGTATGCTATAAAATGTTTGCACATGTTTGTTTTATTTCGGGCTTATTATTTTATACCGTAGTAAAACATTATTGCCCATGGTTATTTTCATACAAATTATTATAATATATTTTTTAGATAAATGGCTACTTTGAAATATCCTCGTTCATAAAAGTCATCATAATAAATGAAGGCCAAATATTTTCTACAACTAAAGGATTTGTTGCAAAAGGGCGGTTAACTTCGAAATAAATGAAAATTGCGACAATGACTTAGAATACATTGCGAGGTGTTGTATTCTCGTCATCTGTTTTTTGTGGATCAAATGTCAAAATTAGTTGATGAACCAAAGGAAAGTATTTGAAAGCCTTGCATTGACCATTATTATTGAAAATACTGCGCGGAAAGGCATTTTACGCTTGTTACCCTTTTTGTGCGCTCTACGCGACAAGTTATACACCACGCGTTAGACGCGTCATTCTCGTTTTCAAACGTCACAAAAGATAATTGAATATTAAATATTAATGCAAGTAATGACGCTGGTAAAATGAAATAATAATGCAGTGTCTTGATAATGTAATAAAATAACTGTACAAGTGACGCAATTAATAAAAAAACAGAAAACTTCAGTCTTATAACGTAAAAAAAAAATTTATTTTCTTTCCACTTAATCTTGCAAGATACGTTTCGAATGAAATCAAAAGGTGAATATATTTCAGAAAGATTTCTGAAATGGAAATGAAAGACTTCTGAAACGTTACTAAAACTTTGTAATATTTCATGAGGAAGTGGGTGGGACCGAGTTGGTCACTAAGCGATTTTCTTCAGAAACTTTGGATCTCTTTCTGTGGAGTGAAATAAAAATTTTATTGAGATTACAAAGTCTCTTAAGTTTATCGTAGTGTACTGATTAACATTTTGTGTACATTGAAGGGTATTGCATTAAAATACTTTGCTTTGAAAAATGTCTATTGAAATATGTCCTGATGCTTAAGAAATTTAGTTTCATTGATTAACATATTAAATAACATAACATAAAGGAACCATAATTGAAGAAAATTTGTAAAAATAATCTGGCTTAGCACTCTCTTAGAGAGAGAGATCATTTGGCAGCCTATTTTGGTGGTGGTAAAAAACGCATTAACAAAGCATTATCTTGGCTTAGGAACAATTTCCGATATAAACGAATTGAGAAAGTGAGTCTATTAGCTAATATAATAAAAACAACCAAATAGAAACTACTTCAACTCACCAGGTATGCCACCAATATAAAGTGGTGACTTTGTTTGTACTCTTCCCATGGTACGTTGCTGTGCCACACTTATTGTGGGCGGCATTTGATCGATACGTAACGTCAGCTGTTCAAGGTCATAGAGCGCTGAAATGTTATGCCACTTGTTATCACATAGTGCATATTTTGAAGGTAGTAGAGATTCGACACGGAACGGAATGCCATCACCAAGATCACATGATAGCACGATCTAAATGGAAGAAAAACAAAGAGAGTGTTGAAAAATACATTTTTTTAAAAAAAATTTTTATATTTTATTTTTTTTCTGTTCTAAAACAGTTTAAACTTACATTGCCATTGTTAATCTCCAACGCTAATGCCGGAAATCCATTTGGTTCTGAAACGCTTAAAAGTATGCCTGATAGTTCTGATGTACGGAACTCCAGCTCAAGTTCCAAATACTTGCCGACGTGGAAATTTTTTTCTAAAAAAAAATATAACAAATTTTTTAAGTAACTCAGTACATACTCTAAAAAACATTTGCAAAACTTACTATAAACTGCATAGGCATCTCCGGGAAAGTACGAACCACGTTCAACATTCGGAAAGCACTGACCCACATTCATATGCTTACCGGGTCGTGCCAGATCTTGAAGCGTACCATTGACGCTCATACGTCTTAGGCATCCCTTAAATGGTTCCAGTTTAGCCATCAGCTCAGCGGGCAGTTTAAGCGGCGTTTCCGGTAATCCACCTACATACAAAGCCGCTGAGGTGGCGATTTTCTTTGGCACTTTCATTTGTACCGATGTTTTTTGATCAGTATGTCCAATCTCAACGGACATTGTTATTTTACGCTCTTGACACAATATCGTAACGTGATGCCATTCACCGTCATTTAGTTTTGCAGTTAGCTGTAGCTCTTCGCGTCGTCGTCCACGCACGATTAATAGTAATTGCCCGTCTTTTAGCAGCAGTGTAAGATAGTGTTTGTGTTTTTCTTTGGTTCCGGGCGCTAAGAAAATCACTCCATTCGGATAGAATGAACGAAAATCAAATTCGATGTGAAAATTTCGCTGCCAAAAGTTGCGCGCTGGTACTTGCAACAACGCATAACTGTATGGCTCATCGCCGAATTTAAAGGCGTTCGGCTCGTAGGAATAACTACCGACCTGTGACAAAAGATATAGAATGGGAATTGGAAAAAAGTTGATATAGCTATCGCTGATGCATTTTATTATATTATGCTCAGCAAACAATAAAAATATTTTTTCTCTACGTTCTTAGTATATATATGGTACCAGGACAGATGAAGGAGTTGGCACAGAAGCCATGGTAGCTCTGTCTTCACGGCAAATGTGCATGCAATTGTATAGACAGTAACTGTGATAACAGAAAAATCTAATCCTTAAACATAGCTCATATAATGTTATTTCGAAAAAATTATGGGAGTGTCTTCAGCTTCTTATAAGCCTCATCACTGAAAATAGATTTTATGTCATTTGGGTATCAGAGACCATGCAAATATCTAGTAATAAAATAGTCGATTTTCTAGCCAAAAAAGGTGCTGTAGTTCATTTTATAGGACCACAGCATATTCGAAAACCCTACTTGGAGAGAAAACGTTTAACATTGTTTAGAAAAACCGAAGGCAATAGACATGTTAAATCATTCATGACAAAACTATACCTGAAGAAACTGCTGAGCCGCCTTAACAGAAGCTATATCCGAATCTTCAGATACTGCGGGGTTAAAAAGCAATATTGAATACTTGGACTTTGTACAGGACGAATGGTGTAGGGTGTGTGATATAGAAACAGCATAGCATATATTTTATCATTATCTTGATATTGAAAGAACCAATGTCTTTCTTTACAGATTTGGAAGAAGTTTCTCAAGAGGATCCAAAGATCATAGCTTCTATAATGAAAGTTTATGGAGGACTTCCAATATAAGAGGATGTTACGAAAGTAACTTGATGACTAGCTTTCTCCTCTTTATCTAATCTAACCTCATTTTAAAGCAGCCTTATGTTATGAGAGTTATCGGAGAGTTTGAATGAAGTTGATTTCGAGAGAGTCTTCGTTGATGCACATTATGCCGACCCAATTAAATTAATAGAATATAGAGAAAAATTAAAAAGTTTTATGGAATTTCAATTTCAAGCAATTTCACACACAATCGAGAAAGATGAAACACTGCAGAAGTTTACCACAGGCAATGCCTATCAAAGTGTTGGAGTAAGTTGTTATGTTAGTAGTATTTTTTAAATAAACCATAAAGAATATTTGAACTAAAAACTAAATTATTTTTAAGCTATTCATAGTTCCTCCGTCCTCTACTTACACCTTAATGCACCATTACTTCATGTTAGTTTTTTAAGTTGCAACCAAAGCCTAAATTTTTAAGGATTACACTATGCAGAAAATTTGGAGTTAGTGCCAAAATATTGTTAAAAACATATGAAATGAAAGATTTTTTTTATGATTTTGTTAAAAAATGTTATGCTTTATTTGTATGATTTTTAAAATTTGAACAAAGTTTTATTTTTTTTTTACAAAATAGTTATTTAAAATTGAAACAATAAACACAGAAAGCAAAAGTGAATAAAGGCATAAGTAATGAAGAACATTAGATATATTTTGTGTTATAAAATATTTAAAATTTCAGTATAAAAAGTATTTACAATGACAATTTTTTATTTCGGTTACCAATTACCGCAACCAGTAATTTTATGAATATTAGATTAGCTTTATAAAAAAAAAAAAACAAAAAATGTGAAAGAAAATGGCCAAGTTTACATAACGAGTATATATTATGAAGTGACTTTTATATATGATGATATATAAACTCATGTTGTGAATTGAGCCTTAAAAAATATATATATAAAAAAGAGTGAACAGTTTAAACCAGTATAGGTTAGCTTACTATAAGGCACAGTTTTTCAGTACAAGCTTAAGCTATGTTAAGTTAAACGTCGCTCAACTTTTGGGTAGTGTTTTACTCGATAAATAGCTGCCAGAACCATGTGCTTAAAACTTAGTTTAAGCTAGCAACTGAATGAGCTTTCACTGAAAAACTAGCCAACGTAGCGCAATGTTTTTTTTTTAAAGTCCTACACCAATTTAAATTAATATTTAATTATTAGTTTAATAATTTTTGTTAATTATTGCCACAGAAAAATTATTAATTTACGATGTTTTTAAAGTTAGTCCAATATATCCCATATAAACCATAATTTCGAGCTTTCGTTTTCATTGAAATTATATATAACAGTAGCTTTAGTTGTAAACTTAAGATGGTTAAAGTTTAGAGCTCTGTTTTTGACTTAACAACTAAAATCCTATAAAATAAAAAAGAAAAAAAAAAGTATTTTAGTACAACTCCATAAAAATATTGGTTAGTTGAGACCTGCGCAAGCATACGATTCAAAAGTTGGCCGATTTTCATACATGTGCATATTACAACACGCATACTTACTACTAAAATGTTGGAAAAAAATTGTAAAATTGTGATAACAGTTGGCCAGCTAATTAATATGAAAATCCACATGCACATAAAATCATATTTCTAACTTCTTCATTTTTCTTAACGCAATAACTGCACAAATTACTATGTTTTTTTGTAACATTATTAGAATTATTTAATTCGCTGTCAAACTACTTAATTGTGATCATATGGTTGGCAAACTAAAAAATTGTATACAGTAGTTAACCAACTATTTAATCGCATCTATGCGCTAGCCCAAAAATATATCTTTTTGAAAAATACAAAATCATAATTTACTTATAACATTGCCATCATATCATTAGGAGTAGTTATGATTTTTTACTTAAAGAGACCTCAAAAAGTAGATTTTTAAATATTTATAATACATGGTCATGAGTAAAAAAATTGTCTAAAAACGTTTTGACAATCTTTTCAAAAAAATTAAAGAAATTGAGTGAGAATAGTAGCGTGACGTGTTATTAAAAATTATCGAAGATTTTCGGATTGAAGAGTATCGAAAAGTCGAAGTATCAGTAGTGAACAGTATCGCAAAAGTGGATAAAATTTAGAAAGAAAAATAAATAAAAGTGAATATGAAACGAAAATTATGGAAAACCTGATAAAATTCAAAGTGCTATAGCTTTTGGGATGGTCCTAAAAAAGTCATCAAAAAGGTTTGGAAATATCGAATAGAATTGAAAAGTATTGAAAAAATTCATAAAATTTTATAAGTAAAGCAAAGCATTGAAAAAGTCGGTAGAAGTGCTAACGCAAATAGTATGGAAAAAGTCGGTAGAAGACTCAAAGTATAAAGTTCTATCAAAAAGCACAATAATTCGAGGAATGGTGAATATTGCCGAAAAATATTGCACAATTCAATAAAATTCAAAAAAAAAAAAACATGCGAAAATGTTGATAAAAGTCGAAAAGTATCAGCTCAATCGAAAAGGTATCGGTATAGGTTTGAAAGAACCGAAAAGTCTCAAGATTCGAATGGTGTTGAAAAGTATCCAACATGTCGAACGGTATCAGATTGTACAGAAAAAGTTCGGAAATATCACATAAATTCTATATAAGTCTATAAGAATTGAAAAATATTAAGAACAAATATAATGATAAACATCTATTAGTATCAAATTGTATAGATAATCGATCAAAGTCGAATAATGGCGAACATTATAAAAAATTACCGATAAAGCCTCAGAGTAGCGAAAAGTTTAAAAGAAGTCGAAATAAATTAAAAAATATCGAAAACATTTGTTAGTTTTGAATTACACTACTAAGGCGTAAAGTGTCAAAAAGTATCGGTAAGAAATTTTAAAAAATAATGTGAAAAAATAATAAAAAAGTATCGAAAATGTTGATAAAAAAGAAAAAGTATTTGATTAGTCGTAAAAGTCGATTGGCATCGAAAAGTTGATAATGTTAGAAAATTGTCGTATCAAATGACTCGACAAAAGTAATGAAATAGTCCGACTTTGTAATGCGATACGCAATAAAATGAATTGTACTCTAGTATGCATGGAATTGCATTGGCTTTCGAATCGCATTTCTTTCGCATCACTTTACCGGAGTACCCAGAAGGAGACCCCAGAAGTATCAAAAACCCGGTGAAAAGCGAAAGTTTTCGAAAAGTCTCCAATAGTGATATTTTTAAAAGTGATTTTGATAAATTGTATCCAAAAACTTCAGATAAAACCTTAATGTAATAAAAAAATTCAATAACTATTGTACTCATTAAAGAAACATATTTAAAATCGGACTGAAAAGGCAAAATGCTCCAACTAAATATAACACCCACTGTATTTTGAACTTTCATCTATTTTAAGTGCAATATTGAAGAATTGAGGAACAGGTGCCTTATCGCAAAATTTAATCAAAACTGATTGATTGGTTTAAGAGGAATTTCTCAACGGCTTAAGCCTTTTTCATGAAGCGCCCTCAACAAATTCTAATAACAATAATGCATTAGTCCAATTTACAGAATTAAGTTCGGAAAGCGTTTCCGTAGTAACAGTGAAAAAAAAAATTTCGGATTACATCTGACAAAGTCCTACAATCAAGAATAGCATATGACTAAACTACTTCCCGGATATCTAGAATAAATGGTGTTCATTTGGGCAGTAGAGGTCATACTGCCATGAAAAATTCCAAGTTAATTTCATTTATTGCAGAAAAAATCAAGCACGACTTCTTGTACACTTTCAGCGCAACAATATAGAAGGACCAAAACTATTGATATATCGACTCGCTTAGTTAAAAAGCAGTTAAGCCTCGCACACAGTCGAGTGCGAAAACGAAAAATCATCACATTACTTACTAAATAAGATTTTAATAATAATTACCCAAATCTTTTTAAGCCTATCACTCTTACCAAAACAAAAACTAAAAAAAATTTAAGTCTCAACTCACCCGCTGGCATCCCTCCGGTGATGCAGTAAAACTTTTACCAATCATTGGTTCTGTCTTAAGATACATATCGTATATGCCATTTAAACTACCCATCGATGGACCATTGCGACCGATTTGTACATTTGAAAATGTTAGAGCCTGCTTAAAGTTCACCGTGCGATTATTAAAGACAACATCACGCACAGCGCCATTTAGTTGTATGAATGTGGGCGCTAATGGTGTATATTCCACATAAGGTGGCGCACCACCGATATATAAGCCACCTGCGTCACGTGGCATACCGACGACAGTGGGTGAGCCAGTAAGGCTTTTAATGTCTTGCAATTCATCATCAATCATTAATTCAAATTTACGTCCATTTTTAATCAGATTAACAACATGAAATTCTCCATCGTTTAGCGTAATATTCGAAGATAATTTTAGTGTCGGACTGCGGCCGGAATTTATCCAAACTTGTAAATGACCATCGATAAGACTTATCGAATAATTGCCTTTAATGTCTTTGGCATCGTAGTCTCCAGCGACTTCAGGTGGATATGCGGAAAGCAGTAGTAGACAATCACTTTGAAGTGTGCGGAAAACAAAACCAGCATTGGCACGCTTGCGCAACGACTGTGACGGCAACTCCATATAACCATTGCCAGAGAAACCAGCTCTGAAATACAAAAAAAAAAAAGTTTTAGAAAGCTTAGCGAAAATATTCATGACTTTCGTACTTGGTTATCATGTCTTTACAAGATGGCTCTATGCCAAAGTATGACGAGCTTTCTAGTGGATCATAAGTTTCACCATTTACTTGAACATCCATCATGCAGCCCAAGAAGGGATTATCAGCTCCTGGTGCTTTGGTAGTACCCGATGTAAAACCTACACAGTGCAGCATAGAGTTTAGCCAAACAATTTATAAAAGTTTTAATTATCATACACTTACCTGGTGGCACGCCACCCAAGTAATACACTGGCTTTGATAAGTCAGGTAACATGTGAGATTTAATGGGCACTGTTGGTGAGCCAGTGATGGCACGTTCGTTGTTCACTCGCAGTATACCATTCTCTGTGCCACGTTTTGGCACAAACTCACGTGCTGCCTCAATTTTAACCCATTTTCCGGTATTATACTTGTTGGTGGTGTTAATTTCCAACTTAGACTCATCGCCATAATCAATGCGGAACATAATACGACCACGACTGAGAGTGACTGAGACAGAGCGGTTCTGAAATAAAATAAATAAAAATTAAAAGTTGTCAAGGGATAAGATAATGAAGAGGGAGATAGAGAGAAAAAACGAGTAGTTTTAGATGGATGTATTGACTTTTAAAAGAAAGAGAGGTTTTTAACATAAAAATCAGTCATTTTTTCCAAAGAGACAAATGACAACAGACAGAACTGAACAGAAGTGATGTTAAGACAATAAGATATTCCTTTAAAAGGTGACTAGAGAGATCAAATGTTGATAAAAAGCTGATCGGTTCTTCAATACCAGTCGATCATCTTTTAAAACATCATTTGATCAGCTCTTGATATCTTGATTTTAATCATCACTAAATCACATATGATAAGCCTTAGACCTTTTTTCAACAGCCCTCAAAGCATGTATGAAAAATATTTCATCTGCGCCTTAACCTAAATATCCTTACTAAAAAAAACATATCTTAAGTCACAAAATACTCACGTTCTTGTCATCAACCGCCAAAAAGAGCAGTGCATTCTCATCAAGCGTCTGAAAGGTCATTTGCAGTGCAAAGAGATTCTTGCGATATGGGCGAGGACTTGACTTTTTAACTTCCGCATAGCCCAAACCATTAAAATGTCGCGCAATTGATACTGAGTTGGATTCCTGCGCACCAATCATAGCGCCACCACAGCGTCCTTCACTACTAACAAAGTTCCAAATACCCATAGGCTTGTTGTCAATCTCTACATGATGTACAACGACATTAAGACCAGGACTTATTTGTAACCCTGTTGAAGAGTCACGTCTATTGGTAGGATAACCACCCAGATAAATACGTTCAACACTTGTCTGGAAGAAACGTGTGTTCTCTAAGTCGGTATTACCAACAATAGTACCGGAAGGCGTCAAAGAGCCATAGTTATTCATACGACGCACCAGCAAACTGCCAATATTAAGCGTTCGATTAGCCTCTACATGATACCAGGCGTCGTCATACTTCGGATCGCGTGTTTGTATTTCAAGTGGATGTGTTATAATTTCTGTGTTGCCACCTAAATTCCAAACAAGACGCACACGCCGTTTGTAAAGTTCCAAAGAAATGTAACGTCCATCTGTGCCTTGCATATAAATTAAGGGTGAATTGCCATTGCGACTGCTGAGGGCAAAGCTCAACTTTATAGAGTTGGATGTAGAAAGTCCATATGAAGTAGGCAAATAGGTGCGCATACATTTAGGACCTGCAGATTCCAATGATACTTTTATCTATTTAGATGATAAAAATTAATTATAATTAAATTCCGAAAGCACATAAACTGTATGAACTTACACCTTCCGCTGCATGTTTTGCTTTCGCGATTTTATCACGCAACTCCTGTAGCTGCTTCGACATTGTATTGTTCCATTCGTCAAACTTCGATTGTGATTTCATGGTTTGTTCCTCGACATAATTAAGCGTTATGTTGGCCAAACGTATATTAGTTTTAGTTAGTGAGATATTCTCTTCAGCCATACCTAGCTTTATTTCCCAGTCAGGCTCAAGCATAGCAAATGTTTGACGCAGTTTTAGTAGATCATCGTGCATTTCAAATGCTTTTCGCGTTTCAGCACGCATTTCCTCAGAGGCACGTTGTGCCATTTCGATGCTTTCGAGTGCCAGTTTGCGCGCTGATGAATTTGCGGCAAGTGCTTGCATCTGCACTGTTATATTGTTAGTGCCTATGCCAGCTTTTTGTAATTTGGATTTAATACGATCCACTTTGTCTTCCTGCACTTTGATTTGCTGTTTGAGTTCTGTTTGGATAGAGACAACGTTTGATACAATGTTTAGAGTTCAAATAACTTGAAATATAGACAAATGACTTAAGAATTAGTAAGAGAGAAGCTTAAAAATTTAGGTTCAAATAGAAAATTTATTGAAAGATCGACACATCTCGACCGTAAGTCTGGTAGGGTGGAATTCATGAGTCTGCCAAAAAAGAAAATAAAAATTAAACTACTCACCATTCGCTTTTTGTGTCTCATGTAGCGCATCCTTTTGCAAAAACTTTGATCGATTTAAGGATGTTTTGGCACGCTCAATAACAGAACTTCCATCTACGGAATATAGGGTCTTTTGTGCCGTAGAAACGCGTTCTTTGGCTTCTAAAGAAGCTTGATGTGCAGCCGCAATAGCATCTGATATATTTCTATGGGCAGAACTAAATTGAAGTATAGAAAGAAGTAAAGTATTAATATGTAATTACCAACAACTTTCACCTTACCTAGCAAGCAAAGCTATTCTTGCACCATTTCTTGTTGGCTGAAATTGTGTAGCGTACTCGTTGGAACGTTCAAGTAAACGTGTTGCATGCTTCTGCGCTTTTGGTAACCAATGTTTGCGTACCTCACGATGTATATTTTCATGTTCATCCAGCGTAGCATTCAGTTTTACACCCAAACGTACAATTGTTTCAAAAACATTTCCTAGTTGGTCTTGCTGTCCTTGGTTTATCTCTAGCAACACCTCAGTCTCAGAAACTAGACTATGATTCAAATTCTTATTTAACATTTCGTGCAACTCATTAATCTTTCCGTAATCTTCTACCAAGTAACTCTTCAGATTTACAATATGTTCCTCTACATCTTCGATTTCATTGAGCATTTCAAAGGTTCGGTCAACATGTAGACGCATATCAGAAACCCGAAAATTGGTAGCGTTTAAGTCCCGCCAATACATCTCAAGTTTTGCCTGTTGATCGAAAGAAGCATCGGAAGCATTGCCAAAGTAATAGAAATAGTGCCAGGCACAACTAAATGTGGTACGCATATGATCTACGGAGTCACGATGTTGTTTGATTGATTCCAGATAATATTTTGCTTGATCCAGTGCTATAGGCAAGCTTAAGTGTTGCTCCGCCTGACCATAACTATTTAGACCAAATATAGTTTCAATAATATCGGCACGCTGAGTGCCTAGATCGATATAAAGTTGTGTGCCTTCACTGCTTAAAATACCAACTGCATGCGAACGTTTTGCTGCGGTTGTCAAGGCCTTTCGGAATTGGAATTTGTTATTCTCCGCGTAAGAGTCTAACTTGAGCAATCCATTCACATCGTAATTTGAGAGCATCTTACGCGCATTGTTGTAATCATGCAGTTGTATGCTCAGCAGATTAAAACGTCGTTCGTAGTCCTCAACTTTTAAATAGGGTGCCGGTATGCCAGTGAGATCAATATGCTGTAGGCCACGTCGTAGTTTGTTGCTTATCAGTTCGACATAGTCCAGCAGTAACAACGTGCAGTTATCGCAGACTGTAAAAATGTTTTAAATTATTATCCAGACTTTTTTTGACTACTATTATACTTACGTTTACATCGACGATCTTCAAGGAAATGGCGCTCGGCAACACAAGTATCACACTTTAGCCCTGTGACTCCTGGACGGCAATAACATTGTCCAGTCAGCTCATCACAACCATCAGCACTTATGCCATCCAAATTACATTCACATGCCTGACAGGTGCTGTTCGAATATTCGAGTGGATTTCCGAAAAAGCCTGGGCGACAGCGATCGCACAGTTGGCCGGTGTAGCCTGGCTTACATATGCAACTGACTTGACTTTGCCAGACAGTGCAACCTTTGGCAAAATTACGACTGGTTTCTGGACAGGGACATGATTGACAACCACTTACACTGGGATCACCGTAGTAGCCCTCTGCGCACTCTTCGCAGTGATCGCCACCAGTATGGTCGCGACAATTCTAAGAAAAAAACGTTGCAGATATAAGAACTTTTTGTGTTCATCACTTACCAAGCAGACACCAGTTTCACGTTCACACTCCTGACTACGTCCATTGCAATGACATGGTGCAGCACGCCCAACTAAGTCCTCGATGAAAACACTCTCGATTTCAGTGCTGTTACGCCAGCGATAGAAACCTCTGGCTGGATCCTGGCAGGAGAGCCCATCAAAACGTTTTGGACAACGGCATTTCTCGACACTTTTGGCAATCATGTTTGTCGATCCGTGTATATAAATTGCCGAGTCCATATGCACATTGAGTAGACTAAAAGAGATTAAAATCTTAGATATCTTTATCGAGTTAATAAAAAATTAAGATGCTTACACAACTTGTGTAAAGTCCGCAAACGATGTGCCGCGCAGAAAAATATGTTTTATATTTTGTAACGCTGCCATAAAAGTCGAACGATCTACATCCAACCCGTTATGATGATTTTTCCAAAATGTTTCTTGCAAAGGTATGCTATATGTGACATTTGACGAATAGTCATGTTCCTCATATTCAAAGAAATCCAGCACAAGCTTTGCATGTGCATGTATTTGCATAAGAGGCAGATGAGTGAGTACTTTTTGTTCCAATGGAGTATTAGCACCATCTGTGAGTAACGTGAAGAACAAATTGCCACCATAGCTGCTAGTGCGATCACCATAAAACTGAGGAGGCAGTTGAAAGTATAGTGGCTGATAGAACGTCGTATAGGCGCCTATCGAAACATTTCCCGTAGACTTTGGTATCAGATTCAAATCATTCACTACACTGATTTCAGCATCTTCCCGATAAAAATGTGAACCTTCCATTTGAACAACTACAATATATTCATAATCGCTATTTGGTACCGATTGTGGTCGTATATACTGCACGCTGAGATTACGTGACTCGGACATGCGTATATGACCCCATGACCATTCAGTTTGTTCACACTCTGCAGAGCGTCCGAAGCAGAAGCAGTGCGTGCAACCCTCGGGATTAAGTGCTGACAGTCCGAATGTTGACTGTCTACAGGTGTCACATTTCAGTCCCACCACTAGCGATTTACAAGTACACTGACCATTGCTATCGCAAGCGATCAACCCATCAGAACGTACAAACGAACCACCTGCATCACAACTACATCGTCTACATTCTGGATAACCAAAATAACCCACTGCACATGCATCACATTTACGTCCAGCATAACCTTCACGACAATCACATTGTCCACTGGCTGCATCACAGATTTGCCCAATCGAACCGATATGATCACATTCACATGTACGACAACCAAGCCGCTGCTGCCAACCCCAAGTACCTGCGACACATTGAGCGCAGCCCATACCACGACTGTTAGTTGGACAAATACAACGTCCATTGATGGGATCACACACTTGACCTTCTCCTACGCAGGCAACACAACGTTGACATCCATCGGTGGAAAAACCGAAGAAACCTTGTGTGCATTCGTTACAATGTTGACCACCAACTCCTATCTTACAGTCACATTGTCCAGTCCATGGATTACATTCGTGACTACGTGCCCCAGCGGGATCGCAGCGACAATCATGACAGCCGATTGATTGTGTTAGATTCCAATGACCTGATTTACATTTATCACAACGCCGGCCGGTTACGTTGGGTAAGCAGGAACATTGACCGGTCCGTTTGTCACAGGTAGTGCCAACAGAACCATTTGGTTCGCATTGACATTCTGCAAAGATATGGGAATGAGAAAAAGAATTAATGATATGCATAAAATAAATTAAGATAATAATAGACATGTGGAGAAAAATAATTATGTTTTTAATCACCCCCATCCTTCCGAATTTTTTTCCATTCCCCTGTTTTGCGATCGTAGAAGATTTTTGGGAAATGAGAAAAATTCCCTGGAAAATGAGGTATCGGCAATACTTTTTTGGGGAATTTTTTGACGTTTCACGCAAATTTTTTCCTTAACTTTGTAGCAAGGAATTTAATGAGGCAAGAGTCAAAATTAGCAATATTTTGTTATTCAATTTGATAAAAAGATTTTTCTAACATATTAACAAGATCTAGCAACACAAATATAGAGCAATTACTGATATTGGTCCAGTACATGGAATCCAATTCGGATACAGTAAAAGGCTTCATGAAAAGGAGTAAATGAAAAACTATCAGGCTATGCTATACTCTCTTTTAGGTGATTTTTTTTTGTGATATAGATAAATGCACTTCATTTTTATTTATAAAATTGTTCAGCTGACAGATAAGCTAATGTCAAATATGCAAAATTACAGATAAGCTAATGTCAAATACGAAAAATGCAACAGTGATTTTTGGCTGATTGTAAGAAATTGGAAATATTTTGGCAGCACTGACTGGATATGAAATTTTCCACTCCTCAATTATGTATGATCGCGAAACTTCGCTCCCAGGAAAAAAAAAAAATCCGAAAGAATCATTTTCCTTCGGATATTCATGACAGGGTTTTATAACTTTTAGTCGAGGGAATGAATATTAATTTCGTTCTCTAATTGTAATTCGTAGATTGGGTCGCGGTTGGTATAGAAAAACACATATGCTACATTGATGATGGTTACTTTCCGAGTTCATATAGCAAAGACATCCTGATGGAATCATACTACTTGCTTAAGTGACTATATTCTGGAATGAGAAGTCGTTCTTTTGGCTTTCTCAAATAAAAGTTTGTTGCTGTGTGACGAAGTAATCACCTCGAGAAACCGAGCCGAGCTGTTTTCTCCGATGTGAATGAGCACAACATACGCACAAGGCCCAAATTATAATCTATTCTTTATGCAGAGTTAAGATTAATGTTTGGAAAATATGAATCCTGATGATCACTCGTAAAACTCACTTTTCGGAGACATCATTTCCTTCAAAATTTTTTCATTTCCATTTTATCGTTTGTGTTTTAATTCCTTCAAATCACTTCTTGATGCTGATAATTTAAGTTCTTTATTCTACATCGATTGTCAAATGAATTGGTTTTATCTAATTGTTTGAATGGATATGCTATCTGAATGCAATGCCAGAAAAAAGTTCATTAACGATCCATAGTCTTGAAGAAGCTCTCAATTTTTTAAAATTTAAGAAAGACTCACACCATTCTCGATTACATCAGAAGTTGATGTTGTGAATCTTAAGATTTGTGGCCACTTTTTGATCCATAAGAATATATATTTTTGAAGAAAATCTTTAATATCAGACTTTGTAGCAGACCAAAACTTAAAGATTACAAGGATGTTATTTGAACAATTTATTTCTTTTTAAGGTATGAAATGCCAAGTTTCTAAAAGTCATATTTTTGTTTATCGAAAAACCAACTATAAATGGGAATTACTAGACCTGAAAAGTCGCAATTTTTCGGTAGCGTTTTTAGGAAGGGAGTTGATTGCATGATTGTGCGACGCACCACCAAACACGGCACATCACACAATGCAGCTTTTTAGAATTGTATAAGATAAACTGGGGACTTATTTTGATACTAATCGATACATTTTTACTTATTAGATGTTTTTAAATAATCTTCGATACTTTTCGATGTTTTGTTGATACCATTCGGCTTTTGACAACTTAACCAATACATTTGAATCGTTTCGATATTTTGTTGATATTTGTCGACCTAACAGATTTTTCGATATCTTTTTTACTTTCGATTCTTCGAGATTTTTTGATATTACATCTATTTTTTCAATGTTATTCGATTCGATTGACTTTTCGATGTTTTTTGATACTATTACAAGCTTTTTGATGCCATTTGATATTTTTCGACTCTTTCCATATTATTTGAAGCTATTGCTATATTTCACTTTATGACACCGCTCGACCTACATCGTTTCTTTAAAATATTTTTCGATATTTTTTAACTTTTCGATGATTTTCTATGTAATTCTATGTTTTTGTCGGATTTTTCAATGTAATGCTACACATTACGACGTGACTGTTGTCGTTCAGCATCTTACTTTCTTATACCGAGGCAATACGGTGTTTGGTAGTGAAGAAGGCTTATAAGCTAATCAAGGCTCCTAAATGATATCGACAGTATCGGTGTGAGCTTAGTAAGTCTTTCACTCTGGACTGATTAAGAAAAGACATAGAGATAGAAAAATAAAATACATCGAAATAAAAACATGATAAGCACGGAAACAAATGGATGACATAAAAGTTTTAGTAAAAGTTTTATTTTTTCAACTGACACAAACATACTCGTATGTATGTAAATTAAACTTCCTTAAAGATATTTCTATTCGTTTAAAAAATCAAGATTTGCGAGTGCTAATTAAATCAATTATGCAAAACAAGTTCATAAAGCAAACAAATCAGAATAAACATCAACAACCATTCCATTCATTCATTCATTCAAACAGAAACCTACGCCTTGGCGTATGCAAACAAATTTTGCAATTTTGCGCGCGCTTTAATGACATCATTTCGAAAAAACAGCAATATAAAACTCTTAAGCGAAACATAAAAGTTGATTGAACTTTGAGGTGCAATTTGAATTCATTCATAAAAAAGAGGAAATGGCAATAATGTACATAAATAGCAAAAGCAGTAAATTAAAAATTCAAAAAAAAAAAAAAAAAAAAAAATGAACAACTGAACTGACTGACGTTGGTCAACACGAAGCAAGACAACTTAAAACATATTTTTGTTGTTCTTGTTGGCGTGCGCGCAAGTTCCTTGCTGCAACAGCAAAATGCGCGTGTGCGCATGCGCAAAGGCAACAGTAACAGTAATGAATGAAGAATCGCGTGATGCTAAAAGCACACGATCACATGACGACAACGCGTTGGCTAACAGTTTTCATGAATGAAATTTAACATCAGCAGTAAAACAACAACAGCAGTATAACGTGGGCGTACGCCAACTTTCGACCCACTGTAACTACGACGACGACTGCAGCAACAACACAGATGTGGCATCATTTATGAAGTTTAAAAAAAAAGAAACAAAACAACAACTATTTCAATTTCCGCCTGAGTGGAAATTTATGAAAAATCTTAATGGCAATTTTTTTACTTTTGGTTTTCAATTTTTTTTTTGACGACTATCGACTTTAACGACCTGGTTTTTGCTGCATACAAAGAGGGTATCCTACGTGCATGATGGATATTTTAATTTTTTTAATAACAGTGGGAGCAAGATCTTGAACATAGAAGCACGGTGGACAAACGTTCTATGATCAAAACTGAGTGCGCTTTAGTTTCTAAGACCAACCATACGAAGTGGAGAACTACATACTTAGCTATATGCTCATGTAGATATTGTGGATCAAAAAAGGAAAACTGGATAAGACCCATAATCTAAGATGTAACTCATTTCATAGTTTTGAGATGAATCACACTACGTAAGAGTGCCATTGAACTCTGAGCATAATCTACCAGAGGCGCCTTCTCAACCAAAAAAATATTTCAAGAATAGAATGAAATCTCGAAAGTTCGAAGGAACATACCTTTTCTGTTCAATAAAAATCAATGATACATATCAAGGATACACCACTCTGAAGACGACAACAACGACCTATTTTATTTTTTATTAAAAAAAACTACGCGCAGACGCAAATTGCACGCTAGCTTACTGCTGCTGCCTACTACAAGCCTGTTGTTATTGCTATTGCCTCCGTTGCTTGTTTATTTGCTTTTGCATTTGTTGTTGTTGTTGTAAACATTCACTTTATGAAAATCCTTAACAAAATCGCCTACATTTGATTTATAAACGTACCTACTAACAAAAAAAAATAAAGAAAAAAAAATTTAAAGAAATCAAAATCGTCACACATGCTGTCTGCTGTTGTTGCGGCTATTGCTCTTGTAAGCGCACATCTCGCTAACTGATCGTATGTCGATATTGCAGTCATTTTGGCGTCGTTAAGCACAACAGAAAAATATTAGTCAAAAACTAAATTGACGATCAGAAATCAGTGATGATCTCTGATATATAAAGATCACTGATCAATGGTAACTACTTGTCAGTGATAATCAAGGAACAAAGCTAACTAAAAAAAGTCTTGACGTTGGAAATGAGGCACCTTGTGTTTTTTTTTTTTTGGTGTGTTGAAAACGAATCCAGTGTCAGAATTTCTCGATCACGTAAGATTTTTGGGATATGAGAAATGAAAATTACCAATCAATGATGAACACGGATTAATTATGATTAATGATCAGCATAAACAGTGATCATTGGTCAATATTAATCACCAGTCACTGATCATTAAAAGTCATTGCTCTATGGTGATCAGTGATAGTCACTCTTTAAATAAAGGTTAAAAATATGTAAGTACTAACGACCAATGATCACAAACGACCACTGGCAAACGAGAATAATTGACAACAACATTGACGACCGCTGATCAGTGTGCATCATAACTTATAAATGAGATTATAAAATTTCTTGAAATAACACAACCTGGATATTACTGAAAGGATACAACAACAGCTATCTAAGTCAGATGGAAACCGATTTATAGCTTCATTGATCAGCTCCGAAGGTCATGTATGTATGTTGTACTAGTTTCAGAAAGAAAACTCTCTTTATTTAATGCTGAGCTCTCCAAAATATTATTAGAATTCGAATAAGCTTACATTGACTTTTCTTTGGTACAATTGAAGATACGCCATCGTAGAAATCCTAAAAGTTCTCGAAAAGGTGACCCTTATGAATATTATTGATTTTTTTCTGGCAAAACTATTCAAATGATTCCTTTGATTTCCCATACCATATCAATTTGATTCATTATGTTGTACAAATTCACTATTTTGCCAAACAGAAAATATGTTATGAGGAGAATATTGTTGTGCTCAGAAAACACATTAGTAAACCATTATGCATTGCGTAATGTCTCCCATTGGCAGAACGAGGTCTCAACTCTTGTTGAATGTCTTACTTAATTTTTTTTTATTGCAGTAGTTCCTATAAGGCCTCTGTTTTGAGTCCTTTTTCTTATACTCTCTCTCTGTTTTTCTCTGCGGTACATTGTTAGAATTTATTTTTCTGTTCGATTCTTATAAGCTCTGCTTAGTAATTTACCGGAATACTTTGGAAGTGGTGAGGGTTCTGGTTATTTCACCAGAGGATAACATTTTCCTCACACTATTTCGATCCGGAAACACATTTTTAAAGCATTCGAATAAAACTATACGCAATTTTTCGAAGCCATTCTCAGTCGATTTAATAGTCCTTAAATATCATATATATTAACATATCCTTATGACGTCGAGATTTAATAGACTGTATTACTAACTCTACTAATATTTTCGCTGCGTGCAAATGTAATTTCATGATCCAAGCAAAAATTGAATTACGCGTCGTTAAGCTTCACTTAAGTTTTTTGGGTCGCTTTGTCTAGGTTTTTACTTATATTTACTAGTTGATTGTAGAGAAAAAAAATGATGCCTTTATGTCACTTTTATCCATATATCTTTATGAAGAGAAAACGTGTTTTAATGGAGTCATATGCAAATTTGTTGAAAGGAAGCATTGGAGCAGCTTCTTCAGTTAAGTGGTTGTTTTTTTGAAAGTCAATATTCCAACAACGGAAACAAGTAGTAACACATGTTTTGCTTGACTTTTAATAATTTTTTTTTTACTATTTTAGTAAAATAACAAAAATATCACTTCACTTGAAGCAAAATCGTGATTGTCAAAATCGTGCTATTTAGGTGTGAAGCGCTTGAATTTCACAAAATAACCTGATGTGGTGCAAAAATAACATAAACATAAATAGGTTAGTTTTGGCAGAAGAATATCATGAGATCACTTAAGAGAGTCGCATATGTATGTATATTAGGGTGATTCAAATTTTTTATTTTTTGTTTTTTTTAAGGTGCTGTTGCTTAAAAAGTAAGTTTATGATATGAAGAAAAAGCTCACGAAAATTCAGCTCTGTAACTCAATTTTATAAGGTGGCGCCGGAGCCTGTTAGTTTTACATGTAAATTGTATGGAAAAATTATTTTTTTCAAAAAAGGTTTCTAAATGAATAGGTGATTAGTACTGTTGAGCTGAAAAGGGTCGTTTTTCGATGTAAATTTTTACGCTGAATCCGAATCTGGCCTCAGAATTGACCCATCATGTCGGAATTCTGAAATATTTGAGGCTAAGTACCTAAAACATGATGTTTTTTGTCTACTTTCGAGGCCATGTATAGGATTTAAAGAAAGTTGATCAGCTTATTTTTAACAAAAGCATCATTTAGTACCATCCTTACCCTTTAAAATGAGCTTTCAAGTGGTGATCTGTGATGCTTCCTTGCAAAGTTGCAGCCATTTCAAGGTGACATGAATTTGAAACCCGTTGGTTAATATTGTTGGGTTGCAACCCATTGTAGGGGATCCAATTCATGTCACTTTAAAATGGCTATAACTTTGCAAGAAAACATCACAGATCACCACTTAAAAGCTCATTTTAAAGGGCAAGGATGGTACTAAATGATGCTTTTGTTAAAAATAAGCTGATCAACTTTCTTTGAATCCTATACATGGCCTCGAAAGTAGACAAAAAACATCATGTTTTAGGTACTTAGCCTCAAATATTTCAGGATTCAGACATGATGGGTCAATTCTGAGGCCAGATTCGGATTCAGCGTAAAAAATTACATCGAAAAACGACCCTTTTCAGCTCAACAGCACTAATCACCTATTCATTTAGACACCTTTTTTGAAAAAAATAATTTTTCCATACAATTTACATGTAAAAATAACAGGCTCCGGCGCCACCTTATAAAATTGAGTTACAGAGCTGAATTTTCGTGAGCTTTTTCTTCATATCATAAACTTACTTTTTAAGCAACAGCACCTTAAAAAAAACAAAAAATAAAAAATTTGAATCACCCTAATGTATATATTTCAATTTTTCCAATTGAACTTCAGCATTAATATAAAACATTTTAATTTTATACTTTCAGTGATATCTTGTAAAAGGCAGCAAAAGGAAACCACCTTACCGATAGATGTTTCATTCATGCAAATGGCATTAGAACAATATGTTTCTCAAGAACGCAGAATAAATATGTTAACTTCTTTTGTTTGTTTGCGTTTTTGAAGGAGTTTGGAATAGGAGGCTCAGTAAAAAATAATTATAAAATATGTTAATGTTTTTGAAAAAAAAAACGGTCGGTGGTTTTGGTTCAAAGTTAAATTCATCGTTGATTCTTTGATCGTTTGGGGACTGGTTTTACACGAGACAGCTACAGAATTGGCTGTGGAGTAGTCGTTCTGGTGCAAGTATTACTGCTGCCGCTGCTGATGTTCAAGAGAGTCCTTAAACTCCATTCAGACAACGGACCACGCCATAGATATTAGTAGATTGTATTTAGAGCGAATTTTAGTGGAGGACTTAAGGCTGTTCCCATAAGAAGTGAAAACTGTGCATTAGCTAGTGCGACTGAAAAGTATAATGTACAAAATGCTTTCCAGACCCTCAAAGTTATAAATTGATGTGGGGTTTGGGATGGAAAGGTAATTTGTTTATATTTTTTCGACGATAGCGTCGAAAACATTGCTGCTGTGACTGGTAAGCGTCACAGGAGGGCAATGATTAACGACTTTTGCTTACGTAAATTGAAGAATTGTGTTTGACAAACATATATTCGGAGGCGGATCAAAACAAATAGAGGCTCTAAGGGATAAAAATTCTGAGACCCTTAAGCTCAAATTAGAAATTGCCAGAAGACTCTAAAAAACTTGTTAGCCAAAAATAAAGTTGTGAAAATTTCCTTATTGTTACTAACACACTAACTTGATTTACAAAATATTATGTATTCGTCTTTCTATATTTTTTACAAAATCATCAATAACTTTGCAGTTCAAAATTATCTGCTCTATAAAGAAGTAGGCCAGGTCTATTTGTCTTTCTTCCATTGATCTTATTAAATATTTTTTACTCTTTTTAAAACAGAATACGATCTTTCTCCTGACGATAAGACCCCAGCGGCAAATCGATGAAGTACTCTGAATTTTCATGTATGATAAGCTATTCCCTTTGGGTTGTATGTTTCACAAATAAAATTGTTACTGTGATATTTTTTTATGAGTCAAAAAAAAAAGAAAAAGTCAAACGGAAGTTTAAAAAAAAAGTCAAATGGAAATAATTTTAATCAGTCTGTTTTTAGCTGCATGCTTTGTATATGAAGCTGCATGCTGGCTGCTTGCTTTGTATATGGGGCTGTAGGCAGTCCGATTGCTGATTGCCTGCTTTGTGTATGAAGCTGTAGGCAGTTTGCTTGCTGACTGCCTGCTTTGTATATGGAGTTGTAAGCAGTCTGTATGTTTGCTGTCTGATTTGTATATGGAGATGTAAGGGGTCTTGCCTGTTGGCTGCATACTTTGTATGTGGAGACGTAGGAAACTAGGTAAACTATACAGGCACTTAGTAAGCAATGTTTTAAGGCAATCTGCCTTTCACTTGCTACACATTGTATATAGAGATGCAGGCAAGCTGCCTACAAAGCGGACATCCCTTTGTAAAAAGCATTTACAGTTGTGGCTGTGGTTGTGAGCATTATTGCCTACAATACTCATAGCTATTCATCGATGATGTGTATAACATATTTTCCGCTGAGAAGTTGTTGAAAAAATCTTCAATAATATTTTAATATTCGAAATTATGTAGAGTTTTGTTTTATCTCCGAGAATGAATCCCACAAACTTATCGTTTAAATTAATTTGATCGTCATGGGAAATATTGTGAGTGGTGTCATCAATTATGCATAGGGAGGTCGGATGACTCCATTCTGATGGTAAAAAAGTAGGATTTGGCACTTATGAAAGCCATATGAAATACAATTCAGAAAACTACAATATTCGCATGTATGACACATAGTTTTTGAGATATGACAACTTTTCTGAAAATTTGAGTGATTTTTTTTCCAAAACCAGTAGATATTTTTCCTAAAATATTTTTCATTGACTTATAGCTTAGTTGACATAATAAGAAAGCTTAATCTATGAACTTTGAAACGATGTTACATTGATATAACATTTTTTTATAGTAACCCTTTTTTTACCGAAAAATAAAAAAAAAGTTGAAAATTTTATTCTTAAATTTTTAACTAAAGGCCATCAAATACAATAACAACTAGATGATGTAGTAATTTCTGCAAGATCGCCTAATTTGTCCATTTCAGACTTCTTCTATAAAGTTTTTTTATGAAGTAGCTGTTCTATACGAGCAAGCATTAGCTCTTGACGGCATTAAAAGAAGTGGAAAGTTTCTTGTCAGAAGTTGTAAGAAAAGTTGAAGTAGAAAATGCTGAGAAACAAGCCCGAATGTGCACCAACTCTGGCGGCGGCCGCTTGACCGATTTCACGTCTTAATAGAAAAAAAAAGTTCACTTCAAAGTAAACATAATCAATAAGCAAAACTAATTATTTCTATTCACTTTCTTTAAATTTCGATTCATTCATTTTGACTTCTGCGGAAGTGAAATGTCAGTAAATGTTCCCCAAAAAGTGACCAAATACTAATTGGATTTTCCACATTTGCTTGTTGTGCTGTTAGTAGAAACAAATGATTTTCTATGCATGACTTCTTCTTCGACGCCAACACGATTTTCTTTGTTTTCTACTAACAACCAAAAAAAAAAGTCACATGCTGCCTATGCTAAAGTAACACCTACTCATACCAAACAGTGTCTGCCTCCCCTTCAACAATCGCCGTCATGTCAATTCAACACGAAATATTAAACGGTCTAAGCGTTGGTAATTTCTTACAATTTAAATTAAAATGAAGCAAAGCCAAAAACAACAGAGAAACATAAAATCTTAATTAAAGCCACAACAGCTTGAAAGTCGAAACCAACTTCAAGTGGGGGTACACTGCAGCGGTTACTTCAAGTCTACAGACCACAACGACAGCACTAAGATTTGAAAAGCAACCTATGTATATGAACATCAGTGATTGAACGTTTTTAAATTGGTCTATTGACGATGATGATGCTGATGGTTGAATGGTTGTGATGCTATTGCTACAAGTAGCAACTGGTAGTTGCATCATGCAGCAAATGCAGAAGAAGACATCAGCTACATGCAGCGGAAATTGAAATTGAATGAAAATCCATTCAGAGTGCAGTTTAGCGTAAAATTGTTTACATTGCAATTGAAAGCCATTTAAATTGAACGTCGAACAACTATGAGTCCTGTCCGAACGATGATCATAAAAACTGGGTATATTGCAGATCAATTATATCGAGCACGTATCAATGACCTATATTAGAAATTTAATTAATTGTAATTATTTTTCAAAATTGCGGTAGATTTTGTAAATAGAGTTATTACTTAATGATAATAATATGAAAAGAGTTGTTGCATCCGTGTTCAGTGAACAGTCTATTCAATCCCATCAAAATTAATAAAATTTTTTTTTTTGTTGTATGAACATCTTTACTGGCGGGTATAAAAGCAAATCTATACTGAAATGAATTGGGACTCTCGCTTTTTGGACTCTCACAACTTTTTTTGGATAAGACAAATAATACTACACTAAGGGAGTGTCTTGCATGGATTAATTGTAAATCTAAAACAAAAAACGTTTATTACACCAATAGATGGACGAAAAGATTTTATACTTCCGAATTTGGGTCATAACAAGATAGTTGTCATGGTACAATATTGTTCGCCATTCACAGCATTGTCGGCTCTATAATACTTCCAGTTCGAAAGCCACACCAAGCAGTGATCTTTGAAGATGCATCGGTGTCTTGAAAATCTCTCTCAACAGCCATAATCAATGATGGGCACCAAAATGCTCACAAAACTTCGTTTCCATGCTGTGGTACAACAACCATATGGAGTTCTACTTGCCGTGCGCTCACATTTCTATACTTATACACCGGTACTGCCCAGAAAACGAGCAGACACTTAAAGAGCGTAAAAGTGAAAACGAGAAGGCGCTTAAAGAGAATCATCACGTATACAGAATCATCAACACATGCTTATCGGCACTCGTGATAGTGGGCACCACTGGTATACATAAATGCTCTCTCGTTAGGATTTGCAAAAGAACTTGTGCCCATCCATGGTAATAATCAGTGATGCGCTCCTTCTTACGCTCCTTAAGCACCTTCTCGTTCTCATTTTTACGCTCTTTGAGCGCCTGCTTGTTCTTTGGGCAACACCGGTCATAAAGCAACAATTTTGCTTATTAACATATCGACTGAGATGGATATGGGCCTCGTCACTGAAGACGATTTTCTTTGCAAAACCGTCATCATGTTGTGTTTGCTGGAACATCTAATCAGCGAACGTACGGCGTTCGAAATAGCCTGGAGGCTTCAATTTGAATTTTGTAAGCCACCATACTCAAATCTTTTGTTGAAATTCGACATAATGTGGTTCTTGAGAGGTTTAACTCCTCCACAAAATGACGAGGTAAAGTGCTTGGGCTCTCGGCCGTATTTTATATGTACGGAAGCAAAGTTTTTAGCGGATTAACCTGGTGAATTCATAACTGCAACCGACTCAGTTACTTGGAATTTGTGCATCGATTTGTCGAATACCTTATGCAACTCAGCATTTTGGCCCGCTGAATACGAAAATCGTAATAACATTTCTTAAAAAACTTTTGATGTTTTTTTTCCGATTCTTTCGGTAATAGTCTCATCTAATTCGACATATCACAAGCTAAAATTAACTTATTGGACTGAATAAAATACCAAATTTAAGATAATTAAATTTCATACAAATTTTGTTAACCAATTTTGTCTATTGGCTCAGTAATTCTTAACATCAAATATACCACATAATGTTTTTAATAATGGACTTTCATAATTTCAACACCATGTGCCTCCGAGTATCTATCTATGACTTAAATTGTAAATGACTACAGATGACGAATATCAATATGACAATTCTTTTTTTTGACATTTAGATTTTATTTCCAACCATTGACCCACCTTTTAAAAAGTTTTCAATCGAAAATTTATGCATTTGAAAGCAAATTTTAATTTTGCGAAAAATGTTTGAAAATATCGATACTTTGTTCCGTAAAAGAAGCAAGTTTTTGCATTTATTCTATGTTTTAGGTCCTAAAATTTAAGGATAACTTGAAACATATTGTGGTTTGTTTTATTAAAATTATAATAGGCTTAGTGTTGAAAAAAAAAATGCTATTTCTGAAATTGTTTTTACATTTTCGCTCTAAGTTTTTTAGGTACTTTTTCTAGATATATATTATTGGTCGAATTAACACATTAAAATCTATTGGGCAAATTTTTACCCAAAAGAAGAGCATATTTTAAAAAATCCTACCAAGTGACAGGTAAGAGGTGTAGTGGTTTTAAAAGCTTTTTTAGGTAGAGGAAAGATTGGTCTGAAATGCGTATTTTTATTATTTTTGAACTTCTTTGATTAACCTATATTTTTGTGAGGTAGAATTTAGGTGACATATAATTTCCGAAATTGTGGTGTAAAATCAATTCAGGAAAATTTGAAGACTAAAAGAAAAATGCGCGAAACGAATTCAAAGATCCTATGTGACATGCTATAATAAAATTTTAAAATTTTTTTTTTGTTTGTTTTTTTTTTAAATAAAAATGTACCCAAGCCATTTCTATGATGTGCCGATAGCGAAACATTTTTTTTTCATCAGCAACTTCTATTGATGCCCTGCCTTCCTATACCAAATCTTATCAAAATTGTATAGGCCTTTCTGGTACGAGTCTTTAATGAGTTGAGTTAGAAGCGAATTCCTCGAACTGATCGATATTGATTGGTATTGTGGTAAAAATATCGAGCTGCCGACCTTTTAGAGCTATCTCCATATCATCTGAGATTGCTTAAAATATTAAATATTGCATTAATATTAGAACTGTGCAACTTTGTCTACTTGAAGTATTACAATCAATTTATTGCAAAAGAGCTCAAATTTTACAGCCTTTCTGCGTGAAAATCGGTTATTTTCAATTATGCGCATCGTTAAAATGCAATTTACACAACTCTGAATTGCATTTTTAAGTGTTGGGCAAATATTTGCATACTTATCTATATTTTTAAAGCATGCGTTACGGCTTTTAAGCCCTAACAATAGCAACGGTGTCAACCATTTAAAATAGCAATTAGTTCGAAGTGCGAATATTTTCCATAATGAAAATATGTAAAAACAGTTAAAATTTGTAATAAAAAATTACTTTCCGAGACGATTTTTTTTTAGTTAATGTGTAATTTACCATTTCAGAACTTGTTAAATAGTTAGTCATGATCTTAACATGCAGTGTATGTATGTACTTTGTACAAAAAAGGTGGCTAAAAATTCATTAACATGCGTTGGCTTCCTCTTTTAAGCCAAATGAATGGTTGTGATTCATTGCAGTAGCATTTCTTAATGTTTTTGCCTCTTAAAGTGCTGACTAGACTTAACAAAAAAAAAAAAACGTTTGAGACGCTAAATTTCAATTTATAAATGAATAAGAAATTAACATAATTTTCGCTGACTGCTAGTTTCAATATTTTTTACCTCCTTTAGCGATTTTAGTAGCACACTTATTTTGGTTGTCATTTTATTCTGAAAAAGTAATGGCAACACTTAGCACGACAGACTGCAAGTTTGTTAAAGTGCGATGCAATTGTCAACGAAAATGGAGTAGGGCGCCATCTTTTCCCTAGAAGCTTAAAGCAGTGATGGGCAATTTTTTATGGAAAGAGCCAAATTGGTCAAGTTTTAGGCTTGGCAGAACATTTAACAAGCTTGAAAATCAATACTTTTTCCGAGGAAGTGATGTGTTTACAAAATTTTTGTACATATTTTGCCAGCGATGTAACTACGATTTTGACTATGGGGAGATCAAATTTTTTTCAATTTGAAGTGAATCACCATCTGTTGACATCGTGGCTTAATTTGTGTCCCTTAAAATGATGTAGCATTTGTGGCAATTGTTTTTTATACTAACCCTGTTTTCTCCGGAAAACAAAAAAAAAATTTGATAGATCAATTCATTTTCTAAACATTGTCTCTCACACTCCCAATTTTCTTGAAACTTTCCCAGCGGCAAATATGTTATAAACAACATCGATGAAAAGTTATACTCGTTGTAGGCAGTAATGCTCACAACTCCAGCCACAACTCCAGCCACAACTGTAAGTTCTTTTTACAAAGCGACGGCCGCCTTGTAGGCAGCTTGCCTACATCCTACAATGTGTAGCAAGGGAAAAGCAGACTGCCTTAAAATAGCGCTTACTAAGTGCCTGTATAGTTTACCGAGTTGCCTACATCTCCACATACAAAGTATGCAGCCAACAGGCAAGACCCCTTACATCTCCATACACAAATCAGACAGCAAACAGACAAACTGCATACAGCTCCATATATAATGCAGTTAGCCAGCAAACAGACTGCCTACTGCTCCACATACAAAGCAGGAAGCAAGCAAGCAAACTGCTTACAGCTCCACATACAAAGCAATCAGCTAGCAAGCAAATAAAAAAAATATCACAGTAACAATTTCATTTGTGAAACGTACAACACTAAGGTTATAGCTTTTAATACATGAAAAATCAGAGTACTTCATCAATTTGCCGCTTGGTGAAAATGTTGTAGAGATCAGAGATTAAAAAAAAAACTGCCACAAATGTTATATCATTTTAAAAGGTACAAATTAAGCTTCTCTAATATGGTGACAAAACTTTAGGTCAACAACACATTTCTTCGAAAAAATAACTATTTTTTAAAAAATAAATCGGTCAATTTCAGAAAAATTATTATATTATTATTATTATTATCAAATTAGTAATTTACCTTTTGTATGACATCAATATTTGGAAATCCATTCTTGGGTTTCTAACTGATAGTTTTTTTTTGAAAAGCTATATTCCCAACTTTCTATGGCTATATCTCTTAAGCTAGGTACGACACCCAACTCTTGATTAAACTTTTATTATTTTATTCTGGAGTCCTACCCCGTCCACCTCACCTTCTCCTCTCGGATCTGAGATCCCCTCCTCGACACATTTACCAACACTTAGGGTTCATCTAACACAGGGATGCCCACAAAAATTTGTTCGCGAGTTGGCGGCTACAACAACATCAATTTAGATCAGTGATGGGCACATAGTGGCTCTATTTGCTCTCAGTGCTCTCACCGTTAATCGACGAACAAGCAAGCGAAAATAAAATTCGCAGAATTTCAACGCTATCGAGGCACAGCGTTGACTTGAATTCAAATGAAAACAAAACACAAAGGCATAAACGACGGCGCCGCATTGTGTCTTGGCGAATGAAGCAATTGTTTTTTGTTTGTAAAATTGGAAATGAAAGTAAAAAAAAAACTTTCGTTTGTTGTTGCTTGATGTTGTTGTTTTGCTCTTTTGTTAGATTTCTATGCCCACCGCTGATTTAGATAAAAAAAATCAAAAACATTTTATGAAAAAATTCCTAGTATTGACGAAAATTTTGAAATAGCTGCGACTAGCTAATTGCATGTAAGCAAAAACAAAAATCTCAAGGTGAAAGAGCGAATGACTTCAAAACAAAACCACACAAACAATAAAGTGCGTTGAAGAAAAATTACAGCAACAAAATACATGCGGTGATTGCGGACCAAAATGATTTTGCTCGAATAACGGAAAGAGCTCGAGATGAGCTCAATATTTTTTGTTATTGTTGTAAGAGCTAAAAGAGCTAATTGAGCTATGCGTTGCGCATCCATGATCTAACAGGTATTTTTTTTTGTAACCGCGAGAATCATTTGCTATTTTTTTTACTTTTTAAAATATATAAAGTAAGACATATTCGAACGCCAGACTTATACGGGTATGTCTATTGTCATTATTTAGCATTTTAAATCATTTAAGGGGTGCTATTGCAGCCGCTCTAGTCCTGCCAGATGTTGGTTTCCTTATTTTACTAGTATTAACTCAATTACACGCAACATTTTAGCCTTGTACCTCACAGGTTAGTCGAAGTGTCTATCAACTCTTAAAGTAACACTATATGCCAGTAATCGGCAGCCCATGCGACCGCGGCCAAACGAAGAGAATAAACATTCGCTCTTTCTTAACGAATCCAGAATCTTCAGTTTCAATTCACAAATGTTTTTTCTTTTGTAAATTTTTCTAACTTTTATTTATTAAAAATAAATTGTTTTTGTGTCAAATGTGAAAATTGTGTTAAGAAGCAAAACGATTTCAAATTATTTTTTATCCAATTTAAGTTAAATGTAAAACTCGTAAGCACAAGAAATCAATAACAAACCCAATTAATTAATTAGGCAGCAATTTGGTAAACTGCACTAGAATTCCATTAATTTGACAAGCATTTGACTCAACCATAAGACAATAAATCGCTTAAGTCTAATAGGAAATTAAAGCAAAATAAAAAAAAATTGTGATTTTTATTTCTTAAGGCAACACGTGTTAATTTGAAAGAATTTGACGCAAATAGGCATTGACAATCAATCAAAAGTCGCATGCAGCATTTCTGCATTTTGACATTTTTTTTAGTTTTCGTGGTGGTTTCTGTACAGAAATCGAGCAATTAACATAAATTCCAAATTAAACATTGACAACAGCACAAATGACAACGACGACAGCCAGCAAGCAGCAATTGTTGCAGCTGCAGGTTGCAACAGGTTTTTTTTTCCTACAATTTTTGGTGTACAAATTTGTGCAAGCAAAAAAAAAAATTTTTAAATGAAAAATGTGAACTAATCAACGAAGCAATGTTAACATTTGCTGTTGTTGCCTAACGCTTGACATTTTAAATGTCAAATTAAGTGACAGAGTGGTTTCGTTATTTAATGAGTTGCATTTATTATGTAAATTTTTGGCAATTGGCCTATGATGAATTTGTTTTTGAGTTGAAGAAAAACCAGCGCATAAATGACAAACCATTAAATTTTCTTAATACAGTTATCTCGAAAACTATAGCAGTTCGCTACTGTATTTTTTTTGTTTGCTCTCCTCTGAAACTACTAACCAAGTGTAGTTTCAATTTCACTTCAATTAAAATAACTTGCTCTTGATCTTTCTATTTTCAGATGTGAGCATATGAAAGCTGTATGGTAGGTGGTCTTACCACGCCCATTAATCAAACAAACTGCGCTACGTTCGTTGCGACAGCAAATGCCAAACCACTACATTTTTATCAGGCGACAAAAATCCACATGGCGCATAATTAATTTCACCGTAGAGTAAAAACCAACAGAACTGTGTGGCAAGCAGCAGCTACAAGTAGCAATAATCTAAGGCTGAAGTAAAAGAAATTTTGCCATGTAGTTAAATTAATAAAATGCATATAAAAATATATATCTCAAGAAAATATAATGATGCGTTGTAGTTTTTGATCAACATTGCAATAAATACATAGAAGAAAAATGCAATAGAGCGCAACGAAAGTCGTCGGCAAAGAAAATTCAAAGAAAAGTCGTCATCGTCGTCGTTGCGGTCGCGGTTGAATACAAGAAAACCATAAAGAAAAGCGCAACGTGATGATGGTTTAACTAAAACTTTGCTACCGTAACTAGGAAGTTATTGTGGTTGCATCGTCTAGGTTTGCTTTAGACAGTGTTGCCAGATTGTTGGCAAAAAACAAAAAAAAAAAAAAATTGACAAAAGTCGAAAAATATCGCTCATTAAGGACATCTCTTGTGGAAAGAGTGATGGAACTTACGCCCCGAATGCGTTAAGACTAAGAATGGGTGGCTTACTGCTGAGCGTCTACGCCGGAATTAGTGGCTGTATAAGTTCGCAGGTTCATCTATTTTGAAAAATTGTGGCAAAACTTACAATAACATGGATCCCCGTGAACCCAGGGTGCATCTGCAGTGCCGTTTTATGATTCTGGCCGATTTAATCAATGATAGTACCAGCAAAATATCTGACACAAGTTCAATTGCAGCGTGACAACTTTTAAGCCTAACAAGCCAAAGAGCTACATAAAGGTATTGAACATATGTAGAAGCAAAGATGATAAAAAAGACTAGTAATTTTGTCTTAGACACAGAAGAATCTATTCGAGCTCTACAGTATTACTTAAAAGTTTTCACGGAAATTTACCGACTATTCAACTAAAAGCAAGAACGGCATCCAACTAACATTCAAGTCCACGCAATTAGCTAAATGGTACAAATACCTGATCAAGACCTTGAATCCCGACAACAATGATAGTAGAGCAACAGATAAAACCATTAGCAAACATCACCAGAAAGGTATCGGATTTGCATTCGTAAAATTGGAATGGCAGACTGCATAGACATGAACTTGAAAACCGCTTCCCGAAACCCAAATATAAACGAAAGGAAAGAAATAATATTACATCTTTCACTTCACCGACATACTTAGAATTGAGTTTTTGACAATTAGCAGAGTTGTGGAACAGAAAGCTTCAAAACCATATATGGATACCGAGACTTCAGATTGATCTTGGGTTCCTTTGCCAGACTTATTAAGATTTGTCAAATGAGTCTCTGAACAAAAACGGACAAGAACGAGGCAAAGAATGTAAAGGAAAACTAAGTAACAATGGCTTCATAAAATGTTATGCAATTTATAAATTCAGGTCTGTTCGTTGTAGCGTAAAGCCTCTTTGACAAAAGTCTGATAGAGTGATAATTAGAACCTCTCGGTTGCAGTAGATGCCAAAAGATTCGAAAAAGTTACCAGGTGTAAGAATTAGGTTTTTTCTTACTTTTTAATTGCTTTCACTCAACATATCAATGGGGGGAAAAAAACCCTACATGTGAAAAACTGTATGTAACATCTGGCAACACATTTGTTATTTCAGCTGATCACTTTTAGTCTTCCGCTGTAGATGAATGTGGCAAAGAGTTCGTGCCACAGCAACGCCTTCGTTGTGCTTAATTTAAATGATGATGGTCAATAGAGTACAAGTAGTTTGGCAAGCAAGCGGGCTGGCTGTATAAATGAATAAATGAGTGGTGGTTGTTTAGTTGCAATGACTGACTGATTGACCGACTGCCGCCGGCTGTTGTCGTCATCATCTGTAGCTTGACTCCTTTATTCATCGTCATCGTCGATCGTCTAAACTTTAAAGGTTTTTAATTTTAATTTAAATTTATGCAAACAGGTTAATTAACTCACATTTAGATGGTTTGGCAGATTTGAGTTAAAATTGAGGCGGAAATATTGCAGAAAGTGTTGGTGGTCTAAATGACGAGGAAGCTCACTGAGTGAAATATTATAGATGGAGCTATATTAACAGAGCTTATGCTCTAATTCTCTACCTCGAAGTGAGCGAGTGCTTGAAACTTATTTTCAGTCATTTTTGTCAAAAAATCCTTTTTATGGTTTGTTTCTTTTCGTTTTCGTGCGTTATTGCAAAATATAAATTATTAAATTTTTACAAATATTTTTTTACTACAGAAATTGTAATGATGCTTAAGAGGACCAAAAGTATACTCGTGATCAATCGAGAATATGTCATATGATGAGTCTATATATGCCCCTGATTGTCCGTGGTAGTGTCAAATAATTTTTTTAAATAATGGTATTTATTCAGATAACATGAACGAATTATTTCCATAAAATGATTTAAAATATGATACTGCTTCTGAAAAAGGTTTCGGTAAGGTTTTGATAAGGTTTCTGTAAGGTTTCGGTAAGATTTCGGTAAGTTTTCGGTAAGGTAAGGTAAGGTAAGGTAAGGTAAGGTAAGGTAAGGTAACGTAACGTAAGGTAAGGTAAGGTAAGGTAAGGTAAGGTAAGGTAAGGTAAGGTAAGGTAAGGTTCCGGTAAGGTTCCGGTAAGGTTTCGGTAAGGTTTCAGTAAGATTTCGGTAAAAATACGGTAAGGTTTCGGTAAGGTTTCAGTAAGATTTCGGTAAAAATTCGGTAAGGTTTCGGTAAGGCAAGGTAAGGTAAGGTAAGGTATGGTAAGGTAAGGTAAGGTGCGGAAATGTAATGTTAGTTAAGGCGGGGTAAGGTTAAGTTGACTTTTGCTGTTCGTAGTAAATAATTTTTTTTTTAAAAATATGGACCTTGTTTTTTGAATGTAATACATAAAATTAACAAAACACTTCACCTTATGTGCTTACACCAAAATTATTCAAATTTTCACATTGCATTTGCGCACACTTCTGCGACTAAGTGTCAGTTAAATAGACTTTTTTTGTGATTGATTTAAACAGCGTTAATAAATGACACATTAATTTGCATTTAAATGTAAATTTGCAAACAAATAACAAACAAAATAAACATTTCTCGCTATTTGCTATGTTACTTTTCTTTATGTACAAAAATGTTAAAGAAAAATTGCAAACAAAAAAAAAAACTTATAACGTCTTTGAAAAATGAGTGCAACAGCAACAGCAAAATGTAGACATAATTTATCTACTAGCAATGGAAGACAAATGGGTGCTGCCAGGCTACGATAAACGACAATTTAAATGCGCCACATACGGGAAACATACAGTTTTTTTTTTGTGACGCTAAATTTGAAAAGTGCGTGTCTGTCAAATAAAATTTAAAAAATAAATAAGCAGTCAAACTGAATATAATAAAAAATATATGGCAGAAGAAATAGAAAACTCATAGGTACTATGTTGTGGGTAGGTGTTGTGAAATTTATGCATTCGTTTTGCATGAAGTAAAAAGATGAAAAGGGTTTTACTTAAAATAAAAGTCAATTTTGTTATAAGGTTAAAACTAAGATTAAAACGTAAAATATTGGTACTGACAAGACATCATCTAAAGGAAAATAAATTTAATTCTATAATTATGTTAATAAAATTCCAGCTAAATGGGCCTGTTTCAAGCGTTAGAAAAAAGCCCCACAACAAGACTCATTTTGTTAAAACTGGACAGGGGTGCTTAACTTACATAAAGCAAATTTTAGAAAGTTTATATCCACAACTATAAATTCCTTTGTCTACGAAACTGGATACGCCTAAAATTTTTTTTAATTAAAATTTTTTGTCTTGTCTTGTTCTTGTACCAATTAAAACAATCGGCTTAACTTATAGAAAATATTAATCATATACTTGTTAAACTATAGTTTCATTAAGGTCTACACGCCATATTTCATATGGGCTAAATACATATTATGTATACAAACAAAATTTCATTGGGTGTGTAGTATGCGTGTACCATGTTTGCAATTTGTCACGCATTTTAAAGCATGTTATGGTAAAAAAATTTTATAAACTATGATTAGTAATTTTTATGTGAAATACGTGGTTTACTGTTTTAAATCCTCTAAAGTAATTAAATGCTTACTTATTTCTTTTATGAACATATTTTTTTTTTGTTTTTCTAAAAAAGGTGATTTTTTTTTGTTGCGTCTACTTTATGTCTCTTTTACTTTAAGCTGACCACACACACTCACACGATTCACAAGCCGACATCTTTGTCGCAATTGCTTAATCATCATCTTCAAATGAAACATCAGCAATAATATTGTAGTAATAATTATTATTATGGTCGCGCATTAAGATGTTAATGTCAAGATAAACTCTTACCTCTGTGTATATTGTAAATGTGAATATTGCTGATGGAATGATGGATACAAACTGACTGACTGACTGACTGGATTGGTTGACTGACTGAGAGACTTATTGTAAGTGCTACTTATGTGTTTGTGCATGATTTTTATATTCGATATCAGTGTTTTTTTTTTGCTTTTTTAAAATTTTTTTATTTGAATTCCTTAAATGAAGATTGGCATTTTAGATTTTTATGTGATGCTTCTTTTAGAAGCAGTTTTAATTAACATTTTTAAGTTTATAAGTTGGTACCAGCATACGAAACAATTACTTCTTAAGAGTAGAGGAGTACAGTGGTTTTAGGAACATAGACTTATACGAGAATCTATGCAATTTAATTCGAGCTTGCAATTTGAAATGTTAACGAAAATATACAATTTCAACTAATTTTCAATATTGTCTCTATTTAAGTTTTTTTTCTTTATTTAATTATTGAATATAATAAGCAAAAGTAATAAATTACAAATATTAAAAAAAAGAGTACTTTAGTTTTTTACTCTAGTGTGATGTTGAAAAAGTCGATATATGTACATACATTGAAAAAATTAAAAAATGTTGAAAAACTCGATAAAGTTTGCAAAATTCAAAACATTTTGGAAAAACCCGAAAAATATTGAAGAAATCGAAAAATGTGTTAAGAATCAAAATATACATATGTTAAAAAATAAGTGAAAGGTGGCAAGCATTGACTCCACTCGAAAAATAAAAGACTGTTGGAATAAGAAAATAAATAAGTTCTTCAAAAATGTTGGTGTGCATAGTGTTAAGTGAAAGTACCTTTGTTAAAAGGTGTGCATTTGAAACGGAGATTTTCGCTCACCAGATTATTTTTGAAGGAAACTCAGACCGTTTGGCGCAACATATCATGAACGAATGAGACAAAAGTTGTACAATTCAAACATTGTAGAGGAAAACAAAACGTAAAGCGTCCTCTTAAGCAAGAATTCAATGTAAACTCAGAGTATTAAGCATGAAGGCCTTAAACTGATGATGTGTGAATGTTTTTCGTGGAACGCCGTTGGTCCTCTAACTATGATATTTGGCACTATGGATGTCAGTTACTATGTTGATGATATACTAGAAGCATAGCTGGGCACCGTTAATCAAATAGTTAACTTCGTTATTCGCTAATCCTTTAATAAAAAAGTTAACTTCGTTAAATGTTAAAGCGTTACATTTCGGAAGACTTAACGCAAGTTAACGTTAATCGTTAATCCGTTAACACGTGATAAAAATTTCATTTTTTATATCGTTGCGTTAGTGATTTTCTTAGTAAAACTGTTGGATTGGGTTCTGGAACTTAACAGTTTAAGAACAAAGAAAAAGACGTGTTTTATTAGAGTGTGTAATTTAGTCATCTGGCACAATGTCCCTTCATGGACATTAATATGTTGAAGTTCTCGTCTGAAAGCTTGGCTAGTTTCGGCGTCAAAATATCATTGATCGTAGAAAAAAGATTTTCAACTGCAGCGCTTGAGGGTATAACAGTATTATATTAATTAAACGTATTTATGAATATCTGTACCCCGAGGAATGCCGCATCGTTGTACAAGTCTTTTGATTTCATGTCTAGCCACATTTAGAATAGATTTTGAGATTTACTCTTTAAAGATTTGTGGCTTTTAGGTTTTTCTTAAGACTGAGTGACAGCATTGAAAAAGTCTTTGTTTCCAGCTCTATCAACCGGAACGTACTTTTTGTCAGAAAGTCGTATCTTTTTGGTAAAAGAAGATAAAGGATTAACGATTAACGGCCTTGGGAAAATTTAACGGAAATTAACGAGTCCGCTAACATTTTTTAAAGTTAACTTAAAGTTAATCCGTTAGTCTAAATGTTAACTTCGTTAATTAACGATTTACGGATTAACGAGTTAGTGCCCAGCTATGACTAGAAGCCGTAATATTGCCTTACGCTGGAGTGGATATGCCGAATGGGAGATCTTTAAGCAAGATGATGATCCAAAGCCTACCACAAAGAAAGCAAAGAAGTGTTTTAGGACCCATAATATGAGTGTTATGAAGTGGCCGGCACAATCGCCGGATCTTAATCCAATAGAACATCTTTGGATGGATGTTAAGAAAGGAATAAAAGACGCCAGAAACAAAAATTCTGAAGAGTTGTGGCAAGCAGCGAAAACTATTTGGGAAAATATATCACTCTCCAGACGCCAAGCTCTTATATCTTCAACGAAGTCCAGGTCTGCCAAAGTAGTCAAAAATCATGAAGGAGTCACTTCATATTGAATATAATGCCATGAGAATATATTTGATAAGCACAAAAATTTAGTATTGCATATTTTTTTATCCTTGTTCTTATTTTTTCGAACAGCTCATTTTAGACTTGATGCAACAAAATTGCCAGTACATAAAAACGGGAATTGATTTGGTTACTAGTTAATTAATTTAATTTTTTAAAACATTTAATTATTACAATAAAAATAGATATCATAAAATATTTTTATAAAAATAACCTCTCACGCTTTTTGGCCTCTCAGAGTTTTTGTGTTCTTCCTATATTAAACAAACATCATAAAAAACTAAAAGTATGCAATGGAAAAATTTAATTTTTTTTCTTTTATTTAAGAAATAAATCAATGATTATCAAAATGCCAAAAATTACTTAATTTAGACGGTGTTTCACAAATCTCTAACACTTTGAAAATTTCTAAGACGTATGATTTTTTTGCCAATACTCAGTTTACACTTAAGATTTTCCTCCATACTATTTTAAAATTTACAAAAAGTTTGATTTTTGTGAAAGTTAGGAAAAAGTGTGTCTCATTATTTTTCAATTTTCTATAACTTTGACCTCAAAAAAGTACATTCCGTTCAGCCCTTGTCATGTCTAAAAATTTTTAGTTTCCTTTCCCTATCGATTGGTGCAGTATAACTTTTTTTTTCAATTAATGGGATACTATAGAATATTATTCCTACCTGCCACTATACTTTCTTGTTACGATGCTCACACATCATAGCAAAAAAAATGTACTTCTGTGTAAATAGTCTCGGGAATTTCTATATAAAGTAACATTATTCAGCAAAATTTATTTTGTCTCCTTCAAAATAGGCCCCAATGCTTCATAAGTACGATAGCACAACCCAACTTTTTTCGGTGATCAATAACTTGACACAATTTCTTTATGTTAATGCCAATAGAGCTGTTAGCGGTTGGTCATTCGACTTCTCATTATAATTTCTCATAATATCTAATATTTAAGTTTAGAAAAAAGTTTGAAAATCAAGTTTAAATAATAATTGAAAATTGAAAACCAAAATGTTGATTGTTTGCCTTTCCACTTTATGTATTACTGATCGAAGGTTGAAAGCTCAAAGATCAATGTATATTTTGTTTAATCAAATTCAGCTTTTTAAATTTTCAGAAAATTTTTGATTAACTAAATTATTTTCAAGTGTTTACATAGGTTTTATTGTATTTCACTTGTATGTACAAGAAATATTTTTAGAATTCCAAGCAATTCATTTTATTTCAAGCTATCTTAAAATGAAAATGTGCTGTATGTATGTTTACAAATGTATTTTTTTTCTGTTATCAAGACGCTTATTCTCTGACTTACAGGTCAATTATATACTTTAAAAAAATTGATTAAAGTTAATTGATTTTTAACACCAAATTCTATTGCAGCAATAATTTTCCATAATCATCGATTTCATAATTTAGCCAATAAGTACTGAAAAATTGCAAACTGATGTCAATTAAGCAATTGACGCCTATAGGCAAAAAAAAAAAAATTTTTAATAGACAAACAACCTGTAATTTACATATACTACCTAGTCAATCAAAATTTCTAACAACTTGCAATCAAATAAAAATTGAATAAGGTAACAATTTGCTACTGAACACTAAGCGCAATTAGCATTTAGGAGTTGCCCCCACCAAAATAAAAAAGAAAAAGAGAGAGATACAAATCTGAAGAAAAAACAAATTGGTAGTTAATTTGCAACAATAAAGCAGTGGCACCTTTGAAAAAAAAAAACTAGACTCTTGCATGCAACAAAATGCTTACTTGCATATGCATAACAGCATAAGCTTTGATGAAATGACAACTAACAAGAGTGACAGCAGCAATGTTGCTACTTCATATGTATCTACACATTGCTTCGGTTGTTGTTGCAGATGTCATTAGTGGTGGAGGTGCCAGTAATCAAAATGTTTTTGCTTTACTATTTTGATATGCAAAATTTTATGAGGGACCAAAAAGCGAAAATAAACAACATGACATGTAAGAAAAGTACAGGGTGTGATAGTCATAGTACGTAAGTAAATAGCAGCAACATTAGCATTACCCGCATTGGCTACCTGCATTTTGTGAAAAATATTTAATTGATATTTGTCGGAAATGTTGACTTTTTGCAGATTAAAAAATATTTGACATTTATTACTTATGCATTTTAAGGTGTTTAGGCGTTTTTTGTGCAGAGCTATAAGCGGCCATCAAATAGACTTATATATTATTAATGAACATTTAATATTAAAGAGAAATTTTAAAGACTTATTTTTGAATATAACATCGAACTTGGGTTATAGGCGTTCGAATATTCTAATACTTATTTGAGAAAATATCTTTCTTCCAATTATTAAATACATCACGGTACACAAACAAACTGAAAGCCAATGGTCAATCTGAATGAAAGTCATAAATTATTATGGATTCTTATGCTTCTAGCTAGAAACGCAGTTCTATGTGCAGTATTGCCCTTAGAAGCGAAAAAGGTGTATCTAAAATAAATGCGTTTCTAGATAATTGATGTTTTGTTTATGTCAATTTGTTGAAATACCTAAAAAATTGAAATTGAGAAAATTCTCTAAGGAGATTTTTTATACGTTGGAACTAAGATACTGGCATTTGGAGTAGTTCATTAGATGCGTAATTTCTTAAGCTATCCGATGATATAAGAATCACGAACATGATTTTTTTTGAGAAACGCCGTTTTTGCTTCTGAGGACAGAATAGGGTTTTCATCACGTCAGAGCCACTAAAGACATTTTATCCATGATGAGCAAGTCCTTAGCTCTTTTTCAAAATTATTAATGTCAATACTTATGAATTTTGAATCCAAATTCAGTCTAAGAATTTTCCTACATTTCAGAACTATAAAATATTTTATGTTTGAAGCAGTACCAGTGAAAACATAGAAAAATGTGAATATATGTGTTAAATATTTCATAGTTTGATTCAGCATAAAAATTCCATTATATATATGATAACTTTCACTTAGGCTGTCAGAGTGCTAAAGGTTTGCTGTTCATGGACAAAAAAAGGTCTCAAAATTTTGACAAGATGAGAAAAATTCTGACTTTAGATTCGTTTTAAATATATTGTTCAAAATCCATAAGACTTTTGAAAAATCGCCAAAATTCAAGAAAAAAACTCTCCTTAAATGTTTATGTAAAATGAAAATCAGATCTGAATTTAATGGGAGTTTAACATTTTTTATGCACTTCATCTAAAAAAACACAATTTTCATGCTAAAAAAAATTACTGTCATATTTACTTTTCACAATAATTCACAAATCCTTATAAAACGGTTCACTACTAACCCATCTGATCGTGCTTGGAATTTTATTTGTATTTGATATTTTGTCAGACCAACTCGGCATTATTATTATACACAAATTTTCATAGTGCTTCTTCCTTTTTCATAAATGCGTTATAGAAAGTTTTTCTCAAAAAACCCGGAAAATTGTGTCGTTTTGCTAATTAAGTATTTTGCTCAAAAAAATTTTAATAAGTCTGCATAAGTACACATTAAAATTCGAAGTCATTGCAATTACCAATAGCCAATGCAATATAACAAAATGAATGACCGTTTACTGTCAGCTGTCAAATTTAACAGGAAAATGCAATAACAAAAATTTGAAATGTTGAAAATTAAAAAGAAGTTCTAAAGAACTATTGACAAATTCAATTTAAAAGCTCAATAGAGCTTAAAGCTAAGTGTCATATTTTATTTTACTTCTGTCTTGTTCTATTTTTGACAGTTGCATTTGTCTGTGTTGCTTTTGTTGGGCAACTTTTGACAGCTGCTGTTTGATTGTTATTGTAATTGCTTACTTGCTGTTATAGTAGTTGTTGTTAAGATGCAATTAGTTACAATTGTTAACACTTTTGTAATTAAACTTAAGCTGCTTAACGCAAAGTTGGTTGCATTTTGAAGTTTTTATCGTGCTTTAAGCTTTTCAGTTTTGTCAAGTGTCTTTGTTGACATTTGATTACTGCTTTTTTTAAATTTTGACACATTTGGATGGATTAGTAAGTTTAACTTTTGGAGTGGGTTGGTAACAAAATTTCGTATAATGTAACAAGATTGTAACCAAATTTCCTTGTCAGTTTATACTTAAAAAAAAAAAATGACGCTAACATAGTTGAAGTGTTGAATTTCAAAATGTTACGTAGAAATCGAAACATTTTGATATTCCATGATGAAAAACACCTTCTATCTTTCCCAAAAATAGAGAAATGAAAAAAGTGGGTTGAATCACGTATATCATACCTTTTAAAAGTCTGCGAAAATCTATATAAGATAATAAAATCAAAACCAAAGAGCAAATTGGCCCCTAAAACTCGAAAATTATCAAATACTATGGAGAATCGAAATTGTCAGTAATATCAACGTTATATTGTCTAAATAAACGATAAAAGTCAAATGGAAACGAATAACATCGAAAAAGTCTCGTTTTTGACTACAAGAACGAGGCGAGACCGAGGCGAGAACGAGGCGAGATGGAAAAATAAATTTTCCTCGCTTGACCGAGGCGAGGCGAGATCACACGGCATCTCGCCTCGTCCTCGCCTCGGTCTAGCCTCGTTTTCGAAACCAAGAGCGAGGCGCGTTTTGACCAAATCTGAACTCGTAAGACCCATATGCAGATTCAAAATATGAATGTAATTTTTATATTAAAATCTATATTTAACTAATATTTTAGTATTTTATTTTGAGTAAACTACTTTGTTTTATTTTTAACCCGCATGTGCTCCTTACGAGTTCAGATTTGGTCCAAGCGCTAATGCACAGAAGTGCTTGGATCGCATCAGCTTCTATGCGACTACGCTTCGATTGATCGATTAGGGAAGCATGTACGGCTATAAGTAAAACTGCATGATTGACAATACTGCATTGAAATTTATTTATTCTAATAGTCTTTCTAAGAACCGGTAAGGTAAAGCGAAACGCTCAGCGTAATGCTAGTATATAAATAAAGATCAATATACATACATGTATGTTCTAGGGTTGTAACGGAAGTCATCTATGCGGAGGCGGATGCGGAGTTCAGAAATTGATCTCCGCGGATGCGGAGTTTTAACGGAAGCGGAAGCGGAGGTGGAAAAACAATTTGAAAATATTTAAAATTTAGTATTAATATTAAATGAACACTATTAGGCATCCTAGATTTCCAGCTGAAGAAGCTATTTTTCAGAATTTATTATGCAACCCTCAGTAGGAGATATTACTCGTATTTTAATTCTTTTCAGGATCAATAAATACACTTTTGAAATACACGAACAATGTTTTTTTTTAATTAATTTAAAATAATATATATGGGACATTCAATGCCAAATCACCGAGGTTTTGGTCCGACCCTCTTCGATTTCGCTAATTTTTGATATGTTTTAGTGTGTATTAAAAGCAACAAGCACACCAATTTCCAGTCTTTTATACGAAACCGTTATTGAGTAATCGGTTTTTTAAATTTTAAGACAAAAAACGATAGACTAGTTATAAATATTGATACTCGTATCAATAAAAAGTAGGATATCATTTTTTCGTATTTGAATGTAGTTTCTGAAAAAAAAAAAAAAAAAAATTAATCGCAGTAATAATCAGTTAGTTATTAACGTTTAAAGATTAAAACCGACATTTTCGAAAAGTGCGACACCTTTGATTTTTCTTAAAAACTTTCTCAAAATTCTACTCTATATTACGCAACTTTTAAGCTGTAGTTCAAGATGTGCTGACAATTTTTTTAATTTTTTTTCGAATTTTAAAAATTTTATATTTGTTTTTTATGATGGAATTATATATATATCACTAGTTTAAACAAAAGAAGATATTGCTTCTCAAATACTTTATTAATGTATTTTGAGTCATAAGTTCTAGAAATGCCCACCATTGTTTTCTCTTAAGAAAGGTTTTCGAGTTATTCCCCAAAAGTCAGTTTTTAGAACTTTTTTCATTTATTTGGTCATATTTCCATACATTTTTTTTTAACTAAAAAAAAAAATGTTGGAAAAATAAGGATTTTATGGGTAATTTCTGTTTGAAAAAAAAAAAATCAATATTTTGACTCAATTTTAATTCATACGATACACATGAATGTGATGAATATGTTGATAAAATTTCATAAGGATCGGCTCAGTAATTTTGGAGAAAAGACTTCAAGAGAAAGGCGTTCAGTATTTGTTTATTAAACCGGAGAGTGCGCTCAAATAAAGTTGCAAAAATATACTTAGAGAGCGATGTTTCAAAACGATGTTTTTGAAATGGACTACTTTCGAAATCTGTGCAAACGAAATTTATACTGGGTTGTACCCATAACCATATCTTACGAATCTAGCCTATCACAAAACAATAAAATGTAAATTAGCTTAAACACAGAATTTTCCACTTTGTAAGCTCTAATGTTGATTTTATAACTTCCGTTATACCTCCGATTTACCTCATCAAAATTTGCGGATGCGGAAGCGGAGGCACAATATCAAGCGGAAGTTCCGCACTTGCGGATGCGGATCTCCGTTACAACCCTAGTATGTTCGTTGCTAATGGACTCCTAAACCGTTCAACCGACCGACGAAAGATTTGACATACATATACATATGTTTCTTATGATTTGGGATGTTCCGTAACATAGTTTACGATAAATGGGTGAAGCCACCCCCACATAAGAGAAAAGCAGAATTCATCATCTAAAGGGTTTTTCAATAGGGACGCTACAAAAGTAGACCAATAGGGCCAGCAAACGACGCCATATTTTTTCCCGCTCTTTTGACATTTCTCTTCAGTAAGGTTTGCCATTTTATCATGGAAAGATATACGATCAAACAACGAGTCAAAATTATTAAAATTTACTACCGAAATTCAGAGTCAGTGCCCTCAACTTTAATAGCGCTACGTCCAATTTATGGTCGTCATAATCGCCCTGTCAGATCAACAATTGAGCGTCTAGTGGAAAAATTTGAATCCACAGGCACAGTACAAATTGTTCCCGTGCCAGTGAGACAAAGAAGTGCCCGTAGTGTCGAGAATATTGCTGCCGCTAGCGCATCAATAGAAGAAGACCCAAATCAGTCTCTCACACGTCGTTATCAAGCGTTGGGCATCTCTGTGACGTCGTTGTGGCGAATTTTGCGAATAGACCTTGGCCTACATCCTTACAAGATCAAATTGACGATAATTGATGATAATGGCATCAAATGTTCTTTTAAAAGAATAAAGAATTTCATTGATATCCCAAATCGTTTTTGTTTTATTTAAAAAAACTTTTGTAGCGCTATTATTGAAAAACCCTTTATTATAGACTACTTGATGCAGATTAATAAAACTTGGTATATTTATAAAAGGTAGAGGCATAACTTAGATTCAATAAATAATATGGGCGGTACCATGCCTTCAATATAAGAAAAAAGTTAACTTTATCATATCTCAATATCTATCTTATAGTTTGTAAAAGGTTCATAGCTTAGTTTGGTTTGGAAAAATAGGCAATGCCTCTCCTTCCCATATAAGAAAAGAATTAAATTCATCATATCTCATCCAATTCACCAAAAATAAAAACAGATATTTTATTTTATTTCTTGAGGCTTGATCAGCCTATCAGCCCTAATACATGTATAATTTTTTATTTATTTTAATAAAAACCTCGCTTTTTTACCGAGATGCCACGGCCGAGAACGAGGCGAAGCGAGGCGAGACTTAAATTTATAAAACGAGGCGAGACCGAGATCAACTAGAACCTCGACTCGCCTCGCCTCGGCCTCGGTGAAACACTAATAATAGTTGAAAAGTATCCAAAAACATTAAAAGCAAAAGTATATAGTACAGTACCACAAACTTAATATCGTTGACAGAAGTTGAATAGAATCGAAAAACATAAATAAATCGTCAGAGCTCTGAAAGATATCGAAAAACATCAAAAACCCGATGCAAACTTCAAAAAAAATTGATAGCATCGATAAAAGTCGGAAAGCAAGGAAAAAGTCGAAAATATCGACGATTCAAAATGGTTTAGAAATATAAACATTAATCATCAAAAAAGTCGATAAGACAAAGAATATAGAAAAAGTGGTAAAAGTCGGAGAGTGCAAAGAAATGTCCGTGTCAGGAGGGTAACGGAAAACATCGAAAAAATGGGTACAAATCGAAGAGTGTCAAGGTGCATGACCAAATCGAAAAAATTTTTTATTATAAAAAAGTCACGGAACTTAAGTGGTATCGAAGAACATCGAAAAATTCTGCAAAATTTGAAAAGTTTCGAAAAGTCGAAAGCTATCAAAGACAAAGCTATGGTATCGAAAAATTGGTTAAGTATAGAAAAATATTATAGTCGATTATACTTCCCTTAAGGGCGGCAAATTTTTTCAAGTCAACACTTCAAAAGTTCTAAGTCCTGTGCTGGTTCAAACAAAGACTCCCTTTCTAAACGCATCTACCTTATCTAAGCTTTTTACTAACTTTTTTAGCATGATAGCGAAACCTTCGACTTTGCTTAAAATTATGGCTTTTGCGAATAAAAATCATTTTTGCTATACTTTTTATTGTGTAGATAAATCTTTGAATTGCAACAAATTTAAAATTTTACTGATTTTGACCTTAATAATCATATATTTGAAATCTTTAATTAAAATCGCATCTTAGTGAAGTCAAAGGCTTTTATATCTAACCACATTGCAACTAAAACCGTCAGATTCAATTAACCTACCAACTGCAATTCGCCATTAAAGAAAGTTATGATCACCAAAGATGCCAGCGCTATCGTACTCAAACCATTCTACGAGTTTTCAAAACGAAGTGATCATAATATTTAATTTCCATTTACACTCCTTTGCTTACGCTTAATGAATTTTTCGCTACAAAAGTTGGCCCCCAAAGTTGAGATTTGCACCATACCAGGGCAGCAACAGCAGTAACGCCTTGCTTGAGGCAATAATCTTGTTGGTAGTTTTTATATGCGTTGTTTAAATTTAAAGTGGGTATAAATTTTACAAAAAAAAAAAGCAAAAAAGAAAAATGGAAAAAAGAAATTAAAAAACATAATACACTAAAAAATAACAACAAACATGCCTCTCTAATAAAGATAAAATGTTGCAGATATTGTTTTTCAATCATTCGTGAAGGAATTAACTTTTTTTTTATAGGTTATCTGGTCTGTGTTGCACAAAATAAAGAAAACCGGACTCAATTGATACTCACGTCACGACAACGACGACGACAAAATGTTTACAAAGATTTTGGTCATAAAAATTAAATTTTCATCGAATAACATACCTGCAATGAGAGAGAAAGAGAGAATTAAATAAAAAATTGATTAGAAATTTGTTATGGTTTAGGATTAACAGATATGCACAAATATATAGATCAATAAAATTTAAGATTTTAATTTAAGTGTGCCAATCTAATATGATTGGCTTTTAATAAAGCTATAAAAAAGTTAATATGAGCGTGGTTTGTCACGAGCGAGCGGTAGTTGGTAGTCTTAAGTGTGGAAAATTTTGAAACATTTTCATATTTTACAAACGTCTAAATTAGGTTACCTCTAGTTTATTGTGCCCAAAAAAAAAAAATTTAAAATCAAAAAATTTGACTTACAGCTTACAGACAACTAATAGGAAGCGAAATCATTTGATGTGTTATTGGTAGTTTTTTATGTGTACCAGAAAATGTATACATAATTTAAATTTGGGACATATGACCTTAAAAAAAATATAATTGAAATCAAATTCTTAGCATAAAAAAGTTGTATGAGAGATTTTCTGCTCAAACCTCAGATTTGACTGAGTCAACTAATTGGAAACAAAATAAATAAGTTGCAAAAAATTAAAAGAAAAACTTTATAAAAGATTCCAGAAACAATATTGTGATATTTTTATCGCTTGTAAGAACGGTTTTTGACCGAATTTGATTATTACATTATCCTTAATCATGGGTAGTGGCCAAAAGTTGTACATCGGCCATGCGTAAGTCAATTGTTTAGTTTCGAAAGACGGCCATGAGATATCAGGTGATGCCAACACAGCTAAATTGCTCTTAAAAAATGGTATTCAGAGAACTTTATCATTTCAATAAGTATGACACAACAAAAAATGTTCCTCACAAAAAGAGACCTAGTAAGACTGCTGGGTACAAGTATAGCCAGATTGTGCGCAAGACGAAATTGAATCCTCGTAAGACTGCTGCTGACATCTAACGCGAAATAATTGATCAATACTATGCACAAATATCCAAACGAACTGTCCGTCGTCAATTGGTTGAGGCTGGACTCCAAATGAACAGCCAACCGGCATGCGTCTTAGCGAATTGTATGCGGCTTTTTCTCTGCGTTAAATTCGTTCTTGGAGTCCAGCCTCAACCAATTGACGAACGAATTTGATTTAAATTATGTTCTTTTTTTAAGTTCATATATCCCACATTTATATTATGTACATATACTATAAATTTTCTGGCACACATAGAAAAATAAATGAGAAAAACTACCAATAACAGAACGAATGATTTCGTTTTCAATTAGCTGCCAACAGCTGTATATACAAGAAAAAGGTTGTGTGTTGCCACTTTGCTAGCAGCGTAATAAATTTGCTGCGGTTTTGGATAAAATTCCATATTTACAACATTGGTACCCACTTTCATCAAGTACTGAAATTTCGCTGCAAGATGTTCCGTATCTCTGTATCGTCTTTTTATGTTAAGAAGTTTTCTGAATAGTCACTTGTATCATGATTAGTATCCAATAGTGAAACGAATTAGATGATCTTCAATTTACCATAACGAGTGTTGCCATATGTTACCTTTTTTAACTTTACTAAATCAGAGGTTTAGTTTTCAAAAATTTTCTATTCTTATTTTTCTTAAGAACCGAAAGATTTGAGAGAAAGTAAAAAGACCCATACAATGCTGCGAGGGAGGTCGAAGGTATAATAAGTTCGTTCAATGAGTATACATTTAGAACGCCCTTTGAGTCTGAAAAAGGAATAATCGTAGAGTCAACAGAATTCTCGGTAAAAACTGCTACCAGTCGAATGTGATGACCAGAAATAAGATTCAATGTTGCGCTTGAACAGTTTAATAGCATTAGGTCCTACAAATTTTTAAGAGCAATAAGCTCGAAATCTTATACGAAGAAACAATTTGAATAGCAAACTAAAATTATCCATTTTATTGTTTTTTGCCTAATACTTGTAGTATTTGCTTTTACATATTTAAGAAATTCACAAGGTGCTATTATGTGTAGTATATCGTATTAGTCGTAAGTCATATAGTGATTAATATGTAGTTGGAAAATGGTTGTTGGTGGTTTCCATATGAAAATAGAATAAGACTATACATTTCTGAACCAGTGGGTTTTGTGGAAATGTACTGAATGAAGACTTCAAATGTACTTTTTAGGTGACGAATGTACTTTTTTTGACATAACATGAAAAAAAGTTCCTTAAAATTACAAAAATTCACCACAAGTTTAACTTTTTTAGCAAAAAAAAAAAATACTGCAGCAAATGTACAGAAAAAAGTACCAATATACCGAAAATGCCATCAGTGCTCAGAGCCCTATGTATTCTAAGTGTTGTTTTAATTTTTCAATTTTACTGAAAGAATCGTATAAAGAAAGAGAGTGACGAAAAAAATCTTTGCTGAATAATTCGCAACACTCTTACCAAATGACTGGGATTGACCTGACCAAGCTCTGAATTTCGTATCAAAGCCTGGTAGGAATTCAAAAATTTCTGAAACAGCCGGAAATTGGACGATTTTTGAGACATGGATTCAAATTTTTTTAACGAGCAAAAAATAAGAAACGGTCATCAAGTTTTTCCCAGACAAAAATTAAATAGAAATTTTTACCATTTTGTGAATTAATTTTTAAATATTACTGACAAAAAAAAGAAAATTTTACTTTTACCTGTAAGTCAAAAATTATTATTTTTTTTTAGATGACCGGGAAATGCTTCTGCACGACTTGGTTACACGTCATTCCTTAATTGCGTTTGGACAGCTCCTATTTTTTGGCCGTTCCTTTTTTTCGTTATTTTGCTTACAGTGTTGTGTTGCCGCTTGTTTAATTGAAAACTGAACCCATAGCTGCATTTAATTAATTGTTTTTAATGGTTACCCAAAAAGATTTATTTTCCCAAAGTCTATTTAAGACTCAAAGTAGAGAGTTCAAGTACGTTTGCGTTTGAACCTAATCAGTCAGTAAAAAATTATCAACCAGTGTTTACACAATATGTCTTTTAATCCAGACAAGAAACAAATTATATTTTCTACTTTGCAATAAATTCATTTAAGCAAATAAATGTTGTATGCGTTTTTTCTTGCCAAACTCATTAATTCTACAAATCAAACAATCTTTTACAGCCAATTCATTCATAACTGCTTTTAATGCCGCACCACAACTCATCCAAGATAAGCGCGGTGGCGAGCTGTAACAGTAAACCTGTTTAACCCACTCAGACTGTTTCTCAACATGTTGCTAGTCATTTCACGAACATACCATAGTTGCACTTAGAGATGGTACAGTGAAAGACGTTTTCAGTGTAGTCAGATGTTCAAATTGTCGAAAATTGTCTGCAAGTGATGTGGTTTTAATGTGCAAAATTTTTGTAGTATTCAGCTTGTAGTAATCTGCTCTTACAATTTCCTAGGTCCCAAGCAAGGCGTGTCTAGCTGAAAGATTTGGTTTCTTTTAATTGCTGTGAGCAAAGTAATGTCAAAAGCTAACTTTAGACATCTATATTCTAGATGAAATACCTTTAATTTTACAAGCAGTGATCGGGTTTGTTACGGGTTTCCTTTTGTTTGCGGTATGCCACATTAATTATATTTAAAGTCAAGGTTTGATGCATGCTGTCCCATCTGAAATTTAGACCATGTCTAAAGTTTGAAGGTAGATATAGTCACCCCTATCATGAATAAACATTCCTTCGGGTTTCTTCTCCAATCCCCTATTTTGCGATCGTGGAAGATTTTTGGGGAATGGGAAAAAATTCCCTGGGAAATGAGTTTATCGGCAATACTTGTTTGGGGAACATTTTTTGACGTTTCACGCAAATTTTGTTGCCTAATTTTTTGGCGAGGAATTTAATGAGGAAAGAGTCGATGCTAGCAATATTTTGTAATTTTATTTGATAAAAAGATTTTTTTTTAACATATTTACAAGATCTAGCAACACAAATAAAGAGCAATTAATGATATTGGTTCAGTGCATGGAATCAAATTTGGATACAGTAAAAGGCTTAATGTAAACGACTAGATAGCAAACTATAAAGCTATGATACTCGTATACTCTATTTTAGGTTATTTATTTTTGTAATATAGATAAATGCACTTCATTTTAGTTTATAAAATTGTTCAGCTGACAGATAAGCTAGTGTCAAATATGCAAAATCATAGATAAGCTTATGTCAGATATGAAAAATGCAACTGTGATTTTTGGCTGATTGGAAGAAATTGGAAATATTTTGGCAGCACTGACTGGATATGAAGTTTTCCATTCCTCATTTATTTATGAACGCAAAATACTCCTCTCGAGAAAAATAAAAATCTGAAAGAATCGTTTTCCCCCCGTATATTCATGATAGGGGTGAGTAAGTGTTGATAGTATTATATCCAATAATAAACTTAAGGAAAAGTTGAGTTCACTGGATTCGTTGTTGTTAATATGGATAAAAACAAGGTATGCCAACTTTTGTTCTCACAAGTTTAAAGGAAGCGAAAGTGTAGTATATATTCTACTATCGAGTAAAAACAATCATCTCTAGCTACTCAAAAGAAAACTTCATTAGACACTTCGCAGCGTATTAAACGTATTTTGCAATAATTTCCAAAGGATTAACGAATTTAAAATAAAAGATGTAATAAAATTGTCTCAATAAAAAAAAAAAATACTTGCTGCAAGTCTTTTAGAAAATATTGCGGAACCCGTTTAACGCGTGCGAAAGTCAATTTTATTATTTCGCTTACAACATTTTTACTGTCGCGTAATTTTTTCCTTTTTAATAGTAATTTATAATTTTTTTTTTCCTCACTCATAACTTTGTGAAAATTGGCAAAAATGTCTGGCTTACAACCACGCATTTGTTTTGTATTTGAATTTTGAGTTACCGAAAAAAAAATTATATGAAAATTTGCGATGTTGGTGTCGCATGTTTAGGCGGTTAAGTTGGTTTTTTATTTTTGGTCTGTCATGTACTGCCCACATGTTGAAGGAAAACAGAAAGACCCTGAAGTGTAGTGGAAACAGGATTATTGACTTACCGTTTGTGGCTTTGTTTGGAAGAAAATGAATGTAGGTTTCATATGTACATACTACACATGTAGGTATATGACGAAAAGTTCAAAAACACTTATAACTTTTATGAATTTGAAAAAAAAGAAGTAACAAAAAAAAAAAAGAATAATAATTTAATAAGGCTTCTGAGTTGAGTTATTCAATAGACAAAATTTTTGTGTAAGATATGATAGAAACAGAGTCTTTCGATTTTAAGCTTTTTAACTTCGAAGAAGTATTTTTTGGCAATCTGAATTCTCCGAATCATCATTGTTTTCTTCATCCTCGAGCAGGGTATAAGGCACCAACAAATCTTTTCCATCCTCCCTGGTCTGCAGCTAGATATTTCAGCAGTGGCTACGTTTTCCTCTGGGTCGTTGCTTCTGCTAAGACTGTTGATTTCCACGCTCTTTTCGGTATTTCAACTTGCCGTGCACCCTGAGGATTTCAATAGATGTGCTGCTGCGCAATTTTGTTGATAGACTTCCTTAGTGTGTAACCAATCTAACGCCATTTACGATCACGATATCCAACAGCTTTAGATTCAATTTTACACTACAATTTTCGTTGGATATAATTTACAGACTACAAATCCTTTGGCTGTATCGCAGACAGTTATTAAGAAAAGCCAGTAATTTCCGGGTGATGTTTGCCGAGACTTTCCAGTGTTTGCAGTGATATAATAGCACGGAATTCAAAGAGTCTTAACTTATTGCATAATGATATATAACTGGATTTTCAAACTGAAGACAGGATCCCAAAGGCAGCTTTACTTACTCTGCATTTAACGTCTAGGTTTGTTCCGCCATTCGATCATACAAACCTACCCATTCAATTAGTCTTTGATTTAGAACAGTGGTCTAAAGCGTGGAGCGGCTTGTGAGCATTATTTCTGTCTTTTTGTCGTTAATCATTAGACCGCCTGACTCTTCATTCGTCTGCAGTGATTTACACATCTCCACTGATGGTACTTGCCAGGAAACTTATATCATCGGCATAGCCCAAATGACTTAGCTCTTCTTGACTCTCCATTGAATGCCATGTCTTGCAGATGTACCTACATGGTCTATCGTCAGTAAAAATAAAAATTTGCGACGCTTTTCCAGCTCCCAGTTACACTTCATTGTGCAGAAACATCTTGCGCTCCTTTATGGTCGGAACTTTTTTTTTGGCAGGATTCCTCTCCGGAGAAGAGACCACTATATGCATTTGCAATTCACCTAGTCAAAACTTTTTTGAAAACAAAAAATATGAGGTAAAGCGGTGACTTGAACTCGGCTGATTGATAGAGAATAATACGCAAGGCGTTGATGTGGTCGACGCACGATTGACACTGCGAAAGGCCGCCTGATGCCTTTTCAGTGTGGTCTTGATTCTAACCTTTATAGGTTTGAGAATGATGATTCTTATTAGTTTCAGAAAATCGAATAATACGGCCATTTATTGCAAACTCTCTAATATTCCCTGAAATAGGAAATAATTAGCACTGTAATCTATTTAGTTTTGCTAGCACTGCTCATGGTGCTTAATTGCTTAAGCTCAATGTTCGAAATATAGAAATTGAAAACAAAACATTGTCGTATCTATCAAAAATCTCAATTAAGACTCAATATTTATTAAAGATGTCAAATCTTATTATTGCAATAATAATTTCATCCCACATATCAAAGTTCAAATAAGTCTTACCAATTTTGAATTTTCCGCCCTCAATCCTTACTACAATTCTAGTTGCATTTGAACGAGCATTTGACTGAGGTGCACAATACAAAGTAAGCTGCCAAGCATTTGTCAAAAATTCTTGTGGGTGTGAACAGTGAATGCATTAAGTACTCGTACTAGTACATATGTTACATGTTTAATAGTTTCAAATGCAATAACATTTAAATGTTGTATTTTTATTTTTATAAGGTTGGTAGCTTTGAGAATTTAATGTATGACATTTGCCAATGTTTGGAAACAGCAGGTTAATGAAAATTTTGCTGAGATAATTATTTTTGACGAATATACATTTTGATTTCAATGCATTTCTTAATAAGCGAAATGGTTAAACATGGGCTGATTCACAAGAAGCTAATGTATTTACCACGTGTCAATGCTTGGTGGCATTTTTGGGTCGTACTCCTTTAAAAATGTTAATGTCTACTTTGCAAAACGATATTTTATTGATTTTTGGCTGGAATTGTTAAAGACTTGTGGTTTCAGCATGTGTGGCAACAGTGTTGCTGCAATAAATACTTCGGGGTGGTTAAATCTGAAGAATTGCAGATCAGAATTAGTCTTCAAGATCGTGAGATCTGAGATCAAGCGATTTATTTATTTTTTTGGGGAAGCTACAAAGAAATTCTAAGCTCAAGACGGAGATCCAACATGTTGTTGCAACCATTTAGGCACAATGATGCATTGTCATTAAAAATGTGAACAAAATGAGTCTCCAAGTTATCCGAGGCAACTGAGATCTGCATAGTATCACGAATACCCAAGAATTTATTGACGATGAAATCGGCCATCGCGTAAATTATGGAGAAGGAATCGTGGACGTTATAAACAACAGCAAAAAGGAGGAAACTCCGCAAGTCAGCCACTAAGAAGGATCAAATGCACTTAAATTAGCTCTTAAATATATTGAAGAACAGCTGGAAAGTTATGCAAGTGACATTTTATTGAAGGTTGAAACAGTGCTAAATTATGGACTTTCTTAAGCCGCGTTAGTGACAAATTATATAGTAACAATGCCTTGTACCCCCAAGAATGATCTACGTTAGTTAAATATTAACTTTTATATAAGGGATTCTTTAAATTTTCTGGTTTTAGACGTGCTCAGATACCGGAATTTTCAAACAACGTGCACGTATCTGAAACTTTTTTAATCCATAATTTGAACATTTCTAAACAAGATAAGCTCTGAGGCGTCACAAATTTTGAGTGATGAATAAAATAGAAATGTCGTTTGCTTGCAAATTAGGTTTGTTAGAGGTCAAAATATCTTGCTGGCGCCGCATTCCTCCACTATGTCCGGTTCCATCTGAACGGGTAATCTTTTACGGCCGCGCCAGCGGGATATTTTGACCTCTAAAAAACCTTGTTTGCAAGCAAGCGACATTTTTATTTAGTTCAAATGAGGTGAATTTCCTTTTGTCTGGTTAAGGGGGTGATGGGGTGTTCCCACTCAAAATTTGTGGCGCTCTAGGGCTCAACTTGTTTAGAAACGTCCAAATTATGAATTAAAAAAAGTTTCAGATATGTGTACGTAGTTTGAAATTTGTGGTACCTGAGCACGTGTTAGACCAGAAAATTTAGAGAATTCCTCATACACATTTGTGACTAGATATCATTCTACCATTTCAAATACATAAGAAATTAGTAAATTTTTCGAATTTCTCATTTCTTTCATGTTATCCGAGTTTTCACTCATCCGAGACAACTCCTCCCCACATTACTTCGGATAAACGAGGTTTCACTGTAATCAAAAAGGCTAAAATTTGCCAGCAGAGCAGCAAAGCCATGCGTTTGCAATTAAGAAATTCTGAGTTCAATCTTCAGCCTAACCAAACTTATTTTTTTATACATATATTCAACTCGATGACGTCTTGAATTCACTCGATTTCTTACAGTTATTTCTAAGCAGTTTCCCGGGTCAAATAACCAGATTTTTATTAGGCCCCATAAAATTTTATATTCCTAATTGAATTAAAACGTTTCTGGGTACTTTTCTCAATGCAGCCTGACTGTGAATCATCTACATAAGTATGTACATATGTACGTATGTAAATAAATATGTAAATTGCTTTTAACATTAAAAAATAATTCATTATGAATTAATTAAAATGAAACTTATCGCAATCAAATGAATTTTATTATTACTATAATTGCAATTAAAATCATGAATTTAAGTTTTGTATTAGGTTAATTGCATAATAAAAAAATACTAAAAGTTTCATTATGTTAAAAACAATAGTCATTCAGTAATAAACAAAAAATAAAAAATAAAGCTCCATTATTAGTTTGTAAAAAGTAAATCAAATACGATTATCAGCAATTTTTATGTTGTTAGCTGTCATGTCATCAACAAAATAAAAAAGACTGAAAAACAAAAACCATTACCAGATTAAATTTCAGTTTTAAAAATGAAGTTACTTGAAAAAACCAATCAAAATGCAATAAATCACAATATTGTAGCTGAAATTAAGAAATTAAAATTCAATTAAAAGACTTTTTTCTAATAATTCCCATATTGATTGTAATTGGAAACCATCAACAGTTCGAGACAGTAACTGTTGCAGACAGGAAAAAAAAAAACACAACAAAATCAAAATTTAGAAATATAAACTTAAAAAAATATTACACTAGAATTGATTTATATGATTTACTTGCTATTAACCGTGACTTTGTCTCGTATTGGAAAGTATCGAAACATTCAATAAAATTTAAATGGTATAGAAAACATTTATGGTTATGGAAAAAATACGAAGTCGATAAAAAATGATTTGCTTTAAAAAAATTCATAATCGAAAAACACAAAAATAGCAAAATAATCGAAAAAACCACAAAATAACGAAAAGAATTAGATAAGTCGATGAAAATGAAATAGGAACGACTAGTATCGAATGACATCGACAGAATTAATAAAAGTATCGAAAAACCGATAAAAACTCAACTGTATTGTATAGTTTCGACAAACTTTGAAAAAGTGGATATATCTCAACAAATATCTAAAAGCAAAGAAAAATATCGAAATAGAAAGGAAATATTTTTGTTTTATTCAAAGGTAAATTTAACCTTTGAATAAAGTTTTAAAGAATTAATATATATGTACCCATGTGCCAAAATCAGTTCAAAGATTTTTTGATATGACAACTTAAAATTTGGCTTCAAATAGAGTTGCCACGCCCTTACTTACTTACTTAGATGGCCATAACAACCCGTTGTCAGGTTACGGCCGACCTCATTAGCTCTCGCCAGGCGCCTCTGTTTTGCGCGCGCCTTCTCCAATCGTTAATGCCAAGCGCGGTTAGGGCTTCCTCAGCTTGGTCTATCCACCGGAGGCATGGTCTCCCTCTTCGTCGTTGACCGGGGACCTTCCCTTCGAATACCTTTTTCGCTGGAGCTTCTTTATCCATACGATGGACATAACCCAGCCAGCGTAGTCGCTGTATTGTTATACGCTTAACTATGTCAATGTCGGCGTAGAGCTCATACAGCTCGTGGTTCATTCGAATGCGATAGTCGTCGCCAACTCGAACAGGACCAAAGATTTTGCGGAGAACTTTCCTCTCGAACACACCAAGAGCGGCTGCGTCTGTTGTCGAAACCACCCATGCCTCAGCGCCATAAAGAAGCACAGGTAGAATGAGCGTCTTGTAGAGTGTTAGCTTTGTCGATCGAGAGAGAGCTCTGCAACGTAATTGCTTACTGAGACCGTAGTAGCACCTATTAGCAATTGTTATTCTCCGCTTAATCTCCAGACTGACATCATTTTTGCTGGTTACGGCAGTGCCAAGGTAAATGAATTCCTTGAAAACTTCTAATTTACAGTTGCCCGCTGTAACATGAGAGTCTAGATCCCGTGCTCTCTTGTTGTTGTTAGTAGACATCATGTATTTCGTCTTGCCCTCGTTTACCGTCAAACCCACTTTGGCTGATTCCTTTTCAATAGCAGTGAAAGCAGCAGTAACATCTCTCTTACTCCGACCGATAATATCAATATCATCAGCGTACGCAAGGAGCTGAACACCTTTGAAGAAAATGGTGCCATTATGATGCACACCGGCTTTTCGTACGATCCCCTCCATAATGAAGTTGAAGAGATCGCACGAGAGCGGGTCGCCTTGTCTGAAACCTCGCTCGGTATTAAAAGTTCCGGAGAGGTCATTCCCTACCTTGACGGAGCTAAACGTATTGCTCAACGTCATCCTGCAGAGCCTTATCAACTTTGCAGGTATACCGAACTCAGACATTGTTGCGTATAGGCAATCCCGCACTGGGCTATCGAACGCAGCTTTATAATCGACGAAGAGATGGTGAGTGTCGATTTGATATTCATGGGTTTTCTCCAGGATTTGGCGTAGTGTAAAAATCTGGTCTATGGTGGACTTACCAGGTCTAAAGCCACACTGATAGGATCCGATCAGCGTTCCTGTATACGGCTTCAATCTTTCACACAATACGCTCGAGAGGATCTTATATGCGATGGAAATAAGACTGATACCCCTGTAGTTGGCGCAGATTGTCGGGTCTCCTTTCTTTATTACAGGACAAAGCACGCTGAGATTCCAATCGTCGGGCATGCTTTCCGCTAGCCATATTTTGCTGATGAGTTGATGCATGCACCTTATCAATTCATCGCCACCAGCTTTAAACAACTCAGCTGGCAGGCCGTCAGCACCCGCTGCTTTGCTGTTTTTGAGTCGCTGGATAGCAACTCGAACCTCTTCATGGCTAGGTGATGGTACTTCCACTGCGTTATCATCGCATTGGTGGTATCGTACTGCATTCTCTCTGGGCGGAATTGGTGGGATCATCGCCCGTAAGCAAGTTGGAGAAATGCTGCCTCCATAACCTCAGTAACCTCAGTACACTCTGTGTATCTGTAACCAGATTTCCATTTTCGTCTCTACAAGTGGATGCTCCGGGCTTGAAACCTTGAGTTAGACGCTTAACTTGTTGATAGAATTTTCGTGCATCCTTCTTGCCCTGGTACACCACGCTCACATTTATTTTTATTATTTATACCCTCACTGAAAGTTCTATTATAATCTATTGAGAAACTCACTAGATAGATATCTTAAAGTTTATGCCTTTGTAGGATGTGCCGCATCCACTTTTTTAGTTTGACAAGCTGAGCGGTACTTTTGTCATCTTGTTCTCTTGTAATGACAAAGTTTCAATGAAATCTGTTTAAAAAAATACCTAAAAGCTAATGTTTCCATTGCAGGTGTCCCACCCATTTTCGCAATTCCGTGCAGTTTTCACCTGACAGGTGGTTTTGCCATATTGTAACCGTGTAAAAAGTTTCTTTATATTTCCTTGGAAAACCCACAACACATGAAATAGGTGGTGCCACGCCTATTTATCGTACACTATCACCTAGCAACCATGTACCAAGATTCAGTGTAATCTGTTGTTAGTTTTGTAGCTTTTTAGGAAAAATGAATTGAAATTTTCAAGAGGTAACATACACCCTAAGAATGAAATTTCAAAATCCTTTTTAATGACACCAATATTATGGTAGAATCCTGTGTTTCAAACTTAATATTATGTGACAACCAGTAATGCTTGGACGAGTATTGTCAAATGATAAGTTTGAAAAATGTATTTTTTTGTGGAAAAGGGAAATCCTTGAAACTTTAGGTTATGGCATACCTTTTCGGGACACCAATTTTGAGAAATCTTTTCTCAAATGACACATGCATTAAGTCAGAGTTCTGTGCTTCATGATCTTATGAATGTTAGTATGGTCTAGGTGATATAAAGTTTTCACATTTACGATTTTTTAAAAATGTTTTTTTTTAGTGTAAAAATATGTTGCTGCAACTGCTGTCCGCCTGTGTGTGGTCATGGTTTGCCCATTAAACATAAAATCATAGATAAATAATGAAAACCATAAAAATTTTCACTTTTTGTTAACAATAATATATTTTCTTTTTCTGCAAGAAAAAGTGCAGCGAAATTAAAGCAAACTACCAAGCCATTAACAAAAATAACTTAAAGTAAATACGGGAGATAGAAGAAAAAAAATGTTGGCAACATTTTTGAGAAAAGCATTCTTTTTAACGATGTGATGTTTCCACCATGATCTGCACATTTACTTTTGTTGTCTACTAACTTTGTTTGATCCCTTAAGCTTAAAAATTTAATTTTTATTGTTTTATTTTATTCCCATTTTTTATTAACAAGCGCACTCAGTGGGTCACAAGGGCAACTCTCTGGCAACATTGGCAAAGAGTAATGAAGTATGCGCTCAAGTCGGTGTGTGATTTGCAGTTGAACATAAAATACTGGAAAGTGAGTACAGTGGGATGATGTAAAATAATATTCTGAATTTTTTCTTTATGATTTAAGAAAACAAAACCTACATGTTGAATAGTAAAAGTTTACTTTTGTAGCCTTTAAGGCTAAAGTTGTTTAGAGACAATGCCTAAAAGTTAAAATAAACTAACTTTGCATAAAATGTTGTTGGAGAAAATGGGTAAGGACGATTCCATTGCCATGTAGTTATAGCAAATTGGAAAACTTTTTTTTGTTTGACAATAATGATACTGATCTCGTTTAAGAGACATATCTGGCCAGAATGGAACACTAAGCGATCTCTAGAACTGATATCCCGCACTAGACACATAGTGTCTCGTCAGACGTTGCAGTCAGAACTGGCCACTGGCTTATCAACGGACATGCGGAGAGATTAGGTATTCGGTCTTTTGACTTCTGTAAAAGTTGAAGGGATGTGGAGAAAGAGAAAGACATTAAACATATTCTTTGCTAGTGCCTTGCACTTGCTAGAAAACGCCTAAAAACACTTGTTTCGTTTTTGTTTGATGATCTGGATGACCTCAGAAAAGTTAGCATAAGTCAGCTATTTAGTTTTATTACGAAATCTGGTTGGTTCAATGAGAGGGTATAGTCAAGAACCCTGTGGTATCACAATGGAGCAACATTTGGTCTAAGTGAGTCGGTTCACAACTGACTGCCACTCCTACCTAACCTAACCTAAGGGGTTATACTCTCAAAATTGTCGTTACGGTGTTAAAAAATGAACTTAAAAAAGTGCGCATACCATCTTTTTTTGGTGAACATCTTTATTGGGAGTTAACTTAATTGAGTTGGCGAAAATAAAATGCTTACGATAACTGTTACGTCTTTTTGACTACATATTTCATTTTTTCAACGTCTCGACATTTTTTCGACTAATGCAATTTTGTTTCTTAAAATATATTATTTATCTTTTAAGATTTTCCGCCATTTTTTTACAAGTACTAAATTACATCGATGTTGGATCAAGTATGAAGTAAATATATTACGGATTAAGACTTATTATAAATAAGACAGAAAATGCTCCGAAAAAACGTGCTATTAAGCTTATTAGTAATATATCAAAGAAACTGGTTCAGTTCAAAATCAGAGAAGCAGAATTTATCATCGTAGTGGTCGTTCTAGTGAAAGTAGCTGTTAGAGCAAGTATTGCTCAAAGACAAAATCATCGAGCAAATATCACGAATTGAACCATAATTATGCGGAAAAGTTATTCAAAATTTTGATAAAGGATTGACAACCAGCACAGCTGTTAAAGGAGGTCACTGAGCGACATTCTTTTTCATTATTAACCGGAACTAATGTACTTTAAGTTTCAATAAAAACAAAAAAACATTTTACACAATTTATGTCTTTTAATTAAAATTTAAAAAGATATCCCAAATTTGAACAACCTTTATTTCGGACCTTTTCAGCGTTTCTAAAATTATTCACCTATATTTTTGAACCTTTTTCAAAATTGTTTCGGATTTTTCAAGATATTTAAACTTTTAATTCGAATTTTTCAAACTTATCCAACTTTTCCTTACATAGGGATGGCAGTGAGAAAAACCAGTTCGATGCACTATTTGAGGTGTTGAACCAACTTTGTTCACTTTCAGTTTTAAGTCAGAATATATTTTATTTGCTGATTTTATTCACAGATGTTTTTCGTAATCGGTGTTACTCAAGTCATTTTTAATGTGTCCTGAAATTTACTTCAGGAAACTCAAATATCACAGAGAGCTTGACGTTTAACTTTAACAATCCAAAGCAATAATATAAAAAATTACCAAAATTAACACAGAAATAGACAGACTTCCAAAAATTATATAGCTGGACATGCTAATAGCACAAGCTATTTGGTAGAAATAAGCTGAATTGGTTCTTAGTCGGAAAAAGTGAAACTAATTTTATTGACTAAAGCATCCTTTTTGCCCTACTGTAGCAGCACTTCCTTAAAATAAAGTGCCGTTTCTTGTCTAACTCGCGCATACAACAACGGCAGCAACAGCAACAACAGCAGCGGCAATCAAAAAATGCCGACAAAGCCTAACGAGCTTTTTTCTCTTGGCATTGTTGTCAAAAGGTGCGCGCTCTCTCAGGTTTTATTCACAAAAAAAAGCAATCGATTTATATTGTTAGAAATCAACAAAAAAAAAGAGCAATAAAGTTAAAAAATAAAGCATTTGCTTTCATTAAAAACTTAAAGTCAAATTAAAAGAAAGAAACAAAAAAAAAAATTTGCAAAATCAACAAAATCACGTTTTGTCATTTGTTGTTGATGTTGATTTTTGTTTTTTCTCTTACAATAACATTAAAAAAACTCAACTGCATTACAACAAAAATACTCATCTAATAAAAAATGGCAACGTCACGTTAAAATTATGGCTGGCACGATGAAGTTCAAAGGTCATAATGACATTGATGGCGGCGGTACATAGTTGTGACGGCGGCTATGTTTTGGCGGTTTTTCTCTTTTTTGCTTGAAATATTTAAAAAAAACGCATTTGGTGTTTGTTTTCAATTGCGCATGTTTCCAGCGAAACCGCTAAAAATATAGTCATACGGTGTATGATGATTGATGCATATGCCAATTTCCATTTTAAGTTAGCACACCAAAACATTTGCTTTGCCAAAACTTTCAGCATATGTTCGGGAGGTTTTACTTCATTCACATAAGTCTTTTCAAAATATTGGGGTGTCAAGTTTCCAAGTACTCATAATTTGATATGAGCCAAATGTGGTTGCATAAACCTCTCTTGTTCCATAAATCAATAAAGTTCTTCAGTAGTTTTGTATACGATAGAAAACAGTCAATAAAGAAACTAATTTGAAATTAAAAAATGATAACTGTAAATGATTTAAAGATTGGTTAGATTTCTTAAAAAAACACTGATCGGCAGTATACATATGTGCATTAGAGCTATCTGATAGTACGTATACTATCAGCATGTTGCTACAGTTTCATTTCCGAGCCAATCATTTTCGTGTCGATCGACATCCTATTCTACAAGTATTGCTACTAAGCATGTCTGGTTTGTTGCGGGGATCGTGGCGAATTAGGTTGCCATTAAAAACGCTATCATATTGGACAACTTTAAACCAACAGGCTTTGATGGTATCATTCATATCAAGAAACGTAAAGTTAATTTTTCAAACAGCTAAGTCTGCCAACCTTAGAACACGAAGTACAATCTTGAATCTTGACAGCTTACATAGTTGACTTCGTCCCTATATTGAGGGAGGATGATCACTTAAATGTTAAATGTTTTAAGTTCTGTCAGCGTGGTAATCTTTCTAACATAGAATCTCGAAAGACTGCTTGAAGATTATATTTTTAAGAGATCACTGATTCCGTTTTTATTCGTATCATTATCAAAGATGAATACATAAACGGACGAATAGTTTGGATTATTTAAAGCTTGGGATACATTATACGATTGTTGAATTTTTTGATGTTTGGGGTGTTTTCGACGGTACAACTTTTGACAGCATATCGTTCACAGTCAGTTCTAGATCGTAAGTTAGTAAATTGAGCTCGTTTAATGCTGGTACAACGAATTATTGCATCTGATAGAGGCAATCTTCAGAAGACAATATTTAAGCATTTGTCATAGGGAACAAACGACACTAGATATACAGTCCGGTTCACTTGATTAGAGACAGTAATTTTTTTTAAATGAAATTGAGAAAGCACCTACTGTAATTGAGTTACCAAATAATTGTTTTCAAAAAATTTTAGAGCAAGATGTATTTAATATACTAAAACATGCTCGTCGAACAGTCGATTTATTAGTTGCTACATTAGCCAATTCCTTCATATTCGATGTAAAATGAGCGCATTTGGATGCAATCCTTAAGATCTAGCGCTTTTTTTTGTGTTAAAGCCTCAACAGTCCGGTCTTTATAGTTTTTACCATATGATTGACTTAATGTTACATAATGGCCAACAACATTTGGACTCCGGCCAATTTTTTTTTTTGGAGATTTCGCGATTAGAAAGCCCTTCAGAGTGCAATATGTCAATTTGACTTTTTTCTCGTTCCGTTAACGAGTTTTGTTTTCTCATTTTAATCAAATTTTATAATTTACAGTTAATCGCAACAAATTCTTAATAAAAAAAAACCCAAATGCACTTCTTCACTGCATAAATAATGAAAAAAACGCTGAGTGTCTCTAATCAAGTGAACCACAAAAGAAAGCTAAATATTGAAGTCGCAGAAGTTTGCTTCTACGAAGTACCGTTAGTTTTGAGAAAATTTCAATATTTTTATTTTTGTATATTAAATACATCTTGTTCTAAAATTCTTTGTAAACAATTATTTGGTAACTCAATTACAGTGGGTGCTATCTCAATTTTATTTAAAAAAAATTACTGTCTCTAACCAAGTGAATTGCACTGTATGTAATTACCATGTGGTATGTCGAAAAAAGAAGTTGGTTAGTACTAATCACACTACTTTTCTGAAATTCACTGTACTAAGTATATGAAAATGATTCAGCTTTCTAACAAAATGATTTGATGAGGAGTTTTCGTTTATAATAAGCTTTTTTGAAAACCTAATCTAAAAAACATTGGATTTTTTCTTATAGCAAGAGCTTGTTTTAATTGTAAATATAAATTAAATCTTTAAATAAAGTCCCAAACATTTTTCATCAGATTTCTATGACTTTGATATACTAAATTAAAGTTATTTTTCACTTTTTGTGGTTGGGGCTTCGTGAATTTTTCGTTAAATTAAAATTTACACAGATAAAGCATTTTATAAATTAGTTTTGTTCATGTTCATAATTTTTGAAAAATATTAGCGCAATATTGATTCGACTTATGCCAAAATAATTTATGATAAATCATTAACTAGTTAAAGGTTACAAAAAAAAAATTACCAAAATCGTATAACTTAAGTTCCAACTCTTTTCGTTTTGGCAATTCCTCACATTTTTTTTGTAAAATTCTTAGAAGCTATTGAATTATTTAATTTTTCAGTTTTTTGCTTTGAGGTTGCATTAAGTTGCATTAGCATTATGAATTGTGCCACTTAATTCCGGTGGCTTTTTGTATTAAATCTGAGCTCAACCAGAGTCAACAGAGCAAGAAACTCTGTTTTTGTGGGAGGATTACATTTTTTCTTGCAGTAGCTGCATTAATTTAAATTTTTTGTCTGTTGTCTTACAATATTTTGTCATGATCTCAAAATGCAATGAAATCATAATGCTACCATTAAATTTCACGCTCAAAAGGTGCAGATTTAATTTGCATTTTAATAGGAGTGTTGTATGGAAACAGATATTCAAAAACTAAGCAACCTTGAACAGGTGCTTAAAATGAGTATCAGACTCATTATTAGGTAGTACTAAATTTGCATTACTTGTGAAGCGCCTTCAGATATGCAGTGATAATTTGATTATCCTTAATAATTTTAAATTAAATCAGGAAGGCTTTACAAATCTTAAGCCAAAACTCTAGCACTGAGTTGTTTTAGCGCCTAAGCATATGCAATGAATTTTATTTATACAAAAATAACTTAAGAGTTGACTTACCACGATGCCTTTGACGATGTTGCTGCTGATGATGTAAATGATGCGGCGGCCGATGTGGTGCCAATTGTTGTTGTTTGTGCGACGGTGAAATAGGCACTGGTATAAAACGTGTTGGCACCATGCCAGGCGGACATGGCGGCAACGATCCAATATTGCGATAAACAACAATATTGGTGTTGTCTTGTATGAGAAAATGATCATTTTTATTATGTATCGTTGTGGTATCATAAATATTATGCTGCTGCGAATGTCGATTGCTGCTGCTGTTGACATAATGTTGCTGCTGATGCTTAAATGTTGTTGCCACCGCCGCCGAATTAGCGCCTAACTGTTGATTATGATGATGATCGATTGTTGAGGTTATGCGTAATGTTGTTGTTGGTTCACCACCTATACCAACAGCACCAGCAGTTGCCACATTAACTGCAATATGTTGCTGCTGTTGCTGTTGTTGCTGGTGGAATATTTGTTGATTTTGTTTAAATGAAAATTGTTGTTGATGTTGTACATAGTGTGGTTGTTGCGGTTGATTCTTTGGTATATATTGTTGTTGTTGGTGTTGTGCAGATACAACAGCTGGTGCTGCTGTTGTAATGCGTGTGTGATGCAATTTCGTTGAATTTACAGTGGGTCGCATTAATTTTCGTCGTTTACCTTTGAAACGCGGCGGCAGCGACATTGTTGCGTTAGCTTTTTTTGGATGATAACGTTGCCGCAGCGATTTTGTTTTTGCCACATATTTGCGCCGCAATTTTCGGCGTCCAATTTGAGTTGAATTTTTATTGCTGCTGTTGAAAATTGTAGTAGCCGCAACATTTTGTACATGATTTTTATTACTAATATTTGCACTACTATGTATGTTGTTACTACTATTTAAACTACTACTTTTTTCTTCATTTTTATATTGATTTAAATTTTCGTTTTCATTATTTTTATTTACATTTTTTACAGTCGTATCAACATTTATATCGTTTTCATGTTGTTCAACCGCTGTTGTTAGCAATGTGCTAGCAACACTTAATTGCTGCATTAAGTGCGCGCCTACGACAAGATACAAGCAAATACGTAGCAACAAAAAATTAATGCCAAATAATTGTTTTCTTTTACGTCGCCTTTGTTTACGTATTGCTGTTGACATTGTTGGAACTACCAGTATTTCTGCTGTTGATGTTGTAGTCACATTCATGGCTGTCACTTTGACAGTTTGCTTGACAGTTGCATACATTTTATTGTTGATTTCACATTTTACGAGATTTTATCTTTTTTTATTAAACACTTTTGATTAGGTTATTGCAAACATTTTCATTAAAATTATGATAAGCTATTATTGAATCGACATTTTTAGAAAAAAAAATATGATAATATGTTTCATTTTTATGAAGTTCTAAGTACAAGTACTTAGCGGCCAGTAACCAAATTGCATATTTTCGTAGTACACACAATAGTTGTCCAACCCTATGAATCATAAAGGTCCTTAATTGTATCAATACATTTATTTTAATTATAAATATTTTTTTGACTCAGAAAAAGAAGAGAGAGACACCCGCAAATAATCGTACATGTTCGAATAGTTTAGTGAAGGCCCTATGCTTTTTGAGGATTTTATTGAAGGACAAATGCAAATTGAAATAAAGGATACATCAACCTAACATGCTTAGAAGCTGAAATATCGAGACTTTAAAAATATCACGAAGGTGCAATATGCTATTCCAATGATTTGACAAATATTTTTTGATTGAAAAGTAATGTATTGAATTAAAACCAAATTCATATAAATATTCAAATCTATTTTATGTGAGCAGCCAGCGTTGAAATAAATGCATTATTAGAGATGTTTTAGTATACCTTAAATTAAACTACAAATAGTTATGCTTAACTTCATCGAAGCTAAGGTATAGTGGTCTAGAATTCTATTTGAAAATAAATAAAAATTACTAAATCATGATATGCGAGTAACACTTTCTGGACTCAATTGAGTGACAGCTCACTATAGACAAAAAGTATGTTGAATTACGCAACCCTACCCCAATAACGAATTAAAAAAGCCCTACCTATTATAGGCACAATACCAACTTTACAAAATTTAATAAACATAGAACATTTCAAAATGTCAAAAACCTGAAAAGCAATAAAAGTGGCACCCTACAACTATTAATTGAATTTTTCCGAATCAATGAAGCGTTAAGGTACACCAAATATTTTTAACACAATGACTCATTAAACGTAAGTTCTGCCAATGTATTCACATTTATCCCAAATTATGCATATGTAGGTACTAAAAGCAAACTCAATTGAATATTTTTTTTTTCGAAACATCAAATTGCAAATGAACTTATTAAAAATGCAATTTAACGCATTTCAAGAAGATTGAGGTTAAGAAAAAAAAAAAATTGAAAACTGGTACAGAATTATAACCCGTCGTGTTTCAATCAAGAGCGTAAAGCCAACTAGGTATATAAATTTTCTAAAATAGCGGCAATGTAATCGCTAACTGAGACGAAACAATTAAATTTTGAAATTAAAATGTAAGATTTATGCCAATCGGTGATGGTGGCGGCGGCACTGGTAGCACTCTCTCTCCCTCTGTAGTAACCACCACCCGTTGGGATGCGTTCGATGATTGTTTGAGCTGCTTATAATTGAAGGTGCAAGAATATATATGGCACACCACCTGAAGTTGCGGTATATTTAGATTCGTTACATCATCAAAATATGTTGATGGAAATGCAATGAAATGCACATACAAAATGTCAGAAAAATGTGCTGCTATTGAAGTTAAGTGATGTTGGCAGTTAGTGTTATGTCGCAATAATGGAAATCAATCTCTTAAGATTTTACGCAGATATGTTTTTTCTCACAGAAAAACTTAAATTTTTTTTATGTGAAACTATTATTTAAAAACAAAAAAATATTCTGTGAACATCGGCATTTACTTTTAACGGCAATTGATAAAGCGCTATATTCTGTAAAAAATGTCATCATGAACAAAGTTTTATGGGGCCTATACGCCATAAGTCGTATCGGAACTTTGGCTTGAAACACTGTAGTTTGAGTGCAAAATTTTAAAGATAAAAATTAACTAAAAAAAGATAAGAAAATTTAATATAAATTGCAAATTTTCATTTAGCGGCAATTGCGCAAATTTTTTATTCTTGTAAAATGCCTTAGATTAAACATAATTGCCTAAGACATACTCATCCTAAGTTGCATCGCAGTTGATATATAGATGATTGAAGATATTTGGCAAAAGTTATTTACAGAAAATTTACTTTAAGAATTAAAATTTATGTATTTTAAAGCAATAAAAAAAATTATTGAAATTATTATATTAAAATATTGTATATAAAACACTTCAGACTTAACAAAATTGTGTAAAAAAAATATGCACTGCATTGCAATGGAACTGAGATATAAAAGTTTCCGACAAAATATTTCAAGAAAAATATTAACTACTATCTTGAAAACGAAAAATTGCCCAAGTTCAACCTTAGCACCAATAATAAAGCTAATTAGGAGCTATAAAGTAAACCTATTGTCAAAATAAAAATCCGTTTTTTTTTTACCTTAAATGTGTTTGACGGTCAAACGGGACCCATGGAAATGCCTTTATAATTTAAGATGAAGTTTACATATTTAGCAAGCAAAAATGTGATATAATACGATTATGAGAAAATTCTATGCTCCCATTTTTATCACATAATTTTAATTTAGCGGCCATAGTTCAAATTTTACATTCTTGTAAAATGCTTCATTCAAAACATAATTGTCCAAAGTCTACATGCCCTAAGCTGCATCGGGGCTGATATATGAAAGACTGAAGTGCTAGCAAGCATTTTTTACAAAAAACTTTAATATTTGTTCATATTTACGGATGTTTGTAAAGCAATAAAAGAAAAAACGGCGGGTTGCACTCCGGGAGTGCCGAAAGAAGTGAAAACAAATCGTTTAATGGCAAGTTAGTGTGTTAGTTGGTATGTGTGCGTTTTCTTTTTATATGGCAATGGAATGGAGGACAAAAACGGAATATGTATTCAAATTTTACTCTCGCTCTCATTCTCAATTTGTCAACGCAATAACGCGGAATTTGAAAGAAACAAACATGTAAGCATATCGTTGAATTAGAATGGAATGTGTCAGTTAGTGTGTTTGCTTTGCTTTTTGTCTTCCACTTGGAATATTTATTTAAAAGAAACAACAGAACATTCAAATTTTACTATCGCATTCATGACGGGGAATCCCGATGACGGTCGGTGTCACTTTTTTCCTCAGCTGCACAACGTGCCATAAGAAGTTTTCACTTCAAAAAATAATCAAAATTCTATGGGCGTTGAAGCATTTTTATTTAAGTGGCCAAACAATACATTGCGAGAAAGAACTTCAGAATTAAAAGTTTTTGGAAGTCAAATATGCCCAAAGTGGAATCGGAGAATCGGTGAAAATACGGAAGACGGAAGTGCTGTTGAAATTATTTCCATGTGAAATATAAATATAATATGAAATTGATGTAATTATTTATTTTGACATCATTTTGAGCAGCTGACTCACATGTGTCAGCGTTGTCACTTAGCAGCCATTGTTACAATTTTGTATTCTAGTAATTCATTGAAAAAGTAACATAGTTGTCAAAAGCGAATAGGCACTAAGCTGCGTCGAAGTTGAAATAAAGTAGACTGAAGTTCTTAAGTAATTATGTATGTATTTCTCTTAAAAAATTTTAATGCAATTTAATTTAATACATTTCCCAAATGGTTAATACATGTCATTAGAAATAAAAATCCCTATGAAAGTTGGCAATATTTTCTTATAGCAGCACTTTAGAATTTACAAAATTGTGCTTTAAAAAATAAGCTTTGAGTGGTATTGCAACTATTTGCAAGAAAAATGATGAGTGATCGACGGAATTCATACATGTATGCATTTATTCTAAGCTAGCCAAATTTCTATGTATGTTGACATCAGTCTAAATAAGCGGCCATTGTTCAAATTTTAAAAAATTGAAAAACATTTCCAAAGAAACATTATAATCTAGGGCAATAAAAGCTAAGGTACATCGGAGCTGATATAAGAAACACTAAAACTCTTGACAATAATAAATAAAACTGATTCATTTTCTGCAGACATAGAAACCATTTTTTTTCAACAATCATTGAGCACACACAACATTTTTGTAAAATGCTTTTAAATTAATTAAGTGACCATAGACAAATATGCTCTAATTTGTATCACAACTAATTTGTAGAAGACACAAGTGCTACAAAAAGTGCTATTTTATTATAAAATCAAACTCACATACATATATGTCATGCAGTAACAAGAACTAAAACGAAAAGTTATTAAAGTGAGAGCAAGACGAGATATAACAAGACTTGGGCAAGATATATGAACAAATTCTCATTAAACATACTTAAAATCTTTTAAGAGAATATCAAATATCAAGTATGCAAAAAAATGCCAACATACAAGTATGTGCTTATACATTAACTGTCAAAAAATTTTCAAAACTGACAGCTACATTGACAGCTTAAAGAGCATAGATAATTTTTACGATATCTTAAAGTACGCAAGCCATTAAAATATTTCACCTCATTTGAGTAAGAAAAAAAATAATTAATGCAATTAAAATAAAATTAGTTTTATTTGTTCGGGCTGCTTAAAAAGCTATTAATACAAGCTTCTGCACAGTTTAAGCTCTCAAAATTTGACAGCTTAAACGATACCGCCTTAATGTGGCACGCATATGTTCAAACAAAAAATTTAGCTTGACAGTTGATAGCCAAAAAAAGACCAAAAAAATTAAATGTTTCAGTTGGACTTTGAATTGGAGTTTAAAAAACAGCCTTTGTATCGCAACACTATTTTAAAAATTTAGTTTTTTTTTTGTGTTTTTGCATTGCTACTCCGCGATGTTGATGATTCAGCCATTGACCTAGAGTTGACTACCAATTGTAGGGGAAAAAAGCGTCTATTCAAGCATGAGATCAAACACACAAAAGCCGCCGAAATTCATAGAAATTATGAGCTTCATTCAACTGTAACTTCTTTTGTTGGCCTTTTTTGTTTTGTTTTTGTTTTACGACTTCGCTTCATATACACAAGCCTATTTTTTTTCTAACTAAAATTTTATAGTTCATTTCATAAAAGTTCATCACGAATCTTATTTTACACGCACTGGCGCCGTTGAACAAACAAAATTGTCGCTTTTAAGGCAACGATCATAATTCACGAAACACCATACCATGTTGACTGTTTGAGTCGGTGTGCTTGCTCCAAAACCTTCATTGGGCCATTCTGCTTAAAAGCTGGTAAGACAGCCAATGGCGATCGATATCGGTGCATGCAGGCAAATGTTCGTTAAGGAAAATGCGTAAAAAAGGTCCGGAAAACTTATGGGTGTAACATGCAACGCTGTGCGTTCCACAATGAACTTTTTACGTGTCGGAAACTTTCATCGAGCATATTCCTCGTCTTCAGGGTGTAAATGGTAAAATTTAAATTACTCTAAGAAAGTTGAAGGTCTTATATACGAGTACATAAAATCCCTTTCAGTGCAATAGAAATATATTACTGCTTTCGTTCAAACTTATAATATCCATCCAAATGCCTAACTGGAGTTACGGAGAAACTTTCCGATTTGATATAAACTATAAGAAATCGACGGATTTAGCATACTAAAGTCTTTTGGTATCTGTTTTACGAGAGAATGCCTTCAGGGTTTTTTTTTTGTCTCTAATTTTTGGAGTAATTTTTCATTGATTTCTGTAAAATATGCTTCTCTTTTTATGGAGATTTACAACTGTTTTCTTATGAAGGCATTCTCAGCCATACGTTAAGATAAACATTGTCGAAAATATATGAGCACAGGATTCTTTTGTGAATACATCATGTCTATGGGATACCTATTGTTACAAAAATTGCCGGTACCTACTTATGGAAAAAGCTTTAAAAAAAATTGGTAAGAGTAAATGAAAAGTTGCAATAATAATGGCGTATTCACAAGCAGATTAACTACAAAAAACGCCATAGCTCAAATCATCTTTTTGGATTTCAAATGGATTATAGAAAAAGTAAAGATGAGTAAGATACTGCACACCATTTGGAAAATATTTTTAAGCCAAATCATGCAACACATTTCTTCAGGTTTCTTATAATTTTTTTATGTAGCATCCTATCGAAGCTCAAAGTAATGTTTTCATATGAAAAACCTCCCATATTTAGAGCATAACGTCAAATTGAATTTCGTGCAGATCATGAAACAATTTAACACATGCACCATATTGTAAACTCAATAAGAAAATGCTTTAAAGACATCGGATTTTTTCAACCCCAACAAGTACTTGAGATGTACTTGCTAGGACGTAAACTCAAATTAAAGTACAACCATTAAGCATCCCATAACTTTTACATAGATGCAGGCATACTACAAGACAGCGTTCTTGTTCCAGTACTAAATATACTATTTGCTTCGGGTCTACACGAGGCCAATCTCAGATGTGAAAACAACCCAAAAAAAAAAAAACAGAGACAACATCCCAGTCAGCATTTTATGAAATTTCCGATCACATTCGAGTCTTTTTCGAGTCCTCTGTCTGATTAAAATGATCATAAATGTGCTCATTTTCTGATCATAAATGATGCTTTTGTCGGGAGAAAATGGTACCCTATCCGCGACTCTTTTTGAAGAGTCGTTTATGACCCGTTTTTCTGATCAGTTTCGACTCATTTTCGAGTCATATTTCTAATCATTTGCGAGTCATATTTTAGTCATATATCTTATCACTTGCGAGTCTTTTTCGAGTTATATGCGAGTATTTTTCGAGTCATATTTTAGTCATATTTCTTATCATATGCGAGTCTTTTGCAAGTCTTATATCAGTCATATTTCTAAGCATTTGCGAGTCTTTTTTGAGTCATATTTCTAATCATTTGCGAGTCATGTGACTTAAATTTTTTCGCATTCACTTTCCTTGGCGAGTCCTTGCAGTTCTTTTTATAACCATTAGCCCTATATGCATAATTTTACTTATTGTTAAATTATTTATATATTATCTACTTCTAGTAAAGTTATTATGAACTACAAAACAGAACACAATTCAAAATACATTTTCAAGAATAAGTTCTTAAGTCATATTCGAATCATTACGTAGATCAAAAAGTGTTTGTTACTGTTTTCCTGTGCAATCAGTTTTAGATCATTGGGTAGATCGGAATGTGATTTTTGGATTTTTTTTTATTTTTTTTTCTCAGTTATGACTTGTAATCACTTTTTAGTCATAAATAGTAGTCAAAAATGACTCGTATAGATGTTTTAAAAAAAAATGATCATCTAAATGCTAGTTGGGTTTTTTTAATAACTGATCAACAAAAAATGAAAGCTTGAACATGAAGTAACATATAAGATTTAGATCTATTAAGCAGTTACTAAACCATCATGGATGTAGGGTATTCAACTATGAGGAAGCACGAGAGCCACAAACATTGATTTAATCCAAAGCCCACAGTAAAAAATTCTAATTCTGGTGTCAGTGCTTCATGGCTCACAATAAATTGGTATCAGGTTTTTCTGAATATGGAAAATATTTAAGAAAAATTAGAGGTTGAAAAAAATTTAACTATTCGAAAACGTTGAAAAATGTTGTATTCACACATTACAAAGGCTGAATAATTAAAAAAAAAAAATTACGGAAAATGTTGAGAAAGTCGAAATCGAAAAAATATGGGAAATATTGGAAAAAAGTTGAAAGATGTTGAATAAGTCGAAAAAAATATGGAGAATGTTGAAAAATGTTGATACTGTTGAAAAGGCTAAAAAAGTTGACAAAATATGGAAAATGTTGACACTGTTGAAAAGGCTAAAAAAGTTAACAAAACATGGAAAATTTTAAAAAAAATTGAAAGAGGTTGGAAAAGATGTGTTGAAATGTTTATAAGTCTTGGTAAATTCGATTAAATCGAAAGAGTTTGAAAAAGTCAAAAAGAAAGGGAAAAATGTTTAAAAGGTTGAAACAGTCAAAAAATGTTGAACTATGTACATACGAGAAATACTATATAATGAAAAACTCTCAAAAAGTTTAAAAAGACGGACAAATATGGAAAGTGTTGACAAAAGTTTAAAGTTAGAAACTCGAAAAAATATGAAAAATTTTGAAAGAGATTGAAAAAATCAAAAAGAAAAAAAAAATTAAATAAACATATTAAAAAAGTCGAATGCCTCGCCCATTTTAAAGATTCCGACTAAATTTGGTTCAACAAATTATATTTGTGATAGGCGTCCGCATACCAAATTTTACAATAGGTCGTTTAAGTTGAAGGATATATCGTAGTTAGTCATAAAATGTATGACCGTGACACACCCACAGGTAGAATCCAGCCAAAAGAACCTGACTATAGAATTATATAATTTTCAAAATGTTGGTGTGTGTTGATTTGCAAAATTTTCTTTGAACCTTACGATTATTTTCCGTAGCATTATACCGTAACTGAAATCAAAGAAAAATACTTCCTTCTCTTCGACAATTTGTTTTCGAGCCAAACTCTGAGTAGCTTTAACGAAAAATTTTTGAAGAGAAAAATTTTCTACTAACTTGAAGTAAGATTGTGCAAATGTCAACTTTTTTGGAATTAGCTATAGCCCTATCTACATTTCGTTTCTAAGTAATATTACCTTGTATTCTATTTCTGCCTTGCATTGGGTTACTATTTCGTAATAATTTAAGGCATTTGTTTCCCCTCCTAATGTTTATACTATGACTCTTCACTCACTTTTTGTTATTGTACCTACTTGTTGCCAAAAACCCAAAGGGTATATTGTTTTTTTTTCCGAAGAGTGTAAAATATAGTTATCGTATACGTTACTTTTTTTTTAAACGTTTTGTTCAGTTTTGCTATTTGTTTATATTTATTACATCACGATTTTTACTTCAAGTTTTTCACTGTACCTCATCTTCTTTAGTGTTGTGTTTTTGTTTGAATTTTTTAGATTTTTTTATTTTGGTTTCATGTGGTTAACTTTGTACGTTGCGCTATTTTTTAACATATCTGCTTGTACTTTACTTATGTGCGATATATCTTTGGTTTTCAGATATTTTTTTTTCAGCTTGACGGATTTTTTTTTAGTTCTGCACCATTTGTTTATTTTGTCTAATGTTTCATAGAGTGGCTGTCCTACTCACTATCTGACTGGCTGTCGGTTAGTCTATTTTCTTTAGTTGTCTACAATATCTGTGCAGCTGGTTTTCCGAGAAATTTTCAAGCTATTTGATTTAGTTGAAAATTTACTTTGATAAAATGTATGGTGTATTTTTGAAATGCTAAAAGTGAATAGTAATCATATATTTACTATTTTTGTGTTATCGAGTTACCTATGAGAAGAATTAGTGAGTGCTTTAGAACAACCCAACTTATGATGTAAGGATGTAATAAGCTTTAAAATGGACACATTTAGAACAGAATATGATATCACAAAACATTGTAAAACAATCAGATTTTATGAAGAAACTAAGGAACTGACCTTTGTTTCTGTTTTTAAATCATCCAGAACTTCTTGGAAGAAGGAAATAAGTTTTTGAGGCATCTAGCAAGTACAGTGCAAGCTAAAAAAATATTCTAATAATTTAAATTTTCTCAAAATCCATACAACTGCAAAAGCAGTTTATGGACCGAAACCTCATATGGTGAATATTAAAATGCCACTCTACATGAAGAATTTTAAAATGCTGACCCATCGTATAGTGTGCGCCATTTTAGGGCCATTAACGAGTTAAGAAAGAATGATTCTAGAGATTTTAAGACACCTCGAATATACAGGTATAAATTGATATCTCTCTAGAAGAAATGACATTTATATTCAGCCTGGATTATATTTTTATGATCGAATTCTTGACGTCAATTCCTTAGAGCAAAGACCATAGTCTGATTGGTTTGGATCGATTCATTAAGAAACTATAACTTCTTCTTAACAGAACTTTTCGGTTCCTGGTAAATTTAGATGGGATGCAAGTTTTGTAATCTGCCGAAAGTGAGATTATCGTAATAGTTTAGTCAAACTTAGTGAAAACAAAGCTTATAAAATAATAGTTGAAAGTCGTACACCTCGAAAGTATCATTGTCAGATCACCGCAAAGTTTCCCTACGTCTAATGACATAGTATTTTTGATAGGAGGTACATAGAGAAATAACCGATACAGCATGTGTAATGAAAATTGACCAAAAAACAGAGTCAATACGATTTGACCTTGATATTCATAGTAAGTTAGTAGGGCAAATTTTTCGTTTTTATTGCATAAAATTTTTTGAGATTGTAATCAAGGAAAACATCGAAAAAGTTTCTTCGCCAAATAAACCATGAGAAAAATGTTATTATTGAAATACTCAATAATTTTTGTTTTTAGTTCGCTACTATTTCTCTACTAATATCCTTAAACTACTTTAGCTGCGTAGGACTTATAGAAAGGTTCATATTACTATTTAGATTTCTGATCTTTGTTTTATGTTGTCGGTTTGGCATAACATTTGCTACTACTTGTTGCTATGAAAATTTGGGTATTCCTTGAAACTATCAGCCTGGGAGTTTGAACAAAGCGCTGATTAACAAATTCTTTAGCAACTTCCTAGATTGTATGTTCAATCCACAAACTCAGTTGAGTAGAATAGCCGCCTTAATCAAGAGTTTATACAAGATTTCGTCGTAAGAGAGCGTCCGAAAAGGACTATGATTCAGAAGCATAAAATGACACTGATTGGACATTTGATTGACACAATTTGACATTTGAGACACAATTTGGTGTACGTTCAAACGGTGTATGATTTTTATATATAATGGAGTAAAGGAAAAACAACAACAAATGTACATTTCATATAGAGCAATCAAATATAATTTGTTATATTTTAACAAAGTGTTTTCTCAGTGTAGTACTTTTGTATGCACCTTTACCCATATATTTCTGTTTCAAATATGTGCCAAAAATTTCAATTTAAACAAGTTTTTAATCAAATTTATTTGTAATGAATTTGGTCAAAAAATTTTCTATCACCACAATATTTCACGATATTTTATATTAAGTTCTACGGTGAAAAAATGCAAAATAAGAAGATTTTTGCTTGCAGAGGAGTCGTCATGCCAATATAGTTAATGTCTTACGTTTTAGCTTGCACTGAAGATGTCAGTCATAGTGGAAGCCTAACTACATTTTGTCTACCCTTAGTTTATTTTACGACATGTTCACATATCGAATTTAATAATATATTCTGAAATACAGCGTGGTCACTGAAAAACTGAAGGTTTTGAAAAAAAGTTAAAGTTTTTTAATTTTTTAGTTTTTGGGTGTTCTTTTTCTCCGGGAAAGAGATTCGCTTCGCATTTTTCCGGGAAGAGATTCTGGGCATACTGACGCAGTGAAAGCTTTACGGTAAAGTATCCTTGAGGGATCATGGAATGGGATATATGTGCAGTTGAATATTTGGCTATAATTGTCCTCGCTTTGCTCAACTGGACATAGCCAGCGCATCATTTCAGTAGATTATAAAACGGAATTTAAAAATGTTTCTATATGAGATCCAAGTCATACTATCCCAAGATAATCAGTAGCGACTTCAGTACGTCATTCCATTTCTAAACTTAGCCCATTTAAAATTAAGCCGGTTTATAAACAAAGAACATATGAAAGTAGAAATGCTTTACAAGTTATATCAGGGAACAAAGTATTTACTGATCATTCTATCATTTGAATGTATGAATTTTACTTTGATGTACATTGATGTCAAATGTCGCGCATCGCTGCGTAATCGCGTGAAGAACCGAATGTAACCCATATATTTGTACCTATTATAATTTCAGGTGCAGTCCAACAGCTACATATATGGGTCGAGTTAAGATCTCAACCTTTACTTTTTTCTCAGCCGATTTCTAATTTTGCAATGATGTTGCTCACACCTTTTTTTGCAATGAGACAACGTCCTAATTTAAGTCATAACAACAAATATATATTGAACTATTGTTAGCAGATGTGAACATTTGTGGACTAGACTGGATGCTCTATTTCAATCTTGCTTATAATAAACAAATTATTCTACACATACTATAAAATATAATAAACAAATTAGTTTTTGTGTTTTAATTTTCCAAATCGTAACTTCTTCGAAAATAAAAGCAACGAACACTATCACGCAACATTGAATTGCAAACAAATGAAAAAATCTATTAAAATAATAAATAGGAAAACTACAATAAGTCTATTAAAAAATTTACAACTTTATTGAAATGTATCCCATGGCGTTGGCAATGCACGGCGGTAAAATAATATTTTTGTTTTAAGCGAAAAAAATATAAAAGAAAAAAAAAGTTTAAACAAACTAATTAAGTATAAGCAAGATGTTGCAGGCAATTTTGCAAACTGTCTAAAGATGAGTAATCACATATTAGAAAACAATTGGCTGCCGCGTACGAAATTATTGTGTGATGCCAATATTGGCTTAACCGAAAGTGTATGTATAATATGAGCAAAAACAATCCAAAAAATCGATAAAAAAATAAAAAATTATAAAAGATTTTATACACATTTAGTTTTTGAATAAAACGGCCTAAGTATTAAAAATAAAATATTGGTAAGGTTTGGAATCGTTGCTTACAGCTTCCTCTTGGGACATAAGTTGTGTTATACGCAAAAAATCATATATAAAAATTAAACACAAAAATGAGCACAAAATTGTGTTAAAACAACAATGTGCACCACCCAATGAGAAAATTTGGAAATGATTCTATTTAGAGCTACAATGGATCTATAAAGAAAAATTGAATACAAACACCAATACGATAGAAATTTAAGTTGCTTAAGTGTACATTTAGCCACAACTTTGACTTGGGATAGTCTCAAATTGTATTTTGAAGTTGTATGGTATACTCAAACTTATCAATAAGAAACTAAGTTTTCTCTTATTCGAAGTGAACGTCAAGACTTAAAATTTTGTGCTATAACACACTGGAGGTGTTCGGCGGGAAAGAAACATTGGTTATGTTCGACAAATCCATTAATAGTCCATGAAAAGTAGAGTTTTACATTTTTGTTCTTTCATTCGGTCATTAGCCTGTGCCATCCAAGCAGTTTTATTCCAAAACGAATGAACTGGCATCAACTTTGTATCGATGTTCTTAAAACAACGCGGTGTTTATGTTTTACAGATGACAAGTGGCTTTTAGAATGTACCATCTGCAAACGCACATAACATGACTCTTAATCTTTCTTTCGACATTTTACCGCCTGAAAATTTTTCTCCTTTGAACACCATGTCCTTTGAACAGTTTCGTCGCAATGTCTTTTTCATCATAGCCAGCAATGATCGTCAACATTTTTTTTTTCGTAAAAAATAATGAGAACCAACCAAAAAAAAAAATCCTGCAACGTTTTTCACTTGGACACAATTTCGCTCGAGACTCATCTCATCTTCTTATTGGAAGGTTCCCTTACGTTCTCTTACTGGCAGGATAATTCTTATGATGTTCAAATTGCGGTTCTATCAATGTCTTTATTTTTCTCTTATAAACAGGTGTCTCTAATTGACAAGTTTGAGTGTATTTTAAATTACTCTATTTTGCTCACATTAAACACTTTTCTACTTTGAATCATTATGAATGCACTTTAACTTAATATGATTCTTTTTGAATCCATAGTAAAAATGTCTCTCTTCCATTTATACAATTTTGGCAAAATTATAAGCGTTATTGGTTCAATAAAACATAAAATCATTGATTTTTTCCAACAGTGTACCTTACACAAGCTATTCATTTGTTATTTGTCACTAATTGTACTAAGTGAAAGATTAGTTTATTTGAGATTTACGACTAACCAACTCCTTTTATTTCTGATAGAGGTTATTTAATCCTTCCTAAAGAATTTTACGAAACGTATACGTAGAAGAACATTTTGTACATGAGATAAGCAACTCATCATTCGTATTGGAGATAGCTCTGAATTCACAATTCATTTATTTATTGCCAAATTCCACAGTAAGGTACAACCTCCATTGCCATCAATTCACCAAGTTCCCATGGAACTACGATCAGAATACTTGTGAAATTTACTGCATTCAGACTTTTTAGTGCTGTGATTACAGTACCTGGGACCACGTTTTTACCAATGCGAATACAGTGAAATTCCCCATTACGGACAGCCCACATAACCGGACAGCTCCCATAACCGGACATATTTCAGCGACACTCACTAACTTTTCCATACAAAATTAATTCCGATAGCCGGACGCTCCAATAAACGGATAAAAATACTGCGAGGGTGGGTGTCCGGTTATGGGGAATCTCACAGTATCTCATTTGAGAATGATTTTCTAATACAATACAGCGATAAAAAGTTTTAGTTTCTTGGCAAAAAAAAAAAAAAATAAGAGGGTATGCGAAATTGTAAGTTAGCCAAATCGATTTCTCGAAAAGAAGCTGATATACTAATATTTAGTCATAGAATAGAAGACAATTTAATGTAGACACAGATGATTTTTAGGTTCCCAAAAATCTTAGTAGTAGCCATTTACATTTTGGTGGCATAGAGAAGTCGTTCGATAAATCCTCAAAACTTTTTTTCTACAAGTTACTCCCTGTGGTCCAAAAGGCGGTAGTGAAAAGTACGATACACAAGATGAAATTTTTATAAATCATTGCATTATAATCATCAAAATTAACTTGCAGTTAAAGATTGGCTCAGCACAGAGGAATATTGAAGAATAAGTTCATGCGATGATTTTAAAGTTAGTAAAGTCTTAAGAAAATCTAAAGTAAATATTTAATATATAAGCTGCTAGTAATACAAATGTTAAATTTACTTTTCGAAAAATAAATATCGATCTTATTCAGCTATTACAATTCCAATTGATCGTTACAAAAACGTTGTTTTCTAAACATCAATGGAATTCAATTGTCTCCTAATGTGGCGAGATAACATCTATATTGTTTTGAAAGTTATAAACTCACAGTCAGCGATCAACATGATCGCTTATTTATTTTAAATACATATGATTTAATCAATTCAATAAAAAATCATTAAAACTATGGTAGAGATAAGCATAAAATACAACGTTACTGTGAGATTTCCCATAGGAAAGAAAACAATCAATGAACGCTTATGTCGAAACTGAGCATAACGATCACAATAAACACAACAATCACTAAAATATCACCGATCACTGACAATTTGAACTTTTATAGCAAAAGATCAACAAGATAATCTTGATGGCTTAGAAAAAAGAAAAGCCTTTCTATTATGCTTAAGTTATAAAGAAAACAGCCATTAGTTGTATAAAGTTATAGAGTAGAAATTGGGAACGAACGTAACAAATTCTACGAAAGCTGTCGTTAAAGAAAATTAAGTTGGTATGAAAGTCAGCAAAAGAAATTCAAAATTATCAGAGGTAGAATTAACTGCATAGGATGCAATGCATCTAAGAAAAGACCAAAACCAATAATTGTTTAAGTTCCTTAAAGGCTTTGATGGTGGTCCGAACGGAAACGTATGATCAAGCAAAAAACAACAAGAAAAAAATATAGGAAAATCTTGCAAAATAAACTGATTGATCTATAAACTATAATCTAGGAGATGACTAAGAAAGAAATAAAGAAAGAAAAACTAAACAAAATGCAAATAAAATTATTGGCCACATGGTTGGAGGCGGAAAATGAATTTAGCAGCAAGATCAGCATACCGTGAGAGAGAGAGAGCGAGTGAGATTGCAAGAAAGGAGTAAAAAGCATTGTGAGAGATCAGTAAGAAAACTTTTGACCAGACGTTTGTGAGACATTCAGTCAAAGTACGTTCGCTCCAACAGTTTGATGGATAAGTTTTCAAGAGATCATCGACAAATCGATCAGCGTGAATAGTTGGCAATGCTGTGTAAATAAACAGCAGGAGAGCAAACCAAAAAAAAAAAAAAAAAGAAAGAAGACATTTAAAAATGTTACTACAGTGCTGTAAATCTTATTATTTGCATGTTTATAGCTTGTTAAACAAAAAAGAGCTGTAACTGAGGATCAGTTGAGGATCACCTTAAGATCGGCATAAAACCATAGAAGAACGGCAACTTTGTGGTATGCATTTTTCTTAGGGATCACTAAGCAACAACTTTAAGTAGCTACAACCAGTTACAAGAACAACAAAAGAAACAACTAAAAATTCCAACTGCAACATTATTGACAGTCCAAACTGTCTGCCAAAGTAATCAAGTGGCTCGAGGTTAACAAGACAGGCGATTAAGTGATTTTTCTTAGCTTATACTGATCGTCCGTCGAACGGTAGCTCTCGCTCTTTCCCATTGATCTTTTGCTTATTGCTTGATCTCTACTGATCTTGCCAAGTTGTGGAGTTAAATGCGTTTGCTTATTTTTACTTTGTCTTCTTCGTTCATTTATATTTTCAAGATTCATTTGATTTACCAACAAAAGTCAAAAGATTTTGCCTGAAAATTAAGCTGCCACAGCCAAAGGCGCTACTGGGCTTTTTTACTTTTTGTTCGTGCAGCATCCGTTTCTTACGCTTCGTAAATGCAATGGGAAGAAACATTTGCTTAGCGATTAGCTGTAGTAGCATAGTAGTAAAAAATATTGAAAAAAAGGGAACTTGTTCAACAAGTTCCTTCAACTGCGACTCCTCAGAGTGGTTGTTAGAAGCTGCTAAGCTACGCTTCGGTAAACAAAAAAAAGGAGCTTAAATAAATTTCGAAGTAGGTTATTAAGTTGGCGCTACAAAAGTCAGCATGTGTAGTTTTTATTTGCTGGCAGTAGCTGGTCATTATGGTCCAGGTCGGCTTTTGCATCGTTAGTTTTAATTAAAAGTGACAATTTTTTTTTTGCCTTACCCTAGCAGTCTTAAACAACTTAATTAGCAGCGTTGCTTATTTAAAATTGATTTTATTGCCCATATATTTTATTGAATCTGGTGAATTTTTCAATTTAGTGGATTATATTTTATGCTACGGGACATTTATGGCAAAATGAAATTGATATTCATTATTGTTTAATATATAAAGATCTAAAGTTTGTGGATGCTATTAAAAAAGAAACCATAAAACATTTCAATAGAATTTTGGATGGTCAAAAAAAAAAAAAAACTAAAATCCTTTCACATGTTTTTGTCAAATAATTGTTTGAGCTTTTTTTTCATCTTGAAAAAATATTTTAAAATTTATAAAGAAAAATCGGCATTTAATCAGCTGTAAAAGGGATACAAATTTTTCTTCCACATAAACATTTGCTTGAATCGCTATATTGAAGAAGCCATTTCGGTATGTGTGACCAAATACTGTATAACATTTGGTAATATACTCTGGAAAAAAAACAAAAAGTGGGCATATTTGGATTAGTGGGCTTGGCACTTCTTATACAAGGAATCAATTTAAAATTCTATATAGAGAGAGTGAACTGATTGCTTCCTTAAAATGACAAAATGAGTGTTTCCTAAAATTAAACAATTTGTTTCACATGTATCGTAATAAATATTTTTTGAAACAAATATCTTAGCATCTGCAGTGCTTTCTGAACAAAATAAAATCGAATACACGCAATTATGTTTTTACACGATTTTGATTTAACACGGTCTAGATTCGTCGATTTAGCACGATTAAAAAAAGCTATTTGATTGATACTTTAAAGAAAAATATTTTTACTAACCGTAATCTTTTAGAAATTTAGTTAAGGAATTGGATTAGAAGGTTAATAGGGTTGAAGGATATGGAACTAATACCTTTTTTTCCTATGGATGCACAAACATGCTTCATGTCTTTTTTTACACGGTTTTGTCTGGAACATACCGTGTAAAAACAGAATTAGGTGTACATGTATTTTATGTTGTTGAAGAACAAACATTTTCTTGCATTCTTTTAGTTGTTAAAGAAGGTTAGATTTAAATTGTCAAATTAAATGCAACCGTAAAAGTGGTTCATGTCAAGAATAAACAAAACAACTACACATATAAGAAGAAAAAAATAATTCTGAGTAGAGAAGGAATATAAATCGAATGTAAGTTAGAAGAAAAGACAATAAAGAAAGACGATCGAAGCAATGTGTGAAGAGAGACGGTATTGGCGAGGGCGGGTGGAGCCCAATAGTGAAATCAGAGATATGTATATAAAGTAGAATTCGAAGTAATTAAGTCAAAAACTTTATTTCTGGGCTATTTTATGCATTTATTTTAGGGACACTTAAACTAATCTTTACTTTATATGAAGAATGGTGGAAAAAATAGGGCAATTCATCAAGTAATTTTGGATTATTTGTTTATTTCGGAAAAAGAGTTCAAAACTTATATGGAAACAGAGAGATAAAAGTCATCCGTAAATGCGATATAAAATTTCGGGTAATTTGTTCTTACTAAATAACGCCAAAAGCTTGGAATTATGAAATTTTTCGGACGATTTTCTTTTTAAGATATAATTAGTATTTTTAAGGATTTTTTATTTAGTTGGCATTATTTTTAAATGTTTTCAGTGGGTGTAGGTAAAACCGCACAAATAATTTTCACCCAAAATAAATTAGTTCTGAGCCTTCATTTGTAAGAAGACTTGAGTTTTGGATCAAGATGAACAGTTTAACAATTTTTTTTATAGAATTATAGTAAACCTGTTATGGAACCAAGAAGTTGTAATCACCAGATAGGCTTGGATATCCTTAAAAATATTAAAATGCAACGAATCGATAGAATGTAAAAAAAAGAGAATTGCTTTAGAACTTCCGAAGCGCATTGCGTAGTGCTATAAGCCTTCATTCCGCCATTTTGTTTTTTTGAAATTTTATTTCATTGTATTCAATAAGTAACTTCAAAACCGTAAATTTATCAATTTCCACAAAAATATAATGCCTTAATGTAACACTTCCGGTTTGTCATTTTCACTAATAGCGAAAAACAACATTTTACGGACTTTCATTAAAGATTGTTGCATGATAGTGACAGAAAAGAATCGAAGTAACTTCAAAACATTTTCAATCTTCTTTTTATTTTTTGGATACAATAGCCGTGTTTTATTGGGTTTGGTTAAACCAAAATTTCATACAAATGCGTGAACCAGCTAAATTTCCAATTCCATTTGTTTAACTTTTTTTGTCTTTGCTAAGGTTTGAAGCATCATAGACACAAACCTAAAATAATCAAAAATAAATGACAACTGTGGTGGAATTTTGAAGAAGCGTTCTAAAGTAAAGCGAGACCTTGCATCCAGTCAGTGCTAGACAGAAATATTAAAATAGAAACACATAATAAAAATAAAAACAGTGATGAAACAACAGAGAACGAAAAGAAAACTTTGGTATTAGCGTATGCGACACTATAAAAACAGTTTGAAATGATTTGACAGCAATAATTTGAAAAAAAAAAATTATGTACTAATACATGAGGCCCCTTACCGCTCTAGGCCCCGTTCAACCACGCGACCATAAAGTCGGCTCTGGTTTTGAAATAGAATTTCTGTCAAATACTGTCGTGCCACCTGTTGGGCAAATGCAGAATTATAAAAGGTTAAACTTATGCGTTTTATTCACTTTTAGGTCTAACCGAAGCGAATAAAACGCGGTTAATGTTTGAGTAGTTTTGCCAATTTTTAGTACATGTAATACCAACAAAATACGCCCTAATGTACATATTGACGACCAATGATTTAGCAGAATTCACTATTACTAGTAAAGGCGCTATCATCGAATGCATACAGAAGCATAGAAGCGAAATCTAAGATTTTTCAAATAAAACTAAATCGTTACATAAAATGCTAAGTTTGTGTTTTCAAATAATATTTACTATATACAAATGCAACAATTTTAGTACGCTATGTTAGCTTTCTCTAGCAAACATTAACCTTAACCCTAATGCCAAAGCAAGATTTGTAAGCCTTTTCAATAAGCGACATCATTTCAATCACAATGTACACTGTAATCATAAATCATGATGATCTTCAGCATCTGCGCATCAACCCATATGCTAATCAACACCGTCGTCATCAGCAATACCAACAACGATTCGATCGAGATGCAACTTTGCATGCCGCACAAATGTAAATAACCTAAAGTGATTGCACAGCAGAATCAAGATCTTCAAGCTCGTGGAATGGAGATGCAATCAGCAAGCTTGCATTTCTAGATCAAAGTCAATTTTCTGCAACATGCATCGTTTGCTTGCTTCATATTTGTTGTTGGCTGATAAGATCATTGAACATTGATTGCTTAAGATAAGCACAAACGAAACAGATTATAGCATTTACATACAAAACGTAAGTAAATAAAATGTAAAGTCAAGTGGATGCTTGGTAAATGGTTTGCAAATCACAGATGCACGATACAAGAAAACTTTGGGTTTCGTTTTTTTTATTTTTATTATGATTAAAATTTATCTCGACATATTGGCTTAGAAGGTATTACTACTCGCTGCAAAATAATAACGTAGAAAATTTATTATAGCAAAATAATTATTTTAATTAAATTAAAAATTTAATTAATTTTCTTCTTGAAGTATATCTGCGAAAATAGAAATAAATATATAAAAAATTTTACGACGAAAGACGTTTCTTGATCTAAAAATATGATGATTGAGAGGAAAAAAAACGAGAGCTCATAATTTTTATTGGCTTAAGCTTGAAGACTGTATTTGTATTTGACTGTAAGTATTTAAGCTTAAACTTGAAAATTAAACATATCACACATGTCCTCTGTAAGTTGATTTTCTTACAGCTACCGGAAATTCTAATAGTTACTTGAAGAAAGAGTTGAATGCCCATTTGGAAAGTTGACTTTTCTCTCCATATGGATAAACAAAAGATGCAGTTTTTCACGCACAGTAGTTCTTTTGTTTTAGTTTTGTTCTCAACTGCTGCTGGTAAATGACGGTTGGTATATTTACCAAGTAAACAACTTCACGAACAGGCGGTGTATGGCGATCTCAAAGATAAGAGAAAAAACAAAAATTGTTATCTGGAGCAGAGAACTTTTGTAAATATATGTAAATGTGAAGAAGCCTCAAATATGATATGAATTAAACAATGAAAAAAAAACAACAACAAAAACAACAGTATCTCTATTACAGTTATAGAGAGATAGCAAACATGACATTAAAGTGGTTATAAATAGTGGGTATGTGTCGTAATTAGTGTTTCACCGAGGCTACGAGGCAGCCTCGTTTTTGACTACGAGAACGAGGCGAGACCGAGGCGAGAACGAGGCGAGATGGAAAAATAAATTTTCCTCGCTTGACCGAGGCGAGGCGAGATCACACGGCACCTCGCCTCGGCCTCGCCTCGGTCTCGCCTCGTCCTAGCCTCGTTTTCGAAACCAAGAGCGAGGCGCGTTTTGACGAAATCTAAACTCGTAAGATTCATATGCAGATTCAAAATATGAATGTAATTTTTATAATAAAATCTATATTTAACTAATATTTTAGTATTTTATTTTGAGTAAACTACTTTGTTTTATTTTTAATCCGCATGTGCTTCTTACGAGTTCAGATTTGGTCCAAGCGCTAGTGCACAGAAGTGCTTGGATCGCATCAGCTTCTATGTGACTTCGCCTCGATTGATCAGTTAGGGAAGCATGTAAGGCTATGTAAGGCTATAAGCAAAACTGCATGATTGACTACACTGCATTGAAATTGATTTATTCTAATAGTCTTTCTAAGAACCGGTAAGGTGAAGCGAAACGCACAGGGTAATGCTAGTATATAAATAAAGATCAATATATGTATGTTCGTCGCTAATGGACTCCTAAACCGTTCAACCGACCGACGAAAGATTTGACATACATATATGTTTCTTATGATTTGGGATGCTCCGTAATATAGTTTACGAGAAATGGGTGATGCCACCCCCACATAGGAGAAAAACAGAATTCATCATATATTATCAACAACTTGATGCAGATTAATAAAACTTGGTATATTTATAAAAGGTAGAGGCACAACTAAGATTCAATTAATAAAATGGGCGGTACCATGCCTTCAATATAAGAAAAAAATTAACTTTATCATATCTCAATATCTATTTGACGTAGATAAATAAGATTTGGTACATATTTTGCTTATATATTGTAAAAGGTTCATAGCTTAGTTTGGCTTGGAAAAATAGGCAATGCGTCTCCTTCCCATATAAGAAAAGAATTAAATTTATCATATCTCATCCAATTCACCAAAAATAAAAACAGATATTTTATTTCTTGAGGCTTGATCAGCCTATCAGCCCTGATACATATATAATTTTTTATTTATTTTAATAAAAACCTCGCTTTTTTTACCGAGGTGCCTCGGCCGAGAACGAGGCGAAGCGAGGCGAGACGAGGCATGTGATGGCAAGATCTCGTCCGAGGCCGAGGCGAGGCGAGACTTAAATTTATAAAACGAGGCGAGACCGAGATCGACTAGAACCTCGCCTCGCCTCGGCCTCGGTGAAACACTAGTCGTAATTTAAGAAAAAAATTTGAACAATACTGTAGATATACTTTTGTTAACTTAAAGTTTCAGTGGTTCTGATAAGAAAGGAATTTTAAGAAATGTGTACACTTAAAAAGCTTATTAAACCTTGAACACATTTTTTGTTAAAGGGGAGATATCAAATAGAAAGAAAATGCAATTTTCTGTGAATGGACATTTTTACTGGCTGTAATGAAGTATAAGAAAATATTCGGTATTCCTATAAGAGTGACAGATTTAAATTTTGCGAAATATTTTCCCTTAAGGTTGGCAACTCTTAAGGTATCACACATGACTCTTTCAACGTTTTTCGGAATGCCCATCACTTATCGACTATTTCAAGTCATTCGAATTCTTCAACGTTTTTAAAATTTAATGTTTTCTCCATATTTTGGACTTTTTCAACATTTCTTTGATTTTTTCAACATTTTTGGAATTTTTCAAAATTTTCAACGTGTTTGAACATTCTTCGATTTTAAAAACATTTTTCGACTTTTCAAAGTTTTTCAACATTTTCTCAACATTTTGTCGAATTTTCAACATTTTCAACGTTTTAAACATTTTGCGACTTGTTCAACATTTTCAAATTATTCAATGATTTTATACACTTTCAATTTTAAAGGGATTTTGGAATTTTCAGAATTTTTGATTTTTCGACATTTTCAAAACTTTTCAACATTTTTGGCTTTTCAACGTTTTTTAACATTTTTTGGCATTTTTTTACATATGGGCATTTCCACGAAAACGGAAGTTTTTGTCCTGTGCGACTTACTTACTTACTTACTTGGGTGGTCATAACAACCCGTTACCGGGTTACGGCCGACCTCAAAAGCTCTCTCCAGGCGCCTCTGTTTCGCGTGCGCCTTCTCCAATCAGTCACATCAAGCGTGGATAGGGTTTCCTCGGCTTGGTCTTTCCATCGGAGGCATGGTCTTCCTCTTCGTCGTCGCTCAGCGGCTTCCACATCAAACACCTTTTTTGCCGGAGCTTCTTCATCCATACGCACAATATGTCCCAGCCAGCGCAGACGCTGGATAGTGATGCGCTTGACTATGTCAATGTCAGCGTAGAGCTCGTACAGTTCGTGGTTCAATCGAATACGGTAGTCGTCGCCGACGTGAACAGGACCAAAGATTTTGCGAAGAATTTTTCTCTCAAACACCCCAAGCGTGGCTGCATCAGTCTGCGACACAATCCATGCTTCTGCGCCGTAAAGTAGCACGGGTAAGATGAGCGTCTTGTAGAGTGTCAGTTTTGTCGGGCGAGAGAGGTCTCTACTACTCAATTGCTTACTGAGACCATAGTAACACCTATTAGCAAGAGTTAGTCTTCGCTTTATCTCCAGGCTGACATCGTTTTGAGTGTTTACGGCGGTGCCAAGATAGGTGAATTCCTTGACAACTTCGAAAGTATATTTGTTCGCAGTAACATAGGATCCAATACGCCGCGTCTCCCTGTTTGTGGACAGCATATACTTTTCTTTTGTCCCGTGCGACACCTTGGTTTTTTGCAACTATCTTGAAAACGAAAAATTGCCCAAATTCAAACTAAGCACCAATTATAAAGCTAATTAGGAGCTATAAGTTAAACCTATTGTCAAAACAAAAATCCGTTTAGTTTTGATTTTTTTTTTACTATAAATGTGCTCGACGGTTGAACGGGACCCATGGAAATGCCCAGATTCGACTTTTTCACTTTTTTTTTTAAACATTTTTGATTTATTATTAAATCGAATTTAGTCATTTGCAGAAACCGATATTCTTGTGAAATTTCACAGCTCGGTTAATGCTTTATAAACAAACATGACAAAGATAACAATTGAAACAATTTAACCTGGCAAATGACTGTAAATTCGATTAAATAATTTTCAATTAATTAATAATAATCAGTCAACTAACTATAAATAATATTTCTTCATTTTTGACTTATTCAACATTTATTGACTTTTTTCGACACTTATCGGCTTTATCAACATTCTTCGAGTTGTTAAACATTTTTTCGACTCCTTCATTATTTTTCACTTTATCACTAGACGTCTTTCTCACCTTTATTCAACTTTTTCAATGATGTTTAAGCTAATTAACATTATTTACACTTCTTAACGTCTCATGATTTATCAACTTTTTCAATATTTTTAAACTGTTTTTAACATTTTAAGCTTAAAACTTTTCGGATTATTCAACATTTGTTTATTTATGCTAAAAATACGGAATCTCATTCAGTTCACATATCACGTCACGAATGCTTGCACTTAGCTCAGATATTTGACAAAACATAAGCAAAGAAACTGTAGTCGACTCAACTGCAATTTGAATATGTTTTTCCAATGACCTTTCTTGACAATTGGAATTGTTTTAAGAAACTCCCCTTGGGTGAAAGAGTCCCGCGAGAAAGTGCCGTCAGTTCAATGTTATATATCAACTTTCATAGGTTTTGCAGCATGGGAAGATCTTTTGAAAGATATCTTTTTGTACAACTTCGACGAAGAAAACGAAAGAAACATAACTCGATAGCTTCAGCTAATTGTCTGAAAAAAAGTTTCGAATTATAGTCGTCATATTGCAGGAGTACTCCCCTTAATATGAGCAAATATTAAATATAATAAAACAATTTTACGACAATGTTAAATACAAATGAAAAGGGGTTAAGAATGTAAAGGCGCCTATTAAAAATGACAAAAAACAACAAGCTAACAACCACTAACAAATAAACATGATTGATTTTCGTAGAACATGCGCTATATACACTGTGGCTATAGAAAAAATAAGCAATTGGCGCAAAAATAAAAAAATAATCCACATAAAAACATGAAAATATGTTTGATACGAAAATTCTCACCATAACTTCAAAAGATTGTCAGTCAAAAGCCCCATCAAAATTGGGCAGAAAAAAATAAATTCAGTTCAACCGCAAAAAGTTTATTTTTCGTCATACGCGCTTTGCATGACGACAAAACCAAATAAACTTTAAGCACACACAGACAAACACAAATCTGCTAGAGCACATAAATCTTGGCCACATTTGTTTGTATCTCGAATTTTTTTTCCCCCGTTTTTTAAAGCGCAAAGTCCTAAAATTGAAAGATCAAACGCTTGTAGCCGTCATTTTTTTTATGGCAGAAACTACGTTTAAAAACAAACATTTCACAATAAATAAATTGAGTTATTTTCGTTGATGTTGGAGATAATATTTCTAATTTCCTAAAAGAAGTTGAAACATCTTTGGGTCAAAATTTTGTTATTAAATTTTTCTGAAAATTGCTTTTAGCTAATTCCCTACAAACTGCAAAATCGTATCTTAAAAGTGGGCCGATGGAATTTTTCTAGAAATTTATTGCATGTAGTCGATGAAAGTTAAATTTTTCTCGAAAGATGAAAGTAGAAATAGTAATTGCATTCGTTGAACAATTGACACTCGAGCCATATCAAAAATCAAAAACTACCAATGAAACTTTAAGTCGGGGTAAATGGAAAAACTTTCAATTCACCAAGTTTCTAGCAAAAAAAAAAAACGAAGTTTTGAAATGGTAAACATACCCACATATGGAGAGACAAAATTTTAAAGAAGCTAAAGGCTTTAGAGGTTTGACACTTTTAAGACAACATCTAAAAACATGGAACAATCAACGATAGAAATACTGATATGATGAACATAGATAACAGAAAGCATAAAATCTGAGACTACATACAATAAAGTGATATATATTGTAGATGACTCTCTTGCGGAACAGTGAAATGAACTCAAAATTATTTGGTATTATAATCAAGAACTCAAAAGAAAACTGTTGCACATGCTCTTTAGAAAGCCCAGACATTAGCGAGTCAGTCTATTACGCAGATCGTTACGGTTCGAATCTTATGGCTGCCAAGTAAATGTCTCTAGTGTTTTACGTGTGATACCTGCCACAAAAGCTTAACCAATGTTGATCAGCACCCCCATGAATTGGAAATAATTCTATATAACAGGTACCAAATGGGAAAGTACACCATAGTTAGGGTTGAGGCCCACCTTTATACCTACACCGAACAATACAACACACCACTGGGATGATTTGATTATCAACCACAGACACCACGATACACCCACATTAGGGACTACAGTACACGATATCCCCAAAAGAGCTTACCGTAAGAAAGGTCACTTGGGGCTCTTGACGACCGTTGTACAACAAACCTATCATACCTCTGTTTAAGCTTCGTATAAGATACTCCCAGTTTAGGTCACTTTACAACCCTCGACGACTGTGAACCATAGACTGCCAAGTCAAGAATGTTTGTGTTTACAACTTAGACTCTCGCAAGTTACTTGTAATGTTTCGAGAGCATAATGTGTCTTGGAATACGTTTCTTAAAATCAGCACTAAGCAATTGGTTCCCGCCATTCTGAAAAATTTATTTGACCGAAACTTAATAGCAGTGGAAGTAAGCTATAGCAAGTTCATTCTTTGGTTATTGTATCTTAATAACAATTTATATTCTTTTGATATTCAAGAAACCACAAAGACTAAGAGAATTCACTTAAGCTATGTAGATTACTCTGGTTATCAGAACGCTGTGACACATTTTGAATGACGCAGTGAAGAAATTAGCTAGGAACGAGCTCAAAAGCTTTTTAGTTGGTCTGCGCATAGGGTTTAGACACTTCATGGAAATTTTGCATGAAACAGCAATAGCTCGATCCATATACTAAAAAAAACAGACATGCGATCTTGTGATAGTGAAAGATTATAGTCTTCATAAATAAGTTCGTAAAATGCCATAATTTAGCTGAAAATTAATTTCCTTGAGATTTTAGTACATACCATCATAGTACACTTGGCTATAGACGTAATGCAAGATCAGGGCAAAAATATTGAAAAATTTTTATATTTGCCGACGACTTATATTATTGCAATGTAAAAACACCATGAGAGTTTATATTTTGGAGTAATTTCCAGTCCCAAACTGATAATTTACTTAGCCATCTATTTTAAGGAGTGAGTTTCATTCCAGGAGCAAATGTTATCGTACTCTTCATTCATATCAAACCTTAGTTTTTCATAAGTAATTAGTAATTAGTTTTTGTTCCGCATATATATTTGTTTTGTTTTAACGTCCAATTTATAAATATAATGTTACGTAAAATTCTAATGAGAATAGAATTTCACGACACGGTACATCATGTTTCGTTTGAAGTGATCACTTACACGCGTTGCTATATCACAAATTTCTACTTGAGAACTGTCCACACTACGAGCGCATAATCAGAGCTTTAAGAAGAGCCATAACATTTTTACAAGAAAATTAAGACCATGACATATCACACCCTTAGAGGCTAGGACTGATAATACCTTAGTGGGTTTCCATATGGTATGTATATACAATTTTTTTTGCTTAGCTATTAAAGTGAGCTCTGAATTATGTTTGGTACGTATTGCATATGAAATTAACACATTTTTTTCATACACACATAATTTAAAAAAAAACTATTATTTTTGTGCCAAACACTTTTTTCGAAAAATAAAAAAAATATCGCTATCGCGAAGTCAGTCATCAATTTTCTCGACAAAGATTAACACATTTTAATATACATATCTTTGACAAATTATGTAGACTTCAAAAAAAAAAAAATGTAATTATTTTCATTACTTTAGCAATTCTTTATCTTCCATAAGTTTTTTCTTTGTTTTTGTTTGCACACTTTACCAATTTCTCAATTCTCAACACATGCGAGAACAAATTAGATCAGCCACACAATTTATAGCAACATTTTTCTTGATCTATTGATCGTCATCAACGTTGTGATGGCAAATAATTGCAAGGAATTTCACTTCATTTAATTGCTTTTCACATTCGTTGTTACACCACCACAAACGATATCGCATATCCCTCTTCATGCCGATCAATAATATACATACAAACAAGTCATACGGTCACGCATGCGCGTGCGACGCACGAATGCAAAGCGGTCGCGCGCGCCCGTTGCGATTGATTGATTGTATTGAAGAAGTGCGCGGTGCGTATGCGCAAAGACAATACAGTACAAAAAAAAAAAAACAAAATAAACAACGACGAAAAGCAAAACAAACGAACCGCAAGCGTATGAAATCGCGTATTGAGATCGAATCGCGAGCGCATTAATTAAAAACGCTTGTCAAACAAACAACGATCAAAGAACGATGTCTATAAAAACTCGGTCGCTGTTGAATACAGGATGAATGGACAGCAAAAAATAACACAGAATAACAAAATTTTATTTGAAATTTATCAATTTTGCACAGTTAGCAATTTTTTTTTTTGCATTTTATTTCCGTTTCAATTGAATATTTTTATTCTGAACATAAAATCAAACTGCACTGAATTATTGAAGTTGTGCTTTTTTTTTCTTCTTCACTTCAAAATGTTTAAGTTTCCCGGCTTTTTTGCGCTGTTGCTATTATCCGCTTTGCCATCCAATCGCACGCGCCGTTTCGTTGCAACTGATTTGTTGTGTTGCTGCCAAAAGTGGGAATAACTGTTTTGTTGTTATAAGTTCCGTCTGTGCTTTTTTGTGTTTGAAGTTGCAGAACTTGTTCTTGGCGCAACTTGTGTCTCAGGGGAGCTGCTCCACCAAACATGTTGCAGTTGCATTTTGAGGGGTCGAACAAAGTCTTTGTGTTTGCTGTGAGTCTACGAAAATGTTGCTGCTAAATGAAGTTATGATATGTTGCTGGCAACATTTAACAAATTTTTGAATTTATGTATGTATATGGAGCATTTTTTTGAAAAAACCAAAGAAGTTGGACTTTCAGGTCTCCTGATTTTGATTGTGTTTATTTTTTTAAATTAGTTGATGAATTCTCATAAATTATTCGGCATAAATTTTTCAAAATTTAAAAAATATGTAATAATTCTTTTAAAAATATTTGTTAATTACATATGTAAAAATCACATAAATTAAGTTTTTTGGGAAGAAAACATTTTTCAATGTTTTTGCTTCTATGAGATAAATCATATTGTGAGTTAAACTTCAAAATCCACCAAAACTTAAGTTTCGGTATATTTTATTTAAATTCGTTTTTGAAATCCGCTCACAAAAATGTATCGAAACCATAAATATAATTACCTCGATTAAAATATTCAGAAAAATCATAAGTGGGAGGAATCTTAAATTCAAAAAAAGTTAAAAATAAGGAAATAAAAGTTATAGATGCTGAAGCGAAGTTATTAAGTAAGTTCATAATAAAGTTGTACCAGAATATACAATTAACACTTATTACTTGTTTTTAGTCACAATGCTGCTTGTCAAATACCGAATCAAGCAAAATTTTTAGCCATCATGTCAACGTGTCTGTTCGGAAAATATTGAGCTTGTGGAGCTAGAGTTAAATTCGAACATAAGCGATGATTTGTGGTCACTTTAAGAGCTCGCTTTTAGAAATAATAATATTTTTTTTTATATTACTCTCACTCAGAGGTGATACAGGAAAAGGTTAAGGGGGCTTAAAATCCACCCAGAAGATAGAAGCTTATTGAAGAATTTTTAACAGTAGTCATAGTAATATTTGTTTTTTGCAACAATTTTTTTTTTCTAAGATTTCATAAATTTTTAAAATAAAAAAGATACAAAAAAAAAAAAAAATCGAGTGCGATTTAAATCGAAAATTGATAACAGTGATATAAGATAAAGTCCTATCAATAACACAAAAAACTAAAAATTTTAGAGATAAAAAACAACACAAACAATCTACTTTTTCTCATAAGATACATCCTGTCCCAAACATGAGTTGCCACTCATTTAAGAAAAGTTGACCCCAAAAACGGGTGTCAAATAATGTTTAGGACATGATTCGACAAGGTAACCCTATATATTCTATTTGGGCTCTTCGATATCTATCATTTGGCACAAATTTTAAGCTGCTATCTTCATTAATGAAAATTGACCCAAAAAACCGGGGAAAACCCATGTTTGGGACAGGATTCAACAATACAATCCCAGGTACTATATTTAGGCCTCTTCGAGTTCTATCATTTGGCATACATTTCAAGCTGTTATGTACTACAGATTTAATTAGAACAACAAAATTGGCTAAAATTCGGGCATTTTCGGCCATCGGGACAGGCTTTGGCAAGGCAACCCTAGATATTCTATTTAGGCTCATTGAGCTCTATCATTTGGCATACATCTCATCCTGTAATCCAGGGGTCGACAGCGCCTAACTCTTTCCACTCTTTGCACTCTTCTACAACAACTTCGTATTGTTGTAATTCGCCGAATCGTTGACAGGCGCAACTGCAGCAAAGCAATTCAACCCTTGCGTGTTGTTGCTTTGCATGTCGTTGTTGGTAAATACGTAGCGCTTGCGACTGCGCACAATTCTTGCTATGCTTTGTTTGTTGTTGGTAATTTTTGTTTGTTGTTGGTAATTTTGCGAACTGGTGCGCTGCCGTGTGCGCTACCGGCATGCGCGTTGTTGCTTTTATATGTTAATAAATCCTTATGGTACCGTATCCCACGATTTGTTGTTGCTGTTGGTTTTTTGTTGTTGCACTCTTGAAATAAAATCCTTGTCGACCCCTGCTGTAATCTTATACACTCGACTTTTCTACAACCGGCTCTCCGCCTATTATGGCAGTGGCACTGCCAATGGTAATGATAACGGCTCTAGTAATGATAATTGTAATGATATTGGTAATGATAATAATGATATCGAGAGTGACAATAATTTTGGTAAAAATAATGATAATAGTAAAGGTAATACTAAATAAATAGTAATGGTAAGATAAAATTGGATGATATATCAAAATCTTCAAAGCAATCACAGCCCCTTTCACTAAAAATAGAATAGCCGAGCTAAAGCAAATTGAGCTTGGTGAAACACTCTTTAGCTTTTCATATGAGATAATATTCCCAGAAATGACTCTAGACAACAACTTGTGTGAAATTAATAGGGATGAGAACGTTGTTAGTAAGGCTATGATGCACATCTGTAGTTCCATTGTAGGAAAATCTTAGGCTATACGGCCTCTGAGAATTCTTTGGATGCACTTCATATAGTTCACCCAACTTTTCCTTATTAGACAGTGGTATAGAAAATCAAATTTCTTTACAACTAAGAAGACCTTTACAAAATGAAAATATATCTCATAGCAGCTATGGATTTGATACCATTTCAATTGAAATATGATTGGTTATTATCAAAAATGAGTGTTTTGGGCATAAAAAAACCAGAAATTTCATACAATATAAGAAATTTCAACCACTTACAAATTGAATTCATACCCCTAGCAAACAATCAGAGAACTTCAGGTGCAAGCCCAGTAAGCCGAGTTATAAAAATATCACATTTTCATGATAAAATATTTTATTTCTTTTGGGATGATGTCAAACAATGTTCAAGTTGTCAAACTTTCAATTATTTTTGAAAGAAATTCGCTCACAATTGCATTTACAATAATGCATGGACAGTACTTAATAGTTTGTGAATCTATAAGTATAAGACATAGGAATCATCTTGGTATGCGAATGTGTACTTAAGTACTTAAACCTATAAAACCAGGAATTCTAAAAAAGCTACCTAGAACGAAATCTAATTGCAAACGCACACAATGTTCGGACCATCGCCTTAGCGAGCAATAAATATTTTTTTTTTTAATTTCAACATAGTGTAAAAACTGAGATTTAGCAAAATGCTGAGACAACGTCTATACGAGATAAGATATTTAAAGAAAATACATTTTTTTTTGTCACAGAGCTCTAAAATTTATTAACTAAATCAAATAAATTTTTTAGTTTCACGCTTTTAATGCACTCGTAGTACTGCAAGTAACGCCATAATGTTCTTACTAACTGTTGATCTCTTATAAAATTCGCTCTCATTCTGAATTTCTCTGCATGAATCAACGTATGCCTGTATCTCAGTTTGTTCCATAAAAGATAGGGTGCTCCAATGTGCATCAACTTCAGGTAACAACCATTTCCAGAATTCAACATAATTGTGAATATATTCATTAGCGACATTCTTTAGGTCGTGCTTCATCAGCAACTCTTTCAGTAGTAGCTTACTGCTGCTCCAATTTGGCATAGCAGTGCCATTGTAATAACTCATAAAAGAGCACATACCCGCAAACATTTTCACCTTAAGTACAGCTTTGGTATTGTCCAATTTTTCAAGTGTTGTCACAGAACTCTCAAGTAGTTGTATGGCTGTTTCATGATCTGCTGTTATACTACTTGGTGCTTTTGATCTAATGTCTGCGATGACATCTTTATAGAGTTTTTCTCCAGATCTCAGCGGTGATTCAGACAAAGTTACTAATTTCTCAATCATTGAATTGAGAAACTTATTACTTGTTGGTTCTGTGGGAAGTGAGCACTGTTTTTTGGCAAGTGTAGGAATTTGAAAATAAAAAGTAAAATACATTTTTGTAAATAGGTGCTTAATTAAGATGCTCGGCAATTAAAGAAAACTTACTTGTACTAAGACAAATGTCGAAAAAAACAACAGCAAATACTTTGTAGACATTTTACGTTTTAAACTGATGCTGCGAAACTCTGGACTAGAAATGACTTTGAATCTAAATTAATCGCTGAGCTTATATTCGTAAATTTTTTGTCCATCAAGAATTATCATATCTGAGTTATCAATTTGTACTTGAGTAGCACAACAAAGCCTGTCAATAGGTCATTTTCTGGTTCTTAAACTCAAAGATAATCAAAAATAAATATATTTAATCAGTGTGTATGTATGTATGGTAAATTTGATGAAACAGGGTAAAAACATAATTTTTGAAATTAATAACATTTCATCATGTAAGTACATGAGATTCTGTTGAAAAAACTATGTTCTTTGAGTTCTGAGGAATGCTTATTTATAAATGCATTTTTTTTATTGGCTTAAATCATGCCAAAACAATTCTAGAATCAAAATCTACAGCGCCCAAGTACCGGTTTAAGCCTAAAATTTCTTTAAATCAATTTTTTCATTCAAAGCATTTTGAAACTTCAAACGCGTTTTTCTCGAAACCATGTTTTCAAAATCGGCGGGCAGTAGAACTCAAAAAGTTTACATCTGATTGACTTGAAATTAGTAGCTTCATTGTTTGATTATCTGTTGAAGTATACACGATTTTAGCTATTAATTAACAAGAAAAAAAGTTATAAGCAATTTAAGTCGATTTTTTTCGTCGAAAACACGATTTTTTATTAAAACATTTGTCATTTCGCGAAAAAAAATTCTAAAAATATAATCATGTGAAACAAAAAAATTCGAGAGAATCGTTTTCCTCCGGATATTCATGATAGGAGTGTATATCTAATAATTAGCTATTTTTTTGTTGTACATTTTGCTTAAATATGCATAAAAAAAGTTTTTCTAAAGTACATTTCAAGTCTCGCTTCAGTACATTTCCACAAAATCCAAGTGTCACTGGCTTGGACATGAATTGATTGGAACCCAAGACATCGTGGTCATCTTATTTAATCGTATAAATGTTGCCTTGAACAAAAGAATACACAAATCGGGAATGTGTTGAAGAGAATTTTGATGGCACTTGCTTTTACCCTTCGGAGAAGTTATTTTATTTATTCTGGGTTTAGACTAGTGCTTCACAGATACAAGAACGATACAATAACTCAAAATTTATTGTATCGTGTTCGTATTGGCACCAAACTTATCGTTTCGTACTTGTTCTCGTACGATAAATTTTGGGTCTGTATCGTTCTCGTTTCGTTTGCGTTAAGTTTCCTCGGTTATTTTCGTTTACATTTATATACTTATTAGTAACTGGATCTGCGGCTTTGCTCGCACACTGTCTGTTTTACAACTCCAATCACATTTTACGCATTCATATCAAATATCACAACTTGGCGTAAGTACCAAGAATAGCAATTTTAGTTTGTATGTTGCATAGGAGGAGCCACGCCCCATTGTCCAATATTTTAATATAGCGTTTTAAGTGTTTTTTTTATGAATGGAAGGTGCCACACCCCGTTGTTCAAACTATATTTCAAACTTTTCCGACCCATAAGCAAATATAGCTTATAAGTTTTAGCTCAGTTGATTTAGTAGTTTCTATGTCCATAGATAATATTTAGACATACATTAATTTCTATGTATATAAATTAATATTTTATGGGGACCGAGCGTCTAAGAAAGAAACAATAACATTTGATCAAAATCTTTTCACTAGTTTTTGCATGATACGACCATATCAATTTTGTTATTTTTTTTTAAAAATATTTTGCTTTATTAGTTGATTAGTTTGTTGGTTTTTTTTTATATTAATAACTTCAAGAGGAAATATATGTTTATGTTGTTATATGTGCGTACATTAAAAATATAGTGCGTCTCTTTTTCATAAAATTGTAGTTTTTAAAAAAATCAAGAAAGTATTTTTTCTTTTTTTGCAAACAAGTGTGATGTACGCTCAATGTTACGTTAAGCACTACATTATCACCGAGAACGAGATATCGCCCAGATCTTTCTCCTATTCGTACTCGGACATACGAGAAATAATTTTCTTAATAGTTTCACGTTATTATATTGGGAAATTCTCACCTGTCATGGATCTAGGATGCATTAATGAAGAGTGGTGAAGTTAGCAAAAGTGAAGAAATTATTTCACTATACTTTTTATTGTATTAATAATATTGCCGAAGCTTTTAGAGCTATGGCAAATACTCCCTTAAATTTAGCATGTCTTACTGATGTAAGAATATTTCGCTATAATATTTATGGTTTATTTCTCATTATAATCAATATCAAATAGTTTTTTTTTTTTCATTTTCACAAGAAATATAATTAGCTGGTAGGGGATGTCGTAACCTCCCCCTATTACCTTACATGCACTTACTTTGATTGCGAAACGACATTCTGTGCAAAAAAAGTATTTTTAAGATTTTTTTAACCCAAAATTAAATTGATTTTCACAGGACTGTAAATCATAAAGTTGTAAATTATAGTGAAAAAAATTTTAGTAATGGCATATTATAAATTAAGCCACTTGTGAGCTGCATTACTGAAATCTTACTGCATAGCCCACACTTAAGCATAATCAGGTACTGCACCCACTTGCAGCAAAATTCGCTTTTTTACAATTTTAACTGTTTATAATTTTATTTCTTCAACTATTAATCTAATCACACTTGTTAAAATAAAATTTTATCGCATGCGATAAAATTGGTACAAGAGAAAAACAGAAAAAAAAATAAATGACCGTAGCAAAACAAAAACCGGTCAACAAAACGCAATAATAAAAATTGCAAATTCCACGGCAGCACACAACACAAGAAAAATGTCAATAATTTAATCTAAGTCCAGTGTCTGTCCAAATGTCCAGGCGGCAGCAGCAGCAACAGCAGCACTAGTGCAATCAGTTTGCCTATTTGCAGCATGCTGGCCTATTTGAGCAATGCTGCACTAGCAATAGCAACACACCACTTACTTTCGCGCAATTTTCGCAACATAAAATGCAACGTGTTTGGAAAATTTAAATAGTTGGCGGGAAAAATTATTAGTATTTTTCTAGTGAGTAAGTTTTGGTAGCTTTAAAAGATTTCGTCGTGAACTTTTACATGTCTGTCTGCTGCCTGTCTGCCGTGTTTTGACTGGAAAAACTTTTTAATATTAGTGGTTTTTTTAGTGTAACAACTTAACCCATTTTAGATAAAATCGAAAATTAAGAAAATATTTCGAAAATTACAAACATTTCTTGCAACAACTTTTGGATCAGCATGAAATGTCCGAGACATTTGCTGTTTCAAAAGTAGCTTCATTTTCTATGCAGCAGCCTTCATTTTAAATCAATTGAAAGAATTCATAAGATAAACGAAAACCCTAAATTTATATTTCAAAAGAAGTGACAAAACAGCTTTTCCATCTTACATACACTTAAGGGGCGCTGAGGAGAGAATGCTATTTTCTTTGAAACAGCACTCTAGTAGATATTTGTACATTCAACCCACTAACTTATATGTAGAGCTAAGCCAGAGTTATTTAATTCCGATAGAGGCTACTTTTTCTATATGCAACAAAATTAATTGCTATAATTCACAAAAAAGTTTTTGTTAATTTTTTTGGGCTGCTGAGGAGAAAATATTTTTCAATTTAGTATTAAAAACAATAATTTCTGCTAGCTTGCTGTTAGCAATTTATTTTTCTTTATTACGAAAAATGGTTTAATTAATGCAAATTATATTTCCATTCAGGTCTTTGCCAGAAAACCTAACCTTAAAAATTCTTTGCTCACTATTTTAACGATATGATTTGATGTGTGGCACAAAATACCCTTCGCTTGATTATCGCTTGCGGAAATCTCACGCAATGCTGTTTTATGTGCGCAGAATTTTATATAGGACTTTTCTTGCAAAATTTATTTTATTGATTCGATTTGCTATTTTTGACCATTAAGTTGTTATTGTTGTTGTTTAGTCGGTGCCTGATCAAGGCTTGGTTATGGCAACAGTCACTGGCGATAATGTTTTTGTTTTTATGCTATGGCATGTGCGCGCATAAATTTTTTTTCTTTAGTTGGAATTTATTAATTTTATTGGATAATTGTAAGTAAACGATGCTGTTTGTAACAGGATCAGTTTGTGGCATTATAAAAAAGTGATGTAGTTCATGATTATGTTACATTAATGGAAATGAAAAAGGATTTTGTTTTTGTGTCTGTATTTTTTGGAGATATTATTGTAATAAGTATAAGCAAGAGATAGTCTGCACTCAGACCATTGTTTCGAGGCACATAACAGTGAAGTTTTTGGAGAGCCTTAGCAAATTGTCGGAATCGGGAATCGGTTTTCCAGAATGTATATTTTCCGGAATGGACATTTTCCAGAACGACTAAAAACCCGAAATTTTTTTTCCGAAATTGATTTTCCGGAATGTACATTTTCCGGAACGACTGTTTTCCGGATATAATAATTACTAACTTATGCGTCATGAGTAAAATATTTTGTATTAGTATGAAATTTGCATAAATTTGTTTGTATAAATCACAAAACTTGAAATTTTCATATTTTGGGAAATAAAAGACGTTACATTATTAAATAGAAATAGTAAAGTAATAAACAGATTGCGTTACTATGGTAACATGAGTTGTGGATTTTATGTATTCGAATAATTATCATTCTGGAAAATGTATATTCCGGAAAACTGATTCCGGAAGAAGTATTCCGGAAAACCGTCGTTCCGGAAGAAGTATTCCGGAAAACTATTGTTCCGGAAAATGTATATTCCGGAAAACCGATTCCGGAAAAAAATTTCGGGTTTTTGGTCGTTTCGGAAAATACCCATTCCGAAAAACGTATTCCGGAAAGTGGGTGGAAACCCAAAATATATGGGCACTTTTTATAATAGTTTAAAATAAAAATGTTCTTAAAGGCACTATGTGTCACTAGGCTTATACAGGGTGATCTGGATCCGAACAGACATACGGAAAAATTCGATTTCCTAAACGAACTTTATCAAACATTTTGTAACTAACGTGCTGTTCAAGATAGACCCCCTTCCCCTCTTATACAATTTTTTACACACAATGAACCAGGAAATCGAATGGCTATTTTGATTCGGACCATCACGTATAGTAAAGTTTCCACTTTTATTTGGCTGGGAAATAAACTGGGCAACATTAAGTGCTAAAAGCCGCCTTACAAAGAGAAAATGCGTCGTATGTTTTTGTCGATCAATTTTTTGTGTGCCTTACACATATTGTATATATAACTCAAAAGATTAATTTAAAAGAAGATATTTTTCATAACTCCTTAATACTTACAGTAATTTAAGATCTGAAGTATATTGCACTTACCTGCAAAGAAAAAATAAAAGAAAGATATCTTTAGTCAAAAATATCAAAATAACGAGTGTATTATATGTGTCAAGAAAGTTCAAAAATCTCTAAAACTGATGTACCAACGCAGAGACATCCTGATGAAATGAATGTCATGAGCACAACATAAGAGAATCACATAAATTTGTTTATAAAAGAGTACAAAATTCATACAAATTAAGTTGGAAAGATCATATAACATGGTCAAGGATTATATATCTGCTGTAAAAAAAAGCAATTAGTATGCAAAAATTAAAGTTTTCGAATGAAGTTATAAGAACTTCTGGAAATGCTGCAGTTTTGACCTCATAAGTGAATATTGATAGTTTCAGAAAAATTAAATAAGTCAAGGATTTCAAAAATATGAAGTGCATACGTATTATAATCTCAAATTTATTCAAAAAAAAAATATCAAAAATCTTGCGATTATAAAGAATGTGGAATCAATATATATTTCACATGTTATGATTCACATCATAGGTCGCAACTCAAAACACGTCATATATAAAAACTTCATGACAAAAACTTCCATATGTCTTTGACATTATCACCTACTTGTAGTTTTGCCAACCACGCCCGCACAATTTATTTCACGCTACATGTTATCGTTATTAATCCCTTAACATTTGATCAAACATTTGCATGGCATAATGACCCAAATTCTATCGAAAAACAAAAAAAAAAAAAAACATGCGCTCCAACGAACATGTCACTTTTTCACACCTCGCAAATTTGTTACAAGTTTTCAATTTCATGTACATGTTCTCTAAACAAACAAAAAACACCCGCGTAAACAGCGTTGCCAATTGTTTAAAAAAAAAGTTAACATATGAGAAAAATTTTAGTTAAGTGTTTTCCAAACATTCGTGACATTTTTGTTAGTAACTTTTGTTTATTTTAACAAAGACAATTCCCCACCAATTGACTCTTGAACTTATCAAGACATCCGCATATTTTCATAATTAAATCTACATGTACCGATCTTACACATGCGACAAAATATTTACGCACTTCTCATGTGAACAATCACGTGGATGCAACTGCAACTGCCAACATGCCTTCACGGGCCTTGCTGCTGCATTCTTCGAGTATGTTTTTCTTGTGTATTTTTCTTAGGCTTCATTTGATTTTGAAGCAAATAAATAACTGCTTTGGTGACATGTGTTATGTGACCATGCATTCATTCAATTGTCCCGCTGTTCATCTAAGTGACGTTTGGCTTTTTGAACAAAAATCATAAGGAAATGTTTATTTTTCTATGAAAATTTTATCAATATTTTGCATACAATTTGATGAATAAATTTTTCGCATGGTTTCTTCTTTGCGGGATCTTAATTTCCAACGTGTCTGAGAGTCATGGATTCTTCTTAGCGGGATTTTAATTCCCAACGCGTTCCAATTCAATATCTTACACAGCATATAACCAAAGCATTTCTTAAAATTTAATTAGATGGTTCGCACTGGTTAGAAGCAAAACATTCTTAAATTGCTTTAGAAACAAGTCTTATAAGAGTTTTGAATCCATATTTAATTTTTTTATAAATATAACTTTGAAAAAAGTTTCCTCCTTAGCTATGGCTCTTTTGAAGGATATTAATAGACCCAAAACTCATTAGGAAATTAGACGACTGAGATTGGTAATGAGGGCTTTAGAGGAAGCAAGTCTTTATCTTTGGATAGACTGTCCTCTGCGGGCTTTCTGAGCATATCATTATTTAACAATGAAGTCAGAATGAATGTATCGGAGGTAGGTGCATGTGATTTAAGTAATCTACGGTACTGCAATCGAGAGTACCAGGATTGTTAATTGTTGCAACTGGTTTTCGACGCTGTTTTTAGTGTTCATGACGAAAACTGTTGATCGGGGTGTGAGCTCGAAAAGTCAATAGACACATAGGAAGCACCTGCGCCAGGGCTTGAATTATCTAAAAATAAAAATCAATAGATTGAAGCGGAACCAAACGAAAGCTAGTAAAGAAGCGGAGGCAAAGCGACTAAATGCTCACATTAAAACTGTAGTAGATGCAGCCTTGTACCTCGTTGGCGCACTCTTCCACCGCAGTTGCTAAAGCTGGCAAAAGGAATAGGTCAGTTGATGATTAGTCTGATTTGATCAATTTGTTGGTGAACGCTTCGGTAGCTGTTCTGACAGGAAAGAAACAAGTGAAAAAGAAAGAATCGAAAGCAATAGTTTCTCCAGTAGCGGCAACTTCTGGAAATTCAGTTAACGCAGCTGCAGAATTGGTGAATGTTGAAGAATACTCAGAAGGGGCATCTGGTGGGCGGGTGCCAGACACTGCGTACGACGGTATGCCTTTGGCTACTACTAATAATGCTAACTGTTAGCAATGTAGCGGTATCGTCACTCGGAGATCAGTCGGCAGGCTCGAGCGAAAACTATGCCCAAGTGGCCGCGAAAACATTGGGGGAGATCCGAGGTAACGTTTGACAGGGTTTATTGTCTCAAAAGCAAATATTTCTTAGTGACCAGCAGTAAGGCTAGGTTATTTCTGGGTTAGGCCACAAATAGACCCATTGTATACCCGATAAAAATATAGTAATTCAACCTAATTGAACCATTTCGATATTTTTACAAATTTTAATATGGATTTGAGATCTTTTGATGCTAGTTCATCTAAAGAGTCGAATGAGTTACTGCCAAAAACCTTAAAGCGTTGTTGCGCTACCAATTGCAGAGAAAATGAAAAATAGTCTCCTCAACATCAGGATCTTTACAGCCCCTGCAAAGATCTCCGAAATTCGGCAGACCGAGCTTGGCGGAGTGCTTGCCAATAAAATAGTGTACAGTTACTACACCAGTAAGGACTCTCAGAACAAAATGAATCAAATGAAAAACTTTTCGTTCGTTGAAAAACTTGCCCAGAGTTTTTGTTATTATTAAGGAATCTTCATGACAAAGGTAAATGGTGAGCATTGTCAAGAAATTAAAATATATGCCAGAGTTTAACTCTTTTAAAGATTGAAACTGATTTTTTAACGATTTGGGCTAGCCCTGCTTTGAAGTTAGAAAAGTCTTCAATAGGTACACTGTCACTGACACTTAAAAACTATTTTTTGAGAGAAAAAATTACTCATCTCTGCAGCTTAGAATAGGTAATGACAGATGTATTTGAAGAACAAATCAGTTTTTTTGGATTTTGAAGAAGATTTCTTGATGGCCCAGCTAATCAGTGGAAGGCCTTCTTAAAGGAATAAACAGGCATAGTATAGTCTGTAAGATACTGTTCTCAAGAAAGAGTTAGGCTACCTGAAAGACAATCATTGCTAGTAACAAACTATTCCAAAGGAAAGGATATACATTTTCGTGACCTAGCGCTGCCAGTGACAGGATCTACTGAAAGATGAAATCAACTTCTTTCCAGCCTGTATAGTTAGTGATAGGTTCTTTTAAGGGTTTACCAGGCCTCTTGTGTCAAGTGACAAAGTGTTTTCTTATAAGAAAGATACAAGCGTCTTGACGGAAATACAAAGTCAACAAGAGCTTCTTTTGAATTTAGAAAATGCTTAATGAACTAGAGCTTCCAGTAATAGACTGATTTGAAAAGAAATACATGCAGCCAAACACAGGCGCTCTGTTGAAAGTATAGCGTGTTTTTTTTAGAGGTATAGAGCTTCGAATTGAAATAAAACACAAGAAAATCGTTTTAATGTCCATCAATTTGGCTTTATTGGAAGGATAATTTTATGCCATTAATGTTTAAATATGATTTCGGGCATGTGGCCTCCGCGGCTGGCTCGAATAAAGCCAATTCTACAGGTCCAATTTTGAACCACTTTTTCGAGCATATGGGGCCGTATGTCGGCAATAACGCCACGAATGTTGGCTTCCAAGTCCCCTAACGTTTCTGGTTTGTTGGCGTAGACGAGCGACTTCACATATCCCCAAAGAAAATAATCCAATGGTGTCAAATCACACGATCTTGGTGGCCAATTGACAGGTCCATTCCGCGAAATTATGCGCTCATCGAATGTTTCCTTCAATAAATTGATTGTGACGTGCGCTGTGTGGCATGTAGCGCCGTCTTGTTGGAACCACAACTCATCCACATTCATGCCATCTAATTCGGGAACAAAATAGTCGGTTATCATGGCTCTATACCGGTCTCCATTAACGGTAACTGACTCTCCAGCATTATTTCGGAAGAAGAATGGCCCAATGACTCCACCAGCCCATAGAGCACACCAAACAGTCAGTTTTTGTGGATGTAATGGCGTCTCAAGGGTCTCATGTGGATTCTCTTCACTCCAAATGCGGCAATTTTGCTTGTTGACGTAGCCATTCAACCAAAAATGAGCCTCATCACTGAACAAAATTTTGCGACGGAGCTTGCGGTAAACTTCGCGAACTGAACCATTATTTTCGAAATAAATTTGCACGATTTGCAAGCGTTGTTCTTTTGTCAACCTGTTCGTGATGAAATGGCAAACCAAACTGAACATAAATGACATTAGAGTTGCCAGATTTGACCATAAAATGCCAGTTTTATCTCTATTCGAAAAACAAACCTCTAAAAAAAACACCCTATAGATCAATTACAGACTCTATTGAAGATACCAAACAGTGGAGGTTATTTTATTAAACGGCTTCCAACGGTGGTAATAAATCCAAGTGATATTGAATAATAACAATTATAAAAAGCTAAAACTTTTATTACAGCAACATCAACTGATAATTGCATCTTAATGCAACAATTTCTTGGTAAGCAACAGATTAAAAAACGATGATGTTGCCACTTAAAAAGAAATAAAAATAAGAAACAATACAAAAGAGAAAACAAATAAGAAACAAATTTAATTCATTCCAATAACAAAATTCAAGTCAGAAACGAAAAAAGAAAACCGTTGTTTTTGTTGCTTTATTGTTATTCCTAAGACTGATAAGATACTGGCTGCTGTTATTTTAGGCTATCAACATATCGCTTTGTTAAGCTGTCTGTCTGTTGTGATGCTGCTGCTGCCACTGCTAATGTTGCAGACATCTTGATCTTGAATCTCAACAGCGCAGTGAAATGTTGCCACTTGGTTGCGCATATGCATTTGTTGTAATTAATGTCGGATATTGTTGTTGTTGTTGCTAAAGATAATGTTGTTGTTTTTTTTTTTTTGCTGATAATATGGTTGTTGTTATGTTGTTTGGTTTTTTGTTTTTGTTGCCTTTGAATAACACAGCACAAAGCCCCCTAAGCCAGAGCCAAATCATTTTGATGCCATGTTAATTTTAGCTGATTAGCAGCGATTATTAAAGTTATTTTAAAAATTTAAATTAATTTGTTAGGCATTTCTTTTGATTTTCCACTTGTTGTTTGTTGCTGCTGTTGTTTGAAAAATTATTATTGATTTTAAAATTTCGGATTTTTGATTTGTGGTTATAAAAATAATGAAATGACACTAATTGATGATGAAAAATTGTTTTTCAATTTTTTATGAATATATTTTATCTTTTCTCACGTATTGAAATTTTTGATGAAATACTTGAACTACTTTCACTTGGCATGTGTATGAGTGGAAAACTAAAGGGGACACTTTATTTGCGAGATGAGGTTGAAAAATGTTCAAGAGCTATCAAAAATCCTTTTAAACGATATATAAAACATTCAACATAGCACAATTTTTCATAGCTACATATGATGTACATAAGTTTTGTAATGAAGAGATTTTTCCCATTTAATTTAGATGACAAGAAACTTTAAATGGCTTAGTCTGAGATCTATTTCGGCTTGTAGGACTGGAAAAAATGTCCCAATAAAATGAAAAAGTAAAAATTTTTGGTGTTTTTTCACCAATTTCAGGAACTTTTCAAACATAGAAATTTTTAATGAAAATTATTCCGCGACGACAACAATTTATAACGTCATTAAAACAAAAAATTGTCAAATAAAATAAAAATAAAATAAAAAATATTTTTCTAAATATTCTGAATAATTTTAAGAACATTTTATTCAATGCTATTTTCAATGAAAATTGATAGTTTATGAGAAAAATGTATTATGAGATGAAATTAAGACCAAAACTGTTTTTATCAATAACGCAAAAACTAAAAAATTTCCGAATATTTTTATAGTTCCAAAAATATTTTAAGTTATCCAAACTATGCACCCAAACATAAGAAATATTTTTTGACTTATTTAAAAAACTTTTTTAAAATATTTTACAACAGTTTGACAAAATAGAAGGCTTACGATTCCTAAGACTCCAAAAGCTACGTAAAGGCATATGTCGACGAACACCATACACATCGACCAGGCATTGCTCCAAGTGCAAACCTACAGACTACCTTGTACAGAATTTTAAACATATTCCACTTAAAATTCAATTTAGTCAGCAACTGTGGACAACTTGTAATCAATTTATTATGTTAAGGTCTATAGAGAGATATGATGCGCCCAGTTGCAAAACCGGCCAAATCCAAGAAAATCAAATTTTGAGATATTCTCAGATACCAAAAACTAGACCATCTACCTTTCCACTATTTAGATTAAAAAAAAATTTTGACAAAAATATTAAATTTTTTATATACATAAGTATATGGAAAGATTTCAAAACCGGCGAAGTCCATTAACTTGCAGTCAAAACCGGTCCAACGCCTTGAACTCAAAACCGGCCAAGTTCACTTTTTTTCAAACAAAATTTGATAATTACTATGTACCAAAACCGACCAAGTCCATTACATTGGTATCATAACCGACCAAGTCCAAATTTGTTTTCTCAAAACCATACGCAAATAAAACTCGAAAATTCTGATCTGACGTGCTTTGAGTAAGCTATTATGTGGGATATACGTTTTAATTTTTCAATTAACATAGATAAAGATACACGTTTTTCGTTGTTTTTTTTTTCAAAAGTATGAAAGACATGGCCGGTAACTGGGCGTTTCATATGTTGACTGTTCTTCGAGACATGTTCTCTGGAGGAATATTTTCAAAATTTGAGAAATTAATTGGCTCTTTCGTTTTCCATACTTTGCAAGTTTGGATTTCATCTTATCTAAACGGAAAGGCTTACAATAATAATTTGTAATCTCTTGTAGACTTTAAAAGAAACACAAAGCTCAATTTATTGTCACCACAATATTTGAAAAAAAGTAATTGCATCTTTCACCAAAACATTTAGTTTAGCAAAAATCAAAATGGCAGTCGCCTAAATGATATTATTATCCATTATTGGCACTAGTATTTCAGTTTAATTCTAATAAGACCATCAGATGGGGGAAACTTGAGCTACTTCTCTGTCCAGTGCGGTTTGGTAAACGTCTTTCATTTTAAATCAGACAACTACCTGTTGATAATTCTTGATAGCCTTAGAACCCTCAGATGAATAGAATTATTAAGAGAGCTGCTGGAGCCCTGTGGGGTTTTAGTCGCATTTGTTGCAGTAACTGAGGTCTTAAGCTTAAAACTATTACTGTTTTGAAGGCCGTGTAATCAAGGTAATGGCGCCATGTGCCTGTGTCGTTTGGTGGCAGAAGATGCCGTATTATTTTGAGAGTGCATTTAAAAATCCTGTATGCTTCTGCATGATAAGCACCATATGCTATATCCCAAGAAACTCTTGGAATTTATTCCTCGAATTGACAAAATTGCATATTCACATCAATATGGTAGCCTCCCTAACAATTCAAAGGGTCTATCATTTGCAACTGTTATAAACTTATTCCACTTTTGGCATAAATCCACCACTGCTAGAGAATTTAAAGGCTAAGAGTCTCTGAAGACCAAAATAGAGCTCAGCATGTTACTTTAATAAAAACTTCCTTATTCTATACAGATCAAACTGGGTGGAGGATAAGCTTCGGTATATGTCTAAAGATCTTGTCTGATATATGGATGGTTCAAAAATGTATGGCAAATCAGACTCTGGAATCTTTAAGAAACCCTCTAAAATCCATTTATTTAGATCATAAGATAGGTTTGGGTAATTTTTAAAATTTTCGACCAATTTTTTTTTTTTTAACTGTCAGTTAAGATTTTGTAGCTGTACAAAACTGTGTACTCAGATTTGAATACAGTTGAAGTTTTGAGGAGACCCGTTTGTAACATCAGTACATAAATGTAAGTATAAGTATAATTCTGATGAAAGACTTGATTTTCTTAAGCGTTTAGAGTTGCCAACTCCAACAAAGAATGCATTCAATGGAAGTGAAGTGTTTATACATAAATCATGACAAATTTTTATGATTATGATGCATTTCATATTTTATGATTCTTAAGTCAACAAGTTGTCAAGAATTTTCTCACGTATTTTCAGTCAACTTTATGTTATTGCAGAGTTTTTCCACATCAATATATACATCCTTCATATGTCATAATATAAAAGAATACATTGTGAACATAGAATAACTTTTAAACAGCAGCGGCGACATCTAACGTCAATGTTTGAAAACAAAGTGCTCATTATTTTCCATTTTCTAATGCGACATATGTTAATGATCAAGACAGCTAGTAAAAAGAAAAATAACATAAAAAGCGACAAAAGTAGACAGAGTAGTAATAAAAAACCGTTGAATGAACCAAGCTAAGTTCTAACAGCTTTAAAGAATAAAGAAAGAAACCAGTACCAGTTCCAAAAAAAAAAAAAAAAATGGCATAGCATATAACTAGGCGCCTGCAGTCACTTGCAGATGCTAACTGTTGATAACGAAAACTTTCAAGGTAGATCATAATTTTTACGCATTGAAAGAGCGATGAATCTTTATTACTTAAAGCCAAGTTATGCGCATTGTTGACCTATTGCACTGAAAAATGGGATCGCTGCGATTGGTAACGCATCGTTACATTGAATTCTGGGGAGTAACCAGTTTTAAAGAAACCTTAACTATCAGCTGGTTAAGAAGCAGAAAATAATGTACGCGTAGTATAAAAAGGACATTGAAAGTTGAGAAGGAAAAGACGAGGAAATCAGTTGAAAAAAGAGAGCGTTTACTTTAATTATTGGTCAGCTCAACAATACTTTAGAAGTTGTAGGCATTTTAGCAATAGGTTTTCCCAGTAAGGGTATAATGAAAACTTTGAGTTCGAATCTTAAAATCACATATTGTTAAAAAATTAAATCTTTTAACTTTAAAATCCCACAAAGTGTAAAATAAAATCAATTAAAAGTTATCGACAGCTGCACATTGTTGCGAAAGAAATCAATTGGTAAAACGATGAAAAAAAATCATTATATTGGGAAAAGTTATGAAAACTTGACACGCAAAGGAAGTCAGTCAACAAGCGCGTTGCCAACTATATCTTTGAAAACAACGGCAATGGGATCAAAAGGCCTAGAAACGCCTACTTCTTCACACGCTGTGTGAAACTAAGTTAAAGTACGGCGTTGTAACCCAACCCCGCTAATATTCCCCTTGCACTACTCTACCGTTCTACAGCGCATACAAACACAGTTAAGTTAAAGAAAGGAAAGGCGCATACAGATAGCGTCATAATTCACACGCAGCCTTTGGTTAAATTCTTTCAACAGCTAAACAAAACGGGGTTTTTTTCTTTGCGTTGTTTTGTTAACAAATGAAGATCAGTTAAACTACAGCTGCAGATCAGTTAAGAACAGTAAAAAAATAAATAAATAAAAACGGAAAAATAAAAACTTTATAGTAGAGATGAAATAATGATAGAATTTGGTGGGTTTGTGGCATCAACGCATGTAATGAAACATCATAACAAGGTGGTGGCAGTAACAGCGTACAGTGGAAATTTTTAGCTAACTTGAAAATTTGTGAGATTGTGCATTCAAAAGATTGACTTCAACCAAAAATTTGAAGGCAAAAGTTATATCGCAAAATATTATAGAACTCGCTTCAAAGCAAATGAAAAGTTCAACTCACTCAATTAAACTGCGAAAGCCTTAGAACTATGAATGACTTTGAAAGTCTCAAATTCTGAAATACCTACTTCAACTCCAATTGAATTGAATTCCAACTGACTTCGAGCTAATCCAGTTTGATTTCAACAGCAACAGACTTCAATTACGATTGACTTGGATAGAAAGTAATTTCTACTGTGAAAGACTTTTGCTAACTTTGACTTCGACTGGGAACTACTTTGACTATGGCTCATTCGATTATAAATGATTTCAGTTGCAAATGACTTTAAGTATAACGAACTTAACTTTTCCCTTATGATGACTGAGACTGATTTTGACTATATGTCATTGAATTCAATTATGATAATATTTAACTGCGGCTGACTTCGACTATCTTTGACTTTGACAATGAAAATCTTCCACTGATTCATAATACGATTGACTTACATGATTTAATTTAATAATTTTAATGAATTTAGCTAAGTCTGTCTTTGACATTAACTGTCTTAGGAAAAGTTTTTCACTGATTTAGATTACAACTGTGAATTTCGACTGTCATTAGTATATTTTGACTCAATTCAGTAATCTTCGAAGCAAATTGAAAAGCCACCACTGACTTTGATTGCGATTGAATTCAAACTTTTTTTGGTGGCTTTGAATGACTTGGGCTGCAACTGACTTCGACTGTAAGTGACTTCAATTACAACAGACTTTGACAGACTGCTTATCGCATTGACTATGATTGACTTTGTTTGAAATGGGATTCTACTACGACTGACTTTGACTTTGACTTACTTTCACTTTGGCTGACTGTTACTCTGAATTTACTTCTCTAGATTACGATTGATATAAATATACATAAATGGCACTGGTTTTGATAGCGATTGACTTCGTAGCTTAAATGGCTTTGAATGAATTCAATTTTTGATGATTCGACTGCTACTGACTTCAATTGTGGTTGAATTTAGTCATGACTACCATCGACTGTTAGTGATTTCAATTACAAGGGAATTTTAATTACAATTAAATACACCTGTGAATGACATAGATTAACTTTGATGACAGGAGTTTTCAATTTCAACAGACTCGGAAGGCAAACTACTTCAACTGTTACTGACTTCGACCGTCACTGACTTCAACTAACTTCAGCAGCAAATGACTTCGAGCGCTCTTATGTAGCTTGAAAAATCTGCTAATGACTTATTAGACCATTTCTGCAAGCTGGTTATTCAATGTCATATACTGAGCTTTCAATAAAGATCAGTTTAATAAAGATCGGTTTAATAAAGATCAGCTATCACATTTTCAGTGTCAGGCGATGTATCAGAACATGAATTTTGATTTCTCAGAAATACATCCTTTCGTGTAAAAGGATAAAACTGTTGACTAGCTACACAAGGTGAAAAATAGTGCCTGTGACTTTGATGATGATAAGTGAACATATTTTTGAGTGCAGTCCTGAGCTGATATTATATTTCTAAGATTTGGATTTTTGGCTTATTATCAAACATGAGAGGATACCTCTCTCTGATGTAGATTATGATGAGCGTAGAAAAAAGTGCATGAGACTCAAAATGTTTAATATCCCACCATAAACAGTTTCAGTCTGGGCATAGCTGGAACCCAGAAATCGCCCTAAAAAGGTAAACTCTCAGTCACACTTAACCGAATGACAAATAATGTTCCGGCTGTTGTGGCCTCAAAGGCATCAGTAAGAAGATGTTTATGGCAGAAGCCGTTTGAAGCGAAAGTCAAACGTATTTATGCTTCCTCTCAAAAAGGGTAGAAAGAGTAGAGTAAGGCATTAACGCCTCTTCAGTTTCAGGGTACATCAGCAATAAGAATGATAATACTTACATCACAGTTTGGTTATATGACCTTTTAATCAGCTAAAGTGGCAACTGACTTCACCATTCCAAAGTCCCTGCCGTTGAAAGGACTAATGATTAGCAGGCGAAATTTATAGATCAACTAATGTGCTTACAGTTAAGATCCATCTGCATATTATACAGAATGACTGGTAGATCAAACGTTTTCTAAGAACTTGTGGAGATAAAGATTAAATTAGAAAGTACTAGATCAAATGACCCGATGTGCTAAGTGTTTTTGCTGTGTGAGCAGGCAATAATCAAGGCAACATACGGATGCTAAAAACAGCTTTGTGAAATTATGTCATGCAGAAATTTTAATATTACTACTGTGCAACGGCTCGTAATACGATACCGATAATGATAACATTTTAGTGTTGCCAACTCTTGCTGCTTTCAAAGACGCAACCTACAGTGCTGTTTTGTGCAGCTGTTTGCAAAGATTTTCACTAAATGATATGGCAACGTTTGGCAATCGTTTACATTTCCGTTCACTTTGACCAAAGCGAATTGGCGTAGAAATATGTTTTTGATCAAATTAAAGTACCGAAAAAATAATAAACAATAAAATATAAATATATTGACAACAGATGTTTAATTGATTGATTTCATGGTCAATATATTCTCAAAGCAAAATCATAATGTGGGTTGTTGAGGAAATAACCAAAGGAAAAGTTGCATCTTGCAACTTTTGACGAGGGGCAGACATTTCGATAACTTATTAGCAGAGTCCAAAAAGCGGTAAAAATTACAACAAACAAATTAACACATAAGAAATCTTCAGATACATGCTTTCTTTCCTAAGGTTATTTCATCTAAAGCTGATGAAGTTTCTTAGCTGCTATTCCCTGTACTTTACTAGTTAGTTGTTATCGTGTCTAGCTACCTTCTTTTTTCCTTTAAGTCAGTCATCAAGTTGCTTTGTAAGAATACAATTGCAAATTTTGTTCTTGTTAGACAGACAGTTGATTGATTGTTAACGTACATTGGAAAAAAAATCACGCATGTAATACAAAATAAAATCTAATGTCTTCCTTAAACCCTACTGTGGTGATTTTCTTCAGAAATTTTAACAAAAGTCACGTTCAACCAGTGACGCCAAGAGAAGAAATCAACCAGGGTTAAATTTTGATTTAAGTTAGTGGACGTCCTTAAATTCTTCTTCTTCTTAATGTCCTTTAATCCCTAGCGGGACATAGCCATTCAACTACGCCTACGCACCATCGTGTTCGGTTTCTGGCAGTCCCTTTGAGTTCCCTCCAATTCTTCCTTAGTTGACTAGCTTCGCGTTCGACTGTTCTTCTCCATGTTTCTCGTGGTCAGCCGGGTGGTCTGCTCCTCGCGTTGAGGGGGTTCCATTCCATTGCCTTCTTTGCAATGCTGTTGTTGTCTTTGCGGAGAGTGTGGCCCATCCACTTCGACTTTTGTCTTTTAACCAAGATGTCTAAGGGCTCTTATGTTTGTTCTAAGGAGCAGTTCTTTATTACTTATTGTGTTAGGCCAAACAATTCTGAGAACAATTCGAAGACAACTATTTACGAAGACTTGCAATCGCTTGGTGATTACTTGGGTTATTTTCCAAGTACAGCAGCCGTATAGAAGTACAGATAGAACATTCGATTTATACAGTCAAACTTTTAGGCTGCTGCTCAGATTGTTGTTTCGCCATATAACGTTTAACATACCAAACGTCGCTCTGGCGATGTTCTCCTCGGTTCCACTTCCGGCGGCAACTTCACTTCTCAGGTATATAAAACTGTCCACCGACTCAATGGATGACCAGATATTTCAAATGGACCGCTTTTATTTTCTGCCAGGCTTAAAACTTTGGTTTTTCTCAAGTTAATTTTAAATTGTCTGCCATATGTGTTAAGTCGGCTAGCCGATTTGCAAGGAGGCAAATGTCCATAAATTACGTGAGTCAAAATAGCGGTGAGGGGGTCTGGAAAAATCTCACATAGTCTCACCGAGAGGAAGGGAGGGTCAATAAAAATCGCACGTCAACTTTTTAATGCAGAGACTATACATTATTATAGCAGATTAAAAATAATAAGTCAAGTTTAACGGAAGCGAGGAAGGATCCCGTCAGAGCTCACCGAATCTCATCAAGGGGAGGGGAGGAGTCCGAATTTTCAAAAAAAAATACCTCAAGTAATTAATGGACGGCCCCTTAGTTAGGGGATGAGAAGAGTTACCAAGAAATGGAAGTTTCGATAAGGAAACTGTTTTCCTGAGATAAAAAAGAAAAGCGTAAAAAATGAGAGCAAGTAATTTTGAAATTAAATATTCTTTAGAAATATTATCGGACATTTATTTTACGGAGAAAAACATAACATACATTTGAGTGAAATGCTTTAGAATCTCTAGATGGTCATCTGGGTGAAACACTGAGATGGTTCTGCGAAGAACAATCTGTCTAGAAGAGTAGAGTTTTTAGTGGATTAAGTTCCCATGTACAAGATTTTGATTTTACTCTTTCACAAGAGAAAAAAAAGAAACTCTATTTAAACTGTAAGCCCATAAATTTATATCTCCTCATAAAGAGCACTAGAGTGCTTTTAATTACATGAGTTTTGGCATTTGTTTTATTATTTCTATCCATGAAAACATGAATGTGCCAGTGTAACTACCTCTTATCATTTCCATTCGACGGCTCTGTGTATCACGATTTTATTAACAATATTCACTTTCCTTGGAAATGACGAATTCAGCGTAACAAGCGGCTGAGGTAAAATTCTTTTGAGTGGCATTTTAAAAAATTTGCCTTTTTTCTAACAGCAGCAAATATAACTCTAACAATATCACGACCACATTGGAATATTCACATATTTCTTAAAATTAGTAAGTTTTTGTGTAATTGAAATAATGATACCGCAAGATAACTTAACTCTATGCTGGCGATGGAAGCAACGATTTTGGCAATGCAATTTGCACTTTATTAATTTTAATGAAGCACTTTTCTCCATTGGATCGAAATATCCTAAAAATTTGAGTTTTTCATGCGATAAGCTATAATAAAATATTGTAGAATACATCGTTATGAGTTTGTTCTTTTTGTGATCCCACAAAAGTTTTTTCATTTACCAGTGCCTTAATTTTACTCGTACTTTGCCAGCATGCACTTACATTTTGACAGCTACAATTGTATTGATTTTGTAACTTTTACCACATATCTTGAATATTACTTTTTTTTGGGTTGGTAAACACGATTTTATTACCATAATGATTGCATGTTGCAGCAACATTTGCCAATGCAACATGCGTATTTGTTTTGGAAAAAATTGTGACAGCTTTTGACATTTTTGCGAATTGTTGGCTATCAATAATTTCATGTTGACACACTTGGCTTATAAACTGGGTGGTCGTTCACAAAACTAAAAAACAAAATAATTATGAAAAATACATAACGTGTGAACCTGTAAAAGTAAACGTTGAGTTGTTGGTTGAGTCATTTCTGAAAAATAATTATGTTTCGTATGGGAAAAGCTTTATGACTCATAAAGATTAAGCAAAGATTATGATTTGAGCACAGTTGATGTCGTTTTAAAACACTATAAAAATAGTATTGTAATAAAAAATAAAAGCAAATTTTATGGAAAAATAAATTAAAATAAAAATACTCAAAAGAGAATGTTAAAAGTTTTAAAAGTTTTTTAATGACAAACTAAATGACTGAGTGTTGTTAAGAAATCGAAGTTTTCTACATTCAGGTATATCGATTCATCTTTAAAAAGGAGGGTTACTTTGGAAGTTTTAACTTCGCGCAAAGAAGACTAATTTAAACTCTCCTTTACAATCAACACACTGTTGCATTCTGTAAGTTCCGTCAGTAATGCAATGATCGGATATTGATCCAAGGGAAGCTTTTGCTAATAGTTTCCGCATTATCGTCAAATAGTGGTGAATTACCAAACGGTAGAGCTGTCTGACATTTAAGTAGTCGTGGGGATTAATTTGCACTTGACTTGTACCGATGTATGTGGTTCAAATTTCTTTCTCAGTGTTGTGGAGCACAGGTCATTAATATCGTCCTAAGCGAACAGTTTCTTACACCATTTCAAAACTTGAAAAAATTGAATATGCTATGGGACTATTAGAGACTCTGCATCATCGTAGCGCAAGCTTTATTGAAAATACTGATGCTGTTAGTGAAAGTATGGCCGAAGACCCAAATTTTTCGATTCCATAACGCACGCAGCATTTGGGTTTGTTTTACTGCACATCATGCCGTATTTTACATTGCGACTTACATATTCATCCATGTAACGTTCAACTCAACTAATTTTTTTAAAATTTTTTTTCAATACTTTTATTGACTTTTCGATACTATTCGATAGTTAAAGGTCATTTTGATACTTTTCGCTGCCTTTTACCAAGCTTTTCGATACCATTCGTTATCAATACTGATCATTGTACTCAATTGTTTTCGATACTTTTTCACTTGTCCGATTCTTATGGGCTTTTAAGATAGTTTAAAGGTTTTTTTTTATATTCGATGTGTTCGATCCAATTTGTTATTTTTTATACAAACATAGTGAACACCACTCCACTTTTTTATCGTTTCACGTGAGGTAATATTCTTGCTTGAATGCGCAATAAACGCTACTTTGAGGTATTCTAATATGTTTTCTCAAGCTTGCGAGAAATATTTGGGCTCGTATCTGCTTATCACATAAGTTATTAGTAATCTCTACTGTTTTTTGATTTTTTTTTTTCAAAATCTCATCTCCATTCAAATTTTTAATTGTTTTTAAAACTTGAATGCTTTTAATCACCGCATCAACTTTATTTTAATTGATTTTATTTCGCTCAGCTTTTACGATAATGAGTATTACTCGTTTTGAGTCTCGTTAACGTAAATTATGTTACCAACTGGTTGCGATTAGTTTTTAAACGATTTAATTAATGTGGCGACAATAAGTGCACACATTCAGTCACCGATGTAATTCAGTGAAATTTATTAAAATTTTACGACTTCTGCTCTAATTAAAAGCAATTCGATGAGGCATAAATCTAGTTAGGACACATTGTAATTTACAGTTGACGTAAAAATAATGTTAATTGAGTTGATTGGTTTTATTTTGAAAACAAGAAAATTAGTTATCAGGCATGGGCTCTGAATTGATTTGGAAATGATAAGTCTCTGCTCTTTTCGGAAATATAGGTGGAGTCCAATAACAATTTTGGATCCAAACTTTACTATAGTATAAGCTTTACTTAATTTTCTGGTGAAAATAGACAAAATAGAGTAATTTTTGATGATGTGAACATCTTAACTGGCGCGTATGGAATAAAATTAATACTGGAGTGAATTGCCGAAACATTTTTCAACTTCTTGAATATTTTCGATCTTCACAATATTTTCGGTAATTCTATAATTTATTCAAATTTTCAACATTTTTAATGCATCTCAACATTTTTAATGTTTCTCAACATTTTTGACTGTTTTCAATATTTTGCGAACTTAATTTTTTTCGATTCTTCAATATCATTCTTCGGTCTTCAAAATAAAATAGTTTCTCGGGAAAATTTTTTTTTGGGAAAAAGTTGATCAACTTTTTTTTAATAATGCCAATATTACAAAACTTAATTTGGTAAATTAAGATCATGACCTTTTTGTGGAAAAATAATTCATTTAAAAAGCTATGATCTGTGAGCCCGTGGCTTCGGCATGCAATTAACGGCTTGGCCGTGTCAAAAGTGGCCGTTTCGTAACCCTGTTTCTAATTAAGTTTTTCAACATTTTTTCGATTTTTTCAACATTTTTGAACTTCTACATTTCTCAATGCTTTTTGACTTTTTCAACATATTTCGAACTTTTCAACATTAATTCGATTTATTCAATATTTATTTGACTATGCTATCGACTTTTTCAAAACTTTTCGATATTTTGAACATTTATCAACTTTCAAATTTTCGAAAACTGTTTGGTTTTTCGACACTTACAACTTTTGTTATTGATATATCGATGATCGATATTTCGAAACAGTATCGAAATATATCAAGAAAAAAACATCGGATGTATCGATAATCGAAAACCGATATTTTTTCAGAAAAAATTCTATTCTTACCAGCGATGGTGTAACTTTTCACGGTTACATTTATTTGAGTATCACAAAAAAAATCTGTTTTGTTAGGCTGTGACATCACACAAACACAAAAGAGATCCAATATATGCGACGCAATCAATTGGATACAGAAGCTACCCTTAAACAAAAATATCGACATTCGATAGTTGAAAAATAAAATCGTATTTCGATATATCGAAACAAGAAACATCGCCGATGATTATCGGAACAAATTTCGGAAATATCGATTATCGATATATTTTTCCAAAATTTTTTCTTCTTAAAAATCTTTCCACATTTTCATTTTTTTTACATTTTCTTGACTTTTTAACTGTTCTTGACATTCCTTACAGTTTTTGATCATATTTTTGACTTTATCAACATTTTTCATCTCATTCAACTTCTCCATTATTCAACTGTTTGAAATACTTTTCGAATGTCTTAACATTTTCGACTCTTCAATATTCTTCCTTCCAGTCGTTCAAAGTTTTCAGTTATTTTCAATTTATTCAAAAACTGTCGACGTTTTCCACGTTTTTCAATATTTATTCAACTTTTTTATTATTTTTCGACTTTTCAACAATTTGGACATTTTTGAACATTTTTTTTAACAATAACAATAATAATAATAATCGACTCTGAACATTTTCAAATTTTCCAAAATTTTTTAATTGCTTAGAAATTTTTTTACATTTCTTTTCACATTTTTCAACAGTTTGTCGACTTTGTTACAGTTCTTAACTCCTTTCATATTCTGCAATTTTTTCAACAGATTTCAACAATTCTTAATTTTTTCTTCAATATTTTTCAAACTTTTTTCAATACATTCTATACTACAATAAAGAAGCATTATTATTTTATACATCTGACTGCAAGTGCTTGCACTCTCCTGATTTTTTAATTTGCGCCATATAAAGCGTTAAGAAAGACTTGCCAGCTAGTTCTCAAGCCAAATCGATTTCTGCGGCATGCACTAATCTTTCAAAAGTCAATTAAAAATACATCAAAAATATTCATTCCAATGTACTTCTTCTTTTTCTATTTAAAGAATATGTTTTAAAATTTTATGATTTTGTGTTTATTTCTCGTGAATGCTTAATTTGATCTTATATCGATGAACGGCTAAAAAGCGCTGAATTAATTTTTTTTTTTTAAGCGAACATTTTTCACACGCTCAACTCGAAAGTGTTTTTATTATCTCCCCCTTAAATGTAACATAACTAAGTGTTAATATGCATTTAAAATATACACAAATACCTTTTTTTTTTTTATTTTATGCACTCTATCTATTTTACACATTATTAAACTGTCAAAATTTAGTACGCCTTTTCATCATATTAACAGCTGCCAGTGTTGCCAGTCAATTATTGAATGTTTTTTTTTTTTTTTGTTGGTTAATTAGCTATGCTCGAAATTTATACGATTGTATGCTGATTTCGAAAACACATAAATTTTATTTCGCTGCCACATCCTTGTTTTAATGTTGATTTCACAGTTGTATTTATTTGTTTAAATATTTTCACAGCATCATACCAAATGGTTACGTTACACCATCTACCAAATACAACGTATTCACATGCAACACAGCGGTTGATAACAATGGCGACCTAATGAACTTGCAGCGGTTTTGTTCAATGAATGAGGAAATGAAATTTGGGTTTTGTTTTAGTTTCTTATGCATGTGAGACACATTTTTAGTTTATTTGAATAAAATTTTATATTTTTTGGTCTAATTAAATTTGTTTTTGTAATTATGATTATCTGAATATAAATTTTGGCATTTAATTTTTAAAATTTTTGGAATTCTTCCTTAAACGGAGCATATTTTTTCGACATTTTATCTTCTTATGTTTATGGTCTTATCTACAATTTACATTTGTTTGAGCACAACCGACGAAGCTCATTTTTCGATCAAAAAATGGGCTGCCCTTTATAACGTAAATTAAACAAATGAAATAAATAGTATTTCATTTAAATTTTTCATATTTATCACTGCCATAACTTATTTTTTGCTTATGGGTGTTAATTAGTTATTTTCTCTTCCATTAATCCCAAATGTCAGTTACTGTCACTCCTATCCTCCGGCTAATCTAACGGTTTTCTTAACTGCTTGACAAGCATAACAGCAACACCAACATCACTAAATTTTAAACAGAAATTCAATTAAAAAAAATTGCCATCGTCATCGTCATCGCAAGCTGCTGCTGCTGCTGCTGTTGTAGTAAAAATTTACACCATTCATTAATTAAACAAAACGACGCTGCTTAAATTTTTAATTGATTAGCCACTAAAATCAATTTAGACGCTGATTTACTAACGACAGTTTAAACCAAACGACTAAGCAACAAACCAAACTACCTGACAAGACGGAAATGTTGTCAGCATATGAATTTGCATTGCAGCAACATTAAGCTAGCAACATGCAATAATAGAAAGAAGCAGGCAAAAGAAATGATGCTCAAATGAATGACAAAACACAAAAAAGCTACACTGCATAATTATGCTGAAGTTTTGAAAAATACTTGATCTCATCTGATGTATGTAGGTTATTATAAAGCAACTAAAATGTTTTTTTTTTTAATTTTTCATTGACACTAAAAAGTTTTAATTCATTGAATAACATAATCGCTTAACACTTAAATTGACTTGATATGAAATTTATTTTCTTAATTATTTTATTCATGTAAATGTTAATTCAACACTTAAAAGAAATATATTATTGAAAACAAATTTTTTGTTTATTTTTTAAACAATAAATTTGTGCTTTATTACGTCATATATGCAGAGCGGAGAATACCCGCTGGTGCAAACGGAAAGTGAATGTTGCAAAATTTTGTTGTTCAACTTTGTTGCTTCCACAATGTACGCTACTTTAGCAACAAAATTAAGTGTTGTCCATTATTCTTTTCATGTAAAAATATAAATTGAATATTTAGTTTTTTTTTTCGACTACACTCGGAGAAGAAGAGCATTATTTACAGGGTGTTTAAACTTTAAGTATGAAAGAAAACACCAACAAGTAACATTCTCTGCTGAGAAAGCTCTCTAATGGATATAGAGCTGAAACAATTTTCGATTGTAAATTGGTAATGGCATTGAAATTAACGAGAGCTCAACGGAAAATACTCAATGTTTTGTAAAGTTGGGCAAATGCATAAAAATGCTACAACGTTTGATCGAAAGCAAGAGCACCACAAAAAGTGAACGAGTAGATGATCGCATTAGAACATAGTTTTCATCTTAATAATACTCGCGAAAGCGAATGAGGAACATCAATATTTAAGAAAAAAGACATGTGAGCTTGTTGAAAAGGCTGAAAAGGATGACATTAAATTCATGATTGTCAGCGAGATAGGAATAAAACCTTTCCGAGGGCAGCAATAACTAAAAGAAGTCTAAAAACAAGAATTGCGGAACGCGAGGAATCGAGTTAGTCTTATGTATTAAAAGAGGCAATGAGTAAGCACAATGACTTACGTGGCGACAAAAGCTGAGTAAGCGTAGTCAGCATTACCAGATGATAACTATGATTCCGATATATAGAGTATCCAGAAGAGAGTTCAATGTCTTTATATACGCGATTGTTGTTATTGAAAATCCAAATTAAGAAATGTTTTCACCAAATCTCCAACCATCTTCATATAACTATTATCAGCCTCTGAATACCAATGTACTGATTTGAAAGATATTTATTAGAACTATAGTTTTGACCCAGCTAATAAACTCATAGGTGCTGCACAAGAGATTCCAGCTCGCTGGTCAAATGTAAGCTAAAAAGTATTTTTCAGCAAAGGATTTTTACTATAAGACCGATTCCCAAAGCAGTATATGAAAAAGGTGTATAAGTGGACCCCAAAACCAAAATATATCTCTATAATACCTTAAAATCCATCAAATGAATGTCCTCAAATTACGGCAGGTATAAGTTAGTATGAGGACAGATTTCATCTTTGGAACGACCCCACACATACTTACTTTTTACTGAAACGGCCTACCAGTAAAAGTATAGTGCCACATGCCACTTACAGATTCATCCTGTTAATAAAATATATAGTACCAAGTATACTTCATATACAAGAATACAATATATGGAAGATTACATGTCAAACGACAAAAAAAAAAAAAACTCATTCGTTTGAAACTTTGTATATACAGTACAATCTCGCTAATCCGGATCAATTAAAACCGACCCCAATCTGGACTATGCGGAGATCCGGATTACCAAAGACATATAATAAAAATATTATATATTAAAGAAAAATATTTATAAATGCGAATTCCTTTATTATAACAAATAATAGTAATGTAGGTACGTTAGAAATAAGTAATGGCATATATGTATGTACATTAATTCAAAAAAAAAATTCGGATATGTAAGTTTTTACTTATTTCACCCTGTCCGGACTACAGTATGATCCGGATTAGGCTACATCTGGATTAGCGAGACTCTACTGTAGATGTTAAGTAGTTTATATTGCGACCATTTGATCACTAAAATTTCTGATTCCAAGTCACATTACGCTGATGTCACGTATGGTCACAAATAGTTAAAAAATTTAAAATTTTGCTTCAACCTCAAACTTATAAATTTTGTAGCCAAATGGAAGGTTATAATAAAAATTTGGAATAAAGGTAAATTTGTAGAATTTAAATGTTTTTAAATTTGTTAGGTTAGATTTTAACCCCATTTTAGAAGTTTTAAGTATTAAAATCAAAATTTACGAAAGCATGACTTGATATTTTTTTCCATTTTTCCCAATTTTGAACCTTCTATTTTCAAATGCTTTGTGCCCTATAATGGGAAAAACCATCAATATAGCCACTAGAGGAATCTAAAGGTGAAAAATAACCCTTCCATCAAATTTGCGAACAGTATCGTTTGACGTGAAATGTCCCAAATACATTTTCTGAACTGCAGATTAAAATTCGAAGTAATAAGTCATCTGTTGAATTAATTGGTTGTAAAGATCTTGACGTCAAAGAGTTAATACTTATTTCATTGTCTTTATGAGTGTTCAGCACTGGCAAATCGGCGTTTTAAGATATTCGAATACTACTTTTAAACTCTCTTGAAGACAGCGCTCAAAAGGGTTCAAACTCCGTTCTAAAGTTCGAAATTTCGAAATGGTTTAGCATAGGTTGATAACGAAGCTATAAACCGGGTATGCAATGGGCCCAATTACAGTCTGTGTAGTTATGTTAACTGTCACCTCAAGCGCAAATCAAACCTAACCTTATCTAACTTAACCTGATCTACCCTAACCTAACCTACCTAACATAAGCAAAACTAACCTAACCTAAGCAAAACTAACCTAACCTGAGGAAAGGGGAAAAATAAAATTTGCTCAAATGTCAAGTAAATGCAATTGATTGTAGAGGTAGATTGTAGAGAGAGAAAAACCTTTCAAATGAGCAATACATAATTTATGTATGCAGGACATTTTTTCACTCCTTCTTGAAATCCATGTTCAAATCTAAAAAAATAAAACTGTTTTTTATGTAGCACCCGGAAACAGTTTTAAATTTTTTTTTCATTTTTAAGGTCTCGTTTATCATTTGTTTTTGTCCCAAATAAAACAATATCTTTTAACTGATATTTGCAACATCAACAATTTTACATGTATTATTAGAAATACAATACTTTAACAGTTTCACGATACATATTTTTTGAGTGTACCCACTGATTAAGACTTTGAGTTTGGTATTGTTTGTGAAAAATAAAAAAGCCTGCATTTAAATATTTGCTATGCACCGTTGTTGTTTCAAGTTAATTGCAGTGGCATGGTAATTCAAATATATAGCATTTGCAAATAGTTTTGGAAAATAAGTAAGTACATACTTGAATTTATACCAAGCATAAAATAAATAATGTCAGGAGAAAAAAAATTGTTGGCACTTAATTAAAAGTTTGTGGAAAATAACAAATATTGAAACATTTACAAGATTGAAAATTACTATAATGAGGTGCAGCCGAAATACTATACATCAAATAGAGTATATGCTTAACAGCACTTTCATGATTGGCTACAATTTCGCTGTGTTATTCGTCGGGAAAAATTAGATTTTCGGTCAACGACATTGGTGAAATATCTCCGCGGCATTGGTTCTCATACCCCTTTGCACATATAGACTAGGAGCATCGGGTGAACTCCTTCTAATCCATGAAACTTATAGACATCTTCATCCTCATAAAAATAAAACTCACCACTGCTTTCAAATTTCTAAGAAAATTAAATTTAACGGCAGCAATTAAATTAATAAACTTGCTTGAACGTTTGGCAGAAATGTCAAATGTCGCTACAAATGTAAAGTAAGTCCAGAAATCTCAATATTTTTGCTATCCACAATGTGTGGAACTAACTGATATGCAGACAGTAAGCTGCAGCCAACCATGTAACCGAGATATGAAACTGTCTCCATACTGTATCTTTATGGAGATAAAAACCAGTAGTCAACTGTGAAAGGACTGCAAATATAATCTAAGTGTCCTCTTATTGCCAGAATATGAACTTAAAACCGATCAGGCTACACATGCACTTCCATTTGGAACTAAATAATTCCCTTAAGCAATAGTTTTGCCCCGGAAAATAATTTGAGCTTTTTATTTGGTTATGTTTAGCACCTGCTTCTGAAATTTTATGAATTTTCTCGTCCCGCGGACATAATCGGTTACATAGATTAGAGTAAAGTCAGTGCTCAGTTATGAAACCTACATTTGTTTAACAGGTCAGAAAAGAAACCACATTGTTTTCAAAAGAAAAATGTGTACAACATTGACGCAATAAAAAATATCTTTTGTCAAAAATGTGTCAACACTTATTGTTTAAGACAAACATTTTTTTAATAAAAAAAAAGAAAAAAAGTGTAGCGAATTTCTTGCGTGAAATAACACAAAAATGTTGCGTTCATTTTTGCAACAGTTATTAATGATGTTGTTACCATTGGCTGCTGCTGGGTTTATGGTATTTCACAAAAACACCACAGACTGCATGGTGCCGCCTCAGGCTTTTTCTCATTGTCGTTGTTTTTTTGATGTTTTGTTTTTTTTTTCGTTGTTGCATAGCAGCAATCAACATTTTTTTTTTCGTATTAGGCTGCATCCTTTTTTGGAATTTACTACTTTACTGGAATTGTTGCTGCTACTGCTGCTGCTTTGTTATTATGTTGTGGCTATTGTTGTTGTTTTTGTTGCTGTCGCTGTTTAACGAACTTGTTGACATTTTTATAGACCACAAAATGCCTTCAGCAGTAGATGCAACGCTTGTTGCTAACAACTAATACTATTGCATACGCCCTGCAACTTTTGATTTTTGTTGCCGCAACAAATTTCAAACGAATTGCCGCTAAGTGTTTTTGAATTTTTATTGATTTTCTATAAAATTGTTATTATTTTTAATGTTAATTAATAGTTTTTGTTGTCGGTCAATGCGAAAGGAATTAGATCAAATTGTTTGAAATTTTCGCCCGGAATTAATATCTTTGCATAAACATTTTTGAGGTCGAATTGAAGTCACTTAAAAGATTAAAGACAACACTTGAATAAAATTAGCATAAGCCACGGCGCTCCAGAAATATTCTCAACTTTAAACAGTTTGGAAGTCGAAATTTTCATATGATTTTATCGTGCGGCAAAGGTTGAAAATCATGACGTTCTAAGTAATAGAAGTAATACGAACAATATATGTACACTATTGCGTTCTCTCTGCGTTTTTAATTGGGAGAATTTAAAAAGAAATGTATCATAAAAAATGTTTAAAGCGTCTGCCTTTTATTTTTAAAAATGTGTGTAAACACAAAAACAGATAAATGCAAGAGGCAGACGTTTTTGTTGTTGGGAGAATTTAAAAAGAAATGTACCATAGAAAATGTTTTATAGCGTCTGCCTTTTATTTTAAAAATGTGTGTAAACACAAAAACAGATAAATGCAAGAGGCAGACGTTTTTGTTGTTGGGAGAATTTAAAAAGAAATGTATCATAGAAAATGTTTCATAGCGTCTGCCTTTTATCTTAAAAAATATGTGTAAACTTAAAAACAGATAAGTGCAAGAGGCAGACGTTTTTGTTGTTGGGAGGATTTAAAAAGAAATGTATCATAGAAAATGTTTCATATCGTCTGCCATTTATTTTAAAAAAATGTGTAAACATTAAAACAGATAAGTGCAAGAGGCAGAGGTTTTTGTTGTTGGGAGAATTTAAAAAGAAATGTATCATAGTAAATAGTTCATATCGTCTGCCATTTATTTTAAAAAATATGTGTAAACATAAAAACAGATAAGTGCAAGAGGCAGACGTTTTTGTTGTATCGTTTAAGAGTAAATCAATTTTTTGATATACACAAACATAAGTAATTTTGTTGATAGGCAGATTGTGATTATTATAAAGTTTATATTATAGAAAACGAGTAAAATAACCTCTGCCATTTAATTATTGCTGCATTTAAAAATTGCAGTTTTACAAACATTTAGATAAAAAATTGAGTAATAAACCATTTTATTGCGTCTGCCTCTTGGCTGACTGATTCTTTTACTTATAAAAAACATGAAAATAGAGAAGGCACTGGATTCCAGCGCTGATCCTTAGAAGGCAGACGTTTTTTAATTACTTATGGTGCATATCTTTAAGGATATATATTTATATATAAAACTAAAATCATGCAGATTTTGTCACATTAAATCTACTATTCTATTTTTTCGGTCATTTATAATATTTTTCCTTATTTTTCCGGCTGGGTATACAGCGCATTCCATTTTGCATTTGAATTTTTTTTTTTTTTTGAAGAAGAATTATTTTCTTTTAGTTCTGGTTGAGACTAACTTCCACAATTTTTTTAAATGTTTTTTATTTTATTTTTCTCCGATATGTCTTGAAACTTACTACACAGGTTCACAGACATACATACTTATTTAAGTTTCAGTACGACAGATTGACTGGAAAATTTAAATTAACGATTTTTCGCGGAGAAAAGAAAAGATGTATCGATATAATTCTGATTGGGTTTTGAAGGGAAAAGGTTATTCACTTCAACTATGTATTTAAATATATTCACAAAATTTGATATTCCTAAAATGAATATAAGAATTTGACCAAAACTGACGATTTTGACACACACTACAACTATACGTCTGCCACAAGTATTTTCAGCTTCTAGGGGCATTACTGGAGACAAGAAAATATGGAAGAAAACGATAAAATTATTTTAAAGAGTTTATTTTTTTATATATTAACAATTACTGTTATTAATAATGCGGCAGTGTAGACAGACGTCTGCCTTTTATATGTTCGTTATCTATACAATGCCCTTAACACAATATATCAGCGGCAGACGCGATAAAATAATATAATAGGGTTTTTTTTTTTACTTTTAGTTTTTCTTATCACATAAGTGTGAACTACATTACATATTCATACCAACGACGAGTCAAAAACTCAACCAAATGGAGTAGTTATTATTTTGGCGAGAACTGAAGTACTAAACAAAACCTTTTAAGCGAGATTTAATTTATTAAATTCAAAATCATGGTTGAGTTTTACTTATGACTATGGTTAATGGTATTAATATTGATCTATTTAAACCTATGTGTGTCTTCTTGCGTTTAACGTATGTTAGTAAACGTTCTAAGTTCCAAAAGAAAATTTTTAAATGAAGTAAAAACATATTATGGGGATTAAGTGCAAGGTTTGTAATTTCCTATTAATAAGGCTTTGAAAAACGAGCTTCCTTTGGGTTTAACATTTTTTTAAAAAAAAAAAAAAACCCAAAACTTTTTTGAATTTTTTATTAAACAATACTCATGCGAGAGATAGTAGAACCAATCCCCATCACAAACAATAAGCTTTGAACATATTTCTGCAGCGCCGTTGACGTCAGTTGGTTAATGCACAATTAAACTGTGCATTATTTGCGTATGCTGTCGAAATATTCCCATGACTGCGATAAACTCTAGTAATTAAAAGTTCAAAATATTTATTACATGACTTTTTTTTACGTAATTTACTTTTTTTTTTAAATTTAGGCAATATAGTTGGGGCGCAAAAAAAAAAAAAATGGGCGTGTCAGCGCCAGCAACGACAGCGAATGTTGTTTAAATTAATTACGAAAACGATTAGCGATTAGCAAAAGCTCACTAGCCCACACTCACTCACTGACAAAGTGCTGAAAGCTTTTTATATCATAAAAAAAAGGTGGCAGCGTTGTTGTTGAGGTTAACGTGTGTGTGATTTATGTTACCACCATATGGTTGACTGCAGTGCAACAGCGCAGCGTTGCCAACTGGTGTTGTTGTGCTAATTAGTACAGAGTTTATGTTAATATTTGTTGATGGTGTTGAAGAAAATGTTGGTGTTCGTTTGATATTTTGATCTTTGACACCTTCAAGTGGATTTACAACAAAATGATGCTGAAAAAATGTTAATGTAATTAGCAAATAATTGTTATGTCTGACACAAGGAAAACTTGGCAATGTTTGTGTGCTTTAGTGAATGTTATTTACTGAAATGAAAATTTTTAGGTTTTTTTTACGTTTTTGTAGAACACATACTTTTCGACTTTGTGACATTTAAGTGACTCATCAATATAGTTATAGTTCTTAGTTTACCTTCAAAATCAGAGATTCAATAAGAAAATAGAGACTAGAATTTAGCCACTCGAAGACTATTATAAACGCAATAAGCCTTTTACATAAATAAGAAGTTTTGATAAATAATTTACTTTTAAAAAGGAAAACATCCTATAACAATTGAGGGGACTTGTACTCGGAATCTTCTAATGATATTTTAGCTAGCAAATATACTGGCAGCGTTGTTACCAACATTGTTACTAACACTTCTACTAATATGTTATCAAAGTAATAACAGCAACTAGTTTTATGCTAAAAAAATCGTTAACTACATACTTAAAAGTTCAACCGTAAAAAGTTTTATGCGAAAAAAATCGTTTTTCTTCGCAATAGTAATAAAAATCTTAATTTCAAGTACAAAATGCAACTGCAACTTAACTGCAAATGTTAATGGCCCATATTGGGTCCATTCTCTTTACTATGCAATAGTTAATATACAAATAAAAGATCAGCAGCCCATGCCGTAGCTACTTCTTTTTGAGACAAGCGACCAAGGTGTCGCATAAGAATAAAATGCATATGGTCGTCATGCTGTTGCTGGATTCTCAAGTAGCATAAGCCTTTTCATTATTTTTCGAAAAAAACGCGAACGCATAACTGGAATGTACTTTGTATTAAATTACAACTAATTAAAAAAAAAGTTATTACATCAAATGCGCGTAAAGGTTGTGATAACATCTATGTGCTAAAAAAAAGCAAAATAAAAAACTTTTAGTGTCAAACAACCTTCATTTCAGAGGGTATAATGTAGCACATGGAAATTCAAGCACAGAATCAGTATTTGAAGCTTTTTTTGCAACAATCTGTTTTGCTACTTATTTTAAAAAGAACTTTATAGTACATAGGAGACTTATGAAATAAGCTATAGTGTCCAAAACAAATTTTAGCTTACTAATGTGAATATGTGCGGTAATTTATAATTTTCTCTTTACCACTAATCAATGCGAATACTCTAATTATCTGTTAAATTTTCTAATAGCCCAGCGACAAATATGTTATACACAACATCGATGAATAGTTATACTCGCTGTAGGCAGTAATGCTCACAACTCCAGCCACAACTGTAAATTCTTTTCACAAAGGGTTGGCCGCTTTGTAGGCAGCTTGCCTACATCTTTATATACATACAATGTGTAGCAAAGGATAGGCAGACTTCCTTAAAATATCGCTTACTAAGTGCCTATATAGTTTACCGAGTTGCCTACATCTCCACATACAAATTATGCAGCCAACAGGCAAGACCCCTTACATCTCCATATACAAATCAGACAGTAAACAGACAGACTGACTACAGCTCCATAAACAAAGCAGCAAGCAAACTGCCTACTGCTCCATATACAAAGCAGGCAGCCAGCAAGCAAATAAACAAAATATCACAGTAACAATTTCATTTGTGAAAAGTACAACACAAAGGATATAGCTTTTCATACATGAAAAATCAGAGTACTTCATCAATTTGCCGCTGGGAGCGTAGTGCTTTTGGAAGGAGAGTGAGAGGTTTTGCTGGAAGTTTAGATCCACCACTAACCCCAACTACAGGACCTTTCCTTCCGAAAAGAAACCGGTGTCCCAGGGAATGTTATATTGAATTTTTCCACAATTATAGATTTTTGAATTATTGTTTTAGATAGTTTTTAGTAGATCTCTAGCCTCATTGCAGTTAATGAACTTTCAGGAAACATTTGAAAGACCTTGAACGATATCAGATTTTTCGACAACAAATGTTTGTTCGCCACACAACAGTCCGATATGCAAGAAAAAACTCATTGCCGCCAGATTTTTTCCGAAGAAGAAGTTCTGAAAGTCAATATAAATAAAACAAAAAGCATATCCAACCACCCAACAGATGCCAGCAATAATATTGTCAAATGCAAATCAAGCAATAGAATTTTCCACCCAAACCTACTTAATTAACACTGCGTAAAATTTTTCTTTACTAAAAAAGTAGAAACAAAGATCATCACTTTCAGATTCCAAAAACCCTAGGAAAATCACATATATTTCACCTTAGAAAATCTTCTGGGAGCTCTGCACACTTTACTATTTATTGTGTATTAGCAATATGCTAAAAACCTAGAGCCACTATGCCACCCACAAACCGCTGCGCCCGGCACAACCACACTCTGCCCGTAAGTGCTCTACTGCCAATAAGGACATTTACGCTGGAACCAATGTCGTAATGTCTGTGATCCTGTCAACGTCAACGAAGCTTAAAATTTTTGATTCAAATCTGATTTCAGTTCTTTTATACGACTGTGAAACTAAATTAACCAACAAACCTTTGCAACACAATTTGCTAGTGTTCACCAACAATTGAATTCGCTGACTTCTGAAAATTTGGTGACCCAGGACCGTCTCTAATGTTGAATTGCTCTCCAAATCTTGTCAACATGCAATATACATTCAAATCACATGACAAAAGTGGGAATGGATTGGATGCAAGTTGCGGATATCATCAAGTGAATAATCTGCTGGCAAGCATTGTAGTGGAACTCTTGGGGTGGCAGAACACGGGATCATCCTAAATCATCGTGAAAATGATCGCTGGAATAGGAATTACGTGAATCCGGAAAGTGTTTGATAGAATTGAGAGCACTCGCTACTGATCATGTACGTTGGCAGAATTTTGTGGAGACCCTATGCTCCGTGAGGAATTACTTACTTACTTACTTCGGTGGCCATAACAACCCGTTACCGGGTTACGGCCGACCTCAAAAGCTCTCTCCAGGCGCCTCTGCTTTGCGCACGCCTTCTCCAATCATTCACACCAAGCGTGGATAGGGTTTCCTCGGCTTGGTCTTTCCATCGGAGGCATGGTCTTCCTCTTCGTCGTCGCCCAGCGGCTTCCGCATCAAACACCTTTTTCGCCGGAGCTTCTTCGTCCATACGCACAACATGTCCCAGCCAGCGCAGACGTTGAATAGTGATGCGCTTGACTATGTCAATGTCAGCGTAGAGCTCGTACAGTTCGTGGTTCATTCGAATACGGTAGTCGTCGCCGACGTGAACAGGACCGAAGATTTTGCGAAGAATTTTTCTCTCAAACACCCCAAGCGTGGCTGCATCAGTCTGCGACACAACCCATGCTTCTGCGCAGTAAAGTAGCACGGGTAAGATGAGCGTCTTGTAGAGTGTCAGTTTTGTCGGGCGAGAGAGGTCTCTACTACTCAATTGCTTACTGAGACCATAGTAACACCTATTAGCAAGAGTTAGTCTTCGCTTTATTCCGTGAGGAATTAAAGAACACAAAACATGGGTCCGACAAGGTTTGACCTATGGTACCTCATGTTGGACCTATGTATATAGCTATCAAGAAGGAATTGTTATGATGATGAATATGTTGTAAATAGCAGTTATGTGCTTAATATTTCAAGTTTGTATAAAATAATGAAATATTTTGACCTCTCATTTACGACCTAGAACTTTAGTTGCTGGGTAACAAACATAAAACTCAAAAAGATCTTTCAAATGAGATACAGGCGAAGCGGGCAATGAAAATAAAGTGAGGTTGTGAAATTTGTTTACATTCCGTTAAGTTATACATCTAGTAGACATAAATGTGTACACATAACTTTTTTTCGTATGAGGCTTAATTGCCGAGTTATGGGCTTCTGAAGAATTGGCGAAGCTTAGCCCGTCGTCAATGAGGTTTGGAAATGTAACGCGGACAATGAGGTGGGGTGTGACATACCCTAGCTGTGTTTGTCTGCTTGCATATCCTTCAATGTGCTACGCACGACCGAGCGTATCAACTGTGCCAGTTGTCGGATGTGTTATCTTCAGCTACTGAGAGCGCGAGAGCAGATATTTTTGTGTAGAGAAAATTGTCGTTATTTCAAATCGCGTGGGGTTTATCAAATCCCACCTCATTGACGACGGGTTAAGGACCGTCATTTTTGAACGCTGTTATTGAAATCAAGGAATATATAATAATATATAAGTAATATTGATTTAACTACATAGTAAAAGGATCCTCTTTTTAATTTTTTAGTTAAATTCGAATTTTAAATTTTTTTTATGTATGGCAAACCGGAAGTAAAAATTTTAAATTAAATTTTCAGCAACTTCGACATAATATTTTTCAAATATTTTAATTTAAAAAAAGCCTTAAGAATATAAATGTTTCACAAAAAAAATTTTAACGTGATCGTTATTAGTTAAGGAGATATATAAATTAAAGTACTAAAGAAAGTGCCACGTCCCATACAATGTGCGGCACGTATGCATTTCAATTCATATATCTCGTAAACTAATGTAGATCTCGTTAAAAATTGTTTAGCATATTACCGATATATTTTATGCTTTATTTTAAAGTTAAAATAAAAAAAATAAAATATGTCAAAATTATTTCAATTCTTAGATGAAATGTTCACTTCTGGTTTTCCACAAGAATAAAAAATCAAATTTCCAATCTGATTTCATAATTGAAAAGAACAGTAAATGTTCTATTGAAACCACAATGTTTCATATCTTATTGAAATTTTGTTAAGTTCGAAAAATTGTTTCCGAAAAATTCATTATTCATATTAAGTCAATTTTTGGAAGTCCACAGCTTGAAAAATAAGCCTTATATAAAAAAAAATAAGCGTTTACATCTTCTAGAAGAATAATTAAGCCGAATATTAACAAATTTCTAAATCTCATTATTTTTGCATTGTCCGCTTCGCCTGAAATGCCCCATATACACTTATGTTAGTTGATAGCAAACCTTTACGTGTGTGTATGTATTGTGTCACGATTCGGTAACACTTGCCACAAAAGTATTTATAAGATAAAAAAGTCAGTCGTAAATTAGTTGCCAATTGCTTGCTTGCACTTTAAAAGAATTAAAATCTCTATCGCACTTTCTATGCGCTCTTCTATTTTTCACTCCATCAACATCTTCCCCTCATATTTTTCGTGTTGCAATGCCTTTAAAACTGTACGCTCATATAAATGACAGTTGCGATTAAAAATCGGTTAATTATCGCCAATTTTATTTTCTTCGTTTGCTGTCTTCAACGTTCTGAATGCCTGCCTGTTGGTTGATTGCCGCGCTTTGTCGTTTAGGGGCATCAACTTAATTTATTGCCACTTTGTTTGGAGGAATCAGCTAAGAAAGGAGTGGCAAAAAAAAATGAGGCAAGCGGGAGGAAATTGAAGTCGTAACTGCAGCTTAATTGCTGGTCAGTGCAAAAATGTGTTGGCATAAAAAATTGGCAACAAAAAGTGTTGGTGAAATATAAAAAAAAAACTGCTGAATTCACATGTAAAACCAAAGATTTATTACCAGGTTTGTCTATTTATGCATTGGTACGTGGCTTACCAAGTTATAGCTTGGCGAAAAGAAGGAATTTTTTTTATTTTATTTTATTGCCTACAGACATTTGGGTATTGCTTTTAATGTCAAGGTTTTTTTCTTTATAAATCTGTGGTTTTTGAAAATTTTACGAGCTATACTCGTAAGTTGCTTAGTTGATTTATAAAATATAAGGGTATGTAAGCATTATGTATTTTTTTTTGAATGCAATTTTTTAAAAAACATAATTAAAGGAAACTAACAATCGTATCTATACTACTTATCGCTGTTTCACACTGTCCTTTAGATTCAAAAACTACATTCTGCTTTTTTTTTCAAAATACTGCACTTATGGTTCTATACGTCAAACCTGTTTGCGTCAGCAAAAATCGATTAGATATAAAAATATTTGGATGCCATTCAGACTGTCAAAAGTAACCTGAAATATGCATGCGTTGATTTCTATAAATATCGCTCAACAAAGCAATAACTGCTTCGACAAATTGTTTTAAGGCACCAATACAAAACAACAACCACAGAAGGAGATATTGAAATGAAAATAGAAGACGATTCAGGATATGGAAATGAATCGGCCGGTACTTAGATGGATTTTTTTTTTGTTAATTTTCATTGAATAAAACGTATACTGTGAAAAATATTGTTGTTTGATATCGATTTTTAGCTATTTGTAAATTTTTTGGTGAAATATGTATATTGATTTTGGTTCGAAAAAAGAAACGATCATTACCCAAAACTAATCAAAATTCAAAAAAAAAATAATAAGATTTTGTTGAAGAAAGCAAAACGCAACTCTCGGTGGAATTTCTGTAATCATACTGAATCATAGAGATTAAGATCTATACAATCGAAACCTAAAAAGCCTGACTGCTTACTACCTATACGAAGAACTCCTTAAATCTTCTTCTTTCAATGTATAATGAACGACGTTTTGTAAATAAGTATGGTCTCTGATATATGACCTCTGGAATATGGTCCATGCTCAATCTCTATGGTGCATGATTTTTAATCCTGCGATTATAATAAATGGTTTTGGTCCATAGTCCATCGTCAATATTTAATGGTCTATAATCTATGATATGTGGCTTATTGCAGATGGTCTCTGGCTTATGTTCTATGGTCTATGATTAATGCGGCCAATACAACTAAAAGAACATAAGGGATAACGAAACAGTTGGGACTGGGGATCAATGTTTAGGATTTGTCTGTATCAGATAGTTGTAAAGATTTTTTATATTGGAATAAGCATCAGCTCCACAATCGAAGTCTTTTTTTAAATACAAAGAAATATTTCAGCTTCACATTATCGAACTTGTTGACTTGAAACTCTTTTCTCGAAACACCTAAGAAATTATGCGAATTTACCAATTGTACTGTATGAAGTCGAGCATTTGACAATAAACAGAGTTGAAAAATAGAGCATAGGGTCTGGTGAGATCTAAATCGTGCGTCGGGTTGTTGTCCAATATATGGAATTGATATATGAGAAGAAAATACGAATGAGAAAAAAAGGATATCCAGTTAAAAAGTTGAACTAAATATCGGGTACACTAACTTGAATAATTTGAGCAAAAAGAAGGCAACACTCCAGTTGAAAATCTTTAATTATAGCTGCTAGATTCAAATAGAAAGTCCAGGGCGATCTTCGTAGATAATTGCCGAAGCCACATAACTCACTTTGCAAAAAATTATGAGAATTCAGAAAGATGATTCACCACTTCTTAGTCCAGCAGTAAGACTTCAACTTCGACTATAGAGTTTTTCTATTATTTATTAATATTATCAGCAAATGGAAAATGTTGCAATGTTAGTGTATTAGAATGTTATTCAATAGTTCACAGGAGATATTAAATAGGATGCAGTACATTTCCTATGACATACTAGATTAGATTTCCTTCAAAATGGAAAATAGATCCTTTTGTTTGATTCTAAATTAAATCTCTGACAAATACATATGTACTAAATCAGAGATGCACACACAAATCTGTTTCGAGACCTGGTTACAACAACATCAGTTTGGGTAATAAACTCAAAAATATTTTGCATACAAAAAATTAAGCGGGCTAGCCGTGGCAAGTTAATTGCCTACAAATAAAGAAATAAATAACAGAGCTGAATAAGCAAATGACTCGAAAACAAATTGACACAAACAGAAAACATGTGGAGATAGATACCGAAAGTGTTTATTTCGAGTAACTGCAAAAAACTGAACGAGCGAAAAAATTACACCAACAAAAAGCATTATGCGATAGCGAACCGAAATTGTTTAACTAGTAAGTGAGTTGGAAACAAAATTACACAAACAAAAAGCTTGTGGCGATATGGCGATAACAAAGCAAAATTATTTAACTTAAGTTACGGAATGAACTGAACGAGCTGGTGCCTTGAAAACAAAATTATACCAAAAAAAAAAAAGCACGAGGAGATTGCGAACCGGTGATTGTGAGCCAAAATGATTTAGCTCGAATAACGGAGAAGTCTCGAGAAGAGCTGTATATTTGTTTTTACTGTTGTAAGAGCTTCGCGCTGTGCAATCTTGATCTAAATATCACATAACATTGACGTGAATAAATATTCTGAGTTTGTTGTTATATTGTCATATTTTATCGAGCACCAGGGTAACTTCTTAGAATATTTCTGAAACAACCTTCTTCTCTTCTAGGATTGAAAATTTGATGAGCCTGATCGACCATGTAGTGTTGATTCCGGAAACCAAATTGATGATACGTTCTAACCTTCGATGATAGGCTTAAAACTTTGGAGTTTTGTAGCAAGTTCTTTAAGAATTTTCTTGGTGATGAGATGGAAATCAGGAGCAATTTTTTGCTCGAATATACTTCTTAAGAACATTTTTACATGTTTTTTTTTGAAGAACAGTTTAAATAATAAAAAATACTTTGATAAAATTTATATGTCAACGATGTCACCAGTGATATAACACTGAGGTCATCAGTGAAATGTGCCTTACTTAACTTGCATTATTTCAAACCATTTCAAACCATTGTCACAAATGTTGCACACAAGACGCTTTATGAGTGATATATCCAAAAGCCAAGGTCAAAGATGTTCAAATTTGGAAAAATATGCAAAAACAAAGCAGCACAAAAAGTTTAAGTTCAAGACTCAAGCAGCGTAAGCTTGTGCAAAAAAAAAACCCGCCTACCTTTTGACGTCCACAGTTAATAAGCATAAAATGTTGTCAATTTTCCAACTGCAAAAATTTACCTTCTACTGACATTTGAATTCCAATGACAATGACACTCCTTAAAATATGTTGAGGGAGGAGAAAGAAATGGAAAAATCTGCACAGCCTCAACATTGAACAAAAAAAAAATACAATGCAATACTACAAGCAATATATTTTTTAAATTGTTGTTGGCGCCCATTTTGTGCACATTTCTAATTTCAAATTTTAAACTTTAAGATATCTTATCTGCACAGTAACAACAATGGTGCGCGCAAGCAATGACAACTGACTGAAGCTGCAAATGTTGCATTGCTATAAACAGAAGCTCAAATAGTCGTAATAATCAACACCCACTCGCCGACACGATGCGGATTTTGTCTCCTGTTGTTATCCTCCATTTTTGTTTAGTTTTTTAATGTTGGTATCAAATAAAGCCACAAATTGTTGCTGCTGTTATTGTTATTACTGTTGTTGGGTAACTTAGACAGCAGAAAAAAAAACTATAACCGTTAGTGGCAGCAGCAGTAGCAGTAGCAGAGCACGAAGAAAAATGACACAAATTAAATTTCATGCTTTGTTGCACGGTCGCATGTATACAGTGAGAGAAAGAGGGGGATCGTGCAGAAATGTTGCTGGCAACAACCTTCAGTGCATTTCTTTGTTTGTTGGCAGCACAATGAAAACTAATGGAAACAATAAAAATTTGTGGCAATGAAATTCTTTTTTTTTTTTTTTGTTTTTTATTTTCTGTTGAATGCAAATTGTGGTTGACAAAGCAAATTGCCACTGCATAATTGGAATTGAAAGAAAAATTAGAAAGGGTTTGGACAACGCGTAGTTCGAAGATGTTGCAGGAAAGTATTTTGAATTTTTGAATATTCGGTAGATTAAGTTCGTCAATAGTTCCTTGCAATAGCTCAAACGACTTATGTCAAGGATATCAGCATGTTTCGGGTCATTTTCGCAGATCACGTTCGGTGATGGAATCACATTGTTAATTTAGAGCGCTGAGAACAGCTTAAGGATTGAAGGATTTGCAAACATCACATCCACACAAACTTGTAACCCAGCAAGCCTGAGTTTCGAGATAAAGCACTTTAAATGTTAAAAAAAGGCGTGATTATTAACATTTTTAAACTAAATGATATTTCTAACGCTTTTTGTTTCTCTGAGACATCGCAATTTAAAGTTTTCGACTATATCATGTCTATCTTATCTCTTTCGATTTTCAGGTATAGGAAAATTTACAAACAGGAAAACTTCAAAATGCGATATCTCAGAGAAAAAAAAAGATATCCGAGCAAACTCAACGCTATTTGAAAGAAGAAGACTTGTACTTAAGAAGTCAACATTTAATTTTGGTGAAATAAAAAATCCGCAAGGCTACATAACCTCAAAAATGGGCAAAAACGATGTTTTTTGCACTTTTAGGTTAGGATTTCTCGAAAACCAGAGCTTATAGAGCATTTCCGAGGCCAAATTTGAATTAAGCACATCAAAAAGCTCTGGTTTCTGGGTCTGAATGTTAGTTAAATTTTGTCAGCCTATGTAAATCATTGCTTTGCCATTAAAAAAAAAAACCAAGGTCACACATAAACCGCATTAGCTTGCCATTAAACGATTTGTTATGCTTGCATGCTTGTATGTATTTGAGCAACTAACTTTCTTAGGCAATTTTGAAACTTTAATAACTGATATTTAAATAGGATTATAAAGATAATTTTTATAAGAGATTGAGACCAAGCGTATAAGGATGAAAATCAAATAAATTTGATCAAAATAGAAATTGTAGTTTTTGCGTGATGCGCGAACATTGAGAGCAGTTATCATTTTATATAGATTTCCATCTTATGCGCAGAAGCAGCAGCTATAATTTTCTAAACATAAAGCACAAAATTCGGATTCCACTTTAAAAAGGTTTCATATTTAAATTCATTTTATATCAATCTTGCCATTTGTAATTTTTGTTTTGGTGGCATAAGTGTCGAAGGTTTGAGAGTAGTTCTGAAATCTCTTGAGTCTCACACGAAAATCATGGATAGTTAATTATACTCCAGCATGACTGAGATTTCATATAAAGCACATCTGCCGTACTAAGCGAAAAAAACGTATCTCAAAAAAATTCATTTCGAGATAATTGATGTTTTGTTTATGTCAATTTGTTGAAATACCTGTAAAATTGATATAGAGAAAATTTTGTGAGTAGATTTTTTACATGATTAAACTAAGATGCCGACATTTGGAGTATTTCATTAGACGCGTAATTTCTTAAGCTATCCGATGCCATAAGAATCTGGGATATTTTTTTTTTTGATTTACGTCTTTTTCGCTTAGTACGGCAGACATGCAAAATCAAATTTATATTTACGCATATTTCTACTACATATGTACATATATTATTAAATGTAATCGACAGAAAGACACTATTTAGGCGTAACAACTATTAGGAAAATAATTATTTTTGGTAAAATTTTGTGAAATTGAGAAACGACTTGCTCATTGTAAAGGTTAGAACACATGTAGACAGGAAAATAGCTCCCGATTAAGGCTTCTGAAACACAAAAAGTTGCAGAAAAGTGAGAACATTTTTGTTTTAGAAGTTTGAATGGAATTCAGAATTAAATAATGTTCAAAACATTTCTTTAGAGGACTGTTGTTTTAATTTTTGGACATTTTTTATGAATCATTTTGAATGATTTTTGGATTAAGTAGCATGCGTACTTCTGCGGTAATTTTGTTCACTTTATTGACTTTCACCTTATTCTTAATGTACTCAATTACTGCCTTTTTAATATTCTCATGTGCATAAAAAACTCATGTGGTAACAAAATTTTGTAGTAAATTCTATACGTTTTCCTAACATTTCTTTCGTTTTGTCCAATTCATTTTAATCTAAGCATAAACAACTAGGGCAATTTTGTTTTGGCTTCAATTAAAAATCAAAACAAAGTGAAGGCAAAATGAAAATAAAAACATTAGTGGCGTTCCATACCAAATGTTTATACATATGTATTTACATTTTCGTCAGAAATCGAGTTAAGGTTGGGGTCCCATTCCATGGTACATAAATACTCTGCTTGCACCGTAATGCCGTAATGACAAGAATATTAAGAATGGGAAAAACAAATTTATGCCAAAAATGTATCCAGCGTAATTTTTTAAAATATTTTTTTGGTAAATTGAATGAAATCGAATGAATTGGTGAAATCGGTTTTCGGAAAAAATACATGGTAGAAAAGTTTATGAGAACTGTTCTCTTGAAATATAAAAATTTTGACTTACATACTTATTCACAACCGCCAGGGTAATAACAACCAGATGATATGGTGTAGAATATAAAGTAAAAATTTTCTGCTTTCCAGATATATGTATATTTTTAAATTTTTTTTTTTTTTTTGAAAAATCGTTTGGGTGCATTTGGTATGAACCTTCTCATATCAACTCTAGACAAAATACTGTTGAGGACAACGTAAGAATATTTATAGGCATTTAGAAATCAGCAAGAAAAACACAAAAAGGCTAAGTGTTGTCCGGCATTACAGTGACAAAAAGAAGAAAAACCAACAATAATAACAACAACATATCACGTTACTAATAAATTTTCTTAATGCTACGTGCGCGATGCACAATGATAAAAGACACAACAACAAAAAGTCGCACAAAAGTACAAAAGACAGACAGATAGACGAAACTTAAAGGAAAAAAAAAAACGAAAAAATTTTTAAGCAAATACACAAACTTTCAACAATTTTCCGCTGTCCAGCTTAAGCAGCAGGCAACAATATTGTCCAGCAACTAGTTAATGTTTAGAAGCACTTTGCTGCATCAGCAGCAGCAACAATTTTCAGCAACACAAGTCGCACATTTTGTTGAGCGCAATTTATGCTTGATGCGCGCAATGAAAGAAGAAGATCCACATCATGTTTGTTGACTTTTTAGCTGTTATTGTATCTGCGCTTGTGTGCGTGTCACGCATGCGCAATAAATTCATTTTATGTTAAACTTGAATTCAGACTCAGGTGACAAATTTTATCACACTCAAGTTATTTCCTCGGCCATTTTTTGACATAATTTAAAATATGCGTTTGTATGTACGGTATAAATAACACAAAAAGCATGAAGTTTCTTCCTATGACTTTGTGTGTTTGCCAGCTGAGTTTTATATTACACATATGCAAAGTTTTTAGAACGTAAAACAGTGGCACTATTGTTGACACACAATGTTGCTTATGACATGAATTTAATAAATTTTCAATGATTCTTAGGTTTGAAACCGAAATGAAATATTTTATTTTTGCTTTTCCAATAATAATAAGTAATAAATTTAGAGGAGCAACATTGCTTAGAGAAAATCACCGACTTGCTGTTCAAGAGCCTGATCCATCAGCAATTCAGCAATCCATCGTGAGCAATTTCTTTCTAATCAGGAAGAGAGATCCTGGCTTAAGGAACTCAGCAAATAGTGGAGTTCAATTCTCACTTAGTGCAAATCAACAAAATGCTTCAAACCAATTACCAGTTTACATTGATCAATCTGTTGTCTTGTCACATTTTTTTAAGAAAAAGCATTGATCGATTTGTAAATTTACATGAATATCGGGGTTGTTACTGTTCAATTAAAAGAAAGTAGAAAAATTTGCTATTAAAGAGTTTTTGCTATCTGTAACTCAACCGGACTAAAAAATTGATCTACAAAAATATTTTTTATTAAAACTCAGAGAAACAACGTTTTAGTTTCCGATCTTAAAGCTATGGAATGATTGATGATGATGAGATCAGTCGACGATCTTCCGCGAAATGCTCATATGTGCAAAGTGCGCACTTAATGGAAGCTCTACGGAGACTGTCCTTGAGGATCACTCTGCCTCAAGCCGGCTAGGCTGGCGAACAGTGAGAAAGTCAGGATGACGTCTGGGGATGTCACGTGTGTCGAAAATCTCACAGAATTTGGTTTTAACCTTATTACGGGCCTACTGCTAACGCATTCCTCGAGGCATTTTTACATAAGATAGTTCTCAGTGAGGTGCAAGGTTGCGGTTGTGAGGTGGTGCATAAGTACTCAATAAGGAATCTGCTCAACTAGGCATTGACAGAGCATCCCTTCAGAGGAAAATTTATGACTCCCAGCGATCGAACATAATCAGAAGGTATTGTTTCAATAGGATTATAATAGGACCTACTGAGCGGACTACGATGTACATAGGAATAATTTCAAAAAGTGCTTGGATTCCTCGTTCATTTGACTTAAAAGCACCAGACTTCTTTTTGTGAAGTAACTCGATAAAAACTTAAAACCATTCTAGAACTGAACGAGAAAATTTGAGTTGAAATGCATTGTTTATGATCTGAATCCTTTGTGTAAGGTCTTAAAAGATTAATACTGAGTTTGTATGCGATCACTTGAGGAAAGTTGTTTTTCTCAAAACAAAAAAAAAATCCATTAATTATATTTCCAAATAAAGTACCTAATAAAAAAAAATGTTTTTGAAAAATTTATTTTTGGTTATTTTATCTTTCAACGGCCATTTGCATCTTTTACACACTCCCGAAGCTAAAAAGCTAAGCCCCGTTGTAATAACAAACAAAAATTTATGCTTAAATAAATAAAGAAGATTTGAGTTTAATATAAAAAAAAATCCAAAAAACCATTTCTGAATCAATGAAATTGAAGATTTGTGAGTTCTATGTTGAAAAGTTTCTGCATTATGCAATAAAAATTTCAATCATCTAGACTGGACTAGGTCATTTCATGTAAATATAAATAAATTTTACTAAAAAAATAACAAATAGGTATACAAAATATTAAAACTGTTATTTATTATCAAATAAAAATAAATAAACTATAATATTACCTGAGGAATGGTGTAATTTAATTTAAGATAAAATTTGAAAAAAAAAAAATCAAAATAAACTTTCCCAATTTCTTGGAAATTTGTGGGCATTTCGGAATGTGCATACCATAAACTCTCACTAAATGGCAACAATTACAATTGGGAATAACACTTCAAAAGCTTAAGAAATAGTGATATAAAGCAAAAATATGGAAAATTAAAATTAAATTAATTTACAAACAAAAAAAAAATACATTTCAAGAGAAATGAAATACAGCACAAGTGCTGAAAACCGTAAAGCAAAAATCAAAATGAAAAAATAAGGTAAATTATAATAAAATCAAAAGAAACTAGACCACATATCATACTGAATGTAAGCGTGCAGCATCAATTGAGCATATGGCAGATTCACAACAACAGGTCAAGATGTTCCCGCTGCTGTTGCTGTGGCACACTTGAAGTTGCATCGTCTTGCCAACAATGATGATCCCGCGATCATCTGCTTTTAATCTAACCGATCAGCGGTAATGGGTTCAAGTGATCGATTACAAAAACAACAAGAAAAACTCATCGAAGCACACATATAATGTTAAATGAAATAATCCAACTAATAATAATAATATTAATATAAGGGTGGTCCTGAAATTTTTTAAAGACTTTTTTACTGAAGTACTATTAAGTTTAGTACTATCACCTGTAAAATACTTTTATTTAATTCATATAACCAAATGTGATATCCAAGTTTCCTTATTCTAAACGGTTAATCTATTTTAATCGCTCTGCCTCAGTCGATGCAGCTTTGAAGTCAGAAGAGTTGATTTTCTCATTTATTTCGGAAAGTATACCAACAAGCGTAGACAAAATATTGTTCATTTCGGGCTATTCCAGAAATTTTAGAATTCATACTTTGTAAAGACAAAAATTGAGCGTAAACGAAATTTTGCACTCAGGTGCCAAAACAGTTGAGAAGGTTCTGTATTAGAGCAACGTTTCTATATAACTTTTCGATACTTTTCCTTGAAGAAACAAACATTTATAGAAAAAGTATCGAACAATTTTTAATAATATCAAAAATGCCGAGAAGAATCAAAATAATCGATGTCTAGAAGAAGACTGTACAGGTCGTAAAGTATTTGAAATAATCGAAAAAGTAATTAAAAGTCAGAAAGCATAGCAGCAAAAAATCTTAAAGAAATTGGATAGTGTTGAAGAACATCAGAAATAATTGCGAATTCGACAAAAGTTGGAACATATCGAAAACTATGCAATAAAATTGAAGAATTTCATAACATTTAAATGGTATCGAATAGTGCAAAATATCGACGAAGTCGGCAAAGACGAATACCATCGAACACGTAGGAATAATCGGCGAGATTTCGAAAAATATCAACAAAGTCAAGATGAATCGAAAATCATCGGATTTTATTGAAGAGTTCAATTAAAGTATCGGATTGTATTGAGAAATATCGAAAAAGCTAACATTGTAAAAGTCGACAGATCGCAAAATATTGGAAAATTCCATTAATATATTTAATTATTGATAAATTTAATATAAAACGAAAAGTCAATAAGGTCAAAATGGATCAAATGGCATCGAATGTTATCAAAAAGTTCAAAAAAAGTAACGAAAATCATCGGAACGCATTCAAAACAAGGATGAAACCTTAGAAACTTTAGTACACCCGTATTAATCTTCTTAGGCCGGTTAACTTATCTCAAATAAATCGTAGATTAAACTGCGATTAGAATTTGGTTTTTTTTTATAAGTTTTTTTGGTGTTATCACACACTGTACTGAGCAATAAGCTCAGTAAATAATTTTAAATTATTTTTTTTTTTTTCGATATACATACCACAAAAACTAAGAATGTTATTTATTTGAACCACCTTAAATTGTACCTATATATGTATATTGCAAGTGCTTATTATTATATAAACATTTCAAAAATCTTTGGCTGCAATAATTTTTGAAAAACACTTAAATTTAATTGTAAAACACGAACACTTGAAAGACAAGCAACCGAAAGTGTGTCTGTATATCATGTATGTTGTTTAAATGTGTCGGTAGATCGAATGGATCACGCTGCACATAATGATCATTGCACGCAGATGCGTTTAATTTCAACACAACAAAAACGAAAAAGGGAAGTCAGCTGAAAACCGCAGTAAAGGGCGGTCGCATTCTTTGCTGAGGCAACTTCACAGACAAACCATCATTCGTATGTACATACATACATATATTTATACCGCAACAAGCTTAATACTTCAAAAGGTAAACGATATATTGGTGCCGACGAGATCAACCAACAACGATCGCATGAAAAATTCCAATAAAATTGGAAGCTATGTTAGCTGTCAGTGTGCAGCATCGCACTTTGATGATTTTGAACAATGAGAAAATTTAAAATTTGTAGCATTTTTTGGGTCAAGTTGCATGAGAAAATTTCGGAGGAATAAAATGTTTTTCATTACGTTTCTGATTAAAAGTTAACTCTTCCTAAAATCTAAGAAATCTATTTTTATTCAACAAGCACTGCACTTACCTTCACAGCCGTCAGATTCTTCCTTCAACCCGAAATGTTGCTCAGCACATTCATCACATTTGATTCCCATAACACCGCGTTTACAATTACACTGTCCGCTATCTGGATCGCAATCATCATCTTCAGCACCAAAAGCATCACAATTACAGGGCAAACAATGTAGATCCACATTGGCATAACCCACTTCGCATTCATTGCATTTTTGTCCAGCAAATCGCGGCTTACACAAACATTGTCCATCGGTGCTATCGCAGACACCGCTATCAGCACCCTCAGTATAACAATCACAAGGTTCACAACCCATTGAGGGGTCACCCCAGTAACCCATTTTACAACGTTCACAATGCCAACCTTCAGTGTTGCCATTGCACACGATGCACTCGCCTGTAAAGACATCACAAGGTCCTCCATCACAGTCACATTGTCGACACTGTGAACCCACCTCGGTAGGTTTGCCAAAGTATCCATCATCACACATTTCGCAATGGTCACCAGTGTAGCCAGGCGGACACTGTGTGCAAACGTATTCGGAATTTTCCACCACACCAAAGGGGTTGATGTCTAACATGCTGAAAGTCTTTAGTTGGCAGCTTGGTGAAAAGTTATTGCTATCAACCGGTAGAGGACAGGCACAACGCTTGCAGTCTTTTGGTGTGCCCTGCATTGGATTACCATAGAAACCAACCTTGCAGCGTTCGCAGCTGTGGAGAAAAAAGTATTGAAGGAAAATAATTCATTATTGTAGAGTTTAGTTGAATATAAATACGAGGTGAATAAATTTCGGGAAAGCCCATCGTGAACTAATTTAAAGATAAACATTTTTTAAGATGTTGGAACAGAAGTTCAAACTCTCTGGGCATAAGTTTTGTATGAGATTTATATTCACTATAATAATAATTTTTTTAAAATTTTTTTTTGAAGCTGCATTTTATCTTACACCAAAATTTTTTTACATTATTTAAGTATAACTATTCAAGATTTATCTCTGAAATTTTGGTCCAAAAATATTCGTCAGTAAGTTAGAAAAGCGCAATGCCGTGAGCGACCTCAAAATTTGCGGTGAGAAAGATATCTGGAGACTGGTTCATCCGAGAAGCTCAGTTTCCCATCGTTATGTAATTTTTTGTTGAAAATGTTATATGTACGTCAATGCGAAGCACTATTTTTAAAAAATTAAAACCATTAACAAGTGTAATTAACTTGATGTAAAGGTGTTTATTTTTAATGTCAATATTATAAAGAATCGATTTAAGCAATCACGTTATACGGATATAAATATTTATGTTAGTCCAACCAAATTTATACAGGTGCTAGAATTGGTTAAAAAAAACACTACACGTAGAGTGACTCAATTTTGGCAACTGAGTGGATTTTACCAACTGTGTTTTATGTCAGTGTGAATATCGCAAAATAATGTTATTCATGTAGGTACAGGTTGTAAATTTTTTCTCATGTACACACAGCCACATAAATGAACATATAATGTCACTTTTTCGATTCTTTTACATTTCACTTATTTCGACATATTCGACCTCTTCAATGTCTTCTTAAAATTTATTTAAAAAGTACTTTTAGTGCAGTGTAAGGTATATGAGGTTTCCGAAGATAACACCTTAACTTGTTGATATTGCGTTAGAAAATTTTAAAATTTACATCGTATGTTCATTTATGTATGTGGCTGTGTGTACCAGAGAACGTCATTGAGTAGCTCACTGAGTGTTTTGAGCCCCTTCCAAAAATATGAGCCGTGAGTGTGCCTTTTGCATGCAAACAGTGAGTGTGAATCAATTTTTTTATGAACCACCCTAAAATTTTTTTTTGCTGCAATCGATTATGAAAGATTGAAAACGCGTTTTCGATATCTTTTAGAGTAGCTCCGGAACTTGAAAACTACCAAAATGATCGAAAACGGTCCTTTCCAGGGTCCGGAGCCACCCTAAATGATGTCAAAAATTCATATTCGACGTTTTCCCATTAATTACAAAAAAAAAAAAAAAATTTTTCCGAAAATAGGTCAAAAACGGTCTTTTCTCGGGGCCGGACTCCGGAGCCACTCCAAATGATGTCCAAAATCCATTTTTGACCTTTTCCCATTAATTACAGAAATTAATTACAGAAAAATAACAAAAAAATCTAAAAATGGGTCAAAAACGGTCCTTTCCCGGGGCCGGACTACGGAGCCACCCTAAATGAAATCCAAAATCCATTTTCGATCTTTTCCCATTAATAACAGAAAAAAAAATTCCAAAAATGGGTCAAAAACGGTCCTTCCAGGGTCCGGAGCCACCCTAAAAATGTTAAGGAATAAATTATGTCAAAATACAATTTTCGACCTTTCCCCATATTTTAAAAAACTTCCCAAAATGTTCCACGCGAGTATCACAAACTTTTTTGATACAATCTGTGCCATGAGTAGCTCATGAAACACTCATATACCTATACGGAGTGAAACGAAATGAATCAAGATTCACTAGAAATAATGCAGAAGCACATTCAGATTCACAGACTTTTCCGTGAATCGGAATGGTTGCTAGATTCACTAAATTTTTTGTGAGTGGTGAATCTGTCTGAATCAGCTGAAAGATTCAACAGATTCATGAATGGAAAAAATGATGAGTGGCTCAGTGACGTTCTCTGGTGTGTACCTCAAAGTAGCTCTATGTAGGAACACGTTACTCTATTAAAGGCATGTGTCGCATGCTCTCTTAATGACAACTACTGGCAAACATTTTAAAATTCGTGCATTACTGATGGTATTTTTCAGTACATTTGCGTTGTGAAAATATGTGTGAGTAGATTCATCAGATTTTTAGTATTTTCGAGACAAAGAAAGAATTTTTTTTAGTAAATTTTAGAAAATATTTGTGTCCATGTGGCAAAATAACTAAAATTCGCCATCCAAAAAGAAAATCTCATGTATCGATGCAGTACATTTCCACAAAAAAACAATGCAATAATTTTCCATGAACATTTTATACAAAAAGTAAGCTAGCTGCAGTTGTGTTAAAAAACTATTTTTGGCAATTTGTAAATATCAGATAATTTTTTAAAGTTCTGTCAAAAAGTTGTCTATTGTAGAATTATGTATTTAGAAGAATAAGATTCCATTTTCTTATTATTCTTTTTTTTTCAAAAAAGCTAACACTTTTTGACACGTGGTGTGTTAGCTTCGAAAGAGGAAATAGAGAAGTAGAAATGAGGTTAACTTATTTTTTTTTTTAAAATGCTTTTTAATTATTCTGGCACAACGATCAGTGAAAGTGATCTGAAGCAAGTGATATACCTTTGAACTTCGTTACACTTCAGGTATTGATGCTTTGCCGATATAATGTACTTTTCCTACCACAGCTAAAAAGCTCAATGTGGTGCTAATTTGGTAAGAGCTCGAAAAAACCTCTGGAAAATTATGAATGGAGAAGGAAGTAATTGGAAAGAAAGGAAAATTAGAAAATATGGAAAGTGTATTACCATGCCTGAACCGGGAATCGCTAATTTCTAATCAATTAATGTTGGAGATAAAAATAAAAGAAACGCCGAATGCATTTCATAAGATCTACAAAATATAACATACACTTTTTGGCTTAAAAAAAATTGATTTTCAAAATAATTCTCAGATTGGGCACTTTATAAGTTTTAAACAAGAATTTCTCCATTTTCAAACATTCTAATATTTTTTACAAAATATTCTACAGAACTGGTTACTTGTTAAAATTTTTTCCTGATGGTAAGGCTATAATTAAAATGATTGTGACTATGGTGAAATAAAATTTTCATTTGGAGAGTTGAGTAAGGAACATAACCGTGGTTAGTTAAGCAACTATTATAAATGGTAATTAATGGTGAGTTTTTCTTTTCAGGTAAAATTATTAACTTACCGTTCGCCATAGGTATTGTGCATGCAGTCACCACAGCCACCACTCTCCAAATTGCAAGAGTTCGAATGTCCGTTGCAGGGGCATGGAATGCATTTTCCAATTAGTTGATGATCTGTTGCATTTTCAAATATTCGTATGTAACCGAAATCGCAACTTTCACAAGAGAGACCCGTATAGCCAGCGGGACAAATGCACTGCTCCACGAGCGTTGAACTTGGGCCACCCAATTGCGTGCCACCCGAGTAAATGGTAGCACTTTCTAGAACAGTTTCAACCTGATCCGTGTGAAACGCACCACGTATGAGCAAAGCATTCACATGCGAAAGTGCTGAGAGAAATTGCGCACGTGTTACTGGATCGCCATGATATTCGTTGCGGCGTAGACGCGTTTTGATATCGCGCACAGCTGGCGGTACATGGTACCAACCAGCTGTTTCCTGTAGCAGCACTTCAATTTTAGTACCAGAGATGCGTGGATACTCTAGATCACCACAAGCGATTTTTAAACCATTACGACCTATAAGTATAACGTTGGGACCTGAAGTTGGTTTTCCAGAGGTATCGCCACGTATAACCACCCAACTGACCTGCACAGAGAGCAGTGAGCCATAGCTTGTCAAGCGGTTGCCCAGATAACCTTGTGGAGCCAGCCAAAAAATTGCCTCAACCTCACTGAGGTCATACATGCCGTATACTAAAAAGTTTGTATCTGCATCTATGGTGGGCGTGGCTAACTGGGATAACGTAATATCAGTCACTTTCCAGTCATTTAGTGTTTCAAAGGCCAAAGTCTGCAATTGAGCACTTGTGCAGCTCAGACCTACGCCAGAACACCAACAGCTGGTGCAGCCTTCAGGGTTTGTAGCGGAAAGATCATAATAACCGGGCATACAAGTGGCACATGTATCACCACCAACATTGGACTTACATTCACAGGTTCCGGCACAGTCAGCATTTGCCAATGAACCACGTGTATCGCACTGACATTTCTGACAATCGGTACCAAAATAACCAGCCGCACATTCGTCACACAGCGAACCTTCAAAGCCCTCAAGGCAGTGACAATTGCCGCCAATCGCTGAGCAGTGACCCGTTGAGCCAAGTTCGTTACAATGACATTTTTCGCATGGCAATGTTGGTTGAGTGCCATTTGGACGAAAATAACCGGATTCGCAAAATTCACATTCATTACCCGCAGTGTGATTACGACAATCTTGACAGATGCCACGTTCTAGAAAGGCATCATAGATACAGTTCTCCGCATGACCATTACACTGACACAATTCACAAGCATTTGCATCACGTGCTGTGCCATTTCGAAAGGGCCGATCTTGAAAAAGTGTACAGCATTCGGCACAATCAACACCGCAGGTATTGTGTTGGCACACACATTGCAATGTGGAGGCGATTGGTTCAACATTGTACTCGCCACCATCCCATGCAATGATAGGCGGTTTATCGGCCAGTTCGAGCGTGCGTTCGGCATGTCCATGGCAGTCAAGCCGCGCACTGATACGTATTTGCTTGAGAGAGTAGAAACTACGTTTTTCCAGTGATTGTGCATCGAGTAACCAGTCAACGCTGTTATCTAAATTCGCCGTTGAATGCATACCCTGTAGACGTATGCGTATGTGACGTGAGGTAATGAAATCCATTAGTTCTGGTGATTGCTCCATTGCACCGGGTCGATTTTTTAGCAACGATACGTGAAGTTCGCCATTCTCAAGTGGCAACGCTTTCGAAAATTGTGTAGTGCATATCACTTCGGTGTCATTTTGAAAAACATATTTGCCATTCTGTCCAGGTAGATTATAGCGTCGCCTACAATCGGCATCGGAAAGTCCAAAATACTGCCATGGTTGCCAATTTAAGCCATCCAAAGATTTTTCAAGAATCCATGAAGCTGGCCGTGGTGAATTGGCGGACTTAAGCATTACAAAGAACACTTGGTATATCTGAAAAGAAAGAAAATGAGAGGGATATATAGATTAGTTATTTCGTAGATCACATAGAATAACATGCTACTTTTATTTTCTGTAACTACCTTATATTGCTACAGATTATTTGGAATTTCATAAGAAGGATCAGAGTATTAGATTTGATACTTATTTTTCACAAATTATTCTATTTTTCTTGTATATTTTTTCTGTCTGCGAAGTATGGACTTTGAAAGGAATCAGAGTATAAACTTGGTCATTTGTCGTTCATTTGAACGTAAAGTTTCTGAGATATCTATATAAATAAAATTATAGCCGTTTTGATGTTTGCGCATCACACAAAAATTACTGGACCTATTTTGATTAAAGTTGTTTAGTTTTATTTCTTAGATGCTTGGTCTCAATCTTCAATTAAAACTATTACGATATTCTTGTTACAATATAAAACTTTCTTACAATATCGTGAGCATGCTCTGATCGGCATAAACTAATACTACAAAATTTAACTTTTCAGATTGACCCGATCGGAATTTTGTTCGCCAAAATACACCAAACTGCCATTTGAACAGCTTTCTTGATAAAATTTTTCATTTTGTACTTAATTTACGTGCTTACTTACATTGATCATAGATCGAAATCCAAAATCAGACTGATTTTTTCCAATGTATTTTAGTATCCAGAGTACCAATCGGCTTTCGAATTTTGCTAGTATGTCAAATTTTGGGATACCCTTGCCAATAATGCACATAAGGGACAATTACTCTCAAAATAAAAAAACAAATGAAGGTCTTGCTATTAATGACAATTACTACATAACACTGGTATACAAAGGTTGCGATGATAAAAAATGATTATGTGCTTTCGACAGATTGTTGCGAATCTGGGCTCAAAATATGTCCATTGTGTATAGTTTTAGAATAAATGGGGGTTTCAAACCCCCAAAAAAATGCAAATTCGGAATATTTTGGTTTACCGTTTGTACTTAGCTCGGAGTCCTACAAGTTACAAAAATCTTTCAAATTGAAGCTTGTCATTTCCTCTTTCGACTACAATAAACTAGAATTTAATCGTATCTGACCTTAAAAACATGTGCGATTTTAAGCGTAGTCGTGTCAGTCGCCGTTATTCTGAATGACATAGAAAAGGATATTTCCCTTTTTCAGTCTTAAATTTAGTTTTGCCCCAATTCAAAGACATTCTGAATATTCCGCACATCGGATCCTATAAAATCAACTCTTATGTTTTCTTACTGGTTTGCAATCGGAAACTGGATCGGAAACAGTTTGCATGGCCACTAACGAACCCACCAACGAGCAAACAACCCTTAAATTGTAACCCTCGAAATTCGTGAATGAAAGATTACTCAGCCACACTGATGAATCTGTGTTTCCCATGGCATAGGGTCGAAAGAGCAAGTGCAGCAACTTAAGACAATTGGGTAGGTTCTAGAGCTCTATGCTTAGTGCTCACGGTTATCTTAAAATGATTTAATAAAAAATTATTTTTTTGTGGGGTTCTAACCTCCATTTTCTCAATGTCCATTTACGTGATGAACAACTTATGAGCTCATATTCGAGTTCAACCTGCGTAAGTATATCAAAAGAATAATTTTTTTGACGCACATGGCAAAATGACCATAACGAGTCTCGGGAAAAAGACATAAGCGGCAAACGCAACACTGCAGTTTTCAGAGATGGTAAGAGAAAGATTAAAATGAACTCATCTTTTTACAAGATCAAACTTAAGACCTTCTGGAGCCAATCCGTGCACAAAAGTGGCAAAATGAAGTTTACGAAAAGAAAATAGCTCTCAGGTGACGATTCACTTTCTAATGAACGATTTGGAAGTGTTTTATATAAAAATTTCAAAAGAAATGTTGACCCTAAGCCAATTTTAGCTTTAGAAATTCTGTCTACTAATTTTCCACATATGAATGCAACTATGTGCGATGACTGTGTTATGCTTAAGTTTTCTTTCAGCTAGGCCTAAGGGTATTAGGCCAAGTGGCGGTAGTTTCTGATGGAAGAGTCCACACTGTTTTTGCTGTCGGAAATGTGAAAAAGAGCATTAGGGAGCGTTCAAGTATTACGTAACGCGATTTGGGAAGTCTTGTAAAACAATACGATGCGACACAGGGGCGTTGAGCAACGGGTGTTTGAAATTAGGTGTGTATAATGAAACGCTTTCTAGATTAGCTACAGCAATATATATTATATTTATTATATAAATAAATAACAGCGCGTTACTTTCAAAGATCTTTAAAAATTGCGTTACGTAATACTTGAACGCCCCCTTATCTATGTAAATAAAATGATAGCCGTTTTCGATGAACGGGATTTACGCAAAATCTACTGAATCAATTTTGATCAAATTTTTTTAGTCATCTTTCTTAGACGCATGGTCCCAACATAGAATTAAAATTATCACGATATTCCTGTTAAATATCAAAATATTAAAGTTTTAAAATTGCTAAAAAAATTAATTTCACACATAGAAAGAAGCATGTAAGCATAACAAATCGTTTAATGGCAAGTTAGTGTGTGTAAATTTTTTTTTTTATATGGCAATGCAATGGAAGAGAATATTCAAATTTTACTCTCGCTCTCATTCTCAATTTGTCAACGCAGCAACGCGGAATTTGTGAACAATGAAAAAAAAATTACAGTACGTTCACACATCGAAAACTCACATGCTGTCCTAAATGGCTTGACAACATGTAACATGTGTGACTGTCAATATTGCTTTGCGTTCACATTTTCGTGCATGCCATCAAACATCAATTGCAGAACAATTTATGAGCGTCCACATCGAAGTGAACTGCATGAAATCCTATTTAAAATGAAAAATGTTCACTAGGTTTGACAGTCAGTTCACACAGGTTGTATGGTTGGACAAGCCTGCAGGAAAATCAACAATTTTTGAAATCCATCAAACATGTGTGTCAAGCGGTCATTCCTAGAGTTCACATTATAGATCATTGATGTTGGACAACATGTGTGATAATGTGTACTAGGCTAATTGAATGTGTTAGTTTGTGTTTGTGCTTTGTTTTTGTCTTTTACATGGCAATGCAATGGAATATTTATGGAAGAAAGAGAAAACAACAAGAACTCTAGATCTGTGAAGAAGAATCCAAAATTGACTGCAGTTCTATTTAAAAAAAGTAAATTGTTTGCCTTCGCAGAAAAACAGGCTACGCGTACAAAGTCGCGGGCATCTGCTAGTTTCTAATAAAATTATCCATATTGTCATAAGCGACATAGAGTAGGTTGGATGCTTCCTATCAGTATATATTATATATGCATATTTCTCGCACACTTCTGCATCAATGTGAGACTAAACGGTAATTTTCTAATAATTTCAAGCCCAAATGTGGTATCAGGATAAACTTTTTCGTAAAAGTAAATAATGTGTTATACAGCATGTCCTCTAGAATATTGAAACCTTGTCAGACAACTTGCAATGACGTATGTTGCTACGAATTCATTACCCCATTTTTTCAGTCTCTGTTTTTTTTTTAATTCTTTATCTTTTTCAATACTATATTTAATTTTAATTCCAATAAAATTTCTGATATTTCTGTATTTTTTATTTTGCAGTGAATTTTCACACATGTTTGCGGCAATTTAAAGATTTTTCACATTAGATAAAGTGACGACAGACATGTGCAGACAGCACACAAACAATGAAAACAGACAGACAGACAGACAGATATAAAAAAAAGTGCTAAAAAAGAAAATGACCACATTAAAAAAAAAGCGACAAGAAATCGTTGCTACTCTTTGTAGACATGCAAAATTTATTTTGTCTGTCCAAGCGTCTGCAAGTCTTGTTAGCTGTTGCCTGTCTAGCGCTTTTTTGGGCTAAAAAACCAAAAATTTATTCAAATATTTTTCTTCTTCTTATTTTGTATACGCTTATCTCTAACAAAAACTATTTAAGTTATCGCTAATGCATGGCTGCATAAATTGCAGTTTAAATTTGTTATTGTTGTTGCATGTCTATTTTTAGTAATGTTGCATTGAAATCTTTGTTGCTGCAACAAATTTTTTTTGTGTTTATTTCTTACATGTGAGTCACACACTGAATAATTTGACGATGTACGCGCGCTTTGTAGGAAACAATCAAAGAGGTAATGAAGTAATGATGAAGTGGTAAAAATAAAACCTACAGCAAAGTATGTTCGAAATTAAATGCACTTCCAGCGAAATCAGTTGGCTTCAGTTTTTGATGAATCATTTGAGGCTGTAAAACGGCTGCCAACTCTTGGTAGGTGCAAATTACTTGAGGATTTTTGATCTCTGAAATATTTTTATCTTAAAGACAAGAAGTAATGGTTTTTTTTTTTTAATTTTCTATTCGAATGTGCAACAAAACACATTTCTATTTCGGAAAAATGTTGGAAAACTTAAATGGTAATAAGTCTTATGCTGCTATAGCTAAAAATCCTGGATCCTCAATCTTACCGAGGACCATAGAAAGTTAATTTTAGGAAGCTGAGCACGTCACCTCCAATGAAATGAAATAAGATCGTATTGGACATTTATTTCTTTTAATTTAATCGAATTTTCTTCAATAACTCTAATAAATATTTAATGCTGACCCACACAATTAGGCAACTGAACTTATTGCCATAAATTTCACAGCTTTCAATTGACCCTCCTTTCCACAGTGCAGTTTATGAGTCAATAAACTAAATTGAACTTCTAGTAATCAAAACTACAACAGCATCAATTTGTAAGGCTACTATTTTCCACACAAACATAACACCGTATAACATGGTGTAAACGTAAGAACATGTCTAATAACAACACGATCAGCAAATGATCTTTGAATGCAACAAGTCCTCATCATGTTGCCAGAGTTTTCAACTACCTAACCAACTTCACTTAACCTGTTGAATCCTGCTGATGCAATCATCTTCAATCAAGTGTATTACCACAAAAAAAAAAAACTCGATGATCACTTCAACTTTGAATTGCCATGTTGTAGTCATTTTTAAACTGATCAGCAACACAACAGATCAGCGATCAACGCAGCAATGCTATAGACCTTGGCAGAACTACAGGTGTTGAATGTTGCTAATGTTAATTTCATTTTGACCACAAGCGTTGATAGCAACAAGGAAAAAAAGGAAAAAGTATCATTTTTATACTCAAAAAAAAAAAAAAAAACAGAATCAACATGATCGTGTCAACAAGATCGTTTATTTAGGGTTAATCGAAGAAACATGAAATGAAAAATTCTTTGAATTTATTATCATTTTTATAAACTTCAATTATTGAGATAGGTTCCGTAGATTGTTTAGCCACCCCACAGGTGATTGAACTTTGTTGTTTACCTTCAAAAAGTTAAGTTGAGTTAAGACCTTAAAGCCACTTTGACACTTGCAAGCCTACATTTGCTATGTTCATTCACAATTATCAGTATTATCGACACCTTCCGTGAGTAATAAATTTAAAAACTGTCAAATAGCAGGTTGACATTAAAGCGCACGTATGTAGTATATCCACATACATAGCTGTAAAACGTGAACACGTTCACATGTGATCATGCAAGGTTTATCAGAAAGCAGTCTGTGTTTAAATTTTCTGACGCCATTTGCTGATTATAATCATAAGAATTTACAGCTAAGGGAAAGTAAATAGTTTGACCAACTGGTAAATAAGAAAATATGAAACAAACAAGAAATTATTATTTCTGTTACTCGCTTTTAACGTTTGTCATCGTTTGCATTCTTTTATCCTTTTCTTGATCTAAAGTAGCCAAACTGCTTGTTCTGGACAAACTGCATTATATAACGTCACATCTTAAGGCGTGTCCATGCTCAATATAATATATATATATTGTAGATAATAGATTTTATAGAGAGAAAGATAAGTGAAGAAGGAGATTAATCATGGCATGGAAATCTGCTGTCCATTTTGCATTGACTAAATAAGTTAGAACTAATGATCCTTAGGTATTCTCCATATCAAATTTCTTTATCGATGTTAGATATGGATAAATTTCATTCCCTATAAGGCATGTTTTACTACAACAGATATAATAACCTTTTGCGTATTTTTAAAGTCAGAGAGAGCGACATACAGCCTGCGCCGACACAATTTGGTTGCTTCTGACAATATGCCACCAACAGATATCCTTGCAACCCAAATACAAAGTAGGTTCATATTCATCTTAGGTGGACGAGAAACGGTACAGCATTCAGAAATGATATTGAAGAAGGAAACTGTAGGCTGTAGGAAGCTGAATAGATCGAAAGAGGGCAAAATAAAGTTTATGCTGTCCACAAACAGGGAGACGCGGCGCATTGGATTCTACGTTACTGCGAACAGCTATACTTTCGAAGTTGTCAAGGAATTCACCTATCTTGGCAACGCCGTGAACACTCAAAACGATATCAGCCTAGAGATAAAGCGAAGACTCACTCTTGCTAATAGGTGTTACTATGGTCTCAGTAAGGAATTGAGTAGTAGAGACTTCACTCGCCCGACAAAATTGACACTCTACAAGACGTTCATCTTACCCGGGGGTACTTTACGGCGCAGAAGCATGGGTTGCGTCGCAGACCGATGGGGTATTTGAGAGAAAAATTCTTTGCAAAATCTGTTCGTGTCGGTGACGACTACCATATTCGATTGAACCACGAACTGTACGAACTCTACGCTGACATTGACATAGTCAAGCGAATCACTATCCAACGTCTGCGCTGGCTGCGACATGATATTGTGTGTATGGACGACGAAGCTTCGGCGAAAAAGGTGTTTGATACGGAAGCCGCTGGGCGACAATGAAGAGGAAGAGCATGCCTCCGAAAAAAAGACTAAGCCGAGGAAACCCTATCTACGCTTGGTATGACTGATTGGAAAAGGCGCGCGCGAAGCAGAGACGCCTGGAGAGAGCTTTTGAGGTCGGCCGTAACCCGGTAACGGGTTGTTATGGCCATCCAAGTAAGTAAGTTAGTAAGAATAGATCAAAAGTATGGACAGGTTGACTTTCTGTTGAAGCAAGAGCTTCTTAGTAAATGCAAATGTTTCAGAAATTTGCCTACCGCTTTAAAGACATAGAATACGCTGACCGTTTGAGTGAAACTGAATATGTTCGACACATTTTGTTGAACTGCCCGTTCTTCTACAAAGAGCGTCTAATGATACAAGAGGTTTTCTATAAATCTCCCATGGTGATGAACCTCGTACTAAACATGTGCAAAATGCCATCCAAGTGACAAGCCGTAAAATTAGCTATAGCAAACACGATGATTGAACTTCGCTTTATCGAGCATCACAGAACAATAGAATGCACACATCTGTGAAATAAAAGTGCAAGTACCAAAAATTCTGCTTCTTCAAGGATTGATTGATAAGACTAACCAATTGATAAAACTTTGAGTTTATATGTTACGGGCGGACTCTCGAGAAGTCAGACCGTAAGATCATTGGGAATTATTGCCACTAAACTGACTTATACCAGTAGGTGCACTCAAGAAAGAGTACTATTTGCCCTATTGTGCTGTATAGTAGTAAAAAGGAGCTTTTACGCAACTGTAAAGTTAAAAAATTCCAGGTGTAGCTACGTTGACATGACAGTGAATATTGAACTAACACTTGTACAAAGTTGGTTTGCTCGACCATAGTAGTTGCAGATATTATCTGCAGGACAAGGAGTTATCAAAACATATCCCTTGTTGATGTGATGCTCTTGCGTGCAAAATACTGTGGCTTTTGGGAAAACATTGCATAGAAGGATTACCGTACACTTTCCGGAATCGTTTTTCCGGAATGGACATTTTCCGGAACGACCAAAAACCCGAAATTTTTTTTCCGGAATGGTTTTCCGGCATGTACATTTTCCGGAACGATCGTTCCGGAAAATCTATAGTCCGGAAAACCGATTACTGAAAAAAAATGTCAGGTTTTTGGTCGTTCCGGAAAATGTGCATTCTGCAAAATGGATTCCGGAAAGTGGGTGGGAACCGCATAGAAGCTACAGCGAAACAAAGACTAAATGTTAGAGAAATTTCAGAACAACTTGTGCAGAAATACTGAGCGATTTAGAACTGAGACTTCGAAGAGTATGAGCTTATATTTAGCTTTCTGCTTTCTACTAGAACGCTTAGCAATCTTTAACTGAGTTCACAATAGATCAATCAAATGCTTATAGTAATAAAGTTCGAATGTTGTTATATGTTTTATGATAGTTTGTCCGTTATGCACCTATTAGTCGTGAACTTACCGAATGTTATTCTGGTTTATTTGCATTTTTGTAACTTCTAATTTACATTGTTATCTCTATTTCTTTTCAACTCTTTTAAGTATTCTTTCACATACAATAAAGCTGTTCATTTAACATTTTCGCTAATTTGACAGCAAAAGTCAATTCGTGTCAAGCTTATCAGTTGACAAGCATCTAGGCACAACAGCATAACAACAGTAATGTGAACAACAGCAATGTGAACAACAGTAATATGAACAACATCACCACTACCAATAAGAGCAACCAAAATAACATGTTTACAACTAGTTAAGGACATGAGTTTATGGCAACATATAACAAAACAGAAAGGTATCTGCTGCAGAAGCCAATTATGATTAGGTTGCAGCTTAAAACGTAGCAACATATTTATGAGCACAGGGTGCTGCCAAATCACCTGATTATGATATGAAATCGATTTAACCATTTACTTCATTATTTTTTTTTTCAGAACTTTGCAAACTAAACTTCGGAAGACCCCTGGATTTATCCAGTTCTGATTGTTTTTTTAATCCTATTTAAAGATTGACTGTAAGTATATTAATCGGCGAGAATTTTCTAACTGAAAACTAATATTTTGAATGAAATCCATGTCATAACATTTGAAATTTTGCAAAAGTTCATTGAAAATGTTTTGGATAGAGTACGACTGTGCGAATTGAAAATTGCCCACCTTATGCAAGACATCATCTCTGACGTTAAGGCCGAAAAAATTACATATTTGTAAACACCTTGTATTGGACAGTATATACATATAATGATATAATTTTTTAGTTTTTCCTTTTCGTTAAAGATTTTTTTTTTGTTGTTTTGCCTTTTTTTAGAGGAAAAACAATAACATAATTTCACATTCCTTTTGGATGTTGCACTTTTAAAAACTTACACCATCGTTATATTATTTAACAAATATACAGTGTTGACAATTAAAACGAAAATACAACTTTTTTATAAATTTTTTCCTTGAATATACTTCTGCCTATATTTTATATTAGCCCAGCTAGCATTTAGATGATAGTTTTTTTTTTTTTTTAAATCACCTATACGAGTCATTTTTGATTACTATTTATGACCAATAAGTGATTATAAGTAATAACTGAGAAAAAAATAAAAAAAAATTCCAAAAATCACATTTCGATATGACCAATGATCTAAAACTGATTGTACAGGAAAACATTAACAATATTATCACTTTTTGATCTACGTAATGATTCAAATGTGACTTTAGAACTTATTCTTGAAAAAATGTATTTTAAATTGCGTTCTGTTTTGTAGTTCACAATAACTTTACAACAAGAAGATAATATATAAATACTTTTACAATAACTAAAATTATAGATATAGGACTGAGGATAATGAAAATAACGGCAAGGACACGCGAAGGAACGTGAATGCGAAAAAATTTATGGTAAATTATTTGATAAATTTTAAGATTCGCCATGGATATTGTAGCCGAATAGAAAAATAAGCCAAAAATTATAGGAATAAATATCAAAAACGACTAAAAAATAAAGATTAAATTGAAATGACTCGAAAAAATGCTTAGAAATATGACTCGGAAAAGACTCGCAAATGATTAAAAATATGACTCGAAAATGAGTCGAAACTGAACAGAAAATCGGATCATAAACGACTCTGCAAGAATAGTCGCGGATAGGGTACAATTTTCTCCCGACAAAAGTATCATTTATGATCAGAAAATGAGCGGATTTATGACCATTTTAATCAGACCGAGGACTCGAAAAAGACTCCATCGGAAATTTCATAAAATGCTAGCAGGGAATAGGCCTTTTATGTACAAAAATATTTGTGAACAACGTAGTGCCAAAAGTCATAATCGACTATCGAATATCATTTCAAAATGTTTCAACGCCAAGTCGATACACAAAAAACCTTGAATTCTAGACCAAATCCATTTCAAATCATGCAGGTTGACTGACTTTTACATATAGGCCCGCTCATCCTACACACGGTGCTGGAGTTATAACCTTTTCACTTTTTTTACTTCTCGACTTCTACAATTTCAATTTGATCCTAACAATCCAAAGATTTTGCTTACAATAATAATTGGCAACACTGCTTTATTGCTCTCAACAATCCTTAACACGTTGCCTTATCGCAAATTTTAATCAGCAACTTATCGCATTTAAGGCGCACTTTGAAAGATTTTTTTTTTTTTCTTTCATCCAGCCTACCAACTGAGTTTGTGCACACATGAATGAGCAACAGTGGGCGATGCGCAAGACGGTAGAAATGCATAGCAGTAGATTTTGTACAGACCAACCAACCAACCAACATGTTGCTCAGATATGTAACAACACTCTTGATCTTTTGCTTGACTTTATTGCTGCTGCTGCTGCTGTTGTACCCACAGTTGTTTTTATCACTTTTTCTCACAGACTTTTTTTTGCATTATTTTTACAGTCTTTTTTCTGTCTCTTTCTTATGGTTGATAAAGCCTGTTTCGATTGCAATCTTGAAGATATGATTTTTATGCTTTTAATAAAAAAAAAAAAAAATTGAAGACTTTTTGCTGCTGCAACTTTTATTGAAATTCCGCGTCTTATCGCTGCATAGTTGTTGCGTTTGTCCGTTTTACATCAAGGTTAGTTTTGTTTTAATACTTTTTGCTGTCATTTGCTCATAATCTTTTAATAACTGTCTACATTGCATTCATCAAAACAATTCAGAGTTTTTAATTTAAGATCGTTGTATTTTTTTTTTATAACAAATAATCATTAGTTTTCATTGAGTCCCAAGCTGATAAGAAAAATGTTATCAATGGTTGGCTTTGTTTGAGATTTTAGTTTAAAGTTGTTAAAAACAAATTGACTTTTGTGCCTCATTATATTTATATAGATGTATTAATTAAATAGTCTCAATTATGTTAAGTCATTTCGAAAAGTTGCACTTGGTATGCCAATCCCACCCGTGAAGCTAAGGAGAGTGTAATGTATAACATTGATGTTTTAGTATTATAAGAAAATAATGTCCCGCCAAAGATTTTTCTGTGCTTGTTTCTTATAAGAGAACTATGCATGTCCGGATGAAAATCAATCGCCAAATCAAAACTTACATTCAAGAGATACACATGTACTTAGTTTGAAATATAGACGATATAGATGGCACATGTTTTGCAGTTCGAATGCCATCCAGCCAATTCTGCATACTCGGTTCTTGTCGTCATTATATTCAAATCTTAAATAATCTTATGTTCTATGCATACACGTTTGCACCAAATCAAACGATTCAGCATTAGCAAAAAATTAACAATAAACTTTTTGTAAGAAATTTTGTGATTTCTCATTTTGAGCTTAATCGATCTCAGGACCAGATTTTCATAAAAATTAGATCTCATGACATAAATTGTTTATAGCGACACGACACTCAAAAAAAAACCTCTTTTTACATCAACGCCATTACTATGTGCAGGCTCGCCGAATTTTAAAAACAGGATCGAAACTACTTCACATCACATGGATTTCTTCCCTTAGAACTTGGGCGATACAAGCGACAAGACTGACGAGTAGTTCCATAGGGTTTATACAAAATTAAGATATATTACAAGGTTTTTGGGAAGAAGCAAAGCTTAGCGACTATAGTTGGTCTCTAACACGTGATCCCATCGCAAAATAATGAGAACATCTCATTTCTACTCTTACATCTATCTGATTTTTGATATTTTTTGAAATAAAATGGCAATTTATGATTTAAATTGCAAAAAATGTCTCAATCAATTATCTCGAAAAATTGACTTGCCTAAAAAAAAAAAACAGAATTAGGATTGATAATCAGTGGTAAAAATCACTTTATATCAAACACATTTTGGATGTTCAGGTAAGTCTCTGTTATGAAACTTGGTTGACGCGAAATATAAGAAAGTGTGCACATAGTTTAATACTATGATTTTGCGATTAGCCATTGATAGCAAAATAAGTTCTGCGATCAGAAAACCTGAACATCATTATTTTACAATATTGCTATGAAGACGACATGGATATTAATGTTTCAACAGCATTCACAAAACAATTTTAGTTCACAATACGTATATCAAAATAAGATGCCAGAACCAACAAAAGCCAATCAAACATTGGATTCACAAAACACGAATAATTTTCAACATTAGACGACATCAAAACACAAGGATATTACATGTTTAGAAGCAACCGAAGTTCAAGGTTACGCCAAACCAATCAATAAGAATTTTACTTCAATTAATTAATTGAAATTTACTCCTGACACAGATACTATAATATACCTACCTAAATAACTTGTAAGCAACGCTAGATTCAAACTTTGTAGGGCTCAGTGTGAAAGTCTAGAAAAAAGCCCCTTACCTATATAAGTACATATAACAAAAATTAATGATATATACAAAAAAAAAGTGCATTATATTTCGTAAAAAATACATAAGCAAAGAAAATCATTTCACATGTCTTCCTACAACTGCAACTTACTAAAATACTTTCAAACGGGGTTTCCAGTAGGTGTGACCAAATAAAACTCTTCCTGTTTTGTTCCCCATAAAATATACCCACGTTAAAATCTTCCGATGTCTAGGGACCCCTTAGCTTTAGGCTGCGGCTTAAGTCTTATCCTCTAGATCTACCTTAAAACATTAAGCCTGTGCTGGTTGAGGGCCCTCTTCGACTCGGGGCCTGGAACTTTAGCCGCCGCCAACCCTACCTTAATCCAGCGCTGCTTCATTAAGCTTCTTAAATAAATTATGTCTGCATATTTAGATATATCGAAAGTATTTAGATAATAGCTGTCATATGCCAATGATTTGAATAATTTTTAAGCTTTTTTATAAGAAATAAAAATATGCAACGATTTCGCACCTATAATTTTTTAAAATCTCGCCAGTAAGACTGCTAATCCGAAATTTTCTATTAACTAAGTTCAATTTCGATCGCATTGAGGAGATCTGTGGCTGATTTGGTATTTAATCGAGAATTTATTAAGAACTTAAAACAAAGCAAGTCTCTCGCTTTACGAATTTCTTGCAAAATGATAGATAACAAATTTCAATTAGAATTATGCTTATACTTACAACATCTTCTCAACATAGATCATCTTCATATGCATATGTTTCCCTTAAGACAAAACAAAAACAAAAAAAACGTCTCGACATTTGTGCACATATCATATCACAGTTGATTAATTAATGTCATTCCAGAAAATATATGTCAAATTAAATTAATATTGAGAAGATCGCAGCTGCGATGCAGCAACAGGAAGAACTGAAGACTTCCCTGCTCTACATGACATGCAGCGGTTTGTTAACATACTTGACATGAAGTCACACACACGCATTATGTCGGTACTACATAAATACATCAACACTTGACATCTGTCACAATTAAGGGAATTTTGAAAGGCACAAAACTGAATATAAGAAGAGAAGTTTGATAAATTGTTTCAATTATAAAATTCAAAGTTAATAATAAATAAACATCAGCAAAAAAATTCTGCTTTTCTTTTTTTTTCAAATTGAAAAGTATTCATTCAAAAAATTACCAAAGTTAATAAAACAAGGCTTTTCCATTAAATCAAATTAAATATTACGCAAGACTTAACGCAGCATGTATACGTAATGGAAACACGTAAGCGGGAATAACACGCAAGACAACATTTGCACATGCGCTTTCGAACGATGTACAAAAATGCAAATTGCCAAAGTAGTCCTTAAGACAATTAGTTGCAGTTTGGCTGCTGCTGAGGAGGGTGAGGAAAATTTACACAAAAAAAAAACAAGGCTTCAAAGCTTTTTTCTAACGCAATGTAAGTACTCGGATTTGGCAATACAATGACGTATTTGGCAAATCATTAAGTGAAAAATCAAATCACGTTTTCTATGTCTGATGACAATGCCGTTGCTGTGCAATGATAGAATTTTCAAAGTTGAAAAAAAAAAAAAAAAAAAATATTTATACGGAAAACTAAAAGAGAAAAAGATATAATAAAATTTAAAAGCCAAAAAATCGCAGTTGGATGCCGATAATTTGATTTCCAATGGTAACTTCCATATATAAGTTATGGTCTGCCTGGATTTTATCACAAAAATTGGTACAATTTATCTGGTTGATTTTGAAATATCACATCCCTTCTTAACTTTGTATCAATTGTTATAAGAGAGCACAGCAAACGATACCATTCGAAAAAAAATCGATCTCTCTTACGAAAATTAAATAGGAGTATATGGATACTCTTAAAACCAAGCTGAATACAAAGAGGTTACAAAAAATCTATAAGCTTTGCAAATTTTTTAGAATACATCGCACCTTTTACTATGATATTAACGTGACGAACTTTATATTTTATCGTATTTTATAGATAGCCAATCCAGATATAATTAGGTTGAATCAGAAAACATTTGTTGGAACATATTTTCAAAATGTTGTTTAATTGTCTTTATGTCCAAGCAAGAATTTAATCAATGTTGTAAAGAAAACATTTTGAAATTATATACAAAGAATATATAACTCATAAATTTACCTTGATATGTTGTCTTAAATGCTATGAAAAACAATGGTATACATTCCTCGCAGATGCAAACAATCCAAAAAAATTTCGTCTTTAAACTTTATTTCGAGGGTCGAATGGAAGCAAAATCGCTTTATATTCAATAATCATCCTAAACTATAATTTTGAATATATTTTTCCTGACGTTTTGGGATATTTTTGCTGTTTGATAATACTTCAACGCAATAATCAAGAGATTACTGTACATGCAAAATAGTCCTCGGAAAATCCACCAACACAATTATAGGAATACAAAAAATTCAACAAATCAAATGGCTATTAAAATAATTGCAGTGCTTGTCAAACATTTGTATTGCAAATGTAATTTTTGCCTGACTGTCTGTTATTTTCTTTGTTTATTTCGGTTTCCGCCGCATGTTGTTGGTTACCCATTTTTGGTAACGATTAATGAAGCAATTACCAAAAGAAAATTGTTGTTGCAAAATAAAATAAGCGAAAACTAAGTTACATAGCTAATTCGTTAAAATAAAAATATGGCTGAAACGGAAGCCCATTTTTGGGTTGTTTGACATTTGTGACGCCATTTTCCATAGTTTTTTTTTTTTGTTGCTATTTTGACGTTAAGTTTTTGCTCATGTAAACAAAAGTTTGTTTGATATATCGGCCGACATGTTGTTTTTTTTTGTAGCTGCAACAATTTGATATGACATGCTGACAAGTGGCTGCTGACAGCTGACAAAGCAAAAAGCAAATAAAAAATTGCTTTAAAATTTTATCATTTCAATCATACAACTAACAATTAAATTTCAACAAAACAAAGTCAATTAAAAATAGTTTCAAAATGTTAAAATGTCTAATTGGGTTGATTTTGCAGCAGATTTGCATGCATTTGAAATTGTAAACTTAAGTTTATTCAAAATTTAAAAAATATTGCTTAAATTACTCAAAACGGTTTACATCAAACAAAAATATAAAAAAAAAAAAAATTGCAAATTCTCCTATACTCAGCTGTCAACTTCAATTACATTTCCTTTTCATATACGAAACTCTAGACAAACTCCAATGGCTGGCCATATTTGGTATGTTTGTGCAAGCTTTTAAATTATGCAAGTTACTCTTAAAGAAATCTCCCGCTAGGCGACAAATCACCAGACATACATATTTATTTGATTAAAATCAAAATGTAATTTAATAATTGACATATTTTTCTGGTGCAAAAACTTGTTAAAAGCAGTAAAATCTTACACGACAACATATCATGTTTATATACATATGCTTTAGAAAAATAAATGAAATCAAGAAAAAGTTATTTTTCAGACATTCAAAATTCAGTAATGTCATTAAAATTTTATAAAACATAACAAAGTTACAAGTCTACCACACACATGGTTCATTTCATTTCATTTGACATAATTAATGTTGCCATCATATATCATTTCTATAAATCAGCGCCACAACAATGCGCCAACTTTGCCCCTGCTTTTCTTGAACTTCATCTGTTTTGTTTATACAACGCATATCAACCGCTGCCTTGAGTTTATTAGAAAAATTACCATATGGTAATTGTATCGCTTGAAAGAATTATCATCCCTCACGTTAATTTGTTTTGAATGCATTGCAACCGTTAAAGAGCAAGAAATGTCATTAATTTCTGACATTAAACAGAAATTTTTACACGTCGTTATAATTCATTCTCAGATGCAGGTGATTCGCTTAAGTAGAGATATTAATTAGGTAGTTATGATTTTGTGCAGCTCACAGGAATAGTATAAACTTACAGAAACAATTCCCGGTCTTCGGGAAAAAGTTGATAATCTTTTTTTTTGGTTTTGTTTGCTCGTTTAAAGAGAAACAAGTCAAGGTGTTATCTTCGGCCAGGCCGAAATTTACATACCCTACACAACACCGAAAAACCCTTTTTAATCAATGTTAAAAGACATGGAAGAGGTTGAACAAGTCGGAAAAAATGTGATATGGGCATTTCCATTGGTCCCGTTCGACCGTCGAACACATTCAGACCAAAAAAAAACGGGTTTTTGCTTTGACAATAGGTATAACTTAAAGTTCTTTATTAGCTTTGTAATTGGTGCTAAGTTTGAATTTGGGCAATTTTTCGTTTTCAAGATAGTTACAAAACTCCAAGGTGTCGCACGGGACAAAAACTTTAGTTTTCGTGGAAATGCCCTTATGTAAAAAAGGTTGAAAAATGTTGAAATGCTGTAAAAGACTGAAAAAGTCGAAAATATATGGAAACCATTGAAGAAAGTTGAAAGAAATTCAAAATGTCGAAAAAATATTAAAAAAATTGAAAGCGGTTGATAAACTCAAAACAATTGAAAGAGGTTGAGAAATGATGAACCAATTCAAAATCGCTAAAAAAGTCTTAAAATAAAGAAAATAATGAAGAAAAATGAAAGAGGTTGAAAAAGTCAATCACGTACATACAGGGTATATTGAAAAAAGTTAGAAGGTTGATAATGTCAAAAGAATATAGAAAATGTTGGAAGAAATCGAATAAAGACTTAGAAATTGAAATTTGCCACGCCCAGTTAGCCAATTCCGCAAACTTTTGGATTACTAAATTATATTCGTCATTGACATCCGCATACCAAACCTTAGCCCAATAGGTTGTATAGTTTGAGATATATGCCGTAATTAGTCTGAAAATTTAGGGCGGTAACACACCTACTGGTGTAATATGGTCCGATAAAGTATTTTACTTGTATATGTGGTGCCACGCCCACTGGTGCTATTTCGCTCACTTTTGATTCAGGTATACCTTATAGCAAGTAAACCACCTAAATTAAGTTTCATACCAATTGTTGCAATAGTTCAATTTATATAGCGTTTAAGACTTTTTGGTAATATAGGAGGTGCCACGCCCACTACTGCAATCCCGTCAATTTTCAATTAATTTCAAAGCCCAAAACAGCCGACACCTCTAAGCCAAATTTTATGAAGATTACTGTCTTATCACACTATCTATAACACTTAACGTTTTTTGCTTGTATGGGAAGTGCCACGCCCACCTGCTCCATTGCGCCAAATTTTTGTAAAAACATACCTTCTGTCAAGTATAAGTAACTACCTTATTAAATTTCACAACGATCATGTTGTTAGTTCTTTTAATATAACGTTTATAAATATTGTTGGCTGTGCCACGCCCTTCAAAAAGTTTTTTCAATAAAGTGGCTGAGCATGCATTGATGACTGCTTTCACCGTCATCATCTTTAAAACTTTTTGTGAAAATCGTTTGTGACAATTCTGAGATATTAGGAATCAATATTTTTAACTGTTGAAAAGTGCCACGCCCACTTCTACAATTCCGCCCAATTTTATCATAATTCAAGATATATTTGAAATGAATCAGTTTGCCTAATTTCATCATTATATCTTGCATCGCTTACGAGATATGGTGGCATAAAGGTATAAAGGGCTGTGCCACGCCCATGTAAGAAGCTTTGAAAATTTGAAACCTAGTCTTATCTTAATCTTCTTCACATGTGCATCAAATTAGCAATTTTCATCAAAATCGCTGCAACTTTTTCCAAAATTGGCCTGGGTTAATGTACATAGAGTATTGGCGGTAGGCATGTCCGTGCACTGATTTCGCCCATTTTCAATGGCAAGATGCCTGCAAGAAGATGTAACCTGAGGGTGCTTATGCCATTTACTTATCTTTCTTGGCTTTTCCGTAAGCCTGATTTCAACAGATAGACAGAAAGACGGACATCGCTTAGTCAACTCAGGTGGTGACGCTGATCAAGAATATATATACTTTTCCGTACCTGCCACGCCCTCTTCTATGTGTTACAAACGGAATGACAAAGTGAATATACCCTCGGTGTAGGGTGTAAAAAAAAGGATAAAGTTTATTTCACAAAAGTATCGTCAAATTTCCGGCTATATATCAGAGATTTTTAAATATCTACCAGGCGCTAGGCCTTGATATGAAATTCATGGCAAGGCCGAGTGGATCCCGGTTACTTGTTAATCCCGTTTATTCTAGATCATAAGCAAATCATATCTAAAACTTAGAGTACTAACGTAGGCTGCTGGTACATGAGATCGATTCAGAAGTCTCTAAGGAAAATACCCAATTTTGTTTTTATAGATAATGGCAATGCGTAATTCACGTCTAAGAGAAGAGATTACCGCAGAATTGTCGGTATGTAACTTGTTGTTAACATTGAACGTGAGTTTTTGATTTTCGACTACAAACTGCTGATGTACAAGACACAGAGACCTACAAGCACGAATTTTTGAATAACTTTACAACAAAATATTCTTAATAAGAATGCATCACAATTTTGACAGTTAACTTTAGTTGAAACTTCTTCAATGGATTTAGAAAAAGTAGACTGCAACTCAATACATTGTATGTCATTCCTTTGCAAAATGTTCACTTCCGTCATATGTGACATTTTCATACCACGTCACACAATGAGACTAATTTATGACTCGTCTTGTGGTTACAACTTTGACTTGGGCGACGCGTGTTATGATTAAACCAACTATTTAATCGCTTGCGTTAGCAGCATTTTATCGCATTTAAGCGAAATGATCCATCACTTTAAATTAACAGCGAAACAATTCATGTTAACATGAGTGAGTGCGTAATCTTTGGAAGGATCAACGATTGTTATTTTTTGTACCAAAGATTTGTTAAGAAATTGATTTAAATGTGATCAATCAAATTATTGTATTTAGACAGTAAATTTAACATAAAAAATTTAAGGTAAAGCTAAATTTAGTCCAGATTTTAAATGAAAAGAAATTGTAAATGTATATCCACTCACCTGCGTTAAGTCCATTGTTATGGTGACATATTCATAATGTCTACCATACTGCAGCGTTGGTGATTGCCACCAGCGTTCATCATAATTCGTTTGACTGATGACCGATTCTATGGGTCGCTGTTTACCCACATCAGATGATTGCGCATTGCAAATGCCACATTGTGTTGACCATTTCTTATGTGGATACGCATCAACCAGCTTACAATATTCTTCACGACCGTTCTGACCACATGTGGCATTGACTGTTATGATGGCACGTGGTGCAACATTAAAGAGTGGCGGAAAGAGACCAACAGCACTCGAGCCACCACCAGCTGTTGTATCCTGTGCTTGCTCCGATTGACTGTTGAGCAGACGCAACGCTGAAAGGGAGAAAATAAAAGAGAATTATTGTGGATTCAAATGTCAAAATTCATTGGCATTTTATTCAACTATTGTAGTAAATGTCAAATGTTAAGTAATGGAAGTAAAGCCAAAATAAGCTAAGTGAAGCAAATTAAACTGAAGTCAACTATACTGCCCTCATAAGTACAAATGCAGTATCTCAGTGGAAGTGAATTTTGAGAAAATTAATGAAATCAAGTTAAGTGAAAACTTAGTGGTGGAATTTAACAAAATTAGAAGTGAGGTTGAGTCGAAGTTAAGGTAAAGCTGAATCAAAATACATTGGCGAACAGCGAAATCCGGACAAGCAAAAAAATTAAAAAAAAGAACTTGACGACTCCGTCCACCTCATTGTTTTGTGGGTATGGCTTTTATTTACAGGTATGGCGTAGGTAGGGCTTTGTTTTAGAGGTAGAACAATATCTTAGTATAAGTAGTTTTAAGTCATTCTTGTGTTTTTTGTGTTGGAAAAGATGCCAAATTATAAAAAATGAGCGAAGCGGATAAGCGCGAGATTTTGGCGTTTTGAAGCGACAGATTAACGAGACGGGAAATTTCTGCTAGAGAAGGCTTTAGTAAGTCCTCAGTAGCCGAGTTTTAGAAAAAGTATTCTGAAACTGGGTCGTCAAGTCAAAAGGAAGGGTCAGGAGCGCGAAAAAAAGACTACATAAGCTGATGATCGACTTTTAAAAAGGATTAGACTCAAAAATGGCTTCAAAATGGCTGTAGAAATTAGAAAAGAGTTTGTTGAATGTGGAGGAATAGAAATTTCTCCAATGGCTGTGCGACAAAAGCTCCATGACGCTAGTTTATCTGCACATCACCCCGCTAAAAATCCATTTTTGATCACTCAAACGCGTCGGAGACTTTTGGAGTGACACAAAATTTAGACTGTATCTGATAGGCAAAATGTGATCTTCTCAAATAAATCAAAGTTCAACATATCCGGCTCCGATGGAATGCTGTATGTGAGCCGAAAAAATTGAGAGCGTTATAACGATGAGTGCATCTAAATAATATTTAGGCAACTGATAAGTTGAATGGTCTGGGGATGCTTTTTTTATCACAAAGTTGGACAAGAGGCATTGACTGAAGGAACTATCAAAGCAGCTGGATATAAAAACATCCTGAAAGAAATCTTGGAACCTTGTAATGAAGTGCATTTTTCGCGTGCAGATAACGTGATTTTTTAAGATGATTCTGCGCCATGTCATTGAGCGCAATTGGTAAGCATTAGTGCTTTGTAAAACCTCTTTATGTACTTAATAATAATCCAAAAAAATTCATCCATTTTTCCTTCTTCTTCTTCTTTTACACGTAAACAATTAATTGAATGAACTTGGCATTTCAACTTTATCGAAGCCAGACAATAGTCCCGATCTGAATCCCACTGAGAATCTTTGGCACAATATTATGGTACAGGTAGCAAGCCACAAGCCCACTTATTTACGCGAGATAGACAGAATAATTCAAAGTGTTTGGTACGAAGGCATTTCGCAAGATCTTTTGAAAAATTTGATCTCTTCCATGCCGCAGTGACTTATGGAGGTCATACAAGCGAAGGAAGGAACAACAAAATATTGATACCTGTTTTATTTTAATCTTAAATATTAGTTCTTAAAATAAATGCTGTAAATATCTTAGAAGTACTTCCATAAAAATAAAATTTTATAACATTTTACCAAAAAACTTTTTTTATCAATAAAGGACATACACCTAATTCTGTTTTTACACGGTAGATACGTTCCAGAAAAAACCGTGTAAAAAAAAACAGTGTTTAAAAAAAGACATGAAATATGTATGTACATACAATGAAAAAAGGGGGCTAGTGCCATATTCTTCAACCCTATAAACTTTCTTACCCAATTCCCTAGCTAAATTTCTAAACGATTACGGTTAGTAAAAATATTTTTCTTTAAATGTTCAATCAAATAGCTCTTTTTAGTCGTGCTAAATCGAAGAATCTAGACCGTGTTAAATCAAAACCGTGTTAAAAAAGACCGTGTAAAAACAGAATTGGGTGTATTTCACTTTTTTGCTAAAAAAAAAGATGTTTACGTTATGGTTTTCCGACCTACAGCAAAATAATTTTTGTAAAAATTATTTGCTTCTCTGATCCTTGCATCAGTTTTTTGAATCGATAAAAAATTTATTTCCTAGAGGATTTTATTCCACTTTTTTTGCTTTTCCGGATTTCAATGTACGCCACTGTTTATATATGAAAATTAAATTGAGAGCAAAGTTAAGCTGAAGTTAAACTTGACTGAATCGGAGAAAAACATAAGTGAGAATAAAATCTTATTGAAGTGCTACGCTCTTTTCGCTTCTGAAGGCAGATAGTATGAAATTTCTCAATAATTTTCGACAATTGTCAATAACTTTCGATTGATTTAATTTTTTATTCACATGTCCTAATGTGAGTGCTGGAACTTCGATTTTCCTTTATATCAACTGCATAGCTACATTATAATAACACTTTAGTCTCATTAATCTCTCCTAAAAATTACTTTAGCTCAAAACAGCTGTTTAGTTTTTTTATAATCAAAAATATTTGTATTGTCTGGCAATGTTGACGCCAACTAAAGTCAAATGTCAAATTTGACAGTTTGTATGCAAATAATTTTAATAACGCACGCTGCTGGAATTCTTGTGCTCCTTTCAATATGATGCATAAATTGCTTTTTTTTTAAAAGAATTTTATGACTCCAACTTTTTTTTTTGTCAAAATGTTTAACCACATTATTCACATATTTATTTTGTTTAAATTTTGTTTACAACTTGGCAAGTAGCCGTGTTTTCTACTGTTCAATGGAAAAAACAAGCAGCTTATCCTGTTTTCATTAATGTTGTTGCTGCTGTTGTCAGCAATAAATCAGCATTTGAAAATTAAGTCAAATATTTGAAATTCAATTCAATTGAGTTCAAACACGAGTAACACGATAGCATTGCCAGATAAAAACTTGTCTGGGAATAAAAGAAGGAGGTATGTGCTCGCATATATTGAAATTTGAATGTTGTGTAGTTTTTATGCACAACTATTTATTTGAATTTATTGCTATAATTTAACATATTTTTGCTTGCAATTCAAATGAATTTTTTGTTAACTGTCACATGTAGTAGTATTTCTTGTTGTTGTCAATAATGTTATAAATTAATGAACTTTTTGGCAATTTGGAGAAGGAGGTCGAGTTTTGTCGTCTTGCATTACTGTGTTAATGATTTTGTAAAAATGCTTAGAAATCAAGGTTATTTTATATAAATCTAATTATGATGTGTTGATATAATGAAAAATTTGTTTCTGATATCAGGCTAAAAAAATACGACTTTCTACATACATACATATATGAAATTAGTTTCGGAAACGATTCAGGGGTGTAGCCGACAAGACTTTGCAAAAGATATATAGTGCAAGATCTTTTTTGAACTTAACGACTCTCTTTACTTGGAAAGCTTTCCGTAAGTGGTACTAACTAGGGATAGCACTATCTTAAGTTCAATGCCTAGTAGTTTTTTCAATAAGTTTGGCATAAGCAAGCATTTGCGTTAGATTTATCTCAGCTTTAATCATCTCTCAAAAGTCTAACGCAAAATTATTTTGATATTTTTTTCCATTAAAAAAAATGTTTATTAATTAATTTCATCACACGCACTAAAACAAAATGTCATGTAATGTGCAGCTGAAAAAATTTCAAAACGAAGACAAAGTAAAGTTACATGTAGTCATAAGTTTACACTCAACCTTAAGCTATCAGTCATTGATTCTTTTTTTTTTTTTTTGTTTTTGCGCCAATACATAAGGTGCTGATCAACTCAGCTTATCTCAACCACTTAGTCAAAAACAAAATGCAAGATTTACTACTTAAAATTATTGCAATTGCTTGATTTATGCAGTTGGTCAATTGCAGCGTAAATTGAACGGGCAACAACATTCAATAAATCTGCATTCAGCCAACTACTGCGTCAGTGTAGCAACAATGCATTTGTCGAATAATTTATTTGCCGGCGATATGGTTAATGGCAACAGTAAAATGCTTTCATCACACCTTCAACACATTGTCGGCTTTTGCATGCGTTACTTTTCCACTTACTCTTTGGAGAATATTCACTTTCTTCGAGCTGTTTCATACTTCGATTCCAATGGTCTGTCTGTCCGGCTGTCAGTGTGTCAGTGTGTCAGTGCATGATGATTAATCAGTAGTAGATTAACAAAAAAAAAAACAGAAAAAAAAAATCATACTCGCTGGCAATTGCATTGTTATGAATTATTAATGCCGTGCTTTAGCTGACAGTAGGCTTGTTTGAATATATAGCTGATAAAAATGTTTCAGGTTTTTGCGACATTTTTTAGCTTCCTTAAAAGACTAATTTCCAGCTGCATAGAAACATAAGTATATGACTGTTTCTCTTACATGTGTACGTGAGTTCATGAATCATTTTGCATAGGGTTCGCAGCACCAATATCTCGAGATCTAAGTGAGATAGTGGTAAATGTTTTGGGCAAACGTTATAAGGTTTCTAGGAGATGAAATAACAGTGACCGTGAAAGCAATTTGCAAGGTTAATTCGAGGTCAATTGTGATTTTTTAAATAGAATGAATAAATTGAATTTCTCTCAATTAGTAGGTCAGGGCAGTTTGGTGGATTCCTTGTATTTAGTAAAATTGATATTTTTGCTTTTGTACTACTTCAAGGACGCTTTTGAGTTAAGACAGAACATTACAGTACCCACGAATCGCACGAATAAATGGCAGAAAACGTTTTGCGAGGCACTCGGCGATATATACTATGGAATTTATTGTGCACTGCAAAACAAAATAACTGTTTCTCAGCTCAGAGGTGCATATAGCCTGCCAAACTATACACTACTTCGAAGAACTTGTTCTGTACCAGCTCTTTTTTGAAAAATTATACTAGTTCCTAGGTGCTATTTGAATTTGTCTTAACCCAGTAGAGCCCACTGTTACCATATGGTACCATGCGGTTACCTTATTTTCAAAAAAAGTTTAAAATTTCAAAATACATGCTACTATGTTTCTAACGGTACTTTTATAAAGAGAAATTCTCAACAAAGCATACAACTTTTTGAAATTGTCAGATATCTGATTGATTTTTGTGCAAAAAAAAAACTTGATTATAAAAATAGTGCAAGGGAAAAACAAAAAAAAAAAAAAAAACAGATGCTGGACGACAGTGAAAGTTAAAAGCGATTTTATATTTCATTATTTAAATTTTTTTTTGAATTTTTTTTTACAGAAACTTCTATTTAATAAAGGATAGAATATTTTAAAATAAAGAACTATTTATTTTAGCTCCGCCTGTGGCGCACAGACAATGATTTTCAACGATGTTACCACATGGTAACAGTGGACCATTCGCTACTCTAATTCAATAAATGGATTTTTTGTGTGCTGTTACCATATGGTAACAGTAGGCTATTGTCGCTACTTTTACTTTTAATAGCTCGTCTTAGTCCTAGAAGTTATTTTGCATGTTCTTCTTAGTTTTTAGATTTAAATTGACTAGAGAAGAGATTAGTGAACATTTCCAAAAGCTTATGAAAAAAGATTATGCAATGAGGTGGTTCATGCAATATTTTTGGAGCCACCAGAGAATAAGCAGTTAGATGAAGACTCGGGAAAAGAGGGTGAATTTGGCGACCTTAACAATTTGCTTAGATCTCAACTCATAACTCTATGCATGTTGGCCCTAAATTGCCCAGATAACGATGAAATTCTCAAGGAAGAATTCATGTAACAATTTAAAAGTTGGTCTCTTGGATTCTGTTCCACCAAGATGTTCTTCAATAGCTTGGGTGGGTGCAAGTCCGTTTAAAAGTGGTCTCATTGCTTTTTCACAAATCGGCACTTCTTTGTTGACTGCACCAATGAGAGATGCCGTAGAGTTCACAGTCTAACGATAGTCGTGACCTATTAAAGTCTGCTTTTGTTGAGAAAGATTATTGAGATAGCTGATTATGGATGATTGGTGGGTATCGTCGTCCTCCAAACAGTGTTAAATGCATGTTTCGTTAGGATATGCTCGGAAACTTTATAGTCAAAACAAATGGATACATGCAAACTGTTGCAGTGTACTGTAGTTTGTACACAATGTTTCAAAATCTAGTGTTAAATTTTGTATAACTAAACTGTTTTAAGACATATCATTATATAGTATACTGAACTTACTTATTTTATATCATTAATTTCATTAAAAAAAAAAACAAAAACATTAATATGTGTTGAGCCGAATTGTTCTATAACACAATAAATTTTGTTCTGAGTATGGCCCACTGTTACCGTATGGTAACGGCTAGTCACGCCTCTCTTTTCAAAGATATAAAGCTAAAATTTGGTATTACCACTAACTATTTTGTTAGAAATAACTGTTGAAAATGTCAGTGCTCTAGCCCTTCTAGATCGCTGTGGGCTCTAATTGGTTAACATATGTATGTTTCAGAACGGTCTGGTTTTTTTAAGCCCTGTAGATTTTCGAATTCCTTTTATTTTATTTTGGTGGATTTTGAAGTACCAGGTCTAGCTGCCATATATAATAGTGAAGTCTAGAGATTTCGTTTAAAGGGTTGCTTCTATTTCCTAACTAATTTTGGGTCTGGAAATTCGGGATTTCTACCAGAAACAATTTTTTGTAGTACACGATATAAGACCATTTTTGTAATTGGAAATAATTCTTTGAACAATTCTTTTTGCTGCACCAGATTTTTCCGCTATAGCTGAACATTTTAATGCTAGTTTTTCCAGGCAAGTGAACAAAATCAGTTTGGGACCTTTTTGTCGATTGCTGAACATCTTTTTCAGTTCAAACGCTATCACCAAGTGTTATATATTATTGAAAACTTCACTTTATATTAGAAAAAAAAGAACACGTTATTTTGTCTAATACGATGACCAGGTAAAACATAATCTTAAGAAAAACGAGCCAATTTTTTCGCTTTCCGTTTCTGTTATGGCAATAAAGCAAATATTCGTTTCGAATGCCGGAAATTGTTTGAAAAAATTCGTGTTTCTTACCCCAAAGTAAAAACAATTAAATTTTATGTAGCTGCTTCAGATTATGGTTAAACGTAATTTTGTATCGTTGTCCACTATTCAAAAGCTGAGCCAAAGGAGTAAAGGAATTTTTGAAAAGACGATTTCGTCAAAATCAATATAAGAACCGTCAGAAAAAAACTGACAAATTATTTATACTATATAGAGAGAGAAGGAAAAATTTCCAATAATTTTATTGGCGAATTTTTTTTTTTGTTTGAGAAAAAATTAACTAAAAATAACAACCCAATTAACAAATTTTGCACAACTCTCTATGACTGATTTCGCCTATAGCTAATTTGTTCCACTGTGTGTATCGCCACAAAGTAACGTACTTCTGATCTGTGCATTTCTGACTGTCTGTTCGTCTGTCTGCCTGCTTATGTTTTTGTTTACCTCTGTGACATGAACTCAGTCATGGTTGCGCATGCTGCTTGTTAGCGTAGGAAATCTAAATTTGGCGCTCAAAATTATTATGTCTGGGCTTAAATTTTTCCTTCACATTTTTGTTGAATTTTTTTTTTTTTTTTTGCATTTTAATTGCAGGCGTAACTTTACAACGTACTATTTTACGTTATGTTGCATTACATTACGCATAAAGCTCGTTGACATTTCCCGTTCTTATGTCTGGCTATGGATTTATTTTTGACGTTTTCGTGGGCGTTTCTTATGATGGGTTTGTATGGATTTTTTTTTTTCACTTCGAATCTCAACAACTTTAACGTAAATCAAACTAACGTGCGTCACGCGCCCAACTTGTATATCTATTAATAATTGCGCTTGTAAAAAATTTTTTATAATTAAATTATTAATATGTCAGCATATTTTGACAAATTTAAAGCAAATTTACAAAGTTTTTTTTTTTAAATAAATTTCTAAGAAATTAATTTTTATAACTGCAAAATGTGTAATTGCATGTGGGTGTTATGCACGCTCACGTCACTTAGTTTTTTCTTCAGAGTGGCGCTTGTAGCTTGTTTTTATCTTTTGTATACAGCATGTCATTAACTTACATTTAACAATATTCATAAGGTAAGGGGATGTATTTTTGGGTCTTAAGGAAAAATTACAAAAATATTCTTTTCCTAATAAGAAAAGTCGAACAAAAATTAAATTTCGATCAAAATTGTTATTAACTATGTCAATATCTTCCAATAAAGAATTTTTTAAAATCGAATCTTATGGGGTTATGACACCTACAAAAATACAGAAATTATCCTTTTAAATACATAAAAAATAAGTACGATATTCAAGATATTCGAATCGTAAGGAGCAGCTGCCAGAAAGGCAAACAATTATTTTCCCTATGAGAATCTTCTTTTTTTCTGACAAATTTAATACGAATCTTTGTAAGGACTAATCTGACAGTTCGCTTAAGAAGAATTTACAAACGTACAGAAAAGGAATCAATAATTATTCGGAAAACGGTATACGTCACCGATTACTTAAGTCTCGAAATATGTTATTTGTGGAGTTATTCTAAGTAAAATATTTACAAAGATAGGTTGCTTTCGGACCTCTATCATATTTACTTTGTGAGCTTGAAAGTGACATTTACATTCCATAGAATATCCAATACCAAATTTGCTAACCACAGTAATTCTTCATATATAAAAGTAAAGGTATGAGGGCGGCGTTCGTAATAAAATATGATGGAGATCCTAGTGCACCTTTTGTATATTTCATGGCCGTATACCATTTTCCAAATAATTTGCAAAGAATGCACGCATACTTATTGTAGGAATCATCTAACAAAAAAAAACAAGAATTTTAGTAAATGTGGATCCTATGAGGCGTGGAAACTCCCACAAAATTTCAATTCGTTTTTTTGTCCAACGAATTATATTGAAATTTTAAACATAGCCTTTAGTTGAAATGAGTATGCGCTGATCAAAGAGTAAATAGATGGGATTGGATACATGAGTGGAATATCTCCAACAGCAGTAAAAAAATTATTGTAAAGATGGGTGGAATTGGGAAAGCGTGTAAAATTATAAATTGACTCTACCGAGACGACAATTAAAAAGATTTAGACAAGTGGGCGAACCAAATCTTTAAATTGACTTATTGAGAGAGTTTTCCAATTTGATATGATGTATTTTTAAAGAATGATATAAAACGACAAAGACACCATCAAGGTGAACTCTTTATGATATTGGATAATTAGGCGTGACACCTTTCATGAATGTGAAGTATTTAATGTATCATGTCTATAACGAGTTTTTAATGGAATAACTATTATAGAATTTTGTTTAACCCTTCTGTGTGGGGAGTACCCGGTTATCCATTTCATTTTCAAAATAATTTTCAAAACAAAATTTTTTACGTTTGAACATGCTCTACAATTCTGAAATTGCACGAGAACTCCTGACATTATATCAATATTATATTTTCATATGAACGGTTTCAACTGATCAATTTGAGAGATGTCAATATTTTGCACAGTTCGAGCTAAAAAATTTTAAGTTTTCATACAATTTGTTTAGGGATTCCCAGGTACCCTGTCACCTGGGGAATGGTGTATTTTTTGTCACGCACGGAAGAGTTAAACACATGCAGCAGTAGTTAGTGACATTCTTTATAGAAGCACATCCTTTAAGTTATCGCATCTTTAAAGTTTTTCAACGGAATGTTTATTGAGGTGATAAATGGATAAGATTGGACAAGTAGGCATGGCACCTTTTTTAGATTTAAAAATTTTAATTTTCATACTTATGGAATAACAAAATTTGTATGACTACATAGACAATATTCTGACGAAAGATGGACAATTTTGAGAAGTTACACCACTCCTGCATAACAGAAGAAACGTCAAGTTTCTACAGAGTTTTTCAACGGGGTATCTCGTGACAAAAGCATTATCTGAACAAAGTGTATGAGATTAGACAAAAATTAAACGAAAATAGCAAATAGAGGAAAATCAGAAATTAATGGGGGACAGATATAGATAAAAATGAATACATATATATTTATTTTCGAGATTTTATTTAGGTTAGGATAGAAATTCTTCGTTTAAAGTTATGGGAAAACTTTATTTTAACTTATTATTTTTCAAATTTACTAAGCCTGGAGTAATTTTTCAAACTTACAAGCTGTGAGATCGCAATTTTTTGAACAAAAAAAAAAAAAAACATAGTTTTGAGTTCATACAGTCAAAATAGGATTTATAGACTTAATAGTCTTGACAAAACTCTTTTCTATAACGAAAAAATGTACTCTTTCCTTAATTGAATTTTTTGCTTTTTATTTAAATTAGTTATTATTTGCATATGTTGCAAAATTTTGTGTAACTAAAGGTAATAAATACAAATTTTATGAAAAAAATTTGAAATGTTTATGTGTATATTCCATGAAATTACCGCTGAACATTGTTATACCGGCTGTCATTATAATTCTATACAATGTTTGTAGATTTCGATATATCGAAAAAATGATATAAATAGCTACATATGTATTTTTGTAATAGGCTTTTCGTACAAATTGTAAGATTGCAGACCTGAGAATGATATAAATATTTCTTTGTTGGAAAAAAGTTTGAACTTAACAAACTTAACAAACAGTTCAATTTAGTTTTTTTTTGACTCAAAAACAAACTTTATTTAAATTCAATTAATTCCGAGATATGAACTGTAATGCGGCAACCGATTTATTTTCTTTTGCATTCACTATACATTTTATTAAGCTTAAGTATTATGCTTTTCGGGATGGAAATGTTTTATTGGAACTTTCAGCAAATACTCATTATTACAACAAAACATTTAAAAAAAAAGTTTATTTTGCATGAAGTGTGACATTCACTGATCATAACACGGATATTCTGATCAACATAGCGACAAACAGACAGACACGCAATAAGACAGTTGAACAAATCAAAAAATAGCTCAATTAGTGTTGAGGACATTGAACGTGGAAGAAACAGACTTTGTCTTCAGCTAGACGCACTGCCATATATAAATAGATACATTCAATTTAATGGATGAATTTAATTTTGGCAAACATAGCGCAGACAGGCAAAAAGTCAAAAATTAAAATGTTGAGATGTGATGAGATTTTTTCAAGATAATGTATTGTGAATGAGGCGAGAAATTTTTCTTGGCAGCGCTATGACATGAAACGAATATAAATAAAAATATTGTTTTTTTAAAGAAAAACATTTATGCCTTAAATACTTAAATACTACTATAAGCATATAATAAAAAAGTTTTAAAATATTTAATGTAAACAACAATTTAAAAATTAGTATGCCAAATGCCATAAATGTCATGTCAATTGTCAACAAGTCTGTCAAAATAACTTATTTATGGCTTCTTTAGGAAATTTTAATTTTAAGCGCAGTTTATAAATAAAAAAATACACTCTGAGTTGCAAATTGTCGAAAATTTCAACAAAAAGAATTATTAATTTTTCACATTTTGTTCAATTTGTCATGTACTTAGTTATCAAAAAATAACAATTTTTCTCACTTAAACTGTCAGGATAGCCGCTACTTGATATGCAAGAGCAGCAATTTCATTTATTTTTGTTGTTGCAATGCAATGCCTAAACTGACAGCTACTGGACTGTCATTTGCATTTGTCAAAATATTTACGAGCGCAAGCGTTACGCGTAGATATCATTAATTTGCGTGTGCGTATGCGTTTTCAGCCAGTGCCTAGGCGTATTCACATAAATTTTTATTGTAAATTTGACACTTGGTGATTTCAATTTAAAAGCGTTAAAACCAGCTTTAAACACTTAAATGCGTTACTAAATGGTGACAATAATGCGAGCTGTTAGCGTCTTTGAAGAAATCTTAATTGACACATAACTTTTCATTAAGTTCAAAGGAGCAGCCGCCAATATAAATTAGCTATAAATAGATCGAAAATATGGTTTTGTTCGTTCTATAAAAGTTTGTCAATCGCCATAACGTCTGTGGGTATGAGTATCCTCCAATATGTCTAACACCGGCTTCCCGGTGGGCATCGGGTGCTGTTCAGCCTACAGTAAGTCCAACAGCGGCTTCGCTGGCCACAGTAATTCTACATAAAAGTAAGGGTAAGTTGGTGGTCTTCGAGCGAGCCTTAGTGTTTATATCATCCAAGATGTCCACCACCGGCTTTGAGCGGCCTTCGGTCACAGTTCAGCCTAAAATAAATCCAACGCCGGTTTCGCTTGCTATAGTAAGGGGCCGTCCATTAATTACGTGAGGTGTTTTTTGAAAATTCGAACCCCCCCTCTCCCCTTGGTGAGATTTGGTGAGATCTGACGGGACCACCCCCCCCCCCCCCCCTCCCCCCTACCGTGAGATTTGCCTTATAATTTTTAAATGTAATCTGCTATAACAATGTTTAGGTGGCGGGCGATTAATTTTCGCAAAAATGGTATAGCAAAATCGTAATCTACGGAAAATTCTAAGAAACCATCACATTCTGACCTCCATGTTTAGCTCTAGGTGTTCTATATTTGCGATTGAGCTTTGTACACTGATGTTGACGAGGAATGACGATTTTATTTCCCAAAGAATATTTAAGGAAGACTGTTATGGTCAGGAGAACCTAAATTTAACATTCGTGGACCATATTGTAAGTCTACGTAAGACATTATCAGGTTACAAAGCTCTTTACCGAATACAGAACACCTAGAGTTAAACACGGAGGTCAGAATGTGATGGTGTGGAGCAGTTTTTTGTGGGATAGAGTTGGACCCAATAAGCGCATTGAAGGCACGATGATGGCAGCTGGCTACAATAATATTTTAAGCAATGTTATTCTCCTACTTGCTGAGTGTAACATGCCACTCCTTTGGACAATTCAACTTGACAATGATCGAAATCATAGTTCAAGACTTGTAAAATCTTGGCTTGTGGAAAAACGAGTGGACATCATATCATGGCCGACGCAGTCTGTCGATCTCAACCCGATTGAGAAAATATGGATCGTGGTAATACGCATAATCGGTCAGAAAAGGCTCAAAAGTGGTAATGACCTATTCGCTGAGATAGAAAATGATTGGAGCGCTATTTTACTTTACTAATAAGCAAATTTATGAGTCAATGTCCACAAGATGTCATTCACTCATCAGAAATAACGAATACGGAAACAAATATTGGACTGGCTATGCATTTTTCTTGGTATTGTGCTGAGTTGCGCATGTTTTGAGCGGTTGAATATTCGATTTCTTTGTTTACCTTAGATTTTTGTTATCGTTAGCTAACGGAATAAAATTTTTGTTTTTGTTAAAAAATCAGCAATAAGTGAAGTTAATAAAAGTAACATTAAATTAAACTTAAAGTTATTGTTTCACTGAAATAGTTTGATATTTCTTCAAAACTAATTTCAGTTGCAAGGCATTTGAGCGGCACTGTATGTAATTCAGGCAAACTTAGAGCTTACAAAAAGTTTGCCATCAATGGTGGATTTGGATGATGATAACATTTTATCTGAGCCTCTCTTCACGGCAAACGTTCCCTTCGAACACTTGTTGGAGTATGTTGGGTTCGATGATCCATCATTTTCTGACCCAAAAATTCCACTGCACATTTGAGGAACAGAGCGATGTGTACAGCTTTTGACTAGTGTTTCACAGCGAGTTACAGAAAAAAATCGAGATGATGTGATTGCAGTAACTTTGGAGAGTCGCACAAGAACGGTTTGAATGGAGTGTAAAAAAGATTTAAAAAACTAGATTTTATCCTAATTTCAACATAGTAATAAAATACTATGTATTCATACGAATGTATTTTCATTGCAGTTAACTGGTTTTTAAAGAAACGTCAAAAACTAATACAGGTATCCTAGGCGATTATATTTACTGGCAAAATTCGAAATATATAGCTTACTTTGTTAACTATTTATTTCACTAGATTGATTTTTAAGGAAAATTCATAAGCAAATTTTGAGGTCGATTTGCGCGGATCAGGGATTGATGTTAGGGCCATGTCTTCTAAGGGAAATTTTCTTTGAGTTTTCCGTAGATTACAATTTTACTATACCATTTTTGGTTTTTTTTTTTTCAAAAAGTTGTCGTGAGATTTTTAGTAACCCCCCTTCCCCTTGGTGAGATTTTTCCGGATCGCCTCCCCCCTATTTTGACTCACGTAATTTATGGATGTCCCCTAATTTGACATAAAAGTAAAGTCCACTTTTATTGTTCAAAAATATTTGGCCTAATGTCCCCATGTTTTTGAGAATTACAAGTGGTTATAACCCAAAAAAAAAGTGGGGAATATGACCTGACAAAACTGTTTTGGGGATTATGACCATTGGGGTTATGGCCGGGTATCAAAATGTCCATGGAGACTATGACACGACACCGTGTAATTTTATGTTTGAAATTATCGTTTTTTACTTGGAGTCTACGATTTCTACTCAGAATGCTTTCCCAGCAAAGGCATCTCATAATTTTTAAGTGATGCCAATAAGTATATCCATTTTTCACTGATTTCTACTTATATGTGTTGCCTTGTCATGTTTATAAGAAAGAAAAAGCATGCGAGCAGAACCTAATGCGCTTGAAGAATGCGAGAGTGAATTGGAATATATGTGCTATTTTTATACCATGTGATATCCTCTGTGATATGGGATAGTAGAAGATCAAGAAAGATAACATGAAAACGCAGCTTAAATCTGCTCCTTGCCTAGTTTCAACGTGTAGCGAGTTAATAATCTTGGGCATCACCTTTCCAAAATTTACTTCATAGACATTTTTTTGTACATTCTTGATAATAAAGTATCCATTAAGCCAAGTAAATCCAAAAAACTACTTAATTTTTGGCCTGTGTTTAATCTGCATTGTAGGACGTCTACCATTGTGCATCTCTTCGATCAGATATAGTCAATAGCTTACTGTGCACATAATTTAAAGAAGAATACTGTTAAGAGTCCTTTATGAGAAATTTTTTTCCCAAACCAAAAAATTTTTGCCTCCGAATTTTTTTTCCTATTAATTTTGGCTAAAGCAATAAATTTTATGACCCCAATTTGTAAGTGTGTTTTTCTTAATTTCCAACAAATTTTCTTTCACAAAAAATTAACACTCTTACGGCTAAGCACCTCAAGGAAAATTTGTTTATTTGCAGTTTTAGTTAACATTAAAAAATACAAAAAAAAAAATTCCCATAAAAAAACCGAACAACATCGGCGACAGTCAACAAACAGCGCCACACATAACAGTTGGCAACATGCATGGCAGCAATCAAGCTGACAACTTAACAGCATAAAAATAATGAACATTTCATAAACCGAAAAAACTCAATTCGCCTAACATAACCGCAGGCAATCGTCATGGCGCTGGCTGTCCGTTGTGCTTGGTCACCCAAGTCCGAGTTGCAGACAAAAGTCTTTGGCTTAAGACTGGGCCTTAAACGCTTTTTAAATGTTGATTTTTTATAACCAATTAAAACATTGTTTGTTTTGGCTTATTTTTCAATTAACTAACCTAACTCGCCACTTGGTTGACTAGCTAGCTGCCTTGCTAATTTGTAGTGCAATTATTGGGGTCTGTTTTTTTTTTTTGTACGAGTAAACCATTTAGTTTATGATTTTCATTGAAAATTTTGAATGTTGCTGCTTGCTAATTTGACTAGCGGTAAAACGCCCATTAACTTAATTCTATGCATTTATGCTTGGAACATAAAATGCAGTTTTGTGTTGGGAAATTTTTTTAATAGTTTGTGTAAAGTGAATTAATTAGGTGGCAACATTGTTAATTTGACAATTTATTTGTACAGGTACAATTTAAGCCAAGTTTAGAGAACTTGTGTTTGAGGGAGGTATATATACATAAATATTTTTATTTATTTATTTATTTAATAATTTCTTAGTCTATGAACAAATTATTCTTACAGACTAAATAGGAAAATATAAGAAATAAATCTAGAAACAATTCTTAAAAATAAAATTAGCATTAATTATATACAGAATTCAGTAAATTCAAAAAACAGCTTTTTGAAGCAGAAAAATCAATATCAATTGAATTGGAGATATTATTATATTCAATTAAAGCATTTAGCGCATAGTTCGTTCTAACAAATCCAACAAAAAATGTATCGAAATGCCGAAGAACTCTAGTAGGAACGTTGAATGGAATCCTTTCTAGAAGAGAAGGACAGTCAACCACCCCTCGTATGACATCAAAAACAAAGGCTAATGACAGTATAGCCCTCCTGTTTTCTAGTGTTCTCAGATTTATAAGGATGCATCGAGACCTATATGAGGGGACTGGGTCATGAAAACGCAGAGGTTGAAGAGCATACCGAGTAAAAACTTTCTGTATACGTTCAATGCGATTAATATGACATGCATGATAAGGTCTCCAAATGAAAGACTCATATTCAAGCTTAGAACGGACAAAAGAAGTATAAAGGATTTTACGTGAGTATGGATCAGAGAACTCACTACTGTTGCGTCTGACAAAAGCTAGCATGGCATATGCCTTAGATATCGTATAGTTAATGTGACTAGAGAAGGTAAACTTCGCATCAAAAACTACACCTTAACCTTTGAATTCGTACGAAGTTTGAGTGACAGTTTGACACTTCGAAAATATGATATGGAAACATTTATCGATATCTAAAGTTAGAAGATTACTACAACACCAAGAATTTACTTTATCAAGTTCTATTTGAAGCATTTAAGCTTGGGCTTTTTACCTCAGAATAAATCTTGAGATCATCGGCGTATAGCAGAAATTTGGCAAAAGAAAAACAGCTACTAATGTCATTGACAAATAGGACAAATAGTAAAGGCTCCAAAATACTACCCTATGGAACACCCGAAGATGCAACAAAAGAATTAGAGAGTACATTATCCACGACTACAACACATCTACGATTACTTAAGTAGGATTTGATCCATTCCAGGAAAACAGAATGAAAACCCAAAGATCTCAATTTTTTTAGTAGGATTCCATGAGAAACCGTGTCGAAAGCTTTAGGTAAGTCTGTATATATTGCATCAACCTGGAAACCTTTTTCAAACGCAGAAATACAGTCTTCGGATAAAACCGCAAGATTAGAAACTGTAGAGCGCCCAGGTATAAAACCAAGTTGATTAGGAATGATTAAGCTTTTGACAGCAAAGAACAACTTATTCTTGATGATACACTCAAAGAGCTTGGAAATGGTCGTCAGTTTGGATATCGGCCTATAATTACACACATTATTTTTACTTCCACTCTTGAAAATGGGAGTAATAAAAGCAATTTTCCAATCGTTAATAAAGACACCCGAGGACAGAGATTTATTAAAGATAACCGTCAAAGGATAAGCAAGAGAGGCGCAATTTTTGAGTAAAACAACAGAGAGTTCGTCAACGTCAGTTTGGGTAGAAGATTTAAGTCGTGCAATACCATTAATCACATCATCAAAATCAAATATCAAAGACCCAAAATCAAGTGACGATTGTAAATTAGAAAAAGAACTAACACCAGTATGTGTTTCAGACGTAAAATTAGAGCTATATATAGGTATAGAAATTTAAAAGAATAGTAGAGATTCCAATAAATCTTCGCAGTCCTAATTTTAAAAAAGAAAATATTTTAAGTCTTTTTTGGTACAAAAAAGACTAGAGATCGCAAGTGGTTTTGGAAAACTTTCAACTTTTTTTTATGAGCTAAAGCTAACCAAAATGCCAACAAATTCTCTGAGCCCGAAATTTGGAAAAAAAAAATTGTTTTTGTAATTTTAGATTAAAAAAATGTATTTTTTTTTATGCTTGTAATAAAAATTGAAAAATAATTTTTCAAAATTTATGCATCGAGGATTTTTTTTGAGATTTCATTAAGATTTAATTTGATGTGAATGTGAAAGTTATTGGTTAAAACCCATTGATTCTTTATTAATTCAAAGCAAATCATATAAATATAAAACTGCGTAAAATGGGTTAATGAGAGGGCGCGTCAAATGTGCTTGAACTTTGTTCTAACAGGTTCATAAAACTATTGAAACAACAAGACCAATACAAACTTCCGCAAGGCAACTACAAAGATTCTTCCGCAGCAAATATAAAATTCTAGTCAAGGTGTCAAACTGTGGAAAACATAAAGTTGATGATGATGAGAAAAGTATAGACAAAAAGTGAAAATAAATAAAAAAAGACTTGCAGCATAGCAGGAGTGAGAAAATGAAATTACTGCAATAACTAAGAAAACAAATAAAACACTTTTAGATATTAACGTACCTTAAGGTAATGTATGAGTTAAAACCAAATGAGAGCCATTTCTCTAACGTAATGACAGCAACTTTGATGTTGGTGTAATGTAAATCGACATGGGTACAGACCAGTGCACTATGGACAACTATCAAATATTGACCACAAACATAAAAATACACAACAACTTCGGAGATGACTAAGAGGAAAAATGTTCCTAATTGGAAAACCGAAACGATAATACAATGTGAAAGAATAGTTGCGCTTTATTCGCCATTCGCTTCTAGTTATCTATAGCTAGCAATTATAGTTGTATGAGAAAGTTAAAACCAAATATCAAACTTAACGAGTAAAATTATAGTTGTTATGTGTACATAGCAAGTTGCTTAAATGCTAGGGCTACCCAGAAAATTTGAATTTTGTTTCTTGTGCATATTGAAATGAAAAGAAGAATCGTTATTTCACGGAAAAACAATTGTCTTAAGTGTCAGGCGGCAACAAGAAGCAATTTGAAATAAAAAAGTGAAAATAACAACAACAACAACGACGAGCAGTCGCATAAACAACGAGTACTCGTATAAACAACGAGTACACGCATAAACAACGAGTAGCAAACTTACCAGCTTGGTCGCTTTTTTCGCACATATGTACATAGAAACTTGGGGAATAAAACACAGCTAATAGAGAATTCCCTTTGTGATTGAGCTTCATTTGTAAAACTTCAACAAAATTAAAAGAAGCTTAATTTACCAATATAATTTTAAGTTTCCGAACTAATTCTAATTGATTGAATATGTTTTGCTTAACAGACTAAAATCTTTTTGTAACTTAACTTAGCTTTATACTAGGTACGAATATTTTCTACATACATGATCCACTTTTCAACAATTACCTGAAAGTGACTTGTGAATTTTCCTATTGGGTTCACAAGAACATGTAAATTGTTTTGTAAGCTCTTCGCTATGATTGTCCAGATAAATTCAAAGAGATTATGCTTTAGCATAGAATTAGCTACTCCCCAAGCCATTCAAAATAAGATTTTTTTTTCTATACTCAAAAATCTTTTGAAGGAGCTTATTTTGCGGGCGTTTCCAAATAGTTAAAAGTAAAAGTTAAGCATCTTTTAAGTTTATGGCTGTGTCATAATGTATTCAACTTTGTATTTGTAAATTCCAAAATCAAAACTGAAGTTCGTTGGGCTTTGAACACAATTTTTCTTACGCTTTATGCTAAAGTAATCAATATGCTTCTCAACGTTGGAGGTAACGTTGTTTTTTTCAAAAACTTCTCGTACATCAAATAAGTAGTTACTTAGTAGCAGACTTTTGCTATTACCACCAAAGTATAGTGATAATTGAAAAATTTCCGCTACCACTAAGTCATTTTAGTGGTAAAAGAAAATTTCAATTATCACTAAGCTAGTTTAGTGGTTGTGGAAGATTTTTGGATTTTAACTAAATTAAGTGGTTGTGGACATTTTTTCGATTACCACTAAAGTTGAGGGATAATTGAAAAATCTCCATAAAAAACCATAAAAACTGTCAAAAACACTCATATGATGAAAGCTTCCTCGGAGATCACCACTTAAGTTTCCTACCATTATCCGAATTTGGGAAAAGGTGTGAATACCTGATAATTCGTTCATACAACCTTACTGAAGCTTCCAAAAAGTGGAACCTATCGCTATGCCATGTCATTCCCATTTAAGGTTTTCAAGAAAATCTTTACCAAGGTAAGCGAAAAAATAAAATTACGTATCCGGAATCAACAGGCAAGTTTTCGACTAAATAAACCATACAACTAATTTTGCTCATCACAAGCAACAAGAAGACTTCGAGTACACTGAAAGCATAAAGATATTCGCATTTCGGAAGTGTTTTGTAGGTGCTCTATGCTCCGTTAGGAGATAAAGGACACCAGCGACTTCTACATACCAGTATCAGTCTATATACCAATAACTATGACTATCAGGCCTGATTTGATTAAGTATGGAGTTTACTTCGGAAAAATATCTAAAATTCGAATTTATTTCAGATTAAGGGCGTCCGGGTGCATCTCTTTTGACACAATGGCTGTCTTGAACAGAGTTGCCAATAGTTAACAATTTTTCTTCTCAAAATCATTTTAGTCTTGAAGTGCCAAGAAAAACTCAATATGAAAAGAAATTTTATAAAATGAGTTTTAAAAAACCACTAGCTTAATAAAATATTGTCGCATTGGGCGTCAACTTTTGAATACATAATGTCAGTCGCAGCTCTAAACGTTACACCACTGCTTCTGAGGAGAAGGTATTCCTCATGGTTTTTCAATGCAAGCCTATGGGAAGTTTCAATTTACAATTTTTTATGGAGAGTTTTTTTTTTCAAATTTGTCAATATTTATAAAATCGCGTTTTTCAATTCAAAGTGTTTCCAAAAATTGAAAAATTTAAATTTCGAAAAACCCTTCCAGCGTTACCTCGTAAATTATGTACAGATATAGTGTTCAAATTTTCAAAAGAATCGATGGAGTAGTTTTGAAATTATGGTGTGCACCGCAATTTCAATTTTTTCTGAGACGCTTCTAAATAATAACTGTCATTGCCGTAGTTTTCAATATTTTTACCTGAAAATTTTACAAAATATTCTTCAAATGCTATAATTTGAGCTTCCATTGGTTTTAGTAATAGATTTTAACTGTGTTGTGGAAAAAAATTCATAAAAAAGTGACTTTTTTTGTACGAATTAACGTTACCCTCCACTTAAATGTAATTGATTACTCATTTCTCTGTAATTACGTTTATTAAAATTTGAAACAAAATTTTTTTGAAGCGATAAAATTTTATAAAATTCACAAAAAATATTTATGTTATTGCATATGATTCATATGGGAATGTAAAAAACAAGAACTTTCGCATGACTGACTCATTGAGTCAATGACGTCGACCTCAGATTCCTCAAGCTATCGAAAATAAGATTTGGTTTGTGGGCTCATCTTGAACGTTGAATGTAATTCATATTTATGTCTTGTAATTGATTAGGGGAGGGTGGGGCTAAACCGGACAGTCGCGATTAATCAAAAACTACTTTGAATATCGGAACAGCCATATGCGCGATGAACGCACCCTGTCATAAGCTACTAACTTCCAAAGTGTCGATGATATTTCATCATTCAGTTTAGCGTCAGTCGTCGAAGAGTGCAGACACATGTATTTTTTCGCTTAAAGTAAAAACTTTTTTTTTCAAAATTTTTGGATTGTGAAATTAATATACAAGTGCGCAGAATATTCGGTGAGTGTTTTTAGGTAATTAAGATGTGCTGAATCGAATGGTGTTAGTGGTTTTTATGATAAAATATTTTTCATCAATGTTTTTCGATCGAGTTAAAAAAAAATGACACGATGGGGCTAAGCCGGACACTTTTTGGTGGGGCAAAGCCGGACACCATATTTGTCATTTTAAACTCGTGTTTGTTATTCATAAACATTTCTGAAGCACATTGAATGTTTCTACGACATAACTAAAGCACAATAAACATTGATATTAATTATTTTATGTTATTCACAGCAAATGGTGCGTAATTACAAACGTAAAATACCTGCAGTCGATAAGGAAAAAATTAAATTAACTGTTATTTCGGTGATTCGTGATAAAACATCGATTCAAGATGCATCAGAATTGCATGGTATCAAGCAACATTGGCAGATTGGATCAAGAAAACCAGATGAAGATTTTGAATGAATTTCAATATTTTCCGATTTTCCGTTTTCGTTGAAAAAAAATATTCTCATTTTTCTATCCAAAATTTTTTTCATTATCATTTTGCGTTTAGCACTTAAATCAACATTTTTTCAATCAAACACAATCTTTTCTTGTACGAAACACATCGAAATACATCAATAAAGATTCAAAATAACATTTGAACACAATGTGTCCTAATGTTTGTTATTCATTTTGGTTTTGGCGCGACTGTCCGGATTAGCCCCACCCCCTGTCCGATTAAGCCCCACCATTTTTGGCTTTTTCGATTTCGAGGTTGGTATAGTCTGAATGAACTCACGCCAAATTGAATACATATTAAACCATCAAACGATATGCGATTTGTAGCTAAAGGATGTAGCTTTCGAATGATATATAACACCCCAGGTTTCGAATAATTTTTTTACATTATTTTTGCAAAAAGACAAAAAGTGTCCGGCTTAGCCCCACCTTCCCCTACTTAAAATATTGGAAATTACAAGTAAAGTTATCCATTACAAATTTCGTTTAATTACGCCCCCTAACTATTTGCTTAGCCGAAAAAAAATTAATTTTCTTTCTTCGGATAATCTAGTCTCCAGATATCTTGCTCACCGCAAATTTTGAAGTTGTTCACGGCATTGCACTTTTCTAACTTATTGACAGATAATTTTAGACCAAAATTTCAGAGATAAATCTTGAATAGTTGTACTTTAAACTTGTAAAAAAGTTTTGGTCTTTGATAAAGTGCAGTTTCAAAAAAAAATTTTTAAAAAAATGTCTTTTTATTTTTCGAAAACCTCCCGGACGCCTTTAATTAAAACAGGAAAATATCAAAATATCGGATCTGAGCTGTTGCTTAAGTTTGAAGCTAAAAAAAAAATTTCTTATCAAATTCCGAGCATTGATTCAAAAAGGTTATTTAGATCAGATTTGGGCGTAATCAATTATATTTGGTAATTAATTACATATGCAATTACAATTACTTGTAATTTTTTAATTGAAATGTTTCAATTACAATTACATGTTAATGTAATTGAAAGTATACGTATTTTCAATTACTTGTAATAATTGTAATTGAAATATTTTTGACAGAAATTACTGTAATCCAAAATATGTAATTAAAAAGGAAAGTAATTAAACGAAATTTGTAATGGATTACTTTTACTTGTGATTTCCAATATTTTAAGTAATCAATTACAAGACATTAATATCAATTACATTCATATAAATACATATACATATGTTATTGTTTGTATGCACCGACGTCTTTGACTCAATGAGTCAGTCATGAGAAAGTTCTTGTTTTTTATGTTCCCATATGAATCATATGCAATAACATAAATATTTTTTGTGAATTTCATAAAATTTTATCGCTTCAAAAAAATATTGTTTCAAATTTTAATAAACGTAATTACAGAAAAATGAGTAATCAATTACATTTTTTCTATTTGTGTTTTTGGAACAAAATTTCATAAAAATATTTTTGTACAGAGCTTTTTGTTCAGTACTTTTAGTGCAAAAATCAACAAAAAAATTACAAGCGCAAAATGCATTAAAATGGGCAACGAGCTGCTTATACTAGTTTCAATGACTAGTTCAAATACTATTTCAATTACTAGTTTTATGTTGTTTTTTTCTTGCTGTTTTTTGCACTAAGAGTACTGAATCTTAAATTACATGTAATTGAAATTAATGTAATTGAAAAAACTTCGATTACAATTTCTTTTAATTTCTTTTTCAATTACAAGTGAATGATTACTTGTAATTGTAATTGAAAAAAATGTAATCCAAAAATACCCAAGTCTGATTTAGATTCCATTCAGAATTCAATTCCACTTCCAAACTAAATCGAAATCAGAGCAAGTCTGTATAGCTTAAACTATAACTATTAATTTAATTTTTCTCAGCATATATGTCTCTGGTACCCAATTCTATCTTCTAACATAGGGATCACTATGCATTGCTACTGGTATTCCTAACTGCTCTCTTGATGATTTGAAAACAAACCACGCATAAAGCAGTTTAGTTTTCACTGCTTTATTTAACAGTCTACTGGATGATTTCCTGCGACAAAACATTCCCATCAGTTTTTATTTGCCTTTCCAACAGTATAGGTATCGCAGTTTCATTATTAGACTGCTTTTTTGAGCTTCGACGTCGAGATGGCGCCATTTATCCCCACTTCTTGAGTTTTTTGGATTATGGACTTTTTTTATAAAACCACACAAAATAAGAGGTTCCAGCGTAACCCGATCCCATTGTTAAGAATTTCAATACGTCACTATTCCATCGCTACTGCACATTTAGTACAAGACTATAACATTTTATGGTTTCCACGATAGCGTTTAGGACAATGCCATGGCTAAAAGGATCAATACCAAGCCTACCTTACAAGTTTCGTGTTAAATGCTGACAGCAGATATCTATCTATCTCCACCAGAAGGTAGCGCAATAAGTGACTATTATTATGTTGGTAGCCATTCAAAGTGGCAATAAACATGTCCAATATTCTATTTAATAGAATTCTAAGGATCGTAAAATGCTCATTATTATTGTAAAAATTTTCGCTTGCTGCTATGACTTATATCTTTTATGTGACGATTCAAGGAATTGTAAAATCCACGTGTTAGGAGTGGCGCTGTAAGAAATAGTGAAATGTTGCTCGTGAAAAGTTTCTGCGAAAAAAATATATAACAGCGTTAGTCTCTTCTTTTTTAACAGATTTATATTCCTACAACATTTGCTGAATTATTACACAACTTTCAGTGAGTTAAATAAAAGCTGTCAACTTCTTGATGAATACAATGAGGCGTTACTTGCCAATCGCATGCCAACATTTTTATGGATTATGCAAAAATAGAAAAATAAAAATTAACGTAAGAAGCTGTTAATTGGCATGAGAAGTGCTTTAAGAAATACTACAGTTTAATGTTCTTACGGTTGTAAAATGAACATCCAATAATATTTTCGAAGAAATAATTAAAAATTTAAGATGCTTGCTCCAAAATCTTCAATGTAATATCTTCAGATATGCATCAATACCATAAAAATTTCATAAGCAACAAAAACGGTGCAAACAAAAAATCCATTGCAACTTAACTAAAAATTGTGGCAAATTTTAATGGATTTTACAAAAAACATTTTAGAATCGATGTACTGTAAATTTATATGTTAATATATCTTAATAGAGTGCAACAAACAACATACAAAAATTTCTTTTGCATGCAACACTTTGTAAGTAAACAGCAAATTGCATCACTTACAATGCAGTTGTGAGCAATTAATACCGAAAGTAAGTCCATTTTACGGTATGTTGCAAATGCACCAGATGTTACTCAGATTTATTTAGTATTAATAAAAAATGAGCAAAAAACAAGAATCCACTACGTAAATAGCGCATCTCTTTTGACACAACGGCTGGACGTGGCTGCCGTCTTGAACAGGGTTGTCAATGGTTGGCAATTTTTCTTCTCAAAATCATTTAAGCCTTGGATTGCCAAGAAAAACTCAATATGAAAAGAAATGTTATAAAATGAGTTTTAAAAAACCACTAGCGTAATGAAATATTGACGCGTTGAGCGTCAACTTTTGAATACATAATGTCAGTCACAGCTCTAAACGTGATACCACTGCTTCTGAGGAAAAGGAGCACGAACATCGTATCAATGATGGATAGTTTCGATTTAAAACTTTCATGTCCAGATAAAAACTATAACCAAAAAATGTGTGCACGGAAAGTTAGTTTGGAATTTTCTATTAAAAAAAAAAACGCATGAAAACTCGAATTGGTGATTAATTGAATTGTATTGAAATGAAATGATAAAATATACTTAAATATCCCAAATGCTGATGTTCTGAGAAATACAAAATGACACTTCATTTTGATAAATCGGATCAGAAGTTTTATTGCAATGATTTTTGGTCAGGTTCGGTCGAATTGCTCCACGACCGACGTCCAAATTTGGCTGACTCGGTTAGGGTATGGGACTGAGCTTAGGAAAAGCGAAGAAGCTCGATGGGTTGGCAAAATTAAAAGTGTGATTGTGTTGGTGAGAGAAGAGAGGCTACACCGCAAGAAATTTTTCGCAGAAATTGTTTGCGAAATGAATGTTGCGGCGTAAAGTGAAAAATAAAAAAGAAAAGAAAAGGTATTCAGGTTCTAAAATCTAGAGCGCAATGCATTTTTTGCTATATAAAGTCAAAAGAAAATAACGAATTGGCGACGAAAAGGAATTTAAAATGCGTCATAATGCCATAGCTGTAAAAAAATTCTCTATGTGCATAACAGACGATATTAGCTACATCCGCGTATGATGTTGCTTTGTCAATGGTTTTTCGACAACTGAATGAAAGATTTAAAGGTTATATCAAACAGCAGTTAGTTCAAGAGCAGAGCTGATTTAATTTTTACGCTCTCTGCTTTATATACGCATATGAAAAGTTTTTCTCTTTCGGCCTCAGTCGCGCGCCCGGTGCGTTTTGCCCAGCCACGTTCAAGAGCATAGATGGCCACAAGCATGGTGTAATAACAAAAGTGGAGTACTTAAAACAAAATTTCTCAAAAGTGTAGGTTTCGTATCCTCCATTGTCATGTTTCGTAATTTTTTTTTTGACACTTCGGTGTTTTGATTATTTGGCCCGTTCAGCAACTTCAGTATTTTTGAAGTGCTTTAAGCAACTTTTTACTGAGCGGTATTCGTGCTCAGTTTCTATATTCTGATGCGAACAAAAAACTGCGCTAAATAATGTAGCGGGCTTCAGTACCACAACAGCGACCAAATTTTCAAGATCTTAGCCTTAAGCGCTGCAATTCATCAAAGCGCTTAAGTTTTCTGAATGGGCAATTGAAATGTTTTGAATGTCAAAACTACAGCGAATAGGATGACAGATGATTGAAAATCGATGCTCTCCCTAATTACTTCACCTTTATTACTACGCCATGGCCCCAAGTTCTTCTGCAAGTTCTAACGAGAGCGTAATTGAGAGTAACGGGAGAGCATTTGTGTATACGTATACAAATGTGAGCGCACAACAACGATTCAGGTCTACTTCAGTAAGAGTAGAACTTCATATAGTTGTTGTACCACTACATGGAAACAAAATTTTCCCATCATTGTTCAAGAGACATCGAGGCTTAATAGCTGAAATGTCACCGTATTGACTATTTTCAAACAAACATCAAAGAACATCCATTTTAACGTCATTGAATACAAAAAACTTCAGACTAAAGCAGTTTTGAGCCAAACGTTAAAAAATATATGCCAGTACATCAAGGATAACCAATAAACTTTCTTGTCTTATTAATCTCAAATTACGTCATATTTGGTTTTCTTTATTTTTCGATTTTTAAAATATTAATAAAAATTTGTGGAGCCCCAGAGAGGTCGGGTCTAGTCCGCCAACTTCAATAAATTATTCCATGCTCAAAATTAATAAATTTTAGCCTTGGTAGAAATAGGATTATTAATAAAATACTGGTTTTTTTTATAAAAATCAAATGTTGGCAACTCTAAAGAACATAATTTTATGACGAGTGGCAATGCACATGGCAGTAAACATGAACTGAACATGGCTAAGCGACGGCGTTGGTGGCAGGTAGTATGAACAAAACAACAACAAAAGTTCAACAACATAACAGACACCCAATGACAGCAACGGCGGCAGCATCCAACATAAATAACGAAAACAACAACAACTGACGTTAGAAACTGTGTGAAATTTATTCAAAATTGCACGTCATTTCTAACATCAATTGAACGCATGCGCGCAATGCCATCGCACTTCACACAAACTTTGACATTTTTGCCAAAATCTAAATTACTTTGCATATTTTTAGGGTCATTTAAGCTGTCAAAGTGCAACAAAAAATGGGCAACGTGCATGCGTGCATCTTGAAAATTGATAAGCTACGGTACAAAATTAGCAACAAAAATACTACGGGCGTTGAAACAAAAACCATTGCAATTGGCTTTAATGAACAACTTTATTTTTATTTGTTTTTGTTTTTTTGGACTGTAAATATTTTGACAGCAATTTTCCACAATGTTCGTGTTAAATAAATATTGACACAAAAATAAATTTTCATTATGGCAAAGGCATATCGTTCGGATGCATTAAAATGCAGCACAAGTTGCTGGCAAATATTGAAGTTGTATTAAGCATATGGAAAATAATTTGGTCAAGTGCTGTTGTTTTTGTTCAAGAAGATTTTCTTAATTTTCATTTAAAGAAAAATTATTATTGTACAGTGTGTTGCATTTAAGTTGAAAAATCTCCAAGAAAATGATTTTAGAAAAAAAATTCCTGAAATGTTGAAATTAAACTTCTATATAATTAGTTCTAGTAAATTGATATAATTTGCATTTACTAGGATCAAGCCACAATTGCGCTATTAATGCGCTGTTAAGCTTAAAAGTTTCTAAGTATCATTAATAAGTATGCTCAGTAAAGTAACGAGTTTCACGCTAATGAAATATCATCCTGCAAGTCATGGTAGTTTTATCTAAAAACTAAAATAGTTTTTATTTTCTTTAGGTGCAGTATTGCATTACAACATACGAATTATCTTGCCGAAATCACTTAATTAACGTTCGAGTATTTTGGCACTTTTTGCAATTGAATTTTGAGCTCGAGTTTTTATTAAAAAAATTTCTTAAAAGTCGCGCGTCTCAATTTACAGCAGCAGACCAATCAACTTAAGTCAACCGAAGCCAAATACCAAATAAACGAATACCATATGTTGTCTTAGACGCGAGTTGCGATTGTAGCTAGCGATAAGAATGTATCGTGTTCATATCTCATAAATCGTGATAATTATCGCATTTAAGGTTACATATTTCATGACTTTTTTTGAATTTTTTTCTTCGACTAGAGTTAATAGGACATTAGAGATATTTAAAAATCGTGATCTTGGTAAGTTATTACCAAATAAAAATTGTTTCTTCGATAAAAATAGTTTTAATAAACAACGAAACTTTAATTGGGGTCAAAATATTAATTTAATATAGTTTAAGATAAGAGATGTAATATACGGTATGATATAGATTTAAACAATGTTTTGATATTTAATATTAAGGACTTGCCATAGAAAACGTAGCAATGTCGTTTTGACTAAGAAAATCTTGCTATATGGTTACTAAGTTATAACTCATGTAAAACATTTAATGGTTTTATTGTATTTAAAGAAGTTCAAAGTAAAATTGACCTACAAAACGGCCTGCAGTCATTCAATTGCCTTAGTTAAGCCTTCCTGCTGTAATTCCTGAATGAGCTACAGCGAACATAATAACATGCGCTCATCTCTTAGAATCTATGATTTGCAGTGTAATTATACAGTTAGTGTAAGTTTCAAACTCAATAGCAGCAACATAGATTACTCCAACCTGTTCAATCACGAATTACAAGATGATCCTCGGGTAGCTGCTACAAATGCAATAAAATGATTGTGTTAAAATTTCACTACTGGTAGCACTAGTGTAGAACTTGTAGAAGTAGCAAAAAATTGCATTTAATTCATTAAAAAAATGCTACTGATGTTCAACCATGAAAAAGCAAAAGTTGTAGCCAGATAAGAGGGAACTATGCCAGAATTGCAGACATTTTTTTCGAACAGAAATATGTTTCTTCTTCAAGTGCTCTTTATCTCCTCACGGCTCATAGAGCTTTCACAAAATTCATCCAACGAACACAATCAAAAGCGAGTGTCTACCAACTTGCTTGCCGGGAGACTTAAGTTGGTGATTTCCGCTCGAAATCCTTTCAATCTTCAAAGTTTTGGTATTTGACGAATTTTTAGAGCTTATAATTTGATATTGGAGTTATCTATTGTTATATGCAAAAATGGCTTTATTTTAGGATTAATATCAAGCATTCTTTTTTTATATGAAACTCAAATTTTTCGCGTATTCTCGCAATTTCGTTAAGATTCTTCGAATAATGTAAAAAATATGTGGCGATAAATATTTCACTTAATATTGAAAACTAAGCATTGGGAGCACAACATTTTACTTTAATTTTGGATCAACATAATATTCTTAAGTACAGTCTTATCAAAACAATTGCATAGGAACCCACAAAAATGACATTGCAACAGTATTTTAACAGCATATCATAAAAGAGCATTTCATTGACTGCTAAATACGTTAATATAATGTCACAAAAACAGGATAGTCGATAAACAACTAAAGCATCGATATTTTCTATACTCGCATGAGAGATTTTATACATAACAAAGTGTGTAGCATCACCAGCACCACAGTAAGTGTTCAGTTCGTTTGTGAGCAGCATCGGGAGAAGCGAAACCTTAAAGTGAAAATATGTAAGTAAACCTCAGTGTGAAACTAAACAAACCGACTATTGTAAGAAAGTGATGACCAAGCAAGGAAATCGGAGTTCAGAAATAGAGAAAAATTTAGCAGTGAGCTTCAAGTCGTACGATTTTCTTTTTCGGGATCAACATACAGACTAAAATCAAACAAACTGAGTACCACCAGAACTACAAGTAGGGTGAGTTACCTAAAAATATTCATAGAAAGTTAAAAGTTGGCTACGGTTTTGCTTCAGATAGGAAAATCTTTGAAATTTAATCAGCGATTGGGTTTACCGATACGTGCTGAATTTTTAATAATGGATCCATCACTCCAAATCGAGCCGTACATTTTGACTATCCAAGTACAAGTAGACTATAAATCAGAAAGCTTTTTTTTGATTTTTAATAATAACAAAATATAACAAATAAGTGATAAAGACTATAGAATATCGAACTTAAAGTCTGCAATATTAGCATTTTTTTAATTTTTAGCAGATGGCAATAAAAAAAATATATGCAGATCTTTAAATTTGGACTTGTGGTCCATTAGAACTAAAATTTTTAAAAATGAGCTAAAACGTATATTTTAAGGCTAAAGTATAGCTCTTTTTCAGGACCTTGCCTACCTAGGAAGTTGAAATTTTTGGGGATTTGTTTCCTTTTGATCTACACATAGTTATTGACTCTTAATTACATTCCAAATAATTCTCCATTCAAGTTTTTGTTGTAAATCGACCTGGCATTTAAACTTGAAGCCCACTGTGTGCTGTGCGTGGAAAGTTCCTTATCGGGATCTTTGAAGATATAAGGCTTAATTAAACTTTGCATAGTTCATAAGCCAATGTTATCAATTGCTCAAAAGATATCTAAAATGAATATAATGCAAGAAAATATACTTTTCGCCCATGAATTTTAGTCCAGAAACCAGAGTTATATCTTATTGAGTAACATCGGTTTGTACGTATTTTTCTTTAAGGGGAGGGTAACGTTAATTCGTACAAAAAAATGCAGATTTTTGTGAACTTTTTTTTGACAACAAAGCTAAAATCTATTTATTTAAACCAATGTTACATGAGATTATAATAGTTGAAGAACATTTTGTAAAATTTTCATGTAGAAATATTGAAAAATACGGCAATGGCAGCAATTATTTGGAAGCGTCTCAGGAAAAAGTAGAATTGCAGTGCCCGTCATAACTCAGTGCTGTATCATCAGAACTTAAAAAAAAAACTTTGTCGTTAGATAATCGCTTTCCCCAGGTAACACTGGGAAGGTTTTTCGAAGTTTCAATTTTTGGGAACTCTTTGAAGTGAAAAACGCGATTTTTGCAAAAAAAAAATGAAAATCGGTATAGTATTTTAAAAATTTCAAAAAAATCGATGTAGTAGTTTTGAAATTATGAGGGACACGTGAAAACGTGAATTGTAGGAAAAATGCTATTAAGTTTTAAACACTAAAAAATTTAGAATATAACGTTCATAAGCGCAGTTGCTGTATCTTCGTTAGTTTTACTTCGATCAGTCTCAAATTTTCACAAATTTCTTGAAAGGTTTTTCATTCAAAAAATTGAATTTAAAAAAAAGGAAAAAAAAAAGTTTTTTGATACGTTACCCTGCCCTTAAGGTGCCAAAGAGATTCGCGTTTTGTAAAATCACCAGAAAAACATTTTACCAAATTCATTAATCTGGCATCTCTTTTATAGTTTATAGATTTATTTTCTTATAACTACCAATTGAAGTCGGGTAGTTTTTGTTAAGTTGTTAATAACTCATGTTGAGATTTATTGATGTTGTTTATTCAAGAATAAATATTGCGTGGTCCAGAATTGTGAAAATCGAAGAAGTTAATAGCTGCTGGATGCAAAAATAAACGCGCAAGCGAAAAGTAGCAATAGGGTTATATGAAGACATACTGCAAGACATATACTAAACGGGTTTTTATTCAATGAACAAATTTATGGCAGTCGGGATAATTGACCTATATATTGTAGTTGTAAATGCTAATAAAAAAGAGTAGTTAGTAGAAAAGTGGCAATACTTTTGTGGTAAGTGAAATGTGTCGAAAAGTAAAAAAAATCTTCACAAAAATTAATAGTTAGTCACACGCTAAAAATTCAATAAATATGTGAGCCTAATACAAAATGGCCCTAAGTTCTGATAATACTTTTCAAAAGATTTGAAGTTAAGTCGGGAGCTATATTTTTTATTAATTTTTGGGCAAAGTTTTTTTTCGGTTTCTTGAGAAGTCTTCAAATATTCGCAATTTTTTTTCGGCTGAGTTTTAAGTGACGGTTTTTCTTCAGCAAAGGATTTGAATAATAATTAATAATGCAGAGATTTCATTATTTATTTTTCAGCAACCAGTTGCTTAAATTTCAACACATTAATGCCTTAACATTATACACGCCAAGCTTGGGAAATTTTATCAATTTTATTTTGGCAAGAAAAAAAAAACCAACGAAAATTGATTTATTGCCAAAAAAATATTAACCTTAAATCAAAACTTATCAGAGCAACACTTACTATACAAACGGAAAACTGTCATTGAACCCTAATCAATTTTAATCAAAAATTTAAACGCATGCGCGCGCATAGGCCTCAAAAACTGATTTCTGAGACAACACCAAAAAATTGCAGCAACAGGACAACGATGGTGTTGCTGTTGATGTTGATGAACTGGTGTTTACCTTTGAAGTACGTGTTTAAATAAACATTTTAGGGAACGAAATTGAAACGCGAACGTGCTGCTGCTTATAATATAAGCTAACAATAACAACAACAAAAAAAAAAAACAACTAAATAATAACAACAACAACAACAATCGACACTTGCCCAAAAACACTCCATTCCTGGAATTTTACCCCCATCGAAAATTAAACGAAACACTTGAGAAGGTGAAGAATAAATATTAACAAGTATGAAGAAAATAAAATGAACGAAAGACAAAAGCAAAAAAAAACACAGGAGGAAAGATAATAAATGTTGATTACACTAGGGAACACTAATTTTGATGTCAAAGACTATGGTGAATGGCCTTATTTACCTAATTTATAAGTGAATAGTTTTAGCTGGATAACATTATGTATTTCAAAAGGTTATAATTTAATAGGTTTACGTAAAATTAAAATACTATTGGAAATTAATAATTACCAGGCAGTTTGAAAGTGAAATCGAGAATAGAGAAAATTTTATTTTCAAATCAAATATTAAATACATAAATCAATGAAACATTTATAACAAACAATTCGTTTCAGACAAGTGTTTTCAACAAAGTATATAATCTAACACCCCCACTCGAATTGTATTTATAAAATATTCAATAAACCTATTTGTTTCGAAAAATATTTGTGTTTGTCCAAACAAACTGGTTTCGTCAAAAAATCTGCCAGCATATCATTTGTTGATACTCCGCAAAATATAACATCATTGTTCTTCTTCTTCTCCCTTACAAAATGATGTCTAATATCAATATGTTTTGATCGCGGACTATATGCATCATTTGATGCCAAGTGAATTGCACTCTGATTGTCACAGAAAATTTTCGTTGGTTTTTGTTGTTTGAAATATATATTAATTTCTTTCTCCAATGCTCGCAACCAAATTACCTCCTGTGTAGCCGCTGATAAAGCCATATACTCAGCTTCAGTAGTGGATAAAGCGACTGTCGGTTGGCGCTTACTATTCCATGATATTGCTCCTCCTTGCAATATGTTAACATATCCAGTTACTGACTTACGTTCTTCCTTATCATTCGCCCAATCAGCATCTGAATATGTCACGATGTCTTGATTTCTTGAAGCAGAATAAAATAACTTTAATCCAAGTGTTCCCTTCAGGTAACGGAAAACACGCTTCACAGCCTTCCAATGGCTTATACCAGGATTCTTATTAAATCGGCTTAAGAAATGAACTGCTTGACATATATCGGGTCGTGTGCATTGTGCTGCGAATAATAAACTTCCAATGGCCTGCTGGTATGGAACATCTTTCATGGACTCGTCTATCTGGGTTTCCTTTTCAAGCTTTTGATTAATGTCAATTGGTGTTGATATGGGGTTACAATTTTCCATTTTGTATTTTCGCAACATTCGTTCTATATAATCTTGTTGATCCAAATATATTCCATCTCTATTTTGAGTGATTCGCATTCCTAAGCATTGTTTTGCTTTTCCTAGGTATTACATTTTAAAGTTGTTCATCAGTTTATTCTTAATACTTTCTCGGAACTTTTCATCATTGCTAAATAGCAGCATGTCATCAACATATAACGCCAAGAAAATCATTTTATCATTTTCGACGTGATAATATATGCACGGATCTACTTTTGAGCGACACATTCCATATTCTTGTAGCGCTGAATCCAACTTTTGATTCCAGACTAAACTGGCTTGCTTTAACCCGTAAAGTGCCTTTTTAAGCTTAAGAACATGTCCTTTTTTCATGTTAAGAATGGATGGTGGTTCAACATAGATATTTTGCTTCAGTTCTCCTTGCAAGAATGCAGTCACAGCATCCATTTGCTCAATTTGAAGCTTATAACGTGCAGCCAACGCGAACAAGTATCTTACTGACGTATATCGAACGACAGGTGAAAACGTTTCTTCATAATCCACTCCTTTGCACTGGGTATATCCTTTCACAACAAGCCTTGCTTTGTACCTAATGGTATCATTTGGCTCCTGTTTCTTTTTAAAAATCCACTTCGTTTTAATTACGTTGCAATCTTGTGGCTTCGGTACAGAAATCCACGTTTCATTCTCTTCCAATGATGCTAATTCACTTTCGACAGCTACTTTCCATTTCTTGCGGTCTTCACAAGATAATGCTTCCTCTATCGAATTTGGCTCTTCTATCTCTGGCAAAGCTGCTTTATAAATAGTATGAGCCTTTGGTTCTTTCTTCGCAATTCGCTCACTTCGCCTTAATTCAGATGTAACTGGAACTGCTGATGGAACTGGAATTTCTACAATCACTGCGTCACTTTCATTAACATCAGGTATTTCCCCCACTTCATTGTTACTGTCAGGCAATGAACTAAATGACAATGAACTCGAGTACAAATCGTTAGTGTCTGAATTCTCTACGGAATCTGAATCTTCAATTGCATTTTTTTCATCAGGGTAGCGAAAGAAATAAAAATCGTTTTCAGATTCACTCAGCATTGAAAAACCTTTAATATTTTCATCGAATTGCACATCTCTTCGAAGAACGACCTCCTTACTCTTGATATCATATACTCGATAACCCTTTGATGTTATGCCATATCCAACAAAAATGCACTTTTCAGATTTTGGATCCCATTTCTGACGCTTTTGTTTTGGTATAAACGCCATTGCCAAACATCCGAAAATTTTCATATGGCTTACATCCGGCTTTCGTCCTGTCCACATTTCTTCAGGAGTACTTTTCAGACATTTATGAGGACTTCTATTTGCTATATACACTGCCGTTTGTATTGCCTCTGCCCAAAAACGTTTCGGAAGCTTTGCGTCATACAACATACACCTCGCCTTTTCTGTTATTGTTCTGTTGACTCGCTCAGACAACCCGTTTTGTTCTGGATTGTATGGAACTGAAGTTTGGTGAACTATCCCGGATACCTTAATGTAATGCAGCATGTTCTTGTTTACATATTCAGTGCCATTATCGGTCCTCAGAATCTTTATTTTTGCATCAGACTGGGTTTCAATCATCGTTTTAAACTCCTTAAACTTTTCGAATACTTCAGTTTTACTTTTGATGAAGTACACGAAAATTTTTCTTGTAAAACCATCTACGAAATTTACAAAATATCTGCTTCCGCCTAACGATTTAACTTCCATTGGGCCGCAGACGTCACTATGCACAATCTCCAGAACCTTTGTAGCTCTGTACCCTTCATTGGAAAAACTTCCTCGTATGTGCTTTCCTTGTGCACAACCTTCACACAAAGTTTTCTGCAAAGCTTTTTCTTGAAAGTTCTCTCCTGCTACAAGTCCATTCTTCAGCATTTTCAAGCCTTCACTGTGCAAGTGACCAAATCGTTTATGCCACTTTTGAAACATATCTTCCGCTTTGGCTATGAAAAGTTCATGAGATTTTGGCGTGTCTAACTTATACATGCCATCCACATTTGAAGCAGTCACTATTAATTGATTTTCGTCATTGAAGATTTTACACCCAGATTTATCAAATACCACCCGATTGCCTCGTCTGACCATCTGACTTACGGATAGTAAGTTCTCAGCAACTCCAGATACATATACCACGTTACGAACTGGGATAGTACATACATCGCCATCATTCACCACATTTAACTGGATATCTCCTCTGGATATAGTTTTTAAAACATTGTCATCTGCAATCTTCACTTCACCATCATACGGGCTTGGGTTCTGGATCAAGCTGCAATCTTTTGTCATATGAGCTGACGCTCCACTATCGACATACCAATCCTTGCTCCTGGCAGTATTCCTCACTGAATAAGCAGCAAATAAAGAAAAATCTTTCTTCCAAGGCTTGTGATGCTCTTTGCTTTTTTTAGTTGGGCAATCTGATGCAAAATGTCCAACGCTATCGCACGCAAAACATCTGCGCTGTGTTCCTCCTTTCTTTGAATGTTTTTTCTTATAGAAAGTCTTTTTGCTTATTAACGCATGACTGGAGTTCTCCAAGCGAACATCTTGTAAGAGCTTCATTTTTATTGAATCTGCCGTAATTTTTGCGCCACAGCTTCCCAATGACATTATCATGGGACGATATGTCTCTGGAAGTCCTTTCAGCAACAAGCAGCCCAGCCACTCGTCATTCACCATGAATCCGATCGATCCCAGCTTCTGGGATGTTGTCACAATCTGCGATACATAGTCCTCGACTGAATCACAATCTTCCAGTTGGATTGAACACAATTTTTGCAGCAACCCCACCTTTCTGTCCAAACCAGAATCCTCGAATAGATCTCTCAATGTCTTCCAGACATTTCTAGCTGATGTGCAGTCTCTTACATACACATAAAGTGATTTATCTATGGATAAAATCAAACGATACTTTGCCTTCTCTTCCTCTGATACACTCGGTGTGGATCCGGATGCATTGCCTGTAGATCCATTTGCTTGGGATGTTCCAACTTCCTCACCAGAATCAGCTACGTACTTCCATAGTCCATCCAGCTTCAGTTGCGCTTCCATTGCAAAACTCCATGTCATCCAATTAGCAGATCCAACGAGCTTCTCGAACTTCTCCAAGTTTGCGATGCCAGCCATTTTAACGCTTTCGTTTAAATTTACTTAAATATTGGTAACGAATCTCGATCTAAATGCCTGGGCCCATAACCTATTGGAAATTAATAATTACCAGGCAGTTTGAAAGTGAAATCGAGAATAGAGAAAATTTTATTTTCAAATCAAATATTAAATACATAAATCAATGAAACATTTATAACAAACAATTCGTTTCAGACAAGTGTTTTCAACAAAGTATATAATCTAACAAATACGCAGTGGCGTAAGATCTTTCTTTTACAAATATCTATATATAGGCGGAGATCCGGCTATAGAAAAGTCAAGTGCATAAGATTACAGTGCCAAATGATAGAGCTCAATAAGCTTAAATAAAATATCTAGGGTTGCCTTCCCAAAGGCTGTCCCGATGGCCGAAAATTGCCAAATTTTAGCCAATTTAGTTGGTTTAATTAAAACCGTAGTACATAACAGCTCCAAATGTATGCCAAATGATAGAACTTGAAGAGGCCTTAATATAATACATGGGGTTGCATTGTTGAATCCTGTCTCAAACATGGGTTTTCACCGGTTTTTTTGGGTCAATTTTCATTAATGAAGATAACAGCTTGAAATTTGTGCCAAATGATAGATATTGAGTAGCTTAAATAGAATAGATAGGGTTGCTTTATTGAATCATGTCCTAAACATTAGTTGACACCCATTTTCTGGGTCAACTTTTCTTAAATGAGTCGCAACCCATGTTTGGGACAGGATTGAGGTAGATATTGATTTTATTTCAACTTGATATATAAGATTGCTTTAAGGGGATATTTTCCTTAGGAGATATTGGTTTTGGCTCGCCTTAGACTCAACTTATTAAAAAATATGTAATCCTTAACACGGTAAAACTTCATACTATATTTTTTTTTAAATTAAAATGAAATTAAGCTTGATATACAAAAACATAATGACTCACATATAAGCTAAAGAAAATTTGGATGGGTGCAAGTGGGCGTGAATATTTTCTTATATGTAAACAATTATAATAATATGTTACGCCACAAAGATACAGCAAGGTTAGCACCGCTGAATTAAGGTGGGGCTACAGGGGGCTATTGACCTGGGCCCCAAGTTCAAAGGGGGCCTTAACATGTCAAGGTAATTTATGGGAAACGGAACGGGAAGACCTTTTTATAGTTTCACCGTCACTTTGAAAACCCAATATCAACGAGTGAGAAGAGTTTAAAATATAATATTATTCATCATTCGAACCCAATTTGGGACCGTTTTTCAACATATATCTTTTGCTGCAATCAATAGAAAAATAAGTTTTTGATATCACTGATAGTGTGCCACGACATTACTTGGTTAGAAGCCGTTTTTCGAAATTATTTTTTATACCATTGTACAAAATGCAGCTTTCATGTGATCTTGCCCATGAAAGGCTAGGTTTGATTCTGTTTTTTGAAAGAAATATTTAAAATTTCAAAATATTATTTAGCATGCACTTATTTATGGGAAAGGCTGAAAATAAATTTTGAACATCAACCAGTGATGTCATTTTCGGTAAATTTGTACTTTCTTCGGTACATTTGCGTCCTGAAAAATCGTCTTCAGTACATTCGACAAGTTTTAAGTACATTCGGTACATTTAAGTCATTTTCAGTACATTTGGAGAATTTTCAGAACATTTTCAGTATATTGCAGTTAGTGTTTCACCGAGGCTACGAGGCAGCCTCGTTTTTGACTACGAGAACGAGGCGAGACCGAGGCGAGAACGAGGCGAGATGGAAAAATAAATTTTCCTCGCTTGACCGAGGCGAGGCGAGATCACATGGCACCTCGCCTCGTACTCGCCTCGGCCTCGCCTCGTCCTAGCCTCGTTTTCGAAACCAAGAGCGAGGCGCGTTTTGACGAAATATGAACTCGTAAGAATCATATGCAGATTCAAAATATGAATGTAATTTTTATAATAAAATCTATATTTAACTAATATTTTAGTATTTTATTTTGAGTAAACTACTTTGTTTTATTTATAATCCGCATGTGCTTCTTAAGAGTTCAGATTTGGTCCAAGCGCTAATGCACAGAAGTGCTTGGATCGCATCAGCTTCTATGTGACTTCGCCTCGTTTGATCAGCTAGGGAAGCACGTAAGGCTATGTAAGGCTATAAGCAAAACTGCATGATTGACAACACTGCATTGAAATTGATTTATTCTAATAGTCTTTCTGAGAACCGGTAAGGTGAAGCGAAACGCACAGGGTAATGCTAGTATATAAATAAAGATCAATATATGTATGTTCGTTGCTAATGGACTCCTAAACCGTTCAACCGACCGACGAAAGATTTGACATACATATATGTTTCTTATGATTTGGGATGCTCCGTAATATAGTTTACGATAAATGGGTGATGCCACCCCCACATAAGAGAAAAAAAGAATTCATCATATATTATCAACAACTTGATGCAGATTAATAAAACTTGGTATATTTATAAAAAGTAGAGGCACAACTAAGATTCAATTAATAAAATGGGCGGTACCATGCCTTCAATATAAGAAAAAAATTAACTTTATCATATCTCAATATCTATTTGACGTAGATAAATAAGATTTGGTACATATTTTGCTTATAGTTTGTAAAAGGTTCATAGCTTAGTTTGGCTTGGAAAAATAGGCAATGCGTCTCCTTCCCATATAAGAAAAGAATTAAATTTATCATATCTCATCCAATTCACCAAAAATAAAAACAGATATTTTATTTTATTTCTTGAGGCTTGATCAGCCTATCAGCCCTGATACATATATAATTTTTTATTTATTTTAATAAAAACCTCGCTTTTTTACCGAGGTGCCTCGGCCGAGAACGAGGCGAGGCATGTGATGGCAAGACCTCGTCCGAGGCCGAGGCGAGGCGAGACTTAAATTTATAAAACGAGGCGAGACCGAGATCAACTAGAACCTCGCCTCGCCTCGGCCTCGGTGAAACACTAATTGCAGTAGCTGGCAACAGTTTGTAATAATTGGAAATAAATATTTGAACATGTTGTTAGTAATGTAGTAGATATTGGGGATAAAGACTCATTGTAAGAGTGAAGTTTCATTGTGATACTGAAGAGTTATTGTTCGATTGAATCAGAAAATATTTTTGATACATATAAGAGTTGAATTAATGTAGAAGGTCTGTTTTTGGATTTTTCGTAATTAGGTTAAGGAATGTGGTACTGCTCATGTGTTTGCATACCCAAAAGTAATGACCTTCGCTTTTTTTTTATTAAAATATAGAAATTGCACAGTATTCACCCAGAAGTGATGATTTTTTTTTTTTTTTTTTTTTAGTAAAATATCAAAATTCTTACCCATTTCATTAAAAAAGTATATTCGGCCTCTAAAAAGTACATTTGAAGTCTCGATTCAGTTCATTTCCACAAAACTCAAATGTCATCACTGTCATCAACATCAAAAATTTCGGAGAACTGATCCATAAAGAGTGGTTGTTGAGTTCGCGTTAATTTCAGTTGATGTACGAATATATATTTCTGATAAAATAGTGTAAATATTTTTATTTGCAAATACATGCTTTTTTGGTCACTTGGAAGTCATTAATAATATCAATGGAACATTCATGATGTTCTTAAAAAAAATAAATAGATCCAAAACAAATCTTTGCTAGGCTAAGGGACGCCTCTGCAAAAATAGTTTTAGAGCTTTCCAAATCGGTTGATGTCAGTCAATTTTTATTCCAAAAATTTACCAAGAATAAGGTTTTTTGGACTAGGGGACGCTTTAAGTCGAATGAAACTATCAAAAATTTAGTCTCAATCTTACTACATATATCGATTTTTGGATAAAAATTTCCGTAACTAGGTTCAAACCAAAAGGGTCCAGGGGCGCCATTGGTAAAGTGCATTTACAACAAAAATTGGGTTGACTTCACCGAAAAATTAGAAATTTCAAAGATATGGCTACTTTTTATGGAAAAAATAAACATGCAAAATAAAAGGTAAGTTGAGATTTTTAAAATGAGATTTGCCATGACAGGTTGCCATAGCACATATGCCCATATACGACTTTTACATTCTTATTCAGACTTAAAATTAAAATTTCGATTTTTCGGCATAAAATAAAGTTCATATATATTTTGTTGTCCAGTGTTCATCCGTGCACTAATTTTTTTTTGCTTTTTATTCGATATGTACCTTATCGTGCTCGTTAAGGTAAAATAAAATTGTTGCCTTATAACATATTTATTTTCTTTTTTTTTTTTGGCTGTATTCTTATTAAACAACGTGAATGTTGATTAATAAGAATACTTGCATTGATTACTTCGATGCTTCAAGGAGAAAAGATATAAAATAGCAGGAAATTAATTGAACTCCATTCGAAGTTAATGTTGAATTTTGATTAGTTAACTAAGTAGCTTCTTAACAATATAAGGAGTAAACAAAAATGGTAATTTTATGGCAGAGAATATGCAAATATGCATTCTACATATTCTTGTCATATGTAATTAATATGTATTTATGTAATTAATGCCATGCATTAAAAAACCAAAAATGCGCATATATGTTATACACTCATAATTGCATTTAATCTGCATTTTAAATCACTAAATTATAATATTTTTAATAAATATTAAGAGAGCAGAATATTTCAAAAACACTTGAATTTGCATTTATAAAAAAGTTTAAAAATATTTTGATCAAAATCATATCAGCTAGTTTTTATGTAACTAAACTTCAATGCAATGCACTGAAAATCATTGGAAGTTTGATAAGGATTTCATCACAGTTTAGCTCTCAGTGTTGCAAAACGCAATCAAAGCGGTGCATCACTATGCAAAAGGTAGAAATAATATTCTGATAATCAAATAAAAAAACTGTTTACTGGGCTGCATAAACTTAGAGATAAAAAACATTCAGCAGCATCCTTTCATTCGACTCTGTCGCTTTCAGCTAAACAACATATGGCCTCTTTGTAGGGAAAAAATGATTTAAGTACCATAACTAACTATGTCAAAGTTTTGATTATTACCACAACTTAAATGTTTATGCTTTGCCATAAATGCCTAAAATATGAGCTAATAAAAACTGCTGTATTAATTTAAATTTTATGAAGTGTAAAACTGTAATAAAAATGGCGGCTCAATTAACTAACTAGACCTATGTATGTATATACCGCAGTAGCAAAGAAACTATAAAAGCTATGCAACTATCAAAGGTAAAGGTGAAAAACTCGAAATATAAAAATCACAATATATTTATGCTGTTATAAAATTTTTATTTAAAAAAATTGATTTTTTTAAATGTCAATAAAGACGACATTGTTTTCTCCTTTTTCATCCATTAAAAATTATCAAAAATCTTCATATAATTTATGACCAATAAAAATCTTCCAATCAGAAGTTTTTAAATTAAGTTTTATCAAAACAATATGCATTTACCTACTTCAGAGTTAAGTTTACTGCATTGACCATATTGTCTCATAGCTTAAGTTGTTTTTTTTTTGATATGTTTTGAGCTAACCCATTGCCTTTGGATTTGAATGAAATTCATATAAAATTGTTCATTACATATTTATACTTTTATCTGAACCTTTTTAGTAAATAATTCCCCACAGATTTAATAAACTTGTGGCAGCGCTATTTTCAATCTAAGAAACACTACTGGAGCCCACTTTTTGGTCAGTTCCAAGGCGAGCAACCAAGGAAACAACAATGCGCGCATTGAGGATAGCTTTACTCATTTCCTTTGATCAGTGTACATTTATTTCTACACTCACGTTGATCTTGTTTGATTCTTGGAATTGGCTTTTGATTTATTGCAGAATTTTTTCTTGCTATCGAGATCAAATTTATGGTTGGGCTTATTTCTGTTGTTGTAATTGTTGTTTTCGTTGCTTTTTGTTGTAGGTAGCTCCTGCTTGTAAAATGTTGCCCATCTATTGGCCTAAAGGTTCCAACGCTTAGAAAATTCGTAAATATCTCAAGATAACATTTATCCGCCAGAAATTTTACACAATATCAAAAATGGAATATGATTAATTTATAAATTAAAATTTATTAAACTTTCAAGAAATATTAGTTCAAAATGGGTTAATGTCTGCCTTAGCTGCAATAAACCATCTCCTACTTCTATTGGATTTTTTTTTGTATTTTCTTCTACAGAAATCTGCATAAGAATGCAGCTGTAAAAGAATTCTTTGTAGATTTGTTGACGTTGTTGATGTTTATTGTTGTTTTTGTTTTGTTGCTGTTGTTGTTGTTGTTTTGGAAGCCTTGTTTGTTTACATTCATTTATTATGCGTTAATGTTTACATGTTTATAATTTAGAAATACTATATCCATGTGTATTTGTTATTGTTGGTGTTGTTGGTGATTTTGAAGCCTATAAACAAAAATGAGTTGAAGTCTTTCGTTTGAACGTTCATCATTTGCATTTTCTTTTTTTTTTTTTCGTTTAACCGATTTTTCTTTTGCACCCCTTTGTTTATGTGCTGCTTTTTGTTTTCTTCTTCTTTTAGTTTTCTTACACGTTTTTGTTCTTTTTATCCAGCTGACATTTTCTTTAAAAGTCTGCCCACTTTATTTTTTCTCAAGTAGTTCTCGTTCAGTTGTTTAACATGTCTGCATATCGATAAAATTGAATTTATTTCTATTTTGATTTTTATTGAGATTTGATGGTTGCACACTCATGCGAAAAAATTATTTATTCCTTTTATAAAACTTTAAATGGCATCTAGGCATTTAAATGGTCTTTAAGCCATATTCTGTTGCGTAAAGTGGCATGGAACCTACAGTGGGTCCCAGCTGATAAGATAATTTAGTGTAGTTGTTTAAATTAGCAAAACTCTTCACTATTGTTATTAAGAAGAATCAGCGAAATTTAGGAATACGTGATTTCACTCAAACTTAGTTTTTTTAAAAAACCTGAAATCTTTTGCTAATCAGCAGACAACAGTAGGAAATGATGGAAGATTCTGCTACAATTAATTTTTGTCAAGTTCAGTGCAGTTTACCTATTGTGATACCCTATATATCATGTTCCCTTCCTTTCTCCTTAAAACATCTCATTGACATCTAAATCCGGCGGTAAGGTTCCACCTTCTGTTCGTTTGATTCTTGGTTATACCCTCTATCCCATAATGTAGTTCCGCCAGCGCTATCCTAAGATCTACCAATTGTTGATTCTCTGGTTTTTCTGGTCATATTTTGACACATTCGTCAGTTTTCTCATTTCCGGAAATACACTTATGACCGGGCACCCAGCAGAGATTTATGGTATGCTGTCGGATTGAACGTAGTGTTCTACACACCTAGACTTCACGATCGACTGCATTGATCGCTGCCTGACTGTCCACATATGTGGTAATAATGGAGGGAGTAAGCTGCCGTCGAACTTTTACCGCCGTATTCTTTCAGCTCTTACAACAAAAACATTACATATCAACAACATTACAATAATTTTGGTTCACAATTTCCGTATGATTTTTGTCTGTGTAATTTTCTCTTAAAGGCACCAAATTTCTCAACTATTTTCATTACAGAAGTTAAACACTATTAGTTCGTTATCGTCGCATGCTTTTTGTTTGTTTAATTTATCTTCAAGGCACTGACTTGTTCAACTCTTTCCATTGCTCAAGTGAAACACTTTCGGTTCCCTACTGTCGCAAGCTTTTTGTTAGTGTTTTTTAATTTCACCGGCATCGGCTCGTTCAGCTCTTTCGTTACTCAAGTTAAATAAATTCGGTTCGCTATCGTCGCATGCTTTTTGTTGTGTAATTTTGTATACAAGTCACCAGTTCTTTCTGTTACTCGAGGTCAAATCATTCAGCTCGCAACTGCTAATTTTTCTTTGAATTATTTTGTTTTCAATTCACTGAGTCTTTAAGCTCTTGATTTTTGGTAAATTAAAATAATTTTTCATCAACATTAGATTTTTTTCGCAACTCAAACTGATGTTGTTGGAATCAGCTCCCGAAGCAGATTTTTGTGTATATCTCTGGCTTAAATGACTTTTGCTAAAGAACAAGCTTAAGCTAAAGGACAACAAAATACTCTCTTCTTCATCTAACGTGGCGTCTTATCATGATACAATCTTAATGTTTGTGAGTAGGAGACAAATAATATCACAGCGAATATCGTATGGGCGAACAGTGAGACACAGTGCATGCAACAACGTGCAGTTGCTAACCATAAGCGTTCTATTTACCATGTGATATTTTTTGAATCACTTAAATAAGTTCAAGATTTTGGTAGCATATCGTGGTGGCAAAATTTAAAATCGTTTATTTATTTGTTCTTCTTGCTGACCTCAGTAACAAGAATTTTTATCACTTAGACCTTGTCATATTTTTATTTCATCCCAAATAAATAGAGTTTTTTCTTCATTTTTTTAATTAATTGCTTGATTTCATTGTAAAGGCAATGTTAAATTGGTATTTTTCTAAACATGTTCGTATAGTGCTACTCTGTTAGTTGACCCTGTAGTGCAGAAAGTGGAACAGTTTGTTTTTCAATCATTTTGTTATTAGTGGCGTTATTTTGAATGAATTTATCTATTATTATTCAATAATTTGTGGGCAAAATATGCATTCGAATGATAAACAAAGTTTGGTGAAAATCACCCTACGCAATTGTAATATATATGGATTAAGAAAATATTGTCTCACTGTTTGCACCCTTCTTTTATAAGTTTGTTTCTTACACAAAAACAGTTAAATATTTTCACTGATAGACATGGGTTATCAAACCGATACAAAATTTTCATTGTAGAGACTTCCCAATTATCGCGTTCGCTGAAACATCAGCTTCGAGTTGCTTAAGTTTCACTTGTCGTTTTAACATAAGGTACAATTAAAAAAAGTTTATAATTAAGGTGTCTTTGACAATACCAATGTTTTTCCTTGAGTGTTTTTACTGTATGTAGCAGAAGTTTCACTTTAATTTATTCCATACACGTCTCAGTATTTCCATACTGCATATCGGAAGTGTCTCCAGCTTAAGTCTGCTGCTGCTACTATACTGCTGCTGTCTGTGTTGCATTCAGCTTCTCCAATTTATTTTTTTTTGTTTGCTGCTTTTTGTTAAGCATGATTTGTAGTGGTTTTTATTAAAAAATAAAAAATTTTGTACATTTTGATAGACATTTTGAATTTTGGAATTTTTGTTGCATTGTTTACGTGCTCTTTGGATTTTTATTTTTTTTTTTATTTTGCTTAAGTTTTGAATTGTTCCATTTATTACATATTTTGACAGGTCTGCCATTAAAGTGTCAAAAACTAATTTGACATTATTATAACGCTGACATATATTGACATTTCTATGTAATTGTTTTAAGAATGGTGGTTAATAAATTCATATGAATATCGTCTTAAAAGCATGAAAAAATTTTTTTTTTTTTTCCTTTTTAATGGAATGATATCTAACGAAAAACAAAATTAAGTTAACTTGATAAAATTGCATACCAAGCAATTTGTCTCAGTTTAATTCGTGTGATTTTTCCTAACCTCAGGCTGTCAGTTTGCTTGGCACAACGTACATAGCTCAACAGGTATACGCAAGCCAATTTTAGTTGACCCAAATAAATTGATAAAGTTTGTTAAGGCTTAATGACGTGTTAAATATATGGGATTGCATGACTAACACCAGACTTGCAACTAAATCACTTACGGTTGGTACCGTAAAGTTACTGGAATCAAAATGGCAAAACTTTGCGGGTGGCAGATTTTATGGGGGGTCGTCTAATTTCTTGTATGCTGAAGCTATGAAGGTATGTATGTATGTGCATACATTTGATTGTAGATAGATTAAAATAAATTCAAAAAATAGTGTTATTTGTTAAGGAGCATTCTGTCTCAATGGCTATGTACTAAGGCAAACTCCTAATTAAATTGCGCTAAAGTATTGTTTCACAGCTATTGTTTCGAATATTTTGTCATCTTTGAGATTCTATGTTTCTTATCTTCTTTCAGATTCAGAGTTAGCTATTCGGTTGTCTATCGATTGGACTATTATGAGGTTTTAGAAGATTTTGTTTTTTATGAATTTATTTATTTTGAACCAAACGAAATTTTATGGTGGACAATCCATGTATATTATTCTGGTATAATTTTAGATTTCCACTTTTAGGAAATGGGACTAGATTTTTTCAGAAATTCGTTAATTAAATATCTTCCAAACAAAATGATGGAGAAACGAAAATAAATGGGTGGACAAAGGTAGACATTCGATGAACAATCAAAGGTGGTACAGTTTTGCACTTCACTCCACTTTTGGATTTAATTTCAGGCGGGTATATGCATGTACTCGAGGTGAGACGAGTAGACTTAAATGATGTTTCGATTTGTTAGTATAAAAAAAGTATCAAGCAATGTTGAATACTATGGAAATTGTCGAATAACAGTCGAAAGAAGTCGAAAATTGTTGCAAAAATCATTAAATGTTCAATAAAACAATACATGACAAAAAATCGATCAAACGCCCAAGAGTACCGCTAGCTTGATAGCTGATTTTTAGCCAATTTTATTCAAGATAAATTTTGTTTTATATCCGTCCGCAAAGACGTACTCACATCAAGAAGCAGTCAAACAAAGACTTTCGATGGACAACCGAATGCACTATATTTTTTAACAGAGATGCACGAACATAACCATAACATTGATAGTGGAATTCGCTAAAGTCTTAATTTTTCCAATTTTACGAAATTAACGTAAGCTTGTCTGCAATTTTTTATTTTGAATATCCTTGAACCAAATATGTACAAACGATAGATGGTGATGAATTTCTGAGATTAAAGACGTCAATTGGTGGAAGACTACTTCCAGTTCTTTCAAAAATTTTGAAAGCATACAAAGACGTATAGAAATTATGATTGAGTCAAAAAAAAAAAAAAATTGTTTCAGATCACTAAATTTGCTTTAGGAAGCAGCTATCTTCTATGGAGCAAGTTCACATAATTTGTGCCGCATTTGAAAACCACCATGTTTTTTCAACATTAAATGGAAAATAACATACAATTCATACAATTATACTGATGCGCGCCTTTATAAGAACTCATATTTTCCTAAGTTATGGCGGGAATTTCGATTTGAATGCAGATTCATTCTTAGGATAGATTGAAAATAACATTACAAAAATAAAATAAAAAAAAATATTATGTCGAATCTTATGCTAAAAAACATGGTGCGCGTCATCAATAAAAAAATTCGTAGTTTCCAAAGTTAAGGCGGGAATTTCGATATGAAAGCACATCGAAATCAAAACAACAAAAAAAAAAAAAACAAGTTATATTGAAAATATTTTGAGAAAAATTTTTTTAATTAAAAAAATTAGTGTTTTAACAATATTATTTATTTTTTTTTATAAAGTTATAGTCTTTCTTAACAAATATGATTAAATGACTTTTTATCGTATCTACTATAGTTTTTGAGATATTTCGTTCCAAAAAATGTTCAAAATCGTCAAAAAAACAAAGTGTGCAGTTACTAAAAGAATGACCGATATGTATATGGAAAATGTTGAAAAACGTTGAGAGAGGTTGAAGCAGGTGAAAAAGGTTGATAAACTCGATAATATATGAAATTTTGTTAAAAAATTGAAGGAGATTGAAAAGCTCGACAAAAAGTTTAAAGTCTTGAAAAAGTCGAAAAAATTTGGAAAATGTTGAGAAAAGTCGTAAAAGGTTGAAAAATGTTGAAACAGTTGAAAAAAATTGAAAAACTCAAAAAAAAGTTGAATAATGTTGAAAAAGTCGAAAAAATTTCGAAAATGTTGAGAAAAGTCGAAAGAGGTTGAAAAATGTGGAAACAGTTGAAAGAAGTTGAAAACTCAAAAAAAGTTGAATGAGGTTGAAAAAGTCAAACAAATATTGAAAACGTTTAAAATATTTGAAAAAGGTAGAAAATCGCGAAAAAAGTTGAATAAAGTTAAAAATTCGAAAAAATATGGAAAATGTTGAAAAAAGTTGAATAATAATGTTATCTCTCTTTTTTTTTAAGTCGCTCTTAATCATATTCAGCTTAACAGTTTCAAAACCAGTCAAGTCCAACGACTTGAAATCAAAACCGGCGAAGTGCAGTACATTGGTATCAAAACCGGCTAAGCTCACTTTTTTTCAAACAATATTTTATAATTAATTTGTCAAAACCGACCAAGTCCATTACATTGGTATCAAAACCGGACAAGTCCAAAATTGTTTTCTCAAAAACATTCGCAAATAAAACTCGAAAAGTCTGATTGACGTGCTTTAACCCATTTACTACCATTGTACTCGCTTGAGTACAAAAAATTGACAAAAATTATTTGGCTAAAGCTTCGAAGCTATAAAAACTTTTTCAATAATTCCCCTTTTTATCTCTCTTATGATGTTTCGGCAACACTTTTTTTACTTTCGCCAAAAAAAAACAACATAAAACGGAGTGACTTCCCCGATGAATAAAGTCAAAAACAAAAAATTTTGTTTTTTAAACTTAAAAATATCTTTGGCTTAAATTGGGTTAATTTTTCAATGAACATAGATGAAGAGAAACGTTTGTTGTTGTTTTTCCAAAAGTATGAAAAAGGGACTTGGCCGGTTTTGCAACTGGGCGCTTCACTTTATCGGAAATGTTGTTAATAATAACTTTTTTTAAGGAAGAACCACTGAACAAATGCTGAAAGGTGGAAAGAATTTGAGTAATGTGTCAATATAACTTATATTAATGAAATATACATATAATTGAATGACCTATTTTTTGTCTGATCGAACCAAAGTAGGCTATGTCCAATAAATAGCAACGCATTAATTCTAAAACTTCAATTATATCTCTCTCTCTAGCGATTTTGTTCCTTAAAAAGTAATTCAAAAAATTCAATGCATGCAATCTGTTAAATTTAAATAGCTGTCAACTGCAGCCAAACGTCAGTTGAAAACACTTTAAGCAACAGCCGAACAGCAACAAAATGTCTAGCAGCGTACACGACGGACTACAGTGATCTTGCTAGAGTGCAGAAATAAAATAAAAATAAAAAAAAAAAAATTGGGTAAAAATGAAAATTCCACACCAAAGCGGTTTTGACATTTGAATGTCCACTGACAGTTTTAACGCTGCAACGCTGCTGTTTGCTTCGGCGGCGTGTGTGCCGCATGAGATGACACTGACAGCTACAACAAAAAATAGCATCAATCTGAATAATGGTGCTGATATGCATTGAATGACGAGTGTTAGACAAATCGTTGAGCAGCCAGCCGTCCATGGTGAATGGTTGGCGTGAATTAAAGAAATTTATGGTTTTGAAATAGAGGAAATTTTGTGCCATTGCTATGTTTGTATTAACAATTTAACAGCAATTTAGTTGATGATTCGTTGCATTAACAATTTATTCGTCTAATAAATTTGGGACAAAAATTGCTTGTTTTACCAATACACTCCAAGAGAAGAGGTCTTTAGGGTAATGGTCTAGTATATACAACCGGCAAAATAGATAGTTCTTCACACGTCACATATTTTGTGAAAAGACTTGGTTCAATAAATACAAAGATTTTTCGAACTTAAGCATCGCTAGTTTTTGTTAGTGAAGCTATGATCAATTTGATATTCATACATATATTCGATAGACCTAAGTTTGGTATGGGGCTAAAAACATTTTCGAAAACGATTTCGACGACATTTTAGCTAATTAATTTGAAAACGGAAAATATCATGCAATAAAATCGAAGTGTATTGAAACACGACAATTCGAATGATAAATAATATTAGCGGCTCTCAGTTAAAGCCTGGAAATCGGTCGAACTCTGGTAAGTTCGTTAGCGGTTATTCATAAGGTTAATTGATATATCAAACAGTTCAATGAAGTATCCGATCGGTAATGCGAATAGCCTCCTTTGGTAAGATGTTTTTCCCAGCCCATGCATATCAGGCACGGGCTGCCAGATCTTCTAGGCGGCGGGTACTCTAAAATCTCTACCAAGATGAATGATTTTTCAGCTATTTTGCCATTCTCTTAAAAAAATGCTTCAGCAAACTTCTTTCTCAAGCTTATCAAACATCAGGTAAATAAACTATCGAACTAGAAATAGAAATGTAGAAATCTTCTAGCAATAAAAAATAAAAAAAACTTTTCCTCGATGTGTGCGACAAAAAAAAAAACCAGTACTGGCAACTAAAAATGAATGATCCAAGTAACTGAATGACATGTTAAGCTGCAATGCCAATAGCAAAGAGATGACATTATATTGATACGAGTAGCGTAAAACAGCAAGATGCATACCAAAACATGACAGTAGACAAGTAAATCTAAGTGGTTCAAATGATTGATCGTCAAAAAAAAATGCGAAAAAACCACACATTTAACAAATTATTTAATTAATAAACAGTTTAAAAATGCAAATTGCCATCGTAAACAGAGACAACACTATGCACACAGTAGACTTTATTAGAGGCGAAGAGTTAGAGGACTGTTAATTATGGCGCACGCTTTCTGACAGCTGTGATTTATAAAGAGGCGTCGAGTGTCGAATGACTCAAGACAAGTTTATATATCACTTAAAAAACAAAAAGCAAAAAAATTTGTAGCATAACTTAAGGCGACAGCAACTCTTAATTTCAACGGAGACGCTGAATGCTGTTGCTTTTTTTTTTTCTTTGATATTAGCAAGATCAAATTTTGCCTGACTCATTTCTACCAAAAATAAATGTGATGTTGATGAGCACTAATGGAGTTTTTAATGTTAATAATTATGGCAGCCTGTCTGGATTTTTTTTGCACTTTTTCTCTGAACTTGATTCTCCTTAAAAAAAGCTGTTCAATATCCTTGAGAATTTAATTTGACTTATTATTCAATTATCTGAAGTTTTTATTATAGGTGCTTATGTTTTGTATTTTGCTTTGGTTTTTTTTTAATTTTTTCTAAGATCATTTCGGTTTTTTGAGTGTGGATTTGTATTATATGTATTTTTACGACTTTTAGTTTAAGAAACACCTGCATTTTGTCAGCTTAACTTAGATTTGTTCCGTTGTCGAAAGGAACAGCTGCAAAAATTCTTCATATAACATTCCGGAAGGTTAAGAACAGAGTAATTTTCTGCAGCCATAAAACTTTGAAATGTTTAAAACACATGTACTTAAACAAATTCATAGTTTTGGATAACTTTAGGAATTTTTACTTAAGTTTTGTACGCCGGTCTCGAATATTGTTCCAACTACATATAGTCCTGCACGCTACCTACATATTTTCTCACATTTGCCTTGGTACAGCGCCTTAAAAAGACAAAAATAGACAATATAATAACATGAGGCGGCATGCCTTTGAAGTGACTTTTGTGTTGACAGTATAAAGATACACACGAAAAATGCATTGTATGAGAAACCTATCAAGATAAAATTCAGGTTTTAAGGAAGTGATGTCTTTAAAATAGCTTGGCAAAGATACTTTGCTCTTGTAACAAAATCTTTATTTTATATCTTGCTCTAGCAAGATATTATAAAATAAAATTTTGTTACAAGGTAAAGAACGAGTATCTTTTTAATCACGATACAGAGCTATTTTAAAGACCTCACTTTCTTATAAGCTGAATTTTATCTTAATAGGTTCCATGTTTGCGGCATTTTCCGTGTGTGTCTTTATATTGTAAACACAAAAGTCACTTGAAAGACATGCCACCTCATGTCCTTATGCAGCTGTCTATTTTTTGTCTTTTTAAGGCGCTCTATCGAGACAAATGTGAGAAAAATATGATTCACCTTTAAAATATAATATAATACACGACAGATAACCAAGTAGAGAGTGTAATGGACTATGTGGGGTTGGAATATGATTTGAGACCGACGTACAAAACATAAGTGAAAATGAAATTCGATAATAAAATCAAATTAAATATTATTTATCATTCTATTCTTTAAAAGATCATTAAAAGACATATTTAAGTTTCTTATATAGAGTTTCATACAAAGCACTTGCCTGGGAACGGACTCTTATTATAGTCTTCGTAAGGTGTATTTTAAAGACCTCAGAAAGATACTTTACCGAGTAAATTCAAAGATTACACATAGGGGAACATATATTTATGCTTCATTCGCAAAATGGCTCTTATAAGTCAATTCATAAATACTTTATAAATATAATATGTTGTTTTTCTACTCATGAGGCAGCAATTATCTTTGGATAATGATGATATGAGTTATGTTATAGTTTAATTAAAATTGGGACAAAATATTTTCAAGTATTTCAAAACAAATTTTGATTTCACAGTGTTACCTTAGACCGTCTTTAAGACTGCCTGACTATCCATATACATTGATGTCGCATTTACTGTTGTACTGCTGTGCGATTATTTCGGATACTACAAGAGTTGATAAACCTGTAGTGTTTTCTAAATATGTATACGGTTGGTGGTGGCATTAAAAATACGCGCACTTATCCTTATTTTTTGCTTAAAACCATCTGTAAATATGTTGATACAATTCGGAGGATCACCTTCCCTATTAGAGCAGTAGTTTCCTGAGGGAAATTTAATACAAAATTTTTGATCACATAGAGAAAATCCAAAACAATATTTGTTAAACATAAATTACATTCCCATAATGTCTTATCTTAAAACTATTGCACTCTTTTAGTCTAAGTGCTGTTTTACGACCTATTTATATTGCATACATAATTTTATATAATTTTTGTAACTAAATTCTCTTCATGCGGAGGGATAATTCAACTCCAAAGCAATAAATCTTTCACCATTTTAATATTTTTTCCACTGACTATGTGTTCAAACTTATGACACCAAATTAACGCAAATTAACGAAAAGCACTTAACACTTGATGACCAATGGGCTAAATTTTAATTAACACAACTAAGTACAAATATATCAAACGAAATTGTTGAGAAATCTTTTTTTTTTTGTTATGACAAGTTAAAGTCAGCATTTCAAATAAGCGCCAAAAATAATCAAAATTTCCATTTAAAGTTTGGACTTTTTTTTCTTTATTTCTGAATAAAGCAAAATAAATATTGTGAGTTAACTGCTAACCGAATATCAGCGAGCTAACCACTCAGCATTAGCGACTGCAGCAACAATATAAGCAACTGCAGCAACAACAACAATCAGCAGCAGCAATACAACTAACTAGCTATGGTAACTCAGGTAATTTTTCCCACAAATCTAAGTTTACAACAAACGATAAAACATTTTTACGTTTGTATATCGGCAAATGACTGGGAGACAGACAGTCAGAGACCAGTGGACGGACGGACGGACTGTACAGAATGGACAAAAGTGTGAAGAATGCATTTTCAAATACATACATACACCACTAAACAGATACAAATAAATATGCATATGTGAATATATAAACTGTTGGAAACAAACAAATCAATACAAACAAAATCAAGCCAGAGTTGTATCTGACCGATTGAGCGGACCCGTCTCCATAGACCAAACGAATGTAAGCATTCCTAACAAACTTACAATAACTTTTAGGCACGCAAGCGTGACGATCTTCAATGCTTTCGATATGGTAGTAGTTTGTTTTAGTTATAAGCTGAGTTTTGGAACACTAAAGCTTACACACACACATACAATGCATCGGTTCCAGTTAAAGAAAGAATATAGAAAAAACTAACTGATCGACCGACGCAAAAGATAACTAAAGTGACAGGCGGCAACAAGCAACAACAAATGAGGGGAAGTCAGTGAAAAAAGTTTTCAAATCTAAAGATAAAAACTGAAAAAAAAAGTAAAGCAAACAAAAATCCTGAGGTGAAAAATCGCTGTTAATGATCTGATAAAGAAAAAACGCAGTCGTAAAAACGGCGATCACAACGCAGCTTCGACGCATTACTTCCCGCCCAAAAAGCCAATGACAATCAATGAAAATGCCCCAAGTAAACAAATGGACGAACAAACAAACAAATGAGGAGAACAAACAAGAAAGAAAATTAAAGTCGATCAAGGTAGACTTGTAGTTAAGATATTGCATACTCTTTCGAATGTAGTCCCGAGGGTTTAGTTGCCATTGGTGTTAAACTGAGTTCTGCACTGATTTCAAAATATCGAAATGTCCTTTATCAGCTAATATGCAAGGTAGTTGCATGAAGTTGGCCACCAAATTTTGGAAAAAATATAATATAAGCAAACGATTGACTAAAGAATAAAGATATTTAAAACCAACTACCTCGAAGGAGAGTTACGTCTTTCTTGCCAAAAGTGGGAAATAATTTCATTGCATGCGATTGCCCTTGATTGTCCACCTTTTACCATTTCCTTTACATCTTTAACTTGAAAGATATTAAATAAAAGGATCTATGTGTGCACTGAAAACGTGACATTCAAAAAAAAAAATGAGAAGTAAAAAAAACAAAATGGAGATTTGATTGTCCAACTTATATTTTCTTTACTTTTAGTCCCAAAAGGTATTGAAAAACAAATTTCTGAAAAAGATCTTGAATTCCTCAATTGCGAAAAATTATATAAAACGTTTATTAAAAAGTCACCGAAGCATCAAGATTTCATAGTCAAAGAATAATAGTCATTTAGTTCAAGTAACTATCTCAATATTACTGCATCAAATTAAGGGAAAATCACTTTGTGAAACTTATGACTACTGCATCGCAAGTGTACTACGCTTATGATCCAATAAGAGCTTCCTACTTTGTTTTCTAAATAAAATACATAAAAATTAATGTATTGATGCAAATCTTTATTTGGACTGATAGTTCGGTTTCTACAACTCAATGTTTAAAAATTATTTCACAACCAGGTTCTTAAATGGTCCATTCTGTGGGTCCAATATTCGACAACTCTTTCTGTCGCTTTCCAAAGCGTAAGTATTTTTGGGTTTGTCGACATAAACAAATGATTTAACATATCTCCAAAGGAAGTAATCCAATGGCGTCAAATCACATGATATTGGTGGCCAATTAGCATGAGCATTTCCTAAGATGATTTTTCATCGAACGTTTCTCTCAATAAAGCGATTGTTTCTCTAGCTGTGCGGCTTATTGCGCCATCCTGTTGAAACCAGAGGTCGGCTACACCAATATCCTGAATTTTTGGCAACAAAAATTCATTGATCATTACTCTGTAGCGAGCACCAGTGACCGTAACACGGGCTCCTTCGCATTTTTTAAGAAATACGGTCCGATGATGCCTCCTGCCCATAAACCACACCAAAGAGTACATTTATTGGGATACATTGGGCGCTTTAGGATTGCTTTTGGTTGTTCATCGGCCCAAATACGGCAATTTCGCTTGTTAACGTAGCCGTTCAACCAGAAATGAGCTTAGTCGCTAAACACAATTTTTCGATAAAATAATGGATCATTTTGAAGTTATTGTAAGGCTCATAAGCTGAAATTAAAACGTCACCAATATCAGTCGGCTTCAATTCTTGTGCGAGCTGTATTTTATAGGCCTTTAGACCATGATCACGCCCCAAGATACGCTACAATAATCCATAAAAGGTGCCCGAAGCCTGAGATCGGCGACAAATCAATTGTTCACGGTTTTCACGAACACTGTCTGCTACTGCAGAAATATTCTTAAAATTATGGGCTGTATGCAATCTGGTTGAATGATGAATGTCTTATAGTGTAAAATTGGGTCGAAATTTGGTGATCGTGCTACGAATAGTGCGCTCAGTTGGACGCTCATAACGACCAAAATGATGTTGAAGAACTCTATAACATTCTCTAAGTGATGACTAATTTTGGTAGTAAGTTTCCACAATTAATAAACTTTGTTCAGGAGTAAGTCTATTCATGATTGAGTGGTATTGAATACACAAACGTCATATGGACAAGACATTTGACACATCACAGCTGTCAAAACCACCCAGTTGGAAAAGAGACCTCGTATTGATCACGTCTTCCATATTTTAATTTTTTCGCAATTATTTCTTTCCCTCAATGTAAAAAGCTTTCCGGTCTTGGTAAAAAGAACGATATTTAGGTTAAAAAGATTGATTGAAGTGCTATGAAGTCAAAAAAAAACATAACATGGCACTAGATATTATCTTATAATTGTATCACAATTTTATAGTGCATGTCATATTTTATGTTTATAATATAATCATGGAGCTTAAAATGGTTAGTTAAGGTATCATTGTATTTTTGTATCAGAGTATTGCATTGTCAGAGTTTCACTGTAATATATGTAGTATAACAGTACCATATTGATGTAGTATCATAGTATAATCGAATTATTTTATCATAAAATTAAAACGTCATAATAAAATAATGTCGCTGAATCATTAAAACATAGCATGAAAGAAACATATAATGCCAACCATACACATGTAGGGGTACACAAAAGCGCTTTGGGTCATAATCATATGATCCATCGTCTGTCATCGTGTTTAACAGCTGTGGTTGGTTTTGCTTACCAAATCTCATTATCGTTTATCATAAACCAGTGAGTTTTCTGACCAGACTGGCTGCCTCACTGACCGTTGCAACGATCAACGCACGATCTTTCGAATGTCATTGAAAAATTTTTAAATGTTAAAATAAATACACAAATATTTGGTATGTAAAATTATCAGTGCAGCCAACTTAATATCAAATCAAAAAACAAGCTAAATAAGAATGCAAAGCTCTTAAGATTATAGAAGCAGCAGCAGCAGCAGCAGCAGCAAGCAATAACAACATTTTCAGCAAGTGATCGTGCAGCAAAAGATTTTTGCTACGATCAAGCCAATTGCAATATGATACTTTGTTGTAGCTGTAGCAGCAACTGCATTAAAGCGAATGTGTCCAACCTCAAATAAATGGACAAATGTTGCCACAAAGTAGCCAATAAACATAGCAAATTTTGCTAAGGAAGTTGTTTCTGCTGCTGCTGCTGCTGTTGGGATCGATTGCAACGAGCGAACGATCATATCTCGATGCGTTTGTCTAGCATTTTGATGCTGCTGCTATTTAGTTGTGGTTTCCCATTTACAATCTTCACTATGGTATACTGCTCAATGTATTTGATTCGTATATAGATTTTCAAATGTTGTAATATTAATTAAAAATAACAGCAACATCAGCTGCCAATAAACAACATAATCAGATGATACGTACATTCTTTTTATTATATAGTGTACTATAAAGTAGACACACAGTGTATACACTGTGGAAAAATTAAGTTATTTGTGAAGAGCTGTATAGGTTGTGAAGGTCGTTTACTCGAAATTACTTAAAATGAGGTTCTCCAGGAAAGCAAATCGACTGCTTGGATTGTGACTCTTTTTAAGTCTCGAGCTGATATGAAATCACCTGATCGCGGTGAGGTTAAATGAATGAAACGGTTGAATATTCAAAATTACATATATGCAAAAAATCATACATTTAAATACATAAGTACGTTATGTTAGAAGCAAATTTGAGAAACAAATATTTTTTATAAATGTCTAACACTTTCTTAGAAAAAACTTAAGAAATTTCCATTTTAAAAAGGAGCGTACTGCGAAAACAAAACTTATACAGCTTACAGCAATTTTTGTTCAGTGTACACCAACGACTTCCTGCACATTTCTAAATTGAACGAAAAAACACATCAACGTCTGATATGTCTACAATTTCACTTGCGAAAGTTGCTTGATTTATAATTATTGCACTTTAAGAGTGACTGATAATTAAATGTTTAACATTTAATTAAGACATTAAATTAACAACATTGGGTAATAAATATTGATAAAAAATCGAATGTGTGCTTTTTTCAGCATCGTAAAAGAAACACTTTTGACACAAAAAAGTTTTGTAATAGTTTTTATGGAGACTGTCAAAAACTGCAAAGAATATAAAATTGTTAAGTTTTGAATGAGATGTAGTAGAACTGGAAAGTTATCAATTAAATTGTAGTCGATTACACATTGATAATGAAAAAAACTGATGGTATCTAATAGTTAAAGCAATTATAAACACATAAAAGCATGGCTCAAAAGATATTAAGAAATACAATTTGGCGCCAACTATACGTTTGACCCTGTATTTTATATTTTTTTAAAAGATATTAAAAAAAAAAAAAAAAAATTTTGGGGAATGTGAATACAGTGCTTTCATTTGGCAATTGAATTCATAGGCTTTATTTTTCAATTGACCATCCCTTATTTTCGTTGCAATGCGAAAACTTGGTCAACTTTGTCAACTTGGACTCAAAAACTGGGAAAAAAACCTATATATGCGTATGTATTGCAATCGCTTGGCCATGATTGACTACTCTTAATTTTTGCCTAAGAAACTTCGAAGTTATGACCAAAAAAGTTGGGGACCTTTAATTTAAATTATCTAAAAAATGCCTTATCATAAAAATAGCCCTATATTTTTTCAAGCAAAAACGATTAGGGTGCCCAAAATTTTCCATTAGAGGAGCGGGAAGTTTTATCAAATTGCTTAAAAAAAGAAAGGAGTTAAATAAAGAAAGCTATCAACATATGGATGTTCATGAAATATGATATATAATTACAGTCATATAAAGGGTTTTCAAATTTGAGGTATTTTTTTTTTTAAATTTTAAATAAAAGACATAAATTGTATGAAATCTTTATATATTTTTATTGTAAATTAAAGTACATTGGTTCCGGTTAGTACTGAAAAAGAAAAGCCTAGCAGGCTGTCAATCTTTGACCAAAATCTTGAATAACTTATTCGCATAATGATGATTCAATTAGTGATATTTGCTCTGTGATGTTGTCTTTGATGTATTGAACAGTTTGAGGATTATTCACATAAACTTTATCTTCAAAAAAACAACATAAGCAGAAATTAAATGGTGTCAAATCGCATGATGAAAAATGCAAGTCTGTTCTTCGAGAAATTATTCGATTACCTAAAATTTGAACACCCTTCACATTTTCACGTTTTGCTCGAGTCACAGTCTCTTACTAAAAAATGTTTCGAACATTTATTCGGATCAGTGATACAGGTTGATTTAAGGAGCAAGGTATAGTAAAAAAATTTAATTTAAGACCCTCCTGGAGGATTATGAGCCAATTTAACCTCTCCCGTGCGCACGGGTCAAGTCTTAAAGTTCGAATTTGGAAATTTTTTTGAAAGAGGAATTTTTTTTTAAGAAATCGAGATTTTAATTTGAAGAAAAAAAAAAATTTAACAATACACCTTAGTGAATATTTATGGCGCCAGTCATAATGCAATTTAAATAAAAATTTTTTCGTCAAAAGATTTTTTTTTCAATTTTCTTAAATATAAGGGCCATCCATTAATCATGTGAGTCAAAATAGGGGGAAGGTGGTCCAGCAAAACTTCACCAAGGGGGAGAATCACGTCAACTTTTTAATGCAGAGAGAATATGTACATTATTATAGCAGATTACATTATTATACGCCTTGTCTCACAGAAAAGAGGAGGGAGGGGGTTCCGCCAGAACTCACCAATTCTCACCAAAGGGAAGATGCCGAAATTTCAAAAAAAAAACACCACACGTAATTAATGGACGGCGTACATAAATTAGCAATTTTTAGACTTTGTGATTGCACATTTTTTAAAAATTAGACCTGAAAGCTCAAAACCGTTCATATACTGAAGCCTTGAAGAATATTTTTCGATCCCAAAGACATATACCTAATTTTTTATGTACTTTTATGTATTATACTTCCTATTTAGAAGTCAAGATCATAAGTTGAGCATTGATACATATACGGAAAAAAAGGTTTTGTAAAAAATAACGTGAGATATTCAAAATTAGCAAAATAATTTGGAAAAATTGTCGTATAGCCCTGTAATTTCTAATTTCGTGGAATACTCAGTACAAATTGATGCGCAAACTGCAATCATTACAGTCTCAAACTTTATTTTTACAGTTTTAGAATGGAAAATATACAATGTGGTCAGGGAAAACTTTAGTTAGCAAAAAGTACTAAATGATTATTAATAATTTCATATGATCGATAAATAAAAATTACTGGGTAAACTGTGAAAACTTCAATAAGTATCACATAATAAATTATTTATCTTATGATTCGATATTACTTTTTTGTCACCTGCGTTGTACAAATACGACATAAAATGTAGATATATGGTTACAAGAAAATAATTATATGAATGTTGCCAGGCTGGTTCTCTGTTTCGTGCTATGTTAAGAAGTATTTTTAGGAAGTATAGTGAAACATAAAATAAGAAAAAAATAAAATAAAATATGAACAAAAAGTAAAATTTTCGTATTTAAAATTTTTTCGGAGTAAATGCTAAATTTTACAGTGTGAGCACTGTAATTTTTCAGTGGCAATCACAATCAATTATTACAGTTTTTCGCTTACTATCTGGGCATTACAGGGAAAACTGTAATTATTGTCGGAAATCCAATGAATTTTTACAGAATTTTTTTTTCGTGTAATTATATGTATTTCCATGAAAACTAAAAAATGTTTAATATCTTACATTTGCTAAAGCTAAGTTTGTTCTATACGTATCTTTCAGCCTTTTCTGAACACCCTGTAAATGACGTATTCATTAAAAAACTCAATATGACTTAGCTTCACTAACTTTGAACTTAAAACATCCCAGTTCCAACTATATATTTATTAAAAATTAGTCATAAAAAAAGTTAAGTTCGTTAAGGATGCAAAGTCTTAAGAAAACTATTGCAACAAAAGATCAATTGATATTCCTGCATCTTGTGGTTGAGACTTCGTCATTGTATTTACAACCCCAAGCAGACGTTGCTTTCGGTATTGACGGCGACAACAATGTGACGTGAAGAGTCTTCAACGGCAACGGCGGCGGCAACAACACGTGTCAGCAAGTCAATGCGATTGTTACCACTACCGGACGTTCAAGTATAGCAATTGTGTAAGTAACAATATGTTGCATGTTGTTAACACATAATGTTGACAATACATTCATAAGAATGTTGGTTGTTTGCTAACACGCGGCAACACTTGAAAAAATATGATTTCCTTCTTTGCTTTTCAAATAAAGGCGAATGAATTGGAGAATGACTTGGAGTTCTTTTTGGCGTTACATGAATTTTGTAGCACAAATGAAACCGCAAAATTAAATAACACTTTTACAACACTTTGAAATTTTATGAGGCTTACAATTTTAAGGAAATCTTCTGCTTTACATTTTTAGTAATTTCTGAATCCCTTATCTACAATTTTCGAACAACTTCATCTTTTACTAATTAAATTTAATTTTAAATGCAAATTTCTAGCAGATACTGTATCAACTGACTTTAATTGTCTAGTAAACATAGTTCATGGTAACATAATTTGTTTTTTAATGTCCATTGACTATATAAATATAATCGGCTTTTCATGTTTAAAATGTCATAAAAGATGATATTTAGGGTATAAAATTCAAATAGAAGTGTTGAAGTAATTTGAGCCATATCATAAAATGTGATGCCTTTTAGAGAAAACACGCGCTCACAACAAAGCTGTTGACAAGATTTACAAATTATTCCAACTTTAGACTGTATAAATAAAATTCTACTTAACGGGTTTTCTTTAAGAACGCTACATTAATGCATATCATGTGGAATTAAGCATATATTTTATGAGCAACATTTTCATACTAAATCTGAAGCAACAAATGCTTTCGTGGAATTAAGTTGCTGTCGGTAAAAGTTACAAGAATTCTAAAATCAAAGTTAATAAGCAAAGGCTTAAAAGAATGCAACTGATTTTTTATATACAGCTGTCTATTAGAGTGGCTTGAAAATTTGCTTTTCTGAGTTGGCTAACTATCATGATTTGTTAGACAATAGCCGAGGATTGCACAAGTTATTAATAACATTTTTACAAAACTCATAACAATAAGATGTTAAATTTACAGGAATATCGGTCTTTGCTTATGATTGTAAGTTCGATTAAATAATTAATACAATGTATAAATTTAATTTGTTTTTAGTCGAATGATTATCATTAATTGAAAATTATTTAATCGAACTTACAGTCATTCGCAGAACCCCTCAGGTCTAAAGTGTTAAGAGTGGCTGTCCACATATTATTCATGGAATGGTCGGGGTTCGAATCTCAGTACAAATTAACCAAAACTGGTCTGATAAGGCTATGTATATATGTATGTGTGTATATGAATATGTATATATGTGATAATAGCCGAAACATGTGGCACCAATTCCCAGGTTAAAATTATTCCATTTGTTATCGTTTTCATGTTTGTTTATAAAGCACTTGAATATCGGTTTCTGCAAACGATTGCAAATTCGATTAAATAATTTTCAATTAATTAAAAATATTTAATATAAAAACACTAAGTAATAATGACGGAAGGTTGACTGGTTCTATGATATTCAAGGTTAAAGGTGAAACATGATTTTTTGATTATACCTAACTTTCTAGGGGACATTCTTCGATATTTCTTGGTTAATGAAGTATTACCAGTTAAACTTTTATGTATCCTAGTGATTAAAGATAAAAGTCTATTTTAATTTCTGATAGACTAACATTTTGAGAGTTCAATTGTATGAGTGTCCGTAAATTGTGCTGGTGGTTGTGATTTAATTTCTAATGTTAATTGTTTTTTACAAGACTTGAAACTTGATACCTCTTATAATACAATCCAAATTTTTCTTATAAGGCATTTTTTAAAAGAGGATTTCAAAATTTTAGTCAAAGTATTGAAAATTTAATTAACGAAAAAACAGTGATAACGAGGAGTTTCCAGGCCAAGGATAACGTCTTTTTATTAAAATTCAAAAATTTCAATTAACTAGTCTCTTCCTTAACGGGTTAAAAAGTGATTACCAGCTAGGGAGGGTATCCGGTATACGAATATTTAAAAAGAAAAAATCTTTCAATAATCACCAAAACTAAGACAGTTAAAGCAATGTGCTCATTAAGTTTTATAAGCAGGACCCTAAAACCTATAAAGTCCTACAGTACAAGCAAATTTGACTGAAAGCCAATTTTCATTTAATTACGTTGACAGTTTTTCTCCTAGATTGACCAGACTTGACAGGCAAAGAACTACTTCAGAAACTCTATCGATTAAGTGTATTGAACGTATTTTATGGTGTTCATAACTAATATTATAGGAAAGGGCAACACTCGATAGAATCGAGGGTCCATATGTCATAGCACAATAAAATCTGGGTACAAATGACTCCCTAAGTGATCCATGGCATTCATTGGACTTCTGTTATTGTCCATAATTAAGGGCAGAGCTTTATGTGCAACTGAGTTTTTTCGCGAAAAACAAATTTTTTGAACAATTTCTTCCTTTATGATTTTCCATTGTTTTCGTTATCCTTATGCATTTGTTTTTGCAGCATTATTTAAATAAAAAATTGTTTTATTCAGAAAATTACATGGAAAAACATATTTCCATATAAAACTAATGATGATTCCACCCGACGCGAACACCACTTCCTACTCTAAAACAATTCCAACAATTTTTTTTTGCAATACAAGTAATGGCAACAACTTTCACATGAAGTTCTTTCAACTTTTGCCAAATTTGGACAACAGAAAAATGCCAATCGATCACAGCGTACAAGGAAAAGAAATGACAATAAAAAAAAAGTAGAAAATCCAGAACAACTAAGTACGAAGGCAAGTGGAGAAAACTCAGCAACAATTGTTGTCACTGATCTTTGACTAAATATGGCAATAAAATAAAAATAAAGAGAAAAAACCATGCAGCAGCAGCAACAACTTTTGCTGTTGACCAAAATAAAATAATCGCGCAAACAAATGTTGCTGACAAGATCGGCAAACATTCCCATCGGAATGATCGATCATATGGGCAAAACTTCTTAAAACTACGAGTACATAGCGCGAGTAAATGTAAGTAAATAGCAAAAAATTCTTTAACTTACCATTGCGATGCAACTTTTGTCGCTGACCACCGTTGCGTCCATTACGGCGACGTTGCGGCTGCTCACGTGATTTGCCGCGACGTTTTGTTGAAGCTGCTGCTGCTGCTGCAATAGTTTCTGTTGATGTTTCATTAATATCTGTTGTATATTTTGGCCGAATATTGCTTTCGATTAGCAGGCCACTTTTAGTTTTTCTTTTGTTAGAGATTGGAAAATGCTGTTGTTGCGTTGGTTCTTGCTGCAATTGCTGCATTATTTTGGATTTTTCTGCTAGCATACCCGCTGGTAATTGTGCACCTGTCCAGGATACTATTGTTGATTCGAGATCTGCATAGCTCATATTAGTTGGTAGTGATGTTTCTGAATGTTCTTTTAGTAAATGTGCGGGTGAGAGATTACGCAGACGATTTTGCTGCAGCTCTTTTGTTTTTGTGGGCGTTATAATGAGAATGAGTATGAGTAGCAGCGTGGTTAGACAAGATATATGATGAGTAATTATGGTGGCTTGGTATGCCACCTTTGATGGGGACATTTTGTAGTTCTTGTCACTATCTTTTTTAGACTTTTTTAAGGGATTTACAATTTAATTATCTAAGAAACAAATTTTTTCACTTTTTTAAAAATCGTTGGGTTATTTTTAACATTCTTCAGAGGTTCCGGTAACATTTATATATGATTTTCATTTTAATTGCTTATTTGGTGCTATATGCATAAGAAACAGGATATAAGCACTGATTTTTTAATATTTACTTAACCGTTGTTGTTTAGTTTTTAACAATGTCGCTATTTTCGTAAGCCACTTCAGCCAGCAAAAGATTTTCATAGCTTTTTATTGTTTTGAAATTATATCAATATATAAAAATGTTGGCTTAAAATAAAAGAGAATAAATTTATAAGAAATTAGGGTATTATCTTCGTATATACGACCTGAATCTAACTTCGTTATGGCTTTTGAGAAAAGAAAAGGTAAGGATAAATAACCGAACACTTAGTGCCTGTTCATGTATTCCTCTAGTGTCCTCTAGTGGCTTATCATTTAGTGTCGTTAATAGTTTTTACTGCATTTTCAAGAAATAAAAATATTACAATATTTTTCAAGTGGTTGTATGGCAGATTCTTATCCTAAAAATAACTAATAGATTGAGCTGCTACAATATTGGTCTGACCGTTTGAGTTTTAAAAGTTTTGTGCACAATATTTTTGAAGCTGAACAGTTTAATCAAATGGAAAAGAAAGCTAAAGAAACTTTTTACATGAGACTTCCAGACCAGTGATGGCATAGAGACTTTTCAGGAATGTACTATATTTAAAGTTGGAATATATTTTCGGCACAGAAAAGGATATTTTTCTCAATCTAAGTAAAGTAATGCAATTATTTATATGACATTGCTTATAAGTATATTAAGTGGCGTGTTCATGTTATCTTTCTTAATCCCATATCAGGGATATCAAATCAAATTTTTGTAAGAATGAAAAAGCATGCGAGCAGAACCTAAAGCTGCGTCTAATGAACTTGACGAACGCGAGAGTGAATAGGCATACATTTGCTATTTTTATAGCATGTGATATCCTACCTGTAGTAGAAGATCAAGAAAGATAACATGAAAACTATGGATTAGTTAATAGATTACAGTATATTGAAAAAATTAAAAAAGTCATAAGCTTCTCAAAAAAATTAAATTTTTTATCATTTCAAAGAAAAATTATTTAATTTTGAGAAGGCCCGGAATTGCTACTTTTCAACTCTGTATGATGCAATTAAATGGCGGAAATGGCGCGCTGACACTTACGCATTTCAATTGGAATTTCAGTTTTTTCAAAATTTTTGAACTTTATCAAAATTTCTCGACATTTTTATTGAACATTTTTTATTTGTTTTTCAACTTATCCAACATTTTTTGACTTTTGAACAAATTTCAACTTTTTCAAAACAGTTTACACGAACATAACGATACATTCATCTGTTTTCCTATATCACTTCTTACTACATTTGGGTTTCTGAATAAAATTTCTGTAGAAGTAGCCACGACATCTACAAAAAGTTGGCTTTGACAAGATTCATTCATAATTTTCCCTTAGATTTTTGGTAATTCAAAGTACACATATTGCAGTACACATATTGCAGTACACATATCTTTTGCGAAGATTTGACAAAGGTGACAGCTTTATAATCTAAGAAAATCTGTGTTCAAATATGTCAAACTAGCTTTTGAGTTTGAAGACTAACTACTAAAGTCAAGGTTTCGACGTAACTTTTTGGTTTTATTTTCAAATAAAATATTTGAAATTTTAATGAATAGTAGAGAGACAATAACTCAAAAATTCTTTTAGTTCCTTTTGATTTTATACAAAATTTTGTTTTTGTAAAAAAAAAAGAGGAGGTAAAAACCTCTATTTTCTTCCCTACAGACAGTGTCTGGGACTGTTTTATTTTTAGCAAAGGCCAATAAGTAAATTTGTAATCAGGAGCACTGAATATTGACGATAAACTCTTATTTTCATCCTATCCTAATAAATCTGATAAAGATTTTGCAGTCACGCAAACTCTAAAGTTTGCAATTCATCCCATTGAATCGTGCTTTTATCAAATTTTTTTTTACTTTTTGTACACTTTATGTTATTTATTTAGCAGTTCTCAAATCCTTTGAATTTCAAAAACAGTACATAGTATGTACCGAAAGCACTTTCACTTAAATCATTTGATTTTTTTGAACATAATTTGTCTGAACAATTTTCAATTGTAAAGTTTTTTTTCCTTGTTGAATTAAAATCACAAAATTTTTCTTACAAGACTTCATTTTTTTCTCAATTAAATATATGATTTTATTATATACTTTCATGTTTTTCCTTCCCTCAAATAAATAAAACACTTTTTACCTTTATTTCAAAATCACCTTTTCGCAGAAACATTCACGCTTAGTAAAAAAAAAAAACAACTTCCGGCAACAGTGTTGCATTTAAATTTGTAATTTTCCCTTTTTTCACACACTTTTGATTTGATTTATTTCATCTCGCTCTATTCAAAATAAAACTGTCGCTGCTCATTTTTAAATGAAATTTTTACTTCACATTTTTTCCTTTGCGAACCCGATTTATTTTCGTAATCTTTGAGCAAAACATCAAACACGTGCACTTGCAAATAGCAGCTTTTTTTCTTTGCTCTTAAAAAAAAAATAGAAATTCCCTTTCAAGAAAAAAGGGAACAAGATTTATTTTTTAATTTTCTTATCTTCACAATGCACTAAAAATTAACGCAAAAAATTAGCGCATCACAGCGCGCGGCGCACGCGACGTAACACAACGCAACGACGATCAGCAGAAAGGAAACTGACGCAGAACACCGGCGACAAGTTCTATTTTCGTAGTTGCGAAAATATTTTTTTTTTTTTGTTTTATTTTCAATTTTTGCAGTCTTATAATTTATTTCCTTGCACTATTTTAAAAGATTTTAGAAATTTTTATTTCTCACTGATACATTCTCAATATTTAAAACACTTTTTCTCATTTACACTTTCACACCGAACCGTTACACTTCCGTTCACTGATATTGTACGTCCTTTTACAACGAGCAACTAACGATTACTAAACTCAAATGAAAACTGCAATATCGCTGCAGTCTGTAACAAACGCACAATCGAACCGATTCGTTTGATCGCATTTTGTATGATCAGGTTTGTTTACCGTACAAAAGAGTTGTAGTGTGGTGAATTTCAATTTGTTTACTACATTGTGTGGTAGATAAAACAAAAGCCGACAGCAATGGCGTGGGAGAATTGAACTTGAAAATATGAACTTTCCAATGCCGTTTGGAAGTTGTCGGCTTTAACAGCTTTAATTTAAACGAGCAGTAAGTGTTTGTCAGATTTTGAGGAGCATTTTATTTAACTTATAAAGTATGTTTTTGTTTTGTGAGAAGTAATTTCCGATAAAGTACAAAGGCATACGTATCTTGGGATATTAGTGCGACTCAAGGCACAGACAAGCAGGTTTTGGTACTTACATATCCCACCATTATGCCTTTTATAAAGTATGCGACAGCACAAAGTGCAAGGCTTAAACCAGGGAAGACTCCGCAATCAAGTAAATACATTAATTCTGGCTGAGCTAGGAGTTGAAATTAACAATACATCGATTGATTCCTAGATACCACTGGTACATTTAGATAAGAAATTTGAAGTTCAATTTTCTAAAGAGAAGATTGAGAGCCAAGTGCCATCTCAGTCTTTAAAGACAGATCAAAAATGAACAAAGATTCTTGAGCGGATGTTTGACTTAAGAAAGACTTACCTCCATCTAATATGACTTTATTTGTTAGCCGTTAAACAGTCTCTGAGCACCTACATGATCAAATCGGTAAACGTATTTGAATATAGAAAACTTTTCAAACTCCTTAAACAGCATATCGCCTCAAATAGTTGGGACCCAGCTCATCGTGATGTCGAGAGAAATGAAACAGCAAATGAATGTGTCATTAATGAATCACAAATGGAGGAGCGCCTAGTAGCAGATGATATATTCACTCCATTACAATACTTTTATTGTGGTATCGAACAGAAGCAATGCAAGTACATATCGTGACGCTACTTATTATTTGAATTATAATTATCCTCTTAACTTTGTGATATATTATTTTTGGTGTGATTGTCTAGCACTTCAAAGCACACGCAACGAACTTTTGGGCGCATGAACGTTTACAGATCTGAATGGAGTATCCAGACACTGAATATACTAGAGATTTTCATAAGGAAATTCGAATGGAAAATTATACCTCAAGGAATTTCCTGATTAGGATTGTTGATTAATCAAATATATGATAACATAATGGGCCTCCAATTTTAATTATCACTACGGCTAACTTTCACAAAATTTTAAATCGAAGACTTATTTTAAAGAAACGTTCTGTGAAACATCTGACTAGATGTTAAATTGTGGATGCTAGTTTCTAAAATAAAATTCATAATGTTAAAGGTTTTTTTAAGCGATCGAATTTATTTTAAACTTGCTAATCCCCACGAATTTGTACGCGTACCCGGTTTTCAATTAAGTTACAATCGAAGTTATTTCGGTCACTTATGAACTTATGAACTTATTGCGTGAAATGCGAACATCGAAAACAGCTATCATTTTATTTATATATATTAACATTTTATTAATTATTAAAGAGAATAAAGTACCGGTCAATAAAATTTAATGTGCCATTTCCTTATTTACATCCAAAAGAACGTTAAGGCACCAGGCTATAATGATATGGTGAATATTAGTACGAAATATATAAACCATTAGCTCTAAGTTTCTTCTAAATTTATTTGACAAATTTTCTAGCACAACTTTAATAATTTTTCAAATATTTTCTCCTTAATCAAACAGTTTTTATTTTCAGACATTTCAAAACTATATTTTTAGTAAATACACTTATCCCTCGCATTAAACGCTACTCGTTTTGCACGTTTTCGATCTTACACGGTTTTTAAAATCAAAATTTTAAAAAAAAATATGTAGAAAATGACTAATTTGCCTGCACGCGAATTTATTTATACTTAATTATAGATCTGGCAACACTTCAGACGTACACATGATCCACTGTCATAAACTTTACAATTTTTTTTTTATTTATATGAAGTACAATATTTTTTTTCCTATGAAATAGATTTTTTATGTTTTTTTTTCCACTTTACAAATAAATTTAACTATTTTTATGTTTTCTATGATTTAAATGGTATTTTTATATTTTATTAAGTGTATGTGTTAGTCATATTTTGTATTCAATAAATGTCTAAAAAAGCTTTTTTATAGTCATTTTCGTTTTACACGGTTTTTCCAAGCAAAACTTATTTTTTCGAAATACACGGATTTGTCAGGAATGTATCAACCGTGTAAAGCGAGGGACAGTTGTAATTTATTTATTCAAAATACCATGTGAACAACAAATCACATACTAACCAACACATTCAATTCCCATTCAACGATTTTTTATGTTTACATGCTTGTTTCTATGTGTGAAATAATTTTTTTAGCAATTTTAAAACTTAAATATTTCGATATTTAACAAGATTATCGTGACATTTTTAATTGGAGATTAAGATCAAGCGTCTGAGAAATAACCCTAAATAAACTTGATTTAAATTGATCAAACAGTTTTTGCGTGATATGCGAACATCGAAAACAGTTATCATTTTATTTATATAGATTAACATTTTATTAATTATTAAAGAGAATAAACTTATTCCTAGATTTACATGAAAGATAGGTTCCTCAGAAAACCGAAAAAGTCGAAATGGAAAATTTATATTCGAAAAACCGTGTAAAACGAAAACAACTTCAAATGTCGTTATTCAGTCTTTTAATTAGCTTAATAAACATAAGAGTAACAGACTAAAAAAACATAAAAATTACTATTTAATACATAAAAAACATGACATCGTTAAAGATAATAGGTATATATAATATATACATTAGGGTGATTCAAATTTTTTATTTTTTGTTTTTTTTAAGGTGCTGTTGCTTAAAAAGTAAGTTTATGATATGAAGAAAAAGCTCACGAAAATTCAGCTCTGTAACTCAATTTTATAAGGTGGCGCCGGAGCCTGTTAGTTTTACATGTAAATTGTATGGAAAAATTATTTTTTTCAAAAAAGGTGTCTAAATGAATAGGTGATTAGTGCTGTTGAGCTGAAAAGGGTCGTTTTTCGATGTAATTTTTTACGCTGAATCCGAATCTGGCCTCAGAATTGACCCATTGAATCCTGAAATATTTGAGGCTAAGTACCTAAAACATGATGTTTTTTGTCTACTTTCGAGGCCATGTATAGGATTTAAAGAAAGTTGATCAGCTTATTTTTAACAAAAGCATCATTTAGTACCATCCTTGCCCTTTAAAATGAGCTTTCAAGTGGTGATCTGTGATGCTTCCTTGCAAAGTTGCAGCCATTTCAAGGTGACATGAATTTGAAACCCGTTGGTTAATATTGTTGGGTTGCAACCCATTGTAGGGGATCACTTTAATGTCACTTTAAAATGGCTATAACTTTGCAAGGAAACATCAAAGATCACCACTATTTTTGTGATAAAAACCATAAATCATAGTTTTATTATGTTCATAACTTCCAAGTTTTTATTATCAGCTATTAAAGACTATCTAATCTCAAGACCGATACACTTGAATTTCACCACTATATCAAATACTTTCGTTTTCATCAAACGTGCAAAAAATTGTGCAAATAAGAATCCACCACAGCATGTTGCAATCCAACAGCTCTGCAACATGTTCGCTTATGATGCACAACAAAAACCGGCAAATGTTATGAGTAATTTTTTGATTTGTTGTGTGTTGAATGCATTGATTTGTTTTGTTTACAAAATTTCTGGCAGAATTCACCATATTCTATGTTGAATTTGCGTCGATTGTTTACTGATACGTTACTCATCAGCATCTACCTGTTGCGTTAAATACATGGTATATAATGGTGCACTTTTGCCAACATATCCCATTGACTTCCTTTTTTGTTTTATATTCAGAAACAGGTAATATCCTTGTGCCTTTTTTATGGGATTTTCCATGTTTTTATTATTTACTCTCGAAAATTCAGCTAAGCTGCTGCTCTTTGTTATTTTCAAGTGATTTCTAATTAAAAACCAGTTTTTTTTTCTTTGTTTATTTTTAACTACAAAAGGACTCTCGTTTGCTTTGTGAATTATTGCTTGTATAATATCTTATAATCCTTGTTAGGAATTTCAATAAAATGTTCTTTGGTTAACAAAAAAAAATCAGAAAATTATTCTTGGATGATTTTCACAAAATTTCGCAAGTACAGTATGAAAAAATCAGACTTAATCCAAAAAAATTTGAGTTAGATCTCTTCAATTCCATTTCTAAGAATATGACACGCTATCATCGTTCAACATTTCTGACATTCCTTAATAATTAAGACTCCGTAAACTTTTTCCATCCCCATTATCACAGCATTTTCTGAATGATTTAAATCTGAAGACATTTACGTAGATATGTGGTATAAAAATGTATATTCTACCATTTTTCATTTTATTTTACTACAAATCTACAACCGCCAATTAAACGCCCTCGTACGAACATTGTGCTGTATGTACGGCACGAACGTTGTTGACCTACACAACTGAATATTAACCCTCATATAGAGCTGCCTGTTTGATTGCGCTTAATCCTTAAGGCCAACAATAACACAGCAATTTAGTGTCTTTGTCTTTCACCGCTTTTACTGGCATGGACAGTTGTTGGATAGACAAGCGTGTTAAAATAGCGATCAGCGAAATGTGTGTGATCGTGCACTTAAATTTGTGGTAAGATCATTGCCAACAAATGTGTAAGTTTTGTGAGTAGGCTGTTTATGTTAACAGCTTCTGTGAAGTAAATTATTATTTCTAGTATATCTAGTTGCGAAAGGCATTTAATTTAAAATTTCTGGTACATTTCCAACAGAGACTAGAATGGTTTGAGTTCTCTTTATTCTGAATAATTTGAACGTAACAAACTTATAACTACAAATGTTAGCTACACTATTTCAGCTTCAGGATCAATTTCTGTTGATTTTAAACATTTGATTTTTCGCACTTACTCAGCGTTTGTACACAGAAACTCTTTCCGAAAACTCTTATTGTTCGTTGTCAAGAGGGGAAAAACGTTAAGAACGAGGTACAGAATTTGTCGCTTGTTACAAACGCATACAAAAATCATAAAAAGAATATGCAAGAATATCTCTCACAGAATTTTCTTGTGTAAACGTTGACTTAAGATATAACCCAGCGGCAAATCGATGAAGTACTCTGATTTTTCCTGTATGAAAAACTATACTCTTTGTGTTGTATGTTTCACAAATGAAATTGTTACTATGAAATTTTGTGTATTTGCTTGCTGGCTTCCTGCTTTGTATATGGAGCTATAGGCGGTCTGCTTTCTGGCTGCCTGCACTGTATTTGGAGCTGTAGACAGTCTGCTTGCTGGCTGCTGGCTTTGTATATGTAGATGTAAAGGGTATTGCTTTATGCTTTGTATGTGGAAATGTAGGCAACTCGCTAAGCTATACAGGCACTTAGTAAGCGATGTTTTAAGGCAATCTGCCTTTCGTTTGTTACACATTGTGTATGGAGATGTAGGCAAGCTGCCTACAAAGCGGCCATCCCTTTCTAAAAAGAATTTACAGTTGTGGCTGGAGTTGTGAGCATTACTGCCTATAATGAGTATATTTATTTATCGATGTTGTTTGTAGCATATTTGCCGCTGGGAAATGTAGTTTTTGAATTCAAAAATTACTCACAGTCTTAGAGACATAAAATTTCTCACTTGTAGAGAACTTGGCAAAAGGTCAATTGTAGAGCTTATTGAATTATCGCGAAAATGATTTCTTTAATAATAAATTGCGTAGTAGCATACATATTTCTTTGTTTTAAAACATTAAAACGAGTTTATTTGTTAATGCTAATTCGCATTATATCTAAATTACTTACATGAAAAATATATTTAACATGACAAGTCTTTTAAGTCCTAGAGGAACAATTATTCTTTATACCTGCATTATTTTGTGTATACGTTATCTAAAAAACAATTGATATAAATATACAAGGACTTCCGTGATCTAACATAATAACATACAAAAGGATCAAAAGAATGACGCATAAATAAATTGTAATATGATCTTGAGATGCTCAGTTTCTTCAAAACTGAACAATAATATTCAGTTGAATAGCACAAATGCAAATAAAAGAATTGTTAATAAAAAAGGTTTACGCTTTCACAACATTTATGTAGGAGGTATCTTCGAATTGAATAAAAATCCTTTTGCAAATACATTGTGGAATGAGTAGTTTTGGTGTAAAAAAGAGGAAGTCTGTTTTGCTAAACTTCTGTTCACTTAACATTGTCAAGTATATTCTTTTATCTGCCGAATATAATAAATAGAATCACTTTGATATGAGAATGCTTTATTTGAACTTGAAGCTGTCTACAAATTTCGGTAAATTTTATATAAGACTACTAAGTGTATTGTTTTTGGCCTGCTAAAATAAATTAAGTTTTCCACACTGTTCTTATGTACATGTAAAGTTTGCGTAAAAGTATGATATTTGTATCAAAAGATTATCTTTTCTGCTAGTAGAGAGAGTCTAAAAACTTTCACGCCCACAATTTCAAGCCTTCACACACTCTTACGAAGTTTTGTTTCTTCACAAGCTTTCTCAATCTAGAATTTTTAATATTTGGTCATGTAAAACTTGCCACACTACTCGAATTTTACAAAATATTCTTTGAAAGATGTAGTTTTAAAGCAATTTTAGCTCTTGATCGTATGGGAGGTGCCACTCCTTATTGTTAAAATATACCAATTTTTACTTTGGTGCTTTTCCGAGCCATTCCTAGAATTCGCTTGAGATTTGGTTGCATTAAAGTAACTATTGATCACAGTATAGCGCTAGAAATTTCTGTATTGTTTGGCAAAATTTTCAGTCTAATGTTATCTGGATTCATTCTCATGTGAGATTTGATTGCATTATGTCAATGCCTCTCGTGGTATAGCGATATTGTTTGCATATCAGGTGCCACACCATCTGGTCTAATTTTTACTCAGAATTTTTCCAAACCATCGCTAGAATTTGTGTGAAACTTAATTGCGTTATCTTGAAGTACTTGCTCACTATAGCATTTAGAAATTTTTTCTTGTATGTCAGGTGCCACGCTCTCTTGTCAAAATGCCCCCAAGTATTTTTGTGACATTCCGTAGCATTATTTCAAATATGTAACTCTTTTCGTGTAGCGTTTTGAATATTATTTTATATGGGACGGTAAGCGCATCTTAAACTGATGTTCTTGCCAGTAAACCAAATTTCATTTAATTATCTCGTTTAGTTTTCCCATAATCATGATTTTTTTAACTGTAAAATAATACGTTCCAAGTGGAAACTATTCAAGCAAATTTTACCGTTTCTTGAGATTGTTAACAAATTTCATTATAAAACTCTTGCTATCAGAAAATGCCCTAAAACATATAATGTAATTATCCTCAGTGCTGAATCTAAGGGGCGACCAAGAGGGCGATTTTTAGTTTTCCATTTTTTTTTAAATGTGCGCTTATAGCGCAAATAATAATTTTTCCAAATATTTGAAAAGTTTCTGTTGATCAATATTTTTTGCCTTTTATGCTACATAGCATAATTTTTTCCCAAAATTAAATATTTCACACGATATTCAAGTCTGAGCTAAGAACAGTCTTATGTTTGCAATACCAGCAATATACCTCGTTTGAAAGATTTCTATTGTAGAATAATTTTGCTCATGCATAATAGTCAATAATTATATACCAGAGCCCCTGAGGGTTGAAGTATATAAAGCTGTTTACTTATTCTATGCAGCACATTTGTTATTTGGCATTTTATTGATATGCATATCATTTGAAAGGTTCTTTTCTGTACTTAATCTTTTCAAAGCAATAAAGAGCATGAGTCATCTCTAAAAGACCCACTGATTTAAATCTGAAACATTATTAATGCTTCAAATTTTGTTACTAAAAGAATGTTATAGACATCCAGAGAGCTGTCCTTTTACGATATAGCCCCTTATTCTTCACTCAAAAGCTTTTTTAGCTTCGATGAACACTATATACCATAGATATCTTTTGTAAGTTAATTTTTGTTACCATAAAATTATATTGTCAGTTTTGTGTGGGAGTCCATACAAGTCAAAATATGACATCTTCGTCTTTGAATAAGTTTTATAGCAAGTATGTACAAGCACAATTTCTGCTCTGTGGAGCCATAATAGAATACAGGCAGTATTCTTGCAAAATATTTGTTAAAATACTGAAAATACCCTGATGGCCTGCTTTTGACTTAACCCATTAACGCCGGCTCCTTTATTCGTGGACATGGAGGATTGAAACTTCGAGGAGGATGTCTTAGGAACACTCGTATTCCGCGCACAAAAAATTAGCGCCCTATCCCTACTTACAACCCATGTAGGGGGTGGTGCATTTCGCACCTGTCGGCGTTAGTGAGTACATTTTTACTAGCGGAAAGAGCGGTTATGAAATATGTGGATTATAAAAGAATGGATCAAGTCAAAGTTTAGATTAGATTTATTTGAAAAGTAGATAATAAATGCGAGTTGGAACATATTAATTCAGAGTTTTCGACAAAATATAGAAAAAAAGTCATAAATATTCACTAGGAAGCACGTTATATCTCTCTATATATATCTCTATATTGCTCTTGGCACAATAGTAGATGGTGTGGAAAACACAGGGGAAACAGCGGAAGCATTTCGTCTTCTTTTCACTGTTGTGGCCAATGTTATCCACTCCCAATTGTTTTTGAGAGGGTGTGTCTTAAGTTTTGGGACCATGATGATGTGCCACTACCACACTTTGCGCCAAGGAGTCAGTCACTATGTTGCGGAGTTCGAATTGGCCCATCTGCCTGAATTCCTTTTTAGAGCTATCCCTGTCAGACGATGAGTTTTTGCGCTGGTAATTGTGGATGGAACTATGTAGCTTCCAAGCATTGACCATGGCAGTATCGAGACTATTTGTTATCAATGGCCAATAATATTTTTAACCACGAACAGAAATCCAGTAATTGTTCATTGCATTGTCGAAAAGATCAATGCCTCGCTTTCGTTTGCTTTATTGATGAATGATGTCTGGCTCCACAACCATTACTATCTAACGTTGATTTCTTTTATAACGCCACACGCGATGTTTTGGTTCGACTTGCAGATGATTGGACAATGCCAATCAATGTCGTTCCAACGAATTGCTGACCATCAATTTTTAGGACGGTGTCTGAGCAAGAGCAAGTGCGACCACCCGTTGCTCCAAAGCATATTGATAGGGTATATTGTCGTCATTGTTGGCGTCCGGGTACTCAAAATGTGGAACCAAAAATCTCGGGCATACTTTCCAAGGCACCATCAGTATCGGTAGGCACAGAATATGTGGTCGTCTAAGACATCTACAATGTCCTTCAAATCGTCCACAGCATATGGCGGCGAATAAACTATAACAATAGCCAATACGTTCGACAATTGTCTTTGGTCTTTGCGGCTCAGTTTCCTCATCAAATTCATGAATTAAAAAGACTTCCATTCTCGAAATCACACGAAATACTTCGCCATAACTCTCCCCGAAAACAAAAACATTCACAATCACAATCGTTTGTACAATTACACCGACTGATGCACAAAAAACGCATAACGTACGCACGAGCAGCTGAAAAATTTTCCCTATTAAAAATGTACTCTCTAGCGCCGATGGGTGCGAAAACGCACAACATGTACCTGTGCATAAACGGCAACATGTAGAAACTTGAAATTATTATGAGATATACACAGGCACAATGGCTACCTATCCTCATCACTATAAATTCTCTAAATACTTTTTTTACTGTGTGGTTTCTATGTTAAAATGGTTATTTTTCACATGCCGGAAAACCTGCATCTGACGATGCAGATATCATTAAGTAGATGACGTCATATGACTTAACTGTCCAGGACGCATATGTTGTACCATCCATGTAATATCCACATCAAAAGACGGCTAAGCGATATCAACCATCTAACATTTCCTATGAGTTTCAATTACACCTCTGTTTTATGTTGCGTTTTCGCACCCATCGGCGTTAATGGGTTAAGCAGTAAATTATCCCCAAGTAATTGGGGTATTAAGACATATCTTTATTGTTCTACAAATAATAAGTTACTGGGAGAAACCTTTCAATTGGTACACATACATATCACTAGCATTGAATACATAATTGACAATTGCCAAATACCCAAATTAAGAACATATTTTTTGATTTCTGAGGACTCTGTTATACTCGTACATTTTATGATCATCATGCCTGATAAAAACTATTCCATAAGTGAAAACCTTTCAGACGAGGTATATATTGCTGGATTCTGAAGACACAACATTTGTTTTTACTTTCTTCGTATGAGACAATTTTTTAAATTTTGAATTTAGCTAATTATATCAACCGACATCGGGTTACCCGATATCTGCGGGAAGGCTTAGCAGCCCATGAACAATATGTAGTTACTTTCATAACAGTTTTACAATGGGCGCCAAAATGCCATCATCCAGCACTGATTTCCCTAACTGTTTCTTTGCCATTATTTTGCAGCATTCTTAGGAAATTATGCCAAAAAAAAAATTAAAAAGAAAATTTCAATTTCCTGCAAATCTTTGCAATGCGATGATTTTATTGATGATAAAATTGTTAATGTTGTTGTTGCTGTTAATGCTGCTGCTACTTCTATTGTTGTTTATTGTGCTTGATGAGCCTTTTGTCTGTACGATACCATTCAATTCCACTCAGCATCTTCAGGTCATGCGGTCGGTCATATCTGCATAAAAATTTCCGCAATCTACATTTTAATTTGCTTCATTCGATTGGCTTGTCTTTGAACAGTGACGGAGTAGAAGTTTGAGTCTTTTTTAAGTAAGGCTTCGCTGCTGCTATCATCCAACTCAGCGACGCCACTGCATTTTGCAAATGTTTGCAACTTTGATTTTTATTAACTTAATGATTGAAATCCATCATAAAGTTTTCTTTTCAACACCACATCAATACCACGTCTGAGAGATAGAGACATTCACTGCAAAAGAGGTCTTCTATCTATGAAAATTTTTTTACTTCTTATTATGGTCGTATTATTGATTTGCATGAAAAATTAACTGCAATCAGTTGTAAACTGTACGGCATCAAAGTTTTTTTTTTTTTTGTGTGATGTTCTTGGAAAACTTCTCTAGGTGAAAGAAGACTTTATGTGCTTGCTATTTGGCTTTCTATAAATTTTATTGGTAATGAATTAGCACCATGGTGATGATGAGTACATTATATTCTTAATGACTTTATACACAAAGTGAAAGCTGTAAAATTGTTTTTACAATTTTAAGTTTCTTAGTGAAACTCAATAGTATCTAATATACTCGTGCTAATTAATGGTTTTATTTTTCAAAAATTAAGGTCCGAAGTTCATAATTGTGCTCAAATTACATTTTGTGTGTTACATACTTTTTTTTTATTTTCCAGCTCATGTAAAAATTTACAACATTTGCGCATGCATTTTCATAACCAATAAAAAATTAATCACACTTGCCGCTTGCTACAAAAAGTGTTGCCAATATCAATTACATAATAAATGCTCGGCATGGTACTTAAAATAAAATAAAATTGCAAGAAGAACCTGTTGTCAGCTTACCAATGCTCACTTACATGGCAGAATCATTTAGAAATGTGGTTTGATCATAGTAATTATTTAATATTAGCCTGCCCAACATTGCTGCATGGCAGCGATACTCAAAGTAACGTTAAAAGAATTATTCCGCTGGCGCTTAGATGAACACTCGTACAGACAACATGATGGTTATCATTTGATAGAAAAATCATGAATATAGAAAAATATTATGTTGAGTCGATCTTCAATGAAGCAGAAAAGAACTTGATAAACCGCAATATAATCTAAGCTGGTATTATGAAATTTGTTGTACAATTTGATATCAATTGTTTTAGGTAAAAGCGGTTGTGATATATAAAGCATTTAGCATGTAACGAAGGAAATACTTCTTTAGTATTTAGCTGAAACTATCTGTTAGTTGTTAGGATGAGCAGTTAAAGGGATTTTTTAAATACATAAAATTAGATGCTCCACCACAATGTCAACCGTTTCCACTAAGTTTAATTATTGTAAGACCTTTGCTGTTCTAAAACCTTTTATTTATTTGACTGACAGTGCGTTCACGCTAACTACTTCTGATATTAGTTATTCAGCAGGCTTAACCAAGTCGTAATGAAGCAATTCCGAAAAAAGAAAAACAATTTTTTCCTCAAATGCATATCAAAATTTTTTAATTCCTACCTGGCCCCCGGCTTTGGCATGCAATTCCGTGCCTGGCTGTGTCAATACCGGTCACTTGGTAGCCCTGTTCCTCAGCGATTGCTTGAGTTTTCTTTCATTTAATGCCTTGTTGCTGATCATCAACTTAGAAAATCTATTAAATAGTGAAAATGCAACAGCTGTTTGGCTTTTTCTTCAGAACATCTGTTCTTTATCACAAGCGTTTTCGTTCTCACATTTTTATCTTACACTAACTTTCCACGCATATAATTAATTAAGTACGTCATAATGATACTATTAGGCATAAAGCCAGCAACATATTTTGATTTGGTATTTCAAAAGTCATGAAAAGTCACACACTAAATCAGCGGTGGGCATAGAAATCTAACAAAAGAGCAAAACAACAACATCAAGTAACAACAAACCAAATTTTTAATTTTTTTTTTTTACTTTCATTTCCAAATTTGTCATTGGCACAAAAAAAAAACCAAATTGCCCTTCTAACAAAAAAAAAAGCGACATTCGTCAAGACACAATGCAGCGACGTCATTTATGCTTTTGTGTTTTGTTTTTGTTTTCATTTGAATTCAAGTCAACGCTGTGCCTCGAAAGCGTTGAAACTCTGCGAATTTTTTTTCACTTGCTTGTGCGTCAAATAACGGTGAGGGCAATGAGAGCAAATAGAGCCGCTATGTGCCCATCACTGCACTAAACCATAAATGACTGCTGAACAATAAAAGTTCCTTCGGGCAGTCTACTGCGATCGGGCTGCATTATGATAAGTTTACAAAGAGGGTAATTTTTAAAAAGTTCAAATTTGTTATTTTTGCGGAGACTACTTTCAATAAAATTATCTATTTATAACAATTATTGCCTGAACATTTTCTCTCCTCCTTTTTGTTTCAAAAACGTGATAAATAGAGTTTTGTTAAAAGTTTCACCATTAACAACTTACTTTCTTCAAAGCCAGTGATGGGCACGTAGTGGCCCTATCCGCTTTTATTGCCTTCACCGTTATTCGACCCAGAAGCAAGCGAAAAAAAATTCGCAGAATTTTAAAGCTATCGAGGCACAGCGTTGACTTGAATTCAAATGAAAACAAAACCCAAAGGCATAAGCGACGGCGCCGCATTGTGTCTTGACTAATGTAACAATTGTTTTTGTTTGTAGTGCAAGTTGGTTTTTTTGTGCTTGTGGCGAATTTGGAAATGACAGCAAAAAAACTTTCAAATTTCGTTTGTTGTTGCTTCATGTTGTTGTTTAGCCCTTCTGTTAGATTTCGATGCCCACCACTGTTCTAAACTATTAATTTTTAGCTAAAATCTCACTGATTAAAAAGTTTTTAAAATTTATCAAAATAAAATGGGAAATTTTATTTTTATTGTAAGATTTTTATTTCGCTGACGTCACACAATTTTTTCGTCTAAAATAGTAATTTTCATCAAGAATTTCTGGGAATAAAAAGTTCTTAAAATTGCTGATAAGCACAAAAAATATGTTTTCTATTAATTTGTGAAGTCTTGGAAAAAAAATGTTAATATAAAAGAAATGTACGAGTTTAAGTCATGAAGATAATTTTCCGGCATACTGTACGTTAGGGAAGTGATAATTTGTTTAAAAAAGCGATGGCTTAAATACCAGTGGTGGCTCTTTTTCTTTAGAAGAAAACAAAAATCAAAGCAACAAACACAAGCCAATGATGGCATTTTCAGTACATTTGTTGCATTTTCAGTACATTTGGCCCTTTTTTGTACAATTTCGGTATATATTCAGTACATTTCGACTATTTCTAAGAACTAATTGAAATTTTTAATCGAACTTTACAGTCAATTGCAGTAACCAATATTCTTGTGAAATTTCACAAATCGGTTAATGCTTTATAAACAAACATGACAAAGACAACAAATGGAATGGATGGTTTAACAAAGCTATGCAGCAAACGAGAAATGACAATAAAATTACAACAGATGGCGCAATCGCATAATATAAATTGCACTTTGTACATGTCGTCCAGCACAACCTCCGTGGCTCAAGTGTTAGAGCGGCCGTCCACATATAATTCATGGAATGGTCGGGGGTTCGAATCACATTACAAATTAACCAAAACTGGTCTGATGAGGCTATGTATATACATATGAATATGTGTATATATGTGGTAATTGCCGAAACATATGTCACCAATTACCAGGTTAAATTGTTCCATTTGTTGTCTTTGTCATGTTTGTTTATAAAGCATTTACCGATTTGTGAAATTTCACAAGAATATTGGTTACTGCAATTGACTGTAAAGTTCGATTAAAAATTTCAATTAATTAATAACATTCAGTCGACTAAAAACAAATTAAAATTTCTATTTCTAAGAACGTAATTTTTTTTTTAGTAAATTAAGCTAATTTTTTTTTTTGATTTTGGTTTTTCTTTTTTGGTAAAAAAGTACAATTTTGTTTAAATTTTTGGAAGTAACTTTATTATGTTTCGAAATTCGACTAAGTACATTTTCACAAAATCAAAATCCTGCTACGCACATTAAATTTACGATGTGATTTTTTCTAATGATGTAATTGCTTTTGCTCTTACTTTCAAAACTTTGCACATCCGTGGCTTAAAACATAATTTTTTAATGAATTGATACACACATATTTATAAGCTTTAAAAAAGAAATATATCTGATATGAAATGCAAATAAGTATATACATAAGTCTTGCTATCAATAAGCAATTATGCCATATTTTTGGTTTTTTCAAACTACGAAAATCAGTATAGTTTTTGAACGAATATTTTCGCTTACCATAATTTTGGGAATACAATATTCTTTATACAGTAATGAGTCATCAATTATCTGAAAGAAATTATAGAAAACTGGTTAATTTGGATTTTCACACTAAGCAAATGAAGTGATTAGTTTTGGTACACCCTACATTTCATTGTAACTTATAATTTCCCAGAAACCTATCAGACAGAGCTTTCTTTGCCTTAATTTGCTTAATCATATGGTTGAATTTCTAATTTCTACATCCAATTTAAATGGTTTATCCATTAGAGATGCATATATTAACGTTATTAACATCATCGTTTCATACACTAAGAGAAAAGTATGTTTTCATACATATTGCAACAAGAAATAAATCATTATGAAAGTAGCATATATGCAAATACAGTCGTGGTTTAAAGTATTAGGCACCACTTTATACTTTCAATTCTTCTTATAACACTCAGAATATTAAAAAAATTATTATTTTCAATTTTCAGATAAAATATTTTGCTTAAAAAAATAATATATAGTTGACCCCTCTCCCTAACAGTTAGTTTTCTAAATATATCTTGGGAAATTTAACTCAACTCTCTTTTATACCCCAGCGGCAAATATGTTATAAACAACATCGATGAATAGCTATACTCATTATAGGCCACAACCGTAAATGCTTTTTACAAAATGATGTCCGCATTGTAGGCAGCTTGCCTACATCTCTATATACAATGTGCAACAAACAAAAGGCAGATTGCCTTAAAACATTGCTTACTAAGTGCCTGTATAGTTTACCTAGTTGCCTACATCTCCACATACAAAGTATGCAGCCGACAGTCAAGACCCCTTACATCTTCATATATCTACAAATAAGACAGCAAACAGACAGACTGTCTACACCTCCATATGCAATGCAGGCTGCCAGCAAGCAAACTACCTACAGCTCTGTATACAAAGCAGACAGCCATCAAGCAAATAAACAAAATATCAGAGTAACAATTTCATTTGTGAAACATACAACACAAAGGGTATGGCTTTTCATACATGAAAACTCAGAGTACTTCATCGATTTGCCGCTGGGACATTCATAAAATTGCTTCTTGTTTGAATAAATCTAAATATAGAAAAAGCTACAGAGGTGGATATTGCTTTTGACCACGATTGTATATATTATGTAGCTTAAATCGCTCACTCCCGAAGTGTTGCGATGCACTATAGCGTGAGATGGGATTATGGAAACATCTTTCGCAACCTCTTAATATTATTATATTTAGCAAGAAAAAATTGTGATTTATTATTTCATATAATTCAAAACTTTAAGGGTTTCCAGAAGAAAAAATCTAAGTTTCGAAAAAAAAATATTTGTCGGAATGTGATGATGTTTTATGAAAGCATAATTTTTTTGCATATATTGTAATTTTTAGTATTTAAAAAATGTAAAAGTTTTTTCTGGGATTGAATTTTCTCCAACAAGAAATCATTATCCATATGTATTAATATGTATTTCTCTAAATGTATGCGTGTTTGTAACATAATAGCAACATATTACGACTAATTAAAAATTGTTCCAACCATTTAATAATCAAATTTATGATAAACTTAATAACGCAACACCAACTGTGCATAGGCCAAATTCATGGTGAATTACACTACTGCACAAAAAAAAAAAAATTATTTGAGTATGTCTATGAGTTTACTTTCTTATCCCATTAAATCCCAAGCCAAAAATACTGGACCAAAATCGATGAAATTTCATCCAGAGGCTATATTTTGATTGTAAGTCTGAGCTTTGATTTTAAATTTGTTTACCTGTTCAGCTTTGGGCCCAGGTGGGTGGTCGCAGATCACAAGAGTAGTTAAAATTGAGAGAAACTTTGTTGATGTTAATGATAATAAACGTTCTTTTGATCACTTTAAATGACAATTGAACAATTTTGAAATTTCGATTAAAAATCGATTTTGCATTTAGAAACAATTTTAAACATTTTGTTTTTGATTTATGTGTCTTTTGTTAGTTTTTCATTTCTTTGGGTATATGTATATTAAGACTTTTATGATTTGTAAGAAATGTTTGCGAATAGCTGCTAGAATCACCCAAAATTACTCTGCCATCTCTTCTTTTTTGTTGAGCAGTGTTATATAGAATTCCAATAAATTTAGTTGACCAACGGTTATCGAAATGCAAAATATCACAAAGAATAAAAAAGACATTAAAGAACTAAATAAGGTGTCAATGCTTAGAAAGCAGCTGGATTCCAAGAAAAGAAGGTTTTAACAAAAGATACCGTCTAATAAAGACAAATAACCAGAAAAAAAACGTATCAATAAAAATTAAAGACTCTTTATATCATGTTAAAAACAAAAAAGAACAAACACATATTAACCTTAAATATTATTGGGAAAATTTTCAATGATAAATGCGCTGAACATTGGAACACACTTGGTGGTCGACCAAGACAATAGCGTTTGCACTCTTACAGAGACACTTAACGCTTAAGTGTTTTACTCGTGGAAAAGCCATGTTCGAGAGGCATGGAAATTCTAATTTGAAATGCGTAAATTTTCATAATAGAGGAATGTGGTAGAATGTTGGAAGAAAAGACTAGAATATTTTCTAGAAAACCAAACATAAGAGATTATAGGGAGGCGCTTCATGGTACATTGAAGAAACATATGTTTTACTTTAGAAAAAAGAAAATTCTTTACACAAAAGCAACTGCGTGTCATTTGTATCTACTCGACTTTTGTGGGAAAGGTCATGCACAACTTTAAGTTGAATGGCAATGTCGCGTTGTCCAAAAAAAAGGGTGCCTAAAATTTGAATACGAAGTGCTCATTAAATTTGTATTTTTGTGGGAAAACATGTGTACAATGTTGTTTGTGGAATAATTATTAAGTGGCATCCATTATTGTGTAGAGAAAGTTAAGAATAAAACGGAAAATTAATGAAAACATTCTGATATTTTAAAAAGTACATACAGATATTAATTTTAGCAAAAAGTTTTACAAAAAAGATATTGAAAAATATTATATTAATGAATATATTGCCAATATGTGATAAAACAGCTCATATGTCATTGTTAATCCGCAAAATTAATTACATGGCGTCCTCTTTAATAATACCAAGACAGACTCCTTTTTTTTTCTTCTGAATGATCATATGTAGTGAAAGTCGTTCAATTTCCGTAAGGAAAGAATGCCACAAAATCGCTGCTTACCAACAAAGTTGCCTCAAAAATTAATCAATTTTAATTGACCCACTGCGAACAATGGTCTGCGGCAACATCAACATGTCAAGTGGCGCAAAATTTAAGCGCGTTACCAAGGTTTTTTGTTACCACAACCCTTTTGCTTTCAACAAGTAAAAATCAACAACAAAAAGGAAATACGGCCAAGTTAAAGGTTAATTTACATTTTCTTTAAACTTGGTCATTTTTAAAAGTAACATATGGTACTGCAGAAAATAAAATATTCAATGTACAAAAAGGGAACACTTTCTATAAAATAAATGCGCCATATATTCTTGTGTTTACCCATATGTCGTTTTTGCTTTTTCCTGCACAAAAGTAAGTAATGAATGCCTTTTTATAGCGGGTGTACTAAATTACGTACGGTAACTTTTTTTTACGCAATATTATTGTATATCAATTTATATATTCCAATCGATCGTGTGGTTGCTGTACATATCCCTTTATCATAATAAATATTCCAATTAAATATTTTTCTTTGTTTTCATTCTCTAGATATATGTAGGTACCCTACTTACTGTCTTGCATTTTGGGTATATTTACTTTACGTATATTTAGAGACGGTGGAGATGAGTCAAAGGCGCTTATAGTAAGAAGTTAGTTGTATCTGGATATTAAAATTGCTTGGAGGGTCAAACGGACTTGGAAGGCTTTACAAAAGGAATACTTCCAGAGGTACGGTGTTGACTACGAGAATACTTATTCACCAGTTGCAATGCGGATAATTGAAGCTGTTGGTGTTGCGAAAAGATCTCACTTTCAACTGTTTGAGATTAAAGCACCAATTTCACATACTGAGGCATGTAAAATATTATTTATATGGACGTGTCTGATGACTTCAGAACTTGAGCTAATCAAGTCACTTTATGGAGTGAACAAAGCCCACGTTGTTGGAATGAAAAGGTCAACTCGAAATTGATTCATCTAGATTACTACAAGACTTTTGACTCCAAATAAGATTTTTAGAGTCAGTGCAATTTATGTTGTACTGTACGAGATGATTTGCTGATAAATGGAAGCCACCAATCTGAAATTGAGAGCTTGAACTGGCAATTATTGTCAATATTTCAAATGTCCCAATGTAGAGAGTTATAATATATTCTAGTTATCAAAGTTGAATACTATTGAAATAGAGTTATAAAATTTTTACAATTATCGAATATTAATAAAACTTTGGATGCATCTGGGCTTTTGCAACGAAGTAAATTCTCCAAAGGAATATGGAAAGAGAAAAGAAGTGAAAGTAATTGAGGATATTCCTGAAAACGCGAAAAAGCCTCGAAAACTGCGTAAACTGCGAAAACTGAGCACATTTTCGAGCTTCGAAAATAATTTGTATGATGACAAGTTTGCTCAACCCTCGAAAACTTTCGCGGCAAATTAGTTGAGCAAGTAGCCCCGAAAAGTCGGAAAGTGAATCAGTGTTGCCGAAACGGCATAAGTAAATTGTCGGAAAGTGAATCAGTGTTGCCGAAACGGCATAAGTAAATTATTTATAGTATTTTTTTTCAATAAATTGAATAAATTTATTGTTTTCACTAAGGGTATTCCTCTAAACGCGAAAAGTCGAAAAGCGCGAAAGTTTTCTAGCTTCTTTTCGGGAACACCCCTATCAATGCAAACGCGTAAATGATTGAGCAATGATAATATGACAGTTTGATTAGTGCTACCTTGCTGCAGTGTTTTAGTCAAACCTCCACTATTTCAGTTATGGCTGATTTTGTTGAAAAATAATATTGGGAATCGCTGGTTAGCCTCATGTGGTTGATTTTGTATATTCGGTTTTCAACAATGTCCCCAAGAATTCAATGATAGTTCCTTATGCAGATGCTGACTGAGTTTCAAATTTTAAGGACAGAAATTCAGCAAGTTTATGTACATATGTACTTCGTTTTTGGATGTTCTATAACAGCGAAGGCCAAAATACGACAAATGAGCAAACCCTAAGTCTTTACAACAAGCACGTCGTTTTTCTTAAGGAAAATAACAAAAACAACAAACACATGCACTCATCACTGCTACGCACATTTTTATCGATGCGCTGTTTTTATACACGCGTTATGAATATGCTTGTATTACTGCTTGCGAACAAGGAAACAACAATACGCACATTGAGGACAGCTGGTCTCGTTTCGTTTGCCCAGTGTATTTTTATTTTTACACTCATTTTGTTTTTGCTTGGTTCTTGGAATTGGTTTCTGCAGGATTTTATTTTTTTTTTTTGCTATCGAGACTGAATTCATGATAGGGATTTGTCTGTTGTTGTAATTGTAGTTTTTGTTGCTTTCGTTGTATGTAGCTCCTGCTTTCAAAATGTTTCCCATCTATGTTCTATATCATGGTCGAGTAAGAAACAGACAGTATTTTCTGAAGCTGCATCAGAAGGTTTTTGGTTTCGAGGAATTCTTTAAGGCTTAGAACCTGCAATCCAATTACTATACATGAAAACGAAGCGAGATGTATTGCATTGGCAAAAAACAAGGAGTCCAACCGTTCAAAACATATAGATGTTAAATATTACTTTATCAAATATTACGGAAACCAGGAAATTTGAAATTGAATATATGTTATATCAACAAAGAATCAAATTGCTAACATCCTTACAAAATCATAAGACAACTCAAGTTTTTTTTTAAGGGTGTCAGCAATTTAGTTGTTTGTTGATTAATATTCTATATATTCAATTAAAACTGCATCAAAACATGAACTTAATATACTAATGTACCATCTTCCCGCAATATTTTTTATTGTGGCTTTCTTTTATTTCGTGATTATTTTGTATGCTTACAATTTATCTTCGTAGCGCCTTCAATAGTTCATTATAACCAGCTACGATTATAACTTGTTACCTAACTTGTGCCTTCTTTTTTGGTTTATGAGTCACTTTACTTTAAGTTGGCAGTACCTTATGCATTCAACTATGTATTCAACCAATCAGCTGCCTATCCGTCTATCTATACGTCACGTATTCCTTTGGGTATAAATTATTTTGAGTTGTTCATAAACCTTTGCCGGGGTTTCTTGCTGTTACTACTCTGAATTTTCACTGCGTATAATGTGATGTATTCTGCGTTGCTTCCTCAAAAACTAAAAGTCAAAAATGGTTTGCTGTTGATGAGAATTTTTAACCATTTTTGTTCAATTTTCTTGATTCTGTCAACATGAGTGGTAGTGAATGTTGTCCATATATTGCGCAATATATGGAAGTGTACTAATGAGCACCGTAAACGGTAAGTTGATCAAACGTAAACAAATTTCACTTTGGATTGTAATGAAATTGAATGTTTTGATTAAATTGAAATTAAAAAAATATGCGGAAAGGAAGGACATAAATAATCGAAATATCTAGAAGGTAATTGAAATATGTTTAGAAGAGGAATAAAAAAAAATAACTATATTAGTGGTTTAAGAAATTGATGGCTTCAATAAATAGTCAAAATTAAAAAATAGAGTCGTATTTTTTGAGGGTAACAGATAATATAGGTGCCCTGATAAACTATTCCCAAAAATTTTAAGAATTTTATAAAATCAGCACAAAAGTATGTCAAATAAGTAAACCAAGTACAGGAAAATCCGCTTATAAAAAAGGATGGAAAAAGATAGCCAACTGATACATACGGAAACCCTTAAGTAATTCTGAATCATTTTGAAAAATAAATAAAGCAGCTATTTTTTTACATTAAAATGTGTGTTTTTAATTGCAACACTCGTACTAAGCAACGTTGTTTTAGAAATTACGTAACAGTCTTCAGGTTCACATTCTACGCTAACTTTGGCTCAAATTATTCCGAAAATTTTCACAATGTCCTTTGTCAAAAAATAGGCTTGGTAAAGATGGTCACTTTTGGAATCAGTGGATAAAAACCATCCAAAAAATTAATTCAGAACTTTACAGGTTCTTGTTTTGAAGAGCAGTGTAATCGTCTGTTTTGCGCGAAAGTTCATTTTTTTTAAGGAGGTAATACTTTTGGTGATTTTGTCTAACTCCAGGTTTTAACCTTTAAATTGTTTGATTTTTCAAGCGAGAGGCATATGAGAGTCAAGAGCTTTTATTTATCGTAATTTATTCCAGCTTACCAGCTGTGTTTTAGATATTAGTTAAAAGTTAATCTCAAAGATTTTGATATTTGAATAAAATTTTTCAGAATATCAATAAGCCTTTCCAGCATTTTACCGAATACGAGTATTGAATTATTCACGGATTTCGAAGTGTCAATTTAATTTTCTTTATCTACAACAAAGTCATGTGTTGATTTCACAGCTACTTAAATTTTACTGATACAAGTCCGATAACTTTTTGTTTTAATTCCCCTTGGAGAACTGTCATTTGTGTTGTTAAAATGACACGTATATCTGTCAGATTAAATGAAGTGATATCGAATGCTTTGAAAAGGTGACAAATTTGAAATTCGAATAGAATTATTTATTTAAACTTCATAAAGAAAACTAATAAAACGAAAATTAGTTGGATACCATGTTACTGTCTGTCAAACTGAAGATTTCTTTCCATTTTTGTTTAATATGAAATTTATTGTGTTTTTATTTCTTCTTTTTACACTTCAAGCCGAACTTTTTATTTTTTTTTGTTCTACTGAAAATGCCAAACCTTTTGCAGCAGCGATGGCAATGCATTTTGTTACCATTTATGGTGCCAATTAGCGTTCAAGTTGCTGATTTAAGCTCGCAAAGATGCTGTTGCTGACAATGCAATAACCCTTTCCATTTTGATTTTTTCAGCCGCAGCAATATATTCTTCATTTTCTCAAATGTGTTTCCTCTTTTTTGTGCTTCACAAAGAAATGCAAGTTATTCCATGAAATGTCACTACAATTGACAATTTCATGATTCTCTGAAACAAAAGAACTTGTTGCTGAGGGAAAAGCATTGCCAGTGTTCTTGAGAAGATTGTGTGCTAAATGCTATTTATGGAGGCGCAAATGAAATTGTTTATTCGTGTGGAGATAAATTGTTGACAGTTTTTAATGAGCGTAATTAGCGGAATTTTTGTTGTTATTACGCGCTATGCGTAGTGCATGCTAGTTATATATTTTTTGTTTTAAATGTTTTTTACCAAAAATACACTTAAAGCCTATACATATGTATGTAGCTCTTTATTCTTTGCGTTGCTCCATTTTGCAATATCTGTCAATTGTTTCAAACTGTTGCTGCATAATTGATTTTCTGTCAATTAGCGGTTATGTTTTTGCAGTAAAAAAAATGAGACACTTCCATATTTGGAAACACGAAATTAAGTTGGGGATTAATGTGTGCCCAATTTCAAGAAAATGACAGCGAAAGCAAAATTTATAACTGATAAAAAAAAAAAAGATTGGTCTTCTTTGGAACGCGCAGGAATTAAATCATTTTAGAGATTATTTCGAGCTTACGTTTTTGGAGATTAAGAATAAAAAACTTTATTCCATGTGAAAACTCACTGGCATATGCATTTATATGAAACTCTCTTAAATGCTTAATATAGACATATAATGAGCGGCCAACTGGCATTCGTCTTAGCGAATTGTATGTGGCTTTTCCTCTGCTAAACTGTTACCAACGGGTTCTTCCGTGAAATTCGTCCATGGAGTCCAGCTTCAACCAATCGACAAGCGACAGTTCGTTTGGATATTTGTGAATCGTATTGATCAATTATTTCGTATTGGATGTCTGCAACAGTCTTACGAGGATCCAATTTCGCCATGCGTACAATCTGGCGACGCTCTTACCCAGAAGTCTGACGAGGTCTCTTTTTGCGAGAAACATTTTTTGTTGTGTCATACTTATCGAAATGATATAGTGCACTAAATACTATCTTTTTGGAACAATTTAGCAGTGTTGCTATCGCCTGATATCTCAAGGTCGTCTTTGGAAGCTCAACAATTGACTTACGCATCGCCGATGTACAACTTTTGGCCACTACCCATGATTAAGGGTATGCTAATAAGGAAATTCTGTCAAAAAGTGTTCTTACAAGCAATGAAAATATCACAATAATGGTTTTGGAATCTTTTATCAAGTTTTTCTATAATTTTTTGCAAATTATTTTTTTGTTTCCAATTAGTTGACTAAGTCAAATCTGAGGTTTGAGCAGAAAATCTCTCGTAAAACTTTTTTTATGCTGTGAATTTGATTTCACCTTTGACCTTTTTATTAACCTTATATGTCCCACATTTATACTATGCATAAATTTTCTGCTACACATAGAAAACTAAATGAGAAAAACTACCAATAACACAACGAATGATTTCGTTTCCAATTAGTTGTCAACAGCTGTAGCCATCATGTTATTTATATAGATGTTGCAAAAGTCGTAAAATGGAGAAAATGTTGAGGAATGATGGAGAACTCGTTGAAAAATTTTGATAAAGTCGAAAAATATTGAAAAAATCGAAAATGTTGAAAAGCTCGAATAAAAAAGATCGAAAATTGGTAGAAAATTAATGATGAACTTGACCAGGGGCGTATCCTAATTCTTCATAGAGGTATTTGGTTCATTTTTATATGTGGAATAAAAGGATCTAAGGATCTTATATTGATTTTATTTTCTCGAAAAAAAACATCACATTTAAAAGGAGGAGTTTCTTTTTTCACATTGGCATTGTTTTAAATGTTCTTTTTCGAGCCCAAAAACTTTGCCGAATATGTAACCCAAGAAGGTTAACAAAAATTTAGTTGAATTTTTGTCAACAAAACTGTTACTATTATATCTGAAAAGAACAAATAATTTTATCTTCTTATCTTTTATGAAATATTTTTCATCTACTCTGCATAGTTTCCATCAGTTACAATAAATTTTAAAAGTCATTAGACCCACATCTCAGAACATTCCTCAAAATCATATTTGTAGAGCTTCTTAATTTCGGCATTAACTGCATTAATTATTTCCGGTGTATATCTGGGGAATATAATGCAGGGAAAATTTATTTACAACTAACAGCTCATTTAAATTATTAATTTTCCCAACAGTAAAGGTTGCTTGGTACCTCATCATGTTGTCTAGAATAGCTTTTTTCTGGGTTTGAAACAAATTTTTGAAATGCAACCTACGATCAGTTTCTAAAGGAAAATCTTTGCCCATTTAATTCAAATCGATAACTTTCTGGCTGAATTTTGCTATGTTATAAGTGGTATTTTCTGGGCCTCATACCTTTGATTGCTGTGCTAGCTAAGCTCTACCAATTTAACTACCGTTTAAAAATTCGTATGGAATTATTGGACAAATCTATGACCAAATTTCTTGAACCCATTGAACAGATTTCTTTGAGTATTCCAGACAATTTTGTTTTATTTGTTTCACAGCTGAAAGATTCATACATAGTTCATTGACAATCATTTCTGGGTTCTTGAATTTTTGCCAAGTTATGCTTCCATCCACTCCACATTTGTGTCAGCGGTCGAAGATTTCGAAATGTCTGCACGAAGTTCGTCATTCAAAGAAAAACTTACGGTCGAGAATCATCGGAATCATTTGTAAATCATAAACGCTGGCGCATCCGCTTCATATGCCTTTCGGAGTTCGTGAAACAATGACACTGGCTTGAGTTGATGTCAAGGTACGGAAGGAATAACAAATGGAATTTGGTAGAACTTATACTGAACTCACATCAGTATTTTCACGTTTCGATTTCCAGCAATTCTAAAAACATGCCGCCGTAGCACCCATAATTTAATTTGAAATTACCAATATAATATCACAAGATTATTACAAATTGTTTTTCAGCATTGAATTTTTCAAGAACTCATAAAATATCACTGATTAAGTGGATTTTTGTCAGATCATTCATATACAACATATCCACCCAATCCTTATTTTGAATGATATGCCGTTCTGCTGTGTATTTTTTTAATAAAACTTTTCTGCAGTCTTTTGCATTTTTGAAATTATTAATTTTTTCTTTATTCTGCAATATGCACCATAAAATTAACTACCTGCAGAAATTTGAAAGAAAAATGCTCCCATTGAAATTACAAAAAAATGATTAAAGGCCGCAGCTAAGTCACAACTTAAGCAGCGTGGTCACATGTCGATAAATTTGTAAAAACCCTGAGGGCAGTAAACAAACCTACATTAAACTCGTTAAAAAGGGGACGAAACTGCAAGTATGTAGAAACCTTTTTTGAAAATTTATGACACTTGCGCGCACAAACGTACGCTTAGTACTCTTACTTGTGTGTGCACTGCGCGTGCGCAGCGTTGCTGAAAGGTCTTCATTTGCAAGACGCACTCGAACGCAACTTGACTGCTTCAATTGTTGCTACCACCAGTTAACATAAAAGAAAGATATTTTTAGAGTTGAGCCCGAGTATCGCAAAATCCTCTTAAAAATACATTTCATTAAAGCTCGCAGGTATTTCAATATTTTGATTAGCAATCAAGCACGTTGTTGGCCTTGTTTTTCAGCTCCTTGCTATAAGAAAATTTGTTTCAACATACAGTGTAAGCAAGTCATAGTATGTCCTTACTTATCGGTACAACTTTTGGTTAACTTACTCGTTTGTTTAGTACGACTAGTAGTCTGGTCTACGCTTCACTTATAACGTTGCGTTGAAGTGGCTTTTAAGTCGCTGCTATTAAGTGGTGGCACAACACAACGTTACCACTTAAAATCCAAATGGCTACTTACAACCTTTAGAACAATGACGCCAACGCAAATTACGAGTATGTTTGCCTACCTACCTATGTATGCATATACTAAGGATTCCTTGAAAACATGGCTACTGCATGGCTATTAATTTTACTTAGTTTGCTTGCCCTTTAGCGCTGCTGCCAATAGCTAATAAGGTATTGTATTGTCCGGCATTGGTATTTTGCATAAATGTCGGCATTTGTGAAAGGAGGCTTTCGGCAATTTGTACTGCACTCATTAACAACCTATTTTAATGTATATGTTATCGGCTATTAGGGAATGTAGTAATTTAAGCCAGAAGCTGGTTGATTTTTTATATATTTTTCTGTTTCAAAATTCACAAGAAACCACTTCACGTTTTATGGAAAAATTGAGACCCTTTTATATAATGGTTCTGTCATCGTTAGTAATTTATAATATAAGACAAATGGCAGTTGGTCGATACAGAGCTTAATTTCTACTGAATTTGAGTCAGTCTAGAGCCTCGAAATTGTTATATCTGTCAAGAACAAAAATTGTCTAAGGATCGAAGCATATTATTCTGATAGAGCAGAGTTTCATACTCGTATATGGTGTAGAGCAGTGGTGGGCATGGATATCTGACAAAAGGGCGAAACAACAACATCAAGTAACAACAACGAAATTTTATAGTTTTTTTTTTTTTAATTTTATTTTCAAATTCGCCAACAGCACAAAAAAAAAAAAAAAATTGCATTACAAACAAAAGCAATTGCTACATTCGTCAATACACAATGCGGTGCAGCGCTAATCCCTTTGTGTGTTGTTTTTGTTTTCATTTGAACACTTACTCAACGCTGTGCCTCGATAGCGTTGAAATTCTGCAAATTTTTTTTTTCGCTTGCTTGTGCGTCGAATAACGATTTGGGCAATGAGGGCTGAAAGGAACACTACGTGCCCACCACTGGTGTAGAGTTCTGTTCTCACATGTCAAGGAAATTAAATATTTTTTAATCGAATAATCGCCAGGAATGAAATACGGGCTGTCTGCAACAATGTAAATCGCAATAAATCATGTATTAAAAGAGCTGAATCGGCTCAAAGCAGTTTGATAGTTGATATTCATAAAAAAACTGATGATATCTATTTGGCGGGATTTTAGTAGAAATGTTTTTTTTTTGTGCTTTTACCGAACATTACCGCGATCAATTTTGAAGTGTATTGTCATCAAAGGCTACAATTGTTCAATAGAAAAGGTATAGGATTCTACCAAGATAATGCATGACCTCATACAAGTTTGGCAACTCACCAAAAGATTACAGCTTGGATGGATTGTACTACCAAATCCATAATAATATCCAGACCTGGCACCTTCAGATAACTACTTGCTTTGATCTCTGCAATTTTTTTTGGGTTGCGAAGCCTTTGCTTCAAATAGGGGCGCCAAAAATTACTTGCATTAGTTTTTTGTCGGTAAAGATCAGAAGTCTTATGAAAGTGGAATCATGATACTGCCAGAAAGATGGCAAAAGGTATTACTCCAAAATGGTGAATATATAATTCAATAAAATATTTATACACTATTAAAAATCCTTTATAATTTTTACAAAAAAGAAAAATCAAATTATTTATTTTGATCCACCCTAAATATTTTTTTTGCTCCAATGGATAAGAAAAGGTTGAAAATGGCTTTTGGACATCACTTAGGACGGCTCCGGACCTTGAAAAGTATCGAAAGGGTCAAAAACGGTGCTTTACAGGATCCGGAACTACCCTACGAGATGTCCAAAATCCTTTTTCGAGCTTTCCCTATCGATTGGAGCAAACAAATTTTTTCGAAAATGGGTCAAAAAAAGTCCTTTGCAAGGTCCGGAGCCACCCTAATGATGACCAACATCCATTTTTGACCTCTTACCATCGATTGGTGCAAAAAAAAATTCGAAAATATAGTCAAATCGGACACCCTTGTGAACCGATGACCACCTCTGGTGATGTCATAAAAACCATCTCCCCATCGATTGGTGGAAAAAGATTCACAAAAATGGGAAACTCTTGTACACTTTTTTTCAAAACAACGTAAAAAAATATTTTTTTTTGCAAATTAATAGTTATTGACAATGGATAAACAATTCCTTATGCATAATAGTTATGACTTAACGTAAAAAAGAATCCAATGAAAAATAATAGTTATTGACAACTAATAAAGTATTTCTTATGCATAATAGTTATGACTCAACGTAAAAAAGAATCCATTGAAAAATAATAATTATCAACTATTAATATAATATTTCTTATCCATAATAATTATAAACCAATTTTTATGACAAACAACTTATAATAGATAGTTATGTCCCCGATTAGAACTGTAACGCAGGAGTATGTCGATACAAGAAAGAACTGTACAAAATTGGGTGGCATTCAAGAAGTAAGCGTATCATATTTTTTAAAGTTAAGTTCGCAATTGATACATAATGGTGCATGAGCTTTAAAGTACATTGAAGGTGAATACCTAGAGCGCCGATCAACAAAGTATTTAGAGGTACGAACATTTCGTACTAAATATCTCAACCACTCCCATATTCTCTTTTGTTAGGTAAGTGAGTATTTTCTTCACTTGGCTGTGGAATTTTTTCAAACCTCATAACATATTTTGCATCACTGATCTTATCCCAATCAATATTTTCATTCTTTATGTTATATTCGAATTTTTTATTTTATTGTATTGATAAAATATTTTGTAGAAGCTTAAGTTGCATAAATTTGACCTACTAAACGTCATTTAGATGACGCCAATTTTGCGCACCTTTTTCAGCGTTGTTGTTTTTGTTTTGCTTTATATCAGTTCACCGAAGCTGTCGCCATTACTTCGCAACATTGACTCGTCACGCAACATCACATCTCGCACGATATGGCATCACAATGCGCGCACAATAGCTTGGAGCAAGAACAAAGATTGTCTCATCTTCTGGGTGCGTTTAGCATCGATATTATTGGTGTCGGTGGTTTTACAAATTGATGATTTTAAGCATGGCTAATCATATATATTTCTTCAAAGTTTAAGTTTAAATAAAATCGTTTAAAATTAGAGCAATTTCGATGCATTAAGCAACACTTAAAATATTAGTCGGTAATAATGATGATGACAGTTCTTTGAAAGACAGAAAATTTTATTTTTAGAAGAAGCAGCTTGGGCAGAAATGATTATCGTAGAATGGCTAGCCGACGTGGTTATGTCTGCAAAAAGTAAAATCGTCTTCGAAAAAAAAGATCAGTTCTTTAAAAAGTAGAAGATTATGGTAAAATATAAAACGAGTTGTTAAAACATCAAAGATTAGTTCAAGAAGAATATGCTTCCGTCGTTTTCTACGATCCAGAAAGCATGAATATGAATATCGAAAACATTATAACACAGTGAGAAGAAATACAAGAAAAAGTAGCGTTGAAACCCAAGCTACTTGGTGCTGTAGATAGATGTGCTCACACCAAATAGCAATAACGCTGGGAAGAGCAATTTCTTAGTCCAAATATCCTCAAAAGCGGAAGAGCATTTAATCCTTAGTCAACTCAAAGCTAAAATGCTTAAGCAAAAGATAAATAAATAAATCAGGAAATCTTTCACAAGTTTACATAAGGTCATAGCAAAAAATTTGCATAAGCAAAATCTGGGCTAACAATGTGAACCAAAACAGCGGAGCATAAAAAAAGTCCCTATAAGGAACTTGAAAGTAAGGAAGATGAAAAATCAAAGAAAATCAAATTAAATTGGCAATTGTCTTGACATTACCAAATGCTACCCAAAACAAAAGAAAACAGTAATAACATGAACTTGGTCAAGTCAAAAAAAAAAAAAAAATAGCAGCTGATACGCCATATGATCTTGAAAGGTAATAGGAAATTTGAAAATGAGGTCTTCTTGCAAAAAACAAAGGAAGAACAAAAAACAAAAGTTAATCCCTATTAACTGGTTCAAGAAGCCGCAGCAGCATAATTCCGTACGTATATACAACAAATTGACATCACGATCTCGCTTGGGATGAGAATTCCAATCCAATGATCGTGTGGTAAAATATGTAGTAAAGTAAACGTCCCATTGTGCGATGTGCTTAAGTGGGGAACTCTGCTTTTGTGCGCTACTAACTTATGTTTCACTACGATATTTGCGATCACTTTTGCCATGTAAAACACAATAAAGTGATAGTCAGCAGCCTTGTTTCCAGAAAAACTTTTTTCCAAACACAAGCTTGCTTTCTGGCGGCAGCCTGTATGCCTCCTTGTGTGCAACGTTGCGATTTGCAACTAACTGTGAATGCACAACCAATATGGTAAAATCAAAAAAAGGGCTGAAAGCATAAGGGGAAATGAAAATTTGCATGCAATTTGTTGTTTCCACAGCTACTGCAGATTTTTATCAGAGCTTGTTGACTGACTGTGTGAGAAGTCAACGCGCCATTGTTGACTGCCATACTAGTGCTACTGGTGGGATTAGTAACACCCGCTGTTTGGTGCAGTTGCCAATTTTTTCACTTATTTCTCTGGCTACCAACCTTTTCGATCACTGCAAATTGACATTGGACGCCACTTTGTCTTAAATTTACATAACTGATCGCGTAGGGTTTAACTTTTTGTTTTGATATTTGACATTGATATCAAAAATATCAGTTGCGGTTAAAGACCTCTTCGCTTTGGCTCATGGGATTGTAACATAATCCTTTTGACCGTGAAGTGCATTGGAGTAGCAATTTAGTTAGTCGAGCTTTCAAGAATAATTTTATGTAAATATTCTTAACATAGCATATAGGATTCAAAATTATTGAATGTAATGCTTGTTGTGATCAAAGGATATAGTAGATTATTTTTTTTTCTTTTTATTTTCGAACTCCAAAACTTAATTTATGTTTCCGAATCACTGGAGTTTCTATGTTTCTGCAGTGCGTCAAGTGATACATGCAGGCGCTTCAGTAAAGGAGCAAGTGGTATAACGAAACTTTCGCCGGTTGTTGGGACGTTGATGTTCGAGTCTCGATTAAAAAAAACATATGCTTATGCAAGTTTGTTCTATCCAATTCCAATTCACTTCCTTATCATTTCCTTAGTTTGTTCTCTCTAATTCCAATTCACTTCCTTATCGTTCTTGATGACATTTTAGATATAACCCTGTATGATGCCGGAACAGCAATTCCTTGGAACTGTAACGAAAAATTAGATGATCTCGATTACGCAGATTGTATCTACCTTTTAGCATCAAGGCAATCAGACATGCCAAATAAATTCTTGGTTTTGGAGTTCGAAAAGACCGGAATGACATCATATTTAAAGTTGGCAACAATGACATCGAAAATGCCGAGAGCTTAACGTACATGGTAAGCATCATTTCAATACTTTCACATCACTATAATTCTTCGCTTATTTCCATTAAGATGAAAGTCCGCATTTTTGACTACAATGTGAAATCAGTTTTACTAAATGGATTCGAGACATGGCGTGCCACCGAACATATGACGAACAATGTATAAGTATTTGTCAACAAATGCTTGCTTCGCATCTTAAAAGTAGGGTGGCTTAATGCCATCTCAAACGCTGACTTACACCAAAAATGCAACCAGATGCCTGTAGCAAATGAGATCAAGCTACGTAAATGGTGCTGGATTGGACACACTCTTGAGTGAAATCCACAAGGTAGTAGAGCACATGGCAGGCCAAAAGCCACGTGGAAGAGGACGTTGGAAAAGGAAACTCGAGATTCGATGTATGAACACCAAAAAAATTACATAAAACAAAGATTACTAGATTCGTCAATTGCTAAATGAAATCACCAGTGACCTTAGTAAGAATTTTTAAGCCTGATATGTTTCCCATTTCGCTCAAACCTGTTGATAACCCAAGCAACAAGTGAATGGACTCGACATCCCTGTAAACGTTATCACCCCTATCATGAATATCCAGAGGAAAAAGATTCTCTCGGATTGTTTTTTCTCGAGAGGAGTATTTTGCGATCTATGATAATTGAGAAATGGAAAACTTCATATCTAGTCAGTGCTGCCAAATTATTTCCAATTACTTCCAATCAGTCCAAAATCACAGTTGGATTTTTCATATTTGACCTTAGCTTATCAGTAATTTTGCATATTTGACATAAGCTTATCTGTCAGCTGAACAATTTTATAAATAAAAGTGAAATGCTAGCTTGATAGTTTGCCATCTACTCCTTTCCATGAAGAATTTTACTGTATCCGAATTGGATTCCATGTACTGGACCAATATCAGTAATTGCTCTTTGTTTGTGTTGCTAGATCTTGTAAATATGTTAAAAAGATGTTTTTATCAAACAAAATTACAAAATATTGCTAACATTGACTCTTTTCTCATTAATTTCCTTGCTACAAAGTTAGGGAAAAAAATTTGCGTGAAACGTCAAAAAGTGTTCCCCAAAAAAGTATTGCCGATAATCTCATTTTCCAGCGAATTTTTTCTCATTCCCCAAAAATCTCCCACGATCGCAAAACAGGAGATTGGAAAAAAAGTCCGAAGGAATGTTTATTCATGATAGGGGTGTATATATTTCGCAGTCAAAACTCTGTTCACCTCACTATGAACTTCGAACAAGTATCCTTCACTGTTGGCTTACTTCGGTGTTGTCTTTGTCAGTCACTTGAAAACTTACACTGTTACTGGCTTCATGGTTCATTACCTACGTTGTTGACTTTGTTGAATCTGCTGTTAACTTCCTTGGTCACTACATCAATGATTTCAATGCTAACCTTGCGGTTGTCTCTATTGACTACTTCACTTTTGATTTTGTCGACTTTTATGGATGACTAATCAAGAAAGAGTACATACGCTGGCGTTAGCTAATCTGTGGATCTTTCTAAAAGGATAACTGAGTCCCCTGTTGGTTGATTTGATTTGAATAGCTTTCAGCTTTGTTCGGATTCCATGCCAAGACCTTTTTGTACTGAATCTCCGGGCTCCCAATTCGGTTGATATTTAGTCAGTATGGGGATATTCATCACTTTGTTTCGCCATTTCACTTTATAATAATTTCATTAACATAGTGACATATTAACTCTGTCTGCTCTATCAGTTTCATACTTTGTCTTACTTAATTTGTGGCAAAAATCAACTCTATTTACATGATTGACATGACCTTACTTCATTAAATTTTTAAATCCAACGACCCTATGATTAACTATTTTACAATTTCTGTTATTTCCTTAAAATATATTTACCTCCAAAGAGAACAGCAGTTCTTTTTTATATAGAAAAATCCCTTCAAAGCTTAAAACTTATCTTATTAGACCGATCTTAAAACTGCAATTAACAATTAAAAAAAGTCCCATTGGAAGCCAAAAAATTCCATTACATAGTTTTCAGCAGAAACCACATAGTACCAACTCCACTACCGCTATATAAGGAAGCAGAATTCGAGTATATCAAAAACCGATCTAAACTATTTGGCTATCGTTTGCCAGCCGACCAGTTAGGCAGAAAATCAGCCAGCCAGCTAACCGCCTTCAGAAACTAACTCTACCAGCATCGGTGTTCAAAGTTATGCGCTGAACGTGCTGTTTTAACAGAAATTGCCGCCACCGACGCCACCGCCTCACGAGCGGAATTTAAATTATGCCCAATTAAGGAGAGCAGCTTCTAAGTAGTGAAAAAATTGAAACCAAGAAAAACTTGAAATCAAATCAAGTCAACACAGGAGGAGGAGCAGGAGGATAACACAACGAGTTGTTGTGGTGGTAGTTGAAAAATTGATTTAGATCGCTACTGTAAATCGTGTGGTCAGTCATTGATTTGAAGTTGATGCAACATTTTTTGTTGCTGATCGATCATGCGTTGACAAGCGACAACTTCTTTGATTTTGACATTTGAGAGAGCGCCAACAATGATATGTTTTGCGAAAGTCTTAGGAGAGCAAGCAACTGACAGTAAAGTTCCCAAGGGTATTTGCTGTAAGATGAGACAATTTGTGCTGATTTGTTTTGTGGCAATGGTAAACTTCCGCATTTTGCGCTTATGAAAAATATCAGTGTTAGCGGTAGAGGATTAGGTAATTTGGATAGATGGCTTAGAACCAGGTTGCAAGAACTACAATTGAGAATTAGGTAGAGATCAAGGCAAAGCTTACTGATTTGGTATTAGATCAGTTTTTATGCGGAAGTCTCAATTCGAGCCATTGCAAATCCTTTGCAGTCAACGCATAATCAGGTGCGCTGAGTGGCCTGGTAAGAAGTTTCAACGTTTTATTAGAATAAGTGTTCTTGAGTCAAGTAAGAGTTGCAGTCAGTATAAAAATCCACTCACTTAGACCAAATAATGATTCATTGTGATACTATTGCATATATAGCTAAACCCTTTCTTTAAATCAACCAGATTTTTTTATGAAACTAAGCAGCTGACTTATGGTATATTTACATCCCTATGGTCATCAAAATAGAATGAGCCAAGTATTTTCATTGTTTCGTAGCAAATTTTCATGTGTTTCTCCTATCCAACTATTCTACAACTTTTACTGAAGTCAAAAGACTGAATTAATGATCTTTTTGCTAAGATCGGTCAGATTTGCCTTATTATACATGTTAACTTTAGTGTTTAGCGTTTATTATCATTTTTCTAAGATATAACATAGGGTTTTTACAGCATTCTGTAATGAATGCCAACATCATCTTTATCCCGAAGAATTTCTGTAGAAATCTTTTAAATAGCACATCATCAGCTTTACTTTCACCACCAATGTCTCTATGCTCAGAAATACATTTTCTCAGTTTATGCAATATGCATTGCCTGGGACTGAATGAAGTATAGGTCATAGGCCAATAATGAACCTGGAAGATCTCGAGATAAAATTGAGAGCACAAGACTCTTGCACTCCTCAGTCTTTGCAGTTTAATCTCATCTGGTTGTTTATCAAAGTCACCTCAAATTAATACCATGCCATTTTGTTCTATTAGCCAAAAGTTTTTGGATATCTTTGAACGACAGGACATGGCATTAGACTTACTAAGTTTTAACTATTTCGAAATAACCCGCCGCGCTACAATTTGAACGATGTAGAAAATTCGAGTTATCTGATGACTGATTTGGGCCTTGTTGAAATACCAGAAATGTAACCGAAATTCGTGCAGATAAAGAAAATGCATTCAAGAAGTGTCATGAATAATCGGCTTACGTTCCTATAAGTAAAAATATCTTTGAAAATCTAATACATATCTTAATGCCATTGATGGCATTTCCTGTACATTTGTACTTTTTTCAGTACATTTGCGTCGTGAAAAATCGTAGTCAGTACATTCGACAAGTTTTCAGTACATTCGGAGCATTTTGCGTATTTTTTTTTTTTGTTAAGAAGTTATAATTTTGCTTGAATTTTCGGCATTTTAGGTGATCTTAGGTCATCTTAGTCAACAGCTTAAATGGCGAAAGAGATGGAAAAAAGGAACCAAAGTATTTCCACGAGACAAGTTCTTCAAGCGATCGAGAGAGATGCTTCGCAAAAACGAGTTCCCAATTTGGTGATTTATGAAAAGAAAACATTCTGCATCGAACAGTTTGTCAACAAACAATATGGTCGGGTATGACAAAAGAGAATTTTCAGTGACCATTTAGATGAATTATAAGTCACTTGGAGGCAAGGGGTTGACCAAGTTATGATATTGGCGGCACTTAACTAAAATAATAAGTCTCCACTAGTTTTCCTATCGATGGGCTACAATAAGGTAAAAAAAAATCAACAAATTTATAGAGAAAAGTGTTGAAGCCTGGCTTGCTACGACAGAACTCCGTTCGAAAAGCTGAACATCCCAGTAGGACTTGGTTCCGTCATATAAAGCCAGAGGAACGTAAAAATAGATTGAAGAAAACGTTACATCGTTCATAACGCGCGAACTTTGAACGTCGTCCTCTCCTAACCTAAACCCGATGGTTTATTGCGTTTGGGGAATGTCATGTATCAAAAATTGCCACTTAAGAAAGATATTTCCAAAATATCATACGAGTATCGTGTTAGTCGTTCGATATGTGTATCAAGGCTGTAGTTAAGACCAAGGGTGGGTAAGTTCCAGATGAATAGTGAAAAACAAACTTTGAATATTATTTCTTCACGTAAGTAAAACGAAAATAAAATTAAGTAAGAAATTACTGATTCTTATCATTTCAGAAATATATAATTTTTTTACCCAAGAGGGTAAAATTTCCATAAAATAAGAGTGGTAAAACGTTAATCACTCCTTGAAGAAGATGGCCACCATTGAAGAAGATCAGAAAACTATTTCCATGAGAAGGAGTACAATAAGCATTGGAGTATATTTTTGATAATAATCCAAAAATTATCTTCCGTATTTATTTCTTTTGTTTATTTATTACTTAATAGTTTAATTTATTAATTTCTTTAATTCACAAAGCTCTATGTTTGAGACTGCCCTAAGTATATTGAGAAATGGATTTCATTAATGCTTTTTCAAGCACTAGATGTTGAAGAAATACTCCACTATCACTGCACCTCTTCATCGATGCATAGGAGTATCTAATTATTTAAAATTCGTTCAGTGTGCACACCAGTTGGTCAGTGATTGAGATTTACTGAAATGAGTCGAAACTTTTTTGTGTGATATCTGTTTATGAGAAACTTCTATTTTGCCAGATTGCAAGTGATATAATGAAGTTATTTTTAATTTCTAGTGCAAAATTGTACTTAATTTCGCCCGTTGAACAGCAATTATCATCAATTCCCAAACTTTTAGAGATCATCGCTTATAGTCCTTGGCAATGTTGGTAGTCTTACTTAAATTTCTGTAAAATACAGATTGCAACAAAACACACCTGGTAAGCCAGGCCGAATTTTCCGTTAACGTAGGAGCATAATTTAATAAAGATTTTAAAATTACATTTGGGATTAAAGTAAGCCATTAGCCAACTATTATTGTATATAAATAAAATTGGTTTCTGATTGCATTGCAAATCAGAGGTCGATAACTTGAGCAACAAATTTCATCACTGTATTGTGTATAATTAAAGTTCACAAAAATAAAATCCATCGGTTGTATAAGCTCTGCCAACAAAAAACAATGTTACAGATTTGAGAAATTCATATTTTTGTAACTGCTAGGATCAAAGAAGGAAAGGATACCGATCATTTGTTTCAAATGCCAGGCGATCGCTTACAATCTAGATAGCTAATAACCATAACATTTTATGGAACGGTAACATGATAACTAACAGTAATACTAACTATAATTGATTATAATCAATTCGATAAGCTCTTCAAAAACTTGTATTAAGAAACACCGAACAATACCTTTATATAATTGGAGATGCTTCTTCTCCGCACCTTCACATTTCGTAGAACCATTTTAGTTCACAATCAGTGCACACGCACATTACTGTGACAATTTAACTGTGACACTTTTGACAATAAATTCACTTTATCTAAAACGGGCGTAAAAAACGAATTAGCTTTTTTATTCTTTGCTGGCATGAGGAGTTTCTTTTATCTAAAATTAACACAGGCGCCGCCATAAATTTTATATCATGGTAGCACCCAACAACTTCTTTTTTATTGTGTGTTTTTAATTTGATTTTTTTTTTTCTTTTTTTGTCAGAGTTATGAGTCTTAATTTCGACTGGTTTCGTTTGTGACAACTCAAGCGAAAATTAACGGTAACAGTAGAAAACTGACCGCAGCCAACAGCAGCTCTAGTAAATTTTGTGCCTTGAACGCACGCGTGCGGTAGAGAGACGGACATTGGCAGCAACGGGTAAAGGTTTCAGCATATGCCAAACTACAAAGTTAAACATAATAATGACAGTGCGTGACAGACAGGTTTTATTTTCAACTCAAATTTCTATAGCGTTAATAATTTGATGGCGCTTATCCTTCGTTTCGTGGCATAATTCAGCTAGCGGCTGGGGTAAAATTGTAACTTCATTATTTTTGTATGAAAATTCTCACTGTTGGTATATGTATTTTTAAATCGAATAGTGGTAAAATTAAGTATCTATAATTTGTTTGCATCATGCTGCTTTTTAAGTAAAATTATGGAAAATCCCTCTTTTAAACAGCATGAATGACGGAGAAGTTGAAATGGTATGTGTATTTTTTATCTATTTGCAGATGCAGTAGAAGCAGATTTATTTAAACTTTTAGTTATATATGTCAACGAGTTAGCGGTCCTTCCATCTGTCTCTGGCGTTGAACTATATGATAGGCATTCCCTTAAAATCGATTCAAGCAACGCTTCTATTGTGTTTCCTGGATTTTGCAGCATAGGTGGGTGGATTCTATTAAATCACGATAGTTTAGAGAACTTCAACGACTTCATAGCTCACATTATATGTATTTTCTTTTGCAATGATCCTAGGAGTATGTATTTGTTTGGCCCATAATGCTGAGATTACTGCGGAAACTATTCTAACCAGATGAATTGAATTATTTTGCAGCAAGTGGCACATCAAATGAAAGGTAAATAATCGAACAATAAAAGAATAAGAACATTTTAATTTTTTTTTTTAAAGACAGATGGTACATCTAAGCCGGACCGCTATGCAATCGTATAATGTAGAAAAAATGTTGACAAGATCCAAAAATGTTGAATGGGCGCAAAAAGTCGACAAGCTGGTCAAAATGTTGAGGAATATAGAAAAATATTGAAATAGTCGATTAAAGCTAAAAATGTTCGAACTCTATCTAAAGAGTCGGTAAGATTTTAAGATGCGATCTAGTATGAGATATTTTTTCAGTCAGTTCACTGTAATCAAAATTTTTTTTCAAGTCTGTCAAAAAACTTATTGGCACTTCAGTATTTTCTCACGAAATCAGTCATACTGCTTACTTTTGGTATACTCAAATTTTGCAAAGGAAATCTTGCAAAATACGCATCTTATTGCAAATGATTTTATTAAATTTTGTCAAGACTTTTTGTCAGCAATAAATAATGATTTAAGGTGAGCCCTCACACAATGTATTATAATCAACAAGCAATCATTTTTCTATTTAAAATGTGGTATGGCAAGAAAATGCCAGCCAATATCTCGATGCTATCTAACTATCGTATAGTGTGGGTATTTTTAATTATTGACTAACGTTGTGGCAAGACAGCATAGTGGGCTATACCAAACGCCAATGGCTTATCATACTGGTTTGTGTATGAACTGCAGACAATTATTTCAATTCACAATGATCATTCGCAAAACAACACAAGCATTACAAACATCAAATAATTTCTGAGCCAAAAAGTATGCTTCATTATTTTATTTTAATGTTGCCATATTGAGGTTAGTTCACTCAATTGAAGTAGTTTTAACTTACAAAAACCATGTAAGGGAAATGTTTGACAACAGTTCACGAATAATTTTTGCTGAATTGGCCTCAGGCATTGAAATCTAATTATAACAAACAAAACTTTTAAAAATACTAACGAATAAGTTTAGGAATTTAGTTTGGGGCTTAAATAAAATGTTTCTATAAGAGAGATGAGATAGCTCCAAAATATACGAAGAACTTTTTTAGAGATTATAACGACAAAACCCATATAACTATGCATTCATTTAAGAGGAGTTGTAAAAAAGTTTTAGTGACAAAAACTTAACTAAAAGTTTCTTCATATAAGATTTTTCTTTATTAATTAATTTTAAAAAAGTTTTTTTTTTAGTATTGCATAGAGATTATCAGATAATTATCAGACAATATGTAAATAATTGGATGAGTCTTGCTTTAAAAATACATAGACATACACATTTTATCATTTGGAGGTTATTTTGACAAAAAATTCAACAACAAATATTGCTGAAAATCTTAGGAACTAATCGAACTGTCAATTAAATAGGACCACAAAAAAAAATTCTTATAGTTGAAAGTTGAGGTACCATACGGTATATATTTTGGATTTCTAAAAATGAATCCGTGATCAGAATTTACCCATCCCTTTTAGATTTTGACATAACCACAAAATCACACTTTAAAATACGTTGAAAAAAGTCCCTTAATAGAAAAAAAAAAAATAATCAAAATCCAGAAAGTAGACAGTAAAAACTAGTTTTAACTGCCCACTCTTTCCAGTACCTCCAATTACCCCCAAAGGGTCAAAAACTCATTTCTTATAAAAATTCAAAATTAATGCATATCCGTAGGTATTTTGGTGCATGAAAACTCAGAATTTCGATAAAAACTTTTGTGGAAGTGTTTTAAAGTATTGGGTGGGTTTCGTGGGTGATTAGGGGGTAGAAATAAATTTTTATTGATATTAACAGTTTTAGTGCACCAAAATACCTGCGGATATGTATTAATTTTGAATTTTTATAAGAAATGGGTTTCTGACCTTTTGGGGGTGCTGGGGGAAAAGTGGGCAAATAAAACTCATTTTTATTTTTAAGCCCTTCTGGGTTTTGATTATTATTTTTAAAGGGACTTTATTTTTAACGTATTTTAAAGTGTGATTTTGAGGTTATGTCAAATTCTAAGGGTGATGGACAAATTCTGACCACGGATTCGTTTAAAGCACACCAAATTACATACCGTATGGTACCTCAACTTTCAACTACAAGACATTTTTTTGTGGTCCTGTGTTATCAATTTCTGCTAATTTTATTTTGAACACAATTTAGTATGGATTTTAAAACAAACAAACTCTTAATTAAACAAACAATTTGCATCTGAATGTTTTCTACATTATGTAGATAAAGGGAGGTCTATGTAAAGCTAGCAGGTTTGAATAAGTGATATTTTTGTTCGTTCTAAGTTTCTTAGTATCCTATTTTTGTAGTTAGTAACACTTTTTGGCAATGTGTTTGTCCGTAAAGTTTTTTAAAGTTTGAATTATATACGCGGAATCAAAAGAGAGGATTATTTTGAAGTCTGAATCATATTCCCGAAACTGAAGTGAACATTTTTTTTTTTTGGAATCAATTATAGTATATGTACGATGAGTACGATTTTTTTTCTTATCATACTAAATAACAAACATCATCATCATTTGAGGGCCCGTTTAAGTGGGACCGGGTCGATCCATGATTTGGGACCTATCGGGTCAGGGATCACAACGTTCATTTGTGATGCTATTTAAAAGAATGGGCTTAAGTAAATTCGTACCAAAATCCCACGATTAGGACCTAAACCCTTGCATCAGGTCATGGAAAAGCCTTTGCAAGTAATCAGGAAAATTGTGTTCATTTGAGTGAACAGTTTCTTAAAAATATCGTTATTTTTTGTTAATTATTCATGCCATTCATAAAAAACGCACGGAATCCCGGTATTCGGGATTTAAAAACCGCCGTCCCTAACAAACATACACAATCTGCTTAATAATCAATATACCATGAAAAGCTTAAGCCTAAAGGCATGCTATAAAAAATTCTGCGAAATATATTTTTATTTTTCTTCATATTCTTAATAAATTCCCTGTCAACAAAACAATTAAAAACAATTAATAGCTAAAAGCTGATAGTTAAAATAAAACTCGCATGTTATTGCTGAATGTCCTTGCATGACGTAAGGTTGTTATTGCAAACAAAACAAGGAGTGTTTGTTATTTTCGCATATGAAGATGGCAATTTTTCTGTGTAGTTTGAATTATTTTATTTCTATTTTCGCAATTTCTCCGTAAATAGATAATGTTTTAATTTGATGAACTTGTAGTAAGCAGTTACATGACAAATTTGTTTAATAGTTGTAGGTAGTTTTTGTTACATATGTTACGTCTCCTATTTAAAAATTCAATGGCAATTTGATGAAGTCACATTTGTACAAATTATTATAACTTAAGTTTTTTATGAAAAAAAAAGAAGGAAAACTACCAACGTTTTCGTTATGACAGCTACAACTTATGTGCGTCATGCTTCATGCCCTTTAAGTGGCAGATAAGGATAATGTTGCCATTTAATTTGGGGAAATGAACGAAAGTATACTTCCGCTCATGTTATAGAAAAACATTTGGAGTAAAAGTAGCTTAACGTAAAAAAAATAATCGTTTTGTCTGATTTGGTATCTTGGAGGCAACACCGGCTTAAGATTTTTATGAATTAAACAGCGTTGCTAGTTTTTACCAGTTCAACTTTGACTCAAAAGAATTTATCTATGAAACAAGAATAATAATATAAGAGAATATTTTTACAAAAATTTTGTTTGACAAAATCTGTAAGTTATATTTCATGTTTATGTGCAATTGACACTATTTTGACAAAGTACTTTAATGAAAATATTAACAAGGAACTTACAAAAGAAACGCTCAATTATAGAAGTATAAAAAAATCACAAGAGTTTTGATATAACACATAGCATAAAGCAATAAAAATTGGCACAATAGTGTAAATATACAGATATTTTCAGTGCATTCCTCAAGATAAGTTTTTGCAAACAACTCTACAAAAAGATTTTAATAAAGATAAAATGCTATAATAAATACAGCAACAAAGCAATGCAATGCAACAAACGCATAACTGAGAGATAAAAATGATTTAAATTAATTTTTAGAAATCAAAAGGTCCACACAATATGACGATAGAGCTTTGCAAATTGCACTTTATATGTACACTCAACGAGAAATGTTAACAATTGTTGTTTTATGTTTCCCGTTCAAGGGAAGGGTTCAATATTGTCACAATTTTATAAATTTATGACCACAACTTTATCCAAATTGTATTAAAAACTTCACGGGTACCTAACGACAAATTTGAGAAAAAAGAAAATAATTTACAGCTTTGTCATGTGAGCCTTAGTTTGCTGAGATATCAAGGCACCAAACTTTATTTCAGCAAATGAACTGTATTTTATGGCTCATTTAAATTTAAAAACAAATACTAGAAAATTGATTTTAGTAGCAACTATTCACTGTCCTTGGATGGAAAATATCTCATTTCAATCAAACATAATTTCGAAAATTAGGCACATAAGCTTGAGTAGGAAAATGTACAGTTTTTTTTTTTTATGTATTATTCATTAATAATTAAGAAAAAGATCAAAAAAATGAAGGTTTAAAAGCCCTGTTAAAATTTAAGTTAAGTTTTAATCACTCTGAAACTTTTTATTATATAAAAATTAAAAAGTTAATCAAAAGTTTTGTAATTGAAAATACACAGTGTGGCAATTTGGCTCCTGTACTGAAGCTATGGAAATGAAAAGAATCTCTTTTTTATTGAAATATTCTGATTCAATGAATTTTCTACAGCAATTCGCGACTTGCGAGGTGCGTGTTGAAACCGTTTGAGTGGTCTCAATGTCATCGAAAGCAAATCCGTTTAACTTCATTAGTGGTTAATCAGGAAAATGATTTAACAATCAGACTTGATATCGTGCCGAAAAATTACGAACAACCTACGGTGTGTGCATTATCGTGTTGTCAGGATTCAGATATTCTGCTTGGATTCGACGAATTTTGGCCATCAAACAGTATAAGACATCCAAATAGAAAGCGCTAGTAACTGTTTGACCAGTTGGGACGAATTTGCGGTGCATGATGCCCTCGCTATCGAAGAAAATAATTATTATTGGTTTTGATTTGAGAAGGAACTCTTCGGTTTTTTTGGCTTTGTCATCCAGCGCCTTCATAAATATTTTGTCTATGGCTGTTTTGCGTGGAACAGCGCATTGTTCCATAATAATATTCAATACAGGAACGAATTGGACAAATGAACGATATGTCATAAGACTGACATATGTAAGCCGATTTCATTAGAAGTTAAGAATAGTTCAAACTCCACAATGAAGTTTTGTTCCAATAGATGTCGGTTCTAGTTACTGAGGTATAGCTTTAGTCCCGCAAAGTAGTTGGCATACTGTGCATATTGTATGTGATGTGGTGGAGGTTGGCTAGCATGCTTGGTGGAACCCAAATCAAAAATAAATTAAATTAAGGTGTTACCTTCGGCCAGGCCGAAACTCACATACCCTACACTGCACTGAAAATACCTTTTAAATAAATGTTAAGAAGACGTTGAAGAGGTTGACTAAGTCGAAAACAATGTGAAATGTTAGAAAGGTTGACAGAGGTTGAAAAACTGTAAAAAAATTGAAAGAGGCTGAAAAAATTTGAAACAATTCAAAATTGATAAAAAAATCGAAAGATGATGAAAGTTGAAAGAGCTTGAAAAAGTCGAATAAATACTTATAGGATATATGTATTGGAAAAAGTTAAAGGGTTGAAAAAGTTGAAAGATAAAAAATTTGAAATATCCCACGCCCACTTCTCCAATTCCGCCCACTTTTGGCTCAATAAATTATATTCGTGATCGACATCATATTATTCATCATCATATTAAATTTAAGCACATGTACAGTTTGCGATATATGCCGCAGTAAAATTTAAAATTTAGGGCGGTGACACACCCACTTGCACAATCCAGCCCAGTTTTGATCCAGAAATAGCTTTCTATAAGCAAACCCCTAACACCAAATTTTAGTATGATTGCTCACATATTTCGATTAATATGCCACTTACCTTATTTTATTTGTATGGGAGGTGCCACGCCCACTGGTGCTATTGCAGCCACCTTTGATTAAGATATAATCTATAGCAACTGAACTGAACTGAGCAATAGTTTACTTTAAACGGCGGTCATGTAAATATGGGAGGTGCCACGCCCAATAATGCAATCCCGTCAAAACTCATTTATTTTTAAAGCTTATAGTAACTGACATCCATCCACCAAATTTTATGAAGATTACTCTCATAGCACACTATCTATAACAAAAAACGTTTTTTGCTTATATGAAAGGTGCCACGCCCACAGGTAATATTGGATAAATTTTTTTGTAATAAGACCCCTTATAGCAATTTTATCTACCTCACTAAATTTCATAACGATTACGTTGGGAGTTCTCTTAATATAACGTGTATAAATATTATGGGCGGTGCCACGTCCTTCAACGGGCTTTTTCAGTAAAGTGGCTAAGCTTGCGTTGGTGACTGCTTTTAGCAGCGTCATCTCCAAAATTTTTATGAATATCGTTTGTGCCAATTTTGAGACATGTGGAATCAAAAGTTTTAACAGTTGAAAAGTGCCACGCCTACTTTTTCTATGCCGCCCAACTTTATCACAAATGAAGATATATTTGATATGTATCCGTTTACCAAATTTCATCGCAATATCTTGATCGGCTTAGAAGATATGGTAGTATAAATGATAAAATTTAAGGCTGTGCCACGCCTCTGTACGATCCTTTGCAAATTTGAAACCCAGCTTAATCCTACATTGGTTCATATGTACACCAAATCACCAAGTTTCATCAAAATCGCTGCATTTTTTTTCAAAATTGGCCTGGGTAAATATACATAGAGTGTGGGCGGTATGCGTGTCCGACAACCGATTTCACCCATTTTCAATAGCAAGATGCCTGCAAGAAGATGTGACCTGTATATGAAAGTTTCATTCATTTAGCTTTCTTGGTTTTCCCGTAAACCTGATTTCAACAGACGGACGGATAGACAGACGGACCTCGCTATATCGACCGGCCACGCCCCCTTCTATGTGTTACAAACGGAGAGACAAAGTGAATATACCCTCGGTGTAGGGTATAAAAATGTTCGTTTCTTATGAACAAAAAAAAATAAACGAAAAAGTTTAATAATGATTTTAAAAAAATTTAACGTCCAAAAAGCCCTCGATCCGTCCCCTTGCTTGTGCTCGTTTGTCCGTTTTTACGACCCTCCTCCCTACTCCGGACGTATTTTATGGACGACCTCTAATACAGGTCGACAAAATTTGGTCAAGTCTCTGTTTCTGAAATCCTTACATACGAGTACTTTTCAGAAGACTTTAGAACGCGCTTAGTTCGAATCCGTGATCAGAATTTCTCTGATGGCTTCGGTTGTCGAGATAAGAAATCACTGTTTTCGGAGAAATTTGAGGTTGTATTAAATCGAAATGTAATTTTTTAATGAAACGAATAACAAGGTTGTAACGAACTATGCTCTTCCTTTTCAAAACTCACTTTGAATTATATCGATAGCTTTTTTTTCTTCCGAAATATCGTAAATTGAAACTTACTAAACATTTTTAAGTTATTCTGATAAAATTTGTAAAAAAAGTATAAACATTAACCAAAACATAAGTTCTATTTTATCGCAGTCAGTATGAAATCATTTAATACCAAACTGTTTTAGTGGGAGTAATGAGAAGAAAAATGCTCTCAATTAATTTTGAAAAAATTTTTTGCAAAATAGTTATAAACATTGTGCAAACGTAACTGCAACAACAACAATGAAAGGCAATTGAAATATGCATTGTTGTAGTTGGCAATCAGTAAACGTAAATATGACAGCTCTAATGACCCCTGGTGGTGTTAAAATTCCGTGCGTTTATTACGATACTACGAAGCAGTAGGAAAAATGCATAAATTTTCATTAGCAAACAAAAAGCTATTAATTGCTTTGTTAAGCTTTACAACAAATTAGATTATAATTTATCTTTATTTTTATTTGTATTTACTTTTTACATGTAGACAAAGAAACAGCAACAACCAAATGCTGTCGATGCGTGGGTCAGAAATGTCACTTGACAGCCACGAACAAAATGACAGCTTACGATTTGACACTTATGTACACATCGTATGTACGTATATGGTTAGTGAGAAAGATTCTTAATTTTGTAATTTTTAATTTATTCTATTAAAATGAAAATTGATTTACAACTTGTTGTTTTTATATTTCCGTGTTATTATTCAACAACAGCTACTGCAACAATTTGACAGCGTGACAAATTTAAAATGTAGACACTAAGGAATATTGATGTATGTATGTTTAGTTGGGGATGTGATGAAAACATAGTTGTTTACAAATTTTGGTATGTAGGTACGCTTTTCTTCGATTAACTTGATTAAAATTATTAGGCGTTGATAAAATAGTTCAAAAAAATTATAGTCAAAAATAATCTAGTATGCCTAAAAAAAGTTTAATGATATGATGAAAATTACTTTTTCCTTTTGAAGTGTAAAACCTGTGTACGATTGCTCACCAGGTTGTCCATTTTATTTGTCAATTTTTACTTGGCGTTGTTTCTAATGTCGATGACTCCTATACAGAGTGGTCACTGAATATTATAAAATAGCAGGCGAGTACAAGAACTCGCGACGTGATAGATATGTAAACTACATGACGTTTCGTTATGTTGATTAAAAATGTTGAGAAAGTTTAAAAATTTAGAAATCAAATATGTTCCTAAAACCGATATCAGCAAAATACAAAAATTGTCGAAATATTTTGAAAAAATTTAAATATGTTGGATCCTTTGAGAAACGTCGAAAAAAGTTATAAGAATTGAAAGAGTCGGAAAATTTTGCAGAAGTAACATGATGTTGAAGAATTTTAGAGAAGTTAAAAAATATCTAGAGCTAGTGGAAATCGAACCTCATTGGAAATGTCAGTTAGTGTTGAGTAGGTTGAAAAATATTTAAAAATTTATGAATGATGTAGATATAAGCATCAAATTTGAAAAAAAATTGCAAAATTTTGAAAATGTCGAAAAATATTGAACAAGTCAAAGAATGAAAATAGAGCTTGTCAAAAAATGTTAATGAAGTTGAAGAATATTAAATACTCTTGTGTCAAAATATTTTTCCAAAGAGAACGACCAATGATGTTAACGACAAAAACTTTTGAAAAGTTCAAAAATATTGGAACAGTTTGCAAAATGTTGAAAAAGTAGAACCGAGGAGCCGAGAAAAGAGCCGAGGAATGTTTCAAAGTCAGAAAATGTTGATAAAGTCGAAAGATTTTAAAAATTCCGAAACAATGTTGAAAGTCCAATTATGTTGATAAAAATGAAAAATTGGTAATTTTCGTAAAATCGAATAATATGTAATGTATGGGGCCGTCCATAAATCTCATCAAATCTCACCAAGGGGGAGGGGCGGTCAACGAAAAGCTTACGTCGACTTTTTAATGCAGAGAGTAAACATTATTATAGCAGATTACATTTATAAATTATAAGGAAAGTCTCACGGAAGGGGGGAGGGGAACACACCATAACTCACCAAATCTCACCAAATATTCAAAAAAAAAACCTCACGTAATATATGGACGTCCCCTATGTGTATGAAAAAGACAAACAAATTTGAGTACGTCGAAGAATGTTAAAAAAGTTGCATAATCGAAAAATGTTGGAATATCAACATCTCCAGAACGAAGTGAGATAGAGATAAAAAGAGTTTAAACCAACTTTTCACACGTTCAGAAACAAAATTTTTCCACAGAATTGTTCTGTAAAGTCTACACAAATTTTTCCAAAAAAAAATTTTAGTACGTTTCATAAATAAAAAAGTAACGAATGTTTAAGTGTCACCACCTAGGCAATTTTACTTCCAAAAACTATCCGATAAGAAAAATTTGAATTTTATAATTCAAATAAAATTCAAAAAAAAAAAGAAACACAATTAAAATTTTTCTTATCGGATGGTTTTTGGGAGTAAAATTGCCTAGGTGGCGACACTTAAAAATTCGTTACTTTTTTATTTATAAAAAGTACTAAAATTTTTTTTCAGCAAAAATTTGTGTAGACTTTACAGAAGAATTCTGTGGAAAAATTTTGTTTCTGAACATATGAGAAGTTGGTTTAAGTTCTATTTGTTTATTAAAAACTTAATTTTTTATAAATAATAAGTAATATTTTTATAAAAACTTTATTTCATATAAATTGTAAAACATTTGTTGTCCTATCACGAACATTTCATTAACTTTTCATTTGCTTATAACTTTTTAAAAAATCCAAATTTTGCAAAAATAAGTATAAGGCCTTAATATTGATCAATATCAAAGTTATGCAATAAAAAGTTCAAGTTTAATAACTTTGGTTTTACTGTGACCAGTTGAGAAAACTTTACTCATATACCATATGTACATAAAATGGCGATAGAAAATGTTTAATATGTCGATAAAATGTTAAAAAATCTATCGATGAAAAATGCCGAATAACATCCAAAAAATTTAAAACTCAACATTAGCGTGTTGCTCTTCAGCCAAATCACTTCAATATATGTAGATATTTTAGCATATCCACGCCATGAAGGAAACCCACGCAATTTTATGATGAGAGAGTAATGTTCTTATTGCAGTAGGTCGAGGTATTTCAAAGCTAGCAAGCCTGGTGAAGGATGAAGAATCTAATGCTATTTTCAAGTAAAGCTTATACACATGCCGTTCATTGAGAAGTAGCAGAACAAGTCTTGATAAATCCATTTGAAGAGCTGAATTTATTTTCGATTCGGCATTTTCAACCATCACCTGATGAATTGATAAAGATCAAGGATTATATATAACTAACACATCTTTAAAAATAAATGACTTTAGGAAAGTAAACAGAAATGGTTTGTGTGGGACTTCGAATATAATGAATTTTGATGTTTCATCATTGCTTCATAAGAAATATGGCGATAAATGACAGCCAATTAAGTGAAGAAATATACTCGAAAATTTTAATAATTATACGTAGGTAATTAACGATGATGAAAACAATATCGTTGAAATGAGATAGATGGCCGCCATGACCACGTTGTATTAAATTGATGTGAGATGTATGTTTCGTTGGATACATAATTTTTTCTTAAGAGGACATGACACCTTCAAATTTTTAAGAAATCAAAAAATTTTATTTGACTGTTTCTTGTTTAAAAGATATTGAAAAATACGTTTTTAGTAATATAAACCTCAAATTCGGCTTATAAAATATATAGTAAGCATTTTAATAACTTAGTGTCAAAGTTATAGTACTTGAAAAGCTATAAGTAAAACGAGTTTTGCTCGAAACCTTGTTTTTCGAGTTGGCGGGCATGATAAAAATAAAACTACTGGACCGATCTTTCTGTAATGTTGCTGTGCACATATTAATGCAGGAAATGAACTACGGCCAGAAAGATCGGTATTATAGTTTTTGACTTTTGGCACGATTTTGGCCTGAAAAATTGGCAGTTTTCGAAAATACGACTCCATTTTGTTATTTTTGGTCAAAATTGTTGCTTTTAGTTCATTCCCTGGCGGCTTTGATGCTAATTAAAACTTCTTATTTTTTTTCAGATGTTTCAGTGAGCCGCAATCATGCCCGCCGTGATTTTTTGGTGTTTTTTTCAAAAAATTCTAGTGGTCATAAATCTCATAAAAAAATTAAAAAAAAAAAAATTTTAACCCTAATTAAGTCAGGACACTTCTATAACTAATCAAATCAAAATGTGCCTCAGAAGCACATATGAGGATATTGTGAATTTTTAGTTAGATTTACAAAAGAAATATTTTATTTTAAGTTCATTTTATATAATAAGCTTAAGAAAATAATAAGAACATAAATATATATATAATATATATACTAGATTATGATATTTATAAAGAATTTTTGAAGCATTCTCGTTGGAAGTATTTTTGTCACAAATATGAGACGATTGGCACACATTCTGCACAACTTTGGAGGAAAATGTAACATCTTCGCCGAGAATTCCCTTTTTTGTTAGTGCTAGGCTATGTCGATTTTTGATCCGGATTTGCTTGCAGAAGATTTGAATCACTATTTTTATGTGAAACAACGAAGTCCTGAACTAAATCTTTCAAAAATAGCTTTGACTGCGGCTTCTTCCAGATGGTGCGGCGTTTGGCGAAAAAGTTCCAGATGGTTCCATATTTTTCAACGAACATATTATAGTAATAGCATTGAATTGTGATTAGTTAAGATTAACCACATCTGAGCATTCTTTATCCATTTTGATGTCAGAATCCTCATATTCTCTGACACACTCAATAATCTCCGTCTTCAGAAAGCAAACTTCCTTCTCGATCATCACTTGTTTCGAATACATCAAAACCCTCCTCGTACTCGCCTTTTTCGTTGATTACTTTTTCAATTTCTTCTCTTGTGATAATTATTCCTTTAGAATACAGTGATTCAAATTTGAATTTTCAAAATTTTTCTAAGCGAAGTCTCATATGTGCCTGAGAGGCACATTTTGAGTGGATTAGGTACATTTTTAGTTTTTTTGAAATAAAATGCAATCCGAGGATTATACAAAAATAAAAAGAAATATTTTATGTACAAAAATAGAGGGAGAACAAAGTCAAGTAGTTTCATTAAAATTATTTTTCATTTAAAAAAGTTACAGCTCTACAAAGTCAAAAATGTGCCTCTGAGGCACATGTTGGCTTAATTAGGGTTAAATATTGTTTTGTGTCAAATATACATATGTGTAAAGTCTCAAAATTATATCTTGTTTTTTATTCAAATTAAACAAATTTTCAAACATTTAAAAAAAATTTTTTTGAAGGTGTCATGTCCCCTTAATTTAAGCTGCTATATTTTGCTTTCATTCTTATATTAAAATTTCTTTGTCAAAATATATCTTTTTGATTAAAATTCTCAATTGTTATTGTTCTCTTTCACTAACAATTTTTTGCCTTTATAGGCTCATGAGGTCTCTGTGGCTCAAATGTGAATAAGTCCAACTTGCTGTTAAAGAAAACCGGATAACTCCAACAACGCGAAATAAAAGCGAATATTAAATATTTTAAAATTTCCCATCTTCCAACTTGTGCAAAGACGCTAATTAAAATTTGGGCATTCAAAAATCTCCACTCTACTCAAAAGTTGAAAAAAGTACAAGAAAATAATTAAGTTAATTTTGAACTTCCATTGAAATTTGCAAAAATGGACTTATCGTGTTTTGTTTTGTTGCTAATAAATTTTTGTTTTAAGAGCCTACTTCTGAAGAATTATTGGAAACTCATTGATTGGTGTGGTCAATTTTTGGGATAGTCCAATTTGAATGTTATTTTCATTTAAGTGTGATATTAAAAAGTTTTACTTTATCGTTGCGTATCCCATAAAAGTGTCATCTTAATTATTAAATTGGAAGAAAATCATTCAAATGTGCATAAAAATGCAATAAATTTGATTTTATAAAACATTTTTTTTATGCAGCAAATGAGTCAATAAATTAAGCACTGCCATAATAATGCCCACATTGTTGTTGTTCTTGATATTGCAAATTGTCATTCAATTTCTTTGTGGTTTAACGATAAACTTTTTTTTTCTCGCTATAAAAATTAACGCATGACGCGTTGCCAACAACGAGATAGCATTATTTTACAATACTTTACCGTTAAAAAAAGGCATTACTTTTAAGATGTTTACTTGGTGTTTTTTTCACTTTATTTTTTATTTTTGTTTTTGTTATTTTCTTTTTTTTTTTTATTTTATATTCTCTCTTGTAATTGTTTATTTTTGTGTTGGTTTTTCTTTCATTTGCTTTTTTTTTATGATGATTTTAAGCTTTTGGCATAAAGCGAATGATGCAATTTGGCAATGCGAGTGGGTGGCGTGGTGTCACCTACCCAACCCAAAATTAGCAGGAAATGCTGATTTTGGTATTGGCATTTGTTAGCGCAGTTGTCATGTGAGGAAAAATTGGCCATAAATTGGTGGAAATTAATGAGAAAAGTCACAGGTTTTACCAAGTAAAGAGATTTTAATGTTATTTTTAGAGTAAGGAGCACTTAAATTCTTATTAAGGGAATACTTAAGTCGATGGACTTTTTCTTTTGCTTTTTTTTGGTAAAAAGCACATTAATTTTACATGGGTTGGTGAAATTTTTTCTTTGTAGACTTTCGAAAGATGATTTATAAATCTTTTGACTCTGCATGGTGTGCAGGATGTTCTATATCTGGTTTTCCAGCAACTTATTATTGAAAAAGGAGTGCGCTACAAATACCGTCAGATTTTTTTACTGTATATTGCCAGCATTATACTGAGTAATCACGGGAAAATTTGAATGCGATATGCCACTTAGTGTGTCTACTGCTGCTGTGTTTGTTACTCATATTGTAAGTGGTCTGCGATTTTTATGATGGAAAAAACAGCGAAGGTTTTGCCTTTAGTGCTGAATTATAAACAAAATTTGGTGCTCCGAATCACTCAAATTATTGTAGAAAACCATGTTTGTCAAAAACGCAGATATATGAATGTTAAAGAGCATTTAAAGAAAGCCGATTTGTGGTAGTTAATTTGCCTTATTCTAGTCGGTCATCAATAGCTACAAACGACGACAAACTTCACAAATCAATACGTTGGTGATCCTGAATAATCACATGAGTAATAAAAAGTTGGGTCAGGGAGTGTGGAATTTATTCTGACTGATATTTTAAGTATGAAACTCTGGACTAGGGCCAAAAAAAAGTTCAGTTTTGTCTAAAAAGAGCATCAAAATCAAGTCGCCGATGAATGATTTCTTAAACTTCTATGGAACTTACCTTCATGAAAAACATATTATCAGGTGCTAAGACATGCGCTTACGAGTATGACATGCAAACCAGTCAACAGTTTTTAAATGGAGCCTCAAAAACGAATCACGTCAGAGCCGCACGAAAATCAAACCTTAGAGTTCTCTTCGATTTCAGCGGTGTGGTGAAGTGTAAACGGTAAATAAGAAATCTCATTTAGACGTCGTGTAGCTCTTGCTTAAGAATGTCCACCGAAAATAGCCAAATATGTGGAACGACAACTTTTAGCTTTTGGATCACGACAATGCACCATCACTAGGCAAGAGCTGTTGGCCAAAAAATTTACCGAATATCTTCGGCAAAGAACCGCATTCAGTTGATATGATTGAAGCCATAAAGCAAATAATAATTGATTTTTGTAAAAATGCCGTTCTCAAGAGGAGTCAAAAAATAATTTAAAACGGTCGAATTTTGTAACACCGACACATTTTGAGGAAAAGTACTTTACTTTTTCATTATTCCATCCTTTTATTTTATTAACTAAAAATAATTTTTTTTGCACTTGAAATATTTAGAAAAACATAATTTTTTCTTTTTTAATTTTTAATGAATGCGATTCTATGCAGAAATTATAGGTCTTAATATGGCCTATAAAAAATTCCAGGGTATAATCGATAACATCTGTTTTATGTTATGTTATTCTTCGCATTTTAAATAAGTGTATGTGTCCAAAAAGACTAATTTTGTTTTTTATACCCTACACCGAGGGTATATTCACTTTGTCCTTCCGTTTGTAACACATAGAAGGAGGAGTGGCAGGTATGGAAAAGTACATATATTCTTGATCAGCGTCACCACCTGAGTAGACTTAGCGATGTCCGTCTGTCTGTCTGTCTGTGTCTGGGTGTGGCTATTTTCAACAGTTAAAAATTTTGGTTTGGACGAGGCACTCCCCATACAAGTAAAATATCTTAAGTGCCATATCTTTCGAAATATGTGATCAATCATACTAAAATTTGGTGACGGAGTGTTGCATATGGAAAGCTATTTCTGGATAAAATCGGACTATATTACACCAGTGGGTGTGTTACCGCCCTAAATTTTAAGACTAATTACGGCATATATCACAAACTATACAACCTATTGGGCTGAGATTTGGTATGTGGATGTCAATGACGAATATAATTTAATAACCCGAAATTTGACGGAATTGGAGAAGTGGGTGTGGCACATTTAAATTTCTTAGTTTTCATTCGATTTTTTGTCAATATTTTCCATATTCTTTCGACTTTATCAACCTTTAAATTTTTTCCAATATAGCCCATATGTATTCGTTTGACTTTTTAAACCTCTTTCATTTTTCTTCATTATTTTCTTTATTTTTATAACTTTTTCAGCGATTTTGAATTGTTTTATCATTTCTTAACCTCTTTCAACTTTTTCGGACATTTTCATATTATTTCGACATTTTTAAGCATTTTTCAACATTTTTCATCATTTTTCATATTTTTTCGACATTTTGAATTTCTTTCAACTTTCTTCAATGGTTTCCATATTTTTACAACCATTTCAACATTTTTCATCCCCTAAACCTTACATTTCACATTTTTTCAACTTATTCAACCTTTTCAACGTCTTTTAACATTTACTTAAAAGGGACTTTCAGTGCAGTGTAGGGTATGTGAGTTTCGGCCTGGCCGAGGATAACACCTTAACTTGTTATTTTTTAATTTTTTGCTCAGAAAATTTTGCACAATCAAACACTTTGAGTGTTAAAAGAGGAATTTCAAAATTTCATTTAATTAATGCCAATATCGCCATATTTGGCAATAACACAAAACTGGTTGACATTTATGAGTGAAAAATGTCACGATTTTTCTACTCCATCAAATGATATAAAATATTCAATGTTATCGATATACCACTGAACTGTCAACGATTGTCATATTGCTAATTGACGAAACACACAATATTATAGCTAAAGTTTCCTAAAACCATAAAAGCTAATTACAAAAACAATAAAGCAAAATTTCGATGCGTTAAAAATTCACGTCTAATTAAATTTTAAACTGTTACTAAAAATTGCAATGAATTGTATTTCCGTTTTGATGCATGTTGCAATTGTTTGCTAACAACCAGATTGATATCAATTCAGCATTGCAATTGCATTTTAACAACTACAGCTTAAAACGTGCAGTCGATCATAGATGGCGCTAAAATGAGCATTAAATTATGCGGAAGTCAATAACGATGAGTACCAATTGCTGCTATTAAAGGAGACATGATAAAGAGCAATAACATAGTTGAGAAAAATAAACGAATAAAATTTTATAAAAAATTTAACCACAAATTAAAAAAAGAAAAAAACTAAAGCAATGATATATGTTAGTCGTAACGTTAAAAACCAACAAATTTAACACTTGTTAACAAAATACTCAGTTTGAAAAGCACTTATTTGAATGTGAGAAAACCCCAAAAATTAAAGTATATACTAATAATAAAAAATCGCTCAAATCAGATAAAAAGACGCTATAGTTCAATATTTTCAGGAATCAAAAAATTTTTTGAATGAAAGTCGCATGAGATAAAATTTCAACGCATAGAAAAATAAAGAAGTCGTTTATTTTGTAACGAACGGTCAAGATAAAATATATTATAATGTCAAGAAGCAAAATGGAATAATCTATCAAAGGGAAAAAATATTCCCAGATAAAATCAGTGGCGTAGCGTGAACATTTTCAACCCGAGGCGAAGAACCAATATGGCGCTTCCTTCGAGCAGAACATTCATTTTCAATAACAACAACAAAAAAATAAACTTTGTTTTTATAAATACCAAAAATAAAATGATTAAAAAAAAATCAAAACTAAATTCCCTATAATTTATGTTATTCATGAATTTTAATAAAAATCAAATTAATTGTATAGTACTTGGAGATCCTGCTTAAAATTAAATATCATCTCAAGTACTCATTGAGTAGTGTGCCCGAAAACTAACAGCTTTGAGATCGGTTAACCAAAAGTTGAGATATAAGAGTGGAAAGATTTCCTATTTTTTCAAGCATTGCACTGATCAACTGCAAAAGCCTTGCCATAGCTAGGGAGAAAAAAGTGACTGCTCTCTCTCAAATATCAAAAGCAATGGCAAGTTACAATGAGATAGCGTAGTAGATTTTTTTCTCGTCGCTATGACAAGGCTTTGGTAGTTAATCAGTGCAATGCTTGAAAAAATAGGAAATCTTTCCACGCTTATATTTTAGCTTTTGGTTTACCGAACTGAAAGCTGTTAGTTTTCGGGCACACTGCTCGATGAGTACTTTAACTTGATGTATCATTTATTGCTGTAGATATTCTAAGTCTCATCAACTTTTAAAATTTTATTAAAACATTTTCGCAGTTTAGTTTTCTAAAGATTTCATTTCTACCACTTGTGAACTGCACAAATGATTTTTTTTTTCTAAAAAAATAATTCCCAAATAAGCCAAGTTCCAGTACAGAAATTTTAAATTTTTATTTTTTTAAAATGCAATTTTTCGTTAATTTTGAACATATTACGATAATTTTTATTTTTATTAAAGCAAAAGCCATACCTATGATATTTTGTTGCCGGTGTGTGCTGTATGGAAAAGAAATTTCCAAATAGCGCAAAAAATTGCACTAATTACAACATGTGCGTTTTTACGATTTTGTTAATATATTTCAAAAATGTAATTAACGTATTTATTGCAATCTTTGAAACAGAAAAAGAAAAAAAATCGTATAGAAAACGCATATCCGCTTTAAGTTTCATTAAATATAAAACAATTTTAGTATTTTCCGCATTTTTTCGGGAAGAAAAAAAATCTTTACATAAAAAATTAAAAAAAAATGTTTTCTTCTTCTGTTTATGTACAGCGTAAAATAAAAATGCAGCGCCTTGGTAAACAGACATTAATTTTAAAATTTCAACTTCAGTGTCAGGCGGCATATGCTACTTATGCGAATGTGTGTTGAGTGGGGGGGGGGACGAAGAGTATATTGTCGGTTTTTCTGATATTGATGATGTTGACGTTTGTGTGGCCTACCAAGTGTGAAATTTTTCGTATCGAGTTCCCTGCTGTTGTTGCTGCTGCATTGATTTCTTTAACGTCTGCTTGTCATGTTGGCCATACGTTGTTGCCTCTTACATGCTGAGCGTGCAGACGTTGCTGCAGCGTTGTATTTCTGTACAGCCAACAAATTTAGTTAGTATACTTAGAAGTAAAAGAAGTAAGACACTCAAGTATAATACTCTGTAGTGTAAAGGAACTTAGAAGTCTTAAAAACTTCTGCATACAAAGGAAAAGAACTTTACAAAGTATCAATTTCCTGACGTCATAACTCAATCAAATCTTATAAGATTTTTTTTTGACACAAACGGTTTTTTGTCCTCTAAAATTTTATTTTGAGTAAATTGAAGAATACTGAAAAATTGCCGATTGTACTTTAACTGAGCCATCTCAAATCAAACTAGTAACGGTGGTATATTACTAAAGGGATATTTCTTCCACGTCGCTGATTGATTTGACAAAACACACGCACATTCAATTTGACAACATTAGCTTTTATAGCTCGCTGTGTAGCGTTTTTAAGCTTATGTTTGAATGGGAGAGTGAGGTGCTGCCCTATTTTCGAAATTCGTAAACTTTTTGATTGATGCTAGATCAAGCCATTTCTTGCAATTATCTGAAATTTGGTTTCATAACCTTGAATAACTCTCTCAGTATCCTGTATAAAAGTTTTTTTTTGTTCATGGAGGGTGTCGCACCTACTTTTGGAAAGTCAATAAGTTTTTTTCCAAATCTTTTCCGAATCATTCCTACTGTTTGTGTGAAATTTGGTTAAACTACCTTATCTCAGTATAGCCTTTTAAAGTTGTTCTCTTTTCAAGGAGGATGCCACGCTTACTTTTAGAAATCCATCCAGGCTTTGTCCAGAAATTTTCCTGTTTGTGTGTCGGCGTTTACACGAGGAAAGTCTGAGAGACAAATTCTTGTCCATTCTCTTTTGTGATTTTCAGCTTCGCGTTTGCAACATATGACAAATTTTTTACCTCGTCCCTTTCGCTTTTCCCCTCTTGCCTACAAACAAGGAAACTTTGCGGCAAGACTTTCCTCGTGTAATCGTTGACTGTGAAATTTGGTTACATTTCTCAATAAATTCTCTCAGTATAGCGTTTGAAAGTATAGTATAGCGTTTTCTTGTATGCGATGTGTTACGCTTAATTGTTGAAATTCGCCAACTTTTTGTGCAGAGCTTGTCTAAATTTTTCCTAATATTTTTGAGAAAATTTAGTACACTATATCAAATCGTTCTCTCCAAATAGCATTTGAAACGTTTACTTGTATGGACGGTAGGCGTGTCTGTGAACAGATTTTGGTGACTTTCAATCCCGAGAAGCTTGATTGATAGTTTAGCATGTATGCCGTATTTCATTCAAATATCTTGCCTGAATTTCTCGTTATCGTGATTTCCACATACAGACTAGCGATGCCAATCCCGAGATTCCGGAATCCCGACCTTTTTCCAGTTCTGAAAATCCCGGAACTAGTTCCATTGAATACCGGGATTAATTAAATATGTTTGGTTTTAAATAACACTTTGCAAAATTCTTTTAATAAGACAAGTTATTCCTTAGCTGATGATCTAAATAAAGAAATAGATAAATTTTGTAATGGTGGGGACAGGGACTTCTATTTACAAAAAGATTTTAACTTCCTGGCAACAATTTAGCAGACAAGTGTTAAAGCAGAAAGATGCTTTTCATCCTCCACGTATGGACGATGATATACTGAATGCTTTAATTTTTTTAAGGTCATATTTTAAAAAAAGTATAAGGTGTAAACTTAACGTATAAATTTATAAAATTTTAATGTAAATGTAGGTAAATTTATATTGAAAATTTTTAGAATTTTTACATCCCGGGATTGTCCTGGAATCCCGGGATCGCATTTTCAAATCCCGAAAATGGCGGGATCAAAAAAATTTCGAAAATTGGCATCTCTAATACAGACAGACATACATACATGTAGATATATAGACAGAAAGACCCACAGACACAAACTCATGACTAATCGACACAGGTGGTGATGTTGATCCAGAATATATACACTTTTCTATACCTGTAACACCTCCTTCAAAGCATTACAAACGGAATATCAAAGTGAATATACCCTGAGTGTAAGACAGGAGACTTATGTCCAGTGATAATCATTTGGAGTATAAAGTTTCATATAATATGTTTATTTAATTTTGAGGTGGGAAATGAATTTTCTCCAAGAAAACTCAATTTGTTTTCAATGTAAAATGTAGAAAATTCATTGATGACCACTTAAAAAAAGGTCAAGTACCTTTTTGGGAAATCACATTGAACACAAGACCATATTGAATGGACTCCCTATAGTGTTTTTGGGATGTAAATGTGACGACCTTTTTTGGATGTTGGAGAGAACTGAAGGCACTTTCTACTGATTGGGTACATTGGAAAAGTTTTTTGGATGCTCTATGTTTCGTGAGGGTATAAGTATAGGGTATATTAATGCTTAATTTTTCAATATCTTTTTGAAGAAGATTGTTATTAGTGTCGTTTTCCCGCAATTTATGTGTATTGAGGAGCATATTATTTTTATTTGACTCCAGAACTATTTGGCTGCTCAATCAACTTTTTCATACTTTTCGGATCGGCGTTCTTCGACTTTATTGAATTTTTGATACTAGGTATTGTTAATACTTTTTGATATTTTCTCCAACTTTAATTCACTTATCGACTAATATCTTTCCTCGGCTATACATTGACATGTCAGTGTGTCAATACTGCATCCGCAATTAGTCTGTAGCTACTATTGTTTTAGTCTTATTATAAAAATGCAAAGAAGACGAGAAATAAAATTGTTGCATTTCAATGCTCCACAATTTCAATTACCAATTTGATTTTCAAATTTGTTGCCATGAACGACGCCTTGAAATTTTTTGTTGTTATTGTTGACTGTTGATGTTGCGGCCGCTGTTTACACACATTTTAATTTGGTATTGTGCACATTTTGTCTTAAAGTTACTTTTTGTTTACGCATGTTTTTCTTCTTTTAAACATTTTCCCCATTTTAAATTGATTTTTCCATATCGATTAATTTTTACTTTTTTTTCTTCTCTGTCGTTGTTTATTCAATGGCAAATGCATTGGAGTTGTGCATTGTGGGGAAAAACAAGGCACGTAAAAAGCATAAATCTTTTTGGCAGCAACTTTTTCGAGGCCTACACACTTGAAGGCGTCATTTTAAAGGCTATACAGGAATGATGCAATAACATCAACAAGCTGTCAACAAGTAGAATAATCACTTGAACGATTTATTTGCAATTCAATTGTTTTACAGCCATATTGTGGCGTAAGTGTGGGGTTCTTAAAAGCTTGAAATATATTTGGCTTGAGTAAGAGCTTCAAAGTCTAACGAGCTTCGAAGTTTTTGGGGAAATTTTATAAAAATATGGAACTACGGACAGTGTCAGAAAAAGGTAAGCTACGGCGTACTATAGTTTCGGGTCCATAGCAAAATAAGGTCTCATAATGTTATGTGGGAATGGGACATTCTTCTTGGTTGCACAAATAATATACATCACATCAATACAAACTTTTTCCAGTAATTTCTTTATGTTTAGACCTTAGAAATTTTCTTGAAAAAAAAAAGTTAGAAATCCGATAATTTGTATGAGGAGAATTAAGAATTATGTCGACTTTTTTTCAGGATATAGTTTCCTCTTTTTTTTCAAGGATTTTTCTGCAATTTTTGCAGTGTTTTTGTTTTGATTTTCATTTTTGATCTTTAGAAAATTACCCTAAAAATAATAACTATAGTATTATTTCGCATACCGAGTTATGGTGACATTTTTCGCGACATAATATCACTTCCGATGTCATGTTTGCTTTGCACTAATCTCCATAATCATCTTAAATATCTCATTTATTGTAATAAATCACCTTATTAAGTCACGTGACACACCTTCTTCCGTTAAAAAAATACACAAAAAACAAAATCGCTATTAGCATGAGTTTATTAAGCGTATGATAAATTTAACACCTGAGAAACTCGTATAATTATATTTAGTGACAACAACAACAACAACAACTTAAATTAAATGTCGCTCGTCTAAAGCATGAAAATCGCATATAAACACCCACCTACCCGCTAACAAAACCAACCCAGAGCCAAGTCAGTCAGTCAGGCAAATCAGCCAAGCCAAGCCAAACATCAAGCCAACTTGTGCCAGTGTCTACATGGGCAAGTGTAAATAACCTTAGCCACGCATTTAATCGGCTTAAGCAGCAGTTTAGTTAGAAAAAAAAAAACAACAACAATAAAAACATACAAATACGGGTGTAAAACATAAATAAGTCGTATTGATTACCAGGCCAATATACTCCAGGCCTTTAAGAGCAAGTAGGTACTATTAGTAGCAACAATTTGTCTACCATGTCGTCAATGATGCGAAGAACAGGTTAAAAGAAAAATACAAATGAGTACATAGTTAAAAAGCAAATTGCTACAATGTTCACATTTTTTTTTTGAAATATTTGCAAAAAACAACTAAATTAAACTTAAATGGGATTAGTTCCGTCTCTTTCTGGTTGACTTAAAATACTTTAAGCGTTAAAAATAGCTTAAACTGCCATTTCACGTCAAAGGAATAATAGGCCCAGCTCACAACGTGATCAATTGTTTAATTTTGTCCATCGAGCAATAACACTTCGGAACATTTACTCTTCCAACTTCTCTATCTGCAGCAAAATCTTATTTAGAATGGAGCATAATATGAGGTGCTAGCTAGGAGCAGTGGTGCCCACTACAACAAGCAACGATAAACATGTGTTGATGATTCTGTATACGTGCACGCTTTTTCACGCTCTTTAAGCGCCTTATCGTTTTCATTTTATCGCTCTTTGAGCAACACTGTTCATAGCCGGTTCTGCCCAGAGAATGAGCAGGCGTTTAAAGAGCGTAAACACAATTAGAGCGGTGGCGGTAAAGCGGCGACGAATATACGCTGTCAAAAAAAAAACGCGACGAAAATCGTTTGAATAAACACAATTGTGGCGGACGACTGCTTTTCACGTTTGTTTTCTTGTGAGAGAATCGTATAGGGAAAAGAGAGTGACAAAAACAAAATTTGTAAACAATAAATTTTGCTGAGAAAATCCTTTTGGCAAAGAGAATGACAAAGAAATGCAACACTGATCCGACGTCAAAATAGAATTAATTCTAAATCGACGGCGAATCGTCGGCAGCTCACCAGTCGTACGCCGCAATTCTGTTCAATTTCACATGATCAAGTATATTATAATTTTTGACAGCGTATACTCGTCGCCGCTTTACCGCCACCGCTCTAATTGTGTTCAAAGCATAAGAAAGTGCGCACGTGTACAAAATTGATAAGCAACTCTTTAACACATGCTTATCGTGAGAGAGTTTGATTGTGGTAGTGACCACCATTTCCCAGTAGGCAATGGCAGGAGCTAACAGTGCTTCTAGAAGGCCTTATTTGGTAAGTATAAGGCCTTCCACCCTCCTTTCAAATGTACTTTCTTTTTTATATGAAATGTCCCAAAAAAACAGGCCTTCCTAAGCAGGCTTTCTCATAGGTACTTGGCAAAAATTACGTTTTAATACATCGTAAAGACTCTAAATATTTATTAATTGTTTTCTTTTTTATCCGCGCTATCTCACCACTTGCGTTGATATTTTTTTAATGATTTTTTTTTTGTGATGTTTCTTAATTTACAATTTGACAAGGAGTACACAAAACTCTATCTCCTTAACATAACATGAAACAACAGAAGACTAGCCTGGCAATATGCAAACCTCTCTTAATTTCTAACCATTTGTCTACTTTTCATGTCGTACATATATGTATATACAATGCATTAAACAAAAAAATAATGCTGAATCATAAAGCGTTGCAATACATGAAATAAAAAAAGGAACAGAAAAGCTTTAAAGTAAATGGGGTCCTTCTTCTTTGCCTTCTAATATAAGGCTTGAAAGCACATCAGTTGTGTGTAGGCATATTATGGTTTCTGTGATTGCATTTTTTATTTGCATGAAAATCTAGTTTTGAGAAGTCCTTATATAATCGCAGCAGTGTTAGCAGGCCTTCTCCAAAGGCAGGCCATGCTCATTTGCCTGCTGGCTGGTTATGAGAAACAATGAAAACGATCAATTCTCTTTCTTGTATCCTTTATCTTCTCACGGAACATTAGCGTAATTTGTGAGTGTCTTTAATTCTCTTCAATGTTTCTTTGATTCACATATCTTCTAATCTAGCAAACGTTTCCACCATGATAGAACGGCCGCGTTTTTTGCTATCCTAAGAGTTCCACGCTAATTTGGTCGGCAGACTTTTTCCGCAACGTGTTTTCAACCTATTTTCACTTTTGCCCTTTGATTTGAATGGAAAGCGGATCTTGATTTGAGGGCATCTGGTAAGTAATTCGACATTATAAATAATCCTAGGCCACCACATTTTCATAATTCGGTCAAGATAATTGTTGACGGTAGAGCACCGGTGGTTAACCGAGATTCACAGCCGTACAAAAAAACTGTCTTCAGGTATAATTCAAAGATATTGAGCTTCATCGTCGTTGGCAAAGACTGCCAGATATTAAGAAGCTGAGCGAAGAATTTTCCTTAATTGATTCTAACAATCAAAATGCCTGAAATACTAAGAAGCTACATAACAAAAGATAATGATTTCAAAGACATTTTGTGTACAAGGTCTTTAATTAGAAATATGTTGAAGATAGAGAATAACTTCTGATTATTTTTAACACTTTCTTATCGAGAAAAACTTCAGCTGATATCATACTTAAAACTAACCATGCACTTTTCAAAGATCGTATCTGATTGTTTTATCTTTAGCGATATTCAAATTATTTATTGATATAGAAAAAACTATCCGGTGTGCACCGGCTTATTCCACAATTCCAACTAATGCGGACATTACAATAGAGAAAGAGCACGTGTCTATGTTCTGTGGAACCTTCAAAAAACAGCTGTCTGCACTGTTGCGATACAACGTGACATTCAACACGTAAACGTGCGCGATAATTTGAGCAAACGGCAACGCAAAGCAAAACAAATTTGATAAAAGAGAAATGCACTGATAGTTCAAGCAAAACAAAATATAAAAAAATTACAATTATAAATAGCAAATTAACGCATGAGATTATTTTGGAAAATGCAAATAATCGCATAGTATTGACGCATTGGATAGGAATCTTACGATATAGCAAAAAAAAAGTCAGTATTGTAGTTACTGATTAATCACGACCGAACAAGGCCAGACTACATCATAATTTTCTGACAGCTTAGATTTTTTCACTTAGATAAAGAGATGTACTGATTATGATGTATGTCAGCAAAGACAACTTGTTTCGTTTTTGTACGAAAGTTTCTTCTACGGCAGAGTATAGTTGATTGCATGTACAAATCCATAGTAAGTATGTTGAATATATAGTTTTGTGAACAGCTCCAGACAAAACTAAACCATGAGTAATTACATATGTAGGCAAGCTTGTTTGCCGAACACTATGACCCAAACATTTAACTAGTGAACTTAATACCGGACAACATTATTTTTAAAATTGGTTTTAGGAAGTAATTATCGACAAAAATCTTCATAGATCATGGATCCCAGATTTTACCGAATATATATAATTATGTAGTTAAAAGTCTTAACTTTTTCCCTTCAAAACCGACTTTGAATTATGTCGATATCGTTTTGTTTCTTTGAGATATCGCAAACTTAAATCTTGCCGAACTGAAACTTATGTTTATCTGTATGTTGACCTGAGTAATAAATTTCAATTGACAATATTTTGAAAAACAAAAAAAAATTTAAAATTATGGTGACGATGAGATTTCAGAAATGCATAAGCAAAATTTTCTTTGTCTTGGCGTGGAATGTCCCATATACCCAAACAGAAAAATATGCATGAATAATCGGCCAAAAAAACAAAAGAAAAGTAAGTTTTGCATAGCAAAGTTCGCACTCTCTTGGTTTTATATAGGTATACCTTAAATCAGGGGTCGACAAGGATTTTATTTCAAGAGTGCAACAGCAATTGCAACAAAAAACCAACAATAACAACAAATCGTTGGATACGGTACCATATGGATTTATAAACATAAAAAAACATATAAAAGCAACAACGCGCATTCCGGTAGCGCACTCGGCAGCGCACCTTTCATGGCATCCACACAAGTGAATTTATATTTAAAAATAGCTGTTGATGAAACAAAACGCAAAATTACTAACAACAAACATAAATTACCAACAACAAACAAAGCATATCAAGAATTGTGCGCAGTCGCAAGCGCTACGTATTTACCAACAATGACATGCAAAGCAACAACACGCAAGGGTTGGATTGTTTTGGTGCAGCTGCACGTGCCAACGATTCGGCGAATTACAACAATACGAAGTTGTTGTAAAAGAGTGCAAAGAGTGGAAAGAGTTAGGCGCTGTCGACCCCTGCCTTAAATAGTAAACACCTTAAGTGCTCACAAACGTCTGCCTTCGAAAAATCAGCACTAGAATCGTCTGCTTTCTCTATTTTTATGTTTTAATACGTAAAATAACCAGTCATCTAAGAGGCAGACGTGGTAAAGTGACTTATTACATATTTTTTTTCATACATGTCTATAATAAGACAATTTTTAAATGTAGCAATAACTGAATGACAGAGGTTGTTTCACTTGTTTTTTATGACGTTATTCTTATAATTGTCACAGTCTGCCTGATGATTAAAAAGTTAAAAAAAACTTAGCTATGTACTCTTAAACGCTGCAATAAAAACGTCTGCCTTTTGAATTTATCTGTTTTTGTGCTTAAACACATTTCCTAAAGTAAAGGCAGATGCGATGAAATTGCTTATGGTACCTTTTTTAAAGCTTTAAGGAATTTTCAATTAATAATGCAGAAACAACTCAATGGTAGAGATTAAATTACTTAGAACTTCATGATTTTTAACCTCTGAAACACGATAAAATCATAGAAAAAATTCGATCACCGGCACCCTAACTAATGCGTAAAGTAATCTCTAGGTTGTTAAATATCGAGGGTTATGGCACTTAACGCAAGTAAAGTTCTTCGTGTTACAAGTTACGAATTCACTCCCTAAAATAAAAGTTACTTAAATGTTTATATCCACATCATCTTTCGTAGCACTTTATTTATTCTTTGAAATATTTAATACGTCCCATTGTACTCACAACGTCTTTTAACACATCATTCAACACAAATGATAAATGAAGCTTTAAGAAAGTTTTTATTAAAACTTTTATATCAATGAAAAGGAAAATGTCCTTTCTTACAAAATACAGATGAAGACGAATAAGGATATCAAGGAGCAGTTACTGTAAAGAGATGTAACACCAAAGGCCAAGTAAAGCATTTAGTAGTGTACAGCATAAGATCCAATGAAGATGAGAAGAAAACCCAACAAGCGGGCTGAAGAAACATGAGACAGCAACTAAAAGTTAAACTAATGCAAAAAGACAGGGAGTAGGATAGAGATATAGGAAAATAGACCATTGAGCGAGACAAAATGACTGGTAGTCAGGCTGAATAACGAAGGACAGACAGCCACCAGACTAATGGCGACACTCAAAAGACAATAAATTAAACCGCTATTTTAAACTTTATTTACAAGAAATTTTCTACTGTTTTCTTGCTCCCCAGCCCCACTACTGTTTTCCTATGTTTCGTGAAGAAGAAAACTTTTACTTAAGAAATTTACTTCCAAAGTGTTAGATCTTAATTGATTGAAGTTTTACTTTGTAAAGAAGAAACAAAGTTGTTAGAGATAATTAGGAAGTAAATTAACAAAATAATTGCATTAATTTGCGTATAGGTTGCAGTTTTCTTAACTTTTAAAGGCTTGAAAGAAAGTTTTCGCAGTACTTAAGTATTTTAATTTCTTTTAGTAAAAAGTCTTTTAAATGAGAAACCTCCTTTTAAAAGCAGAGTTTGTTGGTGAATATTACATAAATAAATTCTGCACAAGAAATTATAACAAAAAAGCAGCACAAAAACTTCTAGTGGAAAATATGTGACAAATATTTTCGAAAAATTTCCTTTAATTGAGAATATTTAACAGTTCTTCTAAAATCATTTATTGCTGGGGACAGACCTTACTTGTTGCTCAGACAAATTTTCATCAATGATGCTGCAATGACGAGGCATTTTATGGTTGCCTTAAATTTGTTCGTCAAGTGATTGCTCTGAATTATGTCATTTTTATTTTTAAGGTTGGATAAAGTTGTTGTGAGTCAGCCCTCAAAACTCTTCAAAATATGATGGCTTTTTTTCAATCAAAGAAACGCTTAATAAGACAAGCTTTATGAGGCAATTCATATGATTCAGAAGAAACTTTATTTTCGATCATTCTAATATTGCAATCTTTCTTATATTGACATCATTTTGAACAACATTCACACTCTTCGATTTTAGAAATAGAATATGGCAGCGTTTCTGAATGCTTTAAGTTAACAAAGGCTCTAATTAAAGTAGTCGAAAATGTTCATGTTCGACTATGGAAAGAGGACGTTTTGTTAAACTCTGAAATACTGTACAGGAGGGTCTTGTCCATATTACTGTGGTTATTGGCAATTTATTCTTTACTGCATACTTTTATCAAAGGACTATGGAGCTTAAGATGTAGTAATTTCAGTTAAGGGTGAGTTCTGAAATGAATTAAGCGGATTATTTACGAAATAGGCATTAAAGAGTAGACTAAGTATAAGCCTTTAAAAAACAAACCTAGTATGGAATAGAAAATGCCATAGTTCAGAGACAAAACCTTAAACGTTAAGAGAATTTTGAAGGTCATGTGAAGAGGACCCAACGGAAGCAACATTTATGCCGATGACACCAAATTATATAAAGGAGTGTGGTTATTCTCACTTGTATTTCTCAATCGAATCACTAGTTGATTTTAGAATTTTCTAAACTGAGCTTATTGTGATTCATAAAGCACTAAATTATTTCCAAGGAAAATTCAGGAATAGAATGTTTTATAAGAACGTTGATAGCTAGGATTTTGATTCCCAAAAAATCGCTAAGAGCTCCTAAATCGAATTCCGTCAAGTTCAAAAATGTTTTCGAATATTTTAGCACGTTAAATATCTTAAGGAAGATCCTTTTATATAAGGGGCAAAAGAAGCTGTTTTCGGAAAGCTTTATTAGAAGGAAAAAGAAAAAGACAACTGAGCCTAAAACAATTTATTACAATTCATGTTATAAGCAGATCTGTAGAGCGGCCAGTCTCCAATTGACATGAAAACTATAGCTCGATATTGTTGTCCGAAACAAAACATTTAAAAGAATTTTTAATTTTCATGTAATTAAATTCTGCTTAAGCTAAGAAACTCAGAAAAAAGTAAAAACCAAACTTTTTGAAAGCTTTAAAAAGGGAAATATTATTTGAAAAATAGAAATCACTTCAGCTAGCTATAAGAGTGGCTAAAAATAACTTTTCTATAATATTTCTACTTCAAACAGAAGAAAATGGAAAACTGAATACAAAAAACTTTGAATGGAGTCAATAGACCCTTTAGTTTTTAAGCAATCAGGCCGCCAATTCTTAGAAACATGGAAAGATAAAACTGAAGAAAACGCGCTTCAAAGTTTTCGATAGGAAACTTCACTTCACATAAAATATTTGTGGACTAGACACACACTTACATACATCCGAAATACTTTGAATTGGCCTATTTAAGTTTGTGTACATATTCTTGAATGCCTTAGGTATTGATTTAAGCAACAAAAAAGGAATATATTTTTCGGACCTCTTAAAGCAGGTTCCTCCTTTAAGTGGGGACACTGAGATGTTTTCTCAGTGTCATCCAGGGCACTGCGAGTTAATAGAAAATAGGAGGACTTGCACAGCAGGTAGCTCCGTCAGGCAGTCATTTCGAGAAATTATCAACACCACTTCTCATTGGAGTGCCGTTTTGTTAGTTGAAGTGAGCAGACGTATGTGACTGCGGTGTGTCCACCAAATTGAAATTAAATGGTAGCTCCCTTTCACGTGTGTTTTTGCGGCCCGTGAAATGTAAAGCATCAAAAAATCAAGCAACAGTGTTATTAGTGATTCAACCCTTTGACCTTCTGTCCATTTATTAAGTATTTTTCCCGTGGTGTTGTATATATTTTATTTGAAGTTTTTTTTTCCCGTGAGGCGCAGAGAAAACAACCCTTTGACCTTCTGTCCATCTATTATTTATTGAGATGTGTCCCTTGTTGAATTAGTGTTTTAATTTAAAATTGTCTTAAGATAAGTGTTATGTATATATACATACATAACCTGCCGTGAAATTTAAAAAAAAGAGACTTAATTACTTTAAAAAATAATGCTTTTATACAACAAACTAATAATGACAGAAAATTAAAAATACAAGAAAAAATTTTTTAAAAAAAAGTGACCAAATTTTGTATAACCAAAAAAAAAAAAAATAAATAAGCAAGAAAATTCAAAACACAATAATAATAAGTATGTATAATAAGTACATAGCTGTAAAAAAGAAAACTTTAGTTCAACATTTTAGAAGAACGACAGAAATGGACTTTTAATTTAATATTAAAAAAAAAAAAAAAACATTCGATAATTGCATATAAAGAAATAACTAAAAATATTATCATATGATTGGCATATCTTAAAGAGAGAGAGATAGAGACCACTTCTCATTCAAAACATGACATTTACTTTTGGGCCCGCTTTATTGAAACAATTTCTGAATATTTTATGCCTTTGACTCGATCTGAATGGCAGTTTATTGACTAGTGTCTTATGTGCTCACTGTCATATAGGGCATTACGTTTTTGAGATAAGCATAATATCTAACGATTGTTGCAGAAAGCAGGAGATAAAAGAACATCTTATCTATTCTTGCTCTATCTTAGAAAGATGCAGTTCAAAATCTATCAGACAACCGTTCATCACATCCTTGAAGAAACTTTAAAAAATCCACCTTAGTGACTTCAAAAGAGTCACCATGAAGACCTGCACGTTCAATAGCTTGAGGTTTATGTGAGGCATATCAAAACAGAAGCCGATTGAAAGAAATTTAAGACTAGTAATTGTGGTATCAACATAGTCTCTTCCTTTTTACACGGATTATTCAATACTTTTGTTGCTATTCGATAATTTGCGAGTACTGTGGTTTTATCGAAAATTTTCAGTAACCGATGCACAAAAAATTTTACCGATTTTTAAATTTTAGCGTCGATTATCGATTATTTGAAACTAATTGATATCCGTTTAAATTGCGATCAAGCAATTAGCGTTAGAAGTCTCTGACACATGGAAACATTCTTATACCATTATCAAATATCGCCTGTTTAAAATCATTTCCCTTTTTTTTCTGGAAAACATCGATTGACTACTGATGTAACTTGGTCACATAGTCGGAACTTCATTTATTTGAAACTTTCAATTAAGTGACCAAAATAAACAAGTATTATTTAATATATAAATTTCTCTGCAAAAAAAAGTAAGTTAATATTTGACGCATCCCATGAGTTGCTAATTGCAATTGACAGCATCAGCTGTCAACTATATACCGTTACGTAAAACTTTAACTTGCAGTTGTTTACGCTTTTTGTTATGATAATTTATTTATCTTTTAAATTTAATATTTTCATATTCTTTATTTGGATTTTATAACAATTTTTGTATTTTGCTGTTAAGACTTTTGCTTTCGTTAACCATTGGCTTATTTTTGTAAAGATTTTTATTTTACCTTTTCTCTCATTGTGTCACTCTCACTTTACTCACTCTCTGGCCAGGTATAGCAACAATGCAATTTTTATTTTTTGTCTGCCTGTTGCTGCGCCATGCTGCTAACTGACCTTAATTAACACAATTTGTTTAAAATTTTACTGTTTATTTGCAATTATTTTGATCTTAATTTGCTTCATAACTCTTTTGCAATCTTTCTTACTCTTTATTGCTTTGACAGCTTTATGTCACCGCTTTTGATGCGTGAGCTGTCAAATATTAATTTGCAATTGAGCACAAATTTCATTGTTTTTATTTAAAAAGCAAAAAAATAAAACATAAGTGAAATTAATTTGTTATTGTAAAACCCCAAACCAAAACATTCGTTTGTTTATAAATAAAACAATTTCGGAGATTTGTTTTTGTCTTTAATTAAGTGTGTGAATCATTTGAACAAAAGCACAAGCTCTTAATCAGCTGTCAAAATCGACAGCAATGCTTTTGATGTTTTATAGAGCAAGGCCAGTGACTTTTACCGTGGATTTTTTTCTAATATAAAGCTATAAATATTCTTCGATTGGAAATTAATTTTTTTTAGAATTTGCTTCAGTGAAAATTTTTTTAAGTCTTTTGGATGAAAAGATTAATGTATGTTGGATTTTTTAAAAAAATGGCTAAGTATAGAAAATAAATTATATTCTAAAAAATCACTTTTTGACTTAATCGACAATAAAAGGAAATTATAAATTTTGTTAACTCATTTTCGGCCACTGGTCGATTTTTCGACCACGAAATTTTAGTCGCAGAAATTATTTTTTTTTAAAATAAGGAAATGCTTTCTTCCTCTTTCTTTTTTATTAAAATAAACTTTGATACTTAAGGTTTCGTAAAAATGTTATTTCATGATTACTATGTTATTCTTATACACTGAAAAAAATATATTTAATAAGTCCTTTTTTTAGACACTTTTTAAAACTTTTTTTTTTAAATATAAATAGTTTCAAAATGAAAAAATTTTAATGCAGTTCTGTTCACAAAAGTTCTTTCTTAATAAATCAGTTTAATATCACTTATTCATATGAAGTTAGTTACACTGAATTTTAATGAGAAATCAAGTGGGAGAAAAATCGACCAATTGCTGTTATGAATATCAAAATAGCAAGATTCAGTACATCATGTTTATTTTGTTCAAGTAAGGTTAGATGCAAATTTCGTACTCAGAAGGATTGCCATTCTATTTGCAATGCGTAAATGGGGGCGTGGCAGGTATAGGAAAGTACATATATTCTTCATCAGCGTCACCACTTGAGTCGATTTGGCAATATCCGTCTGTCTGTCTGTGGATATCACGATTACGAGAAAATCAAGCAAAATAATTGAATGAAATTTGGAACACAGGTCACACCTTCAATCAAGCTTCTTGGGATTGCAAATGGGCGAAGTCAGTTCACGGACATGCCTGCGATCCATACAAGTAAAACAAATTGATCTCTATATTGAGAAAGTTATTTCATGTATTGTAACCACATTTTTAAAAAATACTAGGAAAAACTTAGACAAGCTCTGAACAAAAAATTCACGAATTTCGACGAGAAGGCTATCACATTCCATGGAAGTGAAAACTTCACTTCGCTATAATGAAATAATTATTTCTGGCAGTAAAACGAAATTACGCACAAATGCAAAAAATAATTCGGTTTAGTATCAGACAAATTGACGAATTTCGTCAAAACGCTATACTGAGAGAATTATGTAATTGATTATAGATTTGGCAAGAAAAATTAAGGTTTTCTAGTTAGATAGTCGGACAACGCAGATGTTATCTTAGCTAAAAATTTTGAAAATATGACCCCAATTCAAACAGCTAGCCGTTGCGACCGCTGGACAAAAAACACATAGCTGTGTATTAGTAACTTAATCGCATTTAATCAACACACATAATTAATATATGTGTACCATTGATCTACACGATAATGCTGCCGCTAACTACAGAATTTCTATATGCGGTAAGAAATGGTGGTGGCCAATCTTCATCCATGCTCGAATACCGCTCTTGTAAACACCTAGAAAATATACCATATTTCCTTATAGCTTAACACAAATCTTTAAAAGTTATATGAAAACTTCGAAGTGAAGGTTCATGCTACTTGCTGACTCAAGAAGTTACCTCGGAAAGGCAACATGGGAATGGGCATTTAGTACAACAAGCACCGCACGGAAAACATTGTCACCGCAAGCATTGCTACACAGAAAAAAAAGATTCTATGATATCAAACAATTTCATGTCCGATTTCAACAAATTTTTTGTATGATTTTCAGTCATAGAAACAGTTTGTCTGATATATCAAATCGTGATTTGTTGTTTTTCATCCTACAATTTTTGTTGAAACTTAAAATAAATTCGTTGATTTCAAAAATACATTTGTAAATATTGCAAATATTTAATTCGTATTTTCAAGGAATTCTTTCTGTCAATCTTTGATTCAACCAAAACATTTTTTGCTTCAATTAATTCATTGGTTTTATTAACGAAATTTAATTAGAAAAATTATTTAAAGATTTGGAAAATTCAACGAATTATAAAAATTAAAATTTGTTAAATTAAATAAATATTTCTGGCTTTAGCGAATTTTTTTTTTTTTGCAGTATTGAACAATTGATAAATTGTTCAGTTAATTCATTAAATTTACAAAAAAAAACTTTGGTTCAAACATAGAATGAATTAGATAAATCAAAGAATTATTTTTACCATTTAGCAAATTAGGTTTTGGGAGCATTAGAGGAAAAATTGGTTTAATGGAAGAATAAGTTGCAAAAAAACATTGGTGCAAACATAAAATACTCTAGGTATATCTAAGAATTATTTCTATATAATTCACCTAAAATGAAAAGAATATGTCATTGAAAAGACAGAAACTATTTAAGAACTATTAAGTTCATTAGAGTGAAAAGTAAGATTTGGTTAAAAATTCCAAAGTTTGAATTGATTTTTCTAATTCAGTAACGAAGTTTTCTATTTGCACTAACTGTGAAACATTTAGCTGATTAAGCTAAAATATTTTGTTGTAAAATCAGATAATTTGAATTTGAAAATCTAACAAATAAGGTGTTTTGATTTTGCAAATTTTTTCTTTAATTTAAAGAAATGAATAATTGAATTCTAGAAATTTTATTCATAGAATTGCAATTATTTGATTTTACCAATTCTGTTTTTTCTGTGTATAAGCACACGGTTACTATGTAGAATCGCTGCAATGTTCATCTATTTTTTGTATTCTGTCTATAAAAAATTAAAACTGTACTTTTAATGATGTAACTCCTTTTAAAAAATTAGCAAAAAAGGTTTTTTTAAAAAAAAAATTAATTCCAATTTTTGCCTATTTTGTTACCGGTAACAGCCATTGGTCGATTTTTCGACCATTTGAATGCTTATTTGAATGACTTTTGTGGATTTACTATTTTTTGGATCGATGTTATTTTCAGTAACTTCTCGCAACGAAAAGAAAGAAATCGGTTTTTTATTCCTTGCATGTCCTTAAAAACTCAATTTTTGTAATATCTCAGAAACAGAAGCTTTCCAAAATCAGACGAAAGTGAAAGTGAACTTAGGAGCAGTCCATATGTTACGTGAAAACTCACCAAGAGGAGGGGGTGGGGGGTCAACGAAAATCTCACTTCGACTTTTTAATGCAGAGAGTATACATTATTATAGCAGATTACATCTAAAAATTATGAGGAAAGTCTCACGGAAGGGAGGGAGGGAGTCCCGCCAGAACTCACCAAATCTCACTAAGGGAAGAAGGGGTCCGAATTTTCAAAAAAAAAAACACCTCACGTAATATATGGACGCCCCCTTAGATATCTGTAATTTTTTTTTAATTTCTAAAGTAGTAAATTTCTGTCTAACGTCTTAAGCATTTCTGTATCATTCGAATTGGAACGTTTTTGGTCTGAATATATCAACCAGGACTAAATATCTTAACTTGAAATAATCAACGTAATTTTCATATCTTAACATTTTAATTTCATGAGCACATTGGTAAATTTTCTTGAAACCAGCCAGCAAACATTCCTACTCTTTTTAGAGTTGGCTATGGAAAGGACACACAAAAATGAGTCAAGAATCATCATCTTTCATATTTGGTTTATTTCTGTTTATACTGCTTTTCCCGTAACTCTCATGAAGCTCAGAATTTATGAAACATAAGTGAGTCAAAATATATACGACTTAGTTTTGAGTTCATATTTTTATCAAAAATATGAATCATTTTAGACTCACCAATTCTGGATGCTTAGAAAATTGTTTGAGGGGCATAAATTCATTGAAAGTTTTGTGTGTGACTGGCCCAGCAGGCAATTGAGTCATTTCCTCCTACATGTTTTTTTTTTTTTTTTGCAATTGATAGTTTATGTAAGACTAATAATCGAAATAAGCGTCAATCACCAGAATCGTGGCGTGAGAGGCCGACAAGAAATATTTGATCAATAACTCGGAAACTAAAGCCCAATTTCCATGTGATCTTATCTTATCTTATCAAATATCAGGGAGGACATCACATGCTATTAAGATAGAAAATGTATGCTCTTCACTCTCGCATTCTCCAAGCGCATTAGGTTCTGTTCGCATGCTTTTTCTTTCTTACAAACATTTGATTTGATATGGGATAAGATAAGATCACACGTAAATTGGGCTTAAGACACAAGTAGAAAAATATGTTACGACTAATGTTGTAGACGAGGTAAGAACAAATCATAAAATGACTTCAAAAAATGCAACGCTACTTCTCGGACTATAAGAAATGTCACAAAAAATTAACATTAAAAATATGACTCGGATAAGAAAAAAAAAAACCATTACTTAATTCAGAGTCTCACGACTTATGAATTCGTTTTTCCTAATTACTACTGTAAGTTCTGCTACGGTAAACGGCTTAGAAGGCCTGCATAGGAAGGTCTGTTCTAGGGCGACATTTAATCTAAAAACGAAATTACGTTTGAAAGGAGGGCCTATTCTACCAAAGGAAGGCCTTCTAGAAGAGCTGCCAGTGCTTACTGGGTATATATGTCTGAAGCTTGCATAGCTAATAACAGCAGCACAACAATAACAAAAAGCACCAAGAGCACAACAAAATCAACACCAACAATAAACAGCAGCAACTGCGCTACCAAAAAGATAACAAAAACCGTATGTTAAATTTCACTTGCAATGCGTCGTCGTAGCGTCATCATTATTATCATTGCTGTTCATCGTTGTTATTGCACTGGCAACCCTGGCGTCGAACTGACGCTGACACTTAGGCAGCGATGCGTTGCTGCAGCGGCGGCAGTATAACCAGAAACCGTCTGCTTTCACTCTTGTTTATACGAGTTAAATGTTACGTTATGTTGTGATAACGCATTGTAAATGTAAACATTTGAAATATATAATCACTTTTACAGCTACTAAGAGTGCAGCTATTGGAAGTTTTTGTAGCATTATGACTCTCATGATATGATACACATATGTATAATATTTTAATTATATTAAAGTCTAAAAATGATAAAGGAAAAATAAGTGTATGATATAAGAAACTCTCACTGTGCTGGGGTATATGAAGACTAGGAACAGATTTTTAAGAAAATGTTTTTCTTATTCTTCGTCGAAACTCTTTGATTTTCTGCACAAAGATTGAAGGCATTTAATAGAAATAGATGACAGTTGATTAAAAAGCTTAATAGAGAGTGAAAAACAGCCCTCACAAATTATTGGCTCCTGAAATTAATTTGCTGCTAGCGGATGGTCATACCCATGTGAAGTAGAAGGGAAACTAAAAGTTAGAATGATACGAGGGCCGTTTGATAATTCCGTGAAAAATGTAACAAGGAATTATTTTTACGGCAAAAAAAAGTTTAATTTCTTAATATAGCCTCCTTTTAGGTCGATACACTTTGTCCAACGTTCCTATAATTTTTTGATCCCATCCAAAAATATACGTTTTCGGAAGGTCCTCAAAATAGGCCTCTGTTTTGGTGATGAGCTCCACCTCTCTGGTGGTGAATCTCTTTCTGCCGAGCCATTTCTTCAGGTTTGGAAACAGAAACTAGTCGCTGGGGGCCAAATCTGGAGAATATGCTGAGGAAGAGAGGAAGAAGTTCATACTTCAATTCACAGAATTTTGCCATGGGAGCTGGGAATGCGTGAACTCGTGCATTGTCTTGATGGAAGAGCACTTTTTTCTTCGTCAAATGGGGATGTTTCTCTTTCTTTCGCCATTGAACGTTTTATTCGGTGGAAGGTAATCGTTGTAGATTATACCGCGTTCATCCTAAAATACTGTTGCCATGACCTTTTCGGCCGATTGCACCGTCTTCGCTTTCTTCGGAGCACGTTCGATCGGTGAAGTCCACTGTTTCGACTATTCCTTTGTCTCTGGTGTGTAGTGATGGATCCATGTTTCGAACACGGTTACTAATCGATGGAAAAAATCCTTTTTATCTTTGTTCAACATCACCAAACACGCCTTTGAATCAATCACACGATCGCGTTTATGGTCGAGAGTGAGCAAACGCAGCACCCATCTTCCGGAAAATTTTTTCATTTCCAAATGATTTCGCAAATGTTCCACACCCGTTCGTCTGAGATTTCTACGGTCTCGTAATATTTTACTTACTTTTTTCAAAAGTTTATGGTCTTCTTTAGTCGCTGATAGAAGTCTTTCCAATTTTAACAAAACTTCACTATAAAAATACATTCAAATTCTTCTTGTTTCCCTTAGAAAAGCGTTAAGAAGATTACCCAAAATTGGCGCCAAAAATTAATCTGAAATTTGAGTTAAATTTAAAAAAGAACTTTAAGCTTTAAAAAGAAATTCTTAATAATTTAATAATTCAAATTTTTGCAATATAAATTTCCAAGAATATTTAGATTGGCCGTGTCTTTTGCTACCTTTATGGTGGCTTACGTGTACTTACGACATTCGGTTTGAACAGAACTCGGATCTGACAAGAAGTTTAGTATTTGTCCTTATTGGGTAATTCAACTGGTGTTGTGATGCAGCTCAATAAGTGAAACAATCCACTGCATTTTTGATTGATTCACCTAATATGCGACTTCTACTAGCTTTGTTTTGGATAGATGCACATGCTATGCCCCTTATTAAAGTTTATTTGGAGCCAAACCACCTCCTACCTGAAAGTGTGAATGACAGATATCATGTAAGCAGATATCATGTTTGCTAGCAAGTTTTTCGGATACTTGTTTCAGGTTCATTGAATGTCACATACATATGTTGTGATCTAGAGCAGCTATGGACAAAATAGGAAAAATGAGCCAATTTGTGGTCTTTACAACAAACACTTAATTTTTCTTAAGAAAAATATCCAAAACCACAAATATATGCACTCACCACTGCTACGAACATTTTTGTAGTTGTGGTTTTTTTACTATGTACTGGACTTGTATTATTGTTAAAAACCGAATTGACCGACCAAGGAAACAACAATGCGTACATTGAAGACAGCTTTTCTCGTTTTATTTGATCAGTGTACTTTTATTTCTACACTCATGTTGTAATTGTTTAATTCTTGGTATTGGCTTTTGGTTTATTGCTGAACTTATTTTTTGCTATCGAGATCAAACTTATGGTGGGGGTTTTTTCTGTTATTGTAGTTTTTGTTTTTATTCCTTTTGTTGTAAGTAGCTCCTGCATCCAAAATTTTGCCCATCTATGATCTGTAGCTCTGAAGTATAAGTATGATGTAGTACACATCATACGTATCAGTAGTTTTTATTTGCACAAAACTATCCAATAGATCGTATTAAAATTTAAAATTAGCCGGCGGAGTAAACTCAATGGAGTTGCTTTGTTCTCTCGAAGGACCTTTTTTACTTATAACTTAACTAATATATACAGAACGCATACCCAAACTTGAACTGATTAATCATATCAGAAATATATCCAATAACAATTCTACTGCAGATACAAAATCTTGACATTTTCAGTCTGAGAATATGTAAATAACTACCATTCCGTGCACGTCTTTTATTTGACGTCATTATGGTGAGTACCCATGGCACAATAAGAAAAAAACATTTTTCACCCGCATAAATTTGACGTCATCATATTACGTCCGAATTTCGCAAAACACACAATACGATAAGAGTATGGATGTTCGAATAGTAGATATGAATGCCGTAACGGAGAGAAATCTTCTACGCTATTTGATTATAGTTACCTTTTCTCACTTATACAATCACACAATGTCATAACAATTTCTGTTTCTCTTTTCAGGTATTGCGCAACTCCTGCATTTTTACAGCTTCTGCAAGCAATTGCAGATGCTGCGGTCCAGTCGGTTTCATTGTCGATGGTCCTTGCAATGAGGGAGGTATGCTACCAAATTGCTGCAAAACAGTGGAATCAATGAAGGGAACAATTTTTCCTTGAACTCAACATTGCACGTCGAATTTACCCGAGAATTTTTATTTTGACTGCCTGTTTCTGTCTCTGTGTGTGTGTGTATCTGTGTATGATGATAGAAGGACACAGCAACAAGGCAACAGTTTTTTTTTTTTTGGCATTGGCAATATGCTATGTTTTACTGGTTTGAGTGTTGCTAATGTAATGCTAAATATCAACTCCGAAAAGGGAGATATTGGGAATTAAATTTGATTATTTTTTAAGAAATGCTAGTTTTTTCGAGACCTTTCGCATAATATTTAGTTAACTATATGAACCATATAGATATTCATAGAGTCTCCAAAAAATAAATTATGAAAAAAAAAAAAATTCAGAACGAATGCCATTAGAGCTTTGTGTATTTTGATCGATTGTGGGAAAATCGTTTTTCAAAGTACGATTTATTATGGTTAAATAATATTCCCAAAATCGGTCAATAATGTTCATGTGAAGTATTTTGCTTCAAGTTTTTAGTAAACCAATACCTTTTGAGGTGGCACTTAGCGCTCATAATGAATAGGGAGATATAGTCATCGGAAGATCACGAAATAGAAAAGATATTTTGAAAAGCCATTATTAGTAGGAAATGTGTTAATCGATTTCAGAAATATGAGAGAGAAAATTTAACTAACTATAATACACTACACTGGAGTCTGATGTAGCTCTCGAGATGTGGGGATTTTTCGTCCCCTATATTTGTATTTGTTAAGTCTTTCATAACGACATAGAAAAGATTGGTTAGAACCTTTGAAAAATCTTATCATTTATAGTGTACTGTCAACAGAATATTTTCGAAACCCCTGCATATGTGCTGGCCTACCAGATAAGAAATGTAGTACTCATAAATATCTTTCAAATGATATACGTACATTTGTTTTTTTGCAGAGTTCGGAAAAGCTCGATCGGGAGCACTCTGTCCTTTAAATCTTCGCTCTTGGTTCGCGAGCTGAAGCTAAATTACTCTCCCGCTTGCAAGCACACAGCTTAAGCTGTTTTTCGAAAGCTCTCGGCTAACGTGCGCGAGCGAGAAAAGCGAGAAAAGAGTATTTATGAAAAAAAGCAGTACATCAAAATCAAGACTCGGTTTGAGAAAATTTTCTGGAAAAAACATTTACTGCACCAATTGAGAGGAAAGTAAAAAATGGATTTTGAACATCACTAGGTGTGATTCGGATCATGGAAGGGACCTATTTTTACACCAATCGATGTCGAAATGTCGAAAATGACCTTGGACGTTACTTGGTTGGGGTGACCCCGAAACATTGAAGGAACTTTTTTTTATTCATATACGGAAAAAACGATTTTTTTTTGATTTAAGGTTCTCTTGTGATGTTGCCGTGCCGTGAAAGGGACCCTTTTTGACTAATTTTCGGAAAAATTTTGTTTGCTCCAATCGATAGGAGAAGAAAGATAATAGATTCAATTTCACGTGCATCACTGACTTTCGATTGTAAATGATATTTCTGATCAAATATCCTTCCATGACTTATCTAATCTTATCTAGATAGACTTTGTGATTTGCGCGTTATCTTTACGTTAACTTCTGTGTTTTGCATAAAATTTGATGTTCCTTTCTCAAACCATATAAAACCTTAAAAGGGATAAAAAATTAGCATATAAACGCAGCATCGAACACCGAACATATCATGGGAAGGGACTTTCAAGCCTAAAAGGAAAATAGATATAACCTTCCCCATAAAGTGCCTTGAAATAAAAAAAAAGATTGTACGCTTACGCTTAAGGGCAACATTTTTCCCCTAAGCACTAATAAAAAAGTGTAAACATTGCAGGTGTAATTTTGGACCAAAGAACGAGCCAATGCTTATGTACTCGTATATATTTATATACATACGTTTGAGTGAATAATCTCTATGACTGCAGTCTCACACGCTTTCATTGCCAAAATCGCCAGTGGGCATTCAAAGTTATTGCTGTGTGTTGTTGTGAAAATGGCCTCCATAGTAACACAATACAATATGTTAAATGTTTATATCCTACCACTACAAAACTAAACAGTAATAAAAACAAATCGATAAATGTTGTTTTTTTTTCTTTTTTGTTTAGAATAAATTTTATTTTGATGCTGAAAATTAAATATGCTATGTAGGCAACACCATCGCTATCTCTGAAATATAAACATTTTATATACCTACATTTTTTACGATTCTCCTTAGCGCCGCAAATACGTCTATTTAAAAAAGGCAAAAGAACATAATACCCAAAAAATGTGAAGTTCAACGTTTCATTTCGTACAAAATGTAAAGAGGATGTGGGAAAATGTTGTGTAAAAGATCTGATAGTAAGAGGATACCGATGAAAGAAAAACAAAAATTTAAAGTTGAATTGTGCAGAGCGGCGGATATGAAGAAAATTCGGAAAATTCCACTTCCGCTTTTTCTATAACGTTGATGATTCATCTGTCTAGTGATTTTTTTGGGGTCGGAAATGAAAGTTTATTTTGAATATTTAATGTACACACCAAAACACTTGTAGTATCTACCTTAAAGTTTATTTGAAGCTTATTAAATGGGGACAAAAGCATTGCGTAAAATTTATGGGTATTTGCATAGAAGTTGTGATATTTAGGGTAGGGTAGGTAATGAAGGTTGTAGAGTTGAAAAATTTAACTAGTTGAAAACATTTTTTAATTTACAATTGTTCACCTACAGTACTTAAGGCATTTAATTGATTTTTTTTATCTATTTTTTCAAGTATGTCAAAATTTTATCTTAATAATGAAATAGAAACCACAATCTGAGGGATCGAAATTTACACAATCGATGTCATAATAAAAAGAAATATAAACAGTGTCTTATTCATCAAGTCGCTATCCATGTGCCAATAAAACGACTAATGCTTTGCACAGAATTAGGACGGGGTCGGGAAAGCGGTGACGATTACACGCTGTCAAAAATTATAACATACTTGAACATGTGAAATTGAACAGAATTGCGGCGTACGACTGGAAACCTGCCGACGGGTACCCATCGATTTGGATTCTAAATTTTAGAATTAATTGTATTTTTACGTCGGATCAGTGTTGCATTTCTATTGTATTAAAATTTGTCACTCTCTTTTTCCATACGATTTTCTCAGCAAAATTTATTGTTTACAAATTTTGTTTTTGTCACTCTCTTTTCCCATACGATTCTTTCACAAGAAATCAGTCGTAAAAAGCAGTTAGTCCAAGAGCCGGCTGTAGAAAAGTCGAGTGTATAAGATTATAGGATGAGATGTATGCCAAATGATAGAGCTCAATGAGCCTAAATAGAATATCTATGGTTGCCTTGCCAAAGCCTGTCCCAATGGCCGAAAATGCCCGAATTTTAGCCAATTTTGTTGTTCTAATTAAAACTGTAGTATATAACAGCTTGAAATGTATGCCAAATGATAGAACTCGAAGAGGCCTAAATATAATGCATGGGATTGCATTATTGAATCCTGTACCAAACATGGGTTTTCACTGGTTTTTTGGGTCAGTTTTCATTAATGAAGATAACAGCTTGAAATTTGTGCCAAATGATAGAGATCGAAGAGCCTAAACAGAATATATAGGGTTGCTTTGTGGAATCATGTCGCAAACATGTGTTGACACCCGTTTTTTGGGCCAAACTTTCTTAAATGAGTTGCAACCCATGTTTGGGACAGGATTCGACAAATCAAGTTTCCTACTCGTTGCTTACACGAGTACTCGTTGTTGTTCTATCTAATTTTCATACTTATCGCATTATTGGGAGCGTGGCTGGTATTGAAAAGTATATGTATGCATTCTTGATCAGCGTCACTATCTGAGTCAATTTAGCCATGTCCGTCTGTGTGAATGTTTGTCCATCTGTCTGTCTGTGGAAATCATGACAAGGGAAAATTAAGGAAGATACTTGAATGAAATTCAATATACATGCCACGCCTTTAAGCAAGGTTGTTAGGATTGAATATGTGCAAAATCGGCTGACGAACACGCCTACTGCCTAAACACATAACACATTAAGCACGCTATATTGAGAGAGTTATTTGAGGTAAGGTAACCAAAGAACATAAGGTGCTTGTAAAGTGAAGTGAAATTCTAATGTCGCCCCATATCAAAATTGCTGTAAAGGATGCTAACTACGTAGCGAAAATTGAAAATAACAAGATCTACTGATCCCGCCTTAGCACGAATTAAAGAAAGATAGAAAGAAGACTCAAAGAATATTTATTTTAAATCTCTTAAATTCAACAATAGTCGCTGACATTATGAGTAAAATTCATAATCTAAACTTAGTGCTTTTAAATCAATGTACCATATATTCAGCTGACAAACAGGTAAGCCAAGCCTCGTAAAAAAGATTTCACCTGAATACAAATAAAAAATGACGTCCATTAAAAGAAATCACTAATTTCCATGATGGCTTAATTTTTATTTGAATTTTCTGAAATATTCGCATTCGTAACTACAGCAGCCGCTGTAGCAAATAGTTAAAGTTCAAGGACGTTAAAATTAAAAATGAAAAAAATACGATGAAACAAGAAAAACCAGAGGTTGTGCTGCATTCACAGCAACTGAGCCTTTAGGGAAAAGGTGAAAATGTGATGATGAAATGACATGCATTTTTTTACTTTTTTGCTTAGACCTACTCTGTAATGGAAAGTTAAGAGTAGCAGGGCATACTGTGGTGATTGGCGGGAAAGAATTACAGAAGTGAAAAAACTGAAAAGCCCATTGCAGTTAAGTAAACGTGCCAGAATAGCAGGTTGCTGAGCTGTTTTTTATTTGCTCATTTTTTTTTTCACCAAAGGTTAAAAGCAGCGATGCAAATGTGAAAAACCATAAAGAGAATTGCTATGGCAATGCAATAAATTAATGCATTTTCATTTGTATTTTATTGTGTAACATTTCAAAGAGCTCTGTTATAAATAACGGAGGCGTTTTGAAAAAAAAAAAATAAAAATTGAAAAAAGTCCACATGTCCTTCGATGTTTTTTTTTTACAACTGGGAGATTTTTGCCTAAGTTGTGATTTCTAATTGGATATTAATACCGACGCAATTAAATATTTATTTTTATTAATGAGACTAAAACACCCCTTAGGTAGTCCCGGACTACAATATTGTTTACCAAGACATATTTTCGAATAACTAATTATTTTGGGTGTGATAAAATTTTAGTTTTCAAAATTGGACAAAAACTCCACAACCCTGAAATGAACTTACAAAGTCCATATTCGATCTTCTTCAATTAATTGGTGGAATAATTTTTTTTTCATGAGACAAAATCCTCATTTGCAGTTTCGAGCACATACTGGTGTCTTCCATTATCGTTTTTTTGAATTTAATGTCACAGCAATGTCATTCACTACACGCAAGGCCCCAAGCTAAATAGTTATGGTATTAACTTTAAGGAACTGACGTCAAAAATTGCTGCGAGGCTACCAAACTATTGTAGTTTGCTTTTCAAACAGAGATTGTAGCTATAGAAGAGATAGCAGCCTTGCAGAAGATAAAAAAAAAACACTAATGGGACATTTTAAAAGTAAAAAATAGAGTAAAAAAAAAAGCAACAAAAAGTTAAAAAAATATAAAAGATAGCTGCATCAGTGGAGAATCGAATAGTGACCCACAGGATCATACGTTAACTCGTTAACCACTATTCTAATATGTCTGTGAAGTTGACCTAGCATTTGTCGATTTTTAAATAAATAAAACTTGTACTGCAATGTGCTCGACTTGTGCTATGATGTGCCGCATTTTTAAAAAAAAAATCGTTCGTAGAATTTGATTCTAATGAGCAAAATAATTTTTCAGTGTAAATTTGGCACTGCATTTTTCATATTTATAAAAAAAACCTTGTGCTGCAATGTGCTTAGGATGTGCTGCCATGTGCCATAAAGTAAATAAAATTATTCCTGGAATTTCGACCCTTATGAGCAAAAACATTTTTTGAGTGTGAAGTTAGCCCAGCATTTTTTTTGATTTTTCAAAAGCAAATTATTGTGCTGTAATGTGCTCGACTTGTGCTATGATGTGCCGTATCGCAAAAAAAAGTGATTCTAGGTATTTAATCAAAAAAATTATTATAAAAAATTTGTGAAGTTGGCCCAGCATTTGTCGATTTTCTAAAAACAAATTGTTGTGTTGTATTTTGCTATGACGTGCCGTGTTGCAAAAAAAATATTTCGACTTCTGCTATAAGAAACTTGCTAAAAACTATAAATCATACAAAAATGTATGTGAAGTTGGCCCAGGATTTGTCGATTTTCTAAAATAAAACTGGTTGTGCCACAGCATTTCGATAGATTTGCATTAATATAGCGAGTGCAATTTGAGTGCTGACGTAGACATCAACCAAAAATATACTGATGGGATTTTAAGAATCGAAACATACCAGCTTGATCAAAAAGTTTTAGGACTCGTCACCGTGTGGCGCTCTCGTTCGTCCGATTTCAATTCTATTTTTTTTGTTGTGTTGGTAGAAGTGTCATGGACGTTATGTCAAATTTTCAGCTTGACAGCTTGACATTTCTTGAAGTGACGCCGTATTGTGTGCATCTACTTTTGTGTGTGGTTTCGATTTTTTACAAAAAAAAAAATGTCATCAACTTTGCAGCAACGAGTTTGCATTAAATTTTGTGTTAAAAACGGATTTAACGGTGCGCAGACGTTGGAAATGTTGGGAAAGTGTTTTGGCGACGATACTCTAACGAGATCGAACGTTTTTCGCTGGCACGGACGCTTCAGAAATGGTCGTGAGTCGGTCGAGGATGACGAACGCAGTGGCAGGCCGTCGACAGCGAAAACTGATGAAAACGTCAACAAAATCAAAGAGTGGATGGCCGTAAGCCGCAAATTGACCATTAGAGAGATTGCAGAGGAGTTGGGCATTGCTTACGGATCCGTCCAAGACATTTTAATTAATGATTTGGGCCTCAGACGTGTCGCTGCAAAGCTGGTGCCGAAAGACCTGAATTTCATGCAAAAAAGGGACCGCGTTGATGACGCAAAAGACATGCTTTCCAAGGCTGAATCCGACCCAACATTCATCAAACGAATCATTACTGGTGACGAGACGTGGATTTACGAGTACGACACGCAATCCAGACATCAAGCGAGTGAATGGCGTTCACCCAATGAGCCGCGACCGAAAAAACCACGTCGTTTTCAATCGAAAAAGAAGGCGATGCTCACGGTTTTCATGGACTACAGAGGTGTTGTGCATCATGAATTCCTCCCAGAAGGTCAGACCGTCAACAAAGAATATTATTTGGGCGTTTTGAGACGTTTGCGTGAAGCAGTTCGCCAAAAAAGACCGGATTTGTGGGCAAACAACTCGTGGATTTTGCATCACGACAACGCGCCGTCGCACAATGCGATCATTATTCGTGAGTTTTTGGCCAAAAACTCCATGAATACCGTCCCTGCGACTTTTTCCTGTTCGACCACCTGAAGAAACCGCTCCGCGGATCGCGTTACAGCAGCCGAGAAGAGGTCATCGAAAAATCGAAGATGGCCCTGATGGCCATACCGACGGTCGAGTATAAAAAGGCTTTTGAGGACTGGGTCAAGCGTTGGCGTAAGTGCATTGCAGTCGATGGGGAGTACTTTGAAGGAGACAATATCGATTTTGATGAATAAACTTGTATTTTTCATTTTAAAAATAAAGTCCTAAAACTTTTTGATCAAGGTAGTATGTCTATATTCTAGAGTTGTTGTTGCTTTTTTCCTTTGTTATAAAAGTTTGTTCAATACATAAAACATTGTATCAACTTGTAAAATTTTACATAAAAATGTTGATCGCTGCGAAAAATGGCTAAAGTTCAATAATCATTTAATTATTGAAAGTTGAAATATTTTTTTTTGCAATACGGCACATTATAGCACAAGTCAAGCACAATACAGCACAACCAATTTTTTTTGGAAAATTGAAATATGCTGGGCCAACTTCACATACAAATTTTTGTATGAATTATAGATTTTTGCAAGTTTCATATAACAAAAGTTGAAATATTTTCTTTTGCAATACGGCACATCATAGCACAAGTCAAGCATAATACAGCACAATATTTTTTTTTTTGGAAAATCGACAAATGCTGGGCCAACTCCACAAATTTATATAATAATTTTTTTGTTTAAATACTTAGAATTACTTTTTTTTTGAGTTACGGCACATGATAGCACAAGTCGAGCACATTACAACACAACATTAAATGTTTGAAAAATCGAAAAATGCTGGGCTAACTTCACACTCAAAAAATGTTTTTGCTCATAAATGTCGAAATTCCAGGAATAATTTTATATCCTTTACGGTACATGGCAGCACATCCTGAGCACATTACAGTACAAGGTTTCTTTTTTATAAAGATGAAAAATGCTGGGCCAACTTCACACAAAAAAATTATTTTGCTCATAAAAATCGAATCCTACGAACGATTTTTTTTAAAAATACGGCACATCATAGCACAAGTTGAGCACATTACAGCACAAGTCTTATTTTTTAGGAAATTGACAAATGCTGGGCCAACTTTACAGACATTATGCTACTCTGTACTCGAACGAAGGTAAACTTTTTTTGTATAAGACAACTATTGGAAAACTTTGAACGCTATTTTCTCGTTTTTCCTTGAGAATTGCGGTAAAATATGGGTTTTCTTATTTCACGTCAACTACCATTTAAAAAAAATTGAGCCAAATCGGTGAGGTCACAGGATGGTGGTCTCCTTGTTAGATAGCCAGACTACTATTAAGTCTCTAAAATCAGTACTCCTATACTCACTAGTGGCCAACAATTGCCCCTCGCCTCTTAATGAGATGACTTAGCATTTTAACATTCTTTCGTCTGAGTGGCTGGGTATAGAAACATTGATGACAACTGCAAAGCTGATGAAGTTGCTAGGCAGAGGACTACTACACAAATTCATCAAAGAAAGGAATGTGTTGGTATGTCATATGCATAGGTGGGCACAAGTTCTTCTGCAAGTTCTAACGAGAGCGTAATTGAGAATAACGGGAGAACATTTGTGTATACGTATACAAATGTGAGCGCACAACAACGATTCAATTCTACTTCAGCGGAGTAGAACTTCATATAGTTGTTGTACCACTACATGGAAACAAAATGTGCATGCATGTTAGTGCCCACCATTGGTCATATGTTAAAAAACTTACACAAGATAGACCCAAGGGTTACTCGTCAGTTGCTACAGTCGTAACTGGTCACGTTCTCATTCCGAGACATGAGGATAGATTAGGTGTTCGGTCTTTTGACTTCTGTAAAAATTGTAGGGATGTGGAGGAGGGAGATAACATTAAACATTTTGTTTGCTGCTGTCCCACATTTGCTAGAAAACGAGGCAAAATACTTGGTTTGTTTTTAATTGATGACCTGGATGACCATAGACTTAGTTCTGTTATGAAATTTTATTGGTTCAAAGAGAGAGTATCCATTAGTATTACAATTGGTATGCGTTCGATGTAAGTTTGTTAGTTTTTGAACTGGCTGTCACAGTACTGTAAACAGTGACAATCTTTGTTCACCATGGACCCAAGCAGAATAGACCTATGATTGACTCGTCAGTTGCTGCAGTCGTAACTGATATTATTCTCATCCCCAGATTATGTGTTCGGTCTTTATTCTTTTATAGAAGTTGTAAGGATATGAAGAAGGAAGATAACGTTAAACATTTTACTTACTCCTGTCCCGAACTTGCTAGAAAATGACGCAAAATACTTGGTTCAAAGAGTAAGTACAGTTATTTACGTGTGGCGGTTCTTGAACTGATTGTCACTCCCACTTAAGCTTTTCTAAGTGATCTTTGATTGAATACTGTGAACTGTGACGGACTTTGTATACCATAGACTTTCCGAACCAATAAGATTAACAGTGAAATTAAAACTCAATCTCTTGCTCTTAGATCCCACTAAGTCAAAGCAAGTAATAGGAAAGAATAAAGAAACCAAAAAACCGACTGCTATTTTGTATGTGCTCTGATAAAATTTTCTTTCAGCTAATTTCTTAAGATTTGATGGTAACATAGATAGTGAAGTCAGACTCAAATGTTGGTTACATAAATGCACCATGTTCGGCACATTTCGTGGTTAGTTTTGATTATTCGCAGTGTTCAACTATATAAAAACTTCATCAATATTAAAAGTTGACCTACTGCTAAGTCAATAACTCATAAAAATAGTGTGATAAAGAGCTACTAAAATAATTACAGATCCCAATCCATCTGCCACACTGTAAGTTTAATAAAAAAAAACCGCACGGTAAAGGCTTTTTTCATTTATCTTGGCGTGTTTCAGTTAAGATTTCGTGGTTCTTTTGTTTTGAACTTGGTTTATCGCAATCGCCAACACCCAGTCAAGTCCGTCCGGAAAACACTTGATTTTCATTGCTCTCATTTATTCATTTTTCTTAATCGCCGACACGCTACTCGAATTATGTGCGAAACCAAGTACTTATATCGATGTTAAATTGTGGCCACGCGAATTTATTTTCATACCCATAGCTGACGATTTACATAGTTGATGATGGTATTGAAAATGACGACGTTAGCTGCGATTTTTCGAAAACACCATCATCATTGTTTATGATTTAATTTGTTTATTGAATGTTTTACTTAACTTTACTTGAAACAAAATATTGACTTCCTTGCAGATGTTTGCGCAATATATGGTGTTTTGTTTATTTCTTATTTTAGGAAAATTTAGCAAAGATTTTGAATTAATGATGCTTAATTATATGAAATTTTAAAGGTCATAAGCAGAAAAATTGAGAAAATGGCATTGAAATTTATAAGATATTATATTGATATTTCAGGGGAATAATGGGATTTGGATTTTTATAGATGTACTGGATTTACATAAAGTTGGAATGTATTTTTTAGCAAGCGATTTTAGCTTGGTTATATTAAAGAAAAAAATCATAAAAAACATTTCAAAGTTTTCTAAAATAAAAAGGTATCTTGGAATTTCTTTACGCACATTTCATCCATTATAAAAAAAGAATTATTATAAATAGTTCTAATCTGAATATTCAATCATTGTACCTAATGAGTCTATTGTATTTCAGCGCATGTACTGAAAACGATACAAATGTACTGTATATGCCATCAGTTGTTCAAGTATTTTAGTAAAAGTTTTCAAAATTTTACAGGAGAATGAAAAAACCTTCCTTGAATTTCGAATTATTCTTTTTATATGTTGACGTTTTAAGCTAATTTTTTTTTGACAAAAAATATGTTTCTTGAGTTTTTTATTAATTTTCTTTATACATAAGCTTAATATATTACGCCACCATCTCTTGCGTCTAAGAAAAAATAATTAAAGTTACGAGATTGTATAGTAAAGAGTAAGCTTATAATATCGTAAATTGATGATATTCAGCGGTTTTGAAATGGACATTAAAAAAAAGTTTTGATGTCGTATAAGATACTTAGGTTTTTAATATAAATAGTGTGTATCAAAAATTTTTTATTTTTTTGAAGAAAGCTTCAATTATTATAAGCATATATGTTATTGGCTTCCCGCAAGTTTCTACTGGGATATTATACCAAGTTTTTAAATATTTTTCTATAACTACGTTTTATGTATTCCTGTAGACTTGCTTGGAAAACTGTCACTTAAGTTCGGTGAAGTTAGGTCCGGCGATTGAATCGGCCACTCAACAACCTTTATTTTATGTTCACTAATTTCGAAGATTGTTTCAGATCATTAGTGGAAATACCACACAAGGACCATATATTTTTTAGCGTATGGTTGTATTACAGTATCCCAGAAATCCTTGTAAACAGTAAACAGCACCATAAGATTTTTTATTTTGTGATCTAACGTGAAACATTTTGAGTTTTGGTCGACGAATGTTACATCCTGCATCGTTGCCATATAAATTAATTTTAGTTTGATCATTCCAGATCGCTATCAAAATAATTTAAAAACAATGGTTTTTTTTTTCAAAAAAATTTATACACCTATTGTTCTGTCCAGCATTGAAATTGGATACCTACTGAAAGATTAGCCAATGTTAAGTACCTAAAAAGGTTCCAGTTGGTCAGAAAATGGATAGTTGCGACTTTCATTCGAATTTTACAAAACGAATGAGTTTTCTTTAATGCTTAAATCAACACAAGTATATTTTATTGATGTTTATTATAATTAAAATTAAGTCTTCTACATAAAAAATATAATCATGACCTTAAAAGTTCAAAAAAAAAAAAGTTTTCGAAAAAGTGGAACCTATCAATGTTGATTCCCGTATAATAAAAATAGTTGTTGGCGAATTAATCATGATACCTACCGAACAAAATAAAAATTGAAAACAAAGGAATCGACACAAAATCACTAACGGTTCCTCCAAGGTACTAAAGAAATCTTAAAATTGAAGACCTGAGATGCAAAACCCGCCAAAAGTCCATATTTTGCGTTTTTGAAAAAAAAACGAAAAAACCGTATTCCACTGAAATTTAACTATGGTAAAAACGTAGATTGATCTATTGTAATAGTTGTCAAAAGTTATTAAAATCCTGATTTTCATTACATTTTATGAATCCATAAGGACGATAATAAAAAAAAAACGTTTGGACTTAGCGGGTTTTGAAACAAAAACTGTGGACTTGGCGGATTTTGAAATTGAAAACGTTGACTTGGCTGGTTTTGAAAGTGAAACCTCGGGAATTTGCGGATTTTGAAGAATAATAATAGTAAAAGGTTTCGAAATAATTTTTTAAAAATGGCTAAGCTTAAATTCATTTCAAAAAACGTTTGTTCATACAATATTTCTGCATTTTGTGATTTGAATATTCTTAAGGTGGTCTTCTGATTTAAATGCTCTCATATCATATTAATAAGAATCGATTACTTTTAATTTGGATTACTTCTCACAGCTTTTGGAATACCAATAATTTTTTCACAAATGAATGATTCGCTAACGATTGGAGAAGGCGCGCGCAAAACAGAGGCGCCTGGCGAGAGCTAATGAAGTCGGGCGTAACCTGACAACGGGTTGTTATGGCCATCTAAGTAAGTAAGTAAGAATGATTCGCTCCAAATATCAAATAAAATTGGGCTTGACTGGTTTTGATTTTCAGTAATATGGACTTGGCCGGTTTTGATAAAATAGAATTTATCAGAAATTTTTGCAATCAAAAGTTTGTGAAGGGATTTTTTTTTTTTACAATTTAGAGTATGTAGGCTTGTAGACAAACATTTTTTCTGTCCCCTCCTACAATATCACACCTTTTAATTTTTTTTGACTTGGCGGGTTTTGCATCTCAGCTCTTCAAATGATTACTTTTGATGTCACTAAGCAATTAAAAGAATCGAAAAAGAATCACTATTGATTTCTCAATGCTGGCTAAGGAATCTCAAAACAATCACAATTGAGAGGCTTAGAGTGATGCTGGAGTAAGTCAAACGGTTAAAAATGTTAAAACAGGAATTTATTAGATTTGTCTTACAAAACTCAAATTATTACCCAATGTATAGTGTTTGTTGTTTCTTCCTCCTTATAAATCACAGCAACAAACTGTGACGGTGTCTTCATTGTCATTCACAATAGATGTATCAATGAGGCCAATGTGGATAAAAATTGAAATAAATACCTGATAAAAATTTGATGCTCTACCTTTGGTGCTGGGTCTCCTCTGCCGACGTAGGTTTTGGTGGTATTGCTGGCGATGGCTTTCGCTGCACAGCAATGCTGACGTGAGCATACCTTGAAAAAATGGCGATGCAGAAACCCAGCGTTGCTGTCACTTATCACTTTTCTTCCTACAATTTATATGAAATCGCAAGAATTCACAGAGAACTTTTGTTATTTTTGAAACCACAATTTCACTGAGTTTAAATTTAATTTTCAAATTTATTTAAAGTTCTAAAATTGAATTACTTTCAACTATTACTGTTGCACAATGAAAATATTACATAAAAAAAAATTTTCCCGTTGACATTACGGAGTTGTAAAACACAAAACAGAACTTGTTCCATTGATGGTTAAAAACGACTGAGCAAATTTGCAACTTGCCAGTTCAATGAGCTATCAAAGTCGTCTTTTTGGAAGTATTAAAACTTTCCAATGCTTAAGCGTAAGCGAGAGGGAATGCATGACTGCACGCAAGAAAGCAGTGCACAACGTCTTTGCAACCAAAACAAAAAAAATTGCAACTTTGCAACCTCCATTGCGTTTGTCGTACGCAGAATATGAAAATGCGTGCTGTCTCTCTTCCTCTCGCTTACGCATAATCATTGGAAAGTCTCAATAATTCCAAAAAGAAGTTGCATTTTTTCTCAGTCGTTATTAACCATCAATGGGAAAGGGATAGTTTTTTTTTACACAAATGCAAATAGTTTTTTTTTTTTAATATTTTCATTGTGCAACAGAAGTAGTTGGTATTATTTTATTTGTATTATTTATTAAATAAATTTGAAAATTAAATTTAAGCTCTGTGTATTTGTGGTTTCTTTTGTTTAAAAAATAACAAAAGTGCTCTGTGAAGTTCTGCAATTTTAAGTAAATTGTAGGGAGAAATGTGATGGTAGTGGAAGCAACGTTTGGCCTTTGCTTCGACGGTTTTTCAACGTCTGTTCGATAACGAAATCATCTGAGGAGCCCCAGTACCAAAGGAAGAGCTGCGAATTTGTCAGGTATTTCTTTTAATTTCAATCCAAATTCGATTTTTCAGAGAAATTTGGTCTTCAACGATACATGCAAGAAGCTATTACTTGTTCAGTGGTGCTATTTAGTCACTGGTCTCTTTGCGGTTCCTCCCTTGAAAAGTCTTGCAGCTCTATTTTCTACAATTTCCCAAGTTGCCTCTCTCATCAACTCCAAATTAGGAAACAAACTGATTGCGGTTTTCGCAGGTTTCATCTTGGAAGCTGAAATTTTGGGAGAACATAGGACTAAAAATTAAAAAAATAAAAAAAAGTCCCTTTGTGTGTACTTTGTCCGCATTTTCAGCCACACTAAAAATGTAAGCGTGATTTGACAACAAGGGGTGACATCCTTCATATAACTAAGTAAAATACTTAAAATGCTATATATTGCCACCTAAGGTGGACTTTTACTACTAGTCCAAGAGCCGGCTGTAGAAAAGTCGAGTGTATAAGATATGCATGCCAAATGATAGAGCTCGACGAGCCTAAAAGGAATATCTTGGGTTGCCGTGCGAAAGCCACTCCCGATGGCCAAAAATGCTCGAATTTTAGCCAATTTTATTGTTCTAAATAAAACTGTAGTACATAATACATAACAGCTCGAAATGTATGCCAAATGATAGAACTCAAAAAGGCCTTAGTATAATAACTGAGATTGCATTGTTGAATCCTGACCCAAACATGGGGTTTCACCAGTGTTTTGGGTCAATTTTCATTAATGAATATAACAGCTTGAAATTTGTACCAAATGGTAGAGATCGAAGTGCCTAAATAGAATATATAGGGTAGCTTTGTCGAATCTTGTCCCAAACATAGGTTGCAACTCATTTAAGAAAAGTTGACCCCAAAAAAGGGTGTCAACTAAAGTTTAGAACATGATTCGACAAGGCAACCCTATGTATTCTATTTAGGCTCTTCGATATCTATCATTTGGCACAAATTTCAAGCTGTTACCTTTATTAATGAAAATTGACCAAAATACCGATGAAAACCCATCTTTGGGACAGGATTCAACAATGCAATCCGATGTATTATATTTAGGCCTTTTTGAGTTCTATCATTTGGCATATATTTCAAGCTGTTATATACTACAGTTTTAATTAGAACAACAAAATTGGCTAAGATTCGGGCATTTTTGGCCATCGGGACAGGTTTTGGCAAGGCAACCCTAGATATTCTATTTAAGCTCATTGCGCTCTATCATTTGGCATACATCTCATCCTGTAATCTCATACACTCGACATTTCTACAGCCGGCTCTCTGCCTATACGTTTTAGTAAATCGGTTTTTTCGTAAAATTTCAACGGAATCGGACATAAGTTCTGGCCACGCCGTTTATAGGACAAATACTTAAATAATTGGATAGCTTTTGTCAAACGATTTTGGGCGCATATCTCGTCATTTTGCATAATTTTTAAAGTATTTTTCACATAACGAATGATAAAATTAACTCATATTTAAGAAAGTAGCCATTAAAAAAATGTTTAACATAGAAAGACAACCTTAAGGTAGCTCAAAAAATGAAGATATGTTTTAAAATATCTTAAGGACTTCTTCACGATATTTCATTTTGGTTTCAGTGCCATTTTTTATATGTATTTTGGTCTAAATAGTTGCTAATTACGAAGGAAAAATTGCACTCTGAACTAATGGGAAATTGGCCTCAACTCAACCTAAACACAATTTTTCTTAAGGGCAGAATAACGTATTAAATTTTTTTCTTTTTTTATTTTATTTTCTAATTAAAAAACCTTTCAAAAATATTGTGTGAAAATTTGAGACAGATCATAGCAAAACTAACGAAGATACAGCAGTTTAGGCAGCATCTGAACGTTTTATTCTAAATTTTTTAGCGTTTAAACGTTTTTTCCCGCAACTCACGTTTCCAAAGTTGGTGCCCCTCGGAATTTCAAAACTAATGCATCGATTCATTTGAGTAAATATCTTTCCAGAGCGTTATGTTAAATTTCACGAAGAAAATAGTCATAAAAATTCATTGAGCCTTATGATGTATACAACTTCTCGAATATTAAATTGCTTATCAGTTTCATGTGTTTTTCTTTAGCGCCTTTAATCTTTACATTGTCAGACGATCACTTCCATCATTACTTTAATTGACGCAGGCAAAATCTTGCGTCTTACTGAAATACTCAAACACATGAATATATATAAACATAAAATTTTCTTGAAAGTTTTTAATAATAATTTTTATCATGTACGAAATTAAAAATTTCCATTAATAATTTTCTATGAAAAATCACATTTCTATGTTATTTACAATGTCAACAATTTCTGTGAAATTGTTAATAGTTCACGCTCAGTTCTCAAAATAAAAAATTTTTTTTTTCAATTTTCATACCGCCAAATTCAATTTATATGCAAACTTGGCAAGACAGACAAATTTGTCTGGTGGCTCACGCGTGCACTAATACACATTAAGTAGTCTCAAGAAATCATTTCGCATAAATTTTGCTTCTTTATTTATTTTGGTAAAAGCTTAATCATAACAAAAATTAACATCTGCCCAAAAATTTTATAAACAAAAAAGAAAAGCACATTTACCAGAATATGTCGTCATTGATGACGAGTCTTTCCCCAGTTGTGTGGAACCGCTACAAAAATTGAGTGGCGCGCGTATTTTAGCGAAGTGTTTTGTTTATTTGTTTAACTAAACTGTTTATTTTTATATTTTGCATATCTTTTTTTTTTTTTGATTTATTTATTTTAACAAAGGTAGGTGTGGTTTAGTTTTATTGTTTGCCTAAATCATTGGTTTTTAACTAAATAATTTCCAGTAAGTATATAAAAACCACACTTGGTCAAGTTCAAAAAAATAAACTGCTAACTTAAGTCAAAGATTTTTGTTGCAAAATGGCTTAGAATTCGGATTCAGGTCACCCTAACAAACATTTTTTCTGTTTCGAGTAGAGTAAAAATAATGTTAGTAACTAATGTGCTTTGGCTTAAAAGTTTCAAGTTCAATTAATAATGATAATTTCTACATTCATAGTCATTTTTCATATAGAATCTGTTTTCAACAAATTCAACTGTTGTAAAAATTACGTGTACTATCAAAGATTCTGAATCTTCAAAACATGACTTTATTAGCAACACTAATTAAGTAACAACAAACATTTGAAATAATGAAGTCTGGTCGTCTACTACACTTTGTAGTCAGATAGCGCACAGTTCATAAATGCACGCAGCTGGTGTCCGCAAACATGCTGAGCATTTGATGGCATTTTTTGTTCATTTCTTTATTTTGTGTACAAAGGTAAAAAGTTGGGCTTAAAAACTTGAAAAAGCGCAAAAATTTGTGCGTTCATTTCAGCATCAGCATCTTGTAGGCTCAGTTTACAATTTGCCAAATAAAAGTGAAAAGTTTTACACTTTTTTATGTGCAAAGTTTTTTTTTTTGTTTTAAAGTGCCAGCAGACTCTACATGTACCTAATTAGTTGTTTTTATGTCTCCATTATTTTGTAATTTAATTTTAAATTTAAGTTTACTTGCAGTTATGTTAAGATAACTGGGTCAACTGAAGTTTTAGTAGATTATTTAAAAATAAACAAAATAATATAAAAGTACCATATTCTCATCAGTGAAATCGGTTTTTGGAATATATTCAAATTTAGCTGTTATATGTCAAAAAAATATCATTTACTGACAAGTTATCAGTAGAGGCTCTTACTTAATTAAAATTTCTACTTGTCATGAAAAACATTTGCCCTGATCATCTTAAGTTCATAAATTGTGCTCCAAGAATATGTACGAGAATGCCAGAGAAAAATCTTTCAAAACCCGATATCTATAATCAGATTACTGTAAGCCTACTTTTTTCTAAAGGCTTTCATAATGAGTTTGGTAATAGATTTTTTTATAGAAAGTTTTCTTAGCTTAACATTTAAAATGCCTTGGTGACAAGCCTACTTATTTAATTCTACAAAAATTTTGTTGACACATATTAACTTTAGTTACCATAATATTCTGTAAAGTGCTTGGAAAGATATACTTGGAAGTTCGATTAACATATTAATTATATATTTTTATTTCGCATAACTTTGAACAAGTAATGTCTCACAGCCAATGGATGTGCATTACAACATAAGCAAATAATTTAAGAAACTGCGATAACAAAAGAGAATTACGGTTTAATCCACTCAGGTGACGTCATGCTTTAATAGTGTAAACAAAAAAGCGGAACAGCTGATTGAAATTTTAACTCAATGGTGTGATCTTTGAATTTACTTAAAAAATTTACCACATTTGCTTTAAATTAAAATTTAGTTAGATGGCGGGTGTTATAGTAATATGTAATGTAATATGTGTAATAATAAGTGTAATTTTGAAAAATAATATAACCCTGATTTTTGTCGAAATGTTGGAAAAAATGATTCTATGTGACCAATTCGACTTTAATTAAAAGTTTGAAAATTGTTATATATAGGACGTTTCCCGTCAACCGGATCACCTGCGCGTTCTAAATTTGTGTGGGATATTTGTAAGAAGTCATACACCAAAATTTTCTTCTTAGTCTAAACTTTGGTAAGTTAGTCTAAGTTTTGGTATAAATTTTACTTCTCAGAACTTTTTAATCCTAAACTACGAGTTTTCTGAAAAAAAAATCGCACTTGAAGTTCTTAAAATTGGTCAAAATATTCAGAATTTTTTTTTATTGTAACAATTTTTTTTCTCTGAGTGTAAAGTTCCAAAAACTCGCCAAAAAACACAGAAAAATATATTATGTATTTTTTATGAATTTTTTTTAATTTTTGACGTCATAGAAGAAAAAAATTTAACAATAAATTTTTGAAGCTTCGTACGCGATTTTTACTCTAACTCAAATCTGCATCAGATTTTGGTCGTTATGTTAGCGTTTCAAGATAATGGTAAATAAACCGATAACAGACACGGTTATAAGCGCTCTTCTACGATTTTTTTTTAACTTTAAGTCCAAGAGGTTTGGGTCTAGAAAAAGTTGATTCTCATGAAGAGAACAACATTTTTCACTTACACGGCTAGCACACTCCTTAATCATCCTTATAGAGCATTTTAGTAGAATTTTCTAAAAAAATTCTACATGTAAGACAAACGACAGAAAACTTTTTCATTAGGCCTTAGGTAAAAATATTGCGCATATAAAATTAAGGGAGGTTGTCAAACAACAAAATGTCCTAAGACATCATCAGTGTAATCGTAAAATTCAAAAATAACTAATTTTTTTACGCTTTATTCTTCATATATTCAATTCCCTTATATGTTTTTTATAATTTCAAGTTTATGAGAAAGTTTTCTGGCATTTGTCTCGTATATACATTTTTCCAGGAAATTCGACTTTTGTATGGTATACTATCTAGTATACCATACATGTATCATAATTTTACATGGTTGACCTTAACTACACAAATTCCACCTTAAATGGCATATATCTATGTACGTTTGGATGCTGCCAAATGATAGGACTGCGATTTCGAAATGAATAACCTCTTATACATACTATATCATATACATACATCGTATAGGCTTTAATTATTCACAAATCTTCAGATAAACCAAATATGGATTGTCTCTAAAAAATCATATCAAAATTTTGAGTATTCCAAAGTTTTGCGTTTGCAACTAAAGCTCTTCAAATTAATGAATTATAACAATAAAGTTAAAGTTTAAAATATCTTGCAAAAATTGTTCCCATCTACAGCTTAAAATTAAAATTTCAATTTATAAATCAGCATGAATTTTAAAATAAAAATTACTGTCTTGTGACATGCAATCTGATGCCTCCTTAGTTAGTTAGTAATATCCTTGAGTTATTGAAGTGGGTAGATTAAAACAGAAAACTCTCTATGTTATTAATTAGACGTATCTAGATTGTTTTGTTACAATAACGATATTTTCCATGACCTTCATGTTCTCTTGTAGTAAATAAAGCACTCAATTTGTTAATTTCCTTGGAATTGATATAGCAACTTTTGTGTTTATTCGAGACGTCCAATCACATACAGATATGTACATACAACATATAGACAACATTGCGTTGTTTAATTATCAAAACAATATCTTACATTTGTATCCTTTAAATCATTTGCTTCCGCCTAACTGTTCGTCATTAGCAGCAACAGCTTTCATTATCCGTTTATATATTTCAACACAAAGCAGAGTGATTAACTACTGTCCCACCTTGTGGCCTGCTGCCCTGGCTCTCCCGATAGCCGCCTACTGTTGTAGCCATACTCATAGCACCGCCTGTCTCAAGTATTTAATGACTAAAAATTCATTTATTTTAAATTTTTTTTCTTCTTTTGTTCACTCTTCGCTGATTTAACGGTTATTGCGTGCATTATTTGCTGCTTTTGGTGAAATTCTGCTATGACTGTTGCTGCTGCTGCTGCTGCTTCTTCATTTTCGCTAACTTGTTAAGCGGACATTCACGTCTGGTCTGTTTAACACGGAACTCTTATTGGTTATTGTTGTTGTTGTTGTTGCTGCTGCCCACACACCATTTGCCATCCAATCCAACCATTTCATCATTTATTGTTTTTGGCAAGATTTTCTTTATATTATTTTATTTTATTTTGTGATTTTGTTTTTTTTTCTTTCGGTGACTTGAGGCGATTTTTCTTTTTTTTTTTTGAACCAATTAAGTGATTAAAGTCTGTTTGTCTGAGAAGATTTCATTTTGAGAATGTTTTTCCCCACGGTAATTAGTTTAATTCAATGGAATTGACTAATTTCGAGTTGATTAAATTTAGTATATTAAATTAAAAAAGCTTTTTCAAGAAAGATTTTCCTTATAAATTCTTATGAGACTTTTTAAGCAAAATAAATTTTCTTTAAAAATTATTCAGGGAAACGATTGCGTTATAAGATTGTATGAGGTTTTTCTACTGAGAAAACTTATCTTAAACTAAGAGTTGATTATAAAGAACTCTTTCTACAAGAGATTGATCAAATCACCTTAAATATTCTTAGTATTTTCAAAAAAAAAAATAAAAATTCCATTCTTAATGAATCGTACACTCTCTGAGTTCTGTTTACCTTTGAAAAATTGTATGTGCCTTTTTTTAAGCAAACATTTGTATTTTTTAGCATTAATTTCATCAAAACGTTTATTTGTCCGTAGCATGTTAATGTAATGTTTCGCAAAGTGTTTTCAACCCAGGGTTCTTGAGCCATTTGTCCAAACGAAAGCATTTCCTTCCGCAATCACATTCAACTCATTTGCGTGTTGTCTGTTTGTTAATAAAAAAAAATGTAAAAAGTTTAACAAACTTATTAATCATTATCTTATTGAATATAGTATTTGTTTATATAATTAATGCATTATGTCAAGTTATTATCTTTGATTAGATTATGGCATGGGAATTTATACTTATCATATGTTTTAATAACAAAGCAGCTTTGGAAATCAAAAAAATATTTGCAATGTCTTACCATATGAGGTGTGGTGGGTGACTTGAATACAAAGTGTTTACCTTTATGCACTCTTTTCCGACGATCAATTGTAAATAAGCGGCATAACGTTTTTATAAGCGGCGCAGCAAAAGTATTTAGCCTTAAGCAGCGTGCTTGATATATGGCAGATGATGTGGTCATCGATGGAGTATCGGAAAATGTCAAAAATCGAAAGAGTTGCTATTCAATTCAAAATATCAGTTTATAGGGATTGTGATCACTAATTTGCTCCAAACGAAACATTGACTAAATGACTTTATTTGCAATACAATCCAACAAGAACTGAAATCAAGTCAAAGTTAAATTTTCGTCTTCGCATTTGTGAACAATTTTGTGCCTTAACTTGGACATTTTTTTTTCGAAAGAATGGCTTTCAAATGGTCGATTATGATGTTTCTTCGCAAAGTCTTAGCCGTTTCAGAAAAAAAATTTTTTTTTTATATTTTTACAATTTTGTTTCCAATGACGTCATATTTTTATACCCCACACAGAGGGTATATTCACTTTGTCTCTCCGTTTGTAACACATAGAAGTGGGCGTGGCAGGTATGAGTGGATTTAGCGATGTCTGTCTGTCTGTCCGTCTGTTGAAATCAGGTTTACGAGAAAACCAATAAAGCTAATGGAATGAAACTTTCACACACAGGTCACAACTTCTTGCAGGCATCTTGCTATTGAAAATAGGTCAAATTAGTTCACGGACACGCCTACCGCCCATACTCTATGTATATTTACGCAGACCAATTTTGAAAAAAGTTGCAGCGATTTTGATGAAACTTGGTGAATTGGTGTACATGTAAGCCAAATTAGGATTAGGCTGGGTTTCAAGTTTCCGAAAGATTGTACAGGGGCGTGGCACAGCCCTAAATTTTATCATTTATACTACCATATCTTGTAAGCCGTTCGAGACATTGCGATGAAATCGGTAAACGGATACATATCCAATATATCTTGAATTTTTTTTAAAATGGGCGGAAACTAAAAAGGGGGAGTGGCACTTTTCAACTGTTAAAAATTTTGATTTTGCATATCTCAAAATTGCCATAAACAATTTTCATAAAAATTTCGGGGATGATGCCGCTGAAAGCAATTATTAATACAAGCTCAGCCACTTTACTGAAAAAAACTCGTTGAAGGGCGTGGCACCGCCCACAATATTTAGAAACGTTATATTAAGAGAACTAACAACGTAATCGTTATGAAATTTAATGAGGTAGATTACTTGCTATAAGGTCTCTTAGTACAAAAATTTGGTCCAAAAGTACCTGTGCGCGTGGCACCTCCCATATAAGCAAAAAATGTTTATTGTTATGAATAGTGTGCTATGGGAGTAATCTTAATAAAACTTGGTGTATAGATGTCAGTTACTATAAGCTTTAAAAATAAATGAATTTTGATGCGATTGCATCAGTAGGCGTGGCACCTCCCATATTAACATAAATTTGTAAGCGCTGTTTAAAGTAAATTATAGCAGCTATTACTATGAAATTTAATGTAAGTGGTTCAGTTGCTATAGAGTATAACTGAATAAAAAGTGGCTTAAATAGCGCCAGTGGGCGTGGCACCTCCCATACAAATAAAATACGGTAAGTGGCATACCTTTCGAAATATGTGCGCAATCATACTAAAATTTGGTGTAAGGGTTTTGCTTATGGAAAGCTATTTCTGGATCAAAACCGGGCTGGATTGTACCAATGGGTGTGTCATGGCCCTAAATTTTAAATTTAACTGCGGCATATATGGAAAACTATACAAGCTATTGTGCTAAAATTTAATATGAGGCTGTCGATGACGAATATAATTTATTGAACCAAAAGTGGGCGGAATTGGAGAAGTGGGCGTGGCATATTTCAACTTTTTCATTTTTATTCGATTTTTTTCAACTTTTTCCATATTCTTTCGACTTTTTCAACCCTTCAACTCTTTCCAATATATCCTTTATGTATTTTTTCTACTTTTTCAACCTCTTTCAACTTTCTTCATAAATTTCTTAATTTTTTCGACTTTTTCATCAATTTTGAATTGTTTGAAACTTTTTCAACCTCTTTCAACTTTTTCAGAGTTTTTCAACCTCTCTCAACATTTTGCATATATTTTCGACTTTTCCAACATTTTCCAACCTCTGGCAACCTTTCACATTTTTTTCGATTTATTCAACCTCTTCAAAGTCTTTTTAACATTTATTTAAAAGGTAATTTCAGTGCAGGGTATGTGAGTTTCGGCCTGGCCGAAGATAACACCTTATCGCCTAATAAAATGTCACCAGAAAATAAAAAAATTGTAATTTGATTTGGACCATTCTTCTTGGAAAATGAGGTTGGTCAGTCATTGACACTTAATAGTGCTATAGCGATATGATAATCCGGTTTTTTGTACCTTAATTGATCGATGTGGATGTGTACCAAATTTAGTTTCACCAATACGGTGTTACATGCTATACAGCCCAAGTAATAATTCGAATACTAAGGCCTCAAATGTGAAAATTGATCACTCGAAATTCAGCCACATTTCTGCAAAATGTTAATGGAAAATTTCAAAAAAATAATGCGAATGTGCAGCAAGGCCGTGGAGACAATTTACCCGATATGCTACTCCTTACGCAATCCTATACTGTATGAATCAATACATACAGTTTAAAATTAAAAAACTGTGTTTTATATCAAAATTTCTTCTTGCGTGAATTTTGGGATACTCTTCAAGAGGTTTGTTTCTTTATTGTAAGTTTCCTTGCCTTGAAGTTGAAAACTTTTACTAACTATATATATACGTACATATATAATTACTTTATGCTCTGTGCATTGCTTAATCATGCCTAACGTATATTCATTTAGTTACTTACATTTTCTTTTTTTTTGAATTTATTATTTTAATTTTATGTCCCTCCTTTATAATCTTTAATCTCATACTTTGCTTATCTGCGATGTACTCTGTATTCATTTAAAAATTGTTTTTGCTATCAATCACTCAAGTCGTACGACTACGTTATTTGTAGTCTTTGTGTCTAGTCCAGCTGGTGCTGCATGTGTTTTGTGCGTCTGTTTTTATTTCCTCGTTAAGCTTGGATTGAATATTTTTCTCTTATTAATTGCACTTTTTTTTATTTATTTTGCCAGTCAATACTTTGTAGTTTTGTTTATTATTTATTTTATAAAAAATGTAATTGACTCTTTCAAAAAAAGAAGAAAAAATAATTCTCCGTAAAAATTTTTGCAATTTCATATATGTTTATATGAAATTTTTTTGACTTTCAAGTCTACACTATGAAACAATTTTGCAATCTTTAGATCTTTTATTTAAGCACAATCTATAATGTAATAACTTACAGATGTCTGAATATCTTAACTATGGGGGGCCGTTCATTAATTACGTGAGGTATGTTTTTGAAAATTTGGGCCCCCGCCCTCCCTTAGTGAGTTTTGACAGGATCTTCCCTTCCGTGAGACTTGCCTAGATTTTTCAGACCCCCTCCTATTTTGACTCACGTAATTTATAGACGTCCCCTAGAGAATCTTTAATGCAGTGAGTTGGTGAAAATGTAACGGCGCCTGTCTTGCACTTTAGGATTTTTTAATCCTTTTTCGACGTTTTTAATATATTGCTACGAAATTCCTGTCTCTTAGACGATAATTTCGATCTCTTACACTTTTCTGAGTTCGATCACTGGATTGTATAGCAATCAAAAACACACATAAACTTATTTAATTATAAAATGGTTTATTTAAATCACAAAAGTTAGTTTTTTCACGGTACAATTGTTTATTTCATTAACATTCAAACTCTAATATTAATCTGGCACTGTATAGACAACTGTTTTACTTTATTACTTAAAATCCACTATGTCACTTTATTGCTTAAATTCAACTGCTTCACTTTATTGCTTAAGTTCAACTGTTTTTCGACAACTCAGATGACAACCTTTTATACTACAGTCATCACTCTCTCGAATAATCCAGTACCTTCTAGATAGCGTATCAGCGTGGAATCCACAATTATCCAGAATGTTACTAGTTCCCTCTAGATGGCGTATCGGCGTGGAATCCACAACTATCCAGAATGTTACTAATACCTTCTAGTTGGCGTATCGGCGTGGATAATTTCTCTCGGTTGTCGACTTTTATCGTGTACTGCAGCGCCTTTTCGGTTTATCATTTTTAGTACAAAAACTACATTTGGCCGCTATATGGTGTACAAGTATTTTTATACAGCCAGTGATGCTAGCTAGTATCGTTTAGTTTTTTCTTTCGTTGGTTGTTATTTCGAGAATTTTCTGGCATAAACCAAATTTCGTTACAATATTTTGAAATTTCCCGCAAGTTTTGAAATATTTTAACTTGTTCAGCGGAATTTTAGTTTGTCAAATTATTTCAATTTATATCACCATTTTATGGCTTCTTTAACACCCCAAATTTTTTCGATTTCTTGAAATTTTTTGACTTTTCAACATTTTTAAGCATTATTCGAAACACACGATATTCTTCCAATACATAAATATTTTTCGAACATGCCACCTCATGTCTCGTATGTGCCTTTATACTGTAAATATAGAAGTCATTTAAAAGACATGCCGCCTAATGTTTCCAAAAACATTTTAGCATGTACAGTATAAAATAGCGAAGAACAAAATTGAAAAATTAGCCAATTTTAGCTCTTTACAACAAACACGTCGGTTTTTTTAAGAGAAATAACAAACACATGCACTCATCATTGCTACGCACATTTTTATAGTTGTTTGTTGTTAGTAGCTCCTACTTCCAAAATTTTGCCCACCTATGGTATAAAGCAAACAACGAGACATACCGCTTCCTGTCTCGTAGTTTCTTTACACAGTGCATACAAAAGAGCTTATAAAGACATCTGGTGGCTTGCCTCGTGTTTGTCTTTGTACTGTACTGTATAGTGACACATACGAGACATGCCACCTAATGCCTTCATAATCAGTCTACTTTGAGTTTTAAAATAGCATTTTAAAGAAATTTTTACGTATCTCTTTACTATGGTTTTATATCTTGCTAGACCAAAATTTTAATAAAAAAGCAAATTATCTTTTTAATTACGATGCAAGGCTATTTTGAAGACATCATTTCTTTGTTAGCTGAATATTTGTCTTGACAAATCCACTAATGTTACTAGGGTATCCTTGGCTTTCCATTAGAAGTCTTTGATATGGTTTGCTTCCCAGGCAACATCTTTCTCAAACTTGCGCATTATAAAGTTCTTACCAGTTGTTTGCTCTACTTTTTCTCTTTATTTTCCTTTTTCACAATGACATTTTCGAGCTCACCGGAAATGGTGTGGTTTTCTGATATCTTCTAAAGTTGATTCCAAAACTGTGTTAATATCAATTGGGTTGACCATTTTATTTACCAGTAAGGGACATTGGGGAATATTACGGTTTGCCCTCCAAAAAACTTATTAACATTATTTATGGGACTGTCTCAACTAACCTTGAAAAACTGCCGTGGTCGTGCTGTCAACTGCACGCGATGCACTCGGTGACTGTATTTTTACGAACAGAAAACCAATAGCTGAGGATTCGCCTAGTCCTAAAATAGAAATCGATGGTTATCGTACTAGAGCTATGAGAATACAAAGTCAATTGCCTTTCTAGTAATAATTAAGTAAATAATAGATTCATAGGACAAACCTAAGTTTGTTGTAACACATATTCTATGTCTGAATTTGAATTTTTCTGTTGTAAAATATATAACTCTTTCAGTTTTAACATTCTCTTCATTCAAATTGATAAAAATCTATTTGACTACATATTACTAGAAAAATAATTGTACAAATTAACTGAAAAATAAACTGAAGTTATGCGAATAAAAACTGATAAAGTCATGAAAAGTTCAAAATTGCAATAAATTATAAAAAATGCAGCATACATAGGAGGGCATAAGAAAAATTAAAAAAATAAGAACAACATCACTGTGTTGCAGTTTTTGTTTTATTTTTTTCTGTCTACAGTGGAAAAGTTCAAATTGCATCGCCAGATTGTGCACTCGCTTAGATAGAACGACAAAAACGACGATGATGAGCTTGATATGTATAAGATTTATACCAAGAAATAAAATGCCATTTAATATTTTCAATATAATCGAAAGCGATAATAGTACATTTAACATAAAAAAAAAAAAAAAAATTTGTAAGGAAAAAAAAAATATTATGTGAAGAATACAAGAAATTGTTGCAAATCAACTATGAAAACTGAACTTAATGAACTGACAAAGATGGTGGAGCTACTTCACTGCGCTTCAAGGCATAAAGATGAGTCTTAAAAGAAATTTGATAAGATTAAGGCGGAAAAATTTACAATAAATACGAGTCGTTAAGGCGATATTATTGACTTGAAAACTTTGCAGTTTGAGCGCAATGAAAATTTTCATAATTTTTCTATGCAATAAAAATTAAATGGCAATATCAGAAAATTATGGTAAATATAATGAACGTACATGTAAGATACCGTGCGATAAATTTCAAGTTTTTATTGCACCGATGAAAAAATCATTTTAATATTAAAATTAGAGAAAAATATATAAAAATTTCTATATCAATTTGTTTGCGATTTCTAAACACAATATTGTATTGTATCAAAATATCTCTCTCGAATTAAGTCAAAAAATTATGTAGAATTACTGCAAACTTTAATGGGTGATTTTCACAAGATTTCCAAGAAAAGGGCACTGTCGCCCTTTTGTTTTGAATTGCAATCAGCTCTTGAAGGCTTCAATGAGGTCAACAATCCAATATTGGAGATGGCCCTAGGTAATCAGTTTCTCAGTTTTCAGGCAAAGACAATTATTGGTGAACACTTGTAAAATGTGTAGCACAGCACATCAGTATGGAAGAACTGGCTTAACGTTTGACTCAAAGGGCTTAAGCTTCGTTTTCGTTGAGAGGAACGAATATTGCAAGGTATTACAGAGCTAAGCGAATAAAGATTTTGTTTGTTTTGGATTATAGCATGATTGTCGTTAATGGTACCACCATTATCAAGTGTTATGATTTGCCTACATAAATGAAGTTATCCATTTCTTCTATGCTAAACTCATCTATCATGAAGTTATCGGAATTGGTTTTGCAAATGATAAGGTTTTTGTTTTATGTAAATTGATTTTCAGACCAACGTCTTCCACAGAAAATCAATAAGACTGCATTTATTTGTACATTAGACCGGGTCGATTTTTATGAAGCAAATTAAACATAAGACCGGGTCGAAAAATAGATTCATCTAGACACCGACTCATAAGTTAGAAGGACCATTGAAGACAAAATCTGCGTCATTTTTTTTTTCGTTCCGAGAAAAACCAATGGAGCACTTTTGATCCTCCTGAAGGTCCTTTTTGGCCAAAAAAAAACGTGTTTTTTGATTGTAAATTTTTTTTTTCTTCAAGAATGGATACCTGAATTTGCTTGAAAAATAAAAACTTAGTTCTTGCAAAAAATTTGACGTTAAAAAATTTAAATCTTATTCAAATGACTGTAACTTTTCGAGGAAACATCGCAGATTACCATTTGAAAACTTATATTAAAGAAAAAAAGCGGTACTAAATGATGCTATTATTAAAAATAAGCTGAAAGCAGTAGTATCAGAGATGGCTGGCAAGGTTGAAACAAAAATTTAAATATCTTTTTTTGGAAAAAAAAAAAATCTCCTCACCTCAAATGTCTCTTAGCGCGCATTAAACTTATAGCATCTCTTTCTTACATTAACGCAAGTACAAAATAAAATTTTAAGCGAAAAAAAGATGGGGTTTTTCAGAAAATTACCTTTGTTTTTTCTCATAAAAAGCGCTATAACTCTTCCGATTTTAAACCATTTTGTAATTTTTTTTAAAAATTCTACCAGGAAATAACAAGTTCTCTAAGAATCAAAAGACAAAATTTAATTATTTTGATTTGGATGGAAATGCCGCCTTTTTAAAACAATTTTCAACCTAAAATGGGCATAACTTAAAACGGCCATAACTTCGTAAAAAATTTTTTTGTGACTTAAGCTTGTCAAATTTAAGATGCCTTGTGTCTCGTAGCTTAAGGATCCTTCATTGTACTTAAATAAATAAAATAAAAAATACTTCATAACGTTAAAAAACTTCATACTTCAAATCGGGGAAATATGGGTCCCCTTTTATCCTTTGAAAAACAACATATTTAATCGGCAACCAATTCCGTAACATAAAATAAAGCTTTAATTTTTTATTTTCTCAAGTACACAGATAAAGAATGTCCATGAGTATCAAAGTGAAAAAATTGTGTGGTTTTTACTATGTTTCTTTTTTTTTTAGATTAAATCCCCTCAACAATTTGCCACCGACAGGCAGCTAAGCAATACAATTTTTCTTATGCATCAAATTATGCTCTGACACTTTTATTTATGACGGAAATGAAGGAGCTAATAGCAATAGTGCATTCAAACCATTTATTGACCCATCAGCATTATGTGAAGTTACATAGTCAATCTCCCTTTTTTAAATCTCTAAATATGGAAATATATAAAATTTGATGTAAACATTTTGTTTGTTTCCTGTAAATACATCTTTTAGTGTTCCACATGCTGCTCCCTTTATTTTAGAGGTGCAATAATAAGGTTTAAAAGAAATGAATTTAAAAATAAAGCATAATATTGCTGTCAAAAAATAGAGAAAAAAATCAAAAGTGCAAGATTAAAAATCGAAATTTCTCGGAAACTAACAGAAAATAAGAAATACTAAAACGCACGATTAAAAATTCATAAAAAAAGCTGTAACAACAATATGTATGTAGGAACAACATACAAAATGTTTTCATATTTTTGTTGTTTTCGTTTTTGTTATTGCTATAACAAGATGTGCATTTTAGACAAACAATAATGCAGACAAACAACACCAACAACAACATAATACCAACATCAACAAGATGTCGAGAGATAAACAAAAACAACGACAACCAAAAAGTTGCTGTTGCTGGTGCAGCTATAGCTGCTGCTGCTGTTAACAGCAACATGGGACCAACAGCTACAACAATGAAATAAAATAAAAATTAAAGTGCAATGAAAGTGTAAATAGATTTTCTGGCTTTTCTTTTTATGCTTTTTTTTTTTTTGTTTTTGGATTTTAAATTTATTTCCATCACTCAAAAGGAAGTCAGAACTTTTTATAGCATTGAAGAGGAAAATGGCGCTGATGGATTTCTTCCTGCGGTTTGGCTGGTGTTGGCACATGTTTTAAATTCTTACATGTTGAGGAAAAGAAAAAGTAAAATAAAGTTTGAAAGTATCAATTAGCATGCATACATCGAAACAATCAGTTCAAGTTAAAAAATTTTCAAATTTTTGAAAAGAAATTTAAATGCATGGAACATTGTTGAATAAAATCGAAAAGCATAGAAAAGCTCAGTGAAACGAAAAGTATGGAATATCATCGAAAAAAAAAAAAAAAATTACTCCAGTGGCGTACCCAAGACAAAGAGGTAAATTGCCACCCCCTTCCAATATAAAATATTCTCTGTTTTTCAAATTTTAAAAATTTCCTTATTCAAAAAAAAAAAAATTCCTCACATTTGATCCTCGAAAACCCTAGCAAAATGAGATATTCACATTGAATTCAAAAATCACATACCATCACCTATAATTTCTCTAATTACTTTGCATTTCCTAAAAAAAGGGGCACTAGGACCATTTTGCCGACCACCAAGTGGTTGCGCCCGGGGCGGCCACCCTCTCAGCTCCCTCCTAGGTACGATACTGAGTGACACATAAAATCGATATGCGCTGTACAAAAACTGGGAAGGCTTTGATAAGTAAACGTATAAACCTATAGGTCATTAAATGATAAAATCATTGCCTAGAAAAAATTCTTCTGATTCAAAATTGTAAAGAATTTGGCCCAACACTGTTTTGAGGAGACAACTAACAAGAGATCAACAAGAAAAATTTTACATAAAACTTTTACAACATGTAAATTTGTTGTTATTGTAATTTTGTAGCTTTTCTGTGGTTTTGGCATATTTTTACAACTTTTGAAAATAAAAGACAGAACTTTTCATTCTGACGTTGTGTGGGCGATTCTACCCCCAAGAGGATTTTTGTTTTTTAACAAATGCAGTTGTATATGCTCTTTAAAGTGATCTCATGTCATACTTAAGTTGAAATTTGAACAGTGTTGTTGACAAATTACGTACAATTTAAATGTTGGCGTATTTGTTGAACTTAAGATAATTAATTAATATCATGTAGCTATTTTTGTATATTGATGGTAATATGAAATTGATTTCACTTTACATTCAAACATAAACATATAAGTGATATATGACCTTAATTTCAAAGTAAAACTTAAAATAGCAGCAGATTGCTCCAAGTATATAAATTAGGTAACTAAGTTATAGTTCACTTATGGCTATGACTAAAACTTAAGTATGTATTACTTTAACGTTTTTGAAACTTCTAAAATTAAGGAATAAAGATTCATAAAAGTAGGAATGAATTATAGTTAGTAACTTGAAAGAGTGACAACATATTTAGGATGTAATCAAAAACAAACAAAAAAGTTAAGTAGAAATGGGTAAATTTGTCAAAAAAGTTGCAAGACATGTTCGCAAAAATTACAAAAAAGCATGAAAAAAATGTAAATTAACTAATGATAAACTGAAAAATTGGTTCAAAAACGGGGGAAAAAAAAACAAAGATAAATTTGCTAAAAAATAGTGAAACTAACGACAACTGAACAATAATAGGAATAACTCTAAAAATTAATACAAAAGGGGAAAAATTGAACGTTGAAGTAAAAGAATTGACAATAAACTGCCAAAGTAAACTTGGGCATTAATAGTCAAACCATAGCTTGCTGAAACTTGGGGTCTCAAATTTAAAAGACTTTTTTGCTGTGGGTGTTTAAGTCATAAAACAAACCTTGAAACGCAAAAGTTTTTGAAATTTATGAGAAATAAATAATTCCAAATAAAATATTTCTTATGTCTGTAATTGTCAAGCTAAAGATGTTAATGATAACTTTTTTGCATATAAATGGCCACACGAAAAAATTTTTTTTTTGCTAAATTTTGAATAAAAAACTCTTAGTCTTTTTTTTTACATATTACATAAAATTATTCACACCAATTTCCTAAATTTTTTTAAAACTTTTCAAAAATCCAGAAAAAAGTTCTTGATTGATGAATTTTTCTGTTTGTTCTTACATATTTATGTAGAGAAATAAGTATCAAAAATATATATTGAATTTTAAGTTTTCGCTGATTTTCAATTCAAACACAAAATATTATTCACACTACCGAACATTTAAATATTAAATAATTTGAGTTTAAAGACTAAGTCACTGCTATAATGTTATGTATTGAAAATACATTTTTGAGTAAATATTTACAGCGATAAGAAATATTTGAGTCATTGATTCATCAATTTTTCCTAAGTTTTGAAAAATTGTAGCGCAAATATGATTTGAGTTATTGGAAACTTCAAGATTAAGCTCCGTATGTTTTGACTAACAATATTTTATATATAATAATGAAAACTTTATGTAAGATCGAAAAAATGTGAAAGAGATAATAAAAAATTCATAATTTCATAATAAAACTTGGCAAAATGTGTACAAATGTGATCTAAAAATTGAAAACTTTAATCATAAAATGTATAAAAACAATCAATGAAAAATAGTCATAAAGTGGATTATAAATTGTTCAAGAAATGAAATTAAAGCTTATTTTGAATCTTTGCACGTTATCCGTCTGACAAAAACTTGTAGTTAACACTCAGTCCTATTGAACACATAAAGTCCCGATTCAGACAGAGCAATTCGGGCAAGCTACCAGGCATAAGAGAGCATAAAATGCAAATATCAGCACACTGTCGTCAATTATTGCTTCGTCTGAATCAGGACAAGCGAATGAGTAGTGTTGCAACGATATTTGTGGAAAAAGCCTTAGCTTATACTCTACCCAATCAAATCCTGCAATTAATAACTTTTCTAAGTGACCACACTTTATTTCAACCAATACATTCCTAGCGTTGTATAGACGCTCGTGGGTCAAACAAAAGGAAACTATTTGCCTGATCATAAGATATTTAATATTAAAAAGTTCAACGTTTATTGTTTCATCAAACTACACAATTTTCTCTAACAAAGATCTTGGGATGAGAAATTTAATTCTATTAAAAGTTGCACTTTATTTTAAGCAAATATGCACCTAAGAGTAATATAGTATAGGCAACATCAAAGAACTAAGAGCATACTTGTCGTTTTATTAAGCTTCTTAGAAATTCCGCTCATCTCAATTTCAAATTTTTTCGCAGCCTCTTTGCAAAAGTTTTTGGTTTCTTTTTAATTAAAAACTTACGCATCGAAAAACTTTTCTTGGTTACTAAAACAGTAAAAAAAAAAAAAAAATTACGAAAAGATATGGCAGCAATTCATTCGCTTCCCAGCAAACATTTGAAATATGTTTCAGTCTTTCACACTTATGCCAATGCATTAATAACTATTCTAGAAAAGATTTTAGCGATTAAATTTGGGCGCTTTTACTTAATTAATAAACAAATTTTTTAACACTTTACAGTAAATAAATTGATTTTGAATCATCTATGCGATTTTTTGGCGATTCTTCTATAATATTGTTTGAATAATTTTTCAGGCGCAGAATTCATAGCTGTTGGGAGTGTACAATTTTGATAAAATTTTGTGTGGGAAGTCAGGGGATCAGAAGAAATTGGTGATGAAAAAATTAAACTTTTCCCTATCGGCACACTGGAGATATGGCGTGGGTAAATTTTTACGCAATAGCCCTCAATGAGACTTAAAAAACAAAAAAAAAAAATTTGCCGTACAACTTTGCATTCAATAAAATCTATTATAGCTTCCCACATAGGATCTTTGAATTTGTTTCGAGCTTTTTTCTTTAAGTTTTCAAATTTTCCTGGATCGATTTTCCACAAAAATTTTTGGAATTTTGGCGTGGATCAAATAAAATCTGTTGTAATAAGTATTTTTATTCAAATTGATTTGTAAGATAAGTTTGAGTTTGATTTGAGCTTGATTCACACGGAAATCGTTTTAGCAAGTCGCTACCGCCGAATCATCCTAAGGTATGAGCCAGCCACTATTAAAAATGTTTGCTGGGAAATATTGTAAAAATTCCATGCGAATGATGTGTGTGTGGTGAAAGTGTACTTTTCATTAGTGTAACAGTCCATTTATATTATGTGAGTTAACAAGCAGTAGGTAAAAGCAAGATTAAAAAGCACTCTAAGAAGGACTTTCTTGTGAAAATCAGACCTTTATAGCTCCTTTTAAATTTACCTTCCTTTTCTCATGAAATTACCCAAAAAGTTGAGCTTCTGTGGAAGTGATAAAAATAGTTTTGTCGTGAAAGTGATATATATTTATCTTTGTAAATAGATATTCAGTATCAGTATGTGGTTTTAAGTGTCTTACGGATAATTATTATTTAATTGTTTTGAGAACGGCATTCGAAAAACATATAAATTTGAATGGTAGCAGTTAAACACAAATATCTTTTTAATAAATCAAGAACTTTAGACAATATTATTAAATTCCATATATTTTCGGAATTTAATGTTCATGCCTTAAACTTCTATTGAGCAAATAACTTAAGCAAATAAATAAGCGAAATATTATCAGAAAAGTATTATTTTATTTGCTACAAGCAACATATTTTACATCCTTGTAACTTTATCAAACATCTTTTTAACGAAAAGTCATGTCTGTTCTTCTTTGCTGAATTTTCTTTGTATTATTCCCTACTTATAAATTTCCAGCAAATTATAATTTGTTTCTATAGAAATTTTTTTATACAACATGTAAAAGCGCTATATCTACAGATACATCAGAATGTTGAAACATCAAAACCCTTAGGTAAATTAATTTACACAAGAGCTTACAGGCAAATACACAAAAATTTCAATGCTGTCGTTTTCTTTATACGAAAAATCATTTTTTTTAGCAAGAAACTGAATGAAAGTAAAAATCCGCAAGGTGAAAAACTTTGGAATTGATATGATATACGTAAATGATACACAGTTGAAAAACTTGGAAGCACACACAAAAATTTAAAAATATTAAATATATTAAAATAAATTTAGTTTTGCAGCATATAATTAAATGTTGGCCGGAAATAAGGCAGTGCAAAAATTACAGTTTTGTGAAAGCGTACAGTCGGAACCACTATAACCAGATTTCCGTGATACACCTTTTCCAGAGAAATAATATTGGCATGATGGAATTTTCGGTAAATTTGTACTTTTTTTCGGTCGTCAAAATTCGTCGACAGTACATTCGACAAGTTTTCAGTACATTCGGTACACTTGGCCCATTTTCAGTACATTCGACGCACTTTCCGATGCAAGAGCTCTTGAGATTTTTACTGACGCTTAGAGCCAACATAAGTACAAATCGACTTGCTTGTCGTGAGGCTTTTTCGATACTTTTTGGTTTCTATTGACTCTCTGAAGTTTTTCAATGCCGCTCTGATTTTATTCATTTTCCAAAACTGTTTCAGTTACCAACATTATTCGATACACATACATATGTAGCTCTGATTGACTTTTCAATAATTTGCGATATTTTTGTTATTTGTTGTTTTCAGTTTTTTAAATCCAATACTTTTTGAAATTTATTGACTTTTTGTAACTTTTCGACTTTTACTGATAATCATATAATTTTTTCTTTACTCCTTTTTCTATACAACTTATATCGATGTTTCGATACTTCCTGAGAAAAATCGATTTAACTACTCTTTCATAACTTTTGATGCTATTTGACAGTTTTCAATGCTTTTCGATCCAACTTATCTGTAAATTTTCGATATGATAAGTTCTTTTTCCAAACACGTTGCTTTTTATAATTATTCTTTACTTTTTAGCTTTAACTAAGATCTTTATACTTATCGATGCTAGTTGATATTTTTCATATTTCATTTGTGGAAAATCGCTTCTTTCTATTGGAATTCAAGAAGAAAGGTATCAATTTTGGCTTATGGATAAAATATATAATTCTAATGAATATGCGGTAATTATGCAAGATTCTAAGCTACTACTGGAAAGTTTTCAGCAATTTCTGACTTCTCTGTTTCAATTGATAAGTTTTATTACATCTAATACCATTAAATTTTTCCTTTTTTCAGTGTGCTTGCGTTGCCATTAGTTAGGATCATATCTGCTTTTCAATTGAAATGCCTGTCATTTGTATGTCATAAAGTTCATAACATATTAAGGATCTTATGCAGTGTCAAAATGTCCCATATTTTGCCAAACGGTATTGGTTTTTTTACTTTAAAACAAACAAAAATCTTTCTATTAAGCATTGTACATATAACATCTGATAATATGACTTTAACCAAGGTATATATGTAATGCTAACCCTCATCACCATTTTGTAACTCATCACTTTTGTGCCTGATAAATTTTACTTCCACGTATACGCCTACACAACTAAGTACGTGTTGCTTGGTATGCAAGAAAGTAAGCTTCATTTTTCATCTCATTAAATGTGTCTTCAGTTTTATTGTACAGATTGTATGGTATTAAGAGTGGAAATAGCGTCGTCTTCGTTTTGTTTGTCCTTGTTTGCGACGCAGCCGATACGATTTTCAACTTGTTGAGTTTGAGTTCATCCTGTAAGTTGCGGCGGTATGTTGTTTTGTTTTATCGCCCTATTTTTTGTGTATCCTGAAATTTGTGCTTAAAGACTCAGCAAGGACAATTTGGTGCTTTAAGTCTTATATGTGATTATTTTTATGACTTTAGGAAGAGGTTTAGTTTACGTGAGAACAAAAATAAGTTAAAAGGACTTTTCGGCTACGTAGAAAGCCTTAGGAAAAATTAAGTTGAATGAAAGGGTAGCACACAAATTTAAGAGAAAGTGTAGATTCTTAGATAGGTTAAAAAATCTCAAAGCACTTAAGAACTAAAATGAAGCAAATTAACACACTAATATAAATTCTTTTAAATAATGTATATCAGTGCTCTTAATCTCTAAGGAGACTAAAGTTACTCTGATTTTTAAAACCCAGATACTAAGAGCTTCATTTTGGCTTGAAAGTCATATAAAATGTTTATCAGTGCCGATTTTAACATAAACTAAAAAATAAAAGTTTTTCGAAAAAGAATTTGGGTCTATATAGCATGCTCCAAATATGACCAAGTTTGAAGTCACTTAAAATTGATCGCTTCAGTGGTCGGTAACAGAAACCAATATGCGGCTTAAATTAATTAGTGTCTAAGGAATTGCAGCTATGAGATTTAACGCAGTATCCAGCAATACAAGCAATCTGTTGAACTTGTCTTTCTTTGCAGTACTGAATTGAATGCCAATTGATGATTTCACTGCACCATACAAACGAAATATTGTTCCAAAGTGTTTTTGAACTAACGTTAGAGATAGTCTTCAAAAATTTCAGATGCAAGATATAAAACTCTTCCACTAATGACTTCTTGAAGACAAACATTTTTAGTTTCATCATCCAAAATCGTTATGGAAAATAAAGCTTGGCTTATGAAACATTAAAAAGCTTAGCTGAAAATGGGTTGATTTGTTTACTTTAAGTAATTCATAAAATGGTAACCCTTTTTAGAGATGTAGGTAGATGTAATATTTTTGATAAAAATTAAAATATTTGCAAATAACATTACAATTTGTATTAGTTTAACATATATTATCAAATACTTACTATATGAAAATTAATCTTAATATTATTAATACATTTTTACTAGTGGAAAGAGTGGTTATGAAATATGTGGATTATAAATTAAATTAATGGATCAAGTCAAAGTTTATATTAGATTTATTTACAAAGTAGATAATTAATGCGTGTCGGAACATATTAATTCAGAGTTTTCGACAAAATATAGAAAACAAGTTATGAATATTCACTAGAAAGCACGTTATATCTAGTTCCCGAAATGGTATGCCACTTTGCTCTTGGCACAATAGTAGATGGTGTGGAAAGCACAGTGGCAACAGCGGAAGCATTTCGTCTTCTTTTCACTGTTGTGGCCAATGTTATCCACTCTCAATTGCTTTTGAGAGAGTGTGTCCTAAGTTTTGGGACCATGATGATGTGCCACTACCTCACTTTGCGCCAAGGAGTCAGTCACTATGTTGCAGAATTCGAATTGGCCTATCTGCCTGAATTCCTTTTTGGAGCTATCACTGTTAGACGTTACGTTTTTGCGCTGTTAGTTGTGGATGGAACTATGTAGCTTCCAAGCATTGATCATGGCAGCATTGAGACCATTTGTTATCAATGGCCAATACTATTTTAAACCACGGTGAGAAATCCGGTAATTGTTCATCAAGACCAACGCCTCGCATTCGTTTGCTGTATTGTTGAATGATGTCTGGCTCCTCTACCATTACTATCTAACGTTGATTTCTTTCATAACGTCACACGCAATGTTTTGGTTCGACTTGCAGATAATTGGACAACACAGTTACGGGCTGCAATTAAGTAAATAAACCAATCAATGTCGTTCCAACGACTTGCTAACCATCAATTTTTGGGACGGTGTCTGAGTAGGGGCAAGTGCGACCACCCGTTGCTCCAAAGCAAATTGATAGGATATATTGACCTCATTATTGGCGTCCGAGTACTCAACATACATTTCTGTGGTACCAAAAATCTCGGGCATACTTTCCATGGCACCATCAGTATGGGTAGGCCCATTATCATCACAGAATATGTGGTCGTCTGAGACATCTACAATATCCTTCAAATCTTCCACAGCATGTGGCGGCGAAACAACTATAACAATAGCCAATACGTTCGACAATTGTCTTTGGTCTTTGCGGCTCGGTTTCCTCATCAAATTCATGAATTAAAAAGACTTCCATTCTCGAAATCACACGAAATACGTCGCCATAACTCTGCCCGAATACACAAACATTCTAAATCACAATCGTTTGTACAATTATAACCGACTGATGCGCAAAAAACGCATTTTTCCCTATTATAAATGTATTCTCTAGCGCCGATGGGTGCGAAAACCCACAACATGTACCTGTGCATAAACGGTAACATGTAGAAACTTGAAATTATTAAGAGATATACATAGGCCCAATGGCTACCGATCCTCATCATTATAAATTCTCTAAATATTTTTTTTCTGTGTGTTTTCTATGTTAAAATGGTTATTTTTGCACATGCCGGAAAACCTGCATCTGACGATGCAGATATTATTAAGTAGATGACGTCATATGACTTACCTGTCCAGGACGCATATGTTGTCCCATCCATGTATTATCCACATCGGCTAAGCGATATCAACCACCTAACATTTCCTATGAGTTTTCAATTACACCTCTGTTTTATGTTGCGTTTTCGCACCCGTGGGCGTTAATGGGTTAATAAGATTCTGCTTGAATTGTCAATTTTAAGTAAAAAAATAATAACCATTATTACAAAAATGGCCCATTACAAAAAAAATATGAATAAGTCATTCAATTTACGATTTATGACAAATATTTCTGAATTGGTGCAGTTTATTTTTTCTCATATATGGAAGTCCATTTTCGACCTTTTTCATCGAGTGGTGCATTATAATTTTTTGCCTTAAGTGATTCCGAAAAAGTCCAGTGGAGGATTAAATGACGTCTTTGTTAATCCACTTTTCCCTCCTATTGCTGTAGTTAAATACCCCTTCCCCCTCGCTCAAATAAAGTATAACTTTTTCCCACTCATTAGTGCTTTAACATTTTATCCATTAATAAGTCCATGTAATATTTACCAGATCTTGTTAATATTTTTCAAATTAAAAGTATCAATTGTTTGAGTTGTTAATATTTTCTTTTTTACTTTTATTAAATTATCGAATACGGAAACAATTGATAGTACCTCTTAAGCAAAATTTTTGTGTCATTAATTAAAATTTTGGTACTTAAATTATCAATTTTGAATCAATGGAAAGAAAATATTATAAATCTAATTCTGTTATTTACCTTTCGTTTAAGCTTATTATAAAATAATTAATAAGAAAATTTTGATATGTGATAAGAAAAAACAGGGTACAGAAAACCTTTTAATTTTCTCTGAAATTTTGAAAGCCATTCTAAATTCAATCGGTGAAGTTTTCAAATAACTCGATAGGCAGCTTAAGCATGGCCAGAAATTATGATGCCGACTTCAATATACATATATATGACCATTTTAAATATATAAATTTTTCATATTTGACAGTGCCTATTTAACATTTCTGTTACAGACCCATTATTTGAGTAGATATATTTTGCTTGTATTATTTAATATCGCTCTTTTTGTATAGATTGGAGCACAGCGTGTATTTCACTGTTGCCTTTTATCTATAATTTTATGTTTTTCACCACATGCTGTGCTGGTAATATTCCTTCACACTTCTCAATTCGACGGGAGTGGGTTCTCTGTTTTGATTATTTTTACGATATACCAGCGATATACTTACGATAAGCATAGTTGCAGTCGAGCAGCTGTTAACGATAAGGGGGTGTTCAGCCTATTACTGAGAGTAACTAAAATAGGGTTACCATCACACTATGAATAATTCAATTTTTTTAAGATATTTTATGTGTATGAACTTGTTTTAACAATCGCCAAATATTTAGTACATATGTTTGCGGGATGCTAGTAGTATAGCTTGATTTGAAATAAATGTGCGACGCCACACCCCCATATAAGAGAGAAATAAAATTCATCATATCATATAAAAGGTACGGACAAAAAATTAGTTTCAATTAAAAAATCAGTGACAGAACAACGTCTGCTAGGCCAGTTGGTATTTTATATTCGCAGCGGTGTTCGAGCTTTAATTTCATTCTTAAAGAAGACCGTTTGCCAAACCTAGATTGTTGACCATTTCTGGTCTCATATTTTTTTTTGGATCTCCAGATTTTTGTATTACATTCACTGACTGTATGCGAAAAGCTGACAATATTTTGAAAGCCCCAAAGATTGTTATTCAGCAGGTCAAAAATGTAAAATGCATTTTTATTTATTGACCGCCGCAGTACTTTAGATTGTAATACAGGTTTTTATTTCCACACACAAACCCCTCTATACCCAGTGTCTCCAGAGCTTTTGAAGGCAGCTGTGTAGGAAATATCTGCCATAGGCCAAATTTATATGTATTTCCTGCCGAGTTTAATATTATAAAGCAGTATTCTTATACTTGAAAGCATTATAAAGTAGTATTCTTATAACTGAAAAAAAATTTAACAGTAACTTTTCATTATTTTCAACTCAAGCTTATTTCATCTGATCTGGGATAGTTTATATAAGAGCAGCAATATCAGCAGTTTTTCGGGATTCATTGTTGTTCTTGGTGCAAAATGTATTTCATCAAAATAGGAAATCATTTTTTCAAAAACAGCCATTTTCGGAATCTGAAGTCACTCCTGTTGATGTTCAAAATCAATTTTGGACTTTTCTTCAAAAATTGGTCTTAGGCTTTTTTATACAAAAATACATAAGAGGCATGAAAGTTCCCAAACCTATTCTTCCGTGTTACAATCCTGGCAGCAATATAACATTGGTAACTCAGGCTTTAGTTCTGGTCCACGATGGTGACTTATCCTGAGATTCAAAGGAATATTTATAACTAGTCTTTTCCTCACAAAGTACCTCTGAGGAAATTCGTGAATAACATAATTTTACAAAAGTGTACGTTTTGCAGTGATACCTTATGTTAAGTTTCCTTACAATTGTTAAAAGCGTTTTTTTTTCTCTCTCTCTCTCTCTGAATCTGTTAACGTTATATCGTAAATATTGCAGTAAAACAGGTTTTGCTGTTATTGGTGGTAGTTTCTATTGCTGTTGCTTCAGCGCACATTGTGGGGGGCTCATACAAGGCACTTTTGCTCACTCATCTGCACTCACATTTTCGTACATTTATGCGTTGCTTTTGTTTATTTCTGAGAGTATTGAGCGCGTGTTTTTTATGCCATATGTATGTTGTTGTTCCGTAGTCTTTTGTTTAAATTTAAAATAAATGTGTTGTTGGTCTTGTGTTGATTGTGTGTGTTAAATGTACGCTGTCTCTCTTACAGACTTTAATTTTCGAACACACAACTCAGTGCCTTAGACAGCGCAGTTTCGCATTTCTTGCATTCAGTTCCGGACGTTATACTCGACAGTGAGGTTGTTAACGCGGAGGTTTTTTGATTTTTCTTCAACTTGCTTTGTTTTCTGTCTGACAATAGTAATTTTGTGAAAAGAAAAAAAAAGTGTTAAATTTTTCAATGTGATTTTGTTTAGTGAAAAATCAAGCGAAGCAAACTTCTGCGAAAAACCTCAAATTTTGTGGTGTAGCTATAAAAGTGAAACTAAAAAAATTAACATATTTAAAAAAAAAAAAAAATAAATAAAGCCTGTAAGAAGTCTTGGAATATTGAAAAATATACCTATCTAAGATTCTAAAAAATCTAAAATATCTCAAATAAATATTTTCTTTGAACTACCACAAAAGTTGTAGAAAGGTGAAGTTTTAATAATAAAAATTGCAATATTTTTTCGAAAAATATTAAAGATTAATTAATTCAATTAAATTTTTTTACACATTTGCAAACAAAAAAATATTTTTATAGGTTTTTTTGAAAATTTCTCAAGCTTATAAGCACCCGCATACTTATGCATACACACATCCTGCAACATACAAAAACAACTCAGAGCATACAAACATAAATCATTAACTTTATCATATCCATAACACTGTGAAAACCGAAAAAGCATCCTTTTCTGGCTTCACTGCATCTGCTATTTCTGTCAGTGTGGCAACCACAGACAACGCCATATTTATTACAACATATACATAATACAACAATAACAGCTTGAATGACGGCAACAACAACAAAAACCATTGCAAGAAAGGTTGACAGCAACATTTTGTTGCAGGCAGCCTTTAAAAATTTCTTACAATCTTTTTCAATTTCGCATTTTGCATTATTTCCTATTCCTCGTTTTCCTATTTTATATTTTTTGTTTTTGGCTTCACATAGCAACTCCTTCTTTGGTAGATACACAAAAATTGTTATTGTTGTAACCATTAGACAACTTCATCTGCAACTTCAACAGCAGCAGCCTTTCAGCTTCAATGCGAATGAGCGCTTAAAAGCGAATTCACATAAAATTGAGCGCATTGCAAGTAAAAAGGTTTCGGTCTGCATGCAGCAGCATCCTTTTTTTAGTTGTTGCTTTCATTATGAAGTTGATGTTGTTTTGTTGCAGCGCAGAAGTTGCAGCTAAAAACTGCAAAGAAAGTGTGCATTTAGTTCAGAAATTTTCAAAATTTGCTTAAATAAATATCAAAATATTAATAATAATTTTTTACAGTGTAAACAATAAATACGTTTGAAAAAAAACACAAAATAAGTTAAGTGTCAGTTGTAATTTTACACGAAAAAAGTGCAAAAAAACACAACAATTTCTTAAAACTGCAGTGTGAAGAATACGTTAAAAAATTAAAAAAAAAATAAATCATTGTGAATTTTAGTCTTCAAACTGCTAAAATTGCATTAAAAGGAATTATCAATCCAAAAAGGTAAGTGTTTTCAAATTTCATAGGACTCTGCTTAAATTTTGATATCATCTTAAAATAAAAGTATTGTGTTAAAAATGTTGCACTGTATACAGTATAATAAATTTTAATCAGTAGCACTGTTCGACAAAAGTTGGTAAAACATCAATTTCTGAACCCAGACTATGCTTTTCCGAAGGTTTTTTTAACGATCATAATTCGAATTGGAGTTAAGAATTTTTTTGATGGTTTCGATTTCCGAGATATTTTAAGCTTAAGGTGTGAAAATCACGGTTTTTTTAAAATATTTGAGGTTATATTACTTGGTTAAGTATTTTTTTTTTTTTTTTTTTTTTTGAAATGAAACCAGTAAAGGGATCCCAAAGAACTATTCATCTTCTTCAAAAGTTACTTTAAATTAAAAATAAATAAACTTACAAATTCTTTAAAAATAAAAATTAATAAATAATTTTCCTATAATGTTCATGAGTAATTTATATGTTACTTAACAATGTAAACTTTTTTTTTGCGTTACAAAGATTAGTAAACATATACCCCTAAAGAAATCGCCAGAAAATTGACTAAACGTTGGGTGAAAAAGATGACTTGATAAATGGCAATTTCAAGACACTGGTCAGAAATCCTCTTTAAAATTGAATAATTTGGAAAACTATATCCCATATAATTACCTTTAGTGCTTTTTAATTATAAGCTTTCTAAATAGTTATTTGTTTTAAATGATCAAATCAACTTCATATTTTGATATTAAGTCAAACATTGATTTTTTTCTGAAAATCAAAACAAAAATTACTTGTGCGGATCGTACTATTTTGCACTTTCAAAGTATATGGTATTTTGCATATGGCCAAGTCAAACCAAACATTTCTTCAACCCTAGATAGATAACGTTATTTTTATAGCGTGAAAAGAGACGTCTGAGAGACGTGTCGATTTAATAATCCTCTAATATTTATTTATTCCAATTATTGTTACATGTTTTATACTGACATCACATATTTAGCTATTTTTTCGTAATTTAAAGACATTTGTTAAATGAAATAATGTTTATTTCCTTATTAAATTAAAAATTTAAGATCGTATGTATCGTAACATCGTATTTATTATATATTTATTTATAAATGACTGAAAATAATATAAACCATCAGAACACAATATTCCTCCATAACGCAAATGCTAATCAAGAACAAACCTAGTATTATATACCAACCATATACTTATCAAAAAAGTAACATTAAAGATCTATTAAATGTTTCACTTGTGATCAGTCAGCTTGACTCAATAAAATTGGTTAAGGTTTGACTAAGATTCTGCTATTATTTTTTTTAGAAAAAAAAAAATGTAATTGTTCAGTCGATTAAGCCTTACCCTCTGACGAATTACTTGAAAATTTAATAATAAAGTAAGTGCGATTTCGTGAAATTCCAATTACGATTCATTTTATTCCATTACTCAAACCATCATAGAAAAAATAACAAAAGTTTTTTCTTTAATAGCGAAACTTTTTACCCCACGGACTCGTTACTGTCTATTGTTATAGAAGCCAAAATAGTAAACGATAATCCTGGCTAGACATGACAGACCGAGTTGATGTCCTTAAACCTACTTTTTTATACAACAGACATGAATTTATTTCATTATATTGCCAAGAGTCTTAAAATTTTAAGCATTTCTTTACAAAGTATGTGAAGGGAAACAATTAATTCATCTATCGCAAAACAGTATCCTTTAATCATACTTTTGCACTCAGTTTGTTCTTATGTTAGGATTATATTGTCAAATTACTATCACTTAGCATCATTATCTGCTTTGATAACATATGATCATTTGGAATAGCTTGATGTTGTAGTTGTACAGCAACTTTGGAAAAAAGAATTCTGGGTTATCAAATTTGAAAAATGCTCATTTCTATTTCGGAATAGTATTGCAATAATTAGTCAAAAACAAAACAAAAGGATCTGAAAGATAAGAAAATCTTTTGTAATAATTTTAAGTCTTTGGACCCTCTCATTATTGAATTCCGATAAAAGATCTGAATCACTCTTTTTCTGAAAAATATTAAAATTTAGCACTGAATATCATTATCACTTCCATTGTTGTTAAGATAAAATTTTCAGTCTGAAGCTGAATTTCATTTGCTACTGAAAAATAAATGTCAAGTTTATTTTGTTTCATAGCTTTCGCTTTAAATTTGCTTATAAGCTGTGATGTTTTAATTTTATAATTCGTAAAAATGTTACTCTCAGCTTGAACACAAAGGTTAAGTTAAATATGTATTTTAATATACCATTCATCGATGAGCTATTAATCATTTTGTTAAGCAGAAAATACACGCTTAAGAAAAGAAAAACAAAAATTTAATTTCTACGGATTTTAATTAATATTTTTTTTTTTATCTTAATAGAAAGTAGATTTAATGAGGTTTAATTTTTTCAATCAAGTGTTTTTTATTTTTTTTTTGTAGCTTAAGACAACATGTGGTTAGAATTTAAAATCAACGAGAAAATTATTGTATTTACACAAAAATTTTGGTTGATATTAACATATTTTAGTCAAATTAAATTTTTTGCTTCCAACTAGGCTATGGCAGTCATATTTGTCTAATAATACATAAGAAAACTTTGAAAATCAGAATAAAAAGTATATACGTATTTGCCTCAGATACAAAAAATTCAAAAATGTTAAAAAAAGGTGTCAGTCATATATGACTGACGTCAAAAAAAACTATGTAGATTAACGAAAAGTCAAACACAGTTGATTAAATGTTATAAAATAGCACTTAATAAAGCCTTTATTCACCTTTTGATTGTCAGTCACATATGCCTGACAGCTTTGAAAATAGTTATCATAATTTTTTTTATCAAATTTTTGTTGTTTCAACAGCAATTAAGATATTGACTCTTCTAAGGAAAACCCTATCGTCTGTATGAAAATTAACATTACCTGCGGAAGCTTACAAATTAAATTTTCAACACTACATTTTAATGTCATTGAACTTAAAATACCGCAGAAAAATTCTTCACGCAATTCGTTCAAACATTTTCAAATGCCTGTGTATTTGCAAAAGCAAATGCTTTTTTTTTTTGTTGTATTACTACAAGTATATAGGTAGTAATTAACAAAACTCATTAGTTACGCATTCGATATGCAAATTTCGTTAGTGTAATGGCCTCTTTTTATTATAACTCTTCTGTTTGTACTTTACGCAAAAAAAGTAAAATTTAAAAAAAAAAAAAAACCATAAAAAGTGCAAAGTGTAAGTAGTTGTGTCAAAATTTACTGCTGCGAGTTATTATAACCCTAAAGCTAAATCTGTGTTGGTTTTTTTTTTTTTCTTCATACATATTGGGAAAAACATTTCATAAGTAAGTATTATATGCTTTATTTACTATTGTTAAATAAACTCACGAATAATATTTGATGCTATCAAAGCAAAAAATTTTGCGCCGCAGGCCTTACCGTTTACAGTTTCGCGTAGGAGTAATGACATGAATAAAATAAAAGTTGATAAGTTGCTCTTTTATGCCAGATTAGTATTTGAAGTAATCCAGCTCAATATTATAATATTAAAGTGCTTCTCTTATGTTGTTTTTCGGCTATTATAAGGCTCTCCAAATGCACGAACAGTTTCGAACACTGGGCGAAGTAGAAACAAAATATTTATATAAAAACGAATTTTACATACCCACTGGCCACCACAATGAAAGTACCAGAATTTACCAATAAGACTGCAGCAGAGCGTTTGTGGTAACACTATGGACCCTTGTGATCTATGTGAGGCTCTGCTAAAGGCCGCCACCCAAACCTAACCTACACGCTGTATAACTTAACCCGAATCACCTTGAGTAAATTTTTACTTTTCTCACTTTTTGACACTCCAGCTTCAACAAACAATAACTCAATGACCCCGTAACGATTGCGAGTTCAAAATTAACTGGAAAATATCGGTTCTTGAATTTGTTTACATTTTGTGATCGTTTGAAAGTGACGACTTTGGGTGATTTGGGTTTAAGTTGACCTTCGTCTTGCTCTACCAGATTTAATTTTTGAGTTATTTGAGGCTTGCAATAGTTATCAAAAGCTTAAGTTTTTCAAACTTAACGCATTTCATTTAGAATCTCAAATGTTTCCCAAAAATGTTTGACTTCATGAACATAAATTACCAGACATTTTCTTAAAAATAAAATTTCTATAAAATTTTTATTTCGAAAGTTAGAGACATTTTAAATAACTGCGTAAAAGCTGTAGGTATTGCATATTTTTCTGTGAACAGAACAGTTTTTCGACAAACAATTAAGTGAGTATCCTTAACCCATTAAAGACTGGTACCAAAAGGGCCCGTACATTTTTTGATAAAATTTGATGTGGGAGGGCAAGGGATCAATAGAAGTTGCTGATGAAAAAAAAAAAATGTTTCTCCATCAGGCACACCAGAGATAAGGCTCTGGTAAATTTTTACCTAATAGCCCTCTATGAGACAAATAAAAAAAAAATTACTGTCCAACCTTTCATTCAATCAAATCTATTTTATTATAGCATGCCACATATGATCTTTGAATTTGCTTCGCACATTTTTCTTTAAGTCTTCAAATTTCCCTGGATCGATTTTCCACCAAAATTTTGGAAATTTTATGTAACCTATGTTCTACCTCACATAAATACAGGTTAATCAAAGAAGTTCTGAAAAATAAAAATACTCCTTTCAGACTAATCCTTCCTCTACCCAAAAAAGCTTTAAAAACCTCAAAACCTTTTACCTGTCGTTTGGCAGGATTTCTTAAAATGTACTCTTCTTTTGTTCAAAAATTTAACCAATAGATTTTAATGGGAAGAAGATTTTTCCCAAAATATAATCTATGACAATTGTTTTACTGAGCTAACTGTTCGGTATAGTGTGTGATAACACCAACAAAAACACAACAAAAAATGGCTAAAGCTAATTATACCATAAAAATTCAGCCATTGCTAAATGGAATCATCAGTGACCTTTGAGCAGTTATGTATGTGGCATATTTTCTTTTTTGGGTAAATCTGTTGAGAACCCAAGTAAAAAGTGAAACAAAGCAATGCCGAAAATTTTTTTTCTGTTGTGTCTTAGTTTTTGCAAATCATTTTTGTATTAGACTTTTCTTGTAGGCACTTGGAATCAAAGTAAAAAGGTCACTGATGATTCCCTTTAGCAGTGGCTGAATCTATATAGTATGACTAGTTTAAATCATTTTTTGCTTATGTAATATTTTTTTTTGCGTTTTCACACACTGTACTGAACAGTAAGCTCAGTAAAATAATTCTATACTATTTTTTGTTTCGATACACCACAAAAAACAATCTATTACATTTTGAAGCGTAGAACTTCTTGTCATTATTTTTTGTCAATTTAAGTTTGTACTATTATTTATGTATTTTTTTTTTGACAGCTTAATTCTGCAAGCTTTTTGTTATTCTTCTGCAATTATTTTTGAAGACGTTAACAATATTTTTCTGTTAATCATCAAAACTAAATAGTTTAAGCATCTTCATTATCAAAGTACAAGCAATCGAAATTTACAAATTCAATTATCTCAATATTTTAACTATGTTTTTAAGCAAAAACTTTACTATTTTGCGGAATTCTTTATTAGTTTTTCTGATCCTTTAATTTCTTATGAGTAAAATAGTTTTTCAGTATACTGTCATGCTAATTTTAATTAAAAATCTATTTATATTAATTTTCTCTAACATTATTCACTCCAGACATTTTTTCCTTTCTAAAAAACTACAACAAAACTTTCAAAGTCAAAACATTTAAAAAACAATCGATAACGAAGAAAACAAACAAAAATAAACATAAAAACATGCAAATGCTAAAAAATTATAGATAAAAAAAAGCAAAAAAAAACATCACCAAATATTAACATATCTGTTATACACATAGATATACACATGCATATATACATATGCAAACAAACTTTGCTAGCCCGTATGTACTACGCAAGCTCGTGCATAAGCAAATTAGTACGAAGCAGATTAATTAATTTTTTACTGTCGACAGTCGAAGAAACCCCTTAAAAAATTGTATTTAAAGTTTTTTTGTTTTGCTTAGTTTCACCATTAAAACAAAACATAAAAAATTATCAATTAAAAATTTTAATTATAAATAGCACAAAAACAATAATTTTGGTGTCTTGAATAAACTTGAACTTTCTTTCATATTTTATTGTAATACAAAAGCTGTTTATTTCGAAAATCACTATCAGTTACGCTGTATTTACACAACTATCTATTAGTTTTGTCTCGAAACATGCCAAAAATTTCCTTATCATTTAGCTGAATTTTATATAAACTATTTATTTTCTGTTAATTTTTATTTGCTATTTTAGTAATAGTAGTTTGTTTTATTTACTTGGAATGTTTCTTTTTTTGTTGTTGTTGTTTATTTCCCACATTAACCTAAATTGCTTTTATGTTTTAAGTGTTGAAAAGTTGAAGTTCGAGGTTAAGTTTTCTATTTGCTTGCTATATTATCACGTCTGGCAAGCGTACGCGATCTTTAATTTTATTATAAACTGTAATTTTTCAAAATTTGTTTAACCGTTTTTTAAGTTAAATTTATTTTAGATATGTGTTGAAAAAATTCTAACATATGTTTATATTTTTTTTTTTAATAAATCAAAGATATTTTCGCTTGACATTTTTTTCTGAACTTGTTACCAAAATTATTTACTATACTATTTAATAGCCCAGTTACTAGAGATTTATATTAATAAAGTCTTAGCTCCGTTCAATGATGTCCAATTTGATGATTCTTTGTAAGCAATTTCTGAAGAAAAATTTAATAAACGCGAAAGTTTCTGGTCAGACACTTTTTTCTATAAGTTATAAAACAAATTACATTCACAAATTTTAATCAGTTGATGTTTTTAAGAAGATAATTCTTAGATGCTTGAAACTGCAAAAAATGATTCGGGAAATATTGGAAATATTATAATAATAGGAAATGGGTCCACCTTTCCTCAAGATAATTTTTTTTTAATTTACATCAAATCTACTCTATTTTAGTTTTCAATAATGTACTGACATTTATCATACTCCTAATAAAAAAATTCAGCATAATAATAATATTGAACATCTTATAAAATTTTAAACTTATAAAGTACTTATAGCTATATATAAGTAAACAAGAAACAACCCCAACCAGGGCCGTGTCTAGGTGTGTGCGGGACCCTAGGCTGAGCATTTTTGCGCGGGCCCCCCCTGAGAAAATTTATTTAATAGCAAAAAAAAAAGGTCATTAATATGACTTTGGACTATGGCTTATGAATTTACTCTAACCTATGTTAAGAACGAAAGTACAAAAGGCGTCCACTGCTACATTCTAACACCACATTACACAAGTTCCTAGCAAGTAGTTGATGAAAGATAGTTTGTGTGACCTTTTCTACAGTTTCTCTACAATAAGTTCGAGTAATCCCAGATAGTTGTAGTTTTTCGGTGACCGTTATGTCTGATTTCCCCTCTAAATGCCAAATCTATTTCACTGATACAGCTACCGCACTAATTAATCTCCTGAGAACTTCTTGCCAGTGTTTTGATTGATCTTCTGCTTGTTGTGTAAGTTCTTGATCAATACGCCCAACTTCTTCAGAGAGTGCTGCAAAATCAATTACTGCACTTATGTGGTATCCCGAAATTTCGTGTTTAATCAAACATACCGTAGCATTTTTCCAATCGCAATAACCTCTATGAGTAAATTGTGAGCGTATTCGATAAAAAAGTTTGCGTACATAGCAGTAGATGTATCCATTCCTAGGAGAAAAACAGAGCCATTAACGTTTTAGGGTTTCACCGCTTCGTGTTTTTCGCTCAAAAAATCTTATTTATCACTTTCTTGTAGGACCACAATATTGAAGAGCTGTATCGCCCAATTTTATAAAGTAAACTATATTGTCAAGTGTCATAAGCTCAGGCCACAATCCACTTTCATTTTCCAAGCAAAATTTTTCACTTAGAACAGGTACATGAGAATCAACTGGTGCTGGTGATATGGTAAAACCTCTGATGGAATTCCTGAAAGCTGAAAAATATATAAAGCTGCATCAAACACAAAAGCATGCAAAATATTTTTCTTAGATTCTAGGGGTAAATTTATCTTCACTTTCACGCTTATGACTCCCGAACCACACAAAATTTAACTATGCAGTTTTCAACAAAGAACTAACCCTTATTCGTTAGTGTTTATTTTGAAAATTTGTAGATTTTTTTTTTGGCTTTGTTTTATCATTGGACCTTAAGAAAAGCCTCCCAAAATATTTGCTACCTAGATCTAAGGCAGATTTTTTCAATGTTTTGATAAGTCCATTTTTTTGACAAATTTCAATAAAATCTGGTTTGACCTAGGAAGCTGAAATTTTGCGGTCCCCAACTCCTTATCAGATTTATCCTGTAAAAGATCTTAATTATAATAAAACTTTGCTCTAATGCTTCTTCAGTATTTTTCATTTTCCAATATGAATCAGTGTAATACAGAACTTGATGTCTTCATAAAGTCTTTTATAAAGTCTTTTAATAAAGACATCATATATTATTTAATTATATTTTATAAAATTACCTTTTTGTATAGTTCATTTTATTGCGGAAAAGTTCTGGCTCTTCTTTAGGTGTAAAGTAAATATTTTGATCATCAACAATTACCGAAAAAAAAGTTCTTATTACATATTTTTTATATATTTTTTTGCGTAAATTACATAAAAAAAATATTGGCGAATATTTGAACAATTTTTTCTTTAACTTAATGCATTACAATTTTTCTATTATTTAATCTAAAACATTTTAAATATGTCGAAATTAACATAGCAAAATTCTTATCTATTTGAAATCGCAATTCCAAGGTAAACGCTCTGAAGTAAAAAATTTTCCACTTTCACCATTTAGATTACTGGAATGGCAAACAAAAAAATAGCACAGAAACCTAATTTTTAAACATTACTACATAAGTACTACGCTTATCTTTTGCGTGTTTATCGGCGTCTTAAAATTGTGCGTAGATACATCAGTAAATATCACACAGACACTGTGTACTTACCACTCTGTTAAAAAATAAAAAATCGCAAAAAATTTGCCAAAGCACAAAACAATCAAAATAGTTTGTGATAAAAATAATAACTAAATAAAAACTTACCCAAACTCAAAAAACTTAGGGGATCTTAGGAGAAATGTGACCACTTTTAAGCATGTCTATATAAAAGCTCTTCTAAAGAACCTATTTCTTGAATGTATCGAGTTCTCTTAAGATTCGCTGCTACAATTGCCATTTAAAATAACTAAAAATCAAAACTGAAAAAAGACAAGGTTGCACAAGTAATTTTTTGCCACAGGAATATCAGCTTTTATAAGAAAATTTAACCAAAACTTGATTTTATTGTACGGAAGATTTTTGTAAGAATATGGGTTAAACGAAAAATCCAAAACTTTTAACCCGGTTGCTCATTTATAGTTCTGCTACTTAGCCACCACTTTTTTTATTTGGTTTTATTTTGATAAAACTCTTTTCTTGCAGGCGCTTCCTATAAAGCTTTCTTGGCGAGCCTAAATAATTTGTTAGAACAAAGGCACAACAGAAAAAACAGTTTTGGGTGTGTTTTGTTTCACTCTTTGTTTGGGTTCGCAATAAATTTATGTAAAATTGAAAACATATCAAGCTTTGAAATTTTCACTCATCAGCTGATGATTCCATTAAGCAATGGATGAAACTAATGTGACTTACCGGTTTTTTCTTTGTTATACTTAGTTTTGGTCTTGTAACTTTTTTGCTGTCATCACATACTGTACCGTGAACAGTAAGCGCGGTAAAAAAATATTGATACTAAGATCTGTCTTATTTATAAAATCCTTTTTTCTCTTATAATTTCATTGAGGCATAAAATAGCCTGATTCATGATTTTATATTAAGCCTTAACCATTATTTCTTACTAAAAACCTGCTGATGCTGTTTGTGATGCGCGTGCGTAGAGGTTCGAGGTGTAAAGTATATTCGTTGTGAATCCACTTCATTTTCTGCAGCTGCGAGTAGTAAGATATATCAGTCTACCTTTTTAGAGTTTACCTTTCCTTGGACCACAGTATATTATTAATAATATCTTTCAGCTGCTATACTGCCCTCAGAATCAAAAAAGCTGTATCACAAAAAAATTCATATTCATGATTTTTATGGCATTGGATGGATAGCTTAAGAAATCATACGTTTAATGAAATCATTCGTTAATGCCAGTAGCTTAGTTCAAAGATATAATAAATCTCCCACGAAAATTTTCAATGTCTCAATTTTACAGGTATTTCGACAAATTGACATAAACAAAATATCAATTATCTTGAAACGCATTTTTTGAGATACAACATATTTGCATCTGAGGGCAGTATAGCTCGGTTGGTGTTTTTTTTTAAACTTTATATGGCTATTTTCTTTCAAGTTCAACAATTTTCCCAAAGTTAGCCATGCACAGATAAAAGAAAATTTTCAATTTAGTTTCTCAGAATTACATGAAAATAGGTCAAAATTTGTTTGCAATTTCTTATACAAAGTTTGATACAAAACTATTTTCAGAGTTCAACGAAAAAATCCAATTTATCAATGTTTTAGCTCACATCAACACCAATATATTGACAGCAATATAAGCCGTTATTTCCAGTGAAAAAAAAGCCAATCAACCTTGTCACAAGCTTACTCACCCACTGTCGCCAAAACCCCAACAAATGTTTTTGCTGTTGTAGTTAGTCGCCGCTGCTACTGCTGTTATTGTCATTAAAATCGTCATGATATGAACGTGTTGTGGTGCTTTTTAATTTTGTCATTATCAATAACAACAACAACAGCAAAATACCTAATGCTATCATAAAAATTAATATAAGCGAAAAAATTTCTTTATTTTTTTACGCGATAACACCTGTTCGCTTGTATATTTTATGAATATGACAATCAAATATTTCCTGCGAAGCGCCAGATGAATCTACAAGATAAAAATTAATTTGATTTGCAAATAAACCAAAAAAAAAAAAAAAAAAAAAAAATAGCAAAAAAAAAGCCCAACAACAGCAAAAACAAATACAAGTAATATGGCTTCTCCGTAGCCATCATTTAAAGATTTGTGTGAAGGTATTTAAGTTGTTCGATCTTTGTTGTTGTTGTTGTTGCCACTAATCGAGCTACCTGTCTGTTTGGTGCCGGCTGATTGATATGCAAATTAGCCATGAATTTTGTCGCTATTGAACGCATTGTTTACATATATGGTTATAAGGGACTTGGCGTTTTTTTTTCAACTATTGAGCATGAAGAATTTTATGACGAATGTGACATTTCTTATTTTCTTGAATTTTATTACACCAGATTTATTTGTTATGTTAATATTCGTAAATTTCGTAATTCATTGAAATTTACAATTAAGTGATGAAAGTGAAAAAGTGTTGTTGAATGAATAGTCCACTGATTGAATGAATGAACTTTGATATTGAGATGATATGTGCGTACAATGGTAGAATTTGTATCAGTGATGGGTATATGCATTCTCGGATTCTTTAGCTAAACCAATCATTAGCATACAACATATTCTTGAGCTACAATTTATCATGTAATTAGTTAAAAAATGACTAAATTACTTGTACTGTATCTAAAAATCAATTAAAAATATTAGTTTTCTGTCGCAATGTCAATCGTCACATCCGCTCAACACTTTGGTTGAAAATATAATTAATACAGCTCTCTAACAAATTAAACTAATGAGAAAATACGACTTTTTAATGCAGCCAATGCATATTTATTGGTAAATTAATCCCACGCTTCATTAGTACTGCCAGCTGAAATACAAAAAAAAAACATAACTAATCAGTAAGTGTTATTTCATAAAATACGACCATATTAAATTACAAAATAAAAAAACTACCACTATTAATCAGAAAATTATATCAGTAATTAAAAAACTCAAAGAATTATTCATACATTAAAAATTAAATATAATTAAAAATTAAATGCACTGTATGTTACTTTCAAACATACAATGTATTTGAGATTTTTTTCTAAATGAAAATTGATAATTAAAAATTATACTCATAAGTTACGGGCTTGGCGCTATTTTGAAAAGTTTTTGATATCTTGGGCTCTTCCACACGCCAACTGCATTTACTTGACATTAATATGTTGTAGCCGCATTTAGCTGCTACTGATTCATTCATTAATCTTAAGAATGTTTCTTTGATTTCTTGTCAGTTCTTGCTGCTTGTAGACATTTGTATATATCAGTCGCTAACAAGAACCCCAACACTACAAAACTACCAAGCTGAAAGAAAGAAGTTAATTATTCGCGGTACAGCTGTGGGTTGTTGCTTGAAAGCCAGCCTCAGCAGCATCGACATGCCGTATGCCACATGCAGCTTTGACCCAAAAAAATTAATGTAATCAATTTGATTTTTATCCAAAAATAAAGAAAAAAATAATAGACCGGCAGCTAGCGACAGAAATTTGGTGTTGATCGAACCACGTATGCCTTTCAGGATTCTAAGCATATTACACTTACTGAATAATAATTTTGTAATATAAGGGTTGGCATCTGGGGCATTTCGAAGAATAGCGAATTTGAAATTGCAATAAAAATAGACATTTTTAACCAATCGAACCACGTATGCTATGTGTATTACATGAAATTTTAAGGCAAAATAATCCATCAGAAACACTTGGCATACGTGTTGAGCTGGGTCTAAGGGCCAATGCCCACTCTTATACATGCAAAAAAAATTAGCATTTTAAGTCAATCGAACCATGTATGCCATATATATTACGTTAATATTTATGGAGATATTTTTATCGGAAAACCATCGGCATACGTGTAGAGCAGGGACTAAGGACTCTTGAAGACATGTGGATGTGCAAAAGAAATACCCATTTTGGAACAATCGAACCACGAATAAAATTTATTGCAGATTAAAGTTCTAACCTTAAAATGTGTATATGCAAAAGGGCATACGATGACTGTGGTGCATACCTCTATAAAAACAGTGAGAATACGACAAAATTTTGCAATAATTTGGAACAATCGAACCACGTATGCCCTTTGGAGTTTCAAGGAATAATCATTGACTTAAGTAATTTTTACAAGCGGCATACAAATCGACCGAGGCAATCGCATTAACAATTAAATACTTTAACTGAGCCCTGCGAACTTTTTAAATTTTATCTGTAACGTAGAAGCTATGAAGGCGGAAGCAGTCTCAACAAATCACAAGTTGCTGTTTTCAATGTTATTTGAGAATAAGAGTGAGTAAAACAAATCTGTTTGATAGCATCACTTATTGGCCAGTCGACAAGTAATACAATACTATGAAAAAACATATTAATTGGAAAAATTTTTTTTCTGATATTGGTTTGATATCTTCCTAGAAAGCCCTTCAATTATTTCCATTAGGGAAGGCCGGAATCATCCTAAAATTTTCGATGAATATGGGTTTTCGCCAATTTCAATGGAATCTGTCTTAAAAAATTTGCTTAAATATACTCAATTGAATTTTTTATTAAGTAGGTGATACTATATTTACGTAAAGTGTTTTTTGTTAACGAAAATATTTAATAGAAAATTGTTGAAATTATAATATCATCCGCAGCTTTGTATCTGAAAGTTTGGCTCTGATTTACTCATTCTCTCAATTTACTCAAAACGATTTATTGGCATTGAGCGACCTCTATGCATTCGAATTCGGAAATTTCCCTGTATAAAGTATTGTTCACATTTGCAAGGTTCACATCACAAGGATTTTATTTCACAATATATTTTCTAATTTCCAAGCTTTTTTTTTACAAAGAGAATTTCAATACTTACTCCAAACATTTTCATAAGGAGAAAAGAATCTTAGTTAGTTATTTATTTTACATAGTAACTAAGTGTTAATATACAAATTTATTTAAAAAAAATTAACAGAAACACTGATTTTAGATGGGTTGAAAAAAATTGGATATTGTTGACTACTTTTGCATGATTTAGACAAGAGTTTAACCGCCTTACTACGGATTTATTGAATTTTGACGATATTCGAAATTGATAAATTATTCCATTTTGCCCAAGACAATAATACATTCGAAAATGATATCGCCTCTTTGTGCGAAACTGTTTTTCGCTCAACGTCGAATCAGATGCTACTGCTGGAATCATTTTGACTTTAGAGAGAGGAATGCAAAAATTTGCTCAGAAATTAGAATCCCTGTTTTAATTTGAACTTTGCCTGTAGTTATTTTAAATACTATATCAATTCCTACTTCATTCACTGATTTCTTTCAATGCATCCACACAAGTGAATTTATATTTATTAGTATCGCCTGAGGTCGAAATTCGACCGTTAGTACTAAATTTTAATCTTGGAAAAGTTTTGTCGGCCTATTAATATCAAAACGTTTTTGTTCATTGACTACGATCTTATTTAGTTTCACTAATCACATCACTTCACCACACCTTTGAAATTACATTCAATGGACATTTAAAAGCAAAACATAGAATTATCAATTTCTTGGAACTACATAATTTCTATTACGTTGTTTATTTGATTTTGACTCAAAAATAAGGAGCTCTTTACCGTTCAGTCCGACCCGTTATCGTTCTTCTTCAAAGCATAACACAACTATGTTTTTCGTTTATTTTATAACAATAATTTTAAAAAGTAAGCGAAATCGCAATTGTAACTCAAAATAAATCAGTTGAACTTCGATTATACGTGATTGTTGGAACCGATCTCATCCCGAATAATGGAAAATGTCAGATAATAGAATCACTATTTTATTTTATTACTTATCAATTTTCAAAGTTGAAAATACATAATATGTATGCATATTATTTCATTGTTTACAGCACCGTTTTACGAAAGTATTTAGTTATAATACTCATTTAATAAAGGTCAGCTAGCTCAAAGTATAAAGATATGTATGTTCTAATGAAGCGCAAATAAAGTAACAAAAAATACTTATTAGTATTAAAAAACTTAACTGGAAAGAGCTATTTTTTGTCATCGATCCGAAAAATTAAAATCAGGGTATCATGTTGTTTTATTCCCCACTCTTTCTCTTCTTTAGGGTACAATCTATCTCTATATCAAATTTCATCAAAATCGGACCATTACTTTAACTGTGAAAACATATTTTCAAATTGGGAGCGTGGCACCATCCACTTTAAACCGAATACTTTTCCTGAAGATTCATTCCATCTCTGTACCAAATTCAATCAAAATCGGTCCATTAGCTTAGCAGTGAAAACGATTTTCCTTTTAAAAGCGATGTCATGCCCACCAAAAGGAACTCAGTGTTTTTAGAAATCATGTTTAGGATTTAATCTGTATCCAAACTAAATTTAATCAAAATCGGTCCATTAGTTTAGCCGTAAAGACGTTTTTTCTTGTTAGGGGCGTGGCACCGTCCACTATAAACAAATATCTTTACTTAAAATTCAATCTATCTTCACATCAAATTTCATCAAAATCGGTCAAACATTTTTTTATATTTTTTTTTATATCGATAAAAAGTTTACATACTCGGTAACGCAAAGAGTCATACACTACTTTTTCTATGACATCGCCGTGCTAAAAATCATGCATTCTAGAGGCGATAAAAAGTTTATGAGATAGATGAAAGTTAAGATTACTATCGATGAACAAAATCTGCTGGGAAGTTTCGATGTTCACGTATTAATATATAGATAAAAAGCTGGTCACGAAACACATCGCAAAATTACCAACAAAAAGCAAAGCATAGTGGTGCAGCTGCGCCTGTGAGCGATTCGGCGAATTACAACAATACAAAGTTGTGGTAAAAGAGTGGAAAGAGTTAGGCGCTGGGGATCGCTGGTTCACATATGTAATTGAAAAAAATTACTTGTGGCGAACGTATCAATGCTTTTTATTTGGATATCTTTTTCATACTTTTTATTGTTTAACGCGATTGCCCCGGCGGATTCGTATGTCATTTTGAAAATCACTTATTTACATAACTATTGAATGAAAACTTTAAGGGCATACATGGTTCGATTGGTCTTAAATTACCTAAAATATGACATTGGTTTTTTTATTGTTTAACGCGATTGCCCCGGCGGATTCGTATGTCATTTAAAAAATCACTTATTAATATGATTATTTAATGAAAGCCTTAAGGGCATACGTGGTTCGATTGTTTCAAAATTTGGTCAAACTTTACCGTGTTTAAAACGTATGCCGTTAGTTATGTCCCATTGAAGACGTATGCCCTTATGTTTATCTTGTAAATGACATTGTCACTTGAATTATCTTACGAAGGCATGTACGGTTCGATTGTTCCAAAATGGGTATTTCTTTTGCACATCCACATGTCTTCAAGAGTCCTTAGTCCCTGCTCTACACGTATGCCGATGGTTTTCCGATAAAAATATCTCCATAAATATTAACGTAATATATATGGCATACATGGTTCGATTGACTTAAAATGCTAATTTTTTTTGCATGTATAAGAGTGGGCATTGGCCCTTAGACCCAGCTCAACACGTATGCCAAGTGTTTCTGATGGATTATTTTGCCTTAAAATTTCATGTAATACACATAGCATACGTGGTTCGATTGGTTAAAAATGTCTATTTTTATTGCAATTTCAAATTCGCTATTCTTCGAAATGCCCCAGACGCCAACCCTTATATTACAAAAATATTATTCAGCAAGTGTAATATGCTTAGAATCCTGAAAGGCATACGTGGTTCGATGAACACCAAATTTCTGTCGCTAGCTGCCGGTCTATAAGGAAAATTTTCGAAAATTAAATTTTGTATTCAAAATACAGACATACATTGCTTCGCTGTTGTTTAATTAAAAATTTCTTGGAATTATGAAGAAGTTGCAACGTTTTGTTTATTTGTTGATAAGTGGAATGAAGTTGAAGTGCGAATGTTGTTTCCCACACTCTTGATATTGGATTGCACAATGCTTTCATTTCGTTAAGCCCTAGAATGTAAAGTTCAAGTTGACATGGTGTTTTGCGTATAGAAGATCAAAAAAAACTTTGTGAATTTTTTTTTTATAGAATATATAAAATTTGCGTTATGATGGTGTTCGAAATGAAGTTGATGACAAAAATGCATCACAATAGTTTACGACTTTCAAGGCCACAGTAAAAATGATTCCCAATCTTCACGAAACGGTGCGCTTGCAATTTTCATTGAAGAAAGCTGGATAAAACCCTGAACACAAATTGAAAATATGAGTCCAAATAAATTTTTTTGATCTTTTACCACAAATCTTTACTTTATCTTTACTTTATCTTTACTTCACCTTTACTTTACCTTTACTTTATCTTTACTTTACCTTTACTTTACCTTTACTTTACCTTTACTTTACCTTTACTTTACCTTTACTTTACCTTTACTTTACCTTTACTTTACCTTTACTTTACCTTTACTTTACCTTTACTTTACCTTTACTTTACCTTTACTTTACCTTTACTTTACCTTTACTTTACCTTTACTTTACCTTTACTTTACCTGTACTTTACCTTTACTTTACCTTTACTTTACCTTTACTTTACCTTTACTTTACCTTTACTTTACCTTTACTTTACCTTTACTTTACCTTTACTTTACCTTTACTTTACCTTTACTTTACCTTTACTTTACCTTTACTTTACCTTTACTTTACCTTTACTTTACCTTTACTTTACCTTTACTTTACCTTTACTTTACCTTTACTTTACCTTTACTTTACCTTTACTTTACCTTTACTTTACCTTTACTTTACCTTTACTTTACCTTTACTTTACCTTTACTTTACCTTTACTTTACCTTTACTTTACCTTTACTTTACCTTTACTTTACCTTTACTTTACCTTTACTTTACCTTTACTTTACCTTTACTTTACCTTTACTTTACCTTTACTTTACCTTTACTTTACCTTTACTTTACCTTTACTTTACCTTTACTTTACCTTTACTTTACCTTTACTTTACCTTTACTTTACCTTTACTTTACCTTTACTTTACCTTTACTTTACCTTTACTTTACCTTTACTTTACCTTTACTTTACCTTTACTTTACCTTTACTTTACCTTTACTTTACCTTTACTTTACCTTTACTTTACCTTTACTTTACCTTTACTTTACCTTTACTTTACCTTTACTTTACCTTTACTTTACCTTTACTTTACCTTTACTTTACCTTTACTTTACCTTTACTTTACCTTTACTTTACCTTGACTTTACCTTGACTTTACCTTTACTTTAAAAAAACTTTTTATATCTATAGAGCAGTGATGGGCACATAGTGGCTCTATTTGCTCTCACCGTTATTCGACGTACAAGCAAGCGAAAAAAAAATCGCAGAATTTCAACGCTATCGAGGCACAGCGTTGACTTGAATTCAAATGAAAACAAAAACAAAACACAAAGGCATAAACGACGGCGCCGCATTGTGTCTTGACCAGAGCTGGGCACCGCTACTTGCGTGTTTCTCTTCAATGTTCATCAATGCATGTGTAGTTGTGCTTTGTTCGCTTTTCAAAGCAAACTGAATTAAATTTTACGCTCTCTGCTATACGTATATGAAAAGTTATTCTCATTCTGCCGCAGTCCCGCGCGCGGTACGTTTTGCCCAGCCACGGTCTTGACGAATGTAGCAATTGTTTTTGTTTGTAGTGCAATTTGGTTTTTTTCATGCTAATGGCAATTTTGGAAATGAAAGTAAAAAAAAAAACTTTAAAATTTTGTTTGTTGTTGCTTGATGTTGTTGTTTTGCTCTTTTTTTAGATTTCTATGCCCACCGCTGCTATAGAGCAAACTAATTAATTTTCAGTAAAATATTGCTTCGACAAAACATTTTCTTATTCAAGGAAATATTTACTTGAATAAAGGCAAGGTTGCTCTAAAAAAAAATTATTATCCTACTTCTACAACGAATTTACAACACCTTCATGTGTTAATAAAATTTTAATCAATTTGAACTCTTTGCAAAGTGCTTAATGACTTAGTCCAAGAAAAAGTCCATAATATTTATAAGGAAAAAAATATACCACAATTAAAATTTCAACTGAACAATAATTTAAAAAAAATAAAGTTTGACCAACCAAATGCTATTAAATAATTTACTATAAAAAAAAAACAAATATTCGACAAAATCACAATGCAGTCAATTATTTCAATGAAGCACTTGACAGCAATCTCTCGTTAAAGTTTTTCCCTACTCATAGACACAAAATCACGCAACATAATAAGTACGAGCTATGAACGGATTTTCCCAACGTGCAATCAAGCCAAAGAAAAAATAAAAATCACAACGCCTACGAATTTCCTCAATTTCTCAATGAAAAAATCTTGAAATCAAATCATTAGACACAAGCAACACAGCATAAAGAGTCTAAGAAAAAAACCACATACAATTAAATGGTTCCACATGATTAACAAGACAATTGCTGTAATTATAGTATAAAAAAGTATAAAATGACATTTCATCAAGTGCTGAATGAGCTGCCATATAAAATATGTGACAATTGGCATATGAGTAAGAGAGACGTAGCCAAATAGAGAATTGCCACAGCAACAGCATTTCCAATGACGTTTGACGACAGCGCGTCCATGACACTGATAAAATGTATTTTTTCCCCAAAATTTTTCAACTGCTTACTAAAAAACTAAAGCAAATTTTTAAAATTTTCTCTATCAGCTGTCAAATGTCAAAAAAAAAAGAAATACGCGTATGCACTATAATTTTCAAGTTTTAAATTAAAAAAAAAAACCAAAAAAAAAAAAAATTGCAAAGAGAAATAACAAAACGCATTGTTTTGCCCATTTTTGGTAAAACATGCGCCACAAAATTTTCGAAGAGCAGGCCTTCAATTGCAGAGACTCACAATCAGCAATGTCAACTTTTTTACTTTGATATCTTGTCTCTTTTTCTTTCAATTTTTTGGCTCACCGACAGTGGGCGACTTCTTGTTTTTTTTTTTTTGCAGTAGTTGCTAGTTACTGGTACTCATTGTCACTAACAGCCCACCAGTATTGTTGTCTATGGTTTCAATTACCCACGGATGACATAAGCCAGCCAGCCAACATTTTTAATTGACAATTGTAAGAAATGTTGACTACCAATGACGTTGGCACGTTGGAAAGTTTCTGCAAATTTGCGTACAGTAATTAACTTGCTTTATAGTTGACAATAAAGGTCGAATATTTTTTTTTTTAACAATTTTTTAGCTTTATATGTAAATTATTGAGCAAGAAATTACATAGGCACAAAAAAAAAACATATTATGATCACATACGCAGAGAGCAAATGAAAAGAAAAAGTTAAAAAAAAGATGTTTTGAGGCATAATTTACAGAATTTCGTTATGCTGATTTCTATTGCCGACATCAAAGAGTAATAGTATTTTTCTCAAAAGACTTAGCGTAAAAGAATATGTTCTATGCACATACTGTCTCATTTATTCGGCCTTCGATCAGCCAAGACTATGTGTTGTTCGAGGAAACCGAGCCAACCGAGCACTCCACATTAATCGAGGTGCATGCTCGGATAACACGGAACATTTCGGATAAAACGAATGGAGACGCTATGCCTTTGCTAAGTATTTTTGCTTGAAATTTTCAAATTTTTTATTTCTTCCGTATGATCCAAGTTTTGACTTACCCGAGGAACCTCCTCTCCACGTTTTCTTGAATAAACGAGTTTGTACTTTATATGTATTTGAAAAAAGTTCATACCAAATTACCTCCTCCAAATTAACTACAATACAATTTCCACAAATGGTTTGAGTATATTATTTTATTGGATAATTTGGTTCCTATATATTCGATGTTCAAGGTTTGGTAAGGAATTCAAGAGACATTATTTTAAATATATGCAATGTTGATGGTTCTCAGTTGGAACATTTATTTTTAAGGAATTTGCTTGATCCTTGCAAACTTTGTAAACAGTTTTCTCTAAAATTTTCTCATAATTTCCAATATTTTTCTCTGGTCTTTTCGGAAAATTTAGAGTTTAAAGTTTTGACTATGGGCTGATAATAAATCATTCCATAGCACTTAGTTCCAAGAACAATGGTACAAAATCCCGAAAATGAAAAGAAATATAAAATAAAATAGGAAGGAAACTAAGGGAGTATAGAGTAGAAGTTATTTTGCTTCAAAGCTCTATGTTTCTTTAAGAAATACCACAAGCATTACAATAGAAAGAGAATGAATATAACTCATTCCCAAGATATTACTACCCAATAACCTGCTCCTTGTGAAAGCCAGACAACTAGTAACTAGAACTCTTTTTGTTCGGTGATAACACCCATATTAGACATACAGTAGACGTCAAATATAACGTATACCGATATAACGAATTTCCATTTTAATGAACGGTTTTTCAAATTTCACTTTTTTCCATTGGTGTCTCTAAGTTACGAACGCAAAAAATTTTCACTATTCTTACTAACGTTTTAATTTTATTTTTTTCCTAGGAATAACAATTTTTTAACGTCAGTCCTTCTAATATTTTGTTTTTTTTTTGCGCGTTTTCATTTACTTTTTCAGTATTAAAAATTTGATTGTCGTGTTGAAATCATGCCGCTTCAATGCAAGCGCTTTACGTTAAGTGAATAAGTTAAAATAACTGAATATGATAAGAAAGGAATATCTTTAATAGTGATCACAAGTATATATGGCTTGGATAAAATCCAGTTTCTTCACTAAAAAAATATTTCTTTATAACGAATTTTTTGATTGTATATTGTATCCTTTGATTAGCCTTACCAGTAATCGAAGGTGCTTTTTTTAAAATGAAGTAGAAACTTCGCTATGTTCCTAGACAGACCTTTTACGAAACACTTTGCAATTTTGATAGGAATCAAAATCAGATCACCTGCTAGAGTGAGCAGTGTTCATAAAGCAATTGATCCAAAGAGTGATTTCCGATGACATCGATTGATGCCGATGAATAGCTCCGGATCCATTGGAGTGGTTTCAGCAGTGGTTAACCAATTCTTCTGCTATTTCATTCCTTGTAACACCACAGTGTTTTGGAACACAAATAAAACTCAATTCACTGCGCCTTGCTATACAATATCGTTTCGTCTTACGGTCTTCGAATAGCTCACGGGGTAACCCATTTTATACCACTACCCGATCTCGAGAGCCGATTTTGATGTTCTTTGCAGGGATAAGTTCTATTGAACCCCTAACTGCAAAAAAAAATTTCAGCCCTCCACCCACTCCCCCTCAAAAGTTACTAACTGTACGTTTTTTCGTACAGTGGTCGTCGATGCACATTGTATGTTTTCTAAGGAAAGTTGCTATTTGAAGAGGGAAATTGAAGATAAAAATAATTTGGTCAACTATAATCGGTTGTATCTTCATTGGATGTCCATTTAAGGTTTTATAAAAGGTTAACAAAGAGAAACTCTGAGCTTGGATACGAAAGTAACACTAACAACATATGCAAATGGTAGTTTTATGGCATATCTTACAACGCAAATGTTTTCCGAGTGGATGGTTCTCAACTAAGTGTCTGCTAGTAATCTTGGGGACTGGGGCATCAGTGTTGCCAACCATACATAAACATATATTCGCTGTCGCTATCATCTTCGTCACTAAGAAGTGGGTCATCTGCTATAAGCAAGGCACACTCGTCGCGGCTACCTTGAAATCTTTCTGTGGCATTAATATGTTTTTTTTTGTGTTTGGCGATGGCACAATGGATTTTCCATGCGTTATCTAATGAGCTGTCCAGATCTGATGCAAATAGAGTCCATCACCACTTCTTCCACGAATAGCTACCCCATATTTGGAAAAAACATAATCTTGGAGGTTAACATTCCATGTGGTAATTGTATTGAGCGATTAAAAATATCTATGCATGTCTACGTCAACTTTCATCTTCTGCTTCTTGTTGTTTCGCCTGACCTTGGCCAATGGCTCAATATATTGATGATTGGTTGCTATGGTGACCTCCTGGTTATTGCACTAGCACGCTAGATTGCGCTTCAGAGAATTACCGGCCAACTGATTGACGGAAACCGTCACAGTAGCGAAGAAGTTCTTCTCCGACAGCGGGTACATCAAATAGTATGGTGTAGAAAAAATGTTGAAGCTTACATCATGACAAATTGGATAATGGACAACAGACAAAAGACGCAAGACCGTGCGAGCTCCTAGGCCAACATCTTTGGAGAATACACCGGCACCACTATAAAGAATGAACTGGTATCCGGTTTAATTTTATAAAAAAATTATTTCGTATTATTTTATGTTTCATTGCGCAAAAGATTTAATAAAATTTAAATTTAACAAGTGTTCCCGCACCAAAATCGCGTGAAAATTAAAAAAAAATAAAAAAACATAGAATGTGCGTCGGCGACCACTGTACGATTTTTCGTACACCATTTTTGACCACACCTGGCGGCATCAGGCAACACCGCAAAAAGCCAGGCGATATATGCTACACGTATTTCTGTCTATCCTCTACTGGACCCAAATGTATTTTAAGAGAAATTTAATTATTTGCTATTTTTAAAATATTTTTCAAAAATGGTCTTCCAGTAATGGTTTTTTGGCACTCGCCCCAAAAATAGGAGGGGGAGGGTGTGGTGCTATTGCAAAATTTTATTTTATACACAAAAGAACAATCTTTTTATTTGTGCCTATGCACATCTGAATGCATGTTATTAAATATTTTTAATTGATTTTCAAAGTTGGTATACGAAAAATCGTACGATGGTATAAAATGGGTTAAAAAGACCCCGTGGTGCAGCCAAACTGTAACTGCAGTAACCTATACACTAGCTAAACAAAAGTCTTAATATATAAGGTTTCTGGTATTTATAAGGCTCTTGGCATTTCTTACAATTTTTACTATAAGAACCCTTACTTTTTATATGACTCTTGTACACGAAAGCATAAGCATTTCAAGACAGCTGCCTATATTTCAATCCAAGGCGCTTGTGTTCGGTAATAACATAAAACCATATTGAAATAAATATAAACTTAGTTATGTGAATATATAAATTTATATAAATATATATACGCTGGAATCATTCTTACAAGTATCAAATTAAATAAAAAATTTTACTTACTTGCGACTAAGATTTTAGGAAATTTTAAAATTTCATTAAAATTTTTTACTTGAAATTAAGATTAATCACTTTTTAATAATAATTTCTCATTCAACACTTTCTATCTTTCATTATGAATCACATTTGCTGTAGGTAAAAACCTTGCGGAGATGAAAAAAAAAACCGCAAGTTGTCATATTTCTTTGCATATGACATACAATCTTTGCCTCAAGAACTTTGTGTTTGTTTTGGTACGTGCAAAATATGGGTCTTGGTCAAACGCCCTCATGCGTGTGTGTGCGGTTTTTAATGTTTTTGATTTTTTCGTTTTCATTTACCTGTCCGAAATTTTCATATGTTTTTACTTTTTACTTTTAAATTATAATTTATTTTTGCTACCATTTAAACCACATAGTGTTGCTGGCTGTGCTATGTTATTTTGCGCCAATAACATTTTTTGGGTCAGTGTGTTAATAATTGCTGGCGCACAGCTTTGTGTACATTGTTTTTTGTTTTTGTTTACTATGGGTACCATATAATTATATGGTAATAAAATAAAAAAGAACAGTTTTTTTTTTGTTTTGAAAAAAAAATACAATTTCACTTTTATAACGCTTTGAAAACAGATATGGCTAGAATTAACAGTTAGCAGAGATCATGGATTTTCAAACAATCAAATTTCCTCTATGTCGGTACTTATTAAATGAATTCAACGTTGAAAAATGTATGATTAGCCTATATATTATGGTAATCAAAAAGATGTTTTTTACCTTTATTTTGGGCTAAAAGTTTCACTCATTGCGTGACCAAACCAATTACACGTGCTTAGTTCAATTTAGTCAGCTAATTTTTGTATTTATAGAATGTTTTTTTTTTTTTTGAAAACATGTAATAGAGTCTTTTGTTAAATTTAAATTGGTTTTTTATTAGAAAATGAAATGCACTAAATTTTTCCGTTAATTCAATAATAATTACATTATCTTAGGCTTGGAGCGTTTTGCCATAAAATTGAACTTTCTCGTGTAATCGTAATATAGATGATAATGATTTTCATCGCAATATTATGGGCTGCTGATGAGCGTGTGTGATTATTTTCAAATAAACAGCTTCAAGCAAATACATACTACAGTAGCTTCCGTATTTACCGTATATTTTATCAACTTTTAAATTGATTAAATATACAAGAAGCATTGTCAATAAAAATGATCACTATGTAGAAATTCTCGCTTATTTCCAAATTTGTGTAATATAAAATCGCAGCAGTTCCCAATTGGAAAGAGTTTTGTCAACGAATTTTGGTTTATATTTTTTTTTTTCGAGTTGATCATTTAGCCACTGGATTATTATTTCTTTTAAACTATTCAAAAATATAACAGATTACAAAAACTTGAATGAAATTAAATTTAAAGCTGAATTAAATATTAAATTATTAATTTTTTGAAAGATTGGATAAACATAAATGTTAATTATTAACAGCCAAAAGTTCTTGGAAAGATTGGTTAACTTAATGCAAGAAATATTTTATGATATTTACAATGGCATAGTTGGGCAAGATAGGAAAAATGAGCCAATTTAAGCACTTTACAACAAACACGTCGTTTTTCTTAAGAAGAATAAGCAAAACAACAAACACAAGCACTCTACTCTGCTACGCACATTTTTATTGTTGTTCTTACACGCTATACTCACATTAAATTTACATTGGGATTTGTACTGTTGTTGCTGCATTCATTAAAAAAGAAGCGAGCGGCCAAGCAAACAACAATGCGCACACTGACGACAGCTTCTTTTGTTTCGTTTGATCAGTGTACATTTATTTCTACACTAATGTTGTTCTTCTTTGATTCTTGGAATTAGGTTTTGGTTTATTGCTGAATTTTCTAAAGTTATCGAGCTGTGATGATACTTTTTTGGTCCTTATAGTTGTTGTTTTTCTTGCTTTTGTTGTACATAGCTCCTGCTTCCAAAATTTTTCCGTCCTATGGTATATGAAACAAAACAAAAAGTCACAACGTACTTACTGGAGTATAAATATGAACAAATTGTTATAACAAATTGTTATCTATTATATAAAATTCATTTTTTGTCTGTCTGTCTGTATGTCCTTTATGGACGCGGAAGCTATCCAGCCGATCGTGATGAAATTTTTACAGTATGTTACTATTAATCAGGCGAGTGTCATAGGCTATTTATTGTTACCGATTTCAACATTGCAAACTCTTCCTTGTAAGTGAGACGGAATTCACTTTAAAAAGGGAGAACAGACACCCATATTAGCAAGTTTGGCAATCAGGGCATTATTATAAGCCTTATCAAACTCATAAAGAATTCAGTATAGTCAACATCAACCTGATATCAATGTGTACGCACATTTCTTTAGCAGAATGTCTGAGGGTGGAGTAGTGGAGCTCAACCAAGCTATCCATATTAATTATAACACTGATAATTTCATCATCAGCAGAGCTGGGCACAAAGCACAACTACACATGCATTGAAGAATATTGAAGAAAAACACGTGTGTAGATCATCAGCAGAGTTGGGCACCACTACACGTGTGTTTCTCTTAAATGTTCTTCAATGCATGTGTTGTGCTTTGTTCGCTTTTAAAAGCAAACTGAATTAAATTTTACGCTCTCTGCTTTATATACGTATATGAAAAGTTATTCTCATTCTGCCGCAGTCCCGCGTGCGGTACGTTTTGCCCAGCCACGTTCAAGACCAAAATAGGCACCACAATGCACGAAAATTTTGTTTCCATATAGTGGTACAACAATCATATGGAGTTCTACTCCTGCTGAAGTAGAACTGAATCGTTGCGCGCTCACATTTGTATACGTATACACAAATGCTCTCTCGTTACTCTCAATTGCGCTCTCGTTAGAACTTGCAGAAGAACTTATGCCCGTCTATGTTCAAGACTGACGCATTATACCAGGGCATATTGGAATCAAAACTAAATTTAAAAAAGTCAGCAAATAGGTTTGCTGCAACTTCAAAACTCAGAGAAATTTCTTGCATGAGGTTTTCAATTGTACAATTTCGCTTTGGTTCGAACCAACTTATTAAAGCCGAGCTGAATGCAAAATATCGTCACTTACTAAAAGTACTAGATATTAGAAAGCTTTAAGCCACATTCGTATCAAATATGTATTTTTTACTGTGCAATTGTTATAAAGAAAGAACGTTCATTTTCTTATATTATGTGAACTCTTGTAGTCCAGTATTATTATTTTTGTTGGCTAAAAGTTTTATTAGCACCAAACTTTAACATCAAACATGAAGTTCACTTGAAAACTTTTAGTTTGTTTTTATTTAAATTATTAAAAACTGACAAAACTTTGTCAGATTTCACACTTTTTTTTTCAGTTACAAAAATTTGCTTAAAGTAACGTATTTTCAGCTAGACGCAAAAACAAAACTGCGTCATTAACGCTAAGAACATTTGATTCTGCGAATAATTTTATTTAGGTATATTGTTTTGCAACTTTTTTCACCAAAATTTTGCGGTTTCTTTTAATATCAACGAACCACGAAACACACAAAATAAAAATTTTAGCAACAAAACTGTAAAAGATCAAATACTAAAAAAAAAAAGTTTTTTACTGAAAACTACCTGAATTTTAATGCCAAATTTATGAGCCAAAAGTTTTTTTCTTCTTTACGTTAGCCAAACAAAGAAAAAAAACCGTTTTTAGGTCAACAAAGAGTGCATTTTAGTTTCTTTTTTGAGAACCTCTTTAAAAAAATGAAATTAAGGAAGACAGAATTTGTCATGCTTTTAAAGGTAAAATTAATCTGAACTGCTGCTACATCAGCTGGTTGGAGTAACAAAAAACTGGTTGGCTATGCGCAGATTCTCCTCTTTCTTAAGTAAAAAATATAAATAAAAAATCCAAACGCGTATTCAGTCGCGTATCCACCCCAAAGGCATTCAAGCTGAAAAAAATTTTGATGCTTCAACACAAAAATCCAGAAAGGAAGACAGAAAAAACGCCAAACGAAGCAAAAAAAAAGAAAGAAATCTTTTTTAAAGAATTAAATATAAAATGGTAGACGCGTCGTTAGTTGCCTGCAGCAGGCAATAGCTCCCCTTTTACAGACTTTGCTTCTCCACTTTTTTTTTTTTCTTCTTTTGATTCCACTCCTATGCAACTTTTTACGTTGGCTGCCATTTAATACCTGAAGTCAAGCACGTTTGTTAAGCCACTGCAGCGCTTAATTTTTTTCTTTCTTTGCATACAAAACTTCCTGTGGTTCTTGAGCGTTGAAGCAGCAGCGGCGGCGGTGGCAGCAGCTTTGGCTGGTGAGCGTAACAATCAAGAATTTCGTTCTTTTTAACAAACCCTATTGCTCGTCAAGTATTTGATTTGACTTGCTGCCCGTAGACAACATTGTCCGTAGCTATGCAACGGCAGTGCAGCTCCATCTATCATCAGTCAAATCAAGTAACTAGCTGGCTTTTTATTAAACCGGTTAGCTGGATGTCGAGTCGATTGGTGCTGGTGCTGTAAATTACACTTAGAAAATATGAGTTTTTCATTCCTTAGAGAACTACGTTTCGTAGAACTACGATATATCGATGCAGTGTAATAGCGACGTTTTAAATCGATATGTAAATTAAACGATCTATCTACTCAATATTATTTCATAAAAATGCCATTGCCTCCTAATGTAAAAAACAATATAACTTTATGTTACATTATCAATAAATCAGCGATAAATTAAATTATCGTTGCATTAAAACGTCATTAATTTTAAATATCGATTATTCAGTTCTTAATATAAATAAAGCCATTCTTTATAAGCTGATAAATTAAAATATATACAGTTCAAGTAAATAATAAATACCAGCACTAATTATCATAAATCGATAAATTAAAACGATTGACAATTTCAAAATGATTCATAGCTAAATTAAATTATCGAAATATAAACATCGATTAAAGGATACATTATATTTTAATATTTTCAAACAACGACACTTGTAAATAATAATTTAAAAAAGCATCATAAGTAAAGTATTGATTAGAATGTTAATACGTTAACATTTCGAATATTCCACATTCAATATGAACCAAGCCACCATTAAATCGATAAATTAAGCTGGTAACAAATAAAGTTACAGAAAAAAGTTGCTTAAATATTTTAAAAATAAATTGTTGTTATATGATATGCTTCGATAATTTGATAACTAAATTTATCGATAAAATGAATAATCGATATACAAAATTATTGATTAATGCATTTTGTAACGTTTCGGCTCTTTAACATATTAGATATTATCTTAAAAAAAAAAAATACCATAAATAACCAAATTCTGAACTTGTGCAAACATTTTGAATGTTTAATATGAACATAAAAATATCGTCGATTGAAATATTGATGTCAAAAATATCGCAACACAAAAAAAACTTTAAGTAATGTAACGATAAATCAAATCATCGGAGCTTGGAAGGTGTATTGCTGATACCTTAAGTAAAAGCTTATAGCTCTGTGGAAAACTCTAGAGATTATGTATTTTAAGAACTAAGTATTTCTCAGATCGAAACCCGCTGAATTTGTAATGAAAAGTTTTTTAAATCAAATACTACCTTTTTTTTTGCAGAGAACGAGTTTTTTTTCATCCTGAACTAAAGTCTACATGGGCATGACGAAATCTATTATGCAATATTGAGTTATTGGCCGATTATGGTCTCATTTTACATACTCTGCCATATTCTGTTAACATTTTTAAGTATCCAGATATCGATTTTTTTTATTTAACATTTCCGGCGTATTTTGAAGTGTTTTATCTAAAGATTTCAAATGAAAAAATCGATATCTTGCTTGATTTTCGAGATATCGATTCTTTTTGTCGAGTTCGTTTATGTGATCTAAAACCCTATTCATATGAGTTTTCATGCCCTTTAAAATTTTTGTTCAGGATGCCAAACTTGAGCTCTCTGCAAAAATTTGGATTGAAACCACTTTCCCATACATAATATATAGTGTGGGGGTACTTTAATTTCCAAAATTATGATCATAAAAATCACTTACCAGTTGTTTTGGCTTAAGAAACTTTTCGCCACGTGTATTAATTTTTGCGTGTGCCAACATTTTGCTGCGCTTGAGCGCATTCATAGGAGGTAGGTACTCGTTGCAATTCTTGTTTGCTACCTTTTGATTTCTTACGTTTAACTACTTTTTCTTCGTTTTGTAGTAGGTATTTTGTGATTTCTGTTATGATGCTTGCAGCGCACTTAATCATAATACTGACTGTCTGTCTGTCTGTCTGTCTGGTTGGCTGTCTGTCCATCTGACTGTCTTTATATGGTTGTAGTTATACGTACTTGGTCTCTGTGGCTTGGTAGCAACAACCACTTTATCGTCATCATGCACTTCATGTTCATCCTGCACATCAACAGCGTCATCATCCTCTTGGTCTGTTTTTTTTTTTTTTTTCTTATATCGTCTTCCCTCTATACGTTTTTCTCTTGCAGAGTAGAGAAAAAGTGGTTTTTTGTCTTGGACGTGGACGTTGACGTTGCATTTTAAGTGTTTTCAAACTATAAATGGTTTAAAAACTAAAAACTGGTCTGCCATGAAGTGCAATGTTTTGTCAGGAAAGCAACATCAGCAACAAAAATACAATAACAACAACATGAGTGAAAGATATATAAATGCAGCCAGTTTTCTGGCAATTGTTCTGGGCTCATTATTTATGCTTCTACTTATTCCATTTCTGCAAAATTCTTTTGTATGTATGTGGATTTTTATTGCACTAACGCCTACTCTACTCATCATTCTCAATGTTGAATGCGAATTTGGTTTTTTCAATTTCTGGTTTTCATTCTGTTGAAGTTGCACGCTGCCTATGTTTATTGACGAAAAATTGCATTTTCTGGTATTGTGGTGTGTGCAATAAAAATTTTACTTTGTTATTACAAATAATTATGCATAGTTTTACAATTATTTATTACATTTCAACTTAAGTTTTTAGCAGTACGAAATTGCTTTGTTTTGATAGTGCGTTTGTGTTTAGGAATTCTGTAAAGTAAACAATTTCCTCAAGGAAAATTTAGAATACATTCAAAATGGAAAGCATATGGAAATATTCTTTTCAGTTTCTTGGCATTGTCTTCGTGAAGTTGTTCTTTGAATGTGATGGGAAGGTTTGAGTCAACGCTGTTTTCATATTGTTACATTAATTTCCACCACGTTTCTCAATAATAATTAAACATTTTTTTTTTAATATTTTAAAGAACAACGGAATATTTTTTTTGCCTAAAAAAAATTGCGAATAATTGCATAGCCTTCATCAATTGTCTCAAAAGATGGTACAAGAAAATAGTTTCTGTTTAGAAGAAGATCCCGACCAGAAATTAGTTCAGGCTTGGATTCGATTCGGATCAGATTTCCCTAAAGTATGATCACAAACGGGTCAGGCAATTGGATCCGATTATGACAGTAAGCGTCACACCTCATCATGAACCTCATCCGCTCAGCAGATTTGAACTCAATTCCTTATAAAGCTTTTGAATAGGAATATGAAATACGGCTGGGTCAAAAAAACAAAATTAAATTTCGAATTGCATCATAGTTCAGGACATCAAATATGATACTGACTGAGTTAGGTATTTAGCATTGTATTTTGATGAAGAACTGATCATATGACCAAATCAAAGAATATCGTATTGATCATGATTTTATAAAATGATCGTGTTATGAAATCTGATCTGGATCCGGAATACCTGAACTAATTTCTAGTCGAAATATCAAAATTGGATTTATATTCACATCGACCTTGAAATTTTGTCATTTGCTTGATGATTGATTTAGGTAATACTCCCCTTTATTAAAGCATATTTTTCTGATTTAGACTTTTAGTTTTTTACGTATAGCTAGTATGGAGTCTTAAGTCTTAAAAGGCACAAAAAATCGGATATATAGCTGTCCGTTACATATCTTTCTCCGATATATATTTTCTAAAACTCATCGTACGTATATCACATAATATCCATAGTTAAGCTTGTAGTAGCTTAATCTGAATCAGATTCATAGTTTTCGAGATATGAGCAATTTCCTATAGATTTGCTAAATTTTTTTCTTCAAGAAACCGTTATTAAAAAATCGCGAACTTATTAAAAACACCAAGTCTTTACAAATGTTACAAATTTAAAAATAAAATATATCACTCCACGAAAACTATGTAACTGACTCTAAAGTTTTGTCTGTAAATTTTATAGCGCATAAGCTTATCTTTCATTTAATATCCAGGAAAATCTTTTTAAGTCTGATACTTAAAAAGATTTTGGTTATAGTTTATTGAATTATATTTCATTCAACATTCATCTTTTGAAAATCGATGCAGGAGCTTCCAATCTTTAACGATTTATAGATCAGTTAGTTGTCTCTTAACTTTAAATTTCATAATTAAACGGGCCAAAGTTATAATCGGATGTGTAAAATATTTTATATGAACAATATTAATCCTACGCAACATTTTAATACTATACCCTATCGAAATTCGTCCAAAAGCATTTTCAAGAACTTAGCCTAATGCACATTCTTTCAGATGTCACAGATTTATTAAGACTTGTGCAGTCGTACCGATAATCACCCGATTTCAATCTCCCAAACGTCACAGTGAAGAAACTAAAATGGCGACTCGTCATTACTATAGGAGTCAGGAGTTTCCAACTTCAAATGATTTTAGGAAAACTACATCTGCGACTTCCCATGACTATATCTCGAAAACTAGATCCAAATGATACTTTTTTTTCAATATTTTCTTTCTTAAAATTAAAAGCCTCTCAAGAAAAAATAGTTTAAAAAAATGGCGGCTTAGGATTGCAGATTAATTTTACAAATTTTTTTACCCTATTTCAAACCGATTCAGGGGGATCCCATTTGATTTTAGCAAAAAAACCAAATAAAAAAGGTCAAATTTAACTTCGAAATAGGGTCTGTAGGGGTTAAAAATAAAAAATTTGAAATTAATTTTTAAATTTTTTATGCACTATTTCGAACCGATTTAGGGTGCGTCTTCAACTTTTTTTTTCTTAAGAACCATCTTAATGTGTATAGTAAAAATAGATTATTCTAATTCGAATGAAAATGTTTTTACATTCAGGATAATGCTTTTTATATGCAAAATGCGAAGTTTACATTTCCTAAAGAGACTTAACAGAAATACTAACATAATTACTTTTTTTTCTTTTCTTTTCAGGTATGTAGTAGTATTATTCAAAAATTCATAATAATTGAATTAATTTTATTTATGGAATGGTAAGTTAGTAAGTGAGTACACGCGGCTAAATATTTGTGGAATTGAGTGCCATCTGTAGTTTTACGCATGAAGCCAATTAGTAGTAAGTCGCACAACTATTTAGTCCCACGTATGCACAGTTTAACACCTTCCATATACATGTACATGTTTGAGACTAAGAGGATACTGGACCTAATGTTCACAATTTTATTAATTTCCTCCAATTTTTTGATTATTCTTCAAACTTGAATTGAAATTTTTACAAAATTTGCGCACTATTCAAGCGAACTTTTTTCAATTTCTATTGTCAGTTTTAATAATGATAACGCATTTTTCTTCCGTGGCATGTTTCATATATACTACTCGAAAAATTGACAAACGTCATACATAAAGTTATTAGAGCTGATAAACTTAAGCTTTAACCAAAACAGACGTGACGAGACGGTAGGAATTGAACGAACGTTTGCACTCGTTTTGTCTGTTTTGACATTTAACCCAAAATGCCAACGAACCGAAAAAGCTGTTATGACGAGTAGCAACGTTTTGAAGTTCGGTTCTTACGGAACTCTTACGTCTCATCAAAATGTTGCGTTCACTTTTGATCAATTACGTAGGTTCATTTTGGCTATCAACATTGGTTTACATACACTCGAACTTACTCGTTACGTCTCGTCTCGTCTATTTTGGTTTAGGCTTTAGACTCTAAGTAACTGACTCTATGTCTTAGAGGATAAACTGGCGTAATTTAAGTACTCAATGGAACACTCTCTATTTAAGATATGCTTTGAGTTTTTTAAGTAAGAATTTTCCTTCTCAGACAAGTACTGAAAATACTTGCAAGAAAAATCTTACTGCTCACTTCTTGTGATATATATTTGCAAGTAATTTCCATATGATCTTTGACACCACAGAATTTAATTAAATTTGATGCTAACGTATGTAATTTGTCAATTCTGAAAATTTATTTCTTAATATTTAATAAATTGTATTTCAAATTCGTTTTTGCTTGTCATAACTTTCCCTCTGTATATAATTATATATAATATATTTCCTGATAATAAAAAACGGATGTTAGCGAAATTGTCAAAAAGTAAAATAAAAATTGAACTTAAAATTCATCGAAAAATACAATTCGTTGAAGTTAATAATAAAATGGTTAAAAAAAGAATATCTGAAAATCACACAATAAATCGTTTAAAGAATTAATCTCCTCTTCTTCAGAATAATTTAAAAATAAATTAAACATTAATAATGTGACGTATTTACCGATACAAGCGGCTGTTAACTCTCGCTACGACAGAAATTAAATACCCACATCTGAATTAACAGTTGAATAGGCGCGTCATAAATTTTTATTCAAAGAACATCGCTTTCAGCAAGTGTTTCTATATTAAATTGGTCAACAATTAGTTCATATAGCTTTTTGGCTCCTATGAAGCGGATGAACCCCTTCCCAAAAAAATTCTGACAATTTTTTGTCAAGTGGCATATGGAATATACCCTTTGTGTAGGGTGTAATAGCGTTGTCAAAGCAAAGAATCTTTGTCAAATATTCGCATATGTAAGGGTTCTTCTTTTATCTTAATATTAAAATTCATATTTATAAAAATGGAACTACGTAATTTATTATGACATGCATTTTCTGTTATTTATTTTGCTATTTTTAATATTTATATTAAAATTAATTTATATAAAAATGGAACTACATAATTTATTATGACATGCATTTTCTTTTATTTACTTTTTCTTTGCTATTTTTAATATTTATATTTAAATTACTTTATTTTCAACTTCAAAATGTTTTCTTTATTTTTTTTTTTTTTTTTGCTGAAACAGCTGCTTTTTCTGTGAATGGAAATAAGCTTTCACTTCCAGGTCTTGAGTAAACTAAAAACTTTATATAATTCTTTTTATTTTGTTTTGATTTTATTTTATTCTTGATTTCTTATGAAGTGTTATACACAACTTATAAATTGTTTATGATTTTAATAAATTGCAATTGTGTTAATATGAAGAGCCACACTTAATGCTTCGATTTTATTATTATTATTGCTGTATTGTTGTTGTTGTTATTATTATTTGTTGTATCTGAAAAGAGGCGCACAAAATTGGCAACAATCAAAGCGTTATTCTTTTTTTTCATTAATTTTTATTTTGTCGATATTTTTATACATCAACAAATGGGTTAAAATCAGCATTGTTTTGCGTGGGCAGCATATACTTATGAAAGATGATTTTTTCTTTATTTCTTGACTGCAGTAAAAATACATTAAAATAGCTTTTGGAAAGTGTTTTAGCAATGAAATATATTACTTTAGATTTTTTTTTGTAGAAAAGATTTAAATTGAAAATTCATTTCTATATTATGTGGCAGAGAACTATTAGTGGCAATCAAAACGTACCTTTAAAAAAAATGCTGTGTTTAATGACAAAACGTACGAGCTTAAAAGTATAAAAAAAATGTAATCTTTAATTCGGTCGATTACTGCACAAAAACGAAGGTGAACATATACAAGTTAGCTCGTTTTTAGTAAATGCCGAAATGTTAAAACAGTAAAAAGGTTTTGGAATTCCGAAAAAATGTAGAAAATTTCCAAAGAACTTACAATCAATGGTCGAAAAAAAGTTCGAAATACCTTAAAAACTTTTCGAAAAAAATTCGAAACATCTTAATACGAAACTTTGAACAAGTCGAAATACCTCGAAAATTTTGAAAAATGGTGGAAAAGAAAATTAAAGTTGAAAAAATCGAATATTTTGAATAAGTTGAAAATCATCAAAATAAGTTGAATAGTTGAGAAATGTTGAATAGTCGAGTAAATTGAAAAATTCAAAAAATGTCGCAGCTCTCGAAAATATTACAAACGCCGAAAAATCTAACATATGAAAGGGTCAGAAAATCCCTATTTGTGTTAATAGCCAGTAAATCTTTAATGTTTCAAGAATCTGATACACAAAGATCAGTTCTCATATAATCTTAAATGCTTAGTTCACATAATTGCATATAACATATACCAACAATCAGGGCAAAAACCAATGATTTTATATCTGATTAAACCATGATTTTATGTCAACGTCACAAATGTTTCAATTGAAGAAAATCATTTTTGATTTGGATGCAAAAAGAATTCACATTGATTTAATATGATTCAAAGTGACAAAGTGTTTAATAAAAACCAAAAAATGAGTTATTCCAAATAATTTGCTACTTCAAAAGAAACCTTGAAGATATTTACGATTGAAGTTTAGTTAAAAAATGTTATTTTTAATGCTTTTCAAATTCAAACGCATGTGGAATATGTTTCTGTTAAAAATAAAGGGAAAATAAGTTTCTATTATTTTTAACTTAAAAATTTGTGACTTAAAGTTTTAAAGTTCGCATAACCATTTTTTCCTGAGCGAAGACATTCATTTTTGCATTTGATTTCCTCTGGCAAATTTATTTAGAAAATCTCGAACATTCAACAAACAGGAATATACAAAAGATTAAGAGCAGCTTTTTTTTAAACTATAGTACTTGCTCTAGTTCAACTCCAGGTAGTTGAATATTAACCTTTAGAGATTCATAATTATTAAAAATACATAAACGTCGTTTTTTACTAATCTCTTCAAATCATGTATATATCTATATGTATTTTATGTATTCATTTATATTATAAAAAATAAAACTATCTTTAAAAAATAAATAAAAAAGTAAAACTTCATATGTAAACATTTTAATCCCACAAAAAAAAAAAAGTAATATCAAATAACCCGCTTCAAGCATGCGTAAAAAATGGTTTTGATTGAATTTTAACATCAGATTTGTGCCGCAGCGCAAAGTCTCGTCTGTTTGGTCCAGCTTCAGTTGATTTCATAGTGACGAAGACGATGATTGTGCAGACTTTGGTTACAAAGCGCGCTCATGTATGCGAAGATTTCCATGCAATGATTTTTATTATTATTTAAAAAAAAAATAAAATCTCTTATTGTATTTTGGTTAAACGAGTTTATGCATTTTGTTTTATCATTTTATGTTTTGTAAAAAGAAAAAAAAAAAACGTTAAATTAAATTAAGTGAAATTTTTGTTTTGCCTTAGGCAAACAGAAACATATACAACATGACTTAAGATAAAAAATGTTACAAAATAATGGAAATGTTGTACAGCGTATTAACTACACAGATAAGCTCGAATATACATACATGAAACTTAAAAAATATTTTCTTAAAAATAATGTTTACATAGCAAAATTTCAACAAAAGAATTAACAAAAAACGTGTTCTCCCTTCGGCTGCACTGTGCAATATGACTATAGATCAATTAAAGAAATTTTAAAAGTAATAATAATAATATTTTGGGAAAACAGTTCATATACACAGTGCCCTTAGCTTATTTCTCATCGCCAGTCTGTTGTATTCATTTCAATTATATAGAATGACGGGCTTAAATTGCGGTCCCGAACGGCAGTAATTAAAATTAGCTATCAAATATTTTAAGCAAATCAACTACGGAATCTAAAATTCTCTTTTAATATTCACGTGTGAAAATGTAACAACATTCTCTCATTAGCAACAGTGTCTGATTTTTCAACACTTTTTCTACTTTTTTTTTACTTTTCCAACATTTTTCGACTCATACAATTTTTTTCAGATTTTGCAACATTCCGTATTTTTTTTTTAGTTTTCAAAAATTTTTCGATTTTTTCAACACTTCCCACATTTATTTTGTTTTTCAAAAATTTGTTGATTCGTTCATAATTTCTAGGTATCAGCAACATTTTTCGACTTAACATTTTTCATCATTTTTATACCTTTCAAGATTTGACAAGTATTTTAAATTTTTTCTACATTTTTTTTCAACATTTTTCACATTTTTTTGCTTTTTCAACATTTTTCTGGTTTTTTCAACATTTTTCGACACTGGTAACATTTATCACCATTTGCTTTCTTTTTCGAGTTTTTTACCCAATTCAACATTTTTTCGACATGTGCAACATTTTGCATCTTTTTTCACGTTATCAACATTTTTCGATTTTCTCAATATTTTTTGACTTTTGCAAGAAATTCGATATAGATATTCCGTGTTTTATTTTTATTCAGTTTTTTCAAAATTTTTTTGATTTTTTCAACATTTCTAAGCACCTGCAACTCTTTCCATTAATATTTTTTTTACTTTTTCAGCATTTTTCCTCTATTTTCAACATTTTTCAACACTTGCAAGCTGCAACATTTATCACCAATTGTTTTCTTTTTCGACATTTTTTCGAGTTTTTTTACCCAATTCAAAATTTTTTCGACTTGTACAACATTTTGCATCTTTTTTTACGTTATCAACATTTTTCGATTTTCTCAATATTTTTTGACTTTTGCAAGAAATTCGACATAGATATTCTATGTTTTTTTCGATTCTTCCAAAACTTTTTTAATTTTCCAAACCTTTTTTGATATATATTTAACATTTCTAGGCACCTGCAATTTTTCCATTATTATTTTTTCTACTTTTTCAACATTTTTCCTTTATTTTCAACATTTGCAAGTTGCAACATTTATCACCATTTTGTTTACTGTTCGATATTTTCGTGTTTTTTTTTTAACATTTTTCAAAATTTTTTCGACTTGTACCACATTTTGCATCTTTTTTTACATATTCAAGCTTTATCGATTTTTTCAACAAAATTTTCGATATTTCCAACATTTTTAATTTTTTTTTTAATTCTTCAACATCTTTTCGGGTTTTTCAATACTTTTCGACACAAAAATAATTTTTGACAAAGTTTTTTACATTTTCCTTTTCACCATTTTTAAATTTTTCTTATTATTTTTCAACTTTTGCACCACTTCCATAATTTTTTATACTAACATGTTAAAATATGTATCATTTAATTCAAAAATCATGCAGCGATTGCTTTCTTTTAATAGTTAAGATTTTGAAATTGTACAAATATATTGCCTCCTTGCGTCACTTTGCCTAGATCTAGCCTCAAAGTCAAACGAGGCTGTGTGACGAAAAACTTAATGGTGCATTCTGATTACTAGTTTTGACCTAACCTTATACCTAAGTATAATAGAAGTAAAAGGATTCACATTACTATTTAGATTTCCAATTTTTTACCGCATACTTTGAATTATAATTATTGATAATTGTCAATGAAACCTCACCTTAAGATTTCACACCTTTTTCTTTAAGTGTCCTTCAGAAAATTATATTTGCAAACAATTAGCACAAAATAAAGGATTTCCAATCAAAAATGCTATCAATTTTTAACTACATTTAAAAAAAAAAAAAATGCTTATATATTTCCCTATTAGAATACGCACCCTAAAAGCATAAGCAACCCAAAATACTTTTTTATGCTGTTGACCTTTAACGAAATTTTTCTTTTAATTTTAAATATAGCAGCTATAGTCATAAATTATCGAAGATTACCCAAATTATTAATGTTTCTCTATATGTGAGTGTAGTCAAAGCAACCAAAAACTTGTCATTAAATAATAATTTCATATATATACTTACCATGGAATGAAATTAATTTATTACGTAAAATATAGTTCATTATCAACTTAAATTAATATTTTTTTTTTTAGTATTGCTGATAAGACTCCAATTTTGATATTGTTATGTTTTCAGTACTTTACTCCCTTTGTCAAACACTTGGTTACTTATTTAACTTACCAAGAAATGATAATGGCATACTATCAAAGCATGGCGTCTGATAAATGCATTATAATCAGATTATTTCATTTGATAAGCGTGTATTTTCTATATCAATTCATTTGAAGTTTTTGATGTCGCATACCATACACATCAAAGCGGAAGTACGTAGTGTCGAATTCAAATATTTATAGAAATGAATAACGTTAATTGGTGGAAACAAAGTTTATTCGGAACTTGATTTTAATAACAAATTGTGCTATTTTCAAAAGAGCTACTTACCTAATTTTTTTGCTTTTGTTTGAAAAAAAAAACAACTAAGTAAAGTTTACGTTGCAATTAGGGAATTCACTATCGTAAAGTTGTATTATTACGAAAAATTATCATACTAAGTATGACACCTTGCGAATCCCCTTTATATTTTAGTTTGTCATTTAGAGAAAGAGAGTAACCTTAGAATTTTGTAAACAAAAACTTTTGCTAAGAGAGTCGTATCGATAGGCTCATATATCTCAAATTTTTCAAATTTTATGAGAGAATGGAAGCGATAACAGTTCGTGCAATCATAACCTTTTGACTGAGGTAGTTATATGAAAAAAAAATAGAACAAAATGGCAACACAACTTAAAGAATGGTGAAAGAACGCTAACACATATCATATTTTTCAACAAATGAGACCTATGCTATTATAAGATTTTGTGAATTCCCTAAATGATTAATAATGACGCTATAATTTTGAATTATGGTATACACGAGAGCCCCGATTTGCGTCGTTTCGATTTGCGTCGCTACATACGATTGAATTTTTTCACTGAGAATCACATGTGAACAATTTTTCCCATTTTATTCTGTAAGGTAAGTTATTCTAAGCATAGCTGCGGGTTAGGAAGTAAGAACTTAGTTTTCAATAAGAAGTGTTGTGGTTAAATCAATAAATTAATTTAAGAAAAGAAAAACAATATGAATAAAAATAAAAGAAAATTTATTGTAAATATCCAGCGGCAAATATGTTATAAACAACATCGATGAATAGCTATACTCATTGTAGGCAGTAATGCTCACAACCCCAGCCGCAACTGTAAATGCTTTTACAAAGGGATGGCCGCCATGTAGGCAGCTTGCTTACATCTCTATATATAATGTGTAGCAAGGAAAAGGCAGATTGCCTTGAAACATCGCTTACTAAGTGCCTGTATAGTTTGTCGAGTTGCCTACATCTCCACATACAAAGTATGCAGCCAACAGGCAAGACCCCTTACATATCCATATACAAATCAGACAGCAAACAGAAAGACTGCCTACAACTCTATATACAAAGGAGGCAGCCAGCAAGCGGACTGCCTACAGCTTCATATACAAAGCAGGCAGCCAGCAAACGAATAAACAAAATATCACAGTAACAATTTCATTTGTGAAACATACAACACAAAGAGTATAGCTTTTCATACATGAAAATTCAGAGTACTTCATCGATTTGCCGCTGGTTATTAAATTTTTTTAAATCGGGAGAAAAAGCTGTTGACATAAGAAGAGCCCTTGGGTTAGCACCTACACCAGTAAAAACAATTAGCAAAAAGACACTATTAAAATAACACATTTTGCTAAAATTGCCACACCATTCCAATGGTAAAAAATTACAAAACTAAGAAATTCTTTAATGGTTATAATGGAATTCCTTATTTCTATTTGGATACAAAATCAACATAAGCAAAGAATGCCACTGATCAATAAGTCCCTGCATTCATAAAGAAAAAAAAATTGATTCGATTTGCGTCGCATTTCTCCGGTCCCTATTAACGACGCAAATCGGGGCTATTTTGATATGGAAGCCAACAACATTTCATCCATTATTGTAAAACTTTCTGACCTAAGACACATATAAGTGCATATTAAGACACCTTGTGAATCGGGGTGATTTTAAAACCTTATGACATAAGCAAATGAAATATATAATAACGTCGTACGAACTACGAAAATTTTTAATTTAACTCACAGACAAAGTTGCTATAAGACAAATAATTAAAATTGGAAAGAATATGATTAAAAAATATAACCTAAGCATGCAACTGACTATAATCTCTCCTCAGTGGCCCATACCTAGACGCATGTTTTTGTATGAAAAAAAAAGAAAGTTCTAAGCTTGCTGCTTAATTCAGCGCTGCTGATGAGACTGTATTATATTATGTAGTTTTCAGATTAGTTACTAAGCAAAAATTGCAAAAGCTTAAAAAAACGGCTGCTGATGAGGCAACGTTGTCTGATTTGAAAAAAAGCTAAAAAAAAACTCTGCTCAAAAGTTAAAGCTGACTTAAAATTCATATTTCTTTCACACATTTATGATTTTTTCTTGTACATAAGTAACCACTTATATTGAAATCAAAACCATAATATATCAAAGGTAAAAATATTGAACAGAGGGCAGCTGTTACTTTAACACCAACTTTCGATTTTTGGTATCACAGTGAATTATGTAAAATATTCTCATGGGTATTTTGTGTCATCCTTCGCAAAATCGGCAGGCGTATTCGTTAAAAAATAAACCTTTTTTAATAATACATTACTTGTAGCTCCTTTTTTCTTACTTTCTGCTGTTGTCAGCATGATTTATCTGCTGACATCCCAAATAATGTAAAAAAAAACAACTACAACAAAGAGGAAAATAATAAACTTCATATAACTCAAACAATATCGGTTTTTCAACGAAAGTGTTATTTGAGCTGCATAAACAAAAGGCAACAAAAATAAAGTAAAAAATACTCGTATATCCTACAAGTAGGAGGGCTCTCTTCAAGCAGTACATACAAAAAAAAGACCATAGTACATGTACCCTTTTGTTGATTTTACTGTTGTCGTCGTAGCGCTATGGGTTTTATTTTCATATTTCATATCATTAATATGAGTAGGAATTCCTGTATATGTTTGCGCAGGCGGGGTGAAAATGTTGCTGTACGCTTCGTGTTTTCAGTTGATTAATCCAAAATTATGATGACGATGTGTTATGTATACAATACCATATATGATTTTTTTGCTTCAAAAAAAAAAAAGAAGAAAAATTGCAATGTTTGCAGACACTTAATTTCTTTCATGTTGATATAATTTTGCTTCTTTTATGTTATTTACATTTGCTGCTTATTTATACATATATTTTTTTTTTCATTATGGAAGTGAAACCACAATTTTTTCTCATAATAAGGAAGTTCACTTCAAGGGAATGCATATCAGAACAATTAATATGTTATTATTTTGTTGGTTTTGTATTTTAATATACGGCTGTGATTGAGTGATGTGCGGCGTGTAGCACTTAGAGCACAGAGGAAAGGATCAAATTTCATAAAACTGGAATTTCAAATATGTTGAATAGCTTATGTAAATAAAATTTGCTTAAAAAAATGTATAAAAGATCGCTTAGAAGCGTATTGTGATAATCGTTTCTAGGGACCGCCAAATTCAAACTCGAAGGCCACTTGAAGGAAAATGAATTATTAAGCTATCGATGGAAAGTTACCTTCTTAAAATGTTAATAGTGAGGTACTGAAAATATAATTTACAGGGCAGATAAAATTTTCTGAATTTATTATATGAGCCGCCCAGTTGCAAAACCGTCCAAGTCCCTTTTTCATACTTTTGGACAAACATCGAAAAACATTTGTAAAATTAAAAAGTATTTCCCAGATAATAGCTTACAAAATTTCTTACTCAAAGCACGTCAGATTAAACTTTTCAAGTTTTATTTGCTTATGTTTTTGAGAAAACAATTTTTGACTTTGCCGGTTTTGATACCAATGAACTGGATTTGGCCGGTTTTGACATAGTAATTATAAAATTTTGTTTGAAAAAAAGTGGACTTGTCCGGTTTTGATTCCAAAGTGTTGGACTGCTTTTGAAAGTAAGTTCATGGACTTGGCCGGTTTTGAAGTCTATGCATTAAAAATAAATTAAAAAGTGTAATACCTATTTCTGTCAAAAACTTTTCTTTAATCTAAGACCACAGTAGAAAGATAAAGCATGGTCTAGATTTTGATATATGAGAATATATCAAAATTTGATTTTTTTTGGACTTGGCCGGTCTTGCAACTGGGCGCTTCATATGTAGAAAAGTAATTTCTTGGACACAGTGTTGATCATTAACGTCAGCGATGGGCAAAATACGAAAAATGAGCGATTTGTAGCTCTTTACAACAAACACATATTTCTTATCGTTGTTTTTTTTTTTCCTTTACGCACTATGAACGGGATTTGTATAATTGTTATTGTTGTACCATTCAGAAAAAAAAAAAAAAAAAACAAAGAAAAACAATGTGCACATTGAGGACAGCTCTTTCGTTTTTTTGTTGGGTGTGCTTTTAAATCTACACCAGTGGTCGGCAGAGCGCAAATTTCAAATATTTTCTTACTCTCAAAAGAGAGTGACATGACAAAAGCACCATTCACTGCGATAAATGTTTCCACAATTTACTGCTAACGCTCCATATGATTTCTTATTTCAGGGGTTGAATTTAAGTTCTGAAATGGCTTTCAATATGATTTTAATTAACTATCACTAAGACTCTCTTGTATGCTAAGCATTGGGCATTGCCAAAAAACTTTTCGGCGAATAAATATTTATTTTGCCATTTGATTTCAAACATTTTTGCAGTGCATTAACGAAATAAGCAGCTCATTTTGTAGTTTGCTGACTCTCGCTTATTCTTTTCGTTTGCTCGCGAGCATATGGGGTGCCGACCCCTGGTCTACACTCATGTTGTTCTGGTTGGATCCTTAGAATTGTCTTAAGGTTTGATGATGAATATTTATTTTGCTATCGAGATCAAATTTATGGTGGGGTTTTTCTCTGTTGACGTAATTATCTTTTATGTTGCTTTTGTTGTAAGTAGCTCTTGATTCCAAAACTTTGAACATCTATGATTTACGTCATATAAAGTATTTTTAGTAGATACTGACAGTAGTCTAACGATCGATGACATATTTTCGTTCTTCAACACATTCTTTCGATATTTACATGAATGTTTTGAAAAATCTTGTAGTAATATGCAAAAACTTGAGTACCTCAAAAAACCAGGAACTTCCGAGACTGGAAGGGTTCTTAATCGGAGTAAAGGTTTCAAAAACTTGAAAGTTCAAAACTTCTCAAAGAAGTTACGGCACTCGACAGACTGTAAAACAGTTTACGTTTGAAAGCCATAGAAGGAAAAGGAATTTAATATATATTTGATCATCAAAATATTCTTGTTTTCTTGTGTCGTTTATTTCCACAAGGTGCATAGAGTCTCCACAAAACTTTTTTTAACCTACATAATAAGTAGCGAGTTACTTCAATTCTTTACAAAATTTCAATGATTATTTTCTTCGTAATTAATATTTTTAGAGTTTATATACATATGATAATTTTAGTCGGAAATCTTCAAGCGACAGAAAAAATCGTTGAGAATAGTATGAAATAATTGTGCATTAAACTCGTTACCCCAAAAATTTCTACACACAATCCACGTATTCGACTTGAAAAACTATTTTTTACGTTCATATTTTGGGTATGTTTGAAAATTTTCTAAAAAATCCCACAAACTCAGAATATTATTTTTCTATAATATTTGGCCATTATATCATACCAATATTAAGTACCACATGAAATGTTTAAGTACCACAACTTTTAAATATAATTTTTATAACTTCCTTACGTACTTCTGTCACATCAATAAATATGCAACTTTATATCCTTTGCACAAAGCAATAAACAATGACAGTATTTAGTAACGCACAAGCTGGCTTCCTTTTCTTATAACTTTCGGTCAAATATAGATAAAAATCTGTCGCTACGTTGGTTGCATTTTAATTAAGGTGAAAATAAAATTTATATGCATTTATAACTTCGGTATTTATATCTGTATCTATATATGCAAATACGTATATTAGATATATATCTACAAAATCTGTGTTTACTTGCGACCAACCTGTATCGCGTTGCAAATTAGCAGTCATCAATGAAATAATCAACATAGAAAAATAAAAATAACAAAACAGAGACAAAATAAAACAAAACTCAACAAATATTCGCAAAAATAAACAAACAGACTTCACGACAAATATTGCTATGCAAATCCTAAAGCAAATAATATACGGTGAGTTAGACTCCCTGCTAACGTGCGCAGATGATTAGGGTATGAAGTGTTTTTTTTTCTCCTTTTACCTTTTAAATTAAAATTGCATGACTAAACTAAAGATGATTATGGCTTGAAAGACGTTGAAAATAAACTTGTTGATAAAAGGCATTGAGATATGCATTAAAGATGAGTTTTCACAAATAAAATCTTAATCTTCTTTTGTGATTTGCTATTGTTTTGTCTCTATAGTTTAAAAGATAAGGTATGATAATATTGAAGCGCTTTTTCTATGTCAAGTTCGGCAGTTAAAGAAAGGGGAATAGAATATTTTAAATGTCGAAATAAATTTTGAATAACTTTTTTATTTAATTTATTTAATCATAATTCTCGAAAAGATTTTCGATTACTTTTTTCTGCTGTGATATATTCGTGGCCAGAGTAAAGCCGATTTGCTATCAATATAGTGTTCTTACAATACTATATGAGTATTCAGATTTCGCAGATAAAATGGTCCGCACAGTTATCAGTTACGTAAAAAACCGATAAAAAGAGCTGGACATATAAATAGCACAATCTGGAAAAAAGATAAAAAATCGAGTTTAAATTACATATTTTGATCTTTTGGAATATACAAACATTGAAATCATTAATATTGTGAGCTGTAGCCTGTGTTTTTGATGACAGCTTCACAGCTGCGACCCACACTTTTCACTAGTTTGTGGCATTTTGTTTTGGGTGTGGGCAAGATCGTTCATTTTTCTAAAATTTTCCTTCGCTATTTAAACTTAACTTCCTTCCACAGGTTCTCTATTGGATAATAAGATAACATAAACAAAAATACAATTAAAAACTTTGGTTTTGAAAACTTTGAAGATATCCCACTCCAAAATGTCCACAATTTAATTAAAAATTTATTTAAATGAAAACAATGACCAAAACATAAAAATAATTCCAACTTTGAAAGCTGACTCAAGTTTAAGCTAAACAACTGGAATAAACAAATATAATTAAAACAACTGAAAAGCCAAGCCAACAACTGAGCTCCAGGTACTCAATGGTACACAGTGGTGCATTTGTTGTGTACAACAGCACGTCAGCTGCTGACTCGTGTAACAGTTGACCAGCTTTGTAGTCCAATGCAATGACAACTTATTCACTTTCCAGCAAAGTAAGTTTTGCGTAGCTGCTTTGCAATTTGTGTGATTTTTTTTTAAACTTTTTAAACATTTGTTTTTTTTTTTTTTTTTTGAAAACAGGAAAACTGTAAAAACAACTACAAAAAAACACATTTTAACACTGTGCAACATTTTCACGCGCGTCATTATATTGGCAAGAGAACAATAAAAATAAATTGCAAAAAGTTTAAAAGAATTAAAAAAAAACCAATAACAATAAGTAAGTAATTGATATTTTTATAGGGTAGTCGAAGCAAAGAGTACGCATTGTTTTTTTGCAAAAAAACGAGTACTTATAAGCCAATAGTTTGCGTTTATAAATCATACGCATATGCAAAGTTTGCACTCGAGCAAAGTTTACACGCGAGCAAAGAGTACGCATACATAGAGAGAATAGAGAGGAAATGCTATCAAAGACTATGAGAATGTAGTAAATCTAAGCTACTACAGCTATAAGCCTCCTTAGCTATAACGCTTAAAGCATTAAATAAGTATAATTCTTAAGTAGTAGTAAATTAAAAAATTAGAGAATGCAAAATGTTCAGGTTACGCATAAACCAAAAGTTCGCGAAAAAAATTTAGTTGAAACAAAATATTTCAATGATAAATTAAGGAGTGTGCATGAGCTTAAAACGCTAAGAGTACGCACATCATAACTATTCACATAAAGTAACGCAATTACCATAATACAACATAGTCGCGTTATTTTTCTTTTGGAAAAATGTTAGAGACAGTACCGAATGTAATTTTTTCCAATAGTGTATTGTGCCACGCCTCTTATAGGAAAAAACAACTCCACAGCTAAAGTAATAGACCAATTTTGATGAAATTTGGTGCGGAGATTCACTAAATCCTGAGGAAATTTATTTGTATAGTAGGAAAACATGTTTTCACAGCTAGATTAAAATGGATGGATTTTGATAAAATTTGGTATGGGATAAATTGAACTCTAAGGAAAGGATGGAGATGAGGCAACATGTTACCATATTTTTTTTTTTTTTGGAGTGAAAGCAAAGAAAATGTCTTTATTTTTTCAGTTTTTTAATTTTTTAAAGTATTTTTCGTTATTTTCATGTATTTCACTATAATGTTTGAATTTCAACCAGTGAGTGAACTCTACGGTGAACGATATGAAGTGTAGCCAACTTCAGACGGTCACAGCTGTCAAACGGTACATGACAGCTACGTCATATTTGTACCGATGACAGTACAATGTGTTGTTTACAAGTCGTCGAAAGCATTTGTGTCTCAATTCAATGAAAAAAAAAAAATTTTTCCTATAAGGGATCTCAAACGTAATAGTGCGATTGCTTTATATTTGGCTGAAAAATCACAAACAGCTATTGTTAATCAGCTCAAACACCTTAAAGTGAATAGAACGTTTGTGTATCGTACCATAAATCCATATAATGATACTGGCAGCATTGGAGGTAGACCAAAAAAAAAACAGCAACATCACCAGAAATTGTTCGAAAATTGAAGAAGCGACTTGAGCGAAATCCACGACGTAGTGGAAGGCAAATGGCCAAAGAACTGAATATATCGCAAGATAGCATTCGACGCATACTGAAAAATAAGTTTATTGTCAAGCCTTTTAAGTTCCAAAAGGCACACAACCTTACACAAAAACAAAAAAAAGTTAGACTCAATAGAGCAAAGGAGTTGTTTCGCATGGCGAATTTCCGAACATCGATTTCTCTGATGAGAAAAATTTCCCAATCGATCAATTCGTAAACTCCCAAAACGACCGTGTTTACTTGACCGAAAGGACGTACGAGAATTTAAGCCAGCGGTTGGTCACCAGAAGTAATTTTCCATCGCAAGTAATGGTTTGGGCAGCTGTGACGACCGATGGACGCTCTCCACGCTCCACGTTTTCATCGAGCCTGGGGTCAAAGTGAATGCGATTTATTAACGGGAAAAAGTGTTGGAAGCTGCTTTCGAGCCGTTGGTACGCAAACATTTCAATCGTAGGCCATGGATGTTTCAACAAGACTTGGCACCTTCTCATAAAGCCCGTGTGAACCAAGAATGGCTAAAAAAACCATGTTCCACGCTTCATTTCGTCCACACAATGGCTCTCGAATTCCCCAGACGCAAATCCTATAAATTTTTCCATCTGGGCCATTTTAGAGAGCAAGGCCCGAAAAAAATACGCAAGTATGGATGCGTTGAAAAAAACACTTCAACGTGAATGGGCCGAATGAAGGCCATAGTCAAGACAAAAGGTGACCATATCGAGCCGAAGTAGCTGGATCACTAATTCTTGATTATTTACACTTCATATCGTTCACCCTGTTTTTTTAATAAAACTCAAAAACCCTTTAGTTTTCATAAAACTAAAATTTCATTATTATTTTTATCTTTCGAGCAATATCGCTATCATCTAAAGTTGTAGCTTATTTGTTGCTCACTCTTTGCATACTTTACTCTATAAACAAATACTTTTTTTTTAAAAATCATGCAATTCAATATATTGTAAGTGCATTGTAATTCATGTAATTATTTTAACATTTAAATAAATTAAAATTGCTGCTTTAATAGAGTATATTGTGGCTGTTTGTTTTTGTTTTATACCAGTTATTCCACCAGGTAGTGGAACTTTTGCTATAATGGATGTTATGTTGTAATATTGTATTGATAGGGGTTACTTTTAATATGCAGCAGCTTGCAGGAAAAATACCAACTGAAATTAAAACTTTACAATATCATAAAATTTTAATTACAAGTTGATTACATCAATTAGTCATCAAGTTCTTAGTAACATAATTTTACATCAAGTGTTGCAAATTAACAAACAGGGTTTCGAAAAAAATAACAAATGAAAAAAGGCTCATAATTAGAAACAAAATTTTTCCCAAAACTTCAGCAAAAATAAACAATTCAAATCCAAAATGCAAAATACCTCAAAGACTTATAAATAATCGCCTAAAATACACTGATACTTCTCTAAATACTACTAAATGTAATAAAGCAAAGTTTGTAAGCTTCTAAAATGTAAGATAGAAAAAGCATACAACTTTTGCATTAATCAACAAAACTAACAAAACTGTTCTAAAAACCTATAACTGATATAGAAAAACAACAACAACATGAACTGTGCTCATTTTATAAGGCCCTCAGCTGTTGTTGTAACTTTGCACTAAGTAGTGCTATACAAAAACATTTTTTCAACCTTGGCAGCACTTAAAAATTCCATTAAGAGAAGGCGTTTTTTTCAAGTGACAAAATGCGCTTTTCTAAGTGCTGCCCATTGCAAATGCACTACAAAACAAAAAGAAAAATATTGCAATACCTCATTCTAAATTCTAAATAAACGAAAATCAATAATATAAAAATATATGCGAACTACGTCATTAAGATGAAAATGACGCCCTCTGCGCTTAGGCTTAAAAAATTAAGAACATGTGCTAAAATAAAAAAGAAAAAAACTTTTGCAGCAGCATTGAAAAATGAAAACACTAAAATGCAGCACAAAAATACGTGGCACGTGGAATGCAATTCAACAAAAAGAATATAAAAAAATCGCATTTACTACACATGACAAAGTTTTGCGTTGGCACTGGCTATCTTTAGGAAAACTTTTTTAATTAACTTTAATTTGTTTTCCATCCATTTCGTTTTCATTTTTCATGTACTAATCATGTACACCCCTTAACATTGAAGAAAATGTACCTTTTTTTTTTCGGGGTAGTAAGTCTTAGTGAGGCGTCAACAATCCAAGTTGAACTAGAAAGGAGCTATAGATAAATCGAATAAATCTGACACTAATCCTTTGAACTTTTATGTGGATGGCTTAGATAAGGAAATGCTTTAAGTTCAATATATACAAGGCTTTGCATCATTATAGGAAATTTTTGTCGAGGAAAGTGCATCGGTGTCTCCTTCTTTTTCCACGTCAAGTGCTTGGCATATATGTATATACAATAAGAGATTGTACTTTTCATGTAATCCATTCAAAAATCGCATCTGTGCAGCAGTTGATTTAATCTCATCCGAGATATTTCTAGAATGAATGATATTGTTCGTGGATTACTTTCAACATCTCTTCAGAATATTAGGTGTTCTCTTTCCAGATGATGTTTATAGGTACTTGGATATTATTACAACTCCTTATGTTCTCAGCTTTAAGCTATCTATTGCCAAGAAGAGGCTGTTACTTATGGGTATATATGATAGGTTAATAACCCTATGTTTCACTTCGTACATACTTACATCTAACATTCAAATTACTAATATTTACTACCAGTTAAAAAAAATGGTCTTCTTGATGAAGTGGTGGAGAAGTTTGCATTTTCTTTCGTTGCCTTAAATGGATGACTTGATTCTTTTCGCAGTCACAATTTTTTTTTGAGCCGGCCTCAAATTTTAGTTTCAAGCCTCTCAAACAAAAACTTTTCAGTAGGGAAATCTATGTTGCTTGTAGCCTGTAGCCATTTCAAGAAAGTAACTTGACAACCGAGATCTCTAGCGTTCTTACTCATTTTCCACCGGGACAGGCATTTTTCAGTCTCTCTTTTTATCAACACAATCTTGAGTTTGACTAAGTTAAGAGGGCAGGTCTAGTCAGAAATTTCAACATATCGAATTTTATTTTTGCATTTTCTTAAAATATGATATCTTAAAAATATATCCTGAAAACTTGAAGTCAATCCGACAATTACTTTTAGAGTTATTTGGCAATAACCAAAGGTCTCTCTCTCTCTCTCATTCATGTGAGTGTAAAACTTTAAATTCGTTTTTCTCAAAACTATGTTTTCGGAACTGGTGACCACTGTAACTCGAAAACCGCTCAATAGATTTCAATTTACACAGTTTTTGAAAACGTTAAAAGCTAGTGCCGGATCGAAGGATTTTTTTTTTTTAAATATCGAATTTTTATGAACAATTTATTGTTGGTATTCTCCCGAAAATCTGGATTTAAAAAAAAACACCTTCGATCAGAGACAGGGTCCAACACAGCCGGCTATAACTTTTTTTATTTTTAATTGTTTTTTTTTTTCAACTTTCGTCAAGTCAAGTCGAAACATAATGTAATGATGCCATATTATCACTTTTATTAAATAAATTAGATTAATACCAAAAAAAAAAAAAAATTATTGAAAATTCTCTATTACTCACGCCTGTGACTAGACCTGCCCCCTTAAAGAAATCTACTAATTCAGATCTCATTCAGAACTTCCTTAAGATCTTGCGTACGCTTCTTACCGTATAAAGCTATTAATGCTGTTCTTGGCATTGGCTTGTTTGAACTTCTTTCATGCTCCACCATCACCCGGGATGGCAAGCAATCACTATTCAATAGAAACTTTTAAACTCAACAAAAAACAACAAAATACTTCATTTAAGAGCATGACAGCTTATCCATATAAAGTTTCCGCCACAGATATATATTTTTTTTTTGAAAGCACCTTTATTGAATTTATTCACAAGATAAAAAAAGGTCTGCTTCGGACACACACACACACATCTTTTTTTATCAATGCCAACCTAAATTTAACAAAATCCTGAAGAAAGTCAAGTAACTAATCAATCATTGCTATGAAGAAATTTTCTTATCGCAGGCGGCTTTTAAATTGAAAGAAAAAAAAAATATTTACATACGGGTCACAACCAATATAAACATTAAAAGGTTACACAATTTTAGTCATAAATTTCCACATCACTGCAGTGGCCAATGCATTTTGATAAAACACAAGAAAAAAACGTTGTGGAAGAAACCCATAAAAAAATATACTGATAAGCAACAACATGACAAATATCAACGTTGTTGCAACAGCGCTGCGCAGCAATTTATCAAAAAATTTCAAAAAAAAAGAAATTAAACACAAATTAAAAAAAAGTAAAATCAAATAAAGTAAAAAAAACATTGCATCAGGGTTTCATGTCCGTAAGATTTCAAAATCGATAATATCGAATATATCTGGTAACAGTTTTTATTTACTTTTCAAATTTCTTATATGGTACTGGATTGAGTAAAATGAGATTTTTTGAACTGATACTACTAATTGCAAGTTCAGCTGCTTTGGTTTCACTAAAATCAAACTTTTTATGGAAACATAAAAAACATCAAAATTTAAGAGACCAATTCTTATACACATATAGCCGTAGTAGCCCAATTCGTGTGAGACCTTGCAAACCCAAAAATTCTTTTTTTTTTCTATTTTTCGCCACTAGAGTCTTCTTGCGTGAAGCGCTTTCATGAAGCCCAGATTCCACCAAATGTCTCCGTACAGTACGAGTGGATATCATAGCATCAGTCTAATCCGAAATTTGGCGTCGAATCTTCCTAGGGGTTATTTTGGGGTCCAATTTAGCTAATCGAGAAACTTTTACATCTGTTGTTTTACGTGTCCGGTTTTTTTTTTGGCACGTTTTCTATCGTTTTAAAATTCTGAGGTTATTGTCTGATTAATATCTTATCAAAAAAATTAATTCAAGGTCCAAAATGTTGCTACTGACTTGAGCACAACTTATTGTTTCTAATTAGATGGCCAGCCAAATTATGCACTTCTCTTAATTTTCACATCAGACAAAGGTCACTTCTTCAATAAAACCAACAACAAACGCATAAATCATAAAAGGGCATATCGCTCACTTACTTCAAGACTGGCATAACTCAAAAAACATAAAGTGGGAAAAAAACGCATTTAAAGTTTTCAATAAGTTACTTTTTATATGAAAATGATGAAAAGTATGTCTACATAAACTCTTCTCACAAGGCAAGTTTATGAGATACTTTTTTGAATTTTTCACACAAAATAAAACATGAAATGGCGAATATTTCTGCATCATTAACTCAGAAATCACGTTTTTTGAGTTATGCCAGTCTTGAAGTAAGTGAGCGATATGTATAATAACAACAACAACAAATGCAACAACTGTTGCATGAAAAAATTTTTTTTTTTAAAGGTAGTAAAAGCCAAGAGAACAAACTGTTTCTAATTAGTTGTCCACGGCTGTATATTGTTCGGTAACTTGAAGATTTTGTATCCAAGGCTTTTTTTTTAGGTATAAGAGTTATTTAAAAAAATATTGCAAGCAAGAATAATATTTTCTTTTGAGAGCTTTCGTGTGCAATTTATTTATGTACCCACAGCAATTCTACAATTGAAATTCTAGAAAAATATAAAAATTCTCATTTAAAACCTTTTCACTAATAAGATTCACTTATTTCTTTTCCAGGTACGTACGTGTCACAGATTTTCAAAAACTTTCATAAAATAGTTAAAGTAAGTAAAACACATCTTAGCGTTTAAATGGCCTTAAGTAAAAAAAAAAAGTTTCTAAAACTTTCAAATTAAAATTAGTTATAACTAAGTAATAATTTTCTCAAGAAATCGGAGCAAAAATATTTAAAATTTTTTTCTGCTCCGCTGTTAAACACTTATTAAACTTAGAAGACCTATATATTAAATTATTTAGTGACCTACAGTTTCACTGATTTAGCTGTGATAGTAACTCCCCATTGTTTTGCACCGATAGATCCTTTTTACACTCTTTTGTCCCTTGGACTCGAACAGCTCCCCATAACATTTGCTTTAACTAGAGTCCAAGGTTGAAATCTCATTGCCATACAAAGAGTTTTGAGCCGATAACTCAATTATTTCGTATTAAATTATGCCCAGAAAATTGTTTGGAAATAGAAAATGGACTAAAATGGAAGATGACAGTATGCAATATGCGTTTAGGTTACGATTTGAAATATAACATTTCAATAGTTACAGAATGTGCAAAGTATCATAATATGTCGCATTAATCGTGTGTTGTATAACTTTAAAACAAAGTATATGCTTGCGACAAAGAAATTGCTGACACAATACTTTGGAACCCTTTTTTTTGAAACCGGAATAAGTCACTCTTAGTTGAAAACATAAAATCAAGTAACTTAAATTCAACTGTTAAAGACTTAAGTCATTTTATCATAGCATTGAAAATTCACTTATTCCACTTTCAAAATAAAGAGCTCGAATTTTTGTAATTTTTAATAAATGGATGTTTTTGATCTCGATACCTCTCAACCACTGTTTCTTTGATAATGCTCTTATTGTTATATGTTCTTTAAAGTTTCTATTTCTCGAAACTTTAACTAAAATCAACTTTGAAAAGAATTTAGTTTCTATAACCTTCTGAAAATGCATGAAGCATGAAAAAAATTTTAATTACTTAATTTATTTTTGTAAGAAGAAAAACAAAAAAAATTTATAAATGATTTATTGCTGATTAGCAAATCATTAATATATACCAATTAAATAATAATTATTTTTTTTTCGAAATTTATAACCCCACACATATGCAGCTACCTACTTTTTCTTGTCGTAAGCTGTATTAACACAGGTTGCTAATTAAAAACTTACCAAAGCTAACAGAAAAATTAATCTTAGCCACAAAAAACTCATGTATTACATTATAAATTAACAGCAACAAGAAAAATATAAAAAAATAAAAAAAATTATGAAAATTGCAAGTAAAAAATGCATCAAACTAGACTCAGACATCAGTCATCAAACAAAAAATAGAAAACTAGTAAAGCCCTGACAACTTAGATGTGTTAGAGCCAATGTTGCCAGACTTGAATTTATTATAAAGATGTGTTAAGAAAGGAAAGTGAAATTTCAGTAAAAAATATAAATATGATAATTAAATGGCAAAAACATTGTGGGATAAATTATACAAAAAAAAAGTCAGAAATTAGAAAATTGAAGAAAATATTGCTTTTAATTTTATCAACTTATAAAAGAAGTTAAAAAAATGGTATTTTTCTTAATCAATATTACCTTAAATAAATTTTTTCCAAGTTTTTCCGAATTCGACCAAAGAATTTTGTTTTGCCACACAAAAAAAATCTGCCAAGTTGGTACCAAAAATGGCCTGTTTTTTATTTATCTCGTTTTGTAACACGTTTTTAAAAATAGCTTTCACACTGGCATTTTCGTGGTTTTTTATTTGACATCGTCTAGTTCCGCTTCTCATATTCTTTCATATGAATCTTTTCTCCTTGTACCGTCTTTTTCAACAAAACTTGTTAACACATTTGATGGAACTACTCTTCTTCAAAAACTCACTTTGAAATATAACGATATCTTTTTTTTCATCCATGATATCGTTATAAGAAAATAGCACTAAAAAAAATAAATTTATCGAAACTTGTGTAAGAATTCTTTTCTACAAACGTCGATAAAAATGGAAAGCAATTTAGAAATAAAATTTAACTCAACTGGCAACACTCTGCACAGCTAGAAGGTTGAGAAACGTGCTGCAGCGTGACGTTAACAACATATCATCATTGTTGACGACGACGACGATGACAACGATGATGTTGATGACTACGACAACAACAGCAGCATTGAGCATTGATTAAAGTTACCAACGTATGCAACAAATACAATAGCAGCAACTGCAACAACAATAGCAACGATCACAACAATGACAATAATTTCAATGTTGCTGTTTTTATTTAAAAAAAAATTAAAAAAAAAAACAATAATAAGAATGGCTGTAAAAAAAAAATTAAAACAAAAGCTGCTGACTTTATTGTTGGCTTTATATTAAAATAATGTTGCTGTTGTTGTTTTTTTTGTTTCGCAGTCTTTTTTATTGTAAGTTGCAGCAATTGTTGCAATGACTGCAACTTTTTCAGCTTTGTTGTTGGTGGCGTAAATTACAAAACACTTTACTTTCAAATCAGAAATAAAAAAACTATGCTAACTCACCGTTGTTTCGGACCACACCTAATCTTTTTAAGCAAAAAACCTTCAGTAAATAAGACAACTTAACAACAAAATTGCATGCAGTTTCAAACAAAAGACAACAATAAAACATAAAAATGAATTTTAAGACTCGTAATTTTAGAATATAATTTGATATACAGTGTGGCAACTATGCTGTAGAGTCCTTTGTTGTACGAAAATATTTAGAACCAAAAGTTGGTCAAACGAAAATCAAGGAATATCGAGCCACAGCGGAGTTTGTAGATGACATAAGAACGCTATGAGACTTTCCGAAAATTCTATTAATAATTTTTCATCCTCACTGATTTCCAAATTCATAAAATTAAAAAAATATGTTTATAATATAATCCAACTTACTACACACCCCTAAAAAAACCAAACAATTTTGCTCAATTCCTGGGTTGAACCAAACTCTCCTATTAATTTAGTACGTAAGCAAAATAAGGAAGCTTAGCAAAACTTTTTAAGGAAATAAAAAAATGTCATTATCATGGAATATATATTTAAAATAATACAACTTAACTTATTGTTGTTTGTGCCAAACCTTCAATAATGTTTTTTTTTTCAATATTTTATCATAAAAAATTCTACAAACTTCTTGATGTTCAAATGATTAAGTGCGTTGTTTATTTACATACCATACAAAATAACAGCTTAGATACGAAACAAAAAAAAAAAAAAAACTTATTTAGCTTCATAAAATTGCATTAACAACGACAATTTATGTTTATACACAGAAAAATTAATACTTAGAAAATAGAAAAAAAAATTATAAATACAATATAATCAACATTTTCAAGGATTTCTCCAAGCAATAGTAATGTATTTGCGTGCTGCCAAGCTTTGATTCGTGCGAATCTCTTTGTACATTCGCTTGAAAAGAAAACTTGACAAGAATGTTAAAACTTTCGGAAAATTATATAATTCTTAGAATTAATAGACTTCAGTAAGTAATAAGTAATTGAAGTTACGCAAATAACTTGCTATTGATTCATATAATTCCTGACTAAGGCACGAGGCATTTTGAAAAAAAAAGCCTATTTAACAAAAAGCTGCTTTAAAACACACTACTCATTATGTGCTAAAACCTTTGATGTTCTCAAAGTGAAAAACATTTATAATTTTTTTTTTCTTTTATAAAAATAATAACCATTAATCATTACAATCATTTTTTGTTCAACCTTGACAGTAAAAACCAACTGCTAGTCACAGCAAAACAATCATATAAAAATTGCTTCAAGTGTTTTGTTGGTAAGATGAAACCAACATTTCACGACTAAACTTTTAATTTAAAAGAACTTTGTATTGCTGCTGGCAACATTTAAGAGAATTTGTTGCTTTATTGCGGTTATGTTGAAATAGCTGCCACTGACTGTTGGTGGCCAAAGCAACTGCCGTACTACCTACGATTACCAGCGGCACTTAAAGAACTTAATTAATCTTATTGCCAGTTACTGTAAGATTACCTGCCTGGAAAAGATGTTGTTTATGCTATGAACTTTGTAAAACAAATAATAAAATATATTATGTCGATTTAAAATTTAGTTACAATCGGCTTCGATTTTCATATGGCAAATATCATAAATGAAATCGCTAGAAGCAGTGTGTACATTAGCTAATTGCAGCTTTTCAAAGTTTCAATTAAAATATGCAGCAAAATATATGAGTAAATTGATTCATTAATCACAAATAGAAACTACTGTTTCAACTTAAGGCGTAAAAGTGATCTGTCTGACAAACCTTAATATTGGGTTTGGCCTAACGGAAACTAAAGCAATTCATAACTTTACCTGAGCAACTTTTAAGGCTATACAAAATATTTTTAATAATGAAAATCAAATCATAAGCTTGAAATATTTCTGTGGAATTTCTTTGATGAAATTTTAACAAAAATTCAGGCTTAACTATATTCATTAAGAAAAGAATGTTTGTTGCAAGCATTTTGAGTGAAGAAAAAATCGCTCAAGAGAGCTTGAAAGTGTAGAAATTTTCTCATAATATAAACTAATTAATGAAACGAGCTAAAAAATAAAAGAAAATATTAAATATCAAGTGCTCTTCTTTAGAAAAAAATAATTTTAGACTATTGGCACCCGCGTCTCGCATGCGCACGTCCCGTTTTCTTTTTCATGACGAAATTACTCTTTTAACATCTCATTTTATCTACAAAAAAAAAGCAAATGAAAGAGAGCTTGCTCTTTGAACTTCGCAGCCAAATATAAACGGTACAAATGGGGGAAAAAAACAACAATAACAATACAACGAAAAATCAAGCGAAATTTTTTGTGTGAGGATTTCCAAAAGTTATTCTAAAAAAAGGCTATTTAACTTTGAACATCTTTGACACAAATATGACATTTTAAAAAAGAAATTATTGAAATAGGCTCAGAATATTTTGTGCCAAAGCGTTACAAACCATTTTCATATAAGCAGTTTGATGTAAAGAAAATGCTTAGATAGGTACACACATCTAGAGGGGACAAGAATTAAAATTTATATCAAAATGATATTTCGTTATATTAATTAGGAATGTGTTTGTAGTGGAGTCAAGTTAAGAACTGGTTGTTTTTATTGGACATCAGATTAGAACTAGCAATAAGATTTAATTCAAAACTTTATCTTGTGCTAATTATTCTACATAATTAATAAAAACAATTTACAAAAAAGTTAATAAAAAACGTTTGATCATGCTGTGGAACGAACTCAAAATGTATAGTTTGCAAGCACATGATTTTACCAGTGCGCCATAGAAGCAATCTGCAGATCATAGTATTTCTTTTTCTAACATGCAAGGACCAAGCGTCTCTTATAATTTAATATATTCCCAGTTAATTAATTTTATTTAAAAATCTCTGGTTTTCAGCAAAAAAAAATAATTTAAATTAAAATAAAATAAAATTTTAATAATTATTGTATTTTTTCCTTTATGTAGATATGCACATTATAGAACTTCTCGTATTATGATTTTAATGAAGTAAAGTAGCAACTTAGGCAAAGAGTATAGCGAAATTTTCGCATTAGATTTAAAAGTTACAAGAGATTAAAGAAGTCGCTTAAGATTAAAGAAATCACTGAAGATTAAAGAAATCGCACATGATTAAAGAAGTCGCTCGCATGAGACTAAAAAGTGAAATATGAATGAAAACGAAATTCGCATAAAACTAAAAAGTAGCATAAGATTAAATTGTCTCATAAGACACTGTCGTTTACGACAGGCATATTTTTAATCAAAAGTGACTTTTTAAGCCGTCGCGCTATTAAAGTTTTATGCGAATTTTTAAGAAGATATTACGCTTTAGTATAGGGCGGTATTTGACAATTTCTCATATTACAACTCATAGATTCATAAGATTGAAAAGTCAGCAAAAGCTTTGAGGTTTTTTCTACCTGCATACTCTTCCACGTCTAAGACGTGTAAAATAAATGCTGGGAGGTCAATACGTTAGATTAATCCTGGGTGATGATGTGTCATCATAACTAAGACCAGGAATGGGTCGTTATATAATTGTAAGTATTTTAATTTTATGAACTCTTAAATGCATCCCTTTGCCGCCTGCACGTGTTTATTGGCCTGCACTATTAGATAAATGAGCATTTTTTTCTAGTCTCATGCGACTTTTTGGTTGCATGAGACTGAAATTTTTAATTCGTATACTGTAAGTCATATGCGACTTCTAAAGAACAATGTATTACAATCATATATGATTTTTTAGTCTAATACTAAATTTTAAACTCATGTTACTTTTTAGTCTTGCGCAATTTTTTTACCCATAAGTGAAAATATTTAGAAATTTTTGGTCTCATGCGACTTTTTAGTTTCAAGCGAGCTTAGTCTGAAATGACTCCTTGCTGTTAATAGACTTTTAAGTATTTAGTGAAAAGTACTCGCTTTTTAGTCGCCGAAAGCTTTTTAAAGTGTCTTGCTCATGCGACTTAAGTCTCACGGGATTTTTAATTTCACGTAAGTTTTTGCTCTCATGTGATTTTTGCTACATGGTCCTATACATCATGTAAGTTTTATGCAATTTTTTGGTTGAATGTGGCGATTTAGTCTTATGCAAACTTGTTTTCTATTTTTTGTTGCACTATTCGACTTCGTACTCTAAACAATTGAATATTGGCATAAGTAGTACAAAAAATTAAAGTCAGACGCAAGAACAAAGTTTTTAGAATTTGGTAAAAACTTTGCCACTTTTCGGGTAACAGCTGAATTGTATGCGCCGTATGGTGCCCACTTTTGTGATGATATAGGGGGATACCGCAAAATATGGAATATTGACAAAAAGTACCTAATTTTGGCTATCAAAGCGATGAACGAAACAAAAAAAAAAGCTGTTCAGTTTTCAGAAAACAAAATCAGCCATTAGGAAAAAATATTCACGATAAATAAAAATTTGAGTTTGTCCAACTCGTGAAATTCGGTTATTTTTTGATTTCAAGAACTTTTTGAAGCAGTTTGTCGTTGAAGTGAGAATAAGCTTAAGTTAGAAATCTCACAAATTGACCTAATTTTTCATCGTGCTTTGACTAAAAGTAGTTTTTTGTATGCCTCCGAAATAGCAGAAGTTTATAAAAAATATTTACAATTTAAGATCTTAATCATTTTGCTTTTTTAACAAAATAAATAAATGAGTTCTAAATAATAACACCATACGCCACGATAATTCTTAGAATTTATGACAATTACAATAAGCAAATTTTCTATTTTTGCTCAATTTTTTGGTTTAATATTTTCTTAAATATGAAAGTACGTCTTATTTTATGCAATTAAAATTATGTATGTAGGTCATTGACATAAAAGCTCCCAAATTTAAATTTCCATCAAAATTATCATCAATTCAATTATTTAGCACTAAAAAAATTTTATGATGACATTAAAACGAGCAACTAAAATTTTGACAATCAAAAAACAACAAATTTGCTTTTACGAAAATCTTAGAATACGTCAAATTTTTGGCTGACGTCATGAATATGTTTGATTTAAGTACAATGCGGCAAGAGATAAAAAGTTATGAATTAAGAAAAAATATTTGGTCAGTCTATTATGTGGTATAGCATTTGATTTTTTGCTAAAAAAAGAAAAAAAAAAACATTGGAATAGTGGGACCCCGCTACAAATTGCCAATAAGTTTGAAAGAAAATATCAACGTATAAATTTTTTTGGTAAAAAGACATCAAAGTTTGAACAATTCATTCTCTTGCTTTTTCTTTTAAAAAATCAAAAAACTTACAAAAAAAAAAGAAATTGCTCATCTGCCATTAGAAGTAGGGTACAATAAATCAAATTATGCCAAGAAACTATAAAAAGAGTTGATATGCGGCACAAAAATACAACGATCAGCAAATGTTGCCAAGAGCGCGTACAACAAAGAACTTAAATTTAATTTTCGCACATTTTTATTTTTTTCCCCGGTTTTCTTTTTTCAAAACAAAGTCTTATCTAAAAATTCGCAATCAGCCATAAAAAAAATACTAAAGAACTTAAAGCAAAACAAACAGTTTTTTTTTTTTGCAACAACTAAATAAAATCAAATGAGTTGTTGAATGCGGAACAGAAATGGAATCGAAATTGACGTTAACGTTGCTTCTTCAATGTATGACTCGAGTGCCGAGTTCAAAGTGCCCATAAAAAAGGTTGAGGTTTTCTTAAGATTACAGCATAAAATTTTATGAGAAATGTCGTAAAGTGAGACAAAATTTTAAACAATATTATGTTGGAATTCTTTTGGTCTAATAGTATTCTCTTAAATAAGTGTTTTACGATGACTAAGTAAAGGCATATTAAATTGTACATTTTAAAAGTTACGATTTCCTAGAAGTGCACGCTGTAATGTCTGCTCACAGTTTTATGGTGGAGATGGAAAAAAATACTTTTTGAGTTATAAAAATGTCACTTTAATTTTTAATGTAATTCATTTTCATATAGAAATATTAGAATTTACAATTTGGTAATTAAATTTACGTCAATTTATGTAAGTGGGACATTCCATGTTAACCGGAGAAGTGCTTTGTTCAAAAATTTGACGCAGCATAAAAAAATCGGAGCATTCTTAAATTTCTCATGACGATTGTAGTTTAAGGTACAATGTGTTGTTTCTTGAGAAAGAAGAAAAAAAAAAATCATGAATGGCTTTCATAAAAAGAAACATCTAATTAATTTTTTTTTTCTGGTGAAAATAATTTTTTAGCTTCATTTGCAATTAATACTGAAAATACCGTTTATGAAAGATTCTGATATGACGAAAAATATGACAACAAACGAATTTTTCAAAAATGTTACGTATACGACATGTTATACATAAATTAAATACTTGTGAGCTAATTTTTAAAGGGCTACAAATTTTGTAAATCTAATGAAACAAATCAATTTTTAAGAACAATTTTAAAAAATTGTTTTGTAATTTTGATTAAACGGATTTAAATTAAGAAAAAAACCTCATAATGGCAAACGAATGGCAAGGTTAAACAATTTTCTTAAGGTGATCTTGATTGGGGCGCTGTTAGAGCCGCCATGCTCCTTATTATATCTTTAAACTTTATTCTCAGCGAGTAGTTTCAGGGATCTTGAAAAATACACTATTTCACTTAATATGAGTTGACCCATGTATATCTTCTTTTTTTTTTAAGATTATTTTGAGTTATGGTGCTTTTGTGACAAAATTGTTTGTTGTTAAAGTTAATGTCAATGTTTCCTGAGTATAGTCATAAAAATATGTTAAGGCAGCTGTAAAATATAAGCAGGCACTAGATATTATAGAAGCCAACCCCATGAGACTTAGCCGCAAAGTTTTGTAACGTAAATTTTGGTGCACTTTTTTATAGCTATAATTTAAAATATGATCTGTGTTTAGCATTTGTTCTATGAAACAGACCTAACTAAATGCTAAACCAGAGACTAAAAAGACATATTTTAAGCGAGATGCTACCAATAAGATACTTTGTACTGCTTGTAAAATTTTAGAATGCAATATTCAAAATTTGTATTTTGCTATTTTAAACATATAAAAAGTTTCTTTTAATCCTATGTTTTTTTTCTTCCATGAAAATTTTGTAAATTATCTGATACGGAAATTTTAACAAATGAGTTCTCATTCCATTTGTTTTACTAACAAGACAAAAATGAATATATTAAGGATGTTTGGAATATATCATAAGTGTCATTATGTATAAACTATGAACTATTGATTGCACAATATTATTCAATTTTATTTGGCATTTTAGAAAAACTGCAACAGTTTTCGAATATTTTTAACTTTTTCGATATTATTTGAAACTTTTCGATACTTTTGATATTTTATATGTGTGTGAATTCTTTGATATTGTTCGATTAGTATCGATCGCTTTTTGTTGACACTTTTATGTTTTTTTACAATTCGAAGATTTTCGAATCTTACTGATCATTCAATGTTTTTTTGGCATTGTTTGAAACATATTTTTTCTGTTTATCAATTCAATTTAAACTTTTTGGCATTTATAAATTTTTCAAGTAAATTTGATGCTTATCGATATGTTTAGAATTTTGGTGGCTATTTTGACAGTTTTTGGCTTTCATTGATGTTGTACTTTTATGAATTTTAACCATTATATCGATTGTTCACATGTTTTCTCTATATTATTTGATATTTATAATTTACCAATGTTTCGAAATGCTACTCGATATCTTTCGAAATTTTGGATGTTTCTTGACGATTTTTTGATGTTTTTCGATAGTTGTCGATTTTTTGATACTTATCGGTGTTTCGATACCCATCGATTTTTTTGAAATTCCTCGATACCCAACGCATTTTTTGATATTTTTCAATATATATCAATGTTTCGAAATGCTACTCGATATCTTTCGAAATTTTGGATGTTTCTTGACGTTTTTTGATGTTTTTCGTTGGTCGTCGAATTTTTTGATACTTATCGGTGTTTTGATACCTATCGATTTTTTTGAAGTTCGGCGATACTCACCGTATTTTTTGATATTTTTCGATAATTTTCGATATGTATTAATTTTACTATATCCATAGAATTTTTCTAACATCCCGAATTTTTGACACCCATCGAATTGTTCGATATTCTTTCATATTATTTTTATTTAGAAAAAAAATTAGATATCAGGTCTTTCAGCTTAAAACTTTTCGCCTCTTTATATATGTATGATAAATAAAGCAATTTATAAGGTGAGGTTGATTGATGGCAATTTCCTTACTAAGGCGCAAAAATGAATAATAAGCTAAAAACGTGATTGTCTCTCCCATGTAACGAGTTAATGCCCATATGATAATAAGTTCTGATATTATGCGCTTTCGTTTGGTGTCAAGATAAACGTTTGAATAAGACGAAATATTTCGGCTGTTTTTATTAGAGATATATAGAGTAGTATGCAAATTGGTCGCCTCATAGCTATTTGTATGAGACTTTGTATTGAAGTATGATTTCAAAGTAAGCGTGATATCAATATATAACTACATTTCACCTCCCACAATGAAATAGCTTAAAATTTATTTCATATTTTATCATAAATTCTGGTGCATTGCTAGAAATTAAACCGAATACGATTGTTTACAGTGCTATTGCAAAAAATTACCAGAATGCGTAATAAAATAACTAAAGTCAGATTAGCTTATTCTCAATAGGATATTAATTTCCTAGTTTATTTTTATTTTCAATGCAACTGATAAAACATAAAAGCTTGCGCATAAAAATAAATATACGCAAATACATATATCTATAATATGATATTACATTTTATAAAAGTCGCATTAAATGTTCAAAGAAAATTGTTATTTTATACTAAGTAATCACAATCACAGCTGTTGTTTACTGTACGCTAATATAAATATTGTAGTTTGATATATCGTATAATGACTAAATACATAGTAACTATTATTTATCGTTTTAAACTGAAGGTCAAAATTGTTTACTGGGTTATTAAGTTGCGCACAACTGGTACAAAGTGGTAGCTGCTAAAATGAAAACATTAAAATTGCATTTAAATAACACGTGTTTATGATAAAAAAAAAATGCGATAGTTAGACTTAGTAGACTTTATCTTTACAAATTATGTAAATAAATGTATGAAATTCTAATTGCGCACCCCATTAAATTCTATCATAGCTACAACGCCCTCTATATTTATGAGTTGATACTACGAGCGAGTCATTTAAATGCTGTGCTGTTTTTTTTTCTGTGCGAGAAATTTTTAATTACTATGTGATTATTCACACTTTAGATTTAATTTTATCTCTAATTGTTTTATGCAAATTTAGTAGGCGCTTTTATTCTCGCTTTATATGTAGTCTTTTTTAGTAGCATTCAAATCAGTGCATAAAATGTTGTAATATTTATTAATATTAATAAATTAAACTTTATATTGACTAAAAGGAAATTTCTTACAATTAAACAAGCCAATAAATAATGTGAACTTGATTCAATAAAATATGTTCAAATGTCGACTGAAATTTATGTTAAAGATTTTCAAATTTCTTTGTTTTTGTTCAATTTTAAGGAGGTTTTTTGACCAATGTTTTATAATTGCAATTAAAAGTTCATTAAGTCAATTTTTCGCCCAACGTTTCGTTGCTTTTCTGGCGACTTCTTCAGGGGTATATATATTTATTAATCTTATTGTTATCTTGTTTTTATTTCTTCTACACTCCCTCGTCAGTCGCCAAAGTAAGGAAATGATTGTAATCAAAAAAGCTAAGATTGATCAGCAGATTTTTTTGTTGATCAGTTATGGCTACTTTTTACAGAGTTGCTGTTTTGGAGACCCTTTAACTCAGCAAAGCAAATGCAATGAAACCAATGCTATAATTTAGTGCTTATTAAGTGCTAATTTAGTGTCGAAAAAAAAAATTTAGTGCTGCACGATTTTTAATAAAAAAATAAAGTGCAGCACTAAATTTTTTTTTTGCAACACTAAATTAGCACTTAATAAGCACTAAGTTATGGCATAGTTAAAATCGTATTTTGCTAAATAGTTTAAAAAAATGCTTTGCTAGCTTTTCATTCAGCTAGCAAAAACCTTATTTTCTTAAAAAAATCATGTAGCACTAAATTTTTTTTTGCCACGTTAAAGTAGCACTTAATAAGCACTAAATTATGTAGTAGTTAAAATTGCATTTTGCTAAATAGTTTAATGAAATGCTTTGCTAGCTTCTCATTCAGCTACCAAAAAACTCATTTTTTTTTTTAAAAATCATGCATCACTAAATTTTTTTTTGCCACACTAAAGTAGCACTTAATAAGCACTAAATTATGGCATAGGTTTTATTGGATTTTGCTAAAAATGCTTTGCTGAGTTAAATGGTCTATGTTTGGTTTGTCTTTTACCCTACAAAGTTGCTAATAGCAGCATGTACTAAATTAAATAAGTTAATTTCGGATTCAAAACCTGCTCTTACTATTAAGTATTTCTCTAACTAAAGCCAGCTATTTAGTTAATAATATAAATATTAAATAATAATATTATTCTGCAGAAAAAAATTATTCAAACTAAACTTTACCAGTTTGTCATTCTTATATTTCTAAATGGGCTGCAATAAACCTCCTTACTCAAGTTCATTTTAATGAGGTTTTCTGTTTATTTATTTTGTTCTTATAATTTTAATTTAACCATCCTCTTAGTATACACCTTAGTTAGAAAATTGAAACTTAATTTTATATTCTTTGAATAAACATACATATGACATTTAAAGCACACTATACGTGCATTCTTTTTATTGGTTACGTGACGCTTTTAATTAAAATGCAAACAATACGACGCATATAAGAGTGTACAAAGAAAAAGTTCGTTAAACCTTTGACACGCAGATTTTAATTAAAAGAACACGATACGTTAATTAAGAAAGTAAACAATTGAGATTATAGCAAATTTAATAAGGAACAAAGGTGGTATACTTTTAATTGAAAGTGTGCAAATTCTAAAGTATTTCAGTTTCGTGAACGCTTCTGAATGCAGCAATCAAAAATATCAAGATAACAAAATTAAATTCAATTGTCTTAGCAGTATTTAAATTAGATTTCAGCAACAATTTAAAATACTTTTTTGTTTTTCTGGAAATATTTCAACTTCACGGAGAAATAATTTCTTAGCTGGAACGATTTAGAACAAAAGAATTTTTGAAAATATATGAAATATGAAATATTAGAGCATCGATCTTTTTTTTTTTTTTTGACTTAAAAGTATTTATTGACCAATCTTTAGCTTAAACTTTTATTCTAAATTTTGAATATATAAAAATGTATAGAATAGTGAATATTAATGAATACTCAAGCCAAAGCACACATTCCATTATGTGTGCATTTTTATTCTATGTATAAACTCACATAAAATACTGCAAAGTGTTAAGGACAAAAAAATAAAGTGATGAAAATAATATGAAAAAAAGCTGCAGCACAATTTCCGGCACTAATAATAATATCCTGCAAAAGTGTATCCTTTGCGCAGCGTTATACATATACTATATGTATGTATGTATGTATGTACATTCTAACTCTACGCTATCGTCTTACTTGGTCAACTTACAGAATAAACATGACTTATCAACAGCTTAGTTTTACGAGTAGTTAATATAGATAATACTGCCAACACCCACTCAGTTTTGCAACAAGTAGCACATATTTTTATTTGTGGAAGATATCCTTCTTAAGTATGATATCTACTCCATGCAAAGCCATGTTAACCAGTGTACAATATTATTGAATGTTGCAGTATATTTTATTGACAGTTTTTCGTTGACATACATAAATGCAAAACGTTGATTATACTCATATAATGAAAGTGAATTTGACCTTTCATTAATAAAGTTTCCGTCAAATTCATACTCTTTAAGTTTATTTACTTTTCCAATCACTGCGCATGAAGGCTCTGAGAATATTATGAGTTTCATATGTTATCATATCAACGCAAAGGGGTTTAAATGTTTGCGACTTAAGCGCTAAATGAAAAAAAAAACTTTTTACTTTTTTATGAAATCTCTCTAAAGTAAAATACATTTTTCAGAGCTAATCTACAGCTTCTTGATTAAGCTGCAAAATATTATCTATCTTTGCCTTCAAAATGACATTTTATGACTGCCTGGAGCTTATTTTCAATGAAAAAACTTCAACCTCGCAAATTTTTTTTTTAAACAAAAAAAAAAGCTGTAGACACTGGCATCAGTGTCGGGTGGAAGGTCGACTATCGGACGCTCTTAATACATAGACTTTGAATTTTTAACTCAAACGATATTTGTAGTAGATTTTTGTTTTTGTGCATGTGACCGCATGCACACATTTATTTTACCCGTTTTCGAGCTTTTTACATTTTTTTTTTGAAAATTTATCTATGATATTTAAATAATATTTTCTAATTTGAACAACATCTTGATTAACATATTTTTTTTTCTAAATTGCAGATTAAAATTCTACCAGAATATTAAAAGGTGAGTTGAGCAAAATGAAGCTAATTTTTAAAACTATGAATAAGTTATAAGTTAAACACATTTGAATGTAAAGAGCAATGATAAAGTTTCACGCGAAATTCACTGGCGCCTTAGAAGTTATTTGGTCTTTTTCAACTATTCAGAGCTACAGTTGTTATTTTTTTTTTTGTTCGATATTAAATCAAGTAACCCAATTGTTATTTTAAACCTTGTCCCTAATGTTATTTCTTCGAAGTAAATATAAATATATTATTTAACTAAGTACATACTATTCGCACGTAAATAATTTTCTTAGAACTTAATGCATAATACTCAACGATTGCAAATTCATATGTCGCATGCCAAAAACAGACGCCCACAAATACTATCGTTCTCTTATTAGCAATTCAATTCAAAAATTATGTGATAATATTTAAAACAACAACAATAAAAAGTGCTTCAACAAGAACAATTGAGCATTCATACAGCTGAACAAAACTAAGCAAAACAACTAAAAGAAGCGACTTAATGTGTGACAGGAGTCAGTTTAGTATTTATAAATTAACAAAAAAAAAATAATAACAATAACAAAAACAAAACATAAAAAAGCCGCATATAATAAAAGTCATTGACATTTCACATACCAGCACATGCTTCTACTGACACATACACCCACAACGATTACCGTAATCGTGTCAACGTAAAGTGTTTGAATTTGCCAAATTTGTTGTTAACCCCTTTTAAGCAATGACGACCTCACATCACATCAAACAGAACTGAAGATGATATTTCCCCTCACTTTTTTAGTCCAAATGAGGCAACGTTTTTTTGTTTTTTATAGGGGCAATTTTATGCAGAAAGTGTAAGAATTAGTGCATTATGACAACCAAATAAAAAAAGTCGTATATAAAAAGTAAAATTGTTCAAAGTAACTATTAATGATAAAGAATACGATCATAAAAAAACTTTTTTTTTTACAAGGCATATAACCCATTCGAACGGGACATATTTTTCCATTTTGGTTCACTTGAGCAATTTTTCAAAACGACTTCAATATTTTTATAAAAAATAATATTTAAGATACATACAGTAATTAAAAAAACAAATTTAATGTTTATATTTATCAAATTAATTAGTGAGATCAATTGTAACAGAGAAAAGAGGAAGGAGTAGATATTTTTCTTAAATGATATAAAACTTGTTTTTTTCTGTTAAAACGTTTTTCCTGTAAGAGGCGTAGCATCGCCCACTAAAAAAATATATTTTTACTCAAGTTTCAATTTATCTACATACCGAATTTCATCAAAATCAGTGTAGTGGCACAGCAGTGATACCGGTTTTTTCCATTTGGAGCGATGCCACGCCCCCTTTAAAGAATTAAAGTTTCTAATAATCTTTCTTAAGATTCAATCTATCTGTAAGCAACATTTCATCAACATCGGCATATAAGTTTAGCCATTGAAACGATTTTTATTGTTAGGGGCGTGGCACTGCCTACTATTGAAAAAAAAGTATACATGTCCCTCAGTTTCTTCACTGCCTTTCCAAAAAAATTGTGATTATGTAATGTTATGGCTGTTAAAAACTGGCTTAACCGTTTTTAACTATCTATTTATTACACTTATGTGTGCGAACATGACCAACTTCAAACAGCTCCAAAAATTTAATATTTAATTTTTTTTGCTCTAGCTTTTTTTTTTTTTATTATGTACATGAAACTCTGTTCGTGCAAAAATTTTGACACACTTGCTGCTATTATCCATTTCGAAATGAGAACATATGATATTTTTTTATGTTATTTGTGACTTTAGATCATGAAATTATGCAAATTAAAATTTTACAGTTAATAGATATTGGTTTGATATTTTTGCATTGATTTTAGCTAATTGACGTTGGATTGACGAGATTTTTCGAAAAGACTATCATCATGTATCACCTCTCTTACACACTTAAATATATAAGGCAAAATATTATTCAGTATTACAAAAACTAGAGAAACTGCATTTATGCAAGTTTGCAGGTGGTTTGCTCAATGTGATGAAGTAATTCTGGTGTAAATTGTTTAAGTTAACAAAATTTGAATATTTTCCTTAGATAATGTCAGAAAGTAACGTTTTTATAATAACTTTTAATTATTCTGTCACGGTTGGCCTTTTGGTGGAAATGCCCATATTACGAATGATAAGCTGTTCATTTTGGGAATTGAGATTCTTTTCGTCAATTTAGTTTTAACAGAAATTGCCTTTTCATGATATTTTTGATAATATGGCATAAGCGATATGCTGAGCCATTACACAAACTAATTTAACAAAATTTGTGGGCAGTTTAATTATCTTTAATTAAATATATTACTCGGCTTAGTCGGTCAATTTAAACTCAAGATATGTGAAAGTATAGAAGACTTCTACTGAAATAATCAAATACTAATTACTAATTTTTAATAAAAAAAAATTTATTACGATTCTCGTGTTCAGCTGGACAAAATTTATTAGAAAAGTATAGCGTCATGTTAAGCTCAAAAATTGTGTTGCCTAGTATTGTAAGACTATTTCGGTGCTAAGTAGATTTTCTAACAAAACTTGTCTGGGATCAAAATAATTTAAGAGAATTTATGTTTGTGGAAATATTGCTTGAAATTTGTTAAAATCGGTTTTTTTGACCACACTTTATTTTTTTTTATTTTTAAATGGTATTTCAAATTTAGAACAGCGTCATTATTGCTTAATTATTACTTTACATTTCTCTAAGCCTGCTTAGTGAAAACTCTATTCAAAAGCCGTAACACATGGATTTGCCCTTTGGTGAGAATTTCACATTAATCTTTTTGACGTAATTTTTTAACGTGCCGCCGCCAAAAAAAAAAATTGCTGTCGCCGCTGCTGCTTTCATTACTTAGGCTTTTGTTGTTAATTTGCCATTTATACTCGTTTTTGATACCCACATGTTATTGTTGTAATTACTATTATTATTGTTATTGTTGTTGTTACTTTTGTGTCATAATGATGTGCGAATTCAGCCGCTTGTGGCTTTGCTTAATTAATCTGCATTTAAGGTGTTAATGTGGTAGAAAACGAAGTAAAAAAAATTCTAATGGTTCTAAATTAAATTTTTGTTTTTTTTTTCGCTCATACTCTGCGTATAATTCGCATTTAGTTTAACCCATTAGTGCTCACGGCGATCCAGGCGTGATATCAAAAATCTGCTTCGACAGAATTGCTTCTTTTGGCTTTAATAAGCTAAAAAAAATTTTTTCCCGATTCAGAAAGCTCATTTTCCTACTTTTCCGGAACGTCCTTTTAGAAGGACACTGATCATAGAAAACCATTTAGCAGTGGAAAATTCATGTATACTGAAATGCAAAGACAAATTTTGTTGCATACCAAAGCAAACTAGATATAATAAAAGTAAAAAAAGCCTACCACCATTCAAAATATCATGCGTTAAAATTAAAGTATTTAAATATTTACCTCTTCTACATTTTTAATTTTTTCTTTTTTTTCGAAAAATTCACTTTGAACGCCCGCACAACTTGTAATTGTCAATATTTTGAAACGGAAAAAATATGGTAAGCATAAGTGTTGCCATAAAATATATCTAAATGCTCAAAAGGGCAAAAATGTTCCTAGCAAATTTTTAAAAAATCAAAAATTGCGCGTCCTTTTTAAAGGTCGTTGAGCACTAATGGGTTAATCTAATAAAAAAGTAACTAATTATGTTTTTTTTTCTTCTTCTGTGTTTTGCCATGCGTGCTATGTTGTTGCTTTTGTTTTTTAAAAAATTATTTCTTGTTGTTCTCGCGTTTTTTTTCTTTAGTCTACTGTTTTTTTTCTTTTTTGGTGCTCTGCCTTTGCTTATCAGCATAGAAAGGGAAACGAACTCATTGTAATGCGCAGACCGTTAGCTCAATTGAGACAATTAAGTGGCTGTATGCGGTTTTGTCACAAATTGTGGCGAGTGCGCGTGTATTTGTGTTTGAGCTAAGATTAGTTACAGTAGTTTTGTTTGTGTTGTGATAATCGCTGCTGTAATTGGCAGAAAGTGTAAATGTGTTATGAATTTTGAATGAGAATATAGGTTAAGTTACTTCCTTATGGGTGGGGGAGGCAAAAGAGTATTAGAAGCTTTGGAAATTTTGCAAGTTAATAAAGAGTCACCTAATGAGCGAAAATTGGTAGCCCATAGTATTAACGCATTTTTATAAACGCACAAAAATTTCATAAAGACTTCGGCCTAGTTTCGTATGAAGAACGGTGGCATAGTGTAGGCGGATATTCGCAATTTTATGTTGCCGGTTTTGTAATTTTGTTATTTTATTCTTAGGAAATATAGCACAAAATTAAAATTGAAATTAAAGTTTTTTGAATTATTTTTCATTCAACTTTTATTTGATTTTTTTCCATAAATTTTGAGCTTAAACTTACCTATAAGACCTAAATTGCTTGTGCTGACTTATAATATTATTTCAAGTCAATAACAGTTAATGTTTTAAGAAAATTTTCTTTGATAAAAATAGTTTGAATTGAGGAACTGATATGAACGCTTCGCTTACTCTAAATAATATATTCATTAGGTTGATTGAAATATTTTTTTTTTGCTCGAAACGGGTTCTAAAGTTGCAGGCTTACGAAAGGAAAATTCTGGTGAAGTTATAGCTCATAATATAAATATTTACTGGTGGCTAATCATTCCTTTTTTGTTTTCCATACGATTTGTATGGGGAAAAATGCTTGACAAGACATTTGTTTATATATCTCGTGAAAAAAAAAATGTTGCATAAACGGGACCTAGCCTATTGGAAAGATCATAAAATTTTCTACAAAAATGTTTTTTGCAATTTTTTTCGTGAAGAAAAAACTTCGTTAGTTAATAAGCAACATAAATTCATAAAAAACTAAATAACACAGACGTGTATTCTTAAGCGAACCTTAAAAGAAATATGGATTCCTATTTGCTCGCCTTATTGTCGACAGCCGAGCTTGAACCTAATTAACTGACAAAGTGCTTGCTTCACGAACAAAATGCAAGTAGTTTTTTTATAGAAAATTTTATGATCTTTCCAAGGTCCCGTTTATGTAACATTTTTTTTTCACGAGATATATAGACAAATGACTTGACATGCATTTTTCCCCACAAAAATCGTATGGAAAACAAAAAAGCTCGATGAGCCACCAGTAAATATAAATATTATGAGCTATAATTTCACCAGACTTTTCTTTTGTGTGCCTAAACTTTTGAACCTGTTTCGAACAAAAAAAAAAAATAATAAAATCACCCTAATATTCATATTTTAGTAGATACACTCAGCAAAAAGCATTGCCAATTTGAAAATTTTATTTTATATTTTGAAGTTAAAAATAATAAAAACAACTTTTTTTCTACTTATTTTTAACACAAACAACTTTAAATTCATTTAAAATTTGAAAAAGTTTGAAAATAATATTTTTTAGCTTTACTTCAATCATTAAAAAAGCTCCAAATTACATTTTTAAGTTGCAAAATATTTGAAATTATTCCTTTTTAATTTAGATTTTGTCATGTTGTATCATATATGAAATCACTTTTAATCAAAGTGGATTATTTTTGTATATAAATCAAAAATGTTTCACTTCAATTTAAAGATTTTCGATTGTAGCGCTGATTCACAAGCGTATGTTTTTGAATTAAACATAATATTATTGTTTTTGCTGAGTGTAAAATTAAACGTAATGTTTATTTTAACAAGAATATTATACATATATAACTGACCAATTTTGTACATACACACGCAAATAACTTTAATATTTTCTAAAGCAACCAAGCCTAACGAACTTTAATGATTCGTAAACATTCACGTTAGTATATTAAAACTTATGCAATATTATGCAATTCAATTAAAGTTGTTTACAAACTCAAAAAAAAAAAATATGTAAAGGCTATATTTTTTATTTAAAGAGCCTTCACTACTAAAATGTTTTTATAAGAATCATTAAAAAACATCTAAAAAATTACAATTGATCTAAATAACATACCAATACACCGTATCATATGATGAAATTAAAATTTGGATGAACTATGAGTACTCCAATTTCATGGCAAAGAAATTCAATAACAAAAGCACCTCTCAGGTTTGATAAGAAGGTCAATAAAAATAACTTTTGAGTACTGTAAGAAAATAATACCATTTTTCCAACTGGAAAATTTTGTCTTTAGAAATCTACATCATCAAATGTAACAGCTCTGGGCAAAAGTTGCATTACACCGAAAAAAAAAAAAATATCATGGCTTGGCATTGTTAATTTCAACACTATGGTCTTATACCACGGCCCAAAGTGGACCACCTCAAGAAAAACTGTTTTATTCTGCAAATAAAAAGGTTGCCATAATTTATATAGGGTGAACCAAGAATCGTAAACTAAAAGTTTTACCTGAGTTCCAATTCGTTTTGACTTTTTCTTTGTGTTATATATTTGAATTTAATTTCTAAAATTCCAACAGTTCGCTATTTAAACGGTGCTTAAAAATTAATGATTCGTTATTTTTGTAAAAGTTTAAAAATTTTATTCCACATTTAATGTTATGTGCATGACAGCAGGTGCCAAAGATATTTCGAATTTTGTATGATATCGAAGCTTAAAATTTTATGCGTTATGTTGTTTATTTTGGAATGAAAAAATATCAAGCAAATAATTTTCTGCATATTTTAAAAAATATTAGGATATTTTCTCAGCAATTAAAGAAAAATCGCATACTACTTGTACAACTGTTATTTCTTAATAAAAATTCATATTCATAAACGGCTACCATACCTTAAATTCAAATCTCAATGTATATATATGTTTGCGTAAAAGTTTTATTCTAAAATTTTTTGCTTAAGCATTTTATTTACAATTCTAATTTTCTATACAAAGCTTAAGAAATTTGCTTCTACGTTTTGTTTTTAAAAGAAAACCTACTAGTGCTCGAATAAAGAAATAATGAAAAAACTTTAAATAAAAGCAAAGCAAAATAAAACATAGAAAAATAGCAAAGTTCAGCAAAGTTGCACAAAGTTGAGCGAAAACTGCAGAACAAAAAAAAGGCTTCCACCAAAACAACTACATATAAATGTTTTTAGCGTCCCGACTTTAGCTATGTATCGTACAAGCTGTGACATGCTTGCAAAAAAAAGCAACATAAAAATAAAGGGTGCTATCATTGTTGACAACATCACATTTAGCTGAGGGTTGTAGCTCATACATCGTCGTCACTGTCGGGCACATAGTGCAATGAACCTCCACGTCGTATGTGTCGAAGTATCTTCTTTTTTATATCTTTTGTCTATTTTTGTATTGTGGTATACTATAGAAGTCTGCATGGGGCTAAAAATATGAAATTGGAGCAGTAGTTTGCAAAAAAAAAGAAGAAGGGTCCCCATGGCTAGTGGTCGTTGTGAAGTGTTAATTAGTCATCATATACTCAGCTGTAAGTGTAACAGTATACTGTTGAAACTTTGTGGAACACATGAGTTGAATGCACTGCTTAAAATGCCAAATGTCTTAATATTTCAATTATGATCAAAATGAATAATGTGCAAAGAACTAAATATTTGAAAAAAATTTGCTGAGCTCTTGAAATTTTTTCTATAATACGAGTAGCAATTGAATGAAGCTGAAAATATCAAAAAAACTAGTGCAGAAATAAAGTTAAAAAACAACCCAAAATGAAAATTTGATTTTGCCCAAAGTTAACGATAAAATGTACAGTAAAGTGTAATATAAATTTAGTAACAAAAACAAAGGCACACTTCTGAAAATAGTATTTTCGCATTTTTTTGTTTCTCATTTTGCTTTTCTAACAAATCCAAGCAAAAACAGAAACGTATCAGGCATAAAATTTCTCACTGCATTGGCTCGTAGGTCACTGAGGTTTCCAGTTAGCAATGGATGAAACTAACGGGTGACTTTTTTGCTATTTGTTTTTTTAGTGTAATTTATTTGACACTTTTCGCGTGAGTCGTAACATGTTTTAACGTCAAAGATGCTCAATAAGCTTTGCCATTTTAACATAAATAGACAAATAAACGCTTGCAATTCATAGTATTTAACTATCAAAATTAGTGCTCTGTGAGAAATGTGTTCTCTTCATTTTTTTTTTCAAAATATTCTTCAGCGACGAAGCTCGTTACTGGCTCAATGGGTATGTCAACAAACAGAATTGCCAAATATGGTTTGAAGAACAGCCAGAGGTAGTTCAAGAGCTGCCAATGCACCCTGAAAAATGCACTGCTTGGTGCGGCTTGTGGGCCGGCGGCATGATTGGACCGTACTTTTTCAAAAATAATGAAAATTTCAACTATACAGTCAATGGACCAAGGTACCGTGCGATGATTACCGATTTTTTTTTTGCCCAAAATGAAAGAATTGGACTTGGTTAACATGTGGTTTCAAAAATAATGTGCCACATGCTACCCGGCACGCGATACCATAGACCTATTGAGACGCGAGTTTGGTGAGCAATTAATCTCACGTTTTGGAGAAGTCCATCTGCCGTCAAGATCATGTGATTTGACCCCGATAGACTATTTTTTGTGGGACTACGTAAAATCTCTTGTGTGCAAAGACAAGCCAGCCACAACTGCAGTCCTAGAAGACAACATTACAGCTGTCATTGGTGATATACCTGCCAAAATTCTGGAAAAAGTATGCCAAAATAGGATTTTACAGATCGACTGCCTCAGGCGTAGCCGCAGGCAATCTATGCATGAAAAAATCTTTAAGAACAAATGGCAGGAATTGATGTATTGTTTCAAATAAATATTTTATTCATTGTTGCAAATTTTCTGTTATTTTTTAAGTTTTCAAAAAATAAGAGCTTAAAAAATCTTACTTAGTATGAATAGCTTTTTTTGATTTTTTTGGTATTTTGTTCTTGTTTTATATATATATTTTTTTGTGTAATCATACACTGTATAGAACAGAAAGCTCATAAAAATACTTAATTATTTAGGGGCGTTGCACTCCATAAGCAAAAACTCTTACCCAAAAAAAACTATCACAGCAACCTTTACCAATCATGGCCAGGCACATGTATTGATAGAAAAAAAAAAAAACAAATTGCGAAATATTGGTGGGGTTTCGCAAATGGGCGGGGTTTCACAAGTTGAAGTGTTATTCACCATAAAAGTAAAAACTTAAATACGCTATTTTCTTAACATAATTCAAGCAAATTCTCTCTATTAAGGATGCATCAGGTGACAGCAACAAGCAAGCAATATTGACAGTCAAAAATAAATTTTTTCTGGAAATTCCAACTACTATAAAGCGATATTTGAGGTCAAATTACAGTATTCGAATATTTTTCAAAACTATAAGATCACTCAAGCACTTTAAGTCACAAATGCACAAAATGACAGTGTATTTAATACTCCAACACACCCTAACACAACATAGCATTGTAGCGAAGTCACGGCACTTTAGCTGCACAATAACATAGCTAACAAAAAGAGTTTTATCTTAATCACTTTATAACAGCAACAACAAAAAGTGTTCAGAAACACGTGTGGCAAATAGTTACTGAAAAAAATTGTAAAAAATACTTAAGAAAACAATAAAATTTAAAAATCACCTAAGAATGTAGAAAAAAATCCTTTCAAGATTAATAGAAAGAGAACAGTTGATAAAAAATTTAAAACTCAAAATACTATATAGCACAAGCTGTTGTTGTTTCACACAAAATAAATCAAGAGCAATTGTTGCGGCAACAATAACAATAGCATACTGAATAAGTTAAAAATTTATTGCTGCAATTGCTTTGATATATAGAAAAAGATATCACAAATATGCATTTACATACTTGTGCATTCTAATTGTGCACGTATATTACAAATTCAATGGCTTAATTGTCATTGTGATAACAAGAAAAGATATGGCAAGAAATTAAAACAACAATGAACATTTTTCTGCACAAATTTTTAAAGACTTTAATGGCATATTTTAACAAGTATTACATACAAAAAACTGAAAAATTTTGAATAGCGAATACTAAATTTTCAACTTATTTCAACATAATCAACCCTAGATATTGCTGTGACAACTTTTGCTATTTTATTCTTGAGGCTTTTTTTTAACAAAACCTAAGCTTAAGTTTTATTTATTACACAATTAAGTCATTATAGCAATAGTCGTAGTTATAAGTCTGCCACTAAATCAAATTCCATAATCATAGTGATTATCACTGTGATATCAGTGAGTGCATTGTATGCTGCAATACTTCTACTATTGTGCAAGCGCAACACTGTAGTCGTGTATGTAAAAAAAAGTAGCACAGCTGTTGCCATTATTATCAGTAGTTGATTTGGTCTAAGTTTGACCTAAATTTTTGTTGTACCTCTCATTCGAATGCGGTTGTTGAATTTAGCTTTGTTTTGTATAGATAAGATTACATTTTACACTATGCATAGTATTGAGTAATGTCTTGTACGACAAATTATTTAATATTTATTTTATTCTGATAATATTATTGAGATAATAAATATATTTTAACAGTTTTTAACAAAATAGACACTTCGTTTTGGAAAAATCGCTAAGAAATCTCATGCAATATTCAAGTTTTGTGTGATTGTTATGTCTTTTTAAAGTTTTATATTATCCTGGCAATTATATGACTCTCTGGGCTAAGGTATACCACACATGGTAAAAATAGTTTCTATGCTCTGATCAAAACTATTCTATGGAATTTCCTTGCTTTTGTCATAATTTGACAATCATCACACAGTAAACTTTTGAACGACGGCTGAACTTTTAAAATTTTGAAATCGTTATATCATCGAAACTATCTAAACTAGCGAAGCATAACTGAAGACGTTTAGAAAAGTATTATCTATTTTCTAGAATCCTTTTCTATATAAGTATAACCGGAATATGACTTAATCGCTTTTCTATAATTATATAAGTTTTTGAGCACCGATATTACATACTCTGCAAAATTAGTTTTCATGTTACAACCAAAACTTTAACATAGACATTATCTAACTTGAGCCATGATTTGGTAACTATTACCATGTACATTCTTGTTAGCTTCTGTGTTATACAAACATTTGTATTGTCTATGCGAGTTTCTGCAAGAAATATATTATTTAGCTTATCATGATAATGACAGTTATACATAACTTTAACCAATGTATGCACAAACAGTTAATTTGAATGAACTAAACTGGGTATACCATCCTCTATAAATAAATAATAAGAACACTCATTTTCCATCTGATGCATGAAACAACCTACCTGTTACATTTTACGTTTATTTATTTGCGTCAACTAAAATCCATTAAAATTGTTTGCACTCCAGCTCTCTTAACCCCATCTAACCTCATAATTTGCTTTCAATTATCTATGGTTGAATTAGTCAATAGAAACGCATAATATAAAGTGCATAAATTATTGAAACCATCAAACTGTGCGACAGCTAAACATGATCATGTTATGCTAACAACATCAACATAATAATGCAGAGCAACCATTAAATATGGTAACCTAAATGAAAGCTACCTACTGCATTAGTGTAGCTCCCTTTAAATATTGCATTCAACAAAATTAAAATTGCTTTAGGGCAAATCCACATAGAGTTTATAATTTGAATGGTCTTTGACTTTGGACATAAATTGTAATTGAATTTGATCCTGATTGAATCTGGGTTTGACTTTGATCCTAATTGAACTCAACTCTTATACTTACCTATTGGTTTTTTTTCTGATTGACTTCGAGCTTAAAAGACTGCTATAACTCCAATTGTAACTGACTTCAATGCTGACTGACTTTGATTTTGATTTACTTTGACTTGAGCTGACTTCAACTATGACTGACTTCGACTTTAAATAACTTTACCAATCAACCCTTTTGACTAACTTCATCTGTGAATGATCTTTACGTTAAAGGAGGATGACTATTCTTTGTTTCTGTTCTGACTGAAATCGAGTGTTACTGACCTAGAATTTAGCTGACTTTATTTCTGATGAATTTGACTGTCAATGGCTTTAACTTATGCTGCCATTAACTGCAATTGACTTCAACGATGATCAGCTTGCACTAAAAATAAATATAACTTAAACGAATGTCAACCGATACTGTCTGGGCTTTAACTGACTTAAGCGCTAACTGACTTTGATTTTGATTTACTTTGACTTGAGCTGACTTCAACTATGACTGACTTCGACTTTAAATAACTTTAACTGCCAACGTCATTAGCTCTGACTTTGGTGACTTTGACTCGAATAAGCCACGACCATAACTTGCGTTTCTCTGGCTGTAACTAAATTTTCCTTTGACTGAATTTGACTTATCTGAATGCGATGTGTAATGAATTCAGCTGTGACTGAACTTGACTCTGAAAGACTTCCCAAGTAGCATTTTTGCTAGAGGAGGCTTTTAATACGCATTTACAGTGCTTCCACAGCTTTATACACCTAAAATCGCTGTGAATACGCTGTAAATGCGCATTAAAAGCTTTCTCTGCAAAAAATGGAACTTGGGTTCAGATTTCAGCTACTTTGACCTTAGCTTAAATTTCAACATACAACTGTGAGCGATTTCGACTCCTAATGACTTCAGCTGATACTGGTTTTGATATAGGTTAACTTCTTCTCTGACTGACTTCAACTCTAACTGATTTTGACTGCAAATGACCTGAATTTCAAGTAAATAGATTTCTAATACACATCGATTCCAACTGACTTCGACAGTAATTGGCTTCAAATCAGAATGACTTTGATTTGAACTTTGACTTTGGTTACAACTTTCACTTTTTTGACTATCTACGACATTGACTGCAGCTGACTTCAGGTTTCATTAGCTTTGAATGGCTTTCAATCTGAATGATTTTTTTTTATAACTAACTTTGGCTCTAAATAGTTTTAATTTTGATTGGCCTAAAATCTTATTAAATCTGACTTTTAACCTGTAACTGATCTTAACTGGAATGAAATTTTCAACAGACATCAACTTCGACTCTAAATAACTCGGACAGTATCCGACTTTGACTCTGAATAACTCTTATTAAAACTGGTTTAGTATTGCATTGATTTGGAAACTGATAAACATTAACTGTAGCTGACTTCGAGTATCGTTGAATTCGACATCAACTAACAGGTTCATTATTTAAGGACTTTATCTCAGTGACTTTGATGTAAACTGAACTCGGCTCTCAACGACTTGATTTTGAATGACTTTAAATGTGATTTTCTTCGTTTCCTAATTTAGATGATTTCGACTCAGAAAGGCTTTGGGTGCGTATGAAATCGACTCTGTATAACATCGTCCTTGACTAAAATCAAGCTTGATTTTCTTCGACTCCTAATGATTTCAACTGAATTCGAAGTACCTTCACTTACCATATATGGTGATATAGTCAAAAATTATCTTTTGTGTGCTACTCCAGTGATGTTCTATCTGTTCTTAACAATGTAAAGCCACATAATTTTTCAAATGTCACTTGTAACCATGCAATAGCAGTATTTCATTGAAAAAATAATTTTATTTTAATAAAAGAGATAGCAGTTTCTTTAAAAGATTATGCATAGAATTTCCCTCGTAACACAAAATATTTTAGCAGCCAACTTTGGTTGCACACATAATACATTAAACCATTTATGTATTTTATAAAACGCATTTTATTTTATTTATTTTTACTTTTATTTCTTTTTTCATTCAACTCTGTTGTTTCACAAAAAAAAAAGGGCTCCGACCAACCACAAGGCTTGATACCATGATAGAACAACATCTGCGCAGTCATGCTGCTGTAGCTCCCCTTTTTTTATCGCAGTTTTCCACATATTTTGTCATTATGTTGCTGCTGCTGGCTGCTCCTGCTGATGTTGCTTGTGCTTATTGTTGTAATGCATTAAACACATTGATATGTTGCTGCTGATGCTGCTGCTAATGCTGTTGTTTTTCATATTATTATCGTTGTTGCCTCAATGTTACACTTGAGAGCATTTGTGTGTGGTCGATGACGTGTGTGGATCTCACTTTTTTCTGGTTTTGATTGAAAAGGGAAAAACTTTTTGAAGGAAATAATAAATGAATGTTGTTATATTTTTAATTTTTGTTTTATTTGTAATGTAATTTCAAACTCAATTATGTTTTGCTACTGCTCGTGCTGCTTTTGTATTATTTAATAATTATTTGTGACGATGCGTTAAATTAGCATGCTATTACTGTTGTCAATGAAGTTTTTCTTAGAAACTCAAAATTTTTTGATTATTTACTAATTTATTTTTCAATTATTTTGTAAATTCGAAAAAAAATATTTGCGGTTTTGGATATGTTTGAGTGTAAGCCAAATTTTAACAATATTTTATGGTTCCACTTATGAAATTAAGTTTTGAACATTGCTTAAAGGTTTTTGCCAGATAGCTAAGAAGTCTAATAGCTGTAGTAGCTAAACTTTATTATTTTTATAAAAAGAAACTTTTGCTGATTACATCAGCTTTTTTTTAAATAAAAATATGTTTTAAAATCTTGACAATTTCATATATATTTGCAATATTTCGCTCTAATTTCTGCATGATTTTGCATTCGAATATGGGCCTAAGTTTCTCAGACGATTTTCTATTTTCTTTTTTTCTAGCGTTAATGCTGTAACACAAAAAGTTGACACCAAAAATGTCTTGTACATAGTTTGGCAACACTGTGTGTTGGGTGCATCTTTTTAGCTGTCAAACAAACAAAAAATGAGCGAAAAAAACTTTTAATTTATTGTTCATTTGTCTGTGTTTTGTTTCAATGAAAACTCAATCACATGAAGAAATCATTGAATCTTAAGCTTCTTTGATTGAACTCATTTGCAGCGATGAGCTGCAACGCGTTTACTGAATTTGTGCAGCATGTGTTGTGTGCTGTGTAATGTGGAATATCGTTGGAAAATGAAGCAAAATTCTAATTTTAATTTAGAATGATTTTTCTTTTTTTTTTTTGAATTACTTTGTTTCTCAAGTGAAATCATGACATTCAACGAAATAGTTTTGTTTCGAAAACAGCAAAAACCACATGTGCTGTGTTCATTTGCACTTTTTTTTGTATTTTTTTTCTTTTTATTAAGAGCATCGCAAAAAATTTAGCAAAAAAAAACAAACTATCGGAATAAACGTGTAGCACATTTTTTCTCTTGAAAATGGAAAATTAATTTCTCGCTAGTAAATGTAGAAAATGCTTGCCGTTTATTAAGTGTAACATTGAGTTTTTGAGTTATGTACATACGTACAGAAAATGTAATTTAATAAATTTAAAAAATTGCTAGTAATGAAAACATATTCTTGGAAATAGTAATAAGTTGCTATGTTATATGTATGAGGTGTGCAATTTCAAAAAATAGCTTACACATATTTCATCAAAAAAGAGATATAAATGCATTTTTTTCACTTTTGTTGAACTTTGTGTTTCTTTCGAAAAAAAATATTTACGTTCAACAAACTTTTGTTGTGATTGAAATGCATGAGAGTAAAATTATCTGATTAGAAAAGGAGTAAAATGGCAAAATGTTAAAGCTACGACTGTTGTGATTTTTTTATAGCTTTTAATTTAAAAATTTTAAGTTTTTATCTTTTTATATGAAAATATATATTTAATAACACATAACTTTTATGCTTGAAAATGTTTATTAAAAATTTATTTTTTACCACAAGAGAATTTCTTTTACAATTTTTTTTTTTTTTTTGATAGATTATCTCATAGATGATTTTGTTTGAAAATATTTTTTGCTCATGTTACATTTACCCATATTGTTTGTGTCATGATACATATTTTCTCAAGTTATTTTTTCTAAAAACTGTTTGTTACAAACATATCACTTCTATTATTTTTTTGTAAATGTAATCTCAAGCGATTTTAATCCAATAAAGCTTTTATTTCTTGAAATTTCTCATCATATGAAGTTTTTATTGTTTTGTATTTTAATTTGCATGTGATTTTAAATCTACCTACTTCGAAGCTGAAAGTATGTATAAATATATATTTCCATGATATTTATTCTCAGCAGGCAAGTGAGCAAGGCCTGCCTCGGAGAAGGCCTGCTAGCACTGCTGCGATTATATAAGGACTTCTTAAAACTAGATTTTCATGCAAATAAAAATACAATCACAGAAGGCATAATATGCCTTCCCACTACAGACGTGCTGATATTAGAAGGCGAAGAAGAAGGATCCCTTTTACTTTAAAGCTTTTATGTTTCTTGTTTTATTTCATATATTGCAATGTTTTATGATTCGGCATTACTTTTTTGTCATATGCATTGTACATATACGACATTAAAAGTATACACATGGTTAGAAATTAAGAGAGGTGTACATATTGACAGGCTAGTCTTCTGTTGTTTCATGTTATGTTATACGAGTAGGAGGTAGAGTTTTGAGTATTCTTTGTCAAATTGTAAATTAAGAAAAATCACAATAAAAAAAAAAATCATTAAAAAAATATCAACGCAAGTGAGAAGGCGCGGATAGAAAAAATCAATTAATATCTACAGTCTTTACGATATATTAAAATTTAATTTTTGTCAAGTACTTCTGAGAGTCCTACTACGGTAAGCGGTCTTAGAAAGCCTACTTAGGAAAGGCCTGTTTTCTTGGAACATTTCATATAAAAACAAAGTACGTTTATGTAAGGAGGGTGGAAGGCCTTATACTTACCAAGGAAGGCCTTCTAGAAGCACTGTTAGCTCCTGCTCTTGCCTACTGGGTTATGAAAGTGATACAAATACTTGTTAAAAACGATATTCATTTTGAGTTCACGTCATATTACTTTTTATCTCGAAAGCTGATTATAAAATCCAAATACTTTACATTGCTGCCTTTTTTAAACTTTGCTCATTTGATATTCAATGATTTTTATCTCTTGAGATTCCTGTTATGTTAAGTCTCCATTATTAAAAGTGTTTATGTCACGATACTTTTATCTAATGTAATGTTTCAATCTTTAATAATTTTTTACATGGTATGTTTTTGTATTAAATACAATTTTCTACTTTATCACTTTGCTAAATAGTACTGGAGAATCACAGAACATAAATATACTTTAACATGACTTTTTATGATCGAGCCTGATTTAATGACACAAGTGATAACTGTTGTTTGATATTTTTATCTTATGATATTTTTAAGGAAATTGCATTTATTTTAGGGTATTTTTGAATGCTTTTTTTCTAATGACCGAGATTTCATTGCATGTGATATTTATGAAATTTAATTTTTATCCCCTGTGAGAAGAGATTTATATTTCTTACACTCACCTTTTATCGATATTTTTATCGCAACTAAGCTCATTTCAAGTGATTTTTGAATTTTTCATATGCATGAAATTTTTTTATCATTTTAATATAAAGTATCTCTCAAATCGCATATAGATATATATTTCAAATTGGAAATTATTAAAAAATTACTTTGATTTTGTTTTTTTTTTTGTATTCTGCTTAAGCTAAATTGACTTCTATGATTCTTCAAACGTTTACTATTTCCAATTTTTTGTTGATATGTGGTTAATAATTCTATCTCATTAAAACTTAATTCCTTGTTTTCTTAGTTACATTTGACTACTTTTCCTTAATACTTTTAATACTTTTAACGTTATTTCACTGCAATGCGTGCAGTTTTCTTACATCTTATTTTTGAATCAAATAAGATATTAAAAAATTCTATTTTTTATGCAAAACTTTAAACTTTCCGCTGTTACATTTTCTTTTAAAATCCATAACATTTTGCTTTCTCTAAAAAATTTTCTTTTCAATAAAGTTTTCCATTTTCTCATTCGAACATTCTTTAGCCATTTGGCAATACAATGCTAATGCAGCTAAATGAAACATACTTATAAGTATTTCAACAAAATTGATTAGTTGCAACAACGTTGAACAACTGCGATTGCACAAGATTGAAGAAGACGCTGCTCGCACGCTGATTTTTACTATTGCCAAGTTATTGCTGTGCGAGTACAACCAAGCCAATGCTTCTATTGCTGCTGCTGCCAATGCTGTTATTGCTACTGTTTGCTGTTGGCTGTTATTGTTGTTAACACTTTTGTCTATAAGCGACTATTGTGTTTTTTTTTTTTTTTTATGATTTTGTTTGTTTTTTTTCGCTCTTTCCTCTAATTGATGCGCACGCATTCAACTATTGCCTGATGTTACTGGCTGCTGCATTCAACACTTGATCGTCTATGATTGCTGCTTTGCACTGCATCACACCGTACCGCACCGCACTGTACCGCTTTTACCATATAAAATTCCGCAAAATTAACCAAGTGACCTAGTGGCCGAGTTTTGTTTATCGCTGCCAACTTTTCACCATGCACACACCATCCGTTGAGTTGATTTTTCTTTTTACAATTTTCTCTTAGTTTATTTTAAATTTTATTATCGATTATTTCTGAGGGATGCTAAAAATCTTTTGAGTTATTTTTAGGTACATTAATTGGTATGCAATTAAGCTGATGATATTATTTTCTATTAATAGAAAAAATTGAACAATAGTTTCATTATTGCTGCTATTTTTTCTAAGGACAACGCTCAGTCTTAGAGATAAAGGTCTACGAGTAAAGGCTGAAAAGATTAATGTTCGGCTTTGAACTTTTTAAGCATTTCTTATATAATAATTGGCTTTAATTAAAAAAAATGTTCGTATTTGTTTTTAAAATGTTATTGTTATTGAAAAATGCATCGAAAACAGGACTATGGTACCACAAATGCCAGATTTTGGTCAGTTTTGAAAATTTTTATTCTATTCACAAATCGAAAATGAATTTTGGTCATTACCAAACTGTAGAGAGTATAATATAAAGAGCCACTTCACTCAATGCGAAAGCTTCACTCTACGAAATTCTTCTATTCGATACCAATCCGATGCGAATACTAATAAATATCAATACTGTAAGTCGAAGTATCGGATGGTATCGAAATTATTTTTTCTGGAAACAACTTGATTTTGCTAATTTTAATGCTTGAAAAATAACCATGTGTGAGATTTTTTTTTATTATTTTACATTTTTATGGGTATTCAACATATTTACTGCTGCTACTTTTGTCCGTGTTATTTGAATTTTATTAGCTGCTTTATTGCTTGCAGCAAGTATTTAACATACTTACATTGCAGCAACATACTACTGCTATGTGATTCACATAGTTTTTATTGTTGTTTCGTTTGCTCTACTCTTAAAGATGCAACAAATTGACGTTAATGCAAAGTGAAAAAACAAAATCATATGTTGCATGTTTATTTAACAAATTGATTATTTTGTTATATTTAACACTATGCATGATGTAACAAAATAGAAGGGGAGACACACATATAACCTAACAATGGCATTAGTTCAAAAGCGAAAAAAACAAAGTATTGCATGAGGGTGAGGTTACATGATATCGAATTTTCATGCAATCGTTTATTGAACGCTCATTTTTCGAGTGTTTGAAATTAATTACCAGCGAAATCAATTGCAGGATGTGCTTTGATTGCTCAAATCAAAGTGATTTCTACATTTGTAATAGATTGTGGAAATTTAAATTGAATGTGTGAGAAAAATCATTTTCAAAATAAATGTATTGCGATAGCACAAGAATTTTTGTTCTTAAATAAATTTAAATTCTGAATCCAATTTTCTTGCTAAAGTTCTTTTGATGGCATATCGATAGTTTTGAGCTAAATTATAATAAATTTCATTTCAATAACTTATATTGTGACAACTGTTGTAAATATAGGTTGTCGTTCGATCAATAATATGAAAATGTTGAATTTCCTTACAGCTTTTTTTCGAATTCCTGATATATATAGAAATCAATTTATATATTTTCAATTCAATTGACAAAAGAAGACAGTAAGCTCAAGATAAGCTTATAATTGATAAAATGGATTACCAGAACTATAAATCTTGATTATACGATTGTCAGCATAGGTTTTTATAAATTATTTTCATCAACTCTTCAACTAAAAAAATACATAAGATTTTACATAATTAGCGGCCACATACTAAACTAATATATTATTGTAGCTCATTTTAAGCTTTATAAGTAAGGCTCAGACGTAAGGGCTCTAAAAAATATCAGAGCTATGATTTTTAAATTTGAATAAATAATTTTTCTCTAGAATAACGTATGATTAACATTTAATTTTTGTGCAAAATATTCAAATAAACATCATTTCATGTGCTTTCATTATTTTTTGTTGAAAAAATTGATAATTTTCAAACATAAATACTGAACTCATTTTCGGCCACGGGTCGATTTTTTGACCGCTTTAAAAAAAATTTTATGTGACAAAAATTTAGTTTTCGAAAAATTGACCAGCGGCCGTAAATGAGTTAAGGAATTGTTGAGAGTTAGGTAAAAAATGGATTTATTTTAATAATTATTTTAAAAAAACAATTTTATATGTTCTCTTGAAAGAATTCTCTGGAATAAGTGTCAATTGACACCACTTTATGATTCTGAGTAATATACGGTGGAACATTTTCTTGACTAAAGATTGACATAACAATACCTGCATTCAACCTTTTACCGACAAATATAGTACGTTTCACATACAAACTTTTGCTCATATCCACTTTTAAAGCAAACAAGTACGAGTTTGTCGTATGATAATTTTTTAATAGAATTAGTTTGTTATATCATTTCAAATCTATATATTTAGATTTCAAAAAAAAAAAAATTACGAGCACCATCTTCTATATAATTATAATTTTAAGAAATAACAAATATACAACGCAGTATTTTTTATTAAATCAAAATAATTTCATTAACCCAAAAATCTGTTTTTGCTCAAAATAGCACCAAACAAATAGAAACAAAAATACATTTGCATGCTCCAATTCTTGAAATGTTTACGAGAAATAAAAAAAATACAAAAATTTGCAATGCACACTACAATAAATTTTCTAAGAATTTTGTAAAAGTTGTTGTCTTCTTTTCATTAGATTTTTTTAACGCCTAGATTTTACACATTATTTTAAGCAACACTACCGGCATATTAAGGGCAGCCAGGGTCGCATACTTTTTTTTTATCGTACAATAGCAAAGCCAAGAGATGCAGTAATAGTAAAAAAACTCTCAGCTGAAAAGTAGGTATTGTGGTCAAACAAGATTAAAATCAAAACAGCAAAAGAAAAAAAAATATTTAACTGACAGCTGTCAGTGTCAATTCTAGTGGCGAGTGGCAACAATTTAATAAGATATAAGGGAGAGAAATTTGTCATGCAAGTTACACAGTAAAAAAACATAGGTAATTTTTTGTTTTTAGATTTAATTCTGAAAGCTATTTTTTTTAATAACTTGACGTATGAGCAACATTAATTTCATTTCTCAAAACTTGTTTTTCAATATTATAAATTCGATAATATATAGAGACAATTTGTTTTTGGTTTTTTCTTTGACTTGTCGATCTTAAAATAATTATGTATTTCAATTTATGGCCGCTTAGGGCATAAAACAACAAATTGAGCTTGCAGTTTTTATAGTGCAAGTAATTTTTCCTGTTACACTTAATTGCCATATTCAATTTCTAATTTTGTAATTAGTTCCCTCAAGTGGCCAAAGTTAGTTGTTAGATTTTGATTGAATTGTAATTGAACAAAATGCGGGCGCCTTTTCGATGTTTTTTTTTTTTTCTCTTGACTATCAATTTTTAAGGCGTTTCTGGCAAAATTGACCAACGAGCAAAACAAGCTTACAAGATATAGCGCTTTCAATTGCATAGCCATTGTATTACATCATTAGTAAAGTGCATTCAACTTGCATTCAATTAAATTGATTAGGTTGATAATACATCTAACAATCCATCAATCAAATGCAAACTACAGATTTTCTGGTTTTTCTTGATTTTTTATGCTCAAAAAATTGGGTGAAATTTTCTACAACAGATTGCATAGCAATTGATAAACTATCACAAATAGAGATTTAATTTTTCAATTATTATTCAAATAAAAATGGTATAAAAATCCACATAAAAAAAAATGTTATACTTTGGCAAACAAACTTCAATCAAGCCAAGCCAACGATTTAATAATAAACATGAAAACCATCACTCATCATCAGCAAACAATTGAGTGCAATCAACTCAAGCGCTGTTCAGGCAGCAGCATTAGTAAAACTGGCCGGACAAGAGTAAATTGGCTATATAATTTTGTATAATAATGTAGTGCATAATAATAAGATGTGAAGTTATTGACTACTTAAAAAATTATGTGCACATTTGAACTTACTTTTAAAACATAGAGTACGAATGTGTAAGGATTTATGACTATAAAACAAAAAAAAATAAACAAATGATAGCTTGTGCCTAACGAACTATGACTTTATTATTCTATTTTTTTTTTCCAAGTTTTCGAATACGATTTATAATATTTTATGTTGTAAGCGGCCACAAATTAAACTAATATATTTGTGTAGCACACTTTAAGCTGAACAAAGTTGGCTAACCTTAGACTATGTGCTCTAAATATTATCGCAGCTATGTAATTAGTTATTTTATAAAAATAAACAAACTTTAAGAACAAAAATTGGATGCAGTTTCGAGCATGTTTTTAAAATGATTTCAATAGACTCATTGATAGTTAATTCAGATTTCAATTTTAGTTAATGGCTGCTTATAATGAAACTATCCCCAGTCGCCATTAAAACTAAGTTGCATTTCATATTAATCATATTTCTATGTTATTTTTTGAAGAAATATATTGACAATATCAATGTTAAATGTTAAAAGTATTGATGACAAATGCTCCTAGTATTAGCAAAAAATTATCACTTACTTAAAGTATAACCATCACCAAAATTGTTACTTTTTATATGAGCCAAACAACAATAGCAAAAAATTTTCTGCGTACTACACAATGCTGATATTTTTATTGGTATTGCTGTTGCTGCTTTTAGCATTTTTAATGCGCTTAAATTATTAGCTTCACAGTAACTGCTGCCCAAGCACATCATTGCTTTTAAGCTTAGGCGTTGGTCTATGAGGACCACAAAGTTTTATCGTTTCAACGTGTGTTTTGAATTGGAATTTTGGGCGATATCACTTATGCCATGAGTGGCAACAAAGGCGTTGCCATGTTTTATTGTTAGGAACTTTAATATGATATTGTTATATATGTGTTTTTATTTAACTTTTGGCTACAAAATAAACTAAATATTTTATTTTTCTTTAATCTCTTTGCAGGTAAGCATTTGATACTTCTGTGGGAATTATTATTATGATATGAAAAAAAAATGTACGGAAAAATCACATAATTGCTTATTACTTTATTTATTATAATGTTGAGAATATTTACAAATAATTCATCCTCAGACCTATCCCTACATTAAATACACATTTAGAAAAAAGAGGAGTGCCCTTATATAAGAAGTTTGACCTTCTGGATTAGATATAACGTAATTTACCTTAAGGTTGGTCTTCAAATTAAATATAAATTCAATAGAATTGTGTAATTTGTATAATCTTAATCGTGAACGTTAAAACCAAACCGTTTTTGAAATATATTATCAAAAGCGTTTGTATCAGAAAAGTGTCAGATTTGCAGCGATTATTTAAGCAATCGATTTACTTAAATGGGTCACAAACTTCTTATTTTACTTTATTTAAGAGATGACATATACACCTATGTTATGTAATAAAAGTAATTTTAAGGCATAACACTTACATTTTGAGATCGTTTTTTATCTAAAACTTAAAGCAGCCATCAATAAAAAAATTTTGTTGTTGCAAAATGTTCTTAAATTGTTCAATTAACAAGAAAGCAATTGTACTTTATGACATCAAATTTTTTGTTATCTCACTTTTAAAAATGATAATTTTTTTTTTTGCATAAAAATCACATATGTATTACTCATACGACGTGTATAGCAAAGTCCAAATATGCCGTATATGCTTTCAATATATTATTTAGTTACTCTATTAGTTAAAGTTTCACATATGGGCTCCTTTGCTAGCTTGGAATAATACTTTTCTAAAACTATATAAGTGAATTTAGAAGAGGTTTTGCACAACTTTTTGTCCTAGAAAACCAAAATCTAATTTTTTTTTTACAATAATAATACCTATTAAAACTAACTTTTTTTTTTGTTTCTAATAAAATGTTTCTATCATTCATGCTCGAAGAGATTTCGTCTGTGTCAGCCAAGGGTTATTCAAAATTCGCAATAAACTAAATTTTAAAAATTTTGCTAAGATATTTTTGCTATTATTTTTAAATCAAACTTTCTTCAATTTGTTTATTATTTCATTTTCATTTATTTGCCATAATTTTTCTTGTAGATTTTTATAGGGTTTTTTTATTTCGTGAGTTCATATCCCACTTGTTTTCATTGCGTAAGTTTTTCCTTAAAATTTCCTCATATTTTCCTTAGCTGCATTTACAAGTAAACCTCTCAACCAAATTTGGTGCATCATAGCCAAAGATAAAACTCTATGTTAACTCTAGTAAATGCAAACCCTAGCAAATGTGTTTAAAGTCCAACAGTAAAGTTAACGACTAGTTGGTCCAAACTGCCTGACTGGCTATCTAATCGACCAACTAAACCTGTTAAACTGGCTTGTTGACCATCAATTTATGTGCACTTAGACCAAAACAATAACAACAACAACAACAAACCTGAAAGCCCAATAGATTATTTTTTTTTTTTTTGTTTTGAAGATCATGTTCCATTGATCATAGATGTTGACTAGAGAGTTGTGTGAGAGTGTTCGCTTACTTGTAAGTGAACCTCAAAGTGCAATAAGTTGGCAACACTTATATGTTTAATAGCAACAATAATAACAAACACAATAACAACAATAATAACAAGACGCACGATCTTTGACGCATAGCATCGACATCGTCGCAGCATCAACAAAACAACAACGCAGGTTATTGCACTTGAGGTCGTTAGTGTGTGCGGGCAAATTCATGCGTTGGTTGTTATGAATTTATAAAATTTTAGGTTTTAAAGGGAACGCTAATAATTTGCTAAATGAGGTATTAGTTTTAACCTTAATAAAAGATGGTATGTTTGTTAAATCACGAAAACTTGCGGCTGCAATTAAACAAAATTAAATCACACGGAGTGAAAGAACATATCTAACGAAATAAATCAAAAAAATACATTAAATTTTTAATAATTTTTTGTTTAGTTTAACAAATAACAAATAATTTATGGAAATAGTTCAGCAATGAAAAATGAAAAACTATTTTTTTTTTAAATAAATTAAAAAAAGCGAAGGTCTTTGTTCAGAAAAAAAAGAGTATGAATCAAAAATATTGATTATATGTGGTAGAAATTTAATTTTTTTCAGAAAAATCGAAAACAGAAAAATAGTTTATCTGATCGATAAAGTTTAATTCAACAACTATGTTTTTTTTTTTGATAAAAAAAGTCTTAAATGTTTTTTTTATTTTTGATCAATAAATAACGCTAAAGATGACTGTTATTGTTTAACAAAAAATTGTATCAACACTGTAATTTTCAATCTGTTTATAATGTCGGTGACACATGGAATTTCTCAGTTGTTGTCGGTGTTTTTTTAACAATATAAATATTTCAACACTTTAGTTTTGTTTTGTGTTGCCGTCTGCTCGTGTTATATTTTTCAATTAAGCCAATTTAAATGTAACGCATAAAATTTGCTATAATTTTCCACGCACTTTTTATTTCATAGTTGTTGTCGGGGCAGTTACTGCTTGTCCAACCAGCAGTAGGTACTGCAAGATTAGAAAAATGTTGCAGACGTAGTTTTTGATTGCAATTTAATTAGCTTTCAATTAAGTTGACAAATTGAAAACATCAATACTGCGGTGTTTTTGTACAGGTTGTTGAACTACAGCGATGAAGGTTGTTCACATTGTTTTTTAAAACCTTTTTGATTAAATTTGCCTTGTTAATTGTTTCGCATATTTTCAAGCAATTAATTGATTGAATACTTTTTATACTTTGTAGAATTTTTTCTTAACCAAGTATTTTTCAAGTATTCCTTATGCATTTTTCGCTTTAGTAAATTAGAGCTTAATGAATTTTCCTATTGAAGAAACAATGTAACACTTTTCAGAAATGACACACATAGCTTTTAAAATTGAAAAAATATTTTCTAGAAATCCGTGCAAATTCATGTTTCACTTCATTGAGGTCTTTGTCGTTTATATAGTTTAGTAAAAAACTTATTTGCAAAATTTCTAGTTAAGATACTAGGGTAAAGTCATTGCTCAAACTGAATAGATGGCCCAATAAACTAATACTTAGCCTTTATTTAAAAAACATATTTTCTTAACAGCAAAAATGCCAAAAAATTTAAAAAAACATTCAAAAAAAAAGCGAATGCTCTTGATCAATCCAAGTTTAAGCCACCCAAATTGTTATGACTCCTACTTCTGTATATAAAATTCCTTAAAGATGTTATGTTTTTGTACAGCTTTTTAAAAACTGAACGATAAAAGAGTTGACTTTTAATTTTTTTTTTCAAAATTATCGATTTATTTTTTTTTTTTATTAATTTCGTTGTGGAACAGAATATAATTTATAATTATTTTATGAGTTGACTGTTCAGTAGAGTGTGTAAAAATACAAAAAAAAATTACATGAAACAAAAAAAGCAGCTATAAATTGTCAGACTAGTATCATTCATTGCTTAATGGAATCATCAGTGACCTTTTTGGCCGATGAGAGAACATTTCTCAGACTGATGTGTTTTCCTTTTCGCAGAGATTTCTAGAGAATCAAAACAATAAGTAAAACAAAGCAAAGCCAAAAAAACATTTTTTTTGTGTCTTTGTTTTTAGTGACTCATCATTTGATATTTAAAAACTTTTTTTGTTTGTTTGTTTTCATTGAAATATTCTCCTAAGGGCCTCAAAACTATGCCACTTTATTGTAGCAAATTTTTTTTTTTTTTTTTTTGCTAAAATGTTTATAAAATGATCAAAGTACGACAAACATTCTCCCCAATTTTAAATATTTTTTTTTTATGAAATCAATCTGGATTTGAATGAAAATTGTCATTTTTGTAATGGTAAAACTATGAGTGACTTTGTCTTTATAATCACCTACAATTTGACCCATTAAGAAGATGTTGTATGGAAGATCAAATTTGCATTTGCATTTGGTGTTCAATTTTATATTCTCATACTTTTAAAACTAAATTCTAGATTTTAAAGATATTGCTTAGAATTGTGTCATCCACTCACCATTTTTTTTTTTTTTTTTTTAATTATGAAGTTTATTCATTTTGATTTATTGGCAACACTACAAATGCGCATAGATATTCTTTTCTTAATTACAAATTGGGTCAAGTTGCCACTTCAGTAGCTTCAACGCCTAGAGCTACATTATCTTTAGATTTCTTCGTTGAATAAAAAAAAAAACTCGCTTGTACTCAAGTGTTGCTGTAAATTTCAAAATAGTGTTTCAAGCAAAATTGTGTCGAAAAGCAAAAAAATTATGAGAAATTCTAAGAGCACATTTTTCAAGTGGCTTCTGCTGTTTATAAGTAAATCACTCATATTATATATTTTTTGCTACTATGAAGCTTCCTAAGGCAGACGTATTTCATTTGTAACTTCAAACTTTACAACTTCAAATGATTTACAAAAGAAAACGAGTACAAGAATTTTTTTTCTTTTTTTTTGTAATACTAACCAATCCCATTTAACATCTTTGACTTCTAACAAATGCTAATGTCAACAAAATACTTTGTAACTAATTTTTTTCTCGAAATAATTTAATTGTTTAACCTTAAACCTAACATTTAAAAAAGGTGATGGTTAAATGGCAATTGCATCAATGTTTAATTCCTTAACTTATTATTAACTTGTCAAATAGCACATGTCAAAATGCTTTGCTGTCAATGTCGCTTCTCTGTCTATTGGTGTATGTGTAACCACAAAATGATATCGCAGTAAAAGGGCAACATTGAAAAAAATAGCAGCAGCAACAATATACAACATTGCATCAAATTACAAATGTAAACTTTAATCAAGAAGCTACAATAATATATGGGTACACTGAAGAAAATAACATAAAAATTAAATTAAAAATTAATTTTCTGAAAATGAAATTCAAATTTGTTGGCGATTTTCTTACTTCTTAAAAAAAAAACACCTTATATATGATATCTCTTTTATTGCAGTTTTTTTAACAATATTTCATTATCGGCATGCTAGGAAAAGTTAGTTATCAAAAAAAAAAAAAATATTTTAGAAAATGATTGGGATTGGTATTTTTAGCGATCACTTTTCGATATTAAGTCAGAAATACATTTTGAATTCAATAGAGATAATTTTAATATTGACGCAATCGCTGGGACAACTTTCAACATACGAAATATGAAATATCCGATCTGATAGCGGAAAGCAGCTGGCGGATTTGAATACGTCATGCAAAAATATAGGAAAACTTTTCTGTCTTTTTGGGCTCAAAAGTTGATTTATAATTGTAAACCTGTATAATGATTTCATAGCTGTAACAAGGGGACGTGAAGGTTATGAAATTGATTCCCGTTTACCAGATCAAATAATTCAGCCACATCGGGCAATATTATCATTGTGTTATAGCTCATTTTTCATTCTCATGAATTTTGAGTTCGAACAGAATAAGAGTGGGAGTAAGTTTTAAAAAGGAGTTTAAATTAAATAATTTTTAGTTTGGAATTAGTGTTAGAGTTTTAGTAAAACATTAGATTTAGAGTTACAATAATTGTTAGAGTTTGATCTAAGGTTAAATGTCCTAGTGAAAGTGTTAACTAGCTATAAAAGTAATGTAAGAGCTCGACCTTCCGGTTAAGTTATAACCATAATTGGGCACAAGTTCTTCTGCAAGTTCTAACGGGTGAGCAATTGAGAATAACAAGAGAAAATTTGTGTATACGCATACAAATGTGAGCGCACATCAACGATTCAGTTCTACTTGAGCAGAAGTAGAACTCCATATAGTTGTTGTACCACTTCATGGAAACGAAACTTGCGTGCCCATTATTGGTTATGACCGGTGCTGCCCAGAGAACGAGCAGGCGCTCAAAGAGCGTAAGAATGAGAACAAGAAGGCTCTTAAAGAGCGTATGAAAGCGTTAAAGAGCGTAAAAAAGCGTGCACGTATACAGAATCATCAACACATTCTTATCATTGATTGTGGTAGTGAGCACCACTGGTTATGACTTATGATAAGAGTCAAGAATAAAAACGTAGAGTAGAAGTAAAAGTTAGAGTTATGGGAATAAATTATGCTCAGATTTTTGGTTTGAGGTTGAAATTAGAACGAGAGTAATCGGAGAGCCTTAGGGGTAACTATATGTATGTGAGTATTAAAGTATGATTAGTAGTTGGTATCTGAATTTAGAAGAAAGAGTCAGGGTTTGTGTCAAGGATAGAGTTTGGCTCTTAAGTGAGAATAGGCATAAAGTAAAACTTCGATATGGAGAATTTCCAATTTAGAATAATAGTTAAAAGTTTATAAAAAAGTTAGATATATGTAAGCTAAGCTCAAACTAAAGTTTCAGTCAAAGCTTAGAGTGAAAATTAGAGTTAGAGAGTTTGAGTAAAATTTAGCATTAGCATTAGAGTGATAATTGAAGTTGGAGTAAGGAGAAGAAATTATTGTTAGAATTTCAGTTTGAAACTCTTTTGACGTTGGAATGAGAAAGGGAGGAATAAAAAGAGAATCTGACGTAACTAAGGACTGTCCCAGAAAACACTTGCACTTTGTTTTTTAGTTATAAAAAAATATCCAGCAATTTTTTTGGTCTTTTTTCTTTTTTTATTAATAATGGCTAGTGTTAAGAATATAAATAACTAAAAACATAATTAACAATTTTTTTTTTTCATAAAAATTTCTAATGTTGTTCTTAAGGCCCTTTATTACATTTTGTACAGGTGTTTCATCGACAGTACGGAACGATCTTTTTCACTTAAGTCTAAAGTCTTGCAAGTTTTTTGTAGTCTTACCACTCCTTCGAAGATTTTTTTTCATTAGAGCCCGATATCTCCGAATTGGGAGAAGCTCTGGGCAGTTGGGCGGATTTGCAATTTTTGGTACAAAATTGATCTTTTTACTTTGATACCATTCCGTCGAAGCTTTAGAGTAATGAGAGGTTGCTAAATCGGGCCAGAGAATCACTGTACCTTCATGTGCACGAATAAATGGTAGCACACGTTTTTCGAGGCACTCGTCTATATAAACTTTTGAATTGATTGTGCCTTGCGTAACAAAGAAGATTCTTCTGAGGCCACAGGTACATATGACCTGCCAAACCATATATTTCTTCGAAAATTTCGAAATTTTTTTTTCTTTAAATTTACTAGGCATATGCCTCTTCTTCGATGATGTATAATGTTCGTGCCCAGGTAGCTGCTTAAAATCTGCTTTAACGTAAGTTTCGTCGTCTATAACACAGCAGTCAAATTTAGTCAGGTACCTTTCATACAATTTTCGGGCTCGCATCTGAGCCATCAACTGCTTTTCATCAGAACGGTCTGGTACTTTTTGAACTCTATATGCCTTTAGCTTACTTTTCTCCTTTATCCTTTGCACAGTAGATTTTGATGTACCTGCTCTAGCCGCCATATCTCGCACTGACGTGTTGGGATCCTGCCTAAAAAGGCGCTTCACCTTCGCCGCTACCTTTGGGTTAGAAAATTCTGGTTTTCTGCCTGAACCCTTTTTTCGCGAATTAGAATTAGATTTTTATATTGAAGGTAATAGTCAGGATTTCCCTTAGACTCAGAGTTTGAAAGAATTTCTTGTTTTGAATTATATTTAATGTTTTAAAGCATAAGTTCTGGTTAGAGCTTAGAATTATAATTAGTGTTAAAGTTGGACTGTTTGGGTATGGTTCAGTATAGGAGTGAAAGTGAAAGTCAGGAGAAGGTATAATGGTTAGGTTTTCGGTTTGAGATTGAAAGTAGTACGAGAGTAATAGGTAAAAATCAGGGGTAACTAAATGTGAGAGTTAAATTTCAAGTAAAAGTTAGTGTTTGAAAGTAAAGACAAAAATTAGGCTTTGAACTAGACTTATAGTCTTAGGCTTGAGACTGACTTTCAAAGCAAAGCTAGAGAAAGCGGTACAATTAATATAAGAATCAGAATAAAAGCTCACAATTCAAGTAAGAGAGTTCTAATTAGTCTCACAGTTTAAGCAATAGAGTGCTGGTTGTAGTAAGAGTTACAACTATAGTGTTTTGCTCTTATCTCTTAAATTATTTTATTCTTGTTGAGCGTTTATCAAATTATTTCTAAAGCCTGTGAATTATACAATATATTAAATTACTATTGAAGACTTTTTTGTATAAAGTATTTTTCTCTCTCTGTTCATTTTTTTGTTGTATTTAATGAGCACGATCATCACACTTCTTTTAATATCAAAATAATTGAAGCAATTATTGTCGCAATTGTATAGCAAATGTTTTTGTTGTTATGTTTTTTGTCTTGCTGCTATAGCTATTGAGGTTTTCTACTACTTTTCTTCTTATTTTTTTAATTTTTGCTTTTACTGTTTGCATTATTATTCGTCGTTCATTTAATTTTAAATGCTTGCTTTTTTCTATACTTTTTTTTTTTTCTTTCTTTTCACTTAAGCGTCTTCCCTACCACAGCTGCGCACATGCGTGAGATTGGAAGATTATTTTCAATTAATGTGTGGCTGATTTAAGTAATTGATGTAATTGAGACAATGCTTTTATTACACGATATTTATGCTCAATACTTGATATTTAAAGATGACAACAAAAGAAACTTAATAAGAGAACAATGTTTCAAAAATATCTAAGCTCTTACTGAAATAAAACTCAAAGTTTTATACGTAAAATCGGAAATATTTTCAATTTACAAAAACTAAAACAACATGTTAACAGTCTTTATATGATAGCTTTCGTCAGAGTAGCTGCCTTGAGTATCGATACCTGCAATACGATACTTTTCTTAGGTAACTAAGTATTATTACTGCTATAATTATGGCACTAATAAATTGTTTTCGTATTATTGTTCATGGCATAAGGGTTTCAATTACATGCTTATTTTCATCACAATTAAAGTGAGACTTTATATGTTCAATTGACATTTGATTGACATTTCTATATTAAATAAAAAAAAAAAATGTTTTCATTTATTGATGGATAAAGTTTATTGCCCCTTCTGAAAAATTTGTTTTGCTATTTTTAAATCATTTAAGATTTATTATAATTAACATAAATATGTGCTGAGCTTAGCATAAAATTTAGCTTATAATTTTATTTAAATAAAACATGCTTATTATATACATACATACGAAAATTACAATTACTTTTACATACATAATAGTCCCTTTGAAATTTTTTTGTAGAATTTTTTTTTTCACACTTTATAAGACTTCAAGGTTAAGCTCAATTGCATTGAAGAGCAGCTGCGTAAATTGGTGCCACTTGAAAATTAAGCTGATGGCGTTCAGCGACAGTTTTGAATTTGACAGCTTTATAGGCAATTTAACTTAAAGCAACCGCGATCAAAATAAAACAGTTATTTTTGACATATATTTTGGATACATCGTGGTGTAAGAATAACTTTAATTTATGTCTTGCTTTTACAAAGCATAACGTATTTTATTATGTCATATACATGACATTTGTATAAGAGGAATTGTTTGCCAAAACGAGGGAAGTTGAAACTTGGGATCTCCGATTTTTATGATGGTTTCTTTTTATGTACAGTATTTGAGTAGTTAATGCTCGATCATAAGTTAAGCGATACTTGCGTTTAACATTTTCTAAATTTATGAAAAAAATTAATTTAGAAACAAAACTTAAGTTTGTAAATATCAACTCCATAAAAATGTGGTGAAATATTAAATGTTTGAGAACAAGTTAGTCTTTTGAAAAAAAAATATATTAATCATATAAGTTGTATGGGGCAATTAAAATTGAAAACTGGTGAATGCTAAATCTACGATACTTTTAATTTTTATTTATTTTCAAAGTTGCACAAGAAATAAAGTACAGTGTATCAAAACTAAAATTAGACCTCAGCTCTGACTTTTCTGAATTTTTGAAAAATTTTCGACAAGAATAAAAAATCCCTAAAATAAGGAGTAACAGATTTCATTAATTTTTTACTGCTTTTTGTGTGGATTCGAAGATATATAAAAATTAAAAATATCGAAATATGAGTTTCGGCAAATTTTCAATTTGGACTCGGAGGTATCTCCTGTCCACTAAAATTTTATTTACCACTCTATGAAAACAGGTTGTTTCCAACTATAATCGATGTTTATCGATAAAATTCGACTTCCTTCAATTTTTTCGATGTTGTTTGTTAAGTTTCAACTCTTTCGATTTTTTTAAAAAATTTTCTACTTTTATCGATTTGTATGATGTTTTTCGATATTTTTCAACTTTCAAGGAATTATTTAAAAGCTTTCGAATATTACACTTGCTTACAAAAAAAAAGATCTGGTTTCTCATAGACTTTTTCCTTCGTATTTTAAGACGTAGATTCCAAAAATGGCAACCATTTTTTTTTTTTTCTTAAGAATCGTTTTCGAGACTCCGCAAAAACCCCTTTTTTGCGCTTTTTTTATTTAATTGGCTATATCTCCATGAATATTTTTTCGACTCAAAAACGAATCTTAAGAATATGAAAAAAAAAAAAAATTTTTTCATTCAAATGGAGCAACTGAAATTTAGTGATTTTTAAAATAGACCAAAAAAAAAGAGTTTTCTCTTTTGAATGCTGAAAAGACTTTTTTAATTCAAAAAAATATTCTTGGAAATATAGTCAAATAAATGAAAAAAGTACAAAAAAGGGTTTTTTCGAGGATATCTCGAAAACGATTCTTAAGGAAAAAAAAGGTTGCCATTTTTGGAATCCACGCCCAAAATACATAGAAAAAAGTTTATGAGAAACCAGATCTCGAGATGAACCCCAAATTTGTAAGCTAGTGTTATCGATCTGTTCGATAAATTTCGGATTTATTTAATTTTATGCAAAAAGTCTGGATAATTTCGAAGATTTTTTTGTTGGATAAAATACTTCTTGGTTTTTTGATAATTTTATTTTTTAAATTTTTTTTGATAGTCTTAGCCTTTTTTAATGTTTTTTCGATAAACTTTTGAAAGAGACAGAAATAATCGAAAGTTACAGTAAAATTTTATAATAAAATACTAAAAAAGGCGATAAATATCGGGAAATATTATTAATTGTAAGATTTTGAAAGCCAATACTTATCGAAAAGTATCGAATATATCGAGGAAAGATTATTACTATCGAAAAAGTTCAAATACATACATATATCGCTATATCAAAACTTAAAAAATTTTGTGAAGCATTTACCATTAGTTTATAACTGAAACAAGTTTATATAATATGCATAAAGTACACTATTTGAAACTTTGAATAATAAAAATATAAAAAGTTTTCAAATCTTAGCTAAAGCTCCAAAATCATCACAAGTTTTCAAAAAAGTTTTGGCATTATCACAAACAAATATTTTTTTCCAGTTGCAAAATAAAATCAATCACATTTTGTTTTTTTGCATACCAAGGAACACGTAACAAAATAAATACATAATTTATCTAAAAATTATGGTTTTTTCTTAATCCTTTTACCAAATGATATGATTTTAACGTTCGTAAGAAGAATTAAATATAATACCAAAAGATTTTTCTCTGGCAGTTGCAAATACCAAGTGTCTCATTTACAAAAAAGGAGAAGGTTAAACCACCAAGTTTTGTCAACACACCTACAAAATAAAACAAATGTGATTTTGACATTTTAAAAAAAAGTCAAATGTCAAGAAAATTGAAGAATCTTCTTTTGTTTGCAATTGAGTGGGTGCAATCTTTGCAATGTTGTCTTGCAGTTAATTTGCATTTTGTTTTTTTTTTTTTTTTTTTGAGAAATTTATCATCGAGTTATACTGAAATGGTACACAACGTTTTTTTTTTTTATTCAATTAATTTAAAGCGAGATAACCGCAAATATCAAAATAGCAATAATTTTAAGAGCTTTGTAATAAAAATTTGCATTTTAGGTACCTTGGCATCAAAAATAAAAATAGTTAAGTACAAAAATTGAAAAACACTCAAAATATACATTTTTTAAATTTGTGGAATTGTTTCAAGACTTTATTTTTCAACTTGAATAGTCTTTAAATAAGATTCCAAAAAAGATGCAAACAGTGAGACAGTGCATTAAACTATGAAACTTAATTTCTCAAAGCACTTTTTTTGCGCAGCAGTAAAACACTCTTGAACTTTTTTTATAATTATGTTCACGATATCGTTGTTTTGAGGTCACCTACTAAAATTCCTATTAGGTGACTTCAACTGTATCAAAATTTTGAGATTTCTTTTAGAATGCTACTGAGATAATCTCGAAAAGTTCTTAGACTTTCAAGGAGATTGCAAGACGTAGTCATGAACGGATTTTCAATTTCAAGAGAAAATAATTGCAGTACCAAATTATATTAAACTCTCTTGCTATATATTTCTTCGGTACTATTTTCTACGGACTAACAGAAAAGCAGTTGAAGGGACTGATTGAAGGACGCAGCTAAGTATATCGACTCTTAGGAAATATTATATACAACTTTCTATACTTGTCACGCTCCTAAGCGCTTTAAAATAAATAAAAAATAAAATATCTTGCATCTACTGTCTCACTGTTTGCACTTTTGCCTCATACCTATACTGACAGCGTTCGACACTTTTTTTTTGAGACTTCAATGCTGTACTCAAAAACTTTGCGTTATACAATATATTAATATATAATTTTGAGTTACTTGAAATCCTTTACATATAATTTTACCGAAAAATTCTGCAGCCGTTTGTAATGCCTACCTTTTCGCTAAACCTTGCACAGCTCAGTGAGTAGGTAACCAAGCAAATACCATGAAGTTGCTGTAAGGTTTCAACGTAAATGTTCAGTACTGTGCAAAAAATATGCTAGTGTTACATAGATTTTGTATAATTTTTTTTTCTTTCTTGTTTTTGTATTCTGTTTTCATTATGAGCTATGGCATGTGGCATTTAGCTATTCAGCACATTTATTCATTTGTTTTAAATTTCATACGTACAGCAAATACTTCAAAGGTATTTGAAATAGGATTTCGTGCTTTATGGCTTTTGCCACCACAAACAAATAAATGGCAACGCAGCAAAAGTGCTGTAATGTCGATTGGTATGAGTACATACATGGCACATATGTGAAAAGGTTTCATCCACTTACAAAAAGAAACTGCGACGTTGTATACAGTGGAGAGTTTTAGAAAATAAAATTCAAATAATGGCAGAACTGAATTTTTCCAATAGCAATTTAAAGAAAAAAAAGTTTTCCTAAAGCAATATTTTATAGAACTCTATAATACACAAAGTACCCCACCGTACGCGATAACAAGCATCATTCTACTGATGACTGATGACAACCTTAATGAGCGTCAATTGCTGCTAACTTCAAGTAGGTATTTAATAAATCAGTTGATTGCTACTTGTAATATTTTGCAGAGTAAGAAATTTTTAGCATATCGCGCTGTTTTGTAATATGAAAAAAAAAAAAAAAAAAAAAAACAACCCAAACGAAACGCGAAATTATAGAATTGCGTGAGTTCAGTAGTGATGGTGGTGGTTTCGGTTTCGCTAATTTGTCTGCAATTTCCACTTGAATTAATTTGAAGGCTTTACATGAGCATGAGTTTCCAGTTATTGGTTAAATGCTGCTTTGAAAGTTACTGGCATGCGCGCTTCATATTGACATGCAATATTGAAAAGTATGTCTTCAGACTTTACCATTATGATTTGAAATGGTTACAATTAAGCAAATATGTCTGGAAAACTACTTAAGTATTCAGTATATATAAAATTTTGATTTTTAAAGTTCGGGTTCCGACGATTCTTAAGCATTTTGGTTAACTTAAATAAAAAAAAAAATGTAAAATAAAAAAATTGTTCATTTCCCATAAGTTTTGAAATTTTGTCAAAAATTAACAAAACTAAAAAGGCAAAAAAAAAAAGTTTTACTTAAACTTTAATAATAAAAAAACTAATTTTATTCAAAATCCAGGCCCCAATGTTTTGTTGGCATTTCATAAGCTATAATTGAAAAAAAAAAATGTTAATTTCCGACGAGATTTGCGATCTCTAGAAGTTTTTGAACCAAACAAATTTATTTGGTAGCACTGTGCGGCAGCCCTAAAATTAGCCTTAAGCCAGTCCTTTCATTGCCCTTTAATACTTTTTTTTTTTTTAAGTAAAGACGTGTTAGGTTTCCTCAACATTAGTTTTTATTTTCTACAATTTTAAACTGGCAAAATTATTTGCAGCTTGACTGCATTTCTAGCTCAGGTCCAAGCCCTTAACTAAATATGTAAATGTTGACCTAACGAATGAACCCATATACATAGCTTCGAATAAAAAAAAAAAAAAACAAATTCATTTTAATAGCACATTTCCTACAATTTTCTCCCTACAACAAGTCTGCAAAAGCGACAACAACAACAACAATTTCGTTTGAGAAAAAAACAATGCTTGTCAAGCATGCTTGAACATAGGCTAGAGTTTAATATTAGCAACAGCAATAAAAACAATAGATACAACATCGCACGTTACACTTGAAAAGCCATTGGCCAACAATGACAGAAACAACAACAACAACAACAACCGCAATAACAACAAGACCAGTTAAATGTCATTATGTCAAAAATATTATTCTAATATTGATAGAGCACATAGCAGTAGTGGGGTTGTATTCTTTTTTGTGATACCACGTGGTCTCTCTTGTTTTGTGCTCTTGCTGTTTGCTTATTCATTCTTTGAGTTTTTCAAACAGTGAAGTGATATCTTTGAAAAGTATCGAGTCGACAAGTTTTAAATTTTCTTCTTTCATACAAATTTGTATTTATTTATGTAATTCTTTTCGTTAAATACTAATCTGAAATCGAAAGTTCTTCATAATTTTTGTCCTTTTGTGAAACACTTTAAAAAAAATGTTATGGAAATCTCTTATAGGAGTTAGGTGAAAACTTAAATCTTGAAATGTAAAGTAAGCAGGAGCAATAGACCCCCGTAGTTGCTCCCATGTTTTGTTGTTTCGATTTCTGATTAGTAATCCTATTAAAAGCTCTTGCAATTTCCATTGAAAATTAATTCCTATCGAACGTTACCGTAATATTCAGTTAAAATTGGCATTTGAGCAATAACTTTCAAATTTATGTAATTCAGTTTCATGATGAACCTTTTTTTCAGTAAATTTTAATATATTTTGTTGAAATTTACAAAGGAAAAGGCTTCGAATATGTTTTGAACTGAACATTTTACTAGGGACTTTGTGATCTAAGCTCTTTTTTTATAGTAAATTTTTATTTTTGGTTGAAAAAAATTATTTTCCCAAGACAGGGGCAAATATTAGTTTTACGAACCAGGCGGAAAATGTTTTTACACCACTACTTAAAGCCAAAGTAAACCTTAAATAGTTCCAATAATCACAATAACTTAAGGATATGAAGTTATCATAAAATGTATAAAGATTTCTTAAGCGATAGTTGCTTTAAAGGGGGCAAAGGGGCGGAAAATCAATTTTTTTAAATTATTTTTTCTGATACTACAAGTTATAAGGAATATTGTCAAAAAGTTAAGGTCATTATGAGTAAAATTTTTCGAGTTCCAGACAATAGAGCCCGAGCGGTCATATGAAGAAGTAATCATATATTAACTTCAATCGCGTTTTTTTCAAAACTTTTTTTTTAAATCGGTAGTCAAAATATCTCGATAACTTGTGCACCGATTTCGCCAAAAGATTATATACTTCTTTTCGATACTAAATAATCGGATCTGTATGAACGATTTTTGTTTTTCCTTCAATTACTACTTATTTTATAATTAAACAAAAGAAGCAATTTTCGGTAAAATTCTGAGTTTTTTGTACCAAAAATTCAAAAGTGAATATTTTATTTATTCTTTCGGTCAAATCTAAGATGAATTTATATACTAAAGAAATCTTTTAAATATTTTCTTTTAAGATGAAACAGTCATGAGTTATCCTGCCTACCGCATGTTGGTTACTTAGTTCTCCCCACTAAAACTGGCTTATTTTTTAATATTTTTTAATGAAAATTTAGCTTAATATTTTTGAAATGATGCTTAATAATGTAACAAATTTTAAGAATTATAATAAAGAAGGTACTTTGAAAAAAAAAATCACAAAAAAACGCTTTTTTTTTGTCTCTCCGACCCTTTTCCCCCCTTAAAACTGCTATTGAAAAAAAAAACCCTCTGTGAAATGTCGAGAGCTCTACTATAAGTAAATCCTTAAGTTGTCATTGTATCGAATTATGATATTAACGATATTTTACTATACTGTTCTTTATACTCTATCCATTGCTGCCAATACCGCGCATACCTCTTTCCGCGACCTGTTACTTCAGTTGGTCACAACATTTAGTTGGACTCCATTATCTTTTCTTACCAATCTTCGGCATAAATTTTGGCCAAGCGCATATAATAGTAAATTGTTGCTGTTGACTTTAATAGTATTTGTAGCCTAACGCTATAAATGTCACTTTGCATATGTATTTGTACTAAAATATATTTGGATCAAAGCAAAAAAAAAGAAATGAGAGCATTGACCATTGTATTTGATAAGGGTTGCCAGATGTTTTGTGATGATGGTCAGCAAAAATACTTTTTGACAACATTGCTAAACAATTATATAATACAAATATATAATATATGTAATTTAACAAAATAAGAAAATCATTTGGTAACATGCACCATTGAAAAATTAAACTTTAGTAAAGAAAAAAGATTATAACTTGAATAAAGTGTAGCAAGATCAATCAAATTACTATAGCCAAAAAAATGTCAAGTTAATCAGCGCCATATAAAAATTAAAAATCTTAAAAAAAAGCAAAATTTATCTAAAATTTAACGAATAAGCTGCACACAAAAATCTGCTAAAGGCGATTTATCATATTTTATGCATTATCGTGCAAGAAAAAATGTTTGACCTGAAAAGACTTAAAGAACATAAAGATGAAAATCTAGTACTGTTTTTTTTTTAACAAATTCTATTCATCGACTTAAATCGAATATCAAATAATTGATGAAAAATTTTACGAGGTCAACTAAAAATTATTTAACTAAAAATGCTTTGAACTACATTGAAAAAACTTTTTTTTTTTGAAAAATTAATTTGTTTGAGACTAATAATTATTATTAATAATTAAACATTTCACAATTATCTTTTTTATTCAGACAAAGATCAATAATTCTGGAAACACTTACAAAGTGATCAAAGTTTCATTTAACAAACATGACAAAGATAACAAGTGGATCAATTTAACCTGGTAATTGTTATCTGATACTTAGAAGTTGGCAACCCACACACTTATACCAATTAAAGTTGTTCTTTGGTGCTGAACTTCTTTTTTTTTCGCGGATATAAAATGTCAACATACAATATTTGAATGGGGGTATTTTTTTCGAGAAAGGGATTGTCTGCATTGCATGGTAATAAACTTCATTATTTATTGACCAAAATATAACTGGGCTAGTCTGCCGGTTAGCCGGTCAGTCGGACATTGTAAATAATGTGTATTGAGCACGTGTTGAATATGCGCTGTGGTAAAAATGTTGTATACATAATTATTGATATTGACTTATTATTTTTTTTTAATTTTGACATAGTACTTTTACTATTTGTGTTATTTTATATATTTCTATTTCAATATTTTTCTTAAAAAAAAACACTGAAGCATTGTGAGTGAAATTGCCCATAACCTTTCAGAAATTCTCAATGTAATTAAATGCTTCAATTAAATGATTGGTCATGACATTTTCTTTAAGTCATCGCGAAACTTGAATATATTTTACTAATTTTAAACATTTTATTTAAGAATCTTATCGCATGAGATTTTTCACATCTAACGATTTTTATAGCAGAACTTTTTTACCAATTCAATTTGCATTCCTTCGTACAGAGTCTTTTATTTTCCCGGTTATCTGTTTTTTACAAAAATATAAAATGATTACCATGATTTATACTTTTCGACCCTTGCATTACTTACTCAACGCATTTAGACACATTTCAACTTTTTCGATATTATGCTATATTTTTCGATTTTTTTTTTCTATTATATCCCTGTTTTTCTTTACTTTTTAGTTTATGTTCAACTTATACAATGTTTTTCGGCTATTGCTGACTTTTTCGAAGTTGTTCGATGCTCTTCAATATCATTTGGCTCATATCGAGTTTTGCAATAGCTGTGACTTCAATTAGCTTTTTGAATAAAATTTGGTAGGCTTCAGCTTCTTTTAGATATTTTGATACTATTTGACTTTTATTGAAATGTTTAAGGAATACTATTCGAAACGATTTATAATTTCTAAACTTTATTTTCTATTTTTCATTGACAGTCAAACTTCTTAACTTTAAAACTTCGAAACTTTCTAGCTTTTATTGACTTTTAGAATATTTCAAATCAGCTTATTATATCCGATGTTTGTAGACTTTTTTGATGCTATTAAAAACTAAAAAACTAATATCGACTTCTTCGATGCTATTCAGTACCCTCCGATAAATGTTTTTTGACTTTTCGATGACTTGCACTGATTTGACTTTTTTCTCGTTAATTTTTCTTAAGAAAAAATTGGCAAATTTAGCAGTAATTATATAACAATGCTACTTTTGTTCAGCAGTAAGGATGCTTACGCAAGAAAAACATAAAGCTTTTGTTTGCCAGACCAAAGAAGTTGAAGCACCGCTTTACATTCATTATGTTCGATTAATGCATAACCCAAAATCACAGCTGTGAAAGAGTGCATTCATTTGCAATTGAAATCCATTGAAGTCACTCCCAAAATACAGCATTCAGAGTGCAGCTTTTTAAAAATGAAGTCACCTGTAGACTTCAATGCCATAATCTTGCAGCCGTTTCTATCTACTTGAAGTCGCTGCAATCATTTGATGTCACTGAAGATACTTGAAGACATCTACTCTGAATTAACTCGAAAATCTACACAAATATTTTCTAAGCATACATATAAAAGTGAATGTATGTACATATGTATGTATATATGTATGTATTTAAAGTGTCTTCACTGACTTCAAATGATTGCAGCGACTTCAAGTGATTGCGACGACTTCAAGTGATTGCAGCGACTTCAAGTGATTGCAAAGAATTAAAAATGATTTGAGGTGACTTCAATGCAATCAAAATTCTTCCAATCATTATTCCAATCAAAAACGTGACGTCACCAAAATAATTGCATTCTTTTGTGATAGAAAAGGCTGCAAGATTATGGCATTGAAGTCTACAGATGACTTAATTTTTAAATAGCTGCACTCTGAATGCGGAATTTCTCATGAGTTAAAATTGAAAATGAATGCATTCATTCACAACTCTGCCCAAAATGAACAAGTTAGCTCACATCTTTTACCCACTGGGATAGGTGTCATACTGAAACTCACATAAGCTTTTACTTGTAAGATTTTTGATTTTTTCATAGAACTATATTCCAACGAACAATTTTTGAATTTCAGCTTACCACTTTAGACAGCTAAGTATATTAAGCGTACTTAAGCTGAATATATTAAGCCACTACAATGAGATCACTTAACATTTTTTCTAGCGCATATTATTCTAAGCAGCTTTCAGCTGTCACTTTTGACAAATAAATCATAAATGCTGCACTTAAACTAAATATTAACACCTTTTGATTTGGTTTTTTTTTTTTTCAATTTATACCAGCATACACGTCAAACAAGGTAAATAATTATTTTTTAAGTAATTGACATATAAAAAATAATGAGTTAATAAATACAACTTGAGCATGTTGAGAATTACAATTTACGCATTGATAGTAAAAAGATGTAAAAAAAAGAAAAAAACAAAAAGTTATGTAAACACGCGCTGGTTGTATGGATATGTAAACAACAGTCCAACAATGTTCTTACATAGACAATATAAAATCTTTGCAACAGATGTCACAGACTAATAAAACTGTCAAAAAATGCAACTCTACGTAGACTCCAAAATGCCACTTACTACATTTAAACGTTGCTTATAAATGAAATTTATTTTATAATTTCATTTGATGTGAATATACATCCATGTATTCATAAGATTTTTGCAAGCAAATCACGTACTAAAATTTATTGATGGCTGGGTGGAGAGCAGCTGAAAAAAAAACAACTGCTGTTATAAAATGTGTAAAAATTTAAAAAAAAAAAATATGTAAAAAATAAAGAAAAAATGTAAAAAAATAAATAAAAAAAAAATAAATCATAGTACAAAAGGAAATGTATGTAAACAACGCAACGTGCCTGTCGTAACTAAAACGTCACGAAATTTATTTAATGGTTAAGATGACGCTAAAACTACAAATAAAATGTGGAAAAATTGAAATTTTAACGTCGGTATCAGGTGTAAATTTATTTATTGTTTTAGTACCTCTTTGTTGTCGCAGTAGTTTTCATTGTAAATTAAATGCGGTTGTTGGCTTTAGTTATGGACATTTTTTTTCGAAAATAGTTGGTGCACATCCATACTAATTGATTGTTTAAGAGTTTTAGTAAAAAGCGTGATTTGATAATGTATAGAACTGTGAAGAAAATTATAAGACATGCCTTAAAAAATGTTATTAAAAAGTGTTTTCAATGCTCTTGTTTTTAGCAGAAAACCTTTCAAAAATATGTTGCTATGCCACGTGTTCGATGTGTGTTAGGGTGGTTCTTATATTGATTTTTTTTTTTTGAATTTTCGACCGGACACCATCTCAATTGATTTTCTTCCATAAGAAACTATTTCTGTATTTTTTTTAATTTTCTTAATTAATATTTAGGGGTCGCTACCAATGTTAAAATTTTGTATGTGCTAAATAGCTTAAAAACACTTTTTTAATCAATAACTTATTTTTAGGGAGAGGGAGGGGGTGAGGCTTTCTGCATTTTATTTATCTTTGATATACGCTAATAAAATGTACCAGAGTCAATACGCCGCACAGTGGGAAATTTTTTAACGTTTTGGGACAAAAATCCGTCTACAATGCAATTATTAATGGATTTGAAAAAATTTTTTTTTAAAATAATTGTTAAGTACCACCCGATGTGTGAATAATGCCCAGAATTTTGAGAACGTTCAACATAACCTCAAAAAATCCTATAAATATATGAAATTCGTGTATTTTACTTAAGCTACTTTACTAAAACTACTTGACCGAATTTCTTGAAATTTAACACACTCTTTAAATACATATAAAACTAGGTAATGACGAAAGGTTTTTTTTTTTGCATTACAACTAGTTCTGCAATAATAAATATACTGATTTTTGTCTTTTTTTAAAAAATTTTTTTTAAAAATTATGCCAAAATCTCAAAAATCGTCAAAGAAAAAAAACCCTTCGTCAATACCTTGAAGCTAACCAAATTTTTTAGTTTTTTTGATTTCAGATTATAAAGTGATGAGTTATGTTGTCCACCACAAACCAACTTTTTTTTTAGGCGTCCGCGGAAATTTGATGCCAATGGCTTATTCTGCAATATTTTTTAATTAAGCTTTCACAGAATACTCTTTAAGTTTTGTACTTTTATATGTTTTTTAAATAAATAAATTTACTTTTACCATATCACTAAAAAACATTTTTAAACTTATGCCTAAAATGTAGCGCCAAAAACACTACCCCCTCTTTAAGTAAAATACACGAATTTCATATATTTATAGGAGTTTTTGAGGTTATGTTGAACGTTCTTCAAATTTTGGGCATTACTCACACATCGGGTGGTACTTAGCAATTATTTTAAAGAAAAAATTTTTCAAATCCATTAATAATTGCATTGTAGATGGATTTTTGTCCCAAAACGTTAAAAAATTTCTCACTGTGCGCCGGATTGAAGTTATAGTGTCCATACAATGTTTTTTTCTGAAAGTTTGACTTATGGTAGCGACCTCTAAAGCTTTTATAAAATTGAATTAAAAAAATACGTATTCATTATTTTAGGGCAGAGAATCATATGACGGGGTGCCCCGAAATTCGAAAAATAAGGACCACCCTAATGTGTATTGTAATATTATTTTACCATCTATATTTAATAGTACAGTCATTTGGTTCTAAAAAAAGAGGTTACCTGGAAAGTTTTCAGAGAGTTTTGAAAATCGGTAACTTTATAGCTTTTGCCACCTCGTATTTTTACCGCTCGTGCCGCCATATTGGAAAAATGGCACCTAAAAGCAGTTTTTTGACAATATCTCCTTTCCGACTCATTTTACGATGGAACATTTTTGCACAAAATGAAACTATAGGAAATTACCTACAATTTATTTTCCAACCATTTCTTCGTAAAACCAATAGTTTTGGCGTACAAGCGCCACAAAGTGTACTTCCACACGCGTTTTGGCCAAAACACTCATTTCCACACCACCATGAGGCATAAGCGGCTCGAGCAAACGTATGATGAAATCGAGAATAAAGAGAATTGTGATGAAATTGATATTCCCATTGCGGATGATGTGGAAGAAATTTCGGTCTGTGACGTTTCAACCGGTACTAAGGACAATGAACTCGCAACACCTGTTCTATCAAGAACAGCAAAGCGAAGGAGACTGCGCTCAGCTTTGGAATTGTGAATTACATGTGGATTAAGACTACTGGGGATACCATGACAAAAAAGCGCGCCGTATTGAAATCTATAAAGTTACCCATTTTCAAAACTCCTGGAAAACTTTCCAGGTAAAACTACCAAGTGATTGTACTATAAAGAAAACAAACTTTCAGTAAAGCAAGACGCCACGTGAGTGGATTTTTTAATATGGCGGGTGCAAGTTGAGTGCTGACGTAGACATCAACCAAAAATATACTGATGAGATTTTAAGAATCGAAACATATGTCTATATTCTAGTGTTGTTGTTGTTGTTTTTTTCCTTTGTTATCATAGTTTGTTTAATACATAAAGCATTGTATCAACTTGTAAAATTTTACATAAAAATGTTGATCGCTGCGAAAAATGACTAAAGTTCAATAATCATTTAATTATGAAACAAACTTTCTGTAAAATTATATCTCAAAAATTAATTAAGACCTTAGAATGCTATATTTATCCTTAGGAAGAATCTTCCATGTTATGCAGAAGAGTTCGATGTTGTGAAACCGTATAATCAGAGCTAAGCATTTGAAACTTTCTTCTAATTGACTTTTATAAAGAGACAAAAAATTTATGAATTTCATAGAATAATGCTGCGAAACTTAGGCAAAAAACAAAATTTGGGGAAATTGCTTCATCCTTTCAAATTTTGTTTGCCACACTTAGCAATTAAAAAAGTAATATTTGGATTTTATTTTACTTCAATAACCACAATACAAAATAGCATCCTATAATAAATTCATAAATTATTGTTAGCGTTTGTGTATTAATTAAAGAAAAATTAGTATCAATTTATAATTTTCTTTTTATTTTACGACCATGAATTTTTTAAATGATTTAAAAGCCGACAAAAATGGTTAAAAAATTACGTATCAAATATTTTTTGATGAAGAATCGTTAAAAAATTCTCTTACAAAAACATAAAAAATTAAATATAGAAACTACAAGGAATGTAGCATTATCATTTAAGATATTCATCGAAGTGAAATGATACAAACATTTATAAAAGTCAAAAATTTATTAAACGTTGTTTAATTTTTTTAGACAAACAACTTTTTTGGGAGATTATATTTTAAAATAATTCTTTACCAACATCCCAAAATTAACAACAAAAAATAGAGCACTTACAAAATTGGCTAAGTCATACGTTACTTTAGAAAAAACTGTGCAATTTTTGCTTCATAAACTAAAGCAAAAAATGGAAAAAAAAAACAACTTAATATTTTTGGGTCATTTTAAAGTATAGGTACTACTTATTTTTGGTTAATCTCTTTTTTCTGTTAATGGGCGATTATACTCAAAACATTGATGTACAAAACATATATTATTTTAAACTTTAAAGTTTATAATGTTTCTTCAGCTTTATTGCTGTCAGTGCAACGCTGACAACCTTAAAATGAACTCAGCTTAAGCAGCGCCCTCTTGCAACAGTCAAAAAAGGTCAACAATAAAACTTTCGCTGCTAAGTGCAACAAAATAAAAACAAAATTTATGCTTAGTTGTAAAAATGTTTTCCCTATTATTTATTTATTTTGGAAATATTGCACAACAACATTGTAGTAAGTTAAACCAAAACGCAAAACGTCAATGACAGCTAGCAAAACGTCAAACATCAAACGTCAGATGTCATGCAATTTGCACAAGTCATTGGTAAAAAACAAACACACCAATGCCGCTGTTGTTGTTGTTGTTGCAAAATCAAAAAATACCACAACAAACAACAGACAAAAGGCCAATAACTGTAAATTATAGAGCAAAATACCTGGCTGTCAAAATGACATTTAGTTTGGAAAGTTGCAATAAAAATAAAAAACCAGACTTTTTTTTTATGGTGGAACCACTTTATTTTTATTACACCAGCCAAAAAACAAGTTGAGGCAATCAACTTGTTACCAAATAAAAATAAAAGCGAAAAATCACAAAATTTTTATTTCATTACAAGGGTGAAGAGTCATAAAAATTATGCACAGCGCCGCTGCAATTTTTAAAAGCGGGGTCCCTTTTTCTTTCACTAGCACACTAGCTACTTTGAAGTATGGCTGGCTGTTACCATATTTAATAAAGCTTATCTGTCAAATTATATAAAAGTTTCGTAACTCACTAAATAGCTAAGCGAAATTTTCTTCAAAGGGTTGAAATTTTGCGGTTACTACTTGATTTTCGATTGTTGCACCCTCATATATGAAAAATGCTTCTTCGTTTTTTTTATGGCTTTTCCTATTAAAACGTTAGGCTGTGTGCCTAACTTATACGATTTCGTCTGCACTCAAAGGGTTTAATTTTTATCACTAAATACCATTTTGCATCGTAAAAGTACCCTTTATTATTTTTCGGGAAATAATTTACAACTTATTGTTTGTAAAAGTTTTTTGACATTTACTGTCGTGCATAATTTGGTTAACTTAGACACAAAAAAGATTTTATTTAGTTACATGACAGCGCAAGAGTTAGAGTAGTAGCTACTAGAATGTTTGAGGACATGATAGCCTAAGCAGAATTTCGATATTGTATGGTTACGTTTAATATTATTTTGTGGTTACTAACAGCTTACAGCTTTAGAATAGGAAAAGTAGGTAGAGCCAATTTTCTGCCAAAATTAATTAAGTAATTGGGGGCTGTTTTTGCTTATGTCTTTGAATGGTCTGCAAAAAATAAAGAAAATTATTTGAAATCATCTTTCAACTAATACGAAATAATATTAAATCAACTTACAAAACTATATACAAAAGTATATAGTAACAAAAAATATAGCAACTGTCAATGAAATTCAAAGAGGCGAATGTAGAGAAGATGTCATTGAAATTTTAAGAGTATGGCAAATTATTGAACAGAATGGTATTCAAAAGTAGCGTAAGGTCATTTAAAATTGTAACAAAAAGTACAGAAAAATTCTATGAAGGCTTAAAAGTATCGAAAAATTCTATAAAATTCGGATCGTATCGAAAAGTATACAAAAGTACTGCATATTATCGAAAAGCTCTTCAAAAGTCAGAAACTATCAAATTATTTTGAAAAAGCCGATGGAAGTCAAAAACTGTCAAACAGTACATATCAAAAAGCCATTGAATAACGAAAGATATTATAACATATCGAAAAAAATAAGGAAGCAATTAATAACATTTGGAAAATTTTAAATAAAAAATTTTTCAAAAAGTCTGAATATACAAATCAGAGAGGTACGAAAAACTTGAAAGAAAGAAGTTCAGAAGATTCTAGTAGTTTTGAAAAAGTCTTGAAGTTATTTCATAAAAGTCGAAAGCTGTGAAAAATTATCTAAAAGCATCAAAAAATTTGAAAAAGGAAGTATCACAAAGCTTAAACATATCGAAAAGTATTAGAAAACTGTCCAATAGTTTTGAAATTTGAGAGTATTGAAAAAGTCGATTAAGTGTGAATAGTTTTGCATAGAAGAGTACAACCAAATATACTATTGAGAGCAGGCTCGGATTAACCTTACAGGCAGAGTAGGCATGTGCGTAGGGCGGGAAGACTTAAAGGGCGGAAAATATTGGCGTCAATTTTTGCAACTGCCTAGGGGCGGCAAATTTCTTAATCCGGGTCTGATTGAGTGTATGAAAAGTATCAATATGAGACGAAAAATATCGAACAGTTCTGAAAGTATCGAAATAGTCTTGAAATGTTAGAAAGTATCAAAAATTTAGAAAAAAATTGAAAAAAATTAATATAAGCACCAGAGTAGTGAAAAATCAGAAAGTGATGTTTTCAGAAACTGTCGAATATTATCAAAAAGTCTAAATGTAACAAATAGTTTAGAAAAAGACGAAATAGTTATGTCAAACAATAAAGAAAATAAAAGGCCGACATAAGATGTCTGAGAGTATCGAAAAGTATCGAGAAGCCAAAAGCTTTGAAATACAATCGAAAAGTGTAAAAAAGTAGTGAAGGAACGAATATATATCACAATTAAATAAATCGAATTTTGAATAGGGTTTTCCATGAAATCTTATGCGATATTATCCATTTTTTCGAAGACTTTATTTTCATTTAAAATTTTTAGTATTTCTTTCAAATGGGCAAAAGAAATTTTCGATTTTCTCCAAGCCTTATAATGTTAAAGTTAAAGCCACCACAGATAATATAAATGTATCGATCTAACAACTTCACAACCTACTATCATTTCAGTATATCAATCATCCAAACTTGGGCATTATATATTTAGATATTTAAAATAAAATTAAGTTTGCTTATAAATTTTTTTGAAAAATATTGATCTAAACACAATTTTAAAAATAAAACCTTTTTTTTATGTGAAAACAGACAGACAGCTTTTTACTGAAATACACATTTTCATCATTCTCATTTACATTTGATTAAAGTATTTCGATTCTTCACATAAATTGAAGTATCAGCAACTCTCGTTACCTCTTTTTGGATTCAGTTATGAATTGAAATCTCCTAACTAAGTTGACATTAAAAAAGTTCCATTATTATTAATATGCTTTTATGAACTTGCCTTCCAATCTTAAATATCATCTGGATGCCATTTATTTCGCTGTCAACAGTTGGCTTAATCCTCAATCTATTTATATCTCCTTTAGTATATTTAGCGCAATAGAGTCATGTATTGGCCGTCACATTGTCAAAACACACAATGTCACTGCAAATGACAAGTTCAAATGTCAAGACGTATAAATGCTCAACGAAGATCTGTCTGCAAGAACGAATTTAAAATAAAGTAAAAAAAGGAATATGAAATTGAACAATATTAAAACGACATTGAAAAAAAAACCTAAACATTTATGGAAATTCATTAAAAACCGTTAAATCTTTCTTTACGAAGCGTAAATTTGTGCGGCATAAATCAAAAAAACAACACTCAGTTATGGCTTTTTCTAAGTGTCATTTTATTGACAGTTACGCCACAATCAAAATAATCAATTTTCAATTGACTGCTGGCGCTTTTTCAAATGCTGGTCGTTTTTTTTTTTTCCTTATTTTTGTCATTTGCTTTAAATGTCTCCAAGCAAAATAGACGTCTGTGGTATGTGATGCTGACTGACCTAATAAATTTTGAACGCTTTTAAATTAGTTGATGACGGTGATGTGAATTTTTTTTTTCATTTTTATATTTTTTTTTTATATAAATTTTAGCTATAAATAATTTTAATTAACCCTTTCATTGTCATATTACTTTAGAAACTTACATGTATTTGGTACCTCCCAATATCATCCAGCGATAATTTTTAATATAGTGCAATATTTTTTGATAGATTCCTGTATTATTTGACAAATGCTTGTATCAGATATCGGATGATATTGGATAGATATATTATAGTAATTTAATGTACCAATTGATACAAACTTTTTAAAATGTGTCGAAAATTATTGATATATTTGATAAGTTTCGATATAATTGGAAGAGACAGTGGAGCCTGTTTTTTTGTATTAAACGTCATGGTTATATCGTTCTTTTTTGCAGAAAAGCTCAAGGTACAAAACGACCCTATTTCTGAAAGTCAGCTAAAATTGTTATTCAAGTCAAGCCATATTTTAAAATGTGCTTTTTAACAAATCTTTTTTCAACAAATTGCACTTATATTAATTCAGGAACTTTAAATATTTTTTTAGTTTTTGAGGGTTAACATCATTGTTTGTTATTGTTGTTTAATCAAACGGCGTTTGTTTGTAATGTCATATCACTTAAAAATTAATTGTTTGCCACTGTTAAATTTTTTATTTTTTTGAGCAACAACAACTACACATATACAAAAATAATAACAAAAATAAATAAAAACAATGCATGTTCCACATTTTCTATTGTCATTATATCACATTTTGTGACACCCACGTCACACAGTGTTGCTCGCTCACTCAGTTTTTTTGCTACATCTCCGCAATATCATTCTTGCCAGCTTTCGTCGGTATCGGTGTCACTTTTAAGATTTATTTTTAAATCAATTTAACACCAGCGTTAAGTTGTGTGATTTTTTTTTTCTCACTTCTGTCACTTTATTATTGCATTTATAAAATGTCTGCAAATAGATTTTTGCAATGCGCTGCTAATGACTCTATTTAAATATGTTACTTTTACTTGACATTTCAAATTGACAGCCAAACTGACAGCTGTCAAACACAGTAAAATTGAAAGAGAGAAATAGAGAGAGAGAGCTAGTCGTATTAGTACCAGTACAGAAAGTAATTGAACATAATGATAATAAGACTCTGGATAATATTTGCAAATAATATCATTCAGTTCTGTTGAAAAGTTTTGATAGTTTTTTTTTTCAAAAAAACTTTTTTGTTATTAAGAATTATTATTGTAAAAAAATAAATAATTATATAAAATCAAAGATTATAACCTTACTAAATATTGTTTTATTCTTGTTTCATTTTCAGCAGCTGCATCACTCATTCTCAAAACACCATCAAATCAATGACAGTCCGGTAACTCTTATGTGAAAAATAAACTTCAAAATATCAAGTAATATTGTCACAATAAAGTGTCAACAAAATAGCGAAGAAAAACAATCAAAATGCTTGATCGATGTGAAATGCCGGTAAGTTGTATAGAACTAAATATTTAATGTTTTTCAAAACAATGTTAGAAAATTAATCCATTTACAAGACATAAAATGCTAAATTTTTAAAGCTAATTTCTTATATGATAATTTGAGAGAGTTAAAACAATTTTATTTGTTTTTTAGTAGCTAAGAAGGATACCAGTTGTAGTAGCTAAACTTTGCTATTATTTTTATAATTATGTTTTTTAATTGTCAAAAGCACAAGCAGAAATTTTACAGATGTTCTTACATTGTTTTTTAAGAAGAAAACTAATTTTTTTAAATTTTTCATTGCAACACTTAAAAATACAATGACCCAAAAAAAAAACACAAAATTTTTGATGGTCTTGCATATACTCGATTTATTTCAGCCAACTTTTAGCACAGTAGAATCTTTTTTCTATTCAGATATTCAAAATATAAAAATATTTAAATTAATTATTCAATAATTAAGTAATTATTAAAAATATTAATTTGCAAAAAAATTAAATAATATGTGCTATTATATAGGAATGTTAAGCACATGTGATATTAAAATATCAATTATAAAAAAAATTACTAATACCTTGCACTAAACATTATAATTAAAGAGTCATTTATATTAATTAAATTAAAATTCAATTCAACATCCGAAATCCATACCGAATTCGTTTAGAATGTACAGATTGTTTGAGGATTGATAAATAATGATATGTCTTAATTTAAATGGTACAATATGCACTGTATATAATAAAGTAAACTCAAAACACCCTGTTAAAGTATGATAGGCAATGCTGCAAAATTATATGCCCCAAAGTATGCAACACTTCATATGAATTCAGTGAAAAATATTAAAGAAAATAAAATTTAATCAGTAGCACAAATGTATACGTTACCTTTTTTTGATTTCTCCTATACATTGCTGTAGCATAATGGTTTTTTATATGTGGAAATGTTTAAACTTTGAAATTTATTTTCTTTCCTTCGTTTATACTTATGTCATACAATAAAACGATTTTAACAAAAATTAAATTTTTAAATCATGGTTTTTGCTCAGTATTTTAATAAAATGAGGCCAATCATTTTATTGCAGCTTCACTTATAAAGTATATTTTTATAATAAATTCCATAAAATCATGTTTTATCAATTTATTTTGAACTTATCCTATTCTCTGGCTTCTTACAGGTTCAGCTCGACAACGACAAATGTCGTCGCGAACGTGATACTCGTCATATCACCAGCTCACGTCTGGATCTCCCTAATCTTTGCAATGGCAACAGCAACAGTAACTTACGCGGTTCATCACGCAATGGCCGTTGTGCAGTTGTTGCCAACAGCGAATCGCAAAATAATCAATTAAATCATCAGCATCATCAGCGACAGCTGAGTCCATCTGCACATGCCACAAATGGTAGCAACAACCAAATGATGAACGGTAATGGTCACAGTCACCATCATAGTAATCACAGCAATAGCAACAATAATATTGGTTCACCCGTCTCAACAACGACCATATCATCGCATGGCAATAGCTCGAGTGGAGAGCGTGGTTCAACTAAATCAAGTAGCGCCTCATCGGGTGGCAGTGAGGTGAAATGTATAACGCCAATGACACCATCGGGTAAGTGATATTTTTGGTTAGTTTTTTTATATCTGGAGTCCAAATTTGTTAAATTTAGGCTTTCAAAAGTCTTAAACTTTGAGGTTAAGAAAATGATACAGAACGATAATGTGCGTATTTTTAATTTTATGCATACCGATTTACTCTCAGGAATAAAGTGAAAAGAACGTGTGTTTCAATTTCTTCAATATATATGTTTTGCTTTAAAATCATGAGAATTTAAGATCATGTGAAAAGAAAACGCAGAAATAATATACGTTTAAAACTCCACGCAATATTCAAAAACCCTTTTAAAAATTTACTACATGATAAAATCAAATGAGGAATATATTTTGCATTTTAAATTATATATGATGCAAAATTTTGATAAAGAAAATATTTTAAGATAAAAATGTCATGAGATAAAAATAACAAATAACAAAAAATTACATGAGATTAAAATAACCTGAGATAAAAATTAACTCTGATGAAGAAAATATTTTAAAATAAAAATGTCTTGAGATAACAAAAACAAGTAGCAAAAAATTACATGAGATTGAAATAACATGAGAAAAAATCAAGTGCGATGAAAAAAATGTTTTGAGAAAAAAATGTCTTGAGATAAAAATAACAAGTAATAAAAAAGAACATGAGATCAAAATAACATGAGATAAAAGTCAACACCAATGAAGAAAATGTTTTGAGATAAAAATAATAAGAAATAACATGAGATAAAAATCAGATGCGATGAAGAAAATGTTTTGAGATAAAAATCTCTTGATATAAAAATAACATTTAATACAAAATTATATGAGATTAAAATAACATGAGATAAAAATCAACTGCGATGAAGAATCTTAAGAATAAGATTCAATAGAAAATGAAGCTCTCGAAAATTAGCTCCAAAATTGTTGCACGTCATTTTTTGTGGAGATTGCATTGTAAAAGAATACAACTAGTACTTTTCAAAATCTCTGGAGCTTAATCTTTTAGCTTTCTTTATAATATAATAACTAAGTATAATATAATAATAATAACAGTAACATAATTAATTCCTTATTTAATAATAGCAATACTTAAAACAAAAACTTTTTTCACCAAAACTGTTCATTAGTAACAAAAACAAGCTATTATTGAAGACATAACAATTGTGTTCAGCTAATTAAAATTTCATTCCTGCATTCATTTGCTTAAGTCCACTTAACATTTGGGTACGCTACTTCAAGTATACTAGTATAAGCTTACAAAATAAAAAAAGAGAAAAAACCATCCAACCAGCATTTAATTCAACCATTTTGTTTCAGCAGCAAAAAGTGAAAAAAAATATTATCTCACTTGCTTAAGTTGTTCGCCTGACATTTTAATAGCTTAAATAGTATAAATGAAAAAGGACAAAACATCAAGCTATGCCAAGTGCAGCAGCATCACGGCAAATAATCCTTGACCTTAATGTTGTATTAAACGTAGCGTGTCATTTGTGCTTTTAATGCATTTATTTAATTTGCAAGCACAAATTTGATTTACCATAAAAAATTAATTATACAGCACGCAGTTTTGGTTTTTTGCAAACGCATGAGATAATTAGTTTAACTTATCATGCTATTGCTTGCATACTTTCAGGCAGGATGCGTAAATAGAAAATACTAGAATTTCGCACAAGTTAATTTTTTGCTTGACGTATACGAAACGCTCTTTATGAGCACTAAAATTTTCTGCAATATTAAATTAATTAAGATTCTTACGCATGAAAAGCAGAAAATGTTTGAAATTATGCAAGCATATTTGATGAGTTTGGGTATAATTTGCCATGACATTTTCATGTCTATAAATTTAATGACAGAAATCATTTACGTTGCATCTCTCAAAAGTTTGGTGGGGCAAATGAGCAATAAGCTCTAGTGATTAATCGACGAAACAATAATATGGAAGTTGATTATGGAAGTTTCCAGAAATAGACAAAAAAGCAATTAATGAACAAAAACTGACAGAAAATAAAAAAATGGACAAATCAGAGAAGAAGAGTTTGAGATGTATAAATCATTTTAAATATGATTTGTATGAGACATTATATGATTGAAGATATCGTTTAATAAAAATGCTTTAAAACTTGAAAAAATGTGATCTGTGGAAAGTTTTCTCAAAAAAAAAAAATAAATGCTGCCAAATGAATACATCGCTACAGAAAATCTCATGTGATATTGGCGTTCGTTTTAAGGAAAGAAATAAAAAATCACAGATATATAATAAAATCTTTTGAGAGAAAAATAAATATGATGAGAGAAATTTTCTTGTGATAAAATATTTCATGTTGTAGAAATATTACCGGATAAGAATCTCATATGATAAAAAGCTTAAAATGTCATACTCTGAGTAAGCAGCACAAGTAAAACAAAGCTTACTAAAACTCATTGATTGCTTAGTTGTGGTTTGTTTTTAAATTTGTGTAAAAGTTTCATGTGATAAGAATCTCATTATATTAAAAAGAGAGTGATATTATGAAAAAAATTCTCATGGAATAAAAATATTACGTGACAAAAGTCATTAGACACAAAAATCCGCGGAAAAACCATTTATGTGTTAATATCTAAAGGATTAATGACACAATACGATTATAATGCATTTTGAAAAGATTTCATGGAATAATGAAATAAATTCAAAAATATATTATATAAATAAATTTGAAAATATTTCATAGAATATTAAAATTAATGTAAAATTGCTATAATAAAAATCGCATGTGTCAAAAATTTTGCAAAAGATCATTGCAAAATAAAAAAATTAAAAGTATGCGACAAAATAATTTCAAATAAAATTTAGTAGTATACAAAACAAATTAAATAAGATCCCAAAATTTGAAATAAAAGGTGATGAGCCATTCTTTTCCAATCAGAAATCTCATGAGATAAAAACATTATATAATAAAAAATACATCTGAAAAACATTAAGGGAAAAACAAATCATTCGATATAAATTAAATGTCATGAGATTTTAATCCGATAATGAAAAAGAACACGTTTATTGAGTTTAAATTTTGCTGCCGTTTAGTCGTGTATCTTGCGTTCAACTAATCTATAAAGTTGCATAAAAAAGCTTTAAAAACCGTTTCTTATCAGCTCTGTTTGGAAAATGATGCGATATTTATGTGATATTTCCATACGGATTCTACGTGATTTAATAAGCTAACAAGTATTTTTGTTATAAAAACTTCATCCAATCAAATTATAAATAATTTCATAAGTTCTAAAGAATGTATATTTTTTTTTATAAAAATCTTATCAATAAAATCGCACGCATAACAAGAAACATAAAATTTGCATTAAGATATTTAAAATCATTAAAATCAACAAGGATAAAATTAATATCATAGCATGAAAATCGCGTGAGACAAAAGCGACAAAATTATTATCATGTAATAAGAATCTCGAAAGACAAAATATATATTATTGAAGAAAAATTGCCAGACAATAAATATCTGGAAAAATCTCATGACATAAAAAATTTTAATTTATAAGCTTAATTTAAATTGAGATTTCTCAACATCTTATATGTTCAAAAATAGTTGAAAAAATCTATATTTTATGAATTCTACGCTTATTAAACAATTCATTACAATCCAATGCTCAACATTTTTTTTTTGTTTTCAGAACTTATCAAGAAATATCGCAACTTTTTGACTGATTTGGAATTTGAAGAGCTCAAAATTTATAAAGAAATTTGGTATTTTGGACAGAATGCAAGTAAAAATTATAATAAACCAACAACGATTACGAACACAAACTCAGGATATGATGACGATAATGGAAATTATAAGATCGTAAGTATTTATTGCTCAGTGTGCTTACAAATTGCAATGTTAAGTTAGCGAACCATTATATATAAAACATTTTTTTTTTTAATTTTAGATTGAACACGATCATATAGGCTTCCGCTATGAAATACTCGAAATAATTGGCAAAGGTAGTTTTGGTCAAGTCATACGTGCCTTGGATCACAAGACCAATGCACATGTTGCTATAAAAATTATTCGCAATAAGAAGCGCTTCCTCAATCAGGCTGTTGTCGAGTTAAATATATTGGATGAACTGCGTGAAAAAGATGCCGATGGATCTCATAATGTTATACACATGTTGGATTATACATATTTTAGAAAACATTTGTGCATCACATTTGAATTGATGAGGTAAGTGCAGTAAAACTTTTTTTGCCATTTTTCGAAAAGAAAATATAAACTTTGAGGATACAAAAGATGTTACTAAAATATAGCTAAGTAATGAACACAAATGAAAATTAGCCAACTATCGCTTTCATATAATATCCTTGTAAAATTTACTCCCGCATAATATAAAAATCCTTGATGTTGAATGATGTGCAACTGGTAGCAAAATTCACATGCCACCATCATGTTGTTCTCAAAAATAACTCAGTGTGCTAGGCACTTGTAGCAACTAATAGCAACAAAACAAATATAAAAACAACAATAAAAAATAATAACAAACAATATAAAATTAAAACTGCGTATGAAATTGTTAAATTACACGCAATGCCAAAGGGACTGTTTTTTTTTTCGTCGCACAGTTTTTGTAACAGCATGCGTGACACATTCAGCAAAAAGTAAAAAAAAATCCTTGAGGCAATTTCAACAAACAACAGCGAAAGCTTTCAAGGATAATTTCCTTGTCAACACATAATGCAACAACTACAACAGTAATAGTTGTGAGTATAACAAATGTGAAACCACTTTTAATTTGTTAGCAGAATAATTAATATTCAAAAAATTTCCCATCTCTCTTATACACGAAGAGTTTTGCTAACGCTTTTCCTGAAGCAGAACTTCTAAAAATTAATTTTTGATTTATAGACACATTTTGTAATATTTTTATTGCGTGTTAATGTTATGCTCGGAAAACGATTGCAGTCATTTGGAAAATAAATTAAACGATGTTATGATAGCAATTAAAAGTATTTAGTCTTTGAAAAGTAGGAGATAATTTCGCTAAATATAAAATTTGAAATTTATTATAGCGCATAAAATAACAGCGCCGTTGATTTTTAGCTTTTAATTGTCTTGAGAAAACTACTTAGTGTCGTATTTTGTGTAGATAAAATGGGAAAATATTAAAAAAGTTGTTGCAGTAATGTTATTTTCAGTACATTTGTACGTTTTTTAGTACATATGCACTTTAAAAAATATGTAAAGTACAATGAACTACTCTTAAGTAGACGCGTTAGTTTTCTCATAGAAAAAATAAATATAAGGTACCACTTCTTAGACCCACTCGGACTATTTTTAATAATTTATCAGCTTATTGTTCTTCGATCTTTTTTTATAGCAAATTTTTACAAGCCATTTTTTTGTGTTTTTTAAATATATCACAAGAAATACATAAGCAATCCAAAAAATATATTCCTCCTAATCAAAATTCAGAAATTTTGCAAAAATCTCAAATTCCATCACTGGTCTGCTGCGGACTGAAATCGAACTGGTTTTGAAAGCAAGTTCATGGACTTGGCCGGTTTTGAAATCCATGCGACAAAATATCTTTAAAAAATGTAACAATTCTGTCGAAAAAATTTTTTTTTAATCTTAAACCATTGTAGAAAGATAAAGCATGATCTAGATTTTTATGAACGAGAATGTCTCAAAATTTTACTTTTTGTACTTGGCCGGTTTTGCAACTGGGCGTCTCAATTATTTAACAATAACTTATAAGAAAAGCCGCATGTATTAATTCGTATAACAAATATAACTCGTCGTAAAAAAAAGTTTCTGAAAGTTTATTTCATATGATACAAATTTCAAAAAAAAGCATTATCCCAAAACAAAAAAAAAACCCAATAATATTTATAATTTTGCAAATATCTAGTTGAAATTTTTTATGAAAATAATTTTAACAATCATGTATCAGATTTTTTTTTCAAGAAATGTCACAAACTGCGCTAAATGAAATTCATTCACACATATTTTTCTGAATACAAAAACAATGCAAATTTCACATACAACTCAGCCTTATGTTGTTTGATGTTCAGATGACGATTCTTCAACTTCGATATTAAAAAACGACTTTTTTACTCAAGGTTTTTCGTTATATTTTAATACTTTAAAATATTTATGGTATTTTAGTTTTGGCCGACTGCAGCTGTGACGTAGGCTAACACGTGTAAAACAGTGCCGGGTAGAGAAAATTGTAAATTTTTATAGATTTGTGTAGTGACTATTTTATTTTTGATTAACTTGAGATTTCTAATTTAAGCTGAGCCAGAAAAGTATTGATTATTAGTGGGACTTAATGATTATTAAAAATAAGAACCTTATTCTATTTGCACAACAAACTTACGAATTTCTGACTTTACTTTCAAAAAATATTTTTCAGGCACAGCTGTAATCAATTTCATAACTATTGTAGTTATTAAAGGGAAATTAGTAGCTTAGAAAAATTTAAAATATCGCACATTTCTTGATACACAATCAACTTTTTTGGTTTCTAAAATTATTACATAATATTACTTTGATATCTTACCAGGTACTGATATTTCTGTTCCGCTGAAATCAAATTCTGTAGCAGTTAAGGCTTCTTAAAAAGTTTTTAGAGCTCAATAAACACTATTTTTAGGAAATCACAAGGTGCTTTCACTTCAGTTAAAATACTAAGGGTATGTAAAGTTTAAACATATGAGGCATAAGATTTCGCTACACAATAAAGTTTTCCATTTGTGAAGTTACTCACTCAAAGGGCTTTTTCACATCAAAAATTTTAGCTGTTGCATTTTTAAGCTTTTGCTTACTTGGCTTGGAATATTGATATTTTGGCTCGGATACACCCTAAGGCTCCACTAGCTATAGAGTTTTTGAAAGCTTGTTGTGTTCTATCAAAGTTTGACATTTGATTTTTGGCCGCTAAACATAACATAATATGAAAGCAACATTTATATGAAAAAATTAATTTTCTACAAGTGATTTTGCTTAAGCCACATTATTATCACTAATAAACTATATCACAATTGCAAAACTGTTAAAAAATTATCCACTTAACAACACAACAAACTGCTATTAATATATCTAATTAAAAACAAAAATATACAACAACATGTTGTGACATTAAAAAATTAATGACGCAACTCATTAAGTATTCCCTTCCAATAAAAGCCTAATACTAAAAATTCTCCCTAATTTTTTTTTTTTGTTTTTTGATAGAAAATGATTAACAAGCCAACTAGCAGAATAAGCGACAAGTGACAACAACATGTGACAGTAAAAATATTTTATATTATTCTGACATAAGCTGCAATTAATTTAGTATACGGGAAATATTTTTGAGTGAGGAAATTATGTGTGTATATGTTTACATTAAGAGCGTAATATGACAGTGACAAATTGAAAATAAAAAGTTTATTTTTGGAGAACTTTTAAGTTGGTATTTAAGTAAAACAATTAATATACAAACGAAAAACTTTGACTTTTGCATATGCACTCATAAGTTTTAATATGTAGTGCATAATTTTAGGAATTAAATCTTTATTTTGCATGAAGTTGTCGAATTAATCATTTGCGAAATTAAAACTTAATGGGAAAAGTTTGGTTTACGTTGAAATGCAGTAAAATGAAAGCATTTAAAAAACGAAAAAATAAAGTTGTTTTACTTCATTATGAAGAGAATTAATTAAATTTGCGCACATAAACGTCAAACAGAATTTAAGGAGTACACTTTAATGTATTTTACTATATTCTATGAGAATGTTACTTGTGATCGCAATACAAAATTATTGATATTTCTGCTCCGATGTCCTTTTTCCATAGATTTATTGACACAGTTCTTTATTATAAAACTTCTCTCGCAGTAAACTATTTAAATTTTAGCTGCCTCAATTTCAATCAATGCACAAAATCACCCTATCTGATGCTATTTGCTTAAATACTTTAAATATCGAAAATCAAGACCGATATTTTTTACGATACTATTTTTTCATAATTATACCAGACTAAGAGTGCTATTTAAAAAAGTAAACATGCTTTTAGTCTCGATTTAAAGCCAAATTCTTTTTTAAACAAGTTTTCATTTACTAAAATTTTCAGTTACAGAGTTTTAAGTGGCAAAATTTTAGCGTCGATATGACCAAACAACAAATTTTTTTATTTACTAAACTAACTAAGGCATGATTAATGATATTATCAAGTTTGATAAGTGGCCGCATAAAATATCATTGCTTATTTCGATAAAATACTGCAATATATATGTACTTATAAAGTAAAATAGAATTTTAATAGCTTTTATGATCAAGTTTCTTTAAAGTATAAATTTGTCTAGAGAAAATTGCTCACTTAATTGTATTATTGGCATACAAGTCACAGAATTTTAACTTTTGTCTTAAATTGCCAAAAAAGTGAATTAAATAATGACAGCGCAAGTGAGCGAAAAATAAAAAAAAAATACTGAACTTGAAATGAATTTAGCAAATTGCAAAATTACGTGACCCACATATGTTAGATGTTAGACACACTTTGGAACTTTATTGTTGTTGCGGAACAACCTAGGCACGCCATATTGGCGTCGTCTGACACCTACACAAAATCATACATCTATATCAACTTACTGACACAAAAACGCTTGTATGAGAAAAGTAGTTGTATTGCCAACATATGTATGTGTGTGTGTTGCTACTATGAAGGCGCACTTATTTAACACGTACGTCATTTCAATTGTGTTGTTGCGGTTGTTGCTAAGCTAGCTTTGTTTTTTTACTGCTACCCCTAACCAACAAACATATGTGAGAAAACAAAAAAGTTTTATTTTGTTCGTACATTTTTTTTTCTTCTTTAAACTACGTTAAAATATGAGCAACCTGTTGCATATTCTTTGCTTTCCTTCAAATATCCTGCTAATGCGAGGATTTATTGAACTGAGACAGCACCTTGAAAAGGCAGTGCAGCATGTAGTTGTTGTTATTGTTTTGTGGCTTTTTTTTTTTTTTTTTGCTACAATTGTTATGTGCAGATGTTTGTCGTTATTGTGTTGTTGGTATAGCAATTACTCTGCTCATATGTCAAAGTTTTGACATTATCGCAAAAATGCGCACATTGCGATTCGCACGCGATTTTTGCTGCACTTATACGTTTTTATGTGGTGCCATTACACGGTGAGTAATATATTTTGGTTAGAGTGTCTCCTTTGGTAAATTTGTTAACAGAAAGCTTTAAAATGCAATAATTCAGTTTTGATGTGACATGGAACCAGATTTACTTAATATTTTTAAGTGTTCCCTCAGTTTATAGTTTGAATTAAAATAATATCAGCGGCTGCCTTAAGATAATACTTAAAATGTATTTTTAAATGAATTCTTCTCAATGACGTATGAGCAACCTTTAGTTAAAAATGTTTGATAGCACTCGCATGTGTTTGAGAAAACAAGACGAATGAGTGACATATGCGTGAAAAGTGTTAAAAAACTTAAAACGTCAAGATTAAAGACTGACAAGATTCAAGATATTATCTTAGCTGCCACTTCGAACATTTGTGTTAAGTAAATTATTTAAAATCTTTGATTCAATAAGGTTTTTATCTCTATATGAAAAATTTTGAATTCAAATCCCAAATTTTCTAATTTATACCAAATATTTCTTTCAATGTATGGTGCGGAAGTGTTGAAATATGGGCTTGTGCGCATTTGTGCATAATGTGCACTGTGTTGCATTGTTAGTTGTTAGCTTAGTAATAAAGGCAGCGCAAACAAAAAGGGAAACCGCCAATTTTGGCTTAGCTGCAATTACCGCAAGCGAACACGCAGCATTCCAAATGCACTTGTACACTTATGTGCATACACAATATCGACATTGATTGTGATTCTGAAAGTTCATGTTAAAGTTACAGGTAAAATTAGTGGCATACTTTAAGGCTACTATTTAATTTTGACATTTTTCATATAAGTCAGTTTGAAATTTTTCTAACCTCCAAGTAATTGCTTACACTTAAACTTTCGAAGCGAAATGTGGAGGCAATTAGGTATAGTTTTTTGATTTATCACTGTTTTGTGGCAAAGCAAAAATTTAGCCTTCAAGGACATATGGCCATAAATGTCAGTTATGTTACTTTAAAGTGAAGTACTTTAAAGTATAACTTAAAAAAAAATTCAATACTCTTACTTTGATTTATTAAACATCTTACGATTTCTCTTACAAAATATTTCAACTATTAAAATTAAAGAAAAAAAACATTTCCAAATTTAGTACCAATAAGCTTTGCGCATTAATATGCAGTCTTAAGTGAGCCGAAGAAACATTTTATTTAAATTTATATTAAAAATAAAATATCAACATTTCTTGAGAGACTAAGTGTAAATATATTTTATATGACATTTTCCTTAAACTTTTAAAGTTATGCTTTTGTTGAAATGAACGGCTATTTCATCGCTTGCTATGACAAATCCCTAAAAAAACGAAAAAAAAAAATGTATTAAAAAAGCAGACAACTGTCATATAAAGTTTTTACGACAGTTTCGCAAAAAAAAACTTGCACAATAACCTAACAAAATTAAGTTATCAATGTTGCAAAAAATTATTTATATAGGTACATACAAAAATGTATCCTGGCTGTCGTTAATATACCATCACCTGCTTTTTTGTTGTTGTGATACCCTTGTAAGCGAGTTGCCAGCCTTTTTTATGTTAAGAATCTTAACTTAAATTTCGAAAAAAAAGTTTCTATATAAACTCTTCTTCACACTCAGCACTGATATTGAGCTATACATTTTATTTATGAGTAATTATGACTGAGTTTGGAATTTTTACTTAATTTTTATATCACAATCATAATATTCAAGTTTTAATCTTGACCTTTAGCCTTAGCTTCAACATCATTTTTTCTGATTCCGGTTCCAAAGTAACATATTTTTAAAACTTCAATGGAGTTTTATAGTTTAAATTGCAACTGTTTAATATAAGAAATCCGTAATATTAAATCCGTAAACTTTGTTGTGAAACAAAATTCGCAGAATATATATATCACAGCAAAAATGTTGCAAAAAATAGTAGGAAAAAGTACGCACATTGAAATAATGCATCTATGTGTTTGAGTGCGTGATTTAAATGATTAAAATAACATTTATTTTTCATGAAACATGTCTCACTGTTCGCCTTTTATGACTTCTGACCAGCAAACCAACTTAAAAATTATGTTTCCAGGTATATATCAGATCTCTGGATGTTACGATATAACCATATCTTCTAATTTTTTTCTGCTTTCATACTTTTACCTTACTTTCCTCTTACAGTCTTAAACTGTAACAGCTGAGGATTAGATGATTTCTAAGTCTTCCTCAAAAGGCAAATTCTTCTCATATAAAACTCAGCCCTTACATTTTCTATAATAAGTAAAAGTATATTGTTTACTATTTAAATATTGTAAGACAAGAACATATAAAAAGAGTACATAATACTAATAAGCTAATAAATTAACACATTCGAGTAATAAAAAAGTTTCCTTGATTAGAAAATAGTTCATTTTATGTGGATAAATCGTTAAAAAACGGCTTCTTTCATATGTGGAAAAAATTTTTCTGGCTATGAGAAAAATTTAAAGTAATATTTTATTAGTTGACGAACGAATTTATGAGTTTTAAAGCTTTTTTTTAGGTTGATAAATTAAAAAAAAAAAATCTGATCTATGTTGTTTCATTATTTAATCATGTACTTTGGACTACGATTTTTAAAGTTTCTTGTATTGCCCCGCTGTTTATCTTACATCTTTTTACTGTATGCACAGTAAGACAGTTTGTTTAACTTTTCCTTAATCAAATATATAGTCACGTTGCTTAAAATGGCTTAAAAGAATTCTTAGATATGCCTCACTATTTATACCCTGCAACAACAGATTTGTTTTAAGATATTGCCATTATTTCTTAAAATTTAAAAAAAAAAATTGGCAGCACTGCAAAACATCATGTAAGCTCACGTATAAGATAGTAAAAAAAAACGTAAGCAAAATTTTTTCATAAAATCTAATTTATTTGTATGCGGTTTATAATGATGACCCCAGCAGCAACATAATGTTAATGCCATTTACGGCCAAAGTGTTGCCATTTTATGTTTTTTTTTTTTTTTTTTTTTTTTGCTGCTTTATAGCTGTAGACTTTGTTGTTTTTGTGTAAAAAAAAAAAAATTATCTCATGCTCAATTTGTTAGTGTTGTTGACATTGTTATTGTTGTTCTTTTTGCTGTTGTGTTATTTATCGTTTAATTCTGTTTTGCACTCTGCAAAGGATCAAGATGCTGAAAATAAATATTGTAAGCATAATAATTTTGTTATCCAATTTTTCTACGCTCTAATAGAAAATAATGCTCAAGGATAAGTGCTAAAATATGTGATTTATGGCGGTTTACAGAGTGCATGTAGGTGTGATCTTATGTGTGGGCTAAAAAATATGTGATTTTATATAGTAAATATATTTGCAGTTACACCGTTTTCAGTGTTTTTTGGCAGAGGCTTTAACTTGTGATTTATTTGCAATTTTTCATGGGTTGAATTTATCAGATAAAATTGTATAAGAAGGCTTAGCTCTCAAGGTTTTTTTTGTTGATTCTATCAATCTGTAACCGTTTGCGTGCGAGCATCTAATTAAAAAAATAAATAATCTTATAAGTGATCTTAAACTAAAGAAAAATCAACTTTAGAACTAGAGTGGCTACCATGTTTTCTATAGCACAATAGTGTACAATGAAATGAAGATTTTGTGTTTATTTTTTAATGTTACAAACTTTTTATTTCCCTGAAAATAAAAGTATAACAAAAATTCACAACGCGACGTATGAGCGACATTTAATGCGCTTACTCCGCTAATTAAATAAAACTTTTACTTATCCATCGACAATTTTGTTATGAAAATTAAATATACATTTTTTTTAAATTCCTAAAAATCTGCGTTCAATTTGGTTCAGCAAAAACATAAAATTCTGAAAACAAAATAATTTTCTGTAAACCACACAAAATTATTTTTACTTCAAGAAATCCTTTCACTACAAATTTGCCTCGTTGCTAGCGTAAAGCAAATTAGTATTCCTCGCCATCTTTGTCGTTTCTGAAGCATTAATTTTCAATCCGCCATACCTATGTTTATTCATTTTTATTAGTAGACTACCTAATTAAAATGCCATCTATATGCAAGTAACATCAACTAAGTGGTTACAGTAATGGAATTATTTAAATTTATCTATGCATCCTTTTAACTCACAGCAACACAGTAACTTGTTGTTACCTTTAACCTTTTCATTTTACACCACAATGAGTATCTTACTGCTAATGCCAAGAATTTTCCATTAAAATTTTCCAACTTCTCCCAATGCACATCAACTGGCTTGTATTATTACATCGCCGACGACTTACAATAACACCCGCAGTGTCACTCTAGAGTGCTCTCACTGAAGCGTTGCGTCGATTCACTATTTAATTAAATTATAGATACACTTACGTATTTATTCAAGTTGTTGCTATGTATAAAATTTAATATGTATAGGCACTCGCATACACATTGTATGTACATATTACAAGGCTTATCACCTAGCAGTTGAATTTTAAATGTACATTGCGCTTGATAATATGCAACAATATTATATTACTTTCCATGTATGTGCTGATGTTAAAGTTGATTTTGCAAAAATCTATAGTGTACTTTTAGGCAGCTTGAAATATGCTTTAGTAAGGGACATGTAGAATTACAACTATATACATTTTTGCAAAATTAATTTTATGTTATACTTTTGTTAGTTTTGGAATACTTAATTATTAGTTCGTATTTTTTTTTCGAATGCCAGCTCTTCAATGCTCTGATATCTCGATTATATTCTTAGTCTCAAGTCCTTTTGATTGATGTACATTGTAGAAAACTATATCACAAATATTTGCTATGCTACAGAAATTTAGAAGGTAAATTTGGATTTTGTATTCAAAAATACATCAAAAAAGACAAATCCTACTTCCGAGCCTCTATCAGTGTGATTGCTCAAGTACCTTAAGTCCAGAAAGTTATTCTAAAAAAAGTTCAATCATTACAAACTAAAATTTATTTAAAAGCTTAAGATTTGTACTTTTGCTAAGGTACACCCTTATAACGTATGTATGGCGAAGTAAGTGACTGACTAATAATGATACATTCACAATAGCCGATTTTAAGGACTTGCTCCAAACTTATGTTCATTTGAACTCAATAACATAATTTGAAAAAAAAAGCTTCAGCTCAGGCTGATGCTTAAAAGATATAGACAGAAGAAAATCGGTCATTGTTCATTTGTTGCGCCATTCAATACGCGTGAGTTAGCAAATCTGCCGATCAGATATTTTATGTCTAAATATCTCGGAAACTTGATTTTATTGGGCGTTCTTTGAGGAAAATTTAGATTTTCCATAGTTTTTCAGACTCAATACAATGTATTACGTTCATTATTTTCACAAAATGTTGAATTTTTCAAAATTATCGGCAAAATTATCGCACATGCCAAGTGAAGTTTCTGTCTATAACACTGTAAGGACGTAAAAAAGACAACCAAAAATGCCGAGACACCCAAACTTATTTTTTGGTCGTAGAATACGGTGGCATACTCAGTTTTTTTTCGATTAGATCAAATTTTCGAGATATTCGCGATTGATATTACGTCACTTTTAAGCCCTTGTTTTAGCAATATTTTTCTTATATATTTAGAAAAAGACATCGACATCAATTGAAATTCAGTACATAGGTTCATATGAACCTAAGCATTAGGTCTATTGAATTTTTTTGGCGCACGCCCAATATTACGCCCACCTCCCATATCACCCACAATTGTGAGATCTCAATAACACTAGTTTACAAGAAAAAAGATCTGGTTTCCCATCGACTTTTTTCGATGTATTTTGGGGCGTAGATTCCAAAAATGGCAACCATTTTTTTTTTCTTATGAATCGTTTTCAAGATATCCCCAAAAAACCCCTTTTTCGGCACTTTTTTTATTTATTTGGCTATATCTCGATGAATTTTTCTTCGACTCAAAAACGCTTTTCAGCACTCGAAAGATATTTTTATTCCCTTTCTAATGATTTGCTGTTTTGCTTGAATCAAATGAGAATTCATAGAGTTACAAACGCTCAAAGACCAAAAAAGAACTGACTTTTTTGGACTTTTTCAAAAATCACTAAATTTCAGTTGCTCCATTTGAATGAGCATTTTTTTCTTTTTCATGCTTTTAGAATTAAAAATGAAAGACTATTCTTTTGCAAATATTTTAAGCATAATTTTGCGAAAATTGGACAAAAAATGTTGAAGTTCGAGAAATAGTAAAAAACTTGCAATAAAGTTGAACGAAAATTCGAGTGCTGAAAAGCGTTTTTGAGTCGAAAAAAATTCAGCGAGATATAGTTCTATTTAGCTTTAGTTACATAATATATAATAAACTCATCAAAAGGATAATTTTTTTTAAATAAAATATTATTAATAATTTTTTATTTCATTAAATTTAGTTTAGGTATACTCGTACAATGGAATTTAGGGGATATTTTTAGCAAAAAAAACTCAAATAAAGTATAAACTTTTTGAAAAACTTTACCGCCACTTAAAGGAGCTTGGGAAATGCGGTGCCTTGCAACATACTCTTCATATAAATATGCTTTATTAAATTAAAATTTTCTTTGAATTTAGTTTATTTTTTATCCTTTTAAATTCATCATAAATTTAATAGCATATCACTTTATTTGACAGTTCAATTAGTGTTACTACCATTGTTTGTTCATATTCCCATAACAGCCACATTTTTAAAAATCAAGCCCATGTATTATGTTACAGCAGGAATGCTTTAGATATTTAACTGAATGTATAGAATTCACAGAATTAGATTACTTGTAGCAAATAAGATAAAGTGACGTTCGATATAAAAGAAACGAACAAAAACTGGGTCAAAAGGACATTTGATACATGTTAAATGTATGACATGTTAAGTGGTTGTTTGAATGTGGGCATCAAAGACAGCAGCGAGTGTTAAAAGAAATTCATTGAATACTTTTAGGCACAAAGGGAAAATATCAAAAATTGTTATATTTATGATTTTTATATTTAATTTGTATTACATTTCGAGAATTTATTAAAGAGTAGTTACACTTTTTAAGATAATGAAACAACTTTAAAAAATTCGCTGATAAAGGAAAACAATTTAATAAATAAATTTTTCGGAATATTTGAATTGTGTACTGTTTTGCTTAGCTTGCAGTACATTTCAGTTTATTTAATAAGCCAAAAAATGTTTTATTTTTTGGTGTAAATTTCGTAGTATGATTTTGACAAATGTTTGAGAGTATTATTTTTTACCGGGAACAGCTTGCTAGTATAATCTCAATTGTATATTAAAATGTTTATACGTTATGAGTGGCGCAATTTGCACGAAAAAAATTATATGAATTTTTCGAATTCAAAATATGCGATAAGATATTAAATTTACCCAAAAATATGCTTTGATTTTCAATAGTAAATTTGGTTTCAAATTTTTTCTATACAGCCTGCCTGTAGTTCAATGCCAAATGCATTCAAGGCAAACTTTCAACAATGCTGATTTTGGAACGAAAACAAAATGTGGCTTTCTAAAAAAAAATAATCCGCTTTACTTAATTAATGCTTGATGTCTTTTGCGAGTTTTTAATCCGTTACGTAAAGCATAATGGAGCTACCAATAAAATGCAGATTTCTGCTAAAATTTACTAATCAAATTTGCCAATTTTCCACATTCGCGAGCAAGGCATTGGTGAATACCTTTTGACTGGCGGATTTGATTTGGTTTTTTAATTTTTCTTTAAATTTTAACTGCACTGCGAATTAGAGGGATTTCTAATCATATGCATTGCAGGCTTCATTGATAAATTAAATTGCACAAACTATGTGAGTGAGATATATACATATGTATGTAGTTATATAAACAAAACTTGTTGTACATTTTTCTAAAGTCTCATGTATTTATGAACTTTTTAATATATCTTTTTATCTCAAAGTTATATTATGCAATTTTCTCATTTTTTGTCTATGAAAATGCAAGTAATTCTTAAACAAAACTTAACTTTTTCTTCAAAACTTTTCTCATTCCTTGAGCAAAAGTAAGATATAAATGTTTTATGCGTACAAGTATTTAATGCAATAGTTTGCCTACACTTAGGCACTTGGAGAAAAGTTCTTGGCAAAGACTAAAGTTTTCTGTCATAAACTAAGTTGACGTAAGCTAAACTTTTCCTCTTCGCTCATCTCATTGCTTTGTTTGGCAAATAAATCAAATTATATTAAATGTTTGCTAAAGTTTTGTAGAAGCTACAAAAATTTTTTTTCTGTTTCTTTTTCATTGCCTAGAAATTATGCAAATAAATTTTCGAGATTTTATTTCTCTTGTTACAAGTTGTGATTTATAAAATATCAAATTGCGTATAATTGATTTTTGTAATAAAAAGCCTTCATTACTTGTGCTGAATATTTAGTGGCTCCTATAATAGAAATTTTGCTAATTAACTTTAGCCGTAAAAATATTGATTATAAATGTTCGCTCTTAAGTAGCCACTTAAATCAAATTTATCGTAATGCCTTAAAATAATATCTACTAATACGGCTATATCAAGCCATGGAGCGGGTATTAATGCATTATTTTTATATAGCGTATATTTCATACTTGGGATTTGAAGTATAATGTCATTCGTAATTTGCCAACATTTATGTTAAAATCACAGCGCCAATATATTGGTTTGTTGGAAAAATATTCTACACCAAAATATTCCCCTAATAATTTACGAAGTAACCCTTAAAGTATGCAAGTTCCTTTTTTAAGCTAGCAAATATTAAATTAATGAAAATACTTATCTATTAAGAGTACTTGCAAATTGGCAAAAAACTGAATTACATTTTTAATTTAAATAAATTTATGCAATTACCATTACTTCCCCATATATCTAAAAATATATTCTGACAATAAATCAAAATAAAATGTACCTACTTGCACAGCTCTTCTATGAGCTTCACCGGCAGGCAATGAAAAACCAATAGAAACATCATCAAAATGCAATAAATGTCATAAATGTTGCCAAAAATGCAATGCTACTTTGTTGTTTTTTTTTTTTTTCGTTTTGATTTGTGTAAACATGCATTCATTATTGATTGGCACATTCTTAAGATAATGCGCACTCCCAACTCCCATAAAATTATTCTTACCGCCCACGCCTAAAAATTAAAAGACAACTTTTTAACATGAACTTGAATTTTTGCATAACCAGTCATTGTCATAAGTCGTCGTCTTTGTCATTGTCTGATTTGCTGCAGCCACCTAATATGAAATAAATTTACTACAAATTTTTATTTATCTATTTTTTTTCAGATTTTTATTTTCTACCTTTTTATAACTTTTATTTTTACTACTTTTTTGCTGCCAAAATGCTGTTTTGTTATAATTTGATTTGAAGTAAAAATCGTTCAATGACATGCAAGTAGTACAAGTCGTTGTATCTTTTTACTGCCTACAGTCTGCGTTGTCTTTGGAAATGCATATTAAAAAAAAAAATCAATTGCGCCTAAAAGCGGCCTATTAAGTACATAAGTATATATTGAACATGAAGTTATGACGCTGTTCAAAGTTGAGGTTGAGGTCATGTTTTTGTTTGTTTTTTGGTAGCATCTGTTTGGTTTTTATATTTTGATTTTTTTTTATCGTCCTTCAACAGGGCTAAGTTAGAAAAACTTTTTCGATTTAAATTCTTTTGAGCTTGTGCAAATTTTGTGGTATTCTTTAACAATATTATAAAACAAAATAATTTTTTATACAAACAAAAAGAAAAAAAAATAAAATCGTGACGCTGAATAAATATTTTAGTTTGCAAGTTTTGTATGACACATAATTTAATAAGAAATAATTTAATAAGAAACTTAAAAGAAGACATGATTTAATTGTTATTGAATTAATATACTTACATACATAAATCTGAAACAAGTTTCTTCTTAAGCTTTTGACTTACAAAAAGCAGTGTTTTGTTCATAAATTTATTTGATTTCGTAAAGATTTTTACCATTTATACGTTGTTTTCGAGTTAAGCTCAAAAAAATTTTTTTTAAATATTTTGATTATTCGAAGAAAATTACAGCATTCACTTAACGTATTCTGCTTTAAACTGCAATATTCTGCTCTTTAAATTTATTCATATTTTTAGGAACACAAGAATTGCTTTTAATAAAACAGTTTTTGAATTGTTCATCATACGCCATGTTGAGTCAAGTATATGACTTGCACCAGCGATGGCATTTGGCTTTTGTGAAAATGTACTGAAACGAGACCTTAAAGGAAGTCCGGCGGTGGAGTTGAATCTGAAGATCTTGGTGGTCAGTTAATATTATCATTTTTTGATACACAAATCCCAGAAACTACAGAGGCAAATAGTCCATTGTTGAGTGCCCTGTATTTCGTATTGTTGAAGCTAGAAGTCTTGCAGACCTTTTTCACGTATTTTAATAACAAACACAAAGTGTGACAACATCCTTCAATAGTGATATTCCATTGATGGTTTTGACACAAACATAGGCCAAAACAATCAATGACTGAGAACATTTCGCAATGGTGTTAAACTTTTCACCACCAAATCAATTAAAAAAAAAATTTCAAAAATTACCAAATTTTAATTTGATAACAAATATGTGTCTCAGAAGTATCTAACAACAACTTTTACATTTTGACGCTTGACAAAGTAAAGTTTTTAGTCGAAGAACACATGCGACTAATGATAATGAAATAAATAATTAAATGTTGCTCATACGCACTGTTGAGCCACAAATTGACGCATACATAATTTCATTGCCAGTTTCTGCGAGACTTTGTTGATTAATAAAAACAAATAAATTATTCAACCAAAATTGCGTACAAGTGCCAAATTCATGTTCGTCTCCTTTTATACGAATCAGAAGCACAACTTAATGCTAAGTTAGCATAAAATTTTGTTGAAACCTTTTTTTCGCTTTCAATAAATAAAAACACAATTTATTAAAATGAAAAGTGCAATTTTTTATAAATTTAAGAAAAAAAAAACTAACTAAAGATTACTACTCATTGAAAAATCGATGAAAATATTTTTGGATCATGGTTTACACAACCAGAAGCAAATGCCTTTGTTAAAAATAAATTATCCATTAAGTTTTAGGGGAAAAATTTCTGCAACTACTTTCATGAAACCCATATCAAAGTGTTCCTTTTATTTTCTGCTTAAGAAAATCTTTTTTTTTTCTTTAAATTTTACATTTCATTAAGGCAGAACTTTTATTTTAATGACAAACATCACCCAGATCCACTATTTAATCAAATATAACTTATATATTTTATAAAATGTTAAAAAAAATTTACATATATCTCTAACAAAAATATCAACAATATTATCCTCATTATTGTTGAGGACATCAACATAACCATCAAAAACACAACACGCTTGACAGCATCACAATATTCTTCTTCATTTCACTTTGAGTGCGTATTATAATGCCTTCGAATTGCCACTCAATGTGGCATTTACGGCTTAAAGCTTTTCGTCGTTTCTATGTGATTTTTTATTTTTTTTAGTTTTGTTGCTTCTCGTTTTTTTTTTATTACATGTAAGTTGCGGCAAAATCTCTTGAAAATTGTAGGATTTCCTTGTGTACTGTGTTTTGTACTGTGCTTGGAATAGTTTATGAATATAAAGCCGAGTGTAAAGCCCTATGCAGCATTGCTTTATGAAATTTTCTGCCATTAAGTGTGTGTATGCTAGTCTAGTGATTTTCTACGCCTAAAAGCATGCTTGTTGAGTTTGTTAAGCCGCTTGTTGTGTTTTATGTATGCGTATTTTATTATTTTGGGGAATACATTTATAACTTAATGCAGTTAGGAGACTATGGGAATGTCTCAATGGGTTTTGTACGTTTTTCTGGTAGCAAGTATACGAGCTGAAGTTGCAGGTTAAATTTTTATGCCTACGTTAGTAGAAATCAGCTTTTTAAAGACTTGGAAAATTTTAATAATAACTATATTTTTGAAAATAATTTGGCCTCAGCTAACGATAGAAACTTAATTGACATCAATTTTTACAAAAAAAGAAACATATTGTGGAGTTTATTTTGAAGGAAATGTCCTTTGAGGCTTAGGTTACTATTCAGTCCTCATTTTGGTTATTTTGTCATATTGGTTATTGGATATTCTTATGTAAATGTGGTATAATATTTTTAAACATTTTTCATTTTGTACTAGCGACAAAATATTTTGTTTTCTATACCTTGAACTTCCGCTTTTAAGAGAATAATCCAAGCTTTCAAGTGCAAATACTTTAACCTTAAATTAAGTGCAAAATCAAAGCATAACCAAAAATCGATAGCAACTTGAACTGAAATGGATTTTGCAAAATTGAAACACCGAATATATTGTTGTAGAACTTTATTTATTTATTTGGCTATATTTTGCTGCGGCAGCACAGTCCGACGTCATTAAGCAACGTAACTACTTTATAACTCTTTTATAAACTGTTACCCCTTTTTTTATTTTTGGTTACCACAGTATTTTTGTTAACAATATCCTGCCACCCGTTCTACCAATGCAACGACAAATCACTGTGAAATAATTTAACATTTACGTGACGTTGTTCTTATTACTGTTGCTGTTGTTGCTTTATTCTTTTTGTTATTACTGGAATTTAGAATTTTGAATTCGTGTCACTGTTCATTGAGAAAGTATAAAAATAAAAAAAAAAAAATAACACCGACAAGGAAAAACCGTGAAAAACAAATAAACAACAAAACATGATAAAGAAAACCGGCCGGTTAAGTTGGTTTACTGGTTGGCTAGATGGTTTGTGCCCTAAAAAAGTCTGCCACTTTGCTATAGTGAACACAAAAATGCCATGTTAAAATGAATTAATTTGCATTGCATGTTAAGCACAAATTCAGGCGACAGCGCGCCCAAAAATGTGCTACGAAAAATTACAAAATTATATAGCCATATGATAGAGGAGCGCAACAGCACTGCAACAACTAAAGCAACAAAAGTCAACAAAATACGTTAACAACAAACACAAAAACAACAACAACAACAACAACAAATCGCTTGATCACATCGCATCGATTAGTTTTTTGCTATTATTTTTGTTGTTTTCATTTTGATTGTTAATATAACATTTTTAACGTTTGATTATTGCAAGCGATTAATTAACTGATAGCAAGCGGGTAAATTACGTGCGCACTAGAAATATAATCGGTGATGCCACTATTTTTTTTTTTTTGCAAAATTTTGCATTAATATTATATGCATATATGCATCAATTCAATCAATTCCAGACAAAAGTTTTAATTATTCCTTTGACACTTTTTATACCAAAATGTTGCCAGAATAAAGAGACTTAATTAAGTGATATTTTTATAGAGGAAAACATAAGCAACAGACGATTTTTTTTAAGCAAAAAATTTGAAAAAAATAAAAAAAAAATTGATTTCAAAAAGTCGAGCTAAAATTTTTAACCCATATAGTACCAAAATATTCAGCATACTTTTTTTAAAAAAAAAAATTGTAATGATGTGGTAAATTGAGTTTCAAAAAAATGGTGGAAAATAAGTTTGAGGTCGATCGGAAAGTTTACTTATCCAAAGTTTTTTTGAATTTATTCAGCGCTTGACCTAATCGAAAAATGTTATTTCTTCAAGATTTTGAATTTTTTAGCGCTTAGCCTACTCAAATAATTTGACAACAATTTGACACCTTCAAAAATAAAAATTGCCAAATAGTTACCCTGGGGAGTGGCCATTGATTCGTATACGCATCACCATAATTGAGTACTATGTATATATGAGTATAGCTCACCTAAACAATCTGGATATATAATTTTTATTGTGTAGAATAACATTAGTCCTTTTAAATCTATAATGTGTAGGTTTTGTCCACATTTGCTCAATTTTAATATTTTTAATAAATTTTCAAAAAAGTACCCAAAACATTTGATTTTTTTTAAACTCCCACTTAATCCTTAAAAGTGGACGTAACACGAGAAAGAAAATTTTTAAAGAAAAGCCAATGCATTAAACTTTGATATTAAAAGTATAAACCTTCGAATTTTTTGTTATACATATTATTAATGAAAAAAAATTTCAAACATGAGCAATTTTCGTGATTTGTTAACGAATCAAAGGTACAATATGGGTTAAGCCTTTGAAACTATTGTTTACTTTGTCGTTTCAGTTTTTCAGCTTTAAGAGCAAATTTTGAATTGAGTCATATGTGTCAAAATATTTTTAATAAGCTTTTCATTTGATTTTTACTTTATGCTCAATAGCTAAGAAGACTAGCACTTGTAGTAGCTGTACTCTTAAAAAAATATCTAGCGTCGAAAGTCAGTTATATCTTAATGTAATACATTTTGACAATAAACGACATTTCCGGCTTTAAATTAAAATTTGCTTTACCAAAATAAGGCTGCTTGCTTTTCAAAGATCATACCACAGATTATGACATCTAGACCGCCTCTGAAATCTATGACATATTGTAAAACCGATGATATTGTAAGGTGTTCCAGCTAATAGTCTATAATTTGTGTATAAATAATAAATGGGTTTTCAAATCCTGTCTACGGTGCAAGGTACTTTGATGTTTATAATGCTAAGGTCATACTGTAGCATTAATTTCAGTGCGTTCTTAATTTCTATTTCATTTCAAAATGATAATCTTGAAAATGTGTGATTTTTGTCACAAAAAATAGGATTCAACTTTTTATCATTTTACGAATAATTTTAATATTGGTGATAAAAAAAAAGTCATCAAGTTTTCTTACTTAGAAATCCTGACAGAAAAATTTTTTTTAAAATTTCTTTTTGATAAGGTTTTTGTAACCCACACATTTTTTTTTTTGAGAAAGTCTTTTGTAACCCAATTCGCACGTGTATGTGGAATAAAAACAGAAAATTTTATTAAGTCATTCAACGAATGATAATGCAGCTATAGACTATTTTTTTAATATCGATATTAAATTTCAATGCATATTTTTTTATCTAAAATCAGTTTTGAAATAAAACTTAAAAACTTTTTCTTATTCTTTTCAGCCTCAATCTCTATGAGCTAATCAAGAAGAACAATTACAATGGATTCAGCATGAGTCTAATACGACGCTTCTGCAATTCGATTGTGAAATGCTTGCGTCTTCTCTACAAAGAGAACATTATACACTGTGATCTCAAACCGGTAAGTACTTTACTGTACGTAAAGTTCATTAAGTCCACATTGAAATGAAAGCAAGAAAATTGCATTTTTTCGCATTGCAATTCAATGTTTACTCTAACGCCATAGCATTTTATTTGATTTTTCTTTTCTCTTTTTTTAATCTTTTACAGGAAAATATCCTTTTAAAACAACGCGGTAGCAGCTCCATCAAAGTTATCGACTTTGGCAGCTCATGCTATGTGAATCGTAAAATTTACACCTACATACAATCGAGATTCTATCGTTCACCAGAGGTCATTCTGGGATTGCAGTATGGCACAGCTATTGATATGTGGAGTTTAGGTGAGTAAGAATCCAATTGGATTAAATGGGAACGGAAAATTTGTTGAAAATTGAGAATTGCTATTGCTATAAAATTGAAAATGCATAGTGCTTATGTATGTTGGTAGCTGTGTGTATTTGACGTGTGTGTACAGTGTCCATTTAATTGGATTTCATTGTTTGCGTTTTGCTGTTGTTTCGCTATCTATGCATAATTCATAAGGAAAGCAAACTGAAATGTTTGTACGAGCAGCTAAAGCAATATGAATTATTTATATGTTTGAGATATTAAATATTTAAGAAACTGACAGTAAATTTAGGCACGGATTAAAATCAAGTTAAATAAATAGCATTGATTTTGAGTAGAGTACAATATATTTTTTAACTCCAAAATTATAACCCCTCACTAGCTGTATTTTTTTTTTTTTTTTTTTCAAAATGACCAAAGTTAAAAGTTAATGTGCTATTTTTTACCTACTTGCTTTAATATCAGCAATTAACATTTCACGACTCAATTAAAACTTTAATTAAACGGAAAAATTTAAAAAACAACGACAATGTCACAGCGAAATACTAATTAAGATCAAAAATTACATCTCCGAGGATGATGACTGCGACGGAAATGTTGATGATGAAAATAACTGACCCATGCTATGCACAAACTACGCTCATAAATTCCCATTTACCCACGTTCCTTACGTGTGAATCATAGTCATGTTTGTATGCTAAAAAAAAATACATAAAAACACTAGAACACACACACACACATATATGCTGTGAAGTCGGAAAAATAAAATAAAAACAGCAAACTTAAATTAGAACGAAGCAATTTGCACGGACGAAAGGACAAACATAAAGCTGAGCCAAACAAAAACAGAAAACAAATGCTTCAACAACCAGTAGACGAACATTTTGTATTACCTACGTGCACATAGCCCAGCAGAAAATGTTGATAATGTCTGTAAAGTTACAGTAAAAAATTTTAAGGTGTTAATGTTAAATTTCTTAAGTCTCTGAGGATCTTTGTAAAATGACTATATACATAACAGCTAAGAGTACATTGATAATTTTTTCAAAATCTAAAAGTCGTACAGAAATTTTCGCTGATTCTTTTACTTCTGAAAATAAATTGCATAAGCAAGAACAAGAACAGAACAAAAACAGAACAAGAACAGAACAAGAACAGAACAAAAACAGAACAAGAACAAGAACAGAACAAGAACAGAACAAGAACAGAACAAGAACACAACAAGAACAGAACAAGAACAGAACAAGAACAGAACAAGAACAGAACAAGAACAGAACAAGAACAGAACAAGAACAGAACAAGAACAGAACAAGAACAGAACAAGAACAGAACAAGAACAGAACAAGAACAGAACAAGAACAGAACAAGAACAGAACAAGAACAGAACAAGAACAGAACAAGAACAGAACAAGAACAGAACAAGAACAGAACAAGAACAGAACAAGAACAGAACAAGAACAGAACAGAACAAGAACAGAACAAGAACAGAACAAGAACATAACAAGAACAGAACAAGAACAGAACAAGAACAGAACAAGAACAGAACAAGAACAGAACAAGAACAGAACAAGAACAGACCAAGAACAGAACAAGAACAGAACAAGAACAGAACAAGAACAGAACAAGAACAGAACAAGAACAGAACAAGAACAGAACAAGAACAGAACAAGAACAGAACAAGAACAGAACAAGAACAGAACAAGAACAGAACAAGAACAGAACAAGAACAGAACAAGAACAGAACAAGAACAGAACAAGAACAGAACAAGAACAGAACAAGAACAGAACAAGAACAGAACAAGAACAGAACAAGAACAGAACAAGAACAGAACAAGAACAGAACAAGAACAGAACAAGAACAGAACAGGAACAGAACAAGAACAGAACAAGAACAGAACAAGAACAGAACAAGAACAGAACAAGAACAGAACAAGAACAGAACAAGAACAGAACAAGAACAGAACAAGAACAGAACAAGAACAGAACAAGAACAGAACAAGAACAGAACAAGAACAGAACAAGAACAGAACAAGAACAGAACAAGAACAGAACAAGAACAGAACAAGAACAGAACAAGAACAGAACAAGAACAGAACAAGAACAGAACAAGAACAGAACAAGAACAGAACAAGAACAGAACAAGAACAGAACAAGAACAGAACAAGAACAGAACAAGAGCAGAACAAGAACAGATCAAGAACAGAACTAGAACAGAACTTTGACAGAACTACAACAGAACTAGGACAGCACAACAATAGAACTTCAAAAAGTCTAAAACTAAAATAGAGCAATATCAGAGCACGAATAGGATAAGAACATAACTAGAACTTACTTAACTGTAACAGAACTAGAGCACAGCAAGAGCGTAACTTAAATTTAGTTGATAAATTCAAGAACAGAAGTGAACTTTCCCATCGCAATATTTGGTGAAAGGATTCTGAAAATGTGGTACATAATCATTGTCATTTATAGTCATTAGCATTTTTATTCTTTGCTAGAAGTAGTGAAAATTATTTTAATTTTTTTGTTATACTTCAAAGAAAAAACATGGCCTTCATTATTCTACTAGGCTTTAAAGTGTTAACAGTATTACTAAAAACATACTGTCTCCATTATGCTCGCATATGCAACTTTGTGCAGGTATGCACTACATACATACGTGCTTGGAATAGTGCTGAATCAGTGACACTGTTTGTGTGGTTTTACTGAATGCATAAATTATTACCTCTAGCCTGATATGTGCCAATTTAAAATAGCTACGTTGTTGTTAATTTAAAGCTTTAAGTGATTGATGCCAGTATCTTTTATTAATATCGGCTACAAGTATGCAGTGGAATACGACTTAAATTTGTTCTACTTGTTTGCAATACCAAAACTCTAATTTGGTTGCATACTTTAAGGCTTATTTAAAGCCTAAGCTTCGAAGTACTGTTTTTTTTGCTACAAATAGCAACATAAAAATTTCCTTTATGGGAATTTTTTGTTGGAGATTCATCAGGGCTGTTATATAAATAGTAATCGATAGCAAAGATCTTATATTAGCTTTTCTTATAAGTACAACGTCTATTTTTATAAATCCCATAGAAAACACTTTAAAACATGGTCAGCACGTTAATGCCAAATAAAACTGCCAAAAATTTGCTGTAACATTCCCTCTTCGCCTCTATGCAGTTGCAAAATCCTTGGCAAGTCAGTGAATTAGAAAAAAAAACCTCATGAGTAAAACGAAAATAATAGAAATTAAGAAATGATATCTGCATTAGCCAATTTTATGAGCAAAATTTATAAGCCAACATTGTGATTTTAGCACAATGGGTGGTATTTCATAGTTTTATTGAAACGCTGCCAAAAAAATAAACTCTGCAGTAAAAGCATATATCTATGATTTTTCTGCAATGCATCAAAATATTGTAGTAGGGAATTTAAAAGTTAGAATTTAAAGCTGCACTAAGAGTTTGAATTTAAAAGCACTAAACTTAATGGCTTCTAGCAGCTAATCTGCTAAAAGTGCATTATCAAAGTAAACACACACAAGCGCAAATAAAAGCTGCTGTCGTTTTCATTTTCATTGTTTTAATTTAATAAGCAACCCCCGCGGGTATGCAATGTTTATTATTTCTAAAAGTTCAAATTCATGCGCGCGTTGGTGATGTTAAAGAAAATTGAGTATTTTATGTGTGTTGGTACTTGTTACTTGTTTGTACATTTGATTTAAAAAATAAAAAAAAAGGTTATTTTTAATTTGAAAAATTTTATTAATGACTCGACGAAGTCCTATTGAAAACTTATAATATCTAGTAAGCATTGGGAGTCATTGTTTGGCTACACACATAAGTTTTGTAATTACGTTACCACAAAAGTCAGTTGCAGTCCACTTCAATTTATTTCATTTGTGCTAAAGTTTTTTATCAAATTCACTAGGGAATTCCAAAGAAAAAAATTTTACTTGCATACTTTATAGAGCTACGAATATGTATGGTAGTAGTGTTGATAAATAGCGTTTAGTAACACTGCTGACAATATAGCAACTCTATTGCAGTGCAGCTGAACGTCAAGGTTGTTATTTATCATTTTGTGTTGACAACAATTGAGAAAGGTTTCTTGTCATAATTTTTTTTATTTTTGATGAAAGCGTTGCTGTTGCAAACAAAATTAATGAATTTTCTTTAGAAAAACAATATTTTATGTATGTGAAACATTTTGACAATTAGTTATATAAGAAGATTTTATGAAATCACGACAAGATTCAATAAATTTTAATTTTTATTATTTTCTTATACTTTGTTTAGTAAGTAGGAAATACGGATAAGTCTAAGATAATTTTTACTTTTTTTTTATTGCATTCAACAACAGAACAATGTTAATCCCTAAAAACACTTCAAGCGCAATAAAAACTACATAGACAAATACTGCACATTAGTGATGGCAATTAAACTTTTTATGAATATACTGAAAAAAGCACGATTATGCTGAAAATTCCATCACTGCAATATAAACTTATGTTACAAATACTTTAAACAATTTAAGTATTACAATTACCACAAATACTTCCTTCATTGTATAGTATTACAAATACTTAAAATTCTTTGCAAAAGTAAACTATAATTTTTGTGTGTAATTTCCTTTGCCGCCATTTTTAAATATCCCAAAGCATCTCTTAACTACTACATTCATTAACTGAGCCGCAAATATTCCATCCATTTTCTTAATTAAAGTTTTCGCTTATTTTCATTGTTATTATAACCAAACAATGTCATCAAAATCTCAGCATGACCTACATTGCTAAACCAATAAACTTACTAATGCCCCTATTTATAAGTGGGCCAATTTGAAAAACAAATAGAGCTTCGACTATTCATTAAGTAAAAGGCAACCAAATGAAAGTATGCCAGCAATTTGTTAAACGCCTTTTAATGACAACATCGAAGCGAAAACACATGCTGCTGCATTAATTTCCGTTTCGAAAAAATAGAACCACAATCAGTGTTAGAACGACAACTACAAGTGGTAAAAGCAAAAGCAATATGCCAACGCCTAAAAGTATACAACAGAAGCATGCTAAGGAAATAATTAAGAGCTCTTTGATTTTCCTTTTTTGCGGATTTAGCAAGCTCTCTTTGCGTTTATTCATTCATTGTTTTTTACTTTTGTTTTGTTCGTCTTTATATGAGAATTGACCGGAAGTTGCTGCAGACAGTAAAAGGAAATGGGTTGGCAGTGGTGCTGTTGTTTTAGTGCTTCTTTCTTTATAGCGTTATGGTATTAAGAGCAGAACTTGTTGAGCTTTATTTGTTGTTATCGCTTGTGTTGTTATTCGAGCTTATCATTTGAGTGCCCGAATGTGTTTGTTTGTGTATTGCTGACAATTGAAAATTAAAATGCTTGAGAAAGGCACTTAACTTCCGGAAAGAGCGTTTTTAATGAAACTGTTTATTTTAAATTTTATTTCACTTTTTAATGCAAATAAGCTTTTTTTCACTTAATTTTTTCTGATTTAAAAATTTCATTTTTTTCTTTTTCCTTTCAGGTTGCATACTCGCTGAACTCTACACTGGCTTCCCACTGTTCCCCGGTGAAAATGAGGTTGAACAATTAGCCTGCATTATGGAAGTAGTTGGACTGCCACCAAAAGATCTCATTGCCACGGCAACAAGACGTCGTCTTTTCTTCGATTCACGTGGTGCACCACGTTGCATTACAAATACAAAAGGACGCAAACGTACACCTGGTGGCAAATCACTATCACAAATACTGCTATGTCAGGATCGCTATTTTATCAACTTCTTGCAACGTTGCCTGGAATGGGATCCCGCGGAACGTATGACACCCGAGGAAGCGGCCCATCATGAATTCCTGCAACCATCAGCATCAAGTCGCCATCGCAGCTGCCGCATGTCATCGTCGTCATCATCAGGTGGACTCAATTCGTCATCACAAAAATCTTCCTGCTACAATTTTGCTGACATATCACCTTCTGCGGCAACAGTTGCCACCAATGGTGGCGCAGTTGTCGCCTCAATAACAAGCACAACAGCGGTCAGCAATGCAGCGATAACAACGGCAACGACAAATTGCAACAATAACAACAGCAATCAGACAAAGAGCCAAAGAACAACGACACATGCAGCATTGCATCATGCATCATCGTCGAGTATACTGCCCGATATAAAAATGCCCACAGAAAAATATGGTAGCATGCAAAAGATAGCAGTGCGCTCTAAGATAACATCATCAGTATCAGATTTAGAATCGGTACAGCAATATTCGCTGCATCGTATCTATGGGCATCCGCATGCTTCGTCTGGTGTTTCGGCAGCAACACGTAAACATTTGACCACAAGTGGTACCATTGGTACAGCGGCCTCTAGCAAATATGGTGGTAGCAGCAATGGTTTGACATCCTCACACCATCATGTTGTGGCTGGCGTCAGCAGTGGTCATCTTGGTGGTAGCAGTGGCGTGTTTAGCGGCAGTACCGCACATCATGGTATTAATCATATAGGCAGTAGCGGTGTTGGTGCAGGTAGTCATCACAGCAGTAACAATAATATGTCACACTCACAATCGACTGGTGATGTATCGTCGTCAGCAATATTTGGGCGTGCTTGACTTCGTGCTCGGCCAACGAAACTTGAGCTCAAGAAATGCAAACTAGTCAATATGGTGGATTTTTGGAGCTAGAAGTGGAAGTAAGGCACTGGTGGGTGCAGTATGGTGGCATAGGTGTTTGAAAGATGTATTCTCTGATGAAAGGAGTGTAATTAAAAAGTGTGGTGGATAAGTGAAATAACGTATTAAGTTATGAAGTATTTGTGGGAAATAGATGTGGTGAAAATAGTTTTAAAAGCTAATTTCATCCATGACTGACGTAATGTGATGATGAGAAGATAACAATTTTTTTTTTGCATTCACGTGATGATTTTGAAGCCTAAAACTATGGTCTGAAGTAAATAAATGTTGGTAGTACTTATCGATAAATTATTTATCGATATTTGAAGTGTGAAGATTTCTTAATATTGTTTCTTCAATGTAACGTTGAACATTTCCAATACTATATCGACAGGAATAATTTATTTAAGAACCAAAATATCATCGATATTTTGAAATTGAGCGATTAATTTTTTGAAAACCTATTAACAGTTGAATCATTTAAGTTTAATTGAAATATTTACTCCTAAGGGTCTTCGAAGTAGCAGTTATAACAACTATCGTTCCATTCAGTTATTGAACTTTCAGTTTAAGTCTTGGTTTAAAGCAACATTATACTGAGGAATGTATAGTATATATATTTCAATTTCGATAACTCATTTTATACTCAAAAATCTCAAAATGTGTGTTTTATATCGGGTGTATTTTTTTAAGTATAGTAATTTTTAATAAGGATTAAGCGTCAAAAATTTCAACAAATCTGACAACGTCGGTATCATTTATACTCATTGTCAGTAAAGTTTGTTTGCTATTTAATGATTGGAAAGTGCAACATCGCTTACAAATTTAGGAACTATACGAATTTTACAAACATTTTAGCTTCAATTCACTTAAAATTTACATGATTTTTTGAAAATTTTATGTGATTTATGGATAACTACTTTTCTTGAAACTACATTAAGTATTTGTGGATAAACCAGTATTCGATATCTTCCGTCACTTACAAACTTTTTAATATCAATAGATTTGTATCTATTTTGTGAACTTATCGAACTCTGTAAATTTTTAATATTAAACAATATTTAGAATCCAATTGATACATTTCCACTTCTATCGATATTGTGTTCACATTTGATGAATTTTCCTAAACATTCACTCGATATTTGATATTTTTCAATCCTGTTTGATTATTTTTTAATCGAATCGATATTAATACATAATTTCAGATACTTAACTATTCGGTATCTTTTGACTTTATGATAATTTACAATTATATTACACTTTCATTAATTTTTTTATGATGTTTTCAAATCAGGCCAATATTTTCAGATACTTGACCCTTCGGTATTTTATGAGTTTATCAAAACTTATTTAAAAGTTTGGGAATCTCTTCGGGTCCCATCATATATACGATATTTCTCGTTTTTTTTTTTTGAGTTTTTTACTTATATAGTGCTTAACTTCTCGAAAAATCAAATATTGTTATTGAATATATGGAGCAACATTGTTTCAGGTATTCACCAACACTATTACTATCGAGAAAACAAAAATTTTGAAGAAACAGCTCTGATATAAAATCTCAAAAAATCACGTCTTTACTTTTCAGTTGTGCCGCTTTGTAAACCCTCAAAGCCCGTTGTACCAAAGTTTCTATATCACTTTTTGACTTATTCGATGTTTAATTTTTGATTTATTTTGTGTTGTATCGATTACCAATCGATTTCAACCAAACAATATTAATCGATTTTTCTATACCATTAGATATTTTGCAGACTCATATCGATCTCCATCGTTTTCTCATTGCTTTTTATTGCTTTTTTTTATTAGTTTTCATTACTTTGTGGTACTTCTCATTACTTTTGAATATTTTTCGACCTGGAAATAAATTACGATTATTTTTGACTCTTATCGACATTCAACACTTTTTAATACTATTCATATAAATTTTTTTTAGCCAACTTGATATTTTCGGCTCCTATTAGGTTATATGACTTAAGACAAGTCTTAACGACTTTCTTCTTTACTCCATAATATATTCTGATTTCTTCGACTTTGTAATACCAATCAGGTATCTCTCAATTTTTAAAAATTTTTTTTAACGAATATTAATCTATTGTTATTTTCCGAAACTAATGTTAAACGCTACAGTTTGATACTGTCTGATCTGCTACCGAATTACATAGAATATTATTTTTATACTTCTATTTTAAAATTTTTTTTTTTGCTCTAATTGAATTATCGATACTATGACAGAATAATTTTGCTGCAAGTGCTTACACTTACTTGCATTCATTTTTTCCTTCTAAACACATTATTAGGCTTCAAAATTTTCACCAAATTTCATAAGAATTCATGTGCCGTTGATAATAAATAAAAGCCACTGAAAGAAAATTGATATTTCAAAAGACTAATTTGTAGGTGTGGTAAGCGAAAAGAAAAGAAAAAAATGCATAAAACTCAATGTAACTTTTCGAAATTGGTTTCGAAAGAAAAACGGTGTAAATGTCACATAATAATATTACAATTTATACTTATTACTAATATTAACAACAGAAAATGAAACAAAAAATGCAATTAAATTAAAACACTTATTAGCCATTAGGTCCAAACTATACATAAAAAATATAACCTTATATATGTAGTTATTAAAAGTAATATACCAAACTACGTATAAAAAAAAACATATAAGCAAAATTTATATACATACATGTCATTAAATTTAGTGATTTAGAATTAGAATTAGCAAAAAAAAATATTTAAACTAATTGACTAATAAACACAATAATTAATTAATTCTTTGCAAAAAAATACAATACATAAAATAGTATGTAAACTTAGTTTTAGTCTTTAATTGAATTGCCAATTTAAACGAAATTAATTTTTTGCAGTGTATGCTGTGAGGGTATGCAAATACAAATTAAATAAAACAAAAGAACAATAAATAATACATATTGTTAGAAATACACACACAAAAAACGTAACCTTATTGTAAATGATATATTAAATATACAATAAAATTTCAATGTCAACATGTCAACAAACAACAATTTAGACGAATTGCTTAGTAATTTTAACTAAAATATATATACTCTCTATATTTTTCTTCTCTGCCCATGTTTTAAGTATTAACATAAGGATCATGTTTGAAAATTTTTATTTCATAAGTATAAGTTATAAACTTACAATACAACAAATCAACAAGAACATTCGAATGTACGAATTGTGTTCGAATTTATTATAATAAAAACAAAAAAAAAATTATTGTATTATGATTTATGAAAAATTAATAAAGTTCATTATTGCAAATAATCGACACAAAGTGATTTTTTTTATTAAACTCATCAACTACGAACGACGCACAAGTGGACATTTTATTTTTATTCAGAGCAACATGAACTAGCTAGAGTGTTATCTTTGGGCTTGCTAAAAACAATGGGCCTTCTTATACCGCATTGGGAGTGAAATTGCGCTCAAGTCTTAAGTGTTTATTTAAAATGTCACATTATTGCTGGTTTTAGCTACACGCTGTCAAAAAAAAATAAATAAACACAATTGCGGAGGACGACGAACCACGGAAAACTCAGCTGCCATTTTCCGATGGTGAAAATAGAATTAAATCTAAATTGACGGGTACCCTTCGGCAGGTTACCAGTAGTACGCTGCAATTCTGTTCAATTTCACATGATCAGGTATGTAATAATTTTTGACAGCGTGTAATCGATGACGTTTTCCCGACCCAGTCACAATCATTTTCAACGCATAAGTTAGTTTAGCGGTTTTTAGTTTTTGCTTGACTGGGAGGTCCCTAATCGAACTTTGCATACTTTTTTACTGGAAAATTTTCCGGATCATTACTAGTTTTTGTGCAGAATTTGGTTCCATTTAATGATTCCATAAGACAAAATAATTCCCTTTGCATATTCAATATTTAAGTCTAGCAGTATGTAATCATGAATATGTGGGTGTGTACAGTGTGGCTCATAATAACTGTCAGTAAATCAAAGTGTTATAAAAATCAAAGTCGTCTACAATATTTTTTTTATTTATCACAAACGTTTAACAACATTCCAGAATTTATTAAATTAATGATAAAGTTCGAAACTATCACCCTTTTCTTTGCTTACAAGACGTAAACGTTTGAAAAACAATTCACAGGCGTCACGCACCATTTTCTGCTCCATTTCGTCCCTTATCCTTGTCAAACGCTGCTTGAACCCATCAATTGTTAAGCCTTTTGTTGACCTTACTTTACCAAGCATATGGCCCCATACGAAAAAATCCAATGTATTGAGATCCGGTGATGATACTGGCAATTCTTCCGCAGAAATGAAATCAGGCAAATTTTCGCCCCTTTTCCTATTTGAGATACTGCTCCCCACACCTTGATTTTGGTCACGTTTTGATATCACTCAGCAGTCAATTCATCTCTTGGAGCATTCGCAAAACTTCTTGCATACACACGGTTATTCTGCTGGTTGTGACTGTCTTGCAGGAAGAACAGTTTTTCATCCGAAAAGATTATTTCATCTCCACCGTGCCAGTCAAGTAGCTCCTTACTTTTTGTAACAGGTAATTGCTTTTGCTTACTTGTTAGCTCATGAAAGCGTTAGCTTTTATTGGTCTTGAGTAGAAGATCATTTCTGACAAGAAGCTGCTTGGAAGTTTTTTATATTTTCATATCCTTTGCTACAGAACAGGCTGATTGAGCAGGATATCGTCCTCTCACTTGTTTTGTGACGTCATTTGTTTGCACAGTCCGACAGCATCCAATTTTTTTTGAATCTTCGAGCCTCCCGTATCCTTATATCGTTTGATAGTCTTATGTATGAATTTTTCTGCTATTCCGAGTGGTTTTAGTGTTTTTATGATGTCACAATTTCTGTAAACTTTTTTTAAAAAACTTATAACTAAGTCACGTTTACCTTCCATGGCGCTTCTGAGTTTGATATAAAGAATATTTTTTTTGCTGTGTACTTGCGTTGTGTACAATTAAATTTTGAAAAACAATGCATTCTTATTTTATAAAAAAAAAGTCAAGTTTTCAATTTTTTTCAGAACAGTGAAATTTACTGACAGTTATTATGGGCCACACTGTATAGTGCTGGAAGCAGCACTATCAACCGCAATTAAAAGTAATATCTAGGCCCATGAGGATTGCAACAGTTTAAGAAACACACGCTATCTTAAGAGGCAATATTTTTCGTTTTCTTTTTTCTCTATAAGAAAATTTTTGCAAAAATCTAAACAAGCACATAAGGAAAGTGATACATCAATTATTAAATTCGTTTTGACATTAAATAAATTCTTTCTGTGTTTGCGATTTTGGGCCTTCACCATAAAAACCTCATTCAAATAAAGATTTTGTTTTGATTGTGATTACTTTAATCAAAGAATTGCGCTTAGTAAAAGTACCATGCGATCAAAAACTGTGTGCTGTGCGCTCTCACAAATACTCAATTTTAAGTCAAGCCTGTAAGTATGCTACACTTTTTTCTATTTTTTAATTGCGCACTAATGATGACATCAGTTACTTCTAATTTTTATGCTAGAATTTCACGCATTCTACTGAGCCAATTTTAAAAATGTAGGTACCATTTTGTTCGCGTTTTTATTAAGGGTCTTAGAATTTCATAGCAATTGCAAGAATTTGATTGAAAGGTGCTCTAAAATTAAGGCAATGCTTTAGTAACATTTTGTTTTTTCAAACAACTTAAAAATGAATTGAATGAACTTCAGTGAATGAAAGACGTTTCTTAAAGCAATTCATAGATTTTGGTTGACTGTGCGTAACATTGATTATAGAATACCGCCAATATAATGAATATCATTAAATGATTTAAATTCAATTTTGAAATTTTGGAATAAGCTACAAGAGGAAATACCTAAAAATATTATAGCACTTGTCTCTAAAAAATATATTCAATCGACATTTTTCGTACATGCAATTTTCTGCAAAACATCAGAAAAATAAAGCACTGAACTTTGTTTTTATGCTAAGATATTAAAAAATTGTTAGGAGAATGGGAAAAATTCTTAAACAATCCAAATGTTCAGAGATTTTATACACATATTCAGACATAAATCTTTTTAACATGGTGCGAAAATTATAAAAAAAGCTTTGTTTTACTTACGGAAATTTCTTCCAATAAAAGGCACCAAAATGTATGTTTTCAGAGAAATATTTTTTTTTTTTTGTATGTGCATCTTTGGATCTCGGAGATTTTCAATTACTTGTCCAAAACTAATTTACTACTACACCAGCTTACGCAAAAATAGATCTGATTTTTCATATAATTTTCTGGATGTATTTTGGGTCATAGATTGCAAAAATTCCAACCATTTTTTTCTTTACCCTAGGAGGTTCAGGGATTTTTTGGCGCTAACTATATGGGACCTATATGGGACCTATATGGAATTTGTATTGGAATACATGGGCAGGTGTCCTAAAAGTATATGTAAATGTGTTTAATGCTATGAATAAGACAAAGTGAACAATAACAAGCTAAGGTGTTATCTGCGGCCAGGCCAAAATTCTCATTCCCTCACTGCACTGAAAGTGCCTTTTTTACCCTAGGAGGCTTAGGGATTTTTTGGCGCTAACTGGTACAACTAGGTCTGCGCAGACCTATATGGGATTTGTATTGGAAAACATAGGCGGGTGGCCTAAAAGTATGTGTAAATGTGTTTAATGCTCTGAATAAGACAAAGTGAACAATAAAAACATATTTTAACATTTTCTAGGTAACAATTTACCATATTTTAGTTATCATAGGTGTGAGAGGTCTGCACAGACCAACTTGTGCCATATGAACCATTTCGTTTGAAAACACGAATAAAAACGAACACAAAACCATAAACGGTCGGTCGCCGTAGCCGCTCCTGGGAAATCATGGACGGATTCATCTCTAACACCCAAACAAAAAAAGTTATACACACGTTTATATGCAAAAGGTATGTACAGACCTGGTTGAACCTCCTAGGGTTAAGAATCCTGTTCAAGATATCTCCAAAAAACTCGTTTTTGCACCTTTTTATTTATTTGTTCATTTCTCCAGCAATATTTTCTTGACCCAAACTAATTGCACACCGATTAGAAAGTTATTTTTGTTCTCTTTCTAACAATATGCTGCTTATGTGATTCGGGGAAGTTTTAATGGAGAAACCAGCGATCAAAATCAAAAAAAAAATACTTAATTTTTTAAAAGTCACTAAATTTCAGTCGGAGCGACTTTTTCTTTTTTCATAACTTTTAGACCTAAAATGAAAGGCCATTCTTTAACATATATTTGCTTAAGCCGAAAAAATGTATTGTTTTTCAAAAATGAATGAAAATATAGAAATTATTTCTAATAAAAACTGCTTTTTATGAGCAAAACAAAAAAAGAATTTTAGTAAAAGATTTGGATTTAATTTAAAATTTGTAAGCCACAGTTATCACTGAAATTGATTTTGGCAAAAACTTTGAATGTATTAAATGATGTGAGCTTGGCCAAGTTCGCAACCTTTAGACAGAATGAATTTTTAAAATACTGAGCAAAAGTACTTCTTCGGCCACTTACGGCGGTCATATCTCATGAATCTACCACTGACTAGATGGCAGGTCTAAGAAATCATAATAAGTTATGGTAGAAATATCGTATACCACACTAAGTTCTTAATAACAGTCTACAAAAAAAAAAAGTTATCGAGCTCTTGTATCATAATATACACGTGTAAAAAAACTCACAGGTATTTTTAATAAAATTACATTGCATACTAAAGGGTGTTGCAATAAGTGAGCAGGTTTTAAGTTTCATGACATTTTTTAAACGAATAAATAACGCATTTTCATTGTTATAATCGTTAAAAAAATGTGATCGTGATCTTATTGCGATAACCTATTTTAATAGACTATTCAAGGTCTAACACTAATAGCAGTATTTTGATTTATTGCACTTCCTATGTCATATTTACAACTCATTACTCAATTTGTCGAAAATTTGTTTGAATGTACAATATTAGGTTCGCAAATTCATATCGTAACTTCCCATAGGGCCTAAGTTTCTTCTTTATCCATTTCGTTAATATTCATTCCGTCTAATTATGTTAATCACAAATTTGAATTCACTCATATTTTTAATTTTTTTGTAATTCGTTTCCATTTCCTCTTGAAAAAGATCCCAACTCATTGATATACTTTACAGTTATCACAGATTATTTAAGATTTTGCATCCACAAAGCCAAATTAGCTTGTCATAACATAACATATCTATGATGTAAACAAAAATATGCGATCACATGTGATTAATTTATCATCGTAAAATAAAAAAAAGTAATAAAAACTGTTTCAGCGCAATTAAGTTTTCATGTAAAAATAGGTAGGCCAACTCTAATGCCGTGGGACAACAAATGTTGCTGTGTTATTGATTTCCATTACAATGCATTTTAAATGGATTAATGTTATGAGATTCCTTAATTTTGCTTTGCTCTGCATATAAAAAAACAGGGTTTGTTAATTCTCACAATATAATAACGCTTTTGTTTGATTAAAGTAATGAAAACCTACGCTTTTAAGGTTTATGGCTTAAAACAATAGTTAATCTAGTTATGCGTTAAAAAAGACCAACCTTGCAATGGAGTTACCACACTTAGGACCTTCAATTAGCAACACTTTTGAAGAAAACAAGCAAATTACAGAAAGGAAGATAAAATATTGTTATTACAACACTAACCTTCCACATAAATGTGTAGCAGATCTGTACAAAAGAAAAAAATAAAATTAAATTAAGTAACAAAGAATCAGTTGATCGGTTGTCGTGATCACGATTTGGGAGACAAATGATGAATTTGATACAGTTTTTATCATCAAGTCATCGATTCAATTGTAAGTTGGAATTTTGGATCAATATTTGTGTACTTTTTCATTTGCCTAGCCTTGAAAATATAATAAGTTTTTTGAACAAAAATTAAAGACTTAAAGAAAGAATCACATAAAATTTTAATATTCGGGCAAATTTTCAAAAGAAAATAGCACCTCAAATCTGTAAGAAAGAACAAAGTTCTTCTTAAGAGTTCTTGATTTAAGTCGTTGAACCATTTTTCATAATTTTTGGACAAAGAACTAATTTTGCGCACCTTTCATGTCAAATCTTATCTTATTTCTTTATGTTATGTTGGGTTGGGTTTAATTTCATTCAGTACCTTTTGGGAAATTTTCGTTGTATTTGGCTGTTATTTCATTTGACAATAAACTCAATTTTTGTCACATTTTAATTATTTATATGTTAAGCTTGCTTCAAAAGTGATATACCCATATAAAATTAAGGGTAAGTAATGGCTTACAATCAATATGTCCACCACTGTCTTCGCGGAGGCCTTAGGCTGCGGTTCAGAATATACATAGTTTGTCCGGATTTGCTAACCACAGTAATTCTACATAGAAGTTGGGATAAGTGGGCACGGCTCAGTGCTTATGTTGCTATTTTCATTTTTAATGAGATTTTTGTGTTATTGGGATTTATTTCATTATGATATTAGGACCAAAAATTGGCAGTTATTTCATATATTTATTTGGAAATTATTTTATTGTTTTACCATGGGTCTTTTTTGGTCTATATTTCATGGGGGTTTCCTTTATTGGGGCTTTTTTCGTTGAGGGCTATTTCGTACACTTATAAACATGAATTTTCGTGATATATAAGCTAAACATGCGTATATAATTGAGGGCACTTAAAGCTTAGCGCCTTTATAGCTCCGTCATTTTTTCCGGCTGCCTAGATAAGGGATAATTTTATGGCTTTTAAAAACTGACAACGAACTTTGTGTATTGAGCAAAAAGTCGGTAAAAAAGTGAACTGTTTTTTTTTTTTTTTTGACGCATCGTTTTGCAGTCACAGTTACCTTTTTTTAGATTTCAGTATTTATTTGAATAGTTCTTTTTAATGCCATCCCACTTTTTGCAGACGCAAGTCATCCTAACGCTTAGCCGACCCACGTTAAGTTACATCTTAATTTCAAGTGCAAAACTGTACGCGATTTGAACCAACAAAGAGACCTTTGACTACTGAATTGAAAAACATCTGTTGCTCAAAGGTTTCTTCAAACATACTACAGTCTTATGTGCCATTAATATATTTCCCCAATAACAACAAAATTGCTAAAGATTCTAAGCGATTATCTTCAACCTTTAAATTGCGGACAGTTTTTGTTCAATGGGTCTGAGATCAAAAAGTACCCATACGCAGGTCGCCATAGTTCAAGCATAGCCAGCGTCGGCAAAGAGTTTAATATTTCAGTGTATGATTGTATTAGAAAAAACTGTTCAAATATAGAATAAATATATGAAAATGTTTAATTAAACTGTACCCACAGTCTATTGAAAACTAAATTACACATTTTGAGTGACTATTTGTTTATATGAAACTTTAATAGGTACGAATCTTGTTTTTTTTTTCTTTAAAGCGCACAATATTACATTTTGAACATTCACTTGAACTTGACAATCAGTTGGAAAATAACTAAAGATTTATTTTAAGTTTTGAAAAAAAAAATATACGTTTTTTATATTTTTTCCCCAAGCCAAATTTATGAACAAAACTTAACGAAAAACGCATATTGTGTGGTAGATCGACGGTCCTAATAAAGTTTTGCTTATGAGCGAATATATCTTTTTATGGCTCGAATTTAAAGAGCATCCATTAATATTTTGCGTTAATGTTTTGAGCGATATGTACAAGTTTTATAGTAGAAGGCCTCTCAATAATTATATGCTATATTTATATTTGCTTCACAAATCTCTGTGTAGATTTACAAAGTTCTTATACTAATCATAGGTAAAAATCATACACGGAAGGATTCAAAGCTCAAAATTTGTGCTTTCTTAATTAAATGTAAGACACTTTTAGACAAAATTATTTTCAAGTAGCGCAATTCCTGAAAATTTTCTGATATTGCTATTATGAACAAGTTATTGTACTAAAAAAACACGTACTGTGTTGATAAGCCATAACTTGCAGATTCCGTGCATAACGACTAATATCGTCGTACGCATAAGATATTCTGCATGCTTTACCAAAGTTAAAGCTACTCCTTTTTATAAAAAAAGAACAGGAAAAATTGATTTTCTAACGAATACCACTAAGAAAACTATCGCAAGGGAGTGGAAAAAATTATAGGAAGGTATCTAGCCGTGACGTTTGCTAGATCGTCGTATGCGTAGAATAAAAATATTATATTAATGTGAGCAAATTGTACATCATCTAAATTTTTCTACCGAAAAATGTATGACTTTTTAACTATTTCAAAAGCAAATTCTACCACTCCTACCACACTTTTACTCTCCAAATCAAATTTATAAAAATATGACCTCTACAGTTGCAGTCACCGTAACACAAACATAGGTAAATATCTACTAAAATCAAAAATGTTAGATAAATTTTTAAGTAAAAAATAGTTTCTAATAAAATGTAAAATTCGCCCATCAATTTCGATTTTTATTTATGTTTTTTCTTCGTGCATTTCTTTCATTTTCATTTTTTCACTTTTAATATCACAATTTTTTTCAAAAAAAAATAACAACATCTTCAACAATGAGGAAAATATAATTAATGCATATAAGCCAAAGTTTATTGACTGAAGATTCTCATTTCTTGTTGTGATATAAAATAAAGAAATTTTGTGTTGCTCGTGTTGCGCATGCGCACAGCCTCCGCAATACCGGCAGCGCAACCAACGCGTGTGGCTGCTGCTGCTGCTTCTGCTGCGTTTTCTGCGAAACAAGCAACGAAGGCCACACTTGTTGTTTCGACTTGAAGCTTAACGCTTCATCTGCTTTTTTGTTGTTTCTTTTTCTGCTCATCTTCGGCTTTATTTTTGTTTCTTAAATTAGCAAAAGCAGCAGCAGCAGCGGTATCAGGTGAAAGTCTTTCTCCCTGCAGCATTTTTATTTATTTACATTTTTGTTGCTTCTTTGTTTTTGTTGTTTTTGATTTTTTTTAATATTTTTCGTAAATATTTTTCATATGCGATTTTGTGGTAAAGTGTGGCCTTATGTGCTAAATATTTTTCATTTTTGTTGTGTGAATATCTTTACTGGTGGGCATGCAAGAAGTAGTAGTCGTTGTAGGAAAAAAAAATCTAAATTATAGTGAACTCGCTAAAATGTAATGCTGAGGGTGTAAATCTGTGTTTGGGCTACGCCTGACATATTGTCGAGTGCCTTTTCCACCAAAAAGGCGATCGTTCTCTCATTGCTCCACATAATGTTGCTCTGCTTTGCAAGCGGCCATACCAAGTACCCGTGCGCAAAGTCCGATCTCTTTGTGATGTGTATTTTTTTTAACAATAGAACTGATCGTATATTCTGGGCACTCAAATTGAGTCTTCTTTTAGCGGTTTCTACAGTCGCTGCTATATTAAGCACTTTCTTTATATGCGCAGCAAACGAAAACGGATTATGTTCCAAAAGCCGTATTGAATAATTCTCGTCCCGGGGAGACATGGAAAACTTTCCTCCTCATCGTATTCTAAACCATTTTCGCAGAACATCCGATAAAATTTTAAATTTCCTCAAAAGTCTTACCTTGCGAAATAGAATTTTTAATAATTTTACTTTGTTCCGGCGTAGAATGTTTTCCACGGCCCACTTAAATGCAAGAACTTAAAAAAATCATTGCAGTATTATACAAAAATAACAGAACTTACATTTTACGAACAAAAATTTTTTTAATAAGAGTAAAGATATAGCTAATCTGGAGAAGTAAAGGAGTTGAACAGTGCCATTATTTTGACCACTCGAAATTACAAATTCCTCAATATAATAGCAAACCTAGAAAGTACCGTTATTTTTTTGGAACAAAATGTCATGTGCTCATTTTCTGTACTTATCAATTAACCAGGCCTGGATTAAGAAGTTTGCCGCCCCTAGGTAGGTGTATAGATGCCAAAATTGCCACCCCCTCCCCTCTCCTCAAAACTTCTCCATTTATAAGATAAAATAATATATTTTTTTTTTATTTTAGAAAAAACAAAATTTTTTTTTTTTAGAAAAAACTTTTTTTCATTTACATATCGGGCATTTCACGCGAAGCGGGCAATGAAAATAAAGCGAGGTCGTGAAATTTGTTTATATTTCCGTAAGTTATACATCTAGTCAGACCTTGAAACTTTTATACTTTTATTCAAAAAGTTTTCAAAATAAAAGTTTCTTAAAACTTTTTTGTTATAAAAGTTTTTATAAACTTTCTTAAAAAACTTTTTCATAAGAGTTTTTCTGAAAAACTTTTAAAAAAAACTTTTATTAATAAAAGTTTTTTATAAAAGTTTTTTTTGACTTTTATTAATAAAAGTTTTTTTTAAAAGTTTTTTTTAACTTATATTTTTAACAGTCACATGCAAAGAGTTTTTTTTTTGACTTTTATTTTTCAAAAGGCGAAAATAAAAGTTTTTTTTGTATGAAAGAACGAGGAAAATCCAAAAATAATATCTTGGATTACTAGCAAAAATTTTCAAAGGAGAAAACTTAGGATTATTGATAATAAAGTCCAAAGGAAAATACTTAAGATGTTTCTGAAAAGAAAGAAATTTCTGATAATTATGCACTTATAATATTTAGAAAAATTGTGCTTAACGCATCAATGGGAAAAGGCCGAAAATGGATTTTGGGAGTACAGGGGAGGTTCCGGACCCATTTTTCGAAAAAAAATTTATTGCACGAATCGATGGGAAAAGGCCGAAAATGGATTTTGGAAGTGACAAGTGAGATCCCCGACCCTCCTAAATGGGATTTTTGGACCCATTTTTCGAAAAAAAATTTATTGCACGAATCGATGGGAAAAGGCCGAAAATGGATTTTGGAGGTGACAAGTGAGGTCCCCGACTCTCCTAAATGGGTTTTTGGACCCATTTTTCGAAAAAAATTTTATTGCACGAATCGATGGGAAAAGGCCGAAAATGGATTTTGGAAGTGACTAGTGAGGTCCCCGACCCTCCTAAATGCGATTTTTGGACCCATTTTTCGAAAAAAATTTTATTAATAAAAGTTTTTTTTAAAAGTTTTTTTCGACTTTTTGAAATAAAAGTTAAAAAAAACTTTTACTATTATTTTCGGATATAAAAGTTTTAAGGAAACTTTTACTTTTATTTCACAAAAATAAAAGTTTAAAGTTTACTTTTACCTAAAAAAAAAAACTTTTATAAAAGTTTATTTCAAGCTCTGCATCTAGTAGACATAAATCTGTACACATATTTTTTTTTTCGTATGAGGCTTAATTGCCGAGTTATGTGCTTCTGAAGAATTGGCGAAGTTTAAGGACCGTCATTTTTGAACGCTGTTAGTGGAACTTATGATGAAATATAAAAAATATTGATTTAACTAGTTAATTTAATTTTTTAGTTAAATTCGAATTTCAAATTTTTTTAAGTATGGAAAACTGGAAGTACAAATTTTAAATCAAATTTTCAGTAACTTCGACATAATATTTTTTAAATATTTTATTTTTAAAAAAAAGCCTTAAGAATATAAATGTTTCACAAAGAAAAAATTTTAACGTGATCGTTATGAGTTAAGGAGATATATAAATTATTGTACTTAAGAAAGTGGCACGTCCCATACAAAGTGCGGCACGTATACACTTCAATTCATATATCTCGTAAACTAATGTAGATCACGTTAAAAAAATTTTAGCATATTACCAGTATATTTTACGCATTATTTTAAAGTTAATATAAAAAAATAAAATAGGTCGAAATTATTTCAATTCTGAGATGAAATGTTCACTTCCGGTTTCCCACAAGAAAACAAAAATCAAATTTCCAATATGATTTTATAATTGAAAAGAGCAGGAAATTTCCTATTGAAACCACAATGTTTCATATTTTATTGAAATTTTGTTAAGTTCGAAAAACGGTTTCCGAAAAATCCATTTTTCATATTTCGTCAATTTTTGGAAGTCCACAACTTGAAAACTAAGCCTTATATAAAAAAAAATGAAGTGTTTACACCTTCTAGAAGTGCAATTGAGCCGAATATGGACAAATTTCTAAATCTCATTTTTTTTTGCATTGTCCGCTTCGCCTGAAATGCCCCATATGTTAAATTTTAACATTGATTTTAGCTGAATGCTTTTTTTACATTTGTTGTGTGTGAATAGCGTAAATGGTGGAATAAGTTTGGTACGAAAAGTTTTCAATCAATAAAAGCACCTTTCTGAGAGCATATATTTTATTTTATAAATCATCAATTAAATGACATATATGTCATTCAACAATTACTATTATGTATGTGATTGGATTTTGTGGAAAAGTTATTGCTGATTGTTCGAAATTTTAACGTCTTGATTTTTGGATGACAAAGTCATTGATAATGTCATCACAATCTGAAGACATGAGCAGCCAGTGTTGATCTCAAGTAGTTTTCACTCGCCGCAGTACGGAAAATTATCGTTCAGTGATACAACAAATTTCAATATAATGAAATGCCAACGAAATAGGCAGGAAATTCAATTCCCACGAATAAAACAATTTTTCAAAGTTTCCGCCAATATTTGCCGCCCTAGGCACGTGCCTACTCTGCCTATAAGGTTAATCCACAGCCTTTTCATCCATTATTAGTAAGGCAGCCTATGTAATGCTTGATCTTTTGTGTTTCGTGTATTTCAGCTGCACAAAGTGACCTATTTGTCATATCTTGGATACTGCCACAGCTGTCATACTTTTCGCTTGAATAAATGCTTTGTATTGTTTTTTAAATTATGACACTAAGATTTTGATTTCCGGAGAGTTTTTCTGACTTTACAGATTTTATATTGTTTTTGGCCTTGCCAATGACTATAAATTTAAGTTTAAAATTTTGCCCATTTTTTTGAATTTATCAATTTTTTCGTTTATTCAATACAAGTTGGATTTTTTAACATTGTCAGGTTTCTTAACATATTTCGAATATATCAGCTATTTTTAACATTTTTAATAATTCATTGCCAATTTCGACAATTTTCAACGCCATGATTGTTAGCACTTTACAGCTAAAATATTCAATTCAGTAGACATACCTTATCCTCATATCAATTTGCTTTTAAGCTAAGGTGCTCTTGCGTTTTATACTAGTACTTACATTCACAAAAGTTGTGAGGCACCCTACAACTAAAGACGACATTATTGATATCAAGTCATGTGCAAAGCCTCTTTGTGTTTTCCCGATGTTGTTGTGCACTTTTTTTTTTTTTTTGACTATGTGTGGTTTTTAATTTTAGCTGAACATTATTTAGTAATTTTTTTTTTTTACGATAAATCGCAAGCGCATCGCTTAACACAAAAAATTATTAATATTTTTTTTTTAATTTCCCCGTTGCAATGGATTATTGCAGAGTTTTGTTTTTCTGTTTTGTCGGAATTTGTTTGGATATTGTATGTACAAAAACTACGATGGCATGAAAATTGATCAATAAAAACTTTTTTTGTTTTTAATTTATTTATTACTACATTTTAGTAATAGCTATCAATATTTTTTTCTTTTTTCTAGTAAAATTTTCGTAAATTAAATAATTTAGTTACTTCATATTCATAAATTACTTACAAATTACGTTAAGGAAAAGCTTATAGAGCTAATAACCGGATGAAGTTCTCTCATAATGAAATATCTTGAGTAAAGTTTTCTGAAGTGAACTTATTAAACTTTAACTTTTTTTTGCATAACTTTGGAGATTTATTGATCAATATTTAAGCCTTATATTTTTTTTTTTTGCAAAATTTGGATTTTTTAAAAAGTTATGAACAAGTGAATTTTTATGTGGGTGTTTTTTTAAATTGCGATTTCTCAGTAAATTTTGGGAAAAAGTAAATGATATTTTCATGATAGGACAAAAAAGATTTTACAATTTATATAAAATAAATTTTATTTATTATTTATAAAAAATTAAGTTTTTATTCAACAAATAGAATTTAAACTTAATTTAATAGAATTTCCACAGAATTGTTCTATGAAGTCTACGCAACCTTTTTCTAAAAAAAATATTAGTTTCATAAATAAAAAAGTTACGAATGTTGAAGTGTCGCCACCTAGGCAATTTTTTTCCTACAAATCATAAGTTATAATTTTACAGATTTTTGAATTGTTTTCAAATTGAAAATCATATCTTGAGCTAAAAAAAAATACAGAAAATTGGATCTTTAATTGATACCGATGAAAATAGGTGAGATTATTTCGAAAAACTAAGTTGTAATGCTGGTTATATGGACACGGTAAGATGAAAATCGAGTGATTTTACTTCATTTACAGTAAAGTTGTTATTTTGACGCTAGAAATGAAACTAACCTTTTGAAAATCGACAAAGCTATGAGCGATTAAGTGCTATTGCTTTATCACACAACTCCTAATGAAAATGGTCTTAATTTATTGGTGAAATCTCTCTCCGTGTACGGCACTAAAGTCACCAAGATTGTCATCTATAAGAAATAAATAATAACCCATCCACCTCTTTTCATATAACTGGAGAGGGCGGGAACATTTTAATACAGAGAAATAACCTCTTGTAAAATATGTTTTTCAGAACTCAAACATTTTTTAAACTGTCATTTTTTTTTTTTTGAATTTCTTGTAGTCTCGAAAAATAACTCTTCTTCTCCTTCTCAATGTCCTTTAGTTCCTAGCGGGACATAGGGACTCAACTACTCTTACGCGCCATCGTGTTCGGTTTCTGGCAGTAGCTTTAAGCTCCCTCCAGTTCTTTCCAAGTTGACTAGCTTCGCGTTCCACCGTTCTTCTCCATGTTTCTCGTGGTCTACTGGATGGTCTACCCATTGCATCAAGTGGGTTCCATTCCATTGCCTTCTTTGCGATGCTGTAGTTGTCTTTTCGGAGAGTGTGGCCTATCCACTTCCACATTTGCCTTCTAACCAAGATGTCTAAGAGCTCCATGTTTGTTCTACGGAGCAGTTCTTCATTATTTATTGTGTTAGGCCTAAAAATTCTGAGAACAATTCAAAGACAACGATTTACGAAGATTTGCAATCGCTTGGTGATTACTTGGGTTATTTTCCAAGTACAGCAGCCGTATGGAAATACAGATAGAACATTCGATTTAAACAGTCGAACAGTGCTCATATTGTTGTTTCGACATATTTTATATCGTTTAACATACCAAACTCCGCTCTGGCCTTCCTGATTCGGCACGCAATGTCCTCCACAGTTCCACCTCCGGCGGCAACTTCACTTCCCCCCAAGGGCATCTACTGTACAATTCATTCCGTTTATTTATGAAAAATAGTACTCTTCATCTCCTTTCTAATAGACTGTTTCTTATTAGTGTTAATATTTGACCTATGGGGCCTCAAAGGCTCAACGAATGTTCTCTTAACTGCTGCGTTAAAGTAATAGTACGAAAAAAATCTGAGAAGTATTTATCTTTGGATTTGAAGTCATAGCTTTAATGTTCTCAATCTTAACTATTTGGCCACTTTCGAACTTTTTGGCTTTATTTTAAAATGTGATTTAGTTTCAAAGTACATTTCAATAAGAAACCAAATTACAAAGCATTTGCATTTGATTCTCATTTGAGCTGACATTAAAGATATACCAGCTATGCCAAGTACCATATTTTTTAATAAAATTCAATTTTATGACTTTAAATAATGTTATACCATTAACATTTTTAAATGAAATGTTAATTAAAATAAAATTAGGTCAATCCCTACATGATCTCCGATTGTCTCACATATCACCCATATTTTCTCACCACAACAATTAATTAAAAGTTTTATTAAGTGCTGCACTTAATAACGAATTCATTAGCATAATAATGGAAAAAAATATTTAACGAATAAAAAGTACAATTAAACTGAGACAACTTATGTAAATATTGCATTATAATGATTAAATATGCAAAAGTAAAATTCACACCCTTCACTGTTACAATTTCAACACATTTTCCAACAAATCGTCATCAACAACATAAACACCAACAACAACAGCAATGGACAGCATTTTTCGGTGAGACGACGCACCAACTTCAATTTAAGTTTAAGGTCGTCTTTTTATCGTAAAATAAATTAAAAAAAAAAAAAAACAAATAAAAAACCAACCTAAAATTAAATCATAATGAATGAAATAGCCATAACAAAAATAGTCGAAATAATAAACATTTTTGCTTGGGAACAATTATTTGTATTAAAATATTTTATTTACACTTCAAAGAAATTTATGCAGCATCTGCAAAAAATGGTTTTTTGCTCATATATTTTGTCCAGCTTTTGACACAGGTTTTTTTTTTTTATTTTTCTTTTTGAAGTTTTGCATCAAAATGATGACAAAACCATACAAATATTTCTTTGATTTTATGAAAAAAAGCACGAACGGTATGGTCTTTTATTTAATAATATTTTATTTTATAATAAAAAAGTCACATCTCCGTAAATATGCGGCACGGCACAGTGACCTTTCTTTACGCTTATGCGTTTTAAATGTAATTTCTTAAATCATTTTTTTTTAATTGACTGTGCATGAGATAAACGTGTCAGAAAATAAACACAGATTTTTTTTATAACAATAATACATTCAACTATGCGATTAACAATAAAAACTTTAATCTACTTAACATTGAAATTATTTTGTGTTGCATCCATTCTGAGGTGCAGCATTTTGCCTCGCAATTTGGTACAGTTTCTTAAAAAAAAATATAACTCCGGTAATTTCAAAGTATTACAATTCACACAAATAAGTTGAGTAATCATAAGTCTCAATGTATACTCTAAGCATAGCTGTGTAAAATATTTAACACATATAGTGGGTGGAATAATTTTGTTCAAAAATTTGTCAAAATTTGATTCACGGCAGAGATTCTTTTTTCTTGTAAGACTGTCTGTCGTAGCTTCAAACTAAAAGAAAACGCAAAAAGTTATCCAAATTACCCGATCTTTGACTTTATAACCTAGTTAATTTTATCTTAATTAGCATTTGAATATGATTTTGAACATATGAACGCAGCGCAGTCTGAAGGTCAAACTTTTGTTCACTTTTTCAGCAATTGATGGCATAATATTGAAATTACACAAGTGCTTTCAATTTTCAAAACGATAAATTTTGCTGGTTTATTGGTATGAAACCGAGACTTCACATATCGACACAAGAATTAATCCAGGGCTGTCAAATTGTGCAATCTTGCGG